>CM032759.1:2953485-4256475 GCA_019155195.1 Avicennia marina
TTGTATATTATAAAATTACACAATTATCTTTAGTTTTATTTTTTAATTTTCTATCATTTTTTTCTTTTTCTTTTAACTTATTAAAATTTATTTATTTTTTTCTCAAATTTTTTTATCTTTCCTTTGTCTTTTTTAATATTCTCCAATTTTTAAATTTAATTTTTTATTATGTATAATATAATAATTATATAACTTATAAATAAATTTACATATATTAGTTATTATTTTTTTTTTCAAGGAATTGTGCCATCGGAAGTGAAGTGTAAAGGGTGTCGGTGATAACCCTTTCCATCAAAAGTGACAAAAAAAAAAAAAAAAAATCAATTATTAATTAATTAATTAATGCTCATAAAGACATTTAATGTGGCTTCAAAGCCAGGAGACTTTAAAACAGTCCCACTCCCTCCCCTCTATTCCCCTCCCATCTCATCACTAGGCTCCTTTTTCCTCACACTCTGCATGCTCTTCAATTTCTTGCACAATACCCTCAATTTCTGAATTAGCCTTGTTTGATCTTTACAACATTTTCAGAAATGCATACAAATTATAAATTCTTATTACTATTGATAGTATTTGCATCAAGAAATGAACCGTTGGTGACTGCCGAGAATGACAACAATGCCACTGCACCAAAGGGGGGATCAAAGTACCAGATTGAATGCACAATGTGCTCCGATTGTGACAACCCATGCAACACCCCGCCGCCGCCTCCGCCGCCGACCTCCACAGCCAACTGCCCTCCACCGCCGTCTCCTCCTCCCAGCCCAGGCAACCACTACTACTCTCCACCACCGCCAGCACCCTACGCATACTACTCACCGCCACCTCCCCCGGGCGGCACCTACCACAATCCACCACCTCGGTTTCCCACGGGGCCAGCGCCGCCGCCTCCCAACCCTATCGTGCCTTACTTCCCTTACTACTATTATAACCCTCCGCCGCCTTCTTCAGCATCTTTCAAGACAGTTCTTTCGCCTTTCTTGATCGCCACTCTGCTCTTCGGTGGTGTGTTTTATTAAAGAAAAAGGTATATGATGGTTTTTGCTTTTCGGTTTTACTTTCCTAGTTGGAAAGCTGAAGAGGGAGATGGATGTGAAAATAATGTGTCGGATTCACAGATCTTCAGGTGGGAGAATCTTCGAGACAGATGGTTTGGACAATTTGGTGCATTTCCGGGAGTGCCCTTCGGCCCTTGTAATAGCAATGGAGGGCTTTTCTGGAAGAACGCGGAATGTATTGAAGCTCTTCTCTCTCAACCTCTTTCCATAATTCAGTGAAAGCTTGGATCAACACATATTTTTCTTTTCCTATCAGTGAATAATATCATTCTGAATATGATGGCATCCCTTTCTTCACTTGTTCTTTCTTTTCCTGTGGAAAGCTCTGCAGCATTCTATTAAATATACACATCTCTGGCTGCTTTTGTGTGGGGGGGGTGATTTGGAAGATACTTATTTTTTTTTTGTTTGTTTGCGGGGGCAAAAAAGAGATAAAAAAATACTATTTTATTAAGTATTGTGTTTGAAAAGTAGACTGTATAGAGAATAAATAGTAGGTAATTGAATTGCAAAGCAAGAAATGATAAATACTTGTTCATGGAGTAGCGGTGGCGTTTTGAGCTTTCAAATTTGAATTAAGGCTTCAAATGTTTCGGTGTTTATTGAGTATGCGAATTAGAATTAAGGAAAAATAAAGGGAGACAGACTATGCATAACATTCCACGTTCATCAATCAATCACTCTTTCTTTAGCAATAGAATTTGCTAACTACATTTGTTTTTTAAATTTCATTTTACCTTTTATAGTCTGAAAGCTCTGAAAGTCGTCCTCAGAAAGTACATAGCCCAAATGCTTTTCAATGAAAGTATTGCTTACTCATTACACAGTTACGCCAATTTTTATAAAGTTGCTCCTTGGATCAATGGTTCCTTTCCTCAATTATTTTAAGTATTTTCATTAGGAGAATGATGCTCGAGGCTCCAAGTTGAGAAACCCCACCCTCGTATCTGTCATTCTTGTTAGACTGCATGTGGAAGTACAACATTCCATCCATGACTGCGCCTAACTGACTGACTGGGTGTGCTGCCGCAAACGCAGATCAGCTGGTGTGTTAGATCAGTACATCTCTTTAAGATTTGTGGCCACATAATTGAAGTCTAATTGGTCCCTAATCACTTGCATATATTCCCACTAATATATGCACACAGAAATGTATTATATGTGTGTGTGTGTGTGTGTGTGTGTGTTGTGTGGATGTGAATATATATATATATATATATATATATATTTACACTCACAAAACTAAACATTGTGTTATTGAATTAGAGGATCTGATCTCTGTGTTCAATGTGTCTGTAAGAATATCTACAATAGAATGTTGAGAGGTTGAATTTGGCTTTGCACTGCCAACCAAATAGACAAGTCAGTGCACGGTTGTGAACTGGCATTTCATTATGCGTTTGTTAATTATTTTTCATTTCTTTTAATTTTTTGATGTCCCATTTTTTGTGGCTGTTTTCTCTCTTGATCAGAATATGATTCAAGAGGGTGATAATGAATACTGCTGTATAGTTTGACATTTTAAAAAAGGACGTCTGAATGGGATCACTATTGCATTATTATTCTAAGTAAGTGAATGTCTTTGTCTGTTTTTGAATTTTAGTATATATTTTTAAATATTTTTATTTAAAAAATTATATAAAAATAAGAAAGAAGGAGAGATGAAATTTTTAAAAATTATAATAATTAAATGTATATTTTTAGAGCTTATAATTTATAAACAAACATAGTTTTCGGAAATGGCATGCATCAGGAAATGGGATCTTTTAAAGTGTTATAAACGAAACGAAAAATTGGACGATTTGTGGAGTGAACAAATTTGTTACAGGGAGAAGGCGAGGCGGCCATTAGCTGGAAGGCAATTGAATAGAAATAGGGTGGGTCCCGTGGAATTGACGAGAAGCCCCGTAAAATGACTTTTGTACTCTTTCGGGGATATAGTGAAAGGAATAAGATCGCAAAAATTAAAGTGGCATGAGTCAATTGGTTGAAAAATCTTGTTTTGTTATAATATTATCCTAAAATAAATTTATAGAAATTAATATCCAAAACTCATGCCGAATGGGGACCTCTTCTAGTCTGTGTAAAGCTCAATAAACACATAGAATCTACAGATAATCGGCCCACGCCATTGATCCATCGACCCATTTCATTCAATAAATAATTTTCTTAATTAACTTACTACCTCATATTCATATATTTATTCAGTATAATTCTATCTAATTTTACCCTAAATAAACCGAAAGAGACGTTGTTAATTTGGGCCCTCGATGAAAGTGGGTCAACTAATTTCTCAACAATTTGGCTAGTCAAGACACAATTGGGAAAAACATACCAACTGTAAACGTCGTTTCATCCATTCATCTGCGTTGAATTTTCAACCTTTTTATGTCTCGACATAACTTTTTTTTTTTTCCTTAAATTAACTAGCTATATGCATTCAAGTTTGCACCAAAACTTTCAACTTTTAACGCAGAAGCAGACTCCAGCAAGTGCCGACTTTCCACCGTGACAGCATCAATTGGTCAAAATGTTTTTCAGAAAACCGGCTTGGCCGATTGGTTCGATGAGTTTAATTGGAAAACGACCAGAGGTCTGGACCAGGTTTAATGCAAAAATTATTGTGCAACCGTTTCGAATTGGTTAAAATGATAAAAAATCGATGACTCAATTTTATCGATGTCCATCGATTCTTTAAAAAAAAAAAAAATCAAAAAATTAAGAGAAAAACATATTAAACTCATTTATACTCACATATAAATTTTTTCTAAACAAAGCCCTCGACTTCACACATTAACGACTGCTTCTATATTAAACTTAAATTTATATATTAAAATTTATATTTTTATCATACTAAATATTTTATATAAAATAAAATTTACTTTTATTTCATAATTTTTTGTTAAATAATTTTGTATAAAAAATATACAGACTTAAATATATAAATATGTGTGTGTATGTGTCTACCCGTATGTATGCATATATATATATATATATATACATATATCAATATATAATATATTATAGTACAAGTTAATCGATTTTTTATGTATACGAACTAATAAATTGAGTGATCCGATTTTGAAAACATTGGTCTAAGATACATAAGCCTGGTCCTTGCTTGAAAATATTGTTCAATACATGGACGTAAGAAAAGCATTAATATTAACCAGCATGTTTAGGATATGCTTCACCGGACTAGGTGAAACTCAAGGAGCACATACAGTCCAATTAGATGGCATTCTGTTGGAATTCATATTGCGTACGTTCACGTCGAGAGGCAGCAGGCGATATTCGATGTCAAGCTCCCTGAAAATTTTAACCATTTCCTCTACCAAAAGCGCTCTCCTTATATACCTCTCACTCATATCCTGATGATTCATCTTGTGCGACAACCACACTGAAAATTTCAACTTGTTCATGTCCTCCACGTCTCTCAGGACGATCATCGGCGCTGGGTACCAATGGTCGCTTCGGTTATCAACATACCTACAAGCGCAGCACGCGTTGCATGTGACAAATAATTCAAGCAGCTTAAAGCAAGTTTTGTGTGAATGGATCACACTGGTTAAAATGAAAATGTGGTAAATCACCCGTCATTAGTTGTCATGCTAAGATGTAACAGGGAAAGAGGGCGAAGTATGCATACTTTGTGATCTTCTCTTTCATCGTTGTGATCTTCTCCTCAGGAGTTGAAATGTGGATGCAGAAATCAATTACATCCCACATGTCTGGGCTGCGGTAGTAATTGCTGATCGATTTTGTGGATAGGACATAATTTGGATAATAGACCTTGTGGTTGTCGAACTTCAGAAGAACTGTTGTCAATATGTTCATTTCTTCAACGATCATCTGAAATCAATACGCGAAACATAAATGCAGTTCTTAAACGGGTTTATAGTCATGCACTAAATCTCATAGAATAAGGCGTGTTGCATGAAACAACTTACTTGAACTCCATCAACTTCGATACGATCACCCACGTCAAATGGATGCATCACAAACAAAAAGATAATAGCTTCAAATGTTTCCTTGCATGTGTTTCCAAATATGAAGACTACTAAAAGGATCTGGGAGCTTAAGAAGATAAAGAAGTTCGTAGTTGTAACTTTGAGTACAAGAAGCCAGATGATAATAATGATGATTCCCATCAACACATTCAACATTTGGTGTAGCTTGTGGACAGCAGTTTTTGTGTCATCCAGAGACAAGGCCAGAGCTCTCCGTTCTCTAAATACATTCACCTGTGGTGAAAGAGGTTTGAAAAACATCCAGAGTTCGTGTAAGAAAAATACGCACAAAAGAGAATTGATGATATAAAGTATACCATGTCCTCAGAGAAGAGAAACTAACAAATAAAACATTTGCATAATCAAAAACAAAAATTGCCTGTCTTAGCATTTGATTATTCATGTTTTAAAGTGAATGAATTATCAAACCAATCAAAAGAAAATAAGTTCAAAAACCATTTTTTTAAAAGAAGTGCACTATAGCACAAGCAACATGATTTGCTGTCATTATAATGTTTAACTCTTGTTCAAATTGCACTTGGCTCTCATCTGTTAATTAGATTAAAGAAGATATCCTTCAAATCTTATTAAATTATCAGCATTGGTTCTCTTTGTGGAATACTGGTGATTAACCATAAATCTAATTTTAAACCTTAAAATAAAGTGGTTTATGAGTTATACTGTTTAAGGAAAAACAGATAGCAAAAATAATGCCCAAAAAGAAGATTGTACTAGTGTTCATTTAATCAGAAATGTCAATCATGCTAACTTAATGTTACAAGCCACCTTGGTGCTTAGCCATTAAACTTACGCATATGCAACTACTATGGACAAGTTGACACAGCATAATCAAAAATGGAAATAACTTCGTGACTAGAAGCAACATAATGCTATGCACGAGATGATATTACTCACCACCCAATTTTTAAGAGCTCGCTTGCTGATTCCCTTTCGCTCACTTCCATCTTCAAAGAGCTGCATAGTCTTTAAAACTTCATCCTCCCTCATAAAACGCATTAAATCCTCCTGAAAAATATATCTGCTCACAAAAATGACCGCTATCATATTTGGAGAATTGCAAAATAAAAGGCTCGTAGAAGAAAACATTAAACTCAAATAGCGTTGCACCAAAAGTTGGCATAAATGGGAAGCTAAGATCCTCATTTAAATCAAGGTACCAACATATGAGCTATTCAAGGTTTTTATTTTTTAATATATTACCTTAGAAATAGCTCATATGTTGGTACCTTGATTTAAATGAGGATCTTAGCTTCCCATTTATGCCAACTTTTGGTGCAACGCTATTTGAGTTTAATGTTTTCTTCTACGAGCCTTTTATTTTGCAATTCTCCAAATATGATAGCGGTCATTTTTGTGAGCAGATATATTTTTCAGGAGGATTTAATGCGTTTTATGAGGGAGGATGAAGTTTTAAAGACTATGCAGCTCTTTGAAGATGGAAGTGAGCGAAAGGGAATCAGCAAGCGAGCTCTTAAAAATTGGGTGGTGAGTAATATCATCTCGTGCATAGCATTATGTTGCTTCTAGTCACGAAGTTATTTCCATTTTTGATTATGCTGTGTCAACTTGTCCATAGTAGTTGCATATGCGTAAGTTTAATGGCTAAGCACCAAGGTGGCTTGTAACATTAAGTTAGCATGATTGACATTTCTGATTAAATGAACACTAGTACAATCTTCTTTTTGGGCATTATTTTTGCTATCTGTTTTTCCTTAAACAGTATAACTCATAAACCACTTTATTTTAAGGTTTAAAATTAGATTTATGGTTAATCACCAGTATTCCACAAAGAGAACCAATGCTGATAATTTAATAAGATTTGAAGGATATCTTCTTTAATCTAATTAACAGATGAGAGCCAAGTGCAATTTGAACAAGAGTTAAACATTATAATGACAGCAAATCATGTTGCTTGTGCTATAGTGCACTTCTTTTAAAAAAATGGTTTTTGAACTTATTTTCTTTTGATTGGTTTGATAATTCATTCACTTTAAAACATGAATAATCAAATGCTAAGACAGGCAATTTTTGTTTTTGATTATGCAAATGTTTTATTTGTTAGTTTCTCTTCTCTGAGGACATGGTATACTTTATATCATCAATTCTCTTTTGTGCGTATTTTTCTTACACGAACTCTGGATGTTTTTCAAACCTCTTTCACCACAGGTGAATGTATTTAGAGAACGGAGAGCTCTGGCCTTGTCTCTGGATGACACAAAAACTGCTGTCCACAAGCTACACCAAATGTTGAATGTGTTGATGGGAATCATCATTATTATCATCTGGCTTCTTGTACTCAAAGTTACAACTACGAACTTCTTTATCTTCTTAAGCTCCCAGATCCTTTTAGTAGTCTTCATATTTGGAAACACATGCAAGGAAACATTTGAAGCTATTATCTTTTTGTTTGTGATGCATCCATTTGACGTGGGTGATCGTATCGAAGTTGATGGAGTTCAAGTAAGTTGTTTCATGCAACACGCCTTATTCTATGAGATTTAGTGCATGACTATAAACCCGTTTAAGAACTGCATTTATGTTTCGCGTATTGATTTCAGATGATCGTTGAAGAAATGAACATATTGACAACAGTTCTTCTGAAGTTCGACAACCACAAGGTCTATTATCCAAATTATGTCCTATCCACAAAATCGATCAGCAATTACTACCGCAGCCCAGACATGTGGGATGTAATTGATTTCTGCATCCACATTTCAACTCCTGAGGAGAAGATCACAACGATGAAAGAGAAGATCACAAAGTATGCATACTTCGCCCTCTTTCCCTGTTACATCTTAGCATGACAACTAATGACGGGTGATTTACCACATTTTCATTTTAACCAGTGTGATCCATTCACACAAAACTTGCTTTAAGCTGCTTGAATTATTTGTCACATGCAACGCGTGCTGCGCTTGTAGGTATGTTGATAACCGAAGCGACCATTGGTACCCAGCGCCGATGATCGTCCTGAGAGACGTGGAGGACATGAACAAGTTGAAATTTTCAGTGTGGTTGTCGCACAAGATGAATCATCAGGATATGAGTGAGAGGTATATAAGGAGAGCGCTTTTGGTAGAGGAAATGGTTAAAATTTTCAGGGAGCTTGACATCGAATATCGCCTGCTGCCTCTCGACGTGAACGTACGCAATATGAATTCCAACAGAATGCCATCTAATTGGACTGTATGTGCTCCTTGAGTTTCACCTAGTCCGGTGAAGCATATCCTAAACATGCTGGTTAATATTAATGCTTTTCTTACGTCCATGTATTGAACAATATTTTCAAGCAAGGACCAGGCTTATGTATCTTAGACCAATGTTTTCAAAATCGGATCACTCAATTTATTAGTTCGTATACATAAAAAATCGATTAACTTGTACTATAATATATTATATATTGATATATGTATATATATATATATATATATGCATACATACGGGTAGACACATACACACACATATTTATATATTTAAGTCTGTATATTTTTTATACAAAATTATTTAACAAAAAATTATGAAATAAAAGTAAATTTTATTTTATATAAAATATTTAGTATGATAAAAATATAAATTTTAATATATAAATTTAAGTTTAATATAGAAGCAGTCGTTAATGTGTGAAGTCGAGGGCTTTGTTTAGAAAAAATTTATATGTGAGTATAAATGAGTTTAATATGTTTTTCTCTTAATTTTTTGATTTTTTTTTTTTTTAAAGAATCGATGGACATCGATAAAATTGAGTCATCGATTTTTTATCATTTTAACCAATTCGAAACGGTTGCACAATAATTTTTGCATTAAACCTGGTCCAGACCTCTGGTCGTTTTCCAATTAAACTCATCGAACCAATCGGCCAAGCCGGTTTTCTGAAAAACATTTTGACCAATTGATGCTGTCACGGTGGAAAGTCGGCACTTGCTGGAGTCTGCTTCTGCGTTAAAAGTTGAAAGTTTTGGTGCAAACTTGAATGCATATAGCTAGTTAATTTAAGGAAAAAAAAAAAAGTTATGTCGAGACATAAAAAGGTTGAAAATTCAACGCAGATGAATGGATGAAACGACGTTTACAGTTGGTATGTTTTTCCCAATTGTGTCTTGACTAGCCAAATTGTTGAGAAATTAGTTGACCCACTTTCATCGAGGGCCCAAATTAACAACGTCTCTTTCGGTTTATTTAGGGTAAAATTAGATAGAATTATACTGAATAAATATATGAATATGAGGTAGTAAGTTAATTAAGAAAATTATTTATTGAATGAAATGGGTCGATGGATCAATGGCGTGGGCCGATTATCTGTAGATTCTATGTGTTTATTGAGCTTTACACAGACTAGAAGAGGTCCCCATTCGGCATGAGTTTTGGATATTAATTTCTATAAATTTATTTTAGGATAATATTATAACAAAACAAGATTTTTCAACCAATTGACTCATGCCACTTTAATTTTTGCGATCTTATTCCTTTCACTATATCCCCGAAAGAGTACAAAAGTCATTTTACGGGGCTTCTCGTCAATTCCACGGGACCCACCCTATTTCTATTCAATTGCCTTCCAGCTAATGGCCGCCTCGCCTTCTCCCTGTAACAAATTTGTTCACTCCACAAATCGTCCAATTTTTCGTTTCGTTTATAACACTTTAAAAGATCCCATTTCCTGATGCATGCCATTTCCGAAAACTATGTTTGTTTATAAATTATAAGCTCTAAAAATATACATTTAATTATTATAATTTTTAAAAATTTCATCTCTCCTTCTTTCTTATTTTTATATAATTTTTTAAATAAAAATATTTAAAAATATATACTAAAATTCAAAAACAGACAAAGACATTCACTTACTTAGAATAATAATGCAATAGTGATCCCATTCAGACGTCCTTTTTTAAAATGTCAAACTATACAGCAGTATTCATTATCACCCTCTTGAATCATATTCTGATCAAGAGAGAAAACAGCCACAAAAAATGGGACATCAAAAAATTAAAAGAAATGAAAAATAATTAACAAACGCATAATGAAATGCCAGTTCACAACCGTGCACTGACTTGTCTATTTGGTTGGCAGTGCAAAGCCAAATTCAACCTCTCAACATTCTATTGTAGATATTCTTACAGACACATTGAACACAGAGATCAGATCCTCTAATTCAATAACACAATGTTTAGTTTTGTGAGTGTAAATATATATATATATATATATATATATTCACATCCACACAACACACACACACACACACACACACACACACATATAATACATTTCTGTGTGCATATATTAGTGGGAATATATGCAAGTGATTAGGGACCAATTAGACTTCAATTATGTGGCCACAAATCTTAAAGAGATGTACTGATCTAACACACCAGCTGATCTGCGTTTGCGGCAGCACACCCAGTCAGTCAGTTAGGCGCAGTCATGGATGGAATGTTGTACTTCCACATGCAGTCTAACAAGAATGACAGATACGAGGGTGGGGTTTCTCAACTTGGAGCCTCGAGCATCATTCTCCTAATGAAAATACTTAAAATAATTGAGGAAAGGAACCATTGATCCAAGGAGCAACTTTATAAAAATTGGCGTAACTGTGTAATGAGTAAGCAATACTTTCATTGAAAAGCATTTGGGCTATGTACTTTCTGAGGACGACTTTCAGAGCTTTCAGACTATAAAAGGTAAAATGAAATTTAAAAAACAAATGTAGTTAGCAAATTCTATTGCTAAAGAAAGAGTGATTGATTGATGAACGTGGAATGTTATGCATAGTCTGTCTCCCTTTATTTTTCCTTAATTCTAATTCGCATACTCAATAAACACCGAAACATTTGAAGCCTTAATTCAAATTTGAAAGCTCAAAACGCCACCGCTACTCCATGAACAAGTATTTATCATTTCTTGCTTTGCAATTCAATTACCTATTATTTATTCTCTATACAGTCTACTTTTCAAACACAATACTTAATAAAATAGTATTTTTTTATCTCTTTTTTGCCCCCGCAAACAAACAAAAAAAAAAATAAGTATCTTCCAAATCAACCCCCCCACACAAAAGCAGACAGAGATGTGTATATTTAATAGAATGCTGCAGAGATTTCAACAGGAAAAGAAAGAAAAAGTGAAGAAAGGGATGCCATCATATTCAGAATGATATTATTCACTGATAGGAAAAGAAAAATATGTGTTGATCCAAGCTTTCACTGAATTATGGAAAGAGGTTGAGAGAGAAGAGCTTCAATACATTCCGCGTTCTTCCAGAAAAGCCCTCCATTGCTATTACAAGGGCCGAAGGGCACTCCCGGAAATGCACCAAATTGTCCAAACCATCTGTCTCGAAGATTCTCCCACCTGAAGATCTGTGAATCCGACACATTATTTTCACATCCATCTCCTTCTTCAGCTTTCCAACTAGGAAAGTAAAACCGAAAAGCAAAAACCATCATATACCTTTTTCTTTAATAAAACACACCACCGAAGAGCAGAGTGGCGATCAAGAAAGGCGAAAGAACTGTCTTGAAAGATGCTGAAGAAGGCGGCGGAGGGTGATAATAGTAGTAAGGGAAGTAAGGCACGATAGGGGTGGGAGGCGGCGGCGCTGGCCCCGTGGGAAACCGAGGTGGTGGATTGTGGTAGGTGCCGCCCGGGGGAGGTGGCGGTGAGTAGTATGCGTAGGGTGCTGGCGGTGGTGGAGAGTAGTAGTGGTTGCCTGGGCTGGGAGGAGGAGACGGCGGTGGAGGGCAGTTGGCTGTGGAGGTCGGCGGCGGAGGCGGCGGCGGGGTGTTGCATGGGTTGTCACAATCGGAGCACATTGTGCATTCAATCTGGTACTTTGATCCCACCTTTGGTGCAGTGGCATTGTTGTCATTCTCGGCAGTCACCAACGGTTCATTTCTTGATGCAAATACTATCAATAGTAATAAGAATTTATAATTTGTATGCATTTCTGAAAATGTTGTAAAGATCAAACAAGGCTAATTCAGAAATTGAGGGTATTGTGCAAGAAATTGAAGAGCATGCAGAGTGTGAGGAAAAAGGAGCCTAGTGATGAGATGGGAGGGGAATAGAGGGGAGGGAGTGGGACTGTTTTAAAGTCTCCTGGCTTTGAAGCCACATTAAATGTCTTTATGAGCATTAATTAATTAATTAATAATTGATTTTTTTTTTTTTTTTTTGTCACTTTTGATGGAAAGGGTTATCACCGACACCCTTTACACTTCACTTCCGATGGCACAATTCCTTTAAAAAAAAAATAATAACTAATATATGTAACTTTATTTATAAGTTATATAATTATTATATTATACATAATAAAAAATTAAATTTAAAAATTGGAGAATATTAAAAAAGACAAAGGAAAGATAAAAAAATTTGAGAAAAAAATAAATAAATTTTAATAAGTTAAAAGAAAAAGAAAAAAATGATAGAAAATTAAAAAATAAAAATAAAGATAATTGTGTAATTTTATAATATACAATTTAAAAGCTTTGCTTTCATAATAATATAGGTCTAGATATATTAGCAATTTTATTTTATTGTGTTTAGTTTCTTAATTAAAAGTAATTGTGCAAATTTACTAATTAATGAGAGTTGTAAATTCATATTGTACAACCAAATGAACCCCAAATTCTTGACAGTATATATGTTTAGATAAACAAACAAACAAATAAATAGAATAAATTATGACCTTGTAATTAGATTATCTTAAAACAAAATAAATTAATTTATGCACATCTCAATTTTATTAAGATTGTTTTCATGGTTTTATATTAATGAGAGAACAACTGTTTAGCTCGTGTAATGAGGTGAATTGAAATTATTCGGGTGTTTTTGTTTTATTAGTCTGAGTTTTGGACATTTGCTAGTGATAATAATGAAGATGATGCAATCAATGATAACGCTTAGTCACGAGACAGTTACACATTCAACTCGATACAGTTTAAATAATGCATTAATAGTATGAAAATAATTCACTAATTTGTTGGTTATTCTTGTCTATGATTTTTGGATTTACTATAGTGTCATTGATGATGGGAATGGTTTAGCAATCACATATCTATTTAATCATTGTTTTGGTTTGTTGAAAATCTGACGATATTCACACTACTGATTAACAAGCAAGATTGCATTTTTTTTTTTTACATGTTCGTACACTTGCAGTTCCCTGTTATAGTGACATAAATAAATTTTCTTCATAAAAGAATTTTATTAATAAAAATATAGATTTTAATCATTATATTTTATTGCTTATTTTTTCCTTTTACATAATTATAAAAAAATATACATACACAAAAACGTACACATAAATTTAAAAACAAAAACAACCAGCAATTGCTAAGAGAACCGTTTCGTAAAATTTGCACGACCCACCAAATCCAAACTCTTCAGGCTGGTCATAATTTATGATTCTTCAGCCCCAAGAGCTCAATTCAATGAGGCAACAAAGTTTGGGTCCCACAATTTTTTACCCAAATTTCCTTTTAATTATCTAATAATTATGCTTAGTGGAAATAGATGCAGCCCTTTTTCCCTAAATTCCCCCCCCCCCCCCCCCCCCCCTTATCGATTTTCCCTATCATCTTCATTTTCTCTTTGATCAACAATTATACGTATAGCCTTTCTCAAACACAGGCAGACAAGGTGCTTTGTGGTCCTTTTCACTTCAAATTTATTTCATAAATGATAATCAAATACTCTTTCATGGTGTCCTGATTATATTATCTACGTTGATTAATTAAGAGGGTGTTCGACTAAGCAAATATAAGCTCGAAAGATCATCTTATGATTTGAGTTGTTTTTGATGTTGATAAATTTATAGATTTTATTTTAAAAATGAACTAGTAAGATATTTAGATTTATTAGATCATATGATATTATTGAATTTTGTAAATATAAATAATTATAATTTTTAATGTAATAATGATAAATATATATATATATATATATATAAAATCATTAATATGATGTAATTAAATATATTTACTTAATTTTAACAATATACAATGAAATATTTTATAAGGCATTTCAAAATATGTTAAAAGTATCATATATTTTTTTTAAGAAAGAATTTCATTTTCAACAAAAATCACAAAACACTTTGATATAATTTATTAAATATCTTATAAGCTATTTTAAAAAGCTTACAAATTTTGTCAAACACCCTGTAAGAAGCACATGGGTGGAGACTAAGTTAAATATTTATTTCATGTTCAGATGAACCCCATTCAAATTTAATTGATTTCATTATTTTTGATTGAATGAGCCCTTAAAATATCTTTAATCAAATAAAATGCTCTACGGTAGACATCACACCTATACATTAATTGAATCTTTCATGGTTTATGACTTCATGAGACCATACATTTTAATGTATTGTTTCAATCGTGACTCTTGTTTCGTATCGCTTCAACAAACAAAAAGATAAAATATATGTGTGTGTTGATTGAATAATTGGATCAATCTTCTTTTGAATAACAAGTTTTATAAAAATAGATTGAAATCTAAAGAAATTTGTGGTTATCAAATCCCATTTTTTGACCCTTGAGTTTGGAACTTCATGTATGGACTTGGATTTCCACGCATATGAGACCCCATATATGTGTCTTGAAAAATAGCTGAGAGGTTCACAGCGTAAGCATGAAAGTGGGTGTGGGTGTGTGTGTGTGTGTGTGTGTGGAAGAGAGTATAAATTCGGTCTCACATCAATTAACTAAAAGTTTCAAGACCAACTTGCAAATTGGATTAATATTCCTCCTTAATAACCATTTTTTAGATATAGATTGGAGTGACATTTTTATAATAACAAACGCGGAACCACAAAGCAAGAATTAAACTTGGATCTAATTATTCACATAAAGCTTATGTATTAAAACAAATTAAAAGCCTAAAAGAACAGAAAAGGCACCAAAAGGTCACTCGTGGCAATTCCATGCAGGTCATGGACAATATGAACTAACAAATAATGTATGGTGAATTGTCAAGTCAGGAATGTCGTTTTCATGCACATGGAATCCCAGAAATACATCATTTCATCCCAATTTTTAATGATAAAAGGAGGTTATCATGCGATGAGAAACAAACTAATGGCACCCCAAACACCATTGGATTAGACATGGCCCTTGCATTTTGGTGATTGGCATGAACAAATTGCGGAATTTTTTATATAAAAAATTATCTTACATGGTCGATGAAGTTTTAGATTAGTTAAACTTGTTTTGTAGTTTTAGTTTTTGCTTTATGATTAAGAGGGTGTTTGGCTTAGTTTATTTTTTTTTATAATTTATAAGATCATGTAATTTATAAAATTTTTTTAGAGTTTTTAAGCTCATAAATTTTATTTTAAAAAATATGCTAATAAAATATTTAAACAAAAATAATAAGATTATCTTATAAGACTTTATAATTTTAATTTATTCTAATTTTTTATTGTAACAATGAAAAATATAAACTAAATATCATTACTAAAATTTAATCACAGAGTATTATGCCATTTTAATATATAAAATATGGTAGTTTATAAAATTTTAGAAGAAAGTAGGTTTGGAACTTCTAACTCATTTTAAAAAGTTTATAAGTTAAAACATCTTATTGTTTAAGTTTATAAACTTTTTTATTAAAAAAATTACCAAACTCCTACAAAAAAAATTTATAAGTTTTTAAATATCTTATAAAATATTGTAAGGAATTTATAAACTGATCTAAACAACTTCTAAATATTGTAGAGGCCTTTCTAAAGAAAGTTTTTCATTCACAACTAACTATAAATTCAAATTACACTTCGAATTTCATATGATTAACTGTAACATTATTCAAAAGGTATTCAGCAGTGTAAACCTTTTTCAATCCTTTATTTCAAATTTCTACTTTTTGGATTGGTGGATTTGAATTTGAATATAACTTTTAGAAATAGAATTTCAAATATCCACTTTACCTAGTTCAAAATAAAAATATTTTAATATCCAAACAAAGATCATAAATTTAAAATTCATTAAACCAAATATCATTGGATTCAAATATTCAATGGCTCCAATCGCCTGTAACTCAGCAGGTCAGATGGTAGGCTCAAGTCCATTTAAGCTCAAAATTCAAAATGAGTAACGGATCCCAAATGCAATAATGCGTGTCCGTGTCCCACAACTAACGTGGAGTCATCAAAAAGGAAACACTGGAACGGCCCTTTCCATTTCATACGGGCGATATAAATTCAGTGTGAAACACTCTTTGTAATAAGGGTAACAACGCGACACGTTTGAATTTTAAAATACTATTTAGTATGGTAATTTTTTAATAATATGAAAAATAGTGTTTAATGGATTATTATAATTTTTAATAATTTTGATTTTTTATGTAAAAAATAATAGAAGAATAAAATGTATACACCCACAAAAAATTTTAAGAATAATTTTTATTAGTGAAGATAAATATTAAAACAAACAACAAAAATGTTTTGATTTATATATATTGAATATTCCAAATGTTATCTAAATTTCTTGCACATAGAATAATAAAATAAAGTATTGTAAGTTCTAATAATTTTTTATTTTCATATAAAAATAATAAATGAATAAAGCAGATATACGCACCAAAAAATTAAAGTTAAATTTTTTTTTCAGAAAATCATAAAGTTAAAACTTACAATGGAGGTGCCTAAACTTATTCAACTTGAATATTTCAAATGCTCCTATATTTGATTTTTTACTTTTTAATTCTTTTTACTATTCTTCGTTCATTTTTTCTTTTTTGGAAAAGTTTTTAAATTCTAATTATAATATATGCATCACATGATTTCACATAACTGCATGAAACATCCAATTTTAAGTTAACCTCATTAATTTTTTATTTTCTTTCCTTATAATTAAGCCAAACGCTGAAATCGAATTATTCAAATCCTCAACTATTACAATAATCACCAAATGAAAGACGCAAACATAAATAGGTATTCTTCGTTGACCAATAGAGCTACTTTATTACATACGGATTATTCTAAGTTGTCCTTTTCCTCTACACGTATATACCATTTTTGCCCTTCACGTCTTTCAGTCCGTTCCCTCACACACACACACACACACACACACACACACACACACACACACAAAACTTTCTCAATCTGGTCTCTGTCTCTTATCGTTTTTGTCCGTATTTAGTTTAACTATATAAATAGTCGGAAATGTTGTTTACGTTGGTGTTTTCTTTCGCTGCATTCACTCTCCATGGGTTTGAATTGAAACACAGTTAACACGCTCTGCCTTCTGAGAATCAACATGTCAGTCGCCGCCTTTCTCATCTCCCTCATTCTCCTCGTTCTGCCCCGTACTCGAGCCCAAGCCCCGGCGCCGGCTTCCGACGCCTGCAACGGCGTGTTCCTCTCCTACACCTACACTGGCGGGAAAATGCTATTCCCGATTAACAAGACTAATCCGGCCCGTCAGCCGTACCGCTTCGAGTCCTCGTTCGTCATAACCAACAACGGACTGGAAGAGCTGAAATCCTGGAAGGCGTTCGTTGGGTTTCAGCACGACGAGTATTTGGTGTCGGCAACGAATGCTTCGCTCGTCGACGGGAATTCGATTCCGGGGAGTGTGGGGGACGGTTCGGTTTTCGGAGGGTACCCGACTCCGGATCTGAAAACGGGTGTGGAGACTGCGGGGGACCTGAGCCAGATGAGCGTCAGGGTGGGTTTGGTGGGGACACAGTTCGGAGTGGGGCCGCCTAAAGCGCCTATGCCGGCGAATATTTCGTTGGCGAACGATGGGTGGTTCTGCCCCAAACCTAAGATGGAAGGTCAGTGTGTGTTTGTGTGTCTCTTTTTTAACATAATCAGGTGAGTGGTTTATTAGCTTTATTCTACTGAGGAACGATTTGGTTTTTAGGAGTTGGTTTTTTTTATGTCTGTTTGAGTTTCTGCTGCTGTTAACGAGTTCTGCAATTAAGAGAGTTTTGTGGGTTGGATTAGTGTAGAATGGTTATAGATTCAATTATAGATTCAATTTTTCTGAGTCTTTAACAATTTTGTGGGGGATAGATAGGTCAGCTAATACGTCCGTGCCAGGTGATGTGTGTCCTTTTCTCTTCACTGACTTGATTTTCTGTTGACTAGTTTGGTCTTCCTAAGAAATTATTTGGCTCTTCTGACTTGGTGGGCTTCATGAAAAGAGGAATGTCAATTAGTGGCATTTCTAAGTTAGGTGAAATTCATATGTTTTCCGTGAATCATGGGTTGTCGCAATGCAGCACTAAAGTGGCTGCTTTTGTGTATCCAGGGCTTAATACAATGGAAGTATGTTGCACGAGAGACCCAAACTCCAAGTCCAATCTTACCTTGGATGACTTCTTACCACGTCAAAACGGCGACCTCAGCTTAACGTACGACGTGATCAGAACATACGAATCCAACTACTGGGCACAGGTTTCAATCGAGAATCACAACCCCCTCGGCCGCCTTGACAACTGGCAGCTAAGCTGGGATTGGATGGAAGACGAATTCATCTTCGACATGAAAGGAGGTTATCCCTCTGCGGTGGACACCTCGCCCTGCGTATTCGGCAAACCTGCGCAGCAATATCAGGATCTCGACTTCTCCACCGCCTTGAACTGTTACAAGAGGCCAACTATAGTAGACCTGCCTCTTGACAAGGCAAACGACACGAAGCTTGGAAAGATCCCATTTTGCTGTCGAAATGGGACGATCTTGCCGCCTGCAATGGACCCAAGTAAGTCCAAATCAGTCTTCCAGATCAACGTTTACAAGATGCCGCCAGGTCTCAACCGTTCCCATCTCATTCCTCCAGGGAATTGGGAGATCAAAGGCAGGCTTAATCCAGATTATAAATGCGGACAGCCTGTTCGTGTGAGTCCCAGTCAATTCCCAGACCCTAGTGGCCTGTTGCCCAATTCTACTGCAATGGCAAGCTGGCAAGTGGTTTGCAATATAACGAAGCCAAAGGGAGCGAGCCCGCGGTGCTGTGTATCCTTCTCTGCTTTCTACAATGCATCCATCATCCCGTGTCACACTTGCGCTTGCGGCTGTGCAGCCAATACTAGTCGCCAGTGTAGCAGCACTGCCCCGGCCCTTCTTCTTCCGTCCCAAGCTCTGCTGGTTCCTTTTGATAATCGGACCAGGTTGTCCCTGGCGTGGGCTGGTATTCACCATTTTCCGGTGCCAAACCCGCTGCCCTGTGGGGATAACTGTGGTGTCAACATAAACTGGCATTTGTTGACTAACTATAGAGACGGGTGGTCTGCAAGAATCACACTCTTCAACTGGGAAGATGTTCCTTTTGTGGATTGGTTTACTGCAGTGGAGCTGGGCAGAGCAGCTCCCGGATTACAAGGGGTGTACTCTTTCAATGGAAGCTTCCTGAATGACAACAATGACACTATTTTCATGCAGGGTCTTCCAGGATTGAACTATCTGGTAGCAGAAACGGATGGACCCCATCCCCTGAAGGATCCCAGTGTGCCTGGAAAGCAGCAGTCTATGATCTCATTCAAGAAGAAGACACCCGGGGTTCATGTCTCTGGCGGGGATGGATTTCCTACGAAGGTTTACTTCAACGGGCAGGAATGCTCACTGCCGAAAATACTTCCATTAAGCAGTTCTGGTAGATTTAGGGCTTCTGTGTTTTCGTTGGTTATTCTTGTTATAGTTTTTGTCTCCTTGAGTAAATAGGGAATGGAATAACATGAGTGCATGGTTGATTATTTGTTCTTGCTATAGTTTTTGTCTCCTTGAGTAAATAGGGAATGGAATAATATGAGTGCATGATTGATTATTTGTTCGTTCTTTTGGATTGTTTGGTCTAAATCATTGTTCCCGTGTGAGGAAATTTTGGGGGCATTGTCCAGTACTTCAGTTGTAACAATACATATTTGGTGTTTTCATTTTCACATACCTTATGATATGTAGTAAACATCATTAAGCAAACACTTCTGAGCTTGATTTCTGAAAGTTAGCTGTCACATAGTAAGGTAAACATCTGTTAAGTCACAAATGATTCATTCAGATGGATGTGCAGATTTAATTTAGTTCATACAGCTACAGAGGCATGTCTAATTTGGCATAAAGTAAACAGAGGTGCATGTACAACAGCCAATGCCTAATGCCCTAATGCTGACTGTAAGAATAACAAAGATTTCTATATCTGAAAAATCAGATCCATCCGTTTCCTACATCCATATCCTGGGAAGATTTATTTCCATGATTGTGAGGTTCAACTTTGCAGACACTGAGAACTACATCCCACAACTAAAGTAGACCTGCACAAGGAAAGTTCCTCCATGTCCCAGGTACAATTTCATGCCACCGCTAAGCTAGAGCATTCAAAATCTTGTAATGCATATTATGCATTGCATGGCATGCAGGAGTATCTAGCACATTTTTCCATCTTCAATCACAGATAATCCACCTATCATGTCCTCTTGATGCATTAAGACGAAGAATTTCCCTTTGATCATAATAGTGTCACTTCCAGCTGTAAACTGCAACTATGTACAAAGTGCTAAATACACTAAGCTACAGTAAATGGGTGTGCTATACGGGAAGATTATCCAAATGGCATCCATCGAAGCCAAAATCGCTCTCGACAGGTCCCATGCCTTCTTGCTGCTGTAGTGAACAGAAGTAGCATTGGAGAAAGGATTTGGTCATTCAAATATTCACATTAGGAACAGTGACATTAAGTCATGCCAAGGTCAGATCTAAAGAAGCTAACCTGTTTGAGAAGTGCACTCATGAGGTCGTCCTGACCAAAGTGTTCAGGAAAGAGACCATTCTGGAAGCCCATATCAGGCAGTCTTTCAGCCTTAATCCTTAATGGATTGTCAGCTAGAGGTAAGTTAAGTTGCTGATCAATATTTGGAGCGTTGCCAAGCCCCTCTGCAGATGAGAACACTGCCTTGTGAATGGATGGAATCGTGCTTTGTCCACTCATCTGGTCAGCCGAGAACTGTTGCTGAATTAAAACCGATTGCAAAGCATCCAGGCATCCTTGTGCACTGGAATGTTGGGGGGCTCCAAAGGCTGATCCAATGTTTTGTAAACACCAATCTTGGATTCTATTTTGATTTATATCACCGAAGACGTCATAATTAGGAAGAAAACCTCTTGATCCTCTTATTTCTAAGCTAGCTTCATCTTGATGCTTAGGAGTGAGACTTGATATTCCTGAATTACTCACAAGCGAAACACTATTCCCCTGAAACTCTGAGTTCTGACTTCTCGAGAATTCTACAACATCGGAGGGCTGGGAAACAGAAGCCAGTCCATGAACACTGTCAATTCCATTCTGGCTCAAAACAGCACTTGGAATTGCCTGCGACAAAATGGGTTGAACTGCAGATGATGGCAGATTCGAGACATGGTTTCTGTTGGTTCCATTTAAATTTTGCACCCTGGACTGTGGTTGAATCATTTGTGTAAGTAACGACCTGCTTTGGCCTGCCTGGGAGTGGACAAGCATGTTCGTGTTACCAAAAGACTGGGCAGATTGGTGCAAAGTGACCAACTGCTTCGAATCCATATTTGTTGGTATTCCGTGAAGTAAGTTTGCTTGCTTACTGTCACCGTTTAGTTGCTGCTGTCCCTCAACAAACCTTAACTTTGGATTTTCAAAGCTGAAAATATTTCTTTGATGAACTAGAGGTATAGACGTGGCAGATTTGGTAGTAGCCCTGCCAAGCGCGGCTGCCTGGATTGTAGCAAGACTTTGAGGTGGGAGCCGACCAGAAGTGGCAAGAGTTTGAAGGTCAAAACCATTTAGAGATGAAATTGGCCCAAATGCTGCATCTGGAGGCCCCAAGAAGGAGTTACTGAGCCCATTCTGGTGTGGCGATACACCACTAAGCCTTCTAAGATACAGACGGTACTTCTGAGAAATTGGTTGCATAATGTCAGCTTTCAAAGGAAATATTTTATAGATGTTAATATAAACATAATTAAAGGAATTCACAGTTCAGATCACATTGAAAATCAAGCATGGTTCTTCAGCATGCCAACAGAAGGAACACACACACACACACACATAACAATTGCAATTATCATACCTGAAGATGGCTTGCAACATTCTCCCTTGTAAGACCAGGGACGTTCATTAGTTCCAGGATTTTTTTAGGAACAGCCTCTACAATAATGAATATGATTGTGAACAATAAATACAATTATGTGATGTCACAATCATATATGTACAGAACAAAAATTTGTCATTTAAGATTTTTTCAAGTAGCATCCCTTCCATTCTAACCGAAAACTGCAGACACCACGATCTATGTGTTACAGCAGAAGTAATAGACAATGGCAAAGAAAAAAAAGTTAACCCACTATTAAGAACACTCAAATTAAGTAATCTCTGTTTATTCAGTAAGAGTGTACAATGTGAACGAGAACCAAAGAAAAAGTCACAACCCTAAGGCAATACAGTGGTCTATTGGGGAATATCTGGCATATTTTCTAGTTATCTAGTTTTAGCTGGCATTAAGTTTAGTATTCAAAGCATCATCTAAATGCATCTTTTAGAAATAACAGTTTCTGCTAGAATTTAAGGGGTTTCCCTATGCGTATAAACACAACAGGGGGCAATTACTAGGAAGAAGAAAAATGAATCCATTAATTTGTTTTTAAGGCATTTGTTTGTACTAGTGATATTTTATCAGACCAATATTATTTCATTACCAGATAAGAGAAGAGCTTTATTAAGCAGGCTTTCAGGTAAGGACATTGATTTTCTGAGTTTGGGTACAATCATTGAAGTTCAAGAAAGGTGAAGATTTATTTCAAGAATTCCAGCATTTCTTTACCATGTACATTCAAGAATACAATCTATCTTTGCATTCGTATCAGGTATCAATAACATTTATCCCCACACAGAACCAGATTTCAACAGAAGCCCTCATCGTGCCCAACCCACAAGCACATTACAAAATTCAGATTACAGTTACGTACCAAAAACAAACAGGCAGTAATAAATCTGTGCAGAACAGATGAAAAACAGGAATGGCAGAAGACAGAAAAGAGAAGGAAGAGGATCTATACTGTCTATTCCAAGTTGATTAACAGCAGCTACAAATTGCTGGTGGAGCTCAACTGACCAAACAACCCGTGGCTTTTTCAGAGTAGACGTATCATCCCTTTCATCTCCATCATCTTCTTCATCCCTCCTTTTCTTGGAACTTTTCCATGTTCCATCATTAGCTGAAGCAGCGTGATCTAAATCTTCATGTGGTCTTTGTTGCCATTCCCCATCGTCCACGCTTCCTGACTGTTCAAAATCCTTTTCCTTCCACCCATGCTTCTTCTTGCGAACCATGTGCTGCCATATGTTCTTCAATGCCTCCATGCGAACTGGTTTTATAAGGTAATCACAAGCACCATGGGTAACTCCCTTCATCACTACAGTTTGGCTATCATCCGCTGACATCACTGGAAAAACAGAAACCAGGCATCAGAAAAAACACTATGATAACATCCATCCCAGTATTGCTAATTATAAGTCTAAAACTAATCTGAAGTTACTGAAAAGAATAATACTGACTGATAACTGGCAGTTCCATCTCGAGTCCAACATGCTCTAGAAGTTTAAAACCGTCCATGTCGGGCATGTGCACATCACTTATAACAATGTCATAGCCATTCTTGTTATCCCTAAGCAACTTCAACGCAAGCTCGGCTCGATTGCATTTAGTAACTGAAAAAAATTGCTGTAAACAGTCAGACTAGCCACCGAAGAAACCACCATGACTTAGCTTATCTTAGTCACGTAATTAAATAGAAATAACGGATGCAAAGGAGTAAAATCTAGGAATTGTGCACAAGATGTAGAGTCAACCATCTACTTTCCTAATTTCAATCCCTTCGCTCTCGATAAGAGGAAATCAAAAGCCCATGCCACACTATTTCACATACTCTCCATACATCCGTTGATTAATTATAAAATTATTACTCCAGAATTAAGATTTTGAAAATACTTCTAAATAGCCAAAAACAAGTTCAGAAATGAGATCTGTTATGCATAAACGAAAGCTAAAATCCAGACAACGTACACATAACAAGAAAATCTAAGTTCTAATAACATGACAGACTCTAATAAAAGAAGATAAGAAGAAACGATAAACTGCTTATCAGTTAAAACTTAAAACACACGCATGTGTTAGCAGACGTATTACCTTTATACAGACAATTTTCTAGCATCTTCTCCATGATCCTTAAACAAGTAGGGTCATCATCCACAACAAGAACTCTCAGACCAGCCGGAAACTGGTCTGAAACCCCATCACTAGACTTCCATGAAGCACTTGAGCTTGCGAAAGACAGGGGTTTCACTCCAAGATCCATTTTTTCCTTCAAATCTCTGTTATTTGCATGCAAAAACCAAACCCCAGACGGGAATATGTTAAAAATCACATCTTTTGAACTTCCTAGTAGCAGAATTTATACGCGGGCCAAGAATAACCAGTAATCCAGAGGCTAAACCAAGTAGGAAAATGGGGCACTGCAAGTTTGAACTTCAATAGTTCTTCTCCAAGTGGGGTTTCGGTAGGAAAAGAGAAGCGGACGGAGGGGAAGAAAAATTCTCGCTTTATTTTGTACTTATATACCTATATCAGACTGAAGGCATCACATTGACGAGGATGGGCTCTATCTGTTTTTTCTTCTTGATCAACTTCTTGTTCTTCCTTGACGAGTAGTTTATTGGGATTACTCTTGGTCAATTGGGGGTTTGGAGAGGTGCCCGGGGGCGGAGCGCGTGTGGATCCAGCTCATATACGAGATTAACTAACCCACTCCAGCAGCCAAACATACTTCCTCCTTTTTATAGTCTTGGTACGTGTTCTTCAAAAAAAATACAACATAATATGCATCGGAATTACTCTGTCAACTTGTAATGAAATACAAAAGTCAATAGCTAAACTTAAAATTCTTTCAGTGACTTGCGGCAGAAACAGATTACTTGACATATTTAATTATCTGAATGTTTTAGCACTTGAAGAAGGCATACTTTTTAGTTTCAGTCTTATAGGTTTTTAAACTATTCTTTCGAATTGAAAGTTTAAAATCTCGAAAAATACGTCAAAATTACATCTTGAGTGCTTTTTTCATGAATAATGATTAATGTAGTATTAATCTTGGTTCATTAAAAATTCAGTTATCAATAAAATAGATCACATGTGATGTACACATAGAAGGCTTTGCTACCAGACTTTAGTAGCCTAATTTAACCATAGCAAAATGCATAGTTATGTTCGTTTCCAAATTAGGAGGGAGCAAATTTTGGTGATTCTGAGTGGAAGTGATGATTATATTAGATTTGCAAGATTTGGATGAACAAAGAAATTTATTTATATATATATTTAATATATAATAATAATTAATTGAATAATGTGATAATATTTATGTTGATAGAATAATAAAAAATAATTGTCAGTAAAAAAATTATATTAATTTGATTGTAAATATGTATAATAATTAAAAAATTAATAGTTAATTATAAAATGTAAGAGGATAAAAAATTTAAATTTAAATTTAAATAAAATTTATAGAGTAAGATATTTAATTTATAATATTTATAAGTGGGGATAAATAATTGGTAAAATAGAAGCAAACATAACCTGCGTTTTTTATTTGAATTCATCCGAATGATAGCATTTTGTCAGTTACATGGATTCAAGTTGTCTTGATATCATTCCAAGGCTACAAATTAAAAATAAGAATTAAAATTGCATAATGTTCTTAGACTATTAAATAAAGGACTTAGTTTTTCATGGCAATAGGTTTCTTAAGAAGTAATGGTGTTAACATAAGTAATAATTCAAATTCAATGATTATTCTATTTTACTCGTTCTAATTTTGTAAAAATTTAAATTTATCATAGATATTAAATTAAATAACAAGGTTGAGTTTTAAAAAATATTAAAGTTCAAATTCGAATTTGATTTAACATATAAAAACATCTAATCATACTAGAATTCTGTTGTTTTTGGATTATTAACACGAGGTTACTGCATGTTTTAAGAATTTCATTAATAATAGTATTTGTAACCAATGGAATGTTCATTTAACTGTCAAAAGTATGTTTGCAAGGGGCATGAGCATTTATTGCCCAAAACCTACTGGATTAATCAACCCAAACAGCCTTTGGCGCCTAATTATTTATTTCCATTCTGGTTGGATCCATTCATTCTCATTTTTCTACAAGGATTTTGATGATTATTTGAACGCAAACTGTAATTAATTAATTCATAATTTCATAGCATTAGGATACTGTGATGTTCTGATAAAGCTCACTGTAATTTCACTTTTTTTCATGGTCAAAAGAGCCACACTTCGTTGTTTTCCATGAATCAGTCCTTAAAAGAATAATCCACAATATGACGTTTAGAAAATTAAAGACCCTTCTGCATGAGAAAAGGGTTTTATATGTTGGTTAGAGATGTAAGAATGATATGGATTCTTTATGTCAGTTTGGAAGAACTGTCTTCGGTAGACTTCTTGTTTGTGTAGGAATACGAAATCACATACTCGATAAAAAATAGCGCAAATTTTAAAAAATAGTATAATAATAAGAGAGAAAAAATAGATCACAATTGTTATTTTGGAGATGTGGATTTTGATGCGTAGAAATTTTTCAATAAAATGGTATTCCAATATAACCTTTACAAGACTAATATAAACTCCTAGAAATAACAAATCTAGATTAATAATATACAATTATGAATATGACCATCTCGAAGAAATAGTCTTTGCTAATGTTGAGAAAACCCCAACCAAACAGATTCTCAACCGAGTTACTTATTAACAACCTTTTAAGTCAGTGTCAAATCCCACTTGTATGCCCTATTTTCATCCATATTTTTAACCATTGTGAAAAAAAAAATGCCATAGTGACAACTTTTATATTTTTTTATCTTAATTTAATAATTGTTTCGTACTACTCTTATCTTAACATTTGTTTTCATCTTTTGATGAAAAAAGAAAAGGAAAGGGAAAATATTTTAGGGTAATAACTATGTAATCGTTGGCTTTTCATGAAGAAAGGGATGCTTTTAAGGAGAAGGGAATATGTAAGAGGAGGTTCACGCGAGGAATAAAACTAATAGTCACAGCCAATGAAGGAATTCCACGTGGCCGAACGGGAGTTTAACGAAACGTCAGTGCCACTTTTTTTACTGGCTTTTTTCGCCTCCCCTCCAAAAGTGTGTCCTTTTTGCAATTTGCCCCTCGAATCATTGCTGCCATCTCACTCACTCCCATTCAATCATTCAGCTTTGCAATTGCATGCCTATTTCCAAATTCAATAAAACACTTCTTTTTTAATTTATAATTTCGAATATGCAGATAAATCAAATTTTTTAATGAATAATTAATTCAAAGTCACTGGCTAATTTCTTTTCAACGCTATTTGTATTGAGTAGTCAGATCTTCAATGTGTGCAGATTGTTAAATTCTGCATGTTATAACGATTTTTTGATTTTGTGCCTCATAAATAAAATAATTGGTATCTCCTTTCTAAAAGTGTCAATGACCCAAACTCTCTCATTAAAAAATATATTGAATTCAAATTTGAATTCTGAAACGTTATTGAACTCCAATTCATCGCTTAAGTTTAAGCTTGAATTATGGCTTTACAAAATTATGTTGAATTTGGTTCAAATTGTTGTTGAAGCCAAGTTGTCACTCGGAGTAGACATAACATGGCAAGTTCTAAATTTACTTTAGGTCAATCCAATTCAATAAATCCTAAATCCCTTGTTTTCTTCCTTTTGGGTAGATTCCAATATCCATTTTTTAGAAAAAGCAATAATAAATAAATTAGCAAAAGTAGCAGCATTCTACATGTATTAATTTATTATATTTTAAATAATAAAATTATTTAAAATAAAAGATAAAAAAATTAAAAGAAGAAAAAAGATAAAAAAATAATAATTTAAATGAGAGGGAAATTGATAGAAAAGCGACTAAAAATAATATGTTAAAAAGAAACGAGAAAAAAAGGATAGAAAATATAAAATTAATAAAGACAGTTGTATAATTTTGTTCAATTAAAGTGTCTTCTTGCCTTCATTATAATATAAATATAGAAATTTAGTATTGGAAAAAGTTTAATAATATATCAGTAATTAAAAGTAATGATATAAACTCACTAAAAACAAAGGTAGTGCTATAAATTCATAACATCCAAATTAACTTTAAAGTCTTGATAGTATAGATGGATAATCAAGATTTTTAGTTAACCAAGAAGGACCTCAAATCTTTAAAATTTACCGTTGAGAAAGAATAAAGTTTTCGCACAATTGGTCAGCACAAAGGCTGTAAGCTGTTCTTAATGCTGAATAATTGTTTTCTGCACAACCACTTTGGCTTTAGGACATCAATTATTGACTAAGTGCGCCTTTATTGCATGGTTTATTTGATTAATCAGTATGATGATTATTAAGGTGGGTAAATTACAAATACAGCCAATAATTTAATAATTCACATTTCCATTTTTTTTTTTATAAAAAGAAAAGGCGGCTTTCTTAAAGCATTTTAGGTAATGTTTGTTTTTACATTTTGATATGTATTTTTAAATATTTTTATCTTAAAAAATGAGATAGAAACATATTGAATTTAAAAAATATAATTATTAAATATGTGTTTCTTGATCTCCAATTTGAAAACGATGATAGAATTAACCTTTGAATGTTGTGTAATAAACTAACACTATGCTTGGTTCAAAGATTTCAGGAAGAAAAAGAAAAAAATAATAATAAAGAAATTAGTTATAGTAGTTGGTTGATAAAAAAAAATGATAAAGAAAAGAAAATTTAAGAAAAAATGTGATGTAAATGAAGAAAAATAAGCAAAAAAATTATTTTAATAATCTCTTCTTTTTGAAAAACCTTCATTATTTTTATTTTTCTCATCTATCTTCAAATTATTTCTCTTAAATAATTAAAAAAATTTAAAAATTTAATTTTTTATCTCATTTTTTATTTTAATTATTTTTTTCTCATAAAAATCATTCTACCAAACTTCTAATTTCTTTTCTTTATTTATAGTTTTTTTTTTTTCTTTTCTAAAATCCTAAAACCAAGCATAGTGTAGACTGCACGGGGCAGGAACACAAGAAATAAATTCCTATCAAAGTAACTTGTCAAACTAAACTGATGTAAATTGGCGAAAGAGAAACATAGACGAAATAGACACGCACTTAAATGGTATTCTTTGATGAGTGATTTCAATCTTTCACCATATATTAATATTTCGAAATTAAATCTGGAGCCGACGCGTCGTAGCCAAAGCCCCAGAAGCCTACATGGGCCAACGCGGAGAAAGTACCTGATCTTGGGCCCCACTTAAAAGCACTTATCAGTGGGGCCCCGGTTTTAGGTATCGTACACGACCCTCTTCAAAGGATCCAATTTGTGATTTTGTAAACACTCCGTGTGTACAAATTTATATATAAATTATTAGATAATTATATTTAAAAAATAGATATAAAATTATTTAAAAAGTATAATATTCTTAAATAAAACATAAAATTAAAAGCGTTTAAAAAGAGAAAATTTAAGAAAATACAAATAAAAATAATAAGCTAAAAAGAGTGGAAATATTAGAGAATTTAAATAAATATAATTGTGGTAAAAAGATAAAAAGAAAATTGAAAAGAGAGAAAATTCGATTATAAGATATAAGTAAACGTAATTAATTAATAGAAAAGGATCATAGAAGCAAAAGAATTCAAAATAAAAAAATTTGTGTAATGTTACTTTAAAAAATAAAAAAAAAATTATTAAAATAATATTATAATATAGATAACGATGGTGCACACAACATACATATGTAATTCCGATATATAGGTAAATATGGATTTATTCGTCACGTTATTTTTAAACAATTATTAAATGATAAATGATGGTAGTTGTTTTGCAGGTGTTACGGTGAATGATATAATATATAAATATAGTATTTTTTACTGTTACAATGTAGCGCACGCCTTTGCTGGTCGTGTTTTGAATGTGATACATGCATGCCAAATCTGATTTCTCGGCGGGTTATTATGAAGAATGGGGCGGGGTTAGCTGTTGGGGAAACCAACCACCACTCTAACAGTAACAAGCTGGTGTGCATATTTTTGTATTTTCGATGAAAGCTTTGTTCAGATGTGAATTGTGATGGGAGGAAGATTGAAAGCTTAATAATAATAATAATGTAAATGTAAGAGAAATAAAGAGATAAAAGAAATTATTTTAAGGCGTGGTATATTTAGAAGTGTAAATTTTAGGGGATAGAAAGTAAATTAGGACACGGAATGCAAAGTAAGTCATGTTTACCATCGTCTAAAATGTCGATTTCAGGAGGATGGTTTGTCCAAAAATAAGCATTTAATAAGGAACAACGTATCAATTCCACGTGATTCTATAGGAAAAGGCATTTTAAAATGATAGTTGGGAGTGGGAAGACGGATCGAATTAGTCAGACTCAAGTTAAGCATTAAAAGACGAATCCTACGTAAATGAAAGACAGTATGATCAATTTTGACCCTACATCTAATATATTATAGTAACACAATAAGCATACGCAAATTTTGATTTCTTTTCGAAGCCTATTGTGACTGGATTTCTTTATAAGATTAGGGTATGTATATATTTTTGTATTCTGGAAATTAATTTAATAGTCTACATAATAGAATTTCATTAGAGAGTAGAGACTCTAATCCTTTTGGACACGTTACTTGTATCGTGTTTCATCGTGTTTTGAATTTTATTAAGAGTTCCCTCAAAATTGACACGTGATATTCCTTTTTCTTTTTTTTTTTTTTTTGTCTTTTTAAAATTGTTCGCACGACATTTCCGTCGTCCTAAGCTTAAGTTTCCCTTGTGGCCTGTTAATTAGAGGGAAAAATGAATTTGAAGAAATCAATTTGCCTCTTCCACGAAGTAAAAATTCCAAACAAATAATGCACAAGTGACATAAATTTACGCGTGTATTTAAACTAATGATCGAAGACCTGCTTCTTGTTTTGCTGTAAAGGTTTGGGTTCAAATTCAAGTGTGAGTGGGGGAGTTTGGGTTGCAAAACTCCAAATTTTTGGAACTAAAAATAATAACAATATTATTAGAAAGATTATGGGTGGATGCTTAATTATTTAATTGTCTAATTATTTATTAATTTTCGTGTAAAATAATAATGGTGATGATAGTTGAATATGGGAAGAGATATACACGTATTTGTATAAGCCAAATCTTCCCAAACTTTATAGATAATTAAAAGGACATTTTTCCACATCTTTAGTATGTGAAACTAAGAACAATTAGGGGCTGAAGATTGGATTATTCCAAACCAAAAATAAAGAACTCCGGTATGTCTCAAATACTAGATTTTCTTAATATACATAGGACACTGGGTTGATAGAAATAAAACCATTCTTCACCCAGTAATAGGCAACCGTCCAGTGTAGAGAGAGAAGGAGAGAACAATATTTTCGATGCCAACGCGAGAAACTTAAGGAAATCAAGATTTGATAACCAGCGAGCTTACTTAATAGCAAGATTAATATTAGGTAAATAGATAGCTTGTCGGCTTTTACAAATACTTTCGAAACTATTTTCATGATACAATTAAAATATTTACTTCGTATTTAAAATTATTTTTGAATATTCTTTTTATTCTATAAAAGTCAGATTTTGACGTAACTATTTTCAGCAGAAATTGAAATGTTTGACTTCTTGAAAATTGGATGTGAGTATTGTAAATTGTTTTGAACTGACTTTTGTATGAATGAAATACATGTGATAACTTTAAAAATGCCGCCCATGATTGGTAATGTGTGATAATGTAAGAAACAAATTTTGACTCTATTAATTGAGTAATAGATTGTGACCTACCTAATCAGAGTACAAGTATTGAGACTTGCTACAGACGAAGTTGATATTTGATTTTATCAATTAGTAGTATAAATTAGAAAACTGTCTAATCGAAGTTGAAGTATTGTAACTCACAGTGGGTGCAGCTACTGTTACACGGAATCCTTCTTAATTAACAGTGTATATTAAAGTTTTAAGTAGTAGAAATAGCACATAGAGTTGGCAACGCATGAGCAAACTAATGAATATATGGAATTATGTGATTTACTAAAATATTTAAAAATGTAATATACCATGATATTTTATTTTCTGTTTAAAATGCGTTTTATACAAATTTAATTGATTTTTTCTAACATCTTAAAGGAAATAAAAAAGGTGAGTGAATCCGTTTACTTAGCAATTTATCACTTAACACGTTTAATGTTTCTTCTGCAAAGATTGCCAACGAGAATGAATGTACGTAAGGTTGGTAGAACTTTAGGAAGACGAAAATATTAGCTTTATTTTTGTTCTCACAAATAAGAAATGATTGATGTAATAATTAGGATTATTTCATTTTATGTTGCAAGATAGTGTTAGATTATTATTTTGAAAGATGAATGATCTTTATGGATTAGTTATCTTAATATTTTTAGATTTGGGTATCTATTCAGATATTTACCTCATGAATATTGCCGCGCCATATCTTGAATTTGGGACTGTGACAAGGGGGTGTGCAGGTGATGATTTAAAAAATGTTGATGGTTCGTAGCTATAATGGTTTGCATTTAAAACTGTGGCCTGATTTCCTTTTCCTTGCTCCCGTGTCACTAACCTGGCTATTATTATTAACCAGACGTTGCTTTTTAAGGTTATCTTACCTCAACTTTTGGGCAGGAAAAAGCGAAATTATTGTTAATTATATTGAAGAGCCGTTGCTTTCTAAAACTGAAGCCCAGTTATTGGCAGTGATTGATTTCTTGGGGACGTCGAAATTTTTGGTTTAAAAATTTTATATAATTTTAAATTCATGGGATCATATAAATTTGATATTAACATGACATTTGGCACAATAGTTAAGCGTTGACAGATTGACATTCAATTAATAGGGTTGGTTCCCTACCTCCTTAGTATTGATCAGCCCACTACTGAATTTGAGATTTGATGCGTTGGAAGACAAGAGGTTATTTAGCTGAATTTTTTTTAAAGAGTTTATTAGATAGTATAATTTATAAGTTTAATAGAACCTTATAGGTTTTATTTTAAAAATAAGTTCAAAAGTGTTTCGTAACATTATTTTATAAAAATTTATTGAAATTTATAATTATAATTAATTATAATTTTTTATGTAATAATAACGAAAAATAACTTATATATTATTAACAAAATATAATTTAATAATATTTATATTATTTTTAATATATAAAATAAAATAACTTGTAAGATACTGAAAATAAGTTAGATTTATAAATTTTAAACATTTTATTTTAAGAACTTATAATTTTTTTTTATTTTTATTTTTAAAACAAACATGCATGAGAAGTTATAAGTTCTAAAACATCTTTATAAGATGTTTTGAAAAACATATAACCTCACTCGAACACCTTCTCAATTGTAGGGGTGGTGGTACTTGGCTTGTTTCATGTGTTGAGAAGTTGAATTGAGATATTGGTATTTGATACAAATTGTCATATTGGGCTCCTTCATTTTTCATAGGTCAATTTCTTTGAGTTGAATTTAACTTACAAATTTTGTGGGTTACTTGAACTTAGTCAATCAATTTATAGCATCAATCCATCTTAATTAAAATGAAGTTATAAAGACGAGTTTTATGTTATTGAATTTAATTTAAGTAATCAAAAGCTTAGTCCCATAACTCATATGCTAACATGTAAAGATAATCAAAAAAAACTTTCAAACATAATTCAAATTCATATGACTACAAGCCATTAAAATGCATTACATAATCACAATTTTAAATTGTTTTAATATCATCATATAATGTTCAAATTTAGATGGCTGCAAACTATAAAAACTAACATGTTTGTTTTTAAATTTTGATTCTTAAAAACACATTTAATCGTTATGCTTTTAAAATTTTACTTATTTTTCTTTTTTAATTTTATACAATTTTTAAAATAAAAATACATAAAAACTAGGTGTGGCAATGGGTTAGGTTGTCAGTTTAGTGGATTAGGTTGAGACTTGAGTATTGCACATGACTCATTGCCCCAAGCTTGACCTGATTTTTTGACTTAAACCCAATCAATCAATTTTGTGGATTCCTTGAATTTGACCTGCCAGTCTACTAATTAAAAAAATTTTATTTTTCCTTCAATTATATTTTAAATATTTACAATTTTATTATTTAATTTTATTTAATTAGTTTTTTAAATTTATATAACTATTTATAAATTATTCAAAACATGTTTGTGGGTTTGCAAGTCAACTTGATGAGAAACTTGAAATTGACTCCTTTATTTTTTCGAGTTCACAAATTTGATTCGAATCCAGAAAAGTTTGAACTAAACTCACCAATTTCGAGTTAAGTTCAGATCAAATTTTTAGGTTGGCTCAGAAATTAGCATATCTATTAAAAAACATAGACATAACCACATACTACTGTACAAAGGCATTCACCAAACTATCGAGTATAATTTAAATCCATACGGTTACGAGTCATTAAAAAACTTAACATACCAAATCACAAGTTCAAACTCCCAATTGCCATCTAGTTACTATATTAAGCTTTAGCCTTTAATTGATTAATTTATCACCTATCTAATTAATAATTTAAAAAGATTAAAAAACAAAAACAATAAAAAATAATAATTTAAATTAAATATGTTGAAATAATTAGTATACAAAAATATTTATTAAATTATTATTATTATTTTCAATAATGGGTTAACAGTTAACTTGTGGATAACTTAAAACCAATGCATCCTTTTTTTTGGGTTTATCGGATCCAATTTAATTTTGACTTGCACCCGTAAAGGCTTAATCCGAATGCCTCAATGTTGTGTTAGGTTAGGATTATATTTTTGCATTGTATAAGAAATTGCACCCCTACTCAATTGTATGCCTATTTTAATAGCAACGACAACAATAATGACATCCACAATAATAATTGGATTTTGGGCCAGAATAACTGGACCGACACACCCTATATAGCCCATTCATTGGTGGGATCCAAGACTTCATTAAAATAGGCTACTACTTCTGGGCTTGGACCAACTTAATGGCCCAAATTTATACGACATCGTTTGATTGCCTTCTCTAATCTCGCAGGAGTCAGGTAGTCGGTGTCACAATAAATAAATAAATAAATAATATCATTCAAAGACTGTTAAAGTACAAATTATCACAATCTGGTTTTCACTTAAAATGCTTGTTAGGAGGGTTTACAAATCTCAGTATATTAATTGTTCAAAATCATATCAATGTAAAATTACAATCATGATTCAACATATTTAGTAATTTTTTTGGTACGGAAGGAGTAGATTGTGATTTTACAATGTTCATTGAATTATTATCAGGTTGACATATGACACTGTCGATCTTAAACTAGATATTCACTCCAACTAATAAAGGTTGAATAAAATAAAATTTTATAAAGAGAAAAAGAAAGTGAGGAAACCCTTTTTTTTTCAGTTTTATTTTTTAATTATATGTAAGCACGGATAAAGATTATTAAATATAAAACCTAATAAAATGGGTCCAAATGTGGTACGTTACGCACCATAGGTTGTACACTTTCAGTTTGTGGTTGTGGAGGCAGGTCAGGGAGAGCAGAAGTGGCAATCTCGAAAATTCAGCCAAATGCAACCCCTCTTTCACAGAAACAATGTTTATAAATCTTTGCCCGTAAAATTTGGCCCAGAGCTTCGCCTCGGGTCATCCTTCTGCGAAGCTTCGCCTCTTCAGCCTTTTCTCCTTTTTATAATAATAAACATACATGTCTTCATTTCTCACTCGGCGTGAGGAGTTTGTGCGTCTGTGCTGAGTGGGTTTTGCAGAGCTTCCTGAGTGTAGTCCATTTTCTGAATTTTCTTTTTGAATTGAAGACTGTTTTAAATTTCGAGAAAAAATGGACTCCGATTCATGGGCTCGAATTTCTTCTTATTCTAGGCGCCATCAATCTCGATCAGGTTTGTTTTTCTTTAATTATGGAATCATCACGGCTTTTTGTAAGATGGTTTTCTTAATTTATTGTAATTTGCTTAAGGTTTTAACATTTTTGAGTAATTAATTAAGTGCAATTGCACTTTTCTGAGGAGGGCTCTTCCTTCCTCTGAGAAAATGAAGTAATTATGTTAATTAAATTTTGAGTTTGGTTTTTGCTTCGATCGTGTCTTTTTACGTGCTTGTGCTTTTGGAAACTATTTTTTTAAAAAAAATTTCCTCTTCCGTGTGAAATTTGGAAGTTTTACATCCAAATGGATGTATAGTGCTTGTGTTTTTTTCCGCAATGGAAATTTGCAAAAAGAATTTTGGCTACTTTAGGTTGGATTTTCTTTGAGGGTTTGGGTTCTTGTTTGGGTGGAAATGAAAGGCTCTGTTAGGGTTCGTAATTGTAGAAATGTAGTTTCGTGAGATAAATAAAAAGGAGAATTATATTTTTTCTTTTCTTTCATTAGAGTGATTTTACTTGTAATAGAATTGTGAATTGCGATTCTGTTTGTGATACAACTTCGGCTTTTCTTGCAAGGAGAGTTTGAACATTTTTGTAGTTTCCTGGAATATTTGATTTGGAAGCGATGAATATTTTAAATGACGATCGAGAATTTGAGTCTAGAGTTATAAATGTAACAAGATTTAACACGTGTTCGAAACTCTCGTTATTTGTCATAGATGCGTATACGTGTTTTTGGTCATATTGAGAGTTTAAAGGAACAGTGAGCTTGGTGATTTCTTCTCCTTTTTTAATTTTTAATTTGAGGATATGCTACAGATGCATATCATGGAGAAGATTGTGAAGCGGAAGAGGAGCAAAGGCCGGAGTTCCTGTGCCCATTTTGTGCTGAAGATTTTGATATGGTGGGGCTTTGTTGTCATATTGACGATGAGCATGCCATTGAAGCCAAGAATGGGGTACTTACAACACTGCTCCCCTCCCTTTTTCTCCTTGTTTTTGATATTTATGATTTGAACTGATTTCATCGTTTAATATTTAAGCATAGAGTATGTGGCATAGGGAACCTGATTTGGTTTTGTTTGCTGAAATATAAGTGGGAATTATATTTGTTTTACTTTTATGTAGGTTGATCAGGCATAAGACACTTCATGAATTGGTGATTTGTTTGACCTGCCCTTTCAGATTCTTAAGAAGATTCTGATCTTCATAGCTAGGCTGGTGCTTTAGTTGCACAATGTTGTCTATATGATGAAGGAATTTATGTCATAAATAAATGGACAAGTAAACATTGTAAACATTTAGCAAACATTGTCATTGTTTATTGGAAGTTCTTTTGGAGGGTGTAACCATGCCAGACTATTATCAGTTTGCATAATGTCTCAATGTTTGTAACTGAAACTTGAGCAGAGCATGCATCTATTGCCTCAGAAGCAACCATTAATATATTTGGAAGGCATGCCTGCTGTTGCTCTCATTTGCTCAGCCCAATGCCTGGTTAACTGAGATATTAAGTTGCTGCTGAAACTACCTACTGACAATATCCTTATAATGCGTGTGATGCCATGTGGCTTGTTAGTTTTGACACAACTATTCCATTTTTTGCTTTGTGCATGGTGACATGGTAAACAGTGTTGTAATGGACCTTTTTTCATTACTTTAGAAAAGTATGATACTCAACTTACTTGCCCCTATAAAAGTATTCAATGATTCTACCTAAATTAATGGAAAAAAAATGCACAAGGAATGCCTCATGTACATTCTCAACTGCCAAAACTTGATATCTAATTACCTTATGCCACTAAATTGCCTAAAATACCAAGCAAGAGTGCCCTTATCTGCATATAGTTCTATTTTTGTCTTTTCTTTTCTTTTTCCTTTTCCCCTCGTGCATGCAGTGCCTATTGCACAGTTAATGTGCACTCAATCACATTGTATATTGCCGTATTTCTCCTTGTCTTCTGCTAGACAATGCCTGCCTCTATCTGTGATGGTTGTTTTTCTTGAGGTGTTAATGCAACCTAATTTGAAATATACCATTTGGTCACTTTGTCTATCATCGTTAAGAGATCATAACTTTACAACCAGTATTTCTGTTGTTTTTAAATCAGAACATGCTTGTGTTTCTTTGTTGAAATTTTATACAGTATGCTAGGACTTGCCAACTCTTTGAAACAGAAGGCTGTGCCTGCCGTGGTACCATGTTGATGATGTGCAAGCTATCTTAATTCATGGTCAAACATGTAGACTATGTTTTCATTTTTTTCCAAAAAAATATGCACCTTAATTATTACACTTTTTAAATTTTATCTCTTTATGTCTTTTTTTTCTCACAATTTTCAAAAAAATACACATAAAAATACATACTTAAAATTCTAAACAAACATAGCTGCAGCATTTTGAGTCATCAGCTTTAGTGATTTATCTTTTTCATTCTTGGTTAATGTTTAAATGGATTATTCATCCATGCAGGTGTGCCCAGTCTGTGCAAAAAGGGTTGGCTCAGATTTGATTCGCCATTTGACTGTGCAGCATGGAAGTCTTCTCCAGATATCCTTCATAAAGATACTCTTTAGAGCTTGGCTGCTATTCAATTAACATCAATGTTCTGTTGTTTAGAATTGTATAGGGGTATTACAATCGCAGATACTGTTTTTCCTTGACCTGAGTATTACGTGCAGCGGAGGAGGAGATTACGCAGAGGAGGATCTAATTTTTCATTTTCCATTTTAAGAAAAGAATTGAGGGAAGTGAAAGTGCAATCCCTGTTTGGTGGATCTTCCCTTTCAGTTAATTCCTCACGAGCTGAACCTGATCCACTGTTAAGCTCATTCATATACAATCCACCTGTGGTTGATGAACCTCCTAGTGTTAAACCTCTATCTCCAGTTAAGGCTGGCTCAGTGGCAGAGAGCTCTGTTGAGGATTCAACTGATAGGTACGACCAGTTCTTATTAAGTTGATTCATTGAATGTAACCTGCCTATTTTTCCGTCTATTTTAGACATCAAAAAATGACAAAATGCTGCCAAAAGACTCTGCCTCTTTTAAAAAGGGAAAAATTAAATATCCTCTTGGTTATTTTTAAGCTTTATTGTTAGCTTATAATGTTAACTGAGTTCAATTGGCTACATCAAACAGCAGGGTTCAGCAGCGTCCACTGTCTGATGAAGATCTGAAAGAGAAGGCTCAAAGATGCGAATTTGTTCAAGGGCTGCTTCTGTCTACCTTTCTTGATGATAACTTATGAGCCCTGCAGTATGTAGCTGCAATGTAGTTTGCAATTTAGAAATGGAGATGTATTGGAGAGAGTAAGATCAGGAAACAGCTTTGAGCATGAAAATACTGCGGTCATTTTATCTTGTATTCTGGCTGAGGCCAATCAACATTAAATAGTGCATATAAAAAATAAAAAGAACTATGAATGGAGTAGCGTATCACTCTGTATGCCGAATACGCGTTGCTTTCCAGATTAGGCCATCAGCATTTAGCATCCATAACACATTACTATGTCTGCCGATTTTGCATTGCTTTCTAGATGAGGCCATCAGCATTTAGCTTTAATGCTTAATGTGTTTGAACATATATTGCCGTAACCACGATAAATACATGTATAGGCTAAATAATTGAGATTGACTTTCATTTAGTGACCTTGAAGATAGTTATATATATATATTGGTAAATCACAATTTTATTAAATTATTAGAAAAAGATTTTTACAAAAATAGAAATTACAAGTGGTTTCATCATATAGCACATCTTATAGCAAGGAGTAAAAATCCACACGTCTAAAAATATTTTATCTAAAATGTCCACCCTCTTAGGCTGTATGTCATGGGCTCTTTCTAAGGATAGAGATAAACATTGTGTGGTTAGTAGTTATTCTATAATCAACTTTATTTGTCTAAACTTGTATATTGATTGATTGTGTGTCATTTTAGGGACACAACCACGACAATTTTGATAATTCCAATAGAGATGTAAAGAAAATAACAACTATGTACATGATTTGTGAGAGAAATTTCTTTGCATTGATCAATAACTCAACTTACAATAGGTGATGATTAGAGTAGGGGGATCATTTTAACAATCGCATGTTACATGGCAACTATTCAAAATTTCATTAACACTTTAACCCTTAAAGAAGGTTTAAAAAAAAAAGTCAAGTGATAGCAATAAACATTAAAAATTTGAGGAAGGACATTTAAAAATAAATACAAAATATTTACAAATATGTACAAAGCCTTAGACTTAGCAGCAATAAGTGATGTCTTATTCGGTATGAGGCTGCAATAGGGCCATTATCGTGTCAGGAGGACTTGCTGGACAGGCGGCCCTCCATATTCTCTCTCACTTGAAATGGTGACGCTCTCGGAGCCCTTGAAGTTAGGAATGCTTTCATTAAATGTTTTAACACTTTGACGTCCGTCACCTGTTCCTAAATATTTTTCTCATCTGAGCAGCATTTCCATTTCACCAAGTACTGATTAATTTCTCGCTTAGCAGTTTTTATAACTCAATGATTTAAGATTGCTTTGACTACTCGTTTTTGCACATTCTCGACGGACGTTGTGGCCGGACTTATCTGATGCGGTCGACGTCCTCTATGTTTGCTGTATAAGGCTTCAACTAACTCACATGGAAGACATTGTGTGTCTTCCTCCACAGGGGCAGTTCAATTTTGTAGGCCACATTTCTAATCTTCTTTGCCACTCAGCATTACCTAATGCATTCCTACAAAAATCGAGGATATTACCATCGAACACTCTTTGTGAGCAATGCGTCTAATGCCTTCATAACATAAGGTCTCCCACATTAAACTTAGCAAAGTGCTATCCTCGATTAGCTTGCTTTTTCACTCTTTTCTAGGCCTTTTCTAGATAGCTTCTTGTAATCTCTAAGTTGCGTTTCTACTCTTTATTGAAACTCCATGCTAGGGAAGATCTTGCACTCTACAAGGAGTCTAGAGTGTGTGGGAGTAGCGATTGTTGTATGGTGATTATCTCAAAAAGGCTCTGGTTGGTGGAGAAACTCATTTAAGCATTGGAGTACAACTGAGTGGCATGCAACAATTTCACCCAATTATTCTAATTGCCACTCACAAAGTGTCGAATATACTCCATCAATATTGGATTGAAGCTCTTAGTTTGGCTATCAAATTGCAGGTAGTAGCTTGAACTCATACTCAGTTTGGTCCTAAGGAGTTTGAAGAGTTCGGTCTAAAATATTTCAATAAACCTAGGGTCTCAGTTGCTGACAACATCCTTTGGCAATCCCTAATATTTAACAATGTGCGCAAAGAACAAATGCATGGTCGTCTCATGCTTTGAAGTTGCAATGATAGTGGTATATTTTGAAAACTGGTCCACCACGACAATGATGCTACCTAAATCTCTCACTTTAGGTAATCCAATGATATAATCTATCGAGACACTCTCTAAAGACCATGATGGGATGGGAAGAGGTTCAGCAAGCTTTTCGGTTTCAAGTGATCCGTCTTATCTTGCTTTCAAATTAGACAAGATCGAACATATGACTTCATTTCATCCTACATTTAAAGGTAATAATAAGCCTTTTAGATAAGGGTTAATGTATGCTTGCCCTAGGGTAACCCACCCAAAGGGTTACATGGCATTCTGTGATCAACGATTTCCTCAAGTCACTGTCCTTAGGAACATATAGGCAGTTTTCCCTAGTCTTTGGCAATCCTTTCTCTAGTCAGAATTGCCTAGACTTCTCTTGTTACACCAACTCGATCAAACACTCCGTGGCTGGGTCTCGCTTTAGCAATTCTCATATTTGATCCTTCATGGAGGTTGCACCTTGTTCGAGAAGGGCATAGCAACCATCCTTAACTTTGCCAAATCTACCTTTCGGCTAAGGGCATTCTTTGCTTTATTGTTAGAGCTCGTTCAGAACTCCAACATAAAGTTAAACTCTGCCAGTAACTTTTGCCATCAAGCTTGCTTTCATGTAAGCTTTAGTTGGCTTATGAAGTGACTCAGTGCACTGTTGTCCGTCTTGACCTTGAACAGTGCTCTTAAAAAATAATGCCACCATAGCCTATGGCAGTGGACTAAGAGTAGCAGCTCTTTCTCATGTGTTGTGTAGTTCCTCTCTTCATTCTTCAATTTCTACTCTCAAAAGCAACAGGATGCACATCTTAGGTTAACACTCCCCCAATTGCAAAATTTGAGGATCAGTCTCCGCCTCAAATTGCTTATGTAAGTTCAGGAGAGGTAATAAGGGGCTTGTGTCATGGTCATCTTTAATCTCTCGAAGGCGACTTGTTACTCGAATGACAACTTCCATTCTTCTGCTTTTTTCGTAAGATCTGTAAGTGGTTTAACTATCTCAAAATACCCTTTTACAAATCTCATATGCAAAAAATTAGGCAGTTATGTGTATGTGATTTATAGATATTAAATGCAATAATAAAATAAATGCAATCTAAATAAAAATAAAATGAAATAGATAAAAATCAATATTTTGGAGTGTTGTAATTTTAATAGTTATAAAGATAACTTTTAAATTGAAAAAATCATATATTAGTTTCCTCGTGGAGTATTTTATAAATATCCTAAAATCAGGAGCTATATACTGCCATAATCTTTTCTTAACTTTTTTATACATACTCCACAATTTGACTCCTCTGTCGCATGATAATAAGGCATTGTGTATAGAATCCACAGTTTCTTGAGTTTAGCTGAAATATTTTGCAAACATTTATAAATAAAAACATTAGTTAGACGAAAAAATGAGGGAAGTTCAAAATAGCTAAATAGAAATTCCATCAAGTGTCTAGCATTACTTGTATCTTCTACTGTTTCTATTCCTACAAACACAAACTTGTCATATTCAAAGTACATATAACATTGACAATAGCATTGCCAAGTATGAAAACGTTTTGGCATGATTAGTAGAATGGTTGGAATAAACCTAGTATACATAACATTTTGTTTCAAACATCGAAAGAAGACAGATCAAGACCAACAAAATTTCCGCCAACTGCATTTCTAATACGACAGAAAAACTTAGGTATTGTTTGCAAAAAAAAAAAAAAAAACCAAGAGAAATACAATCCTTAGTTAATGAATACCCATAACACTATATATATAACACAAAGCAACTTTGCAAATAGGCAAGAAAAAAACAATATACTATGCACTAAACTAACTCTGGATGAAGAAAACATGGCAGCAATATATTTTCAATAGTAAATTCAAGCAAAGACCATAAGAAAGTTGATATCAAATGTAAATTCCAAACCGACCTAATATCACTCATAATGTTAAGCAACGAGTATGGACATAAGGAGAAGAAGAAAAAGATATAACTAACAATATGTTCCTTCTAATGCTGGGTCGAAGAAAATGATCTACCTGTTCATTAATCAATAGAAGGCAATGCCCTCTGTGCATGTCTCATAGCCTGTGAAAAGGTGGAAACAATGGCTGTATTTGGAAGAGGCATTTTTTTGTAGAATATGATGTTTGGTAGGAGTCACGTTGATATGTGTAGAATGTTTGAAAAAGAGAATTTGATGGGGATGAATATAATGATTTTGTTGAATATATGTATAAAATATGTAATAATAATTAGATGATGTGATAGTATTTAGGGATAATAATTAGATTTTAAGATATAAATAAAAATAAATGTGAGTTTGTGTGTGATATATATAGGTATTGATTTGATTGTAAATAAATACAATGATTGAAAAATAATTTGTTAATTATGTATGTAAGAGAGGAAAATTTTGAATTTGAATTTGAATGAAAATTTTGTTAAATAATATGTTCGGTAATTTTAAGTTGTAAGGGGAGTTTTGAGTGTGAAACTTCGGTTCCAAACAACATGCATAAGAAAAAATAAAGCCTAATTGAGAGAGTAAGATAGTTAAGCAATATATTATCAACCAATCACCTATTGAGTATTATACTGAATTGGGAGCAATGAAATAAAACCTAAGAGGTTAATCTATGACAAATAAAATATATCAACAATTCTTGGGAGTTGTTAATTACTTGGCCGACTTGTTAAAAACCTTTCTCCAATTTTCAAGCCTCTCTAGAATATGCTAAAGGATCCTCGTTGAAGAGAGAAATCAAGAAGATTGCTAAAACTCTTCCTTCATTACAAATGCCTTCTCAAGGAATTATGATCTTACAAACTGATGCCAGTGACTCATTTTGGGGAGTTTTTTTTCTTGAGGAAAAGAATGGGAAGAGAAACATTTGTGGATAAAAGAGTGGAAGCTTTAAAAATTCTCAAAAGAAGTATCACTCTACACTTAAGAATGTCCTTGTAGTAAAACGAGGCATTGAAAAATTTCACTTTCATTTGATTCGTGTTTATTTTATTATTGAAATGGATATGAAGGCCTTGCTAAAAATGTTTTATATCAAAACAAAGCAAATACCAAATGGACAGATCTTGAGCTGGGCAGAATAGTTTTCCAATTATTTATTCTTTGTGAAACATACCAAGAGGTCCTCTAAGGTTCTCCTAGATCTCTTTTCTAGACCAAAATTATCTTACCTAAACCTTGTCCATGTACCCATTATCTATATATTCCAACTTGCTTCATCTTCTTTTGGAACACTGCAATCCAATTTTATGAAAGATTTTCCACCTATAATTGCTAATTTAATTTGAGACAGAACTGTCCATTTCAAAGCTAAAGAATTTGTTTTCAAATATCAATCTTTAACCATCCAAAGATGTGGACTTCAAGTTTTTGGAGATTTTGGTTTTCACCCAGATTACCCATTTTTACACCTCTTCTAATTTTTTTCCTAAATAACCTCTTTCTTTGTGGCCTTCCTAAAAGAATTGTTATGCATGATGTGGTAACTTTTAGAATCACATACTATTACTATTAATTTTCAAGTCATAAAAATGAAGGACATTCTAACCTAATAGAGGAGTGGATAGCAACAAGACAAAAGAACAAGTACAGTGTATGAGAACTTTTTTGGAATGGTTTTACCATATATCTCATTGGGCACAAATGTTTGCAACCATAGAATTAAGGCATGTGAACTTGAGAACCTCTCAAAAGAGTTTTAACACTATCCTCTTTCTTAGGAGATAGGGATTTTTTACAGAGAAAAATGAATATAAGCATCTTACAATTGTAAAAAAGTATGCCATATTCCTATAAATCTTACTGCAAGTTGGGATCAATTTCTTCTTAATTTTTGAGAATTACAACAAAAACTTGTAGAGAAGAATTCATGTGTACCAAAAGCAATCTAGCTAACAATGGAAGAAGACCATACTATTAGAATTAAGAAGGACATAGACGCACATATGAGAAAGGACAAAAGATATGGTATTAGTTGCTCTATATGGACCATAGATGACATAATCAAGTGCTTGCACAGTAAGAGCCCTTTTAGTGATAATACTTGGCAAAGTATCCTCAAAAGAAGATCCACATAATGTAAAACTTCTAGAAAGAAGACAGCCTATAAACCATCCTAAGTTCCTTCAAAAGAAAGAAAACTTTTTGACAAAGACATCCAGATGTTGGAAAAGGATCTCCCCAAAAGTAGGCCCAAGTGAAGGTGAAGGAATGAGCATTAACCTAAATAACCTATTATTCTAGGATTCTCAAAATTCTGACGAGGACATTGAATAGGCCACAAACCATCTTAAAAAAGATGTTGAATAGGCCACAAGATGGTAGAAAAAAGCTAGATTACCTTCGGACTCATATGAAGCTGATGAACTTACACTTAAAGCAAATTTGGGCACTCCATAATGATGTGTTTGTTAAGTCTAGTCTAGAGTCTATCATGTCTTGTTTATATTTACTTTATTAGTCCTTGTTTGGTTATTATTAGGCTTTATTTTAGTTAGAGTCATGCCATCTTTATGTCACTTGTGTCTTTGAGAATCTCTATGAGATTTCCTGCCATCTAATTGTAACATGTACTTTTATTAGTTGTCTTGGATTTCTCTTATCCTTCCACCATCTATATAAGGAATGATTTATGTATTGTATTACAAATTGGATTCTACTATCAATCTATTCATAAACTATGACTTTCTAAATTTCCTAATTTCTAAAGCTATTTTCTTGCCATGTTAACCAAACACCTAGATACTTAGCAAACATGTTCTATGGTTGTGATTGTATAGATCCTCTACATCAAAAAATTTTAAGTATTAGAACAGTGAACCATTTGATTAGGCTTTGCATTTTTGAAACATAAGAGGCTGTCTTCTATTAATTTCTTTATGTTGATTTGTGTTGGCATACATTGTCTCATGGATTGCAATAGCCTATGCTACATGGTATCAAAGCTATCACATAAGTTTGGTTACCTAGTAAATAAAATGAAGGAAGAATATTATGTAACCATGGCCTTCTCTGATAATTCCCATAGAAGTTCTTCTGCCCAAAAAATTGATTTTTGTTTTTTTTTTGACAAAATAACCCTCCTTGATGAAGACAAAGTTCCCAAAACTGATTTTCCTACCTTAGACCCTTAATTTACTTATTTAAAACCCAAACGGTCTTTCTCTAAAAAAGTTAAAAATTTAGTCTCTTCTCCTAAATCCATGGTTAAGGAGTATGTATAGTCTACTCTCTTTGATCAACATTTGCTTCCTACAATAGAGAAAGAACTGTTAGCTCTCCTTGAAATTCCACATCATCTCCCACAAATCTAGTTTACAGAAGGATACACATTTCTCCATTTTGGAGTTGTAAGATTTGCTTTTACTTTCCATGAAAGAAAAGGCTTTCCTACTTCCTCAAGGATAGCCTTCTTGATTTTAGATTTCCAGAATATCAACATGCTTGCGTAAGCATAATTGAAACCACACTAAAGGCTGGAACTATCTTGATCACAATGTATCCTAATTTCAACATGCCCGTTTTAGATCCTTTGCTACTCACTGTCTTAAAATTTTAAGTCCAAGTGGCAAGTGTTGTACCTAGAAAAACCACATATGGAGCTACCCTTTACTACCAAATGTATATGGGTCCAAAATCACTCTTTGGATTTATCTCCTTCACATAAAACAGAGGATGCATTATATATCTAGGTTAATCCAAATTACGTACCATACTGCACCTATGTACTATGTTAAATACCTGCGGAAGAAATTACGAAGTTGATCCCTAAAGTTTGGATAACAAATTATGAAGTTACACATCAAAACTCTTGTCAAAATGAACCAATTCAATCCTCGGAACCTAGCTTCTTAAAGTGGCAAGATGGTAGTGTAAGGATCTAATTCAAAAGAAAGAAATATAGAACCAAAGCCTTCACACTTTGTTTTTCAATTTGCTATACTTCCAACCTCATCACAACAAGAGTTGCATCAAGCCTTTGAAGATAGAAAACCTACTGTTGGACTTTTGTGAGAACTAACTAGGAAATTTGATTATTATGTCAAATTCACACCTTCACTTCTTACCCTTTCGCCAACAACCTATTTACGATAGGGTGATGAAGAAAATGATTAGAATAAAGACTCACTTTAGAAAGACCAAGAAGATAAGTCAATACTAATGATGCAACTACAACCTTATTATGAGGAGGCAGTAAAACACTTAGAGAAGGAGAAGGACCCCCCAAATGACTCTTCAACTTATATTTCACCCCCAAGCAATAGAGAATTTTTACTATTGGAAACGGTTAAAAGAAATGGGTGTGCTAAATTGTTATTTAGAAAATGCCTTGGTACAAAATGTAGCACTAAAGAGAATTGAAGAAAAGATTAATGCCCAAAGATTCTTAATTATTAACCTAATTGCAGCTATTAAAAAATATATTGATAGACAATATAATGAAATTCTTGCATTACTCTAGAATTCTATACCTTTCCATTCTATGGAAAAGGAGTTGCAGAACATTAAGATCTAATTAAAATCCTCACAAATAGAACTCTAGTTAAAACCTCAAGATTTTATATTCTCCTTTCAACACATACCATCTCCCTTGGTAGGTTTATCAGGTGTATCACTACCTATACCCAATGAAAAATGTTGAAACATTTAAGAAGATATTTGGAGATATTACATTGCAATTTTCCTTAACTAAGCATGACCAAAAGAATCCCCAACCTCCACTATCTTGTCCTTAGTCAAACTAGACAAGCCAAGCACATCTATACCACATCAAATGATGATAAAAAATACAATTGGAGAAGAAAAATCATATTTTTTTTTATCTTAAAGAAATATGCTGAGTTTGATCGTCTTCCTCCTCCTACCTTAGCAAGAGGAGTTGTTTTTCATTGGATAGAAGAATTAAGGATGGAAGAGCTAGCAAAGGATTGGTATGAATTTTATATAAAAGATTTTTGTGAAGATTTTTCTGTCATTTTCATGAATCAACCCAGAGAAGAGATAGAGAACAAAGAAAAGAAGTTAGATGATGACTTGGGGGAAAGCCAAGTAAATCTATAGACAACCCAAACAACATATTCAACAGAATCAAAACAGTGGTTCTCTTTCATGACAATCCAAGAAATAGATGGAGAGATAAAATTCATAACATGACTACTAGGTGCGAGGCAAATGCAAAAACTAAATGTCGCAATAGCAACTATCATCCAAACTTTTATAGCAAGGATGGCAGGAACATTGAAAAAATGGTGGTACTAGCTTAGTGCTTATAGACAAATTTATGTTACTTAAGTGCTTGACATACCATACTTTATGGCCATTATATATACAGAGCTTATTGGAGATCTAGAGCAACATGTTAGTTTTGCCCCAGAAGAATTCTTTTAAATGAGATGTTGCTTCTTCAAAGGACATGATCTTGAAAGGCACTTTTGGTAAGTTTTAAAAAGATTCTATATCATTAAAAGAATAGATAATCTAAATTTGAAGTAGGCTTATCTCAATTTTATAGCTAAACTATTGGAAAAGGAGACTCTTAGAACTCTTAAGGTAAGAGGATGAACTTTAGAAAATGTCTCCCTTGGAGTTTTGCATCTATATGTGCTAAATTCCTTAGATAAATTATACAATCAATAGACATTCTTGAAGGAGTTTGAGCAAAAAAGAAAAAGGATTGGAAAATCTTGTCAAAGAAATGACCTACTCATAAAATGCCATAGAAAGGACCCTTAACGCAATTGTTCTACAAAGTGGTCACACTAATTTAGAAGATACCATAGAAGACAAAATTTGAATGAAGGGTTTTCACAAAAAAAGAAGGAGAAGATTTTTTAGCAAAAAGATGCTCTCAACTAAAGGAAATAAGTGTTTTATTTGTTGAAAGAAGGGGTATATTGCAAAAAAAAAGTCCTAAAAAAAGGAATGAAATCATCAACTATATACTGAAAGACACTCAAACCAGACTTGGTGATAAAGATCTCAAATTAGTTTTGTTAGAAACCGATGAGACTACTTTAAAAGTCTTATTCACTGTTGATTACTCTGAAGAAACAACTTCTGATATGGATGCTTCATCTTCCACTTCAAAAGATGATGAAGAAATAGTGAGCTATTTTCTAGTGCTAGTCATTAATCTTTCCAAAATTTTGAACTAAGAATTCCACATAAATTTCCAAAAAATATCCTCTAAAATAGCATACTCAATGGATATAACGATGATTCAATACGTGAACAGAGAAAGATGAGTAGTGATGATTAAATATTGGGAAAAGGGGAAAGTTGAGGTACCTTGTTCTTTCCATGGATAATGACACCGCCAACATGCATTACCATCTTTGTTGCCATTAATCCCAACTAATGATATCATGTGGTTCACCAGAGGCACATAGAAGGGATGGGAGCCACAATCGCGCTGAAAGAATTGAAAAGTGAATAATAACTGTGTAGAGGGTAGTTTTTAATTAATTTACTAATCGATCCTCTAAAAATTTATTTTAAATCAAAAATAGGAGAAAATGGGGATATTATTGTAAATATACTTAGTGCATACCGAAGTGGCTTGTCTAGATTCCTGAGCCTTAATATATTAGTATAGATGAGAACTACTAAGTATATATCGATAAAAGTCAAATTTTGTTGACAGTGTTAAATTTTTTATCTCGTCAAAATAAACACTTCAAATATATTAATCTTTAAAGATGACTCTTTTTTTTTTTAATTTTGTAAAAATATTTTCAAGTCCAGTCATTACTGAATTATTATCCTTATTTAGAATAAAAAATTACATATATCTATACCTTTATTTCACATTTATAAATATACCTTAAAAAATTTAATAATTGTTACATATACAATATCACGACATTCAATTATTATATAATTTCATACATTCAATTATTATATAATTTCATACATTCAAAAAAATCCGAAGACCATAAAACCAAAAATTTGTGGTAAGTGCACATTAGCAAGTGTTACGAAGATGACGGTAATAAATTTGTGCACGCATGCATCGCCAAAAGTCAATAGTTTCATCTTTAAGTTATCTTTGAGCCATCATTTTAAACCAAACGGTAGAATAAATATTTAATTTTCACGATGTTCTTGTCACTCAACTTCAATTTCATCATCTAACAAACTAGGATTAGCATTAAATATTTAAGACATTGATAGGGTCTTGTTAATTTTTTGTGACCGGAATGGTAGTTAATGAATTATTTTGAAGGATAACAAAATTTATACAGATTATATAATGAATTATTAACAAACTTTAACTATTTAAGGTGATTGTATCTATGTACTGTGGTATGCAAATAATCCAGACACTAATATAAAGTTAAAAATAGTCTTTTAAATTATTTATAAAAAGAATCTGCCACATTAACTATTTCATCATCACTTTTAAGTGAGATTATTTATCCTACAAATTCATAATTTTATCTAAATGCTTATTTTAACCAAGTTTTAATTCAATAAAAACATATGTGATCTAAAATAATATATTTAAACGTAAACCAAAAGGCAAAGAAGAATCTAATGCTGCAACAGCTTGACAAGTCAACGTTGACCGTTGACGTGCGGCCCACCGTAACTTGTGCATTAAAACACTATTTCGCCACGCCTATGCAGATGTTTGCAGATCCCCATGCACACTAAATTAGACCAATAAGCTTTGCTTCCACAGCTAAATTACCCACAGCATGGAAAATAAATCAAGTGAAAAATTCCTAACAAAATCCACGCAAGAAAAGAGGGTAAGATATATACATATATACACACTTCAATAATTTGTTTTGCCAACCAACAATATAAGTGGCGATGGCATTCGTCGCTCCTATCTTAATCGCCACGTAATGATAACAAAACAGGGAACAAAAGCATGAAAATAAACATCATCCCCCACGTAGAACACAATTAATATCTGCCCACCATAAAAGAAAATTAAGGAGCATGAAAATCAATAAAGCCTTAGATTCGTGTTTTACAGAAGCATAAAATTTTCTTCAAATGCTCTGCGACGTAGCACATTACTCGAAGATGATATTTCATGAATCATTCTTAGTCCAGAGTTTTAATAATAGAAAATTATTTAAGTGGACAAGACAGTATGCAGCAGAAGAAATGGACAAACGCACGAATTAATCTGTTATTAACGAGAAGAGCAGAATTAATCTTCTCTTTCTCCTTTTTTACCCGTTTGTTAGGTTCTTATCTAGGAATTGTTTAGGAACTCAAGTTGACAGGAAAAAGGGACTTCCAACTCATTATATGTCATAAATCCGATTCATGTGAGCCTCTGTAACGTAATTAGCGGCAATCCTTGGTTTAAGATTTTGTTGAGGATTGAAAATGATGGGAATTATATTGAGTATGAAAATTATATTTAGTTGTAAAATTTTGATAGGATAAAAATTTTAATTTATGTAGTTATGTATATATATATATACATATGATTGATGATGTGATAGTACGTAAATATTAGATTAATTTTTAAAGTATAAATATTTTTAAATATGAGTGTTTGTGTATATATGTATTTGTATTAATTTGATTGTAAATATGTATAATAATTGAATTTTGAATATTTGTGTATTTATAAAGATAAAATAATTCGGATTTAAAATTTTAATGAAAATTTTGTTGGACTATATATTTGAATTAAGTGTTTATAATTAAATGCTAAACAATTATTCCAAAAGCAGTTTAGTTTAGATGTCCAATATTATGGAGGTTTTTTTTGGTTAAAAAATTTATTCATAATTTGTAGAAAAAGTGAAAAGATAAAAGCCAAATAAAAGTGAATGGCGTGTGCGACTAGTATCAATAAGAAATAAAATAGTCATATTGTGCGTTTTTGGAATAATTATTTTTTTATTATTTTTTATACAAAAGATGTTATTATTGTAAAATAAAACAATTTTAATTAGGATTTCGTTTGAAAAAAAAAAGTAAACATATTTTAAGGTATCTTCAGATTAATAATATTTTATAAAAAAATAAATTGTCTAAATCAAATTCTACCCAATTATGTTTTATCCCTTTTCAATTACTAATCAATCACAAAGCTTGGCTTTATTCATTTAGAATTTTATTGTTTTATACTATATTATGAATGTAACTTAAATTTCAAATCTGTATATATATATGTGTGTGTGTGTGTGTATTATCATATAAGAAAATTGATTATATATATATATATATAAATATATATATGAAGATTTATTCCGTCGTAATTATCTTAACTATTCCAACTCATCAATTGTCTGACTCACCCCTTAATATCAATCTAATCTAGCAAACTTCAAGACAAAGACTCCTAGGAGTATATAATTAATCACTTCATTTACATATATTAGCGTGGCTAACTACGATAAATACATATATAGGTTAAATAATTGAGATTGCTTTTAATTAGTTACGTTGTCAATTATTATTACTATTTTGCATATGATCGCGACTCTTGCACTCCACTTGACTGTTGAATTTTCAAAACTAATATATAGTCATTGCAATCCGAAACTTTTGGTTGCAAATTGAAGTAAAATAAACAATTTGGAGGAAAAATAAATGCATATAAATTATTCGATCTATCACCGACCGAAATTCGAGGAATGGCCTCCCTGTGAACTACAGCTGGTCAAAATTGATGTGCTCAACATATATTAAAATATATATATATAATCATTTCATTTTTTTTTTTCTTCCGTGTAGGCCCCGTCATGTGATAATGCGAATCTGATAATATTTATTATCCATTATTATTATTATTATTATTTTATTTTAAAATAAATTAAATGCTGAGAAAAAGAGTTACGGTATATCCTTTGCATTGTTCTAGTCCCAATTTTGTACAATATCTATATTATTGGTCACATAAATTTTTGATAGAAAAAGTTAAGGTATAGGCGGCTTTTGCTTGATTGCTTTTTGTTAATTAATTTATCAATTGCCAATTCCATAAGAAAAAACAAAAATAAAAATTTAAAAATAAACGTTTACTGATATTTTAATTAAATTCCTAAAATACATTTCTACTTATAATTAACAACTTCTATAGCATTTTCTATTTTCAATAATGCTACTAACTTTTTTTTTCTACTAACTTGTAGCCCCTTTCTTCTACTAACTTAATTTATCTTAAGTTTTAATATATTTAATCCATGTATCTCTTATTACTATATTTATCATGCATATTTATATACTTATGTGTATTTTGATTTATTTAATTTTAGTATTAAACTACCGAAAATATAGTAATTTTATTTTTATTATAATGAAGAAAATTATATAATTTTTTATAAACATAACACACTTAAACTGTGTAAATTTTACTATCTTGCTACGTTACTTTTATGCGGCACTTGCTCCACTTGTACTTATTTACCACCTTATCTGCTATTTTATTAGTTAGGCATAGAGCCGAAAGTTGTTTGCTTTTGATTATGTTGGCTAAAGCAAAATGGATTAGTACAAAAATCAGAGTCAACGTTGGTTAGACAATAAGTTTTAATTTGTTTGATTTTCCTAAATTCCTTATTTCTATTGATTGAATTAATTAATAATTTTCTACTAATGTTCATAAATAAAATATAATAAAATTGCAAAGAGTGTGTAAATAGAAACTCACATAATTCAATAACTATTAGTAAACTTCGGTTCTAAGTTGTTCGACTAAGGGTTTTTTTTTTTTTTTGTTTTTTACATTTCCAACCTCGTACATTTGAAAATTATAAATTGTTAACTTTTATTTTAGAAAAAAGTTATCTAGATTTTTGGATAGCATAATTTCCAATTATTTATGCTATATATATATATATATATATATATTTGTAAAAAGCATTTTATATGTTAAGGCTTTGATAAATTTCCAAAACAATGTTTGTTTCAATTCTATACACTATTCATCACAACTTAAAAATCTTACAAACTGAGCATCTTACTATAGAAATTTTATTTCAATTCAAATTCAAAATTTTTACTCTCTTACATTTTAAAAATAACTAATAATATTTCAATCTTTATATTTATTTACAATCAAATTAATGCATATCCTCATAGTTTTCTTATTTATATTCATTTTTTATACTCTATCAACTTGTATGCTATTACATCTTTTAATCATTATTGCATATTAAATATATATAAAATAAATTTTATACACATGCAAACTTTATAAATCAAACATAATTTTCATCCCCACTTAAATTTTACTTTCCATCCTAATCATAAAACAAACATAGCCCGAGCTACCTCAAATCAACAAGCTAATCTGCTTTGATCGATTGGGGTAAAGAAAATAGGATAAGTTCAAAAATCAGTGTCAACATTAGTAAAATCATTAATTTTAATTTAGTTGATTCGCCTAAATGCTATACTTTTTATGGGTTGAATAAATTAATAACCATTTGCTAATGTTAATAAATAAGCATAATAATAGCAAGTAAATATTGCAGCTCACATATTACAGCTAGTAAACGTGACTTCAAAGGTGCTCGAATATTTCTTTAAAGAGTCTTGAAATATTGTTTAAGATTATAAATTATCAAATGTTATTTTAAAATAAGTTATCTTGATTTTTAAATAGCGTTATTTCCAAGCATTTATACCATGTTGTCAAGTTCGATAAATGTAATTGTTACAAGTTTTTTAAGCGTAACAATGACAAAAAAAAAAGTAAATAAATAAAATGATGTAATTGATACATTGTAACTAAATATTTTGACCTATTTTCATATTTAAATTCAACTAATTAACTATATTCATATTACAAGACAATATAAATTGGCACAACTTATAAAATATCTCAAAATAACTTTTTTCTACGAAGTACGCCTTTTTTGTCAACCATTTACACGAAAGTTACTTTCAAAAATCTTAGTAAGGTCAATCAATACCCCTCTTCTGGACGCCAGTTTTAAGAGTATTTAAGTATTTCAATTTCTTTAACTTTTATTTTAAATTATATTTTTTATAATTATAATAAATTTTAAATTTCAAGTCATTTAAAAAACTTTACTTAAAATCATTTCTGTAAATTCAAATCCCAATTCAAATCAAACCTAAAAAGGTTCACGGTTTTTTATTAGATATACAGAAATTTCCAAGCAACGTCAATCAACAAGATAATGACGGTGACTTTCGTCGACGTCTTTTGCGGGGACACATTGTTTTATTTTACAATATTTAATAATTTCTGTACCGCGGAGATAAAAGATAGGCGAAGGTAACGGGAATATTATATTATCAATAATCCTATCCTTCTGCCAAGAACAGCTTCAAGCCTGGCTTCGCACTTATAAATAGTGCCCTTGTCTCCCTTCATTTTGCGCAGCAAACCAAACACAGCCTTAGCCTTTTGCGCAGCAAACCAAACACAGCCTTAGCCTTACTTTGCTCCCTCTTTTGCCTACTTCGTCTTCCTTCATTTGCTACTTTCGTTCACATCCGATCAATCATGGGCGTAATCTCTTACGACCAGGAAGTCACCTCCACGATCGCTCCAGCCAGGCTGTTCAAGGCGTTCATCATCGACGGAGACAACCTCATCCCCAAGGTCCTGCCCCAGGCAGTCAAGAGCTGCGAGATCCTCGAGGGCAACGGCGGTCCTGGAACCGTCAAGCTGATCCACTTCGGCGAAGGTAATTGCTGAATCTCAACGCACCACGATACGCCGTCGTTCATCGTGCTTACGAGCACGTGCCATTTCTGCACTCGTATTTTCTGTTAGTGTGTGTGCGTGTATATATACGTATCGTTTTTGCTTAATTAAACGACTTTGTGCGGCGGCGGCGCAGGGAGCCAGTACAAGACCGCGAAGCACCGGGTCGACGAGATCGACGAGGTGAACCACGTCTTCAAGTACAGTATTATTGAAGGAGATGCCCTGGAAGGAGTTCTGAACTCCATCTCCTACGTGGTGAAGATCGACGCCGGGCCGGACGGCGGATCGGTGTGCAAGACCACCAGCACGTACCACACCAAAACGGAAGAGCACCACATCACCGAAGACAAGATCAAGGAAGGCAAAGAGAAGGCTAAGGCCATCTTCAAGGCCATCGAGGCTCACCTCCATGGTCACCCTCACGAATACAACTAAACCTTTATGCATATGTCATTATATTTACATTTACTATTATCACTAAATAAATAAATAAAGTGTGTCATCGCGAGGTGTGCTTGAATTGTGAGTATCGATTGCTTTTTTTTATGATTTGAAGGGTGTGTGCTATGATAATAATAATAAGCATAAGTGTTGGTTATGTATGGATTTTGTTATGTAAGAAGTTTGCATTGGTTTATGTTAAATAATTTGGTTTATGTCTCGGTTTTATGTTTTTATAAATGGTTATTAAATGCCCTTTTTCGGATTTGTATAAACAAGATGCTGCAAAGTATATATGTCACAAAAGTCAAGTTTTATTGGCAATGTTTGCATCTCAATTTTGACTTTTTTTTGCTCTAAATATGTGAAGACTCAAAACAAACATACACACTTACTATTTTTGCTATATTCATACATGATCACATCTAAAAGGTACACGCTTTTCAACTCATAGTACATCACTTCCAAATATTGCCATTGCATTTTGATCTCGGACGGGCATAATTAGCAAAATATTTTAGGTACCAATCGCTTAAGTACAAGGATTAAATTTGTAACACACATAGCATATATTTAAGTATTGATTGCGCCTTACGTTTGAATATACGAGTAATAAACATACGAGTCAATAAATGTCTTGTACAATATTTATGCGTAAAACAATTGACACGTCTTCTTCTCACTCGAGTACAAATCATCTCATGACCCAAGTATTAGTAGTAAAGACTTAACAGATTCGTAAAAAGTAAGCCAAACACCAAAGAAAAATCCAAGCAGAAGCAATAGTTGGTCAAGTCAACATTGACACGCAGCACGCCATAACTTTAGGATTAAGACACGATCATCTTCTAGAATTGACGGGATAAATACCTCAAAGCAAAATTAGTCATCATTTTGGTTGTGTTTGAATTTAGATTTTGAAGGAAAGAAATTTGGCGTGATGATTTAAAAATAGTATAAAAATAGGAGAAAGAAATAATTAAAAGTGATATTTTAATATATAATATATTTTAAAAAAAGTTATGTAGATAGATACAAATTTAAATAATATTTGTATTTTTATTGAAATAGGATGCTTGGGAGCAACTTCCATGTGAGAGTGTGATAAATATCCAACAAATAGATGGCCTACATATTTTACGTGGCATGGCGATTTCCTCTCACAAGTCAAATAATTCAGCCACGTATGTGAGGGTTCGCTGACCATGATCGGTCAATTTTAATCCAATTTAGTTATTTAGTAATTCTAGATTTCACAATCATGAAAAAAAATTCTAGATTGTTTCCCAGATTTAAACTCAATTTATGGTTTCCAAATTTACCAAATCTAACCCTTCACAGAGTTTTTGTATTATTAAGAAGAAGTTTAAAATTAACCACTTTGGATGGGTTACATTCTTGAAGTCATATATGTAATTTTATTTTTAGTTTTTGGGCATAAATTCGATTCGAAAATGATGGTCCGTTACATGCTACATATTTTTCATTTGTAACGTATCTGTTTATTTGATCCATATCACTATATTATGTAAACATATGCAAATGACGTGATATAAATTTTATACTTTCACAAATGCTAACATAAATGATAATGCAAGTAAATCATATAATTAGTTTACGATTCTAATTATTGTATATCAATGTGAAGATAATATGCATGTTGGCATTATAGCGTGTTGGTAAGATATTACACGTGTCAATTCAAGTCAATAAAATATTTGTCAATATTAGGAGATATTATTGCAATAATTTTTCCTAACTATTTTGCGATTTTGAAGATATAGAAAGATTGTATAAATATTAAAGAATTCTATACTAAAAAGAAAGTTAACTTAGTGTTGTAACATGGACTTAATAGATTATGCCAACTTTCGAGTTAATTGAACAAGGGAGATTTTTGTAGATCGAGAAGACTCAAAAACTTTATCGAAAGTTATTGGAAAATAATCTACTTATGCAAAGAATTTGATAAATGTTCTATTTGAACTGGGAGAGTGAGTGTGCTGCATTTGTCAGATCGAGAAGCGTGTTAGTTCCAACTTGTGGAGCTTAAGTGCAACATTTATATGTTAGTGAATGTATCAATTTATTAAGTAAGACTTCTATATGAGTTGTAGAGTGTTGTACCTTGTATGTTTTGCTCACATTGATGGAAGGGTGGAGATTTTTGGTGTTTGATCTATATTTTAATAAGTAGAACTTATAGAATAATATCTAAACATAAACTTGAGTTTGCCAGTGGGGAAGTTAAGGTGATTGAGCGATGATCAAGTTGCGTTGTAAAGGCCGTGTAAAACTCACTTGATTTTAGTGAATTCATTTCTATTAGGTGAGGCCCCTTGGACATGGGTGTCGTCATATCAAATTGGACAAACAATTTCTTTTGTTCATCATTTGTGATTGTTTCATAGATTGAGTGATGACATTTTTTTAAAGATAAATTGAATACCTAAATATTTTGCACCCAAGTATGGATTTATTATTCCGTTTCATGCTTAGTTGTCTTTTATTTGTTTCAACGTAGAACGACCATCAAGTGCTGTGTATAACCATCCATACCAAACAGTTACTTGTTTTTATTTTTCGATAAAACTGTTTAACCTTCCTTCCCAAGATTGCCCCTCGGACCATCGAAAAAATTGACACAATCGAAGGCAGTGGAGGCTCTCCCACCGTAATTAAGGCAAATCAATTTTTGCACAAGGCCTGCTGCTTCTGCTCGAACTTATACTACTAGTTATTACATCCTTGATTTGATCAAAAATCTTGAAACAAATCATGAGTAGGTACTGAGTTCAAGTACATGAAGCATAAAAAAGCAAGAGTTATGCTTACACATTGAGTGGAAGCGGTGCCTTTATGGATAAGCTTGAGAATATATCTGATGAGTTGAAGCTCGGGCTATATGGGGCCACCAAAGGTATAACTTGTTACACCATGGCAGGTGTGGATCTATCTCCTCTTAGCAAATCCTGATGCATTTGTCACGAATCCATTTGCCTATTGGGTTGTTTTCATCAATTTAGGACCGTTAATTAGTCAAGCTTCAATTGCAATCCGAGCTTGATAATTATTTAAATTTTTTTTCTCAATTTTGTAAAATTTGAATTTAGTTTAAAATCTAAGAAGTGAGGTTGGATATAAAAATATTAAAATTCAAGTTTGAGTTTGCTTAAACTTAAAAATAATTTCAAGCCTAATTAAATTTGAGTTGAGTAATTTGTTTAGTAACACTAGTTTATCATGTTTATTTCACTCCAAACTATATGGTTTTGGGTGGATAATAAAATGTTTGGGGGGATGTAATGGGAATATTTCCTATTGCATTATATCTACGCGTGCCCCTCAAAAAAATATGGCAAGGTTTTACTTCGATTTGTATGATTATCTATCATATATCCTTGTATTGTTAATTTCATTTTCGTTTAACGTGATGATTCTTTTCTACAGTGATGGATACATATGTGTTGACAATATTTTTTTTTTTTTATAAAAAGAAAGAATAAAGAACGTTTTGTAGGAGACAAAGTAAAATTGTGTTATTCATGTCTCACTCTATTGTTCTTCCATGTTATAAAATTAATTCACATATACCTAAAAAATCCCAGAGCTAAATACTCAAACAAGTCATCCACTTCACACGAGAGCTCCATTTTACGCATTGAATGAGTCAATAAACGAAAATGAAAGAAATACTTTGTGTCGCCTTTCCAATCCCACCTTCACCACATTTTCCCACCCAAAAACCATCCAAAAAGAGAAGAACTGTCTCCTTCAGATCCTTTCAATTTCAGGCCCTTCTACTTGGTTTATAATTTCAAATTTCCTAGTGATCCCTTCAATTTTTTTTTTTTTTAAATGGGCTTCTAAAATTTTTATTAATAAACAATCTATTTCACACATTTCACATGAAAAAGCACTCGGTCTATTTAGACCAGATGGAGCATCTCCTAAAACTCAAGCGAGATGTTCAAGGCCTTGATCTTGGATTCTTTTAACTTTGTCCTTCAGCAAATGTTCAAACCAATCAAGAACATTGAATTTCAGCTAAATTTAAAAGACAGAAGCCGCAATATACAATCCTTGGTAATAAGATGAAAAAATAAAATTCGTCCAAAAATGATGATAAATTATTAGTCAAGAAAAGCTTTACATAGACTTTCTCATGAAGTCTATATTTATGAACTTGAAAGTGATGATTAAAAGGCCGCCCATGTGGAAATTTAAAATATGTGACCAAGCAATCAAATACAAACTCTTGATCAGCTGAATGGAAGCACTTCAAGTCTTTATTCAGCCATGTTGAATTTTGAGGTGCAGTGACACCAATCCCTTTCCCTAAGACTAACTCTCTATATATACACACGCACTCCATTAATTTGTTCAAGTTTTTCTGACATTTGATAATTCTAGGCAAAACCATAACCTCTTGTAGTTGCATGCCATGGGAGTTACAACCATCACTCAAGAATTACCAGCCCGGTTGCTCTGGGTCGCCTCTTTAAGGCTTTGATCTTGGAATCCCACAACCTAATCCCAAAACTCCTACCTCAGTTCATCAAAAGTGTCAGTACATTGCAAGGAGATGGAGGTGCTGGAACCATTGAGCTAGTCAATTTCGCAGAATGTAAGTAACCTTTACTTTAATATGTTACATCTTGACACAGAACATGGCAATGAATTGATTATCTAACTTTTGTTTTTTATCTGTTTTGTACAGCTGGTCATCATAAATACGCGAAGCATCATATAAATGAGTTGGACAAAGAGAACTTTGTGTGCAAGTACATGATGATTGAGGGGCGATGTATTGGGTGACAAGCTTCAGTCCATCGCATATGAGATCAAGTTTGAGCCATCCAACAATGGTGGTTGCGTTTGCAAGATGACTAGTGAATACCACGCCGTTGGAGGGCATGACATTAAGGAGGAAGATGTCAAGTCCGGCAAAGAGAGTGCCATGGGGATATACAAGGTTGTGGAAGCCTACTTGTTGGAGAATCCCCAAGTTTATGCTTAGTTGTCAATTTCAGTTGTTCAATTTTTGTGATTGTTTTCACCATGTCTTGTTTCTCTGTAATATAAGTTTGCTGGAGTTACTATTTACAAGATTGATTATCTATGCAGTGATAGAAAGATTGAGCAAGTATGAATCATGAACAAGTTATTGTTATTTCAATGATTTCCTGCCTTCTTTCGTTTCAAAGACGATGTAATACATTTTTAAACATCAATTAACGTTCGAGGATATGTTAGGGTAGGTGGAAGTTTTGATGAACTTGGCTGTGTTTAATTCCTTCAAGAATTTTGAGATCGTCCAAGACTCCAAGTTAGATATCTTCTAATTTGTTCCCACATTGGTAAGATAGCGAATAAGCGTTAATAGCTGAAGGTACAAATTGGGCAACTCAGCTGCGGTCTAAATCATACCTTTCTCGGCCTTTTGGCTAAGATCAAGTGTAGTATCTGTTCTTATCAGTTTAATATCTGATACGTGGGCCATTGGTCCACACGATATTAAATTAATTTCTTGAGGGAGGTGGCCCAGAGAGGCAGCTTGCTGTCGGGGCCTTCGCGCGTCGTTCATGTATGGCACTACTGCATGGGCCTGGCGCATCCCACCAAGTCCAGTTGAACTTTTAGTGTCACATGGCCCGCGTCTGTGGTTGAGTTACAGTGTGGAGAGAACGAATTCCTTGCATGTCCCGCAATTTATGTACTTCCAAAATATTCCTTCTCTGTCCACAGGGGTTTGCCACATATTGAAATTGCCCATTCATCTTGTGTCCTGTCTATCAAACTGCAAAAGAGTACTTTATACCTTTCTCCTCCATCATCATTGCACAATCTTCCAATGATTATTGTTCCGGACATGGAGGTAATCTCTTATAAACCCATTTCAAATATATGCAGATAGAATAAATTATAGTACTATCGCATCACAAGCATATTGATCATTTGGCACAAAAAACATGAATGCTGCAGAAGAAGCCTCAAGTCACGGAGATAAAGGTCAGGATGGACTGCAACGGCTGTGTTCGGAAGATCAAGAAGGCTCTGCGTGGAGTCACGGGTGAGCATTTTGTACATTTAAAGCTGAAAGAAAACATATTTTCTTGTTACCAAGTAGAGTCTGTTCTAACTCGACACTTTTTGTCTCATAGGTATATATCACATATACATTGATTCCTCTCAACAAAAGATAACAATAACAGGACAGACAGATCCTAAAAGCATAGTCAAAGCCATCAAGAAGACAAGAAAGAATGCAATAATTTGTTCACATACACAACAATCTGATCAACAAGCAGAACCGACGCAGCCGGCGGAGGCACCTAAAGAACAACGGCAGCACGAGAATCCGCCACCCAAGACAAAACCATCGCTTGAATCCGAACATGGCAGGACGACAGGCCGGCCTAATCAATCTTCCAAGACTAAAGGCACACAAGAAATTCCTGTGATGGACCAACTGGGCTGCGAGGGAAAGCTGAAAGGCTTCCATGATCGTTCAGGATTTGAAGGCAAGCCATCTCAGCCACCTCAATCCCTTCACGTGACTCACAGATACAGCACATACAGGCAATCACCCTACGTGACCGGATATGCATGTCCCTTGTTTCCATCGAGAAGCTCCCATTATCATAGGCAGGATTGTTATAGTTGGAACAACAATTGGGACATCACATCCATTTTCAGTGACGAAAATCCAAATGCATGCAGAATACTGTAAGATCCAATATGGGTTGGCACTAAAATCAGGGAGTGGATATTGCCTCGAAGTGGAATATCATCGTCTTTGACGTAGAATGAATAAGCAAAATCTACAATCTTCTTTGTTGGTAATACAGAGAGATGAGGGGGTTGATACTTTTGAGCAAATAGATTCCTCGCTTATAGGAGCGTAAAGCATTTTTATTCCTCTTCATAATCTCCACTTTGAAGTCCTAAATATGGAAGGAAACTCGAAGAGTCCTAGTAAAAGAATAAAACCATTATACAGGCAACCTTTGCCCCATCTCTAATCCAAGCACTTGAAATTCCCACATACTCATGGAAGCTTGTCTATTTTGCTTATAGCTCACTCCTATGCCTGATGAAGTTCAAAGGAATAACGGTAAGGCCGAAGTAACTTGCATACATTGAATGGCAAGTTGCCTAATCTGTTGCTAAACAAACAGCATCAGACCAGCCACAAGAAACAAAAAAAAAACATGGCTCAATAATTTTATCTCTCTTAAAAAAAACCGGGGATATTTAAATTTTCTTTAAATTACACACACACATAATGCACTTGGGCTATGTTTGGGAGAGGGGTTTTTGTTGGATCATGTTTGATAGGAGTTGTGCTAGTACGTGTAGTATATTTGAAAGTAAGGTTTTAATGAGATAAATAGTATAATTTATTTGAATATATGTATAAAATATATAATAATAATTAAATAATATGATAGTATATAAGTATAATAATTATACTTTAAAGTAAAAATAAAAATAAATGATAACATATGTGTGATATATATGTATTTAGTTAAATATATATTTGAAAGAAAAAAATTTAAATTTAAATTTAAATAAAATATTGTTAAATAATATATTCGTAAAATTTAAAATAATATTTAATGGTTAACAGTTGGGTTCCAACGTAACCTCGAGCAATGGATGGTGCCTAATTAATATTTCATTTTAAAATGATGCTATTTTTGGGCCCAAAACTCTCATCACCAGTTTTGGAGGTGGACTATGAATGCAATCAGCTGATGTCTATGCATACCCCTAACCCGATGGGTTCACGTTGGATGAACTGACCCTTTACAAATTCAAAACCGGTACCTTAATATCATCACAAACTTTTAAATATTTACATGCTTAAATGTGAAATATTTTTTCTTAATAAATATGTCATATTCGTTTGTAGCATATAGATACATAAGTAGAACAAATTAATAGTCCAAATACGTAAAATTATGCCACAAACGTACATGCGTAATAAATTTAAAATCAACAAAATATGTAAGACATTAAAAGGGCGGACATTAATTAGGTTAAACCAAAATCCATTGTCATATCCAAATTAGTCAACTTATGGGTTAATTAATTAAATTTTATTTTACCCCAACTTGGTCATTGTAAATTTATATTTAATATGTGTGTATTACAAAAACACATGCCTATATGATAGCTGTACACTCATATACGTTTACATACACGTATATGTTCCTTTTTCTTGATTTTTTTTTTTTTTACTATGAAAAATATTATTTACATTATATGGATGGAAAATTATATAAGTGTGGAGACAATATTAAATATGTATCCACAGTCTTTTGCCCAAACAAGAGAAACATTAACATTTGGGCCCACATAGCGTGCTCATCTACCCCAGCCCAGTCCCCCCCGCACCGTCAACGCCAGATAGCTCCTCCACCATCACTTAACGTGCGCACCTTGCCTCCCCTGACCAAACGCAAACCACATTTTTCACTCTACAATGACCATTTTACCCACCGAACAACGCGGCTCTTTATGCGCCTCAAGCGTCGTCAAAATTGAAACTTGAAGAAGGGTAATATGGTACTTTTGCACAGTGGATTTTAGCTGTGTTCTGTCCTGTAACCTCTTTTCAGCCCTTGTCGTTACCAGCGCTTAATCAATCGAAAGATTGCCCGAATAAAATTGGGAAACTTCCTCATCATTTATACTTGTATTCGATCTTAGGCGTATAATGATGTACGGTGGTTTGTGAACTTTTTGTTGTTGAATTTGCAAGGGTGTATCATCCGATGGCGGCTGCGACAATGGCGACGGCGGCGGGGGCGGTGGTGCTGCTGTACTATGTGTTGATCCGTCGGATGTCATTGGCCGCGGAGGTTGAAGATTCGGATGATGGCGATTCTTCGAAATCGAAGAGTAGATCGGCGAAGAAACGATTGTCGCGGCGGCCAGCTCAAGCGCCAGCTACTTGGCTGGAGACGATTTCTACGCTGTCGGAGACTCTGAGGTTTACGTACTCGGAGACGTTGGGGAAATGGCCGATCGGTGATTTGGCTTTTGGAATTAATTATCTTATTAAGAGGCAGGTTAGGGAATGCTCTCTCTCTTCATAGCTATTTTTTTTACTCATTGTTATTTCTGCTGATTCTGTCTTATTTTGTCTGTGTTACACTTTCGTGAGATGGCTGACGGTGGCTTAGTTATATTAGTGTTTACACTTTTTGACTGGTGAAAATAGTTGCTCTACGGTGTTCTGTTTTGAATAATGCAAAAATCCCTAGATTCTTTCAGCCTGCTATAATTTTATTTAGTTCAGAGTCAGTTGTTATAATTTGGATGGAATTTTGCATGGAATGAAGTGGCCCAGGTAGGGCATTTCCCGCTGTAGTTGATTTAAGGTCTTCAGATCTTGGAAAATGCTATAAACATGGAATCTAGTTTTGCTTATTCATACAATGAAATTTGATTCATAGTTACAAAAGATGTCCACTCCTCCATTATGCATTTATCTACATGTAGTCTTTTCTCTGCAACGAAAGGATGCCAATGAGATATGTGATATAGTTACAGCGGGTAACTAGCGTATTAGCCAGAAAACATCAGTAGCTCAAAGTTTGGCCAGTGAACTCGTATCTTATGTCTCATCTGGCAGTTCCAACTTTGTAAATAGTTGAATGTCTTGTGTAATGATCTTGCAGGGTAATTTACAAGTTGCAAGTGTATATGCTGGTGAAGAATCTAAACAACTGAAAGGCCTGGAGATTATTGATCAATTGTACTACTATTTAAGATTGCTAACCCTCTGCATGCTTTTCTCCAAAAAGCCTTTTCCAGTATTTTTGGAATCTGCTGGATTCTCTGAAGCACATGTCCTCCTTCAGAAGCCCAAAGCAGGGGTATAAGATTTCTATCATACAACTGCTGTTCATATATGCTCACAGGTTTTAATACCTAAGTTTGTTATTGCAGATTCTGAAGCCTGCCTTCACAATTTTACGTGATGAAAATTCAAAGTGCTTCCTTCTCTTGATTCGTGGCACTCACAGCATTAAAGACACATTGACTGCAGCGACAGGTGCAGTGGTCCCATTTCACCATTCAGTGTTGCATGATGGTGGGATAAGCAATGTGGTGTTGGGGTACGCACATTGCGGGATGGTTGCTGCAGCTCGGTGGATTGCAAAGCTAAGTACTCCATTTTTGGTCAAGGCTCTTGAACAAAATCCTGAATTTGAGGTGAAGGTGGGAAATGTTCATTTTTTGCTCTCTCTCTTTCTCTCTCTGAGTGTGAATGTAGAAACAAAAAAGCCATTACATCAGACACTTGGTTATGGTTTTGCTCCTTCAGATATAACGATAATTAATTGAAAATAGAATGTTTAGCATCATTATATTGCTATAAAATACATACATGTCATGTGCGCGCATGCTCTCTTGTTGTTCTTTAACACCAATTTGGTTTAATTTCAGATTGTTGGCCATTCACTTGGTGGAGGCACAGCTGCACTGCTAACGTACGTTCTTCGGGAGCAAAAAGAATTTTCGGGGGTAACTTGTGTTACTTTTGCGCCAGGTATGACGCAATATGTTCTTCACTGTTTTATACTAAAAGCTCCTTGTTTATTAAAAAATTGACATAGTATGATAACAATTCGTTATTTGTGAATTGCCTCTCTTCAGCTGCCTGCATGACATGGGAGTTGGCAGAATCAGGGAAGCATTTCATCACCACAGTAATCAATGGCTCTGATCTGGTGCCTACATTTTCAGCTGCTTCTGTAGATGATCTTCGTTCAGAGGTGTGCTGATTCTCATCTCTATCAATTAAACGTATAACTGCTATCATCTTTTGGTATATTAATTTGCTTTGATTTCTTTATCCCTTAAAACTTGCAAATTCTCCTGTCTTTTAGCAGGTAACTGCATCATCTTGGATAAATGATCTTCGGGATCAAGTTGAGCACAGCAGAGTTTTGAAGGTCATCTATCGCTCTGCCACTGCTCTTGGGTCTCGTCTACCATCAATATCAAATGCTAAAGCAAGGGTTGTTGGTGCAGGTGCACTTTTACGGCCGGTGTCAAGCAGCACACAGGTCTGATGCTGCCAAAATCTTGATCCCTTGGCTTGTTCATTATTTGGATTTTTTTTCTCATTTTAATTTGGGAGAATTTTGATTTGACTTATTGCTCCCTGAATAATGTATGCCTTCACTAAGGGAAAAATTCTAGTTTAGATATCATGCTGAAAACAACCTAATGCACTAAATGCTGATTGTTATATTTCTTGTCTTATGCAATGAAACCTGACGCCTGTGCATGGTACAATAGGTTGTGATGAAACGCGCACAGGATGTAGCCCAGGCAGTTGTTAAGACCCGCTCTTCCATATCATTATGGACATGCATGGGTCCCCGACGCCGTGCTGTTGTCCCTACATCGAATGCTAAAACAGATGATTTGCCTGAGATTCCTCTTATCACTGAGAGAACATCTGAATCTCTTGTAAGTGAAATTATAAGCTGCAATTCTGATGCAAACAAGGCTGAATATTGTTCTTCAAGTGGCAGTGAGACGGGGCACGATGAGACCGATGAGGAGGAAGATCTTGTTCAGGTGGATAAGGTAGTTGCCACGTCTACCATTGAGGAGATTACGGAAGGACAGTTGTGGTATGAACTGGAGAAAGAGCTCCAGAGACAGGAGATTGAGGTTGATGCCCAGATCCAGGAAGAAGAGGAGGCTGTGGCAAAGCAAATAACTGAAGAGGAGAAGGTTTTTACTGACGGTGTTGAAAGCCACACACCCATGTACTCTTCTGACGTTTCTGATAATCTCCATTTATATCCACCAGGGAATATAATGCATATAGTTTCTGCACCTTCCCCAGAGCCAAGTAATCCAGGTGGCGATGGCTTGGCCGAGGAGGAAGTTGGGATCTACGTGACACCAAGAGACTTGTACAGTAAGCTCCGCTTGTCAAGGACTATGATAAATGATCATTATATGCCAATGTACAAGAAAATGATGGAACTATTGATTAAACAGTTAGAGGATGAGTTGGATACTTGAATGTAGACGTAAAACAGGTATAGTATATATATGTGTGTATATATTTATTGATTGTGCCCGAAATTGGCAATTGTCAAATTGTGTTATATTAGTGATTTTATTTATAGGTGGGGGACTGTTACTTGTGTGCCTATGTCCTAATCCTATGTGGAGTACTTAATTGGTAGGCAGAATGGACTTTTGTAATTATAGGCTATTACTTAGGGTTTGGTTAGCATTTATTTAATATTTGAACAGTGTTTATTGCCATTAAATGAGTTTCCCCGTCCTATATATTGCAATACAGCCAGAAGAAAATGGAACAAGAAAATATCCACTGTAATTCTACATGGTAATCTAGAGACGTTAGAGATTGTTGCTGGATTACGTATTTGTGAATAACCGTTTGATCTTTAGAGATTTGATCTTATTATTACAAAATAAGCACCAATTGACTGTATTGGCTGCAATTGATATTGTGTATATGCTTTTAGTCTCTGATAATATTCTTACCACGTGTATATGCACATATGTGATAGAAGAATCCAGCCATGGCTGTAATGTTACATCAAACAACGTCGTACAAACATTTCTTGTTTAGCTTATTGTCACTGAGTACTTGATCAGTACCAGTCGAGTGATGGAAGAACAGGCAAATAACTGAAATGTCATCCATTACAGCAGCTTTTCCTCTTCGTTGCCAGCCGCGAGCTGCACATTCAACCAGCCTCTTAGCTGATTCTCCCCTTTCTTGTGTGGAAGCAACAATCCCCACAGCTTCTTCATTAGATATAACATCCCACACCTAACAAAGTACCAAAGCTTTCATTGACAAATTCATGCATCACTCAGCACCACGCTAACAGTACATCGATACCTACCCCATCGCTGGCCAAAATGGCAAATTGATCTCTTCCGCTTATCTTTCTTTCTGTTATTTCTGGCTCGGAGATGAGGCCAAAGTCCTTGATGTAGTAGTCACCGAGGGCTCTTGATACTGCTAGCCCCGGACCTTTTACTGTCTCCCCGTGAGGCATCCACACTCTGTGTAACCCTGGCTCGTCAGGGCAAGAGTATACCCTTCCTCTAGAATGTGCTATCCGTTTACTCTCACCTGCAACCATGAATGCATACTTCAAGCTGTCGTAATTGGTTTCAGGGAAAAACTAAGAAAAATTCCACTACAATGCTTGCTTGAGATAAGTGCAAGAAATGGGACTAACAAGGTAAATTTGGCTTGAGGTCAACGGTGAGCTGAGTTGCAACCAGACTTCCATCATCTGAAACAGTTGCAAGCACAGCCCGGGAGTCTCCAACATTTGCTATTGTCAAAAGATCACCCTAAAAAGATCCCAATGTGAAATGCATCAGAATTGATGTTTTCTTGAATGGTGTCAGAAAATGAAGAAGAAATTGGCTTACCTGTCTGAGAAGTGCCAAAGCTGTGGAACCACTGTAAAAAGAATCAATCCCTGAGTGATGCTGGATTTCTTGATCGACAGCACCACAAGTTCTGTAGTAAGATTGCTTCCATATATCAAACTGGACATGCTCTTGTCCCAAGCTGCATTCCGACGTGTCCTGTGCATTTAGTGCAACAGCTTCCTGCCAATGGCATAGCAGGGATGATGGCATCAATTCCCTAACTGTTTTGGATACGAGATGGCCCCACGGCCCATGCCCATCGAAAACACCACAGAACACCATGTCTTCTTGGCATCCAAACTCCTAAGATCAGACAATTTCATTCATAAGATCAGATAACTATGCAGCCACCATGTATCTTTCCATTCAAGTATCAACATCAAAGATTAAAGCCACTTGGTACATAGGAGATTTTCATACCTCCCACACAACTAAGCAGTCCTGATTAAACCCTTTCTTGCCACGTTTAGAGCAAGCAGCGGCAAAGTTTTTATGATTTCTGGCACTAACAACACCAGAAGAAGTCAGCAACAGTTCATTCCTCTTTGCTTCCTTTGCCAGGTCACTTGCAGCTTCTCTTCCAAGAACACCTAGTCTGTTCTTCTTATTCCCATGTCTAATTGAGATGTTCTTTGACAAGGTGTTGAACAGAGCAGATAGCTGCACCATCTCCTCAATAAAACAACTACACTTGGATCTGCAAGTTAATCATTTGGGATTGAGTTAAAATGAGAAGACACGGATAATTTTGATCAGGCTTTACCCTGAAAGTTTGTTTAACGGATACTGCCTTTTTCTTACACACACAAGAAACAAAAACTGTATCTGAAACCAGGAATTTAGAGAATCTTGAAAACCAGTTCCAAAGCAAAACCTACTCACAGACAGGCAGGCAAATAAAAAGAAAGAAAACAACTAGGAAAAGTATGAAATCGAAGCTTATGCATCAAAAACAAGAGCATCAGCAAAACCTAGCATATGCTGCAGGACTAAGTTGACTAAAATATCAGGACAAAAAGAACATGCAGAAATTACCTTTGCTTTGGCGGAAATATATTTAGAGAACTAGATGAGAATATCAGGAGGGGAAAATTGGAGTTTCCGGCGAGATTCCGCTGAAGATTACACAGAGATAGAAAGACAGATGAGATGGCTTACACCCCATATGTATTGTATGTAGCTAAAGGGAAGGAAGCCTAGCTAATTAACTATAAAGTATATTATGCATGCGTACGTTTCTTGATTTTTTGGTTCTAATAGTTATATGACGTAGTAATAGATACTTCCCTTTATTTTATTTTATTTATTTATTAACAATATCATGCCTTATTTTGGTACCGTTATAAAACATATCGTGATTTTATTTATTTTTATATCAGAGAAAATACTTTTTAGGGAGTTGTGCATGCCTTATGCTACTATACTATGAGTTTTTAACTAAAAGGGCTAAATGCACACAAAAATTGTAATGGACTTGGATTAATGAAAAGTGACAACGTACGTACATGACAAAAGAAAAATAATAACAATGTGCATAATAATGAAATGATTAGGATAATAATATATACACGGCAGGGCAGTGTTTGAAGTAGAGCATAGATTAAGATATCGGGTTAATAATGGCTAATAATGGCCAAGCATTTGCAATAAAAAGTCATTATCAAGTGATCTATGGTTGCAATTAACTATAATAGTTTAGTGGTTCGTAATGCCAGTAAACTAAAGTCGGTTAAAGCTTCAGTAGTTTATTACAGTCGTTAATCTTATCACCTTCTTTTCTGTTTGCTAATCCACCTTGATGAAAAACAATAATTTTCTTGTGTGTAAGGTTGGTTTTATTTTATTTATAAGAGGAGAGGAAGAATGAGACAAGCAGTGGGCTTAAGGGTTGCATTGTTATAATATAGAGTTCTTAATTTAGTAATTAACCAGCTAATCAATGTAAAATATAATAACATCTAGGGTCACACCACAGAGGCCGGGCCCACATGATTTAATAAGGTTCTTGGATTGTTGGCTCCACAGGGGTTAGAGAAAACTGTGGATGGTGGCTTAGATCCATTCTTTGCCACTAATAATTTGACGTACCTCACTACTTTAATGCCATTGGATGACTGGGTCACGATTCTCTTAAAAAAATGTTCAAGTAGCACTTGTTTGAAGAACAATTTCCTAAAAAATTGACCTAAAATTTTTCTGCTTACATACCTACTTGCATTTTATTTTAAAAAATTTTCCAAAAAAATTCAGCCCACTGCTAATATTTTATTACCAATAATATACCACATTAATATCTAAAAAACCAAACACAATAACCTTTAACATCACACAACATTCATTATTTTACATAAAAATATCACCATTATATATTTCCCATTAAAACTTGTCCAATCACACATGAACTTTAAATGCCACGTCTCTTAAATAAAACGTACAGAATTATCATCCAATTACACCTTAGATTCTTTCCAACAAAAGAATAGGCACACTAACATACATATATATTCTACAACAATTAATCCAGAGATCATGTTAAGGTTCAAAACTCTTAAATATCTTGGGCTCAACTCCTCTCCCCCCCCATAAATATTTACATTTTGCTGATCATTAATTTGCAACCATTCATCGGTGTACTCACTCGGGCAACATTGTCATGGCCGACAAGAACGTGACAATACGTCCTTCACCATTTTCAGACAATCACAGATGATTTTGGATAAATTTTCCCTCTACGCAAAGCCTGAAAAGACTAGCAAACACAAGCATCGAACCCCAGGGAGGCCATTTGCCAGTTTATTACACATCTGAGCTGGGCTGTCCGGAAGAGAATGACCCCCCACCCAAGAAAGCAGACAAACTTCAGTAGTTCCAACATAATGCTGGCTGTCCTGTTAATGGTCTAGTGCTTCGAAGCCATGTGAAATTAGGTCAACAATTGCCTTATAAACGGCTCACCCCCAAAAGTTCAATATCTACATTTTTAGGTGACCAACATATCTGGTTAGCTAGGTAGTAAATTCCAGCATGGTTTGGTATAGGTAATTGGAAGAAAGCCATATTAAAGCGTCCCTAGAAGCTGTTCCTGTTTACAACTTTTGGTTTAAGAACTCTTCTGGATCCTTCATGCATGATCATTGTCCATATGCCAACAGAAGAGCTGCAAAGTACATAGTGAAGTTTCTGCTACTAAACGAAACCAACCTTCAACCCCAAACTGAATCCAGACCAGAGTCTTCCAGAATGGCGTTGAAACTTTGTTTACTGGCGAATTACTCAATCAACTTGGTTTCATATATATTGAAAACTGAGATAGCAAAAGGTCTCTAGGCCTTACTAGAAAACAGTGAAAGAAGGTAGCATTTAATTGAAATTTTTACATTTTTGACGGAATTCAGCCGTGAATCTATTTCGAGGCCGCTCGTCCATGATTTCATGCTTTCTCAATCAGGGCTTCGTAAAAGTTCAATCACTAAGTGGAGTATGCATTCGTTGTTGGAGGTCAATACGTCCAGATGCCACTAATTCAACTGAATATCTCTTACCTTCAGCAGTAATCTTTGTAAACCTAACCCGTTCGTTTATTTATTTGCTCGGCTTGAAAGTCCCTCAGGAGCTTTAGTGACTGATGGTAGAGGTTAATGTCCAATCCATCCACATTTCTTCCCACTCTAGCCTTCAGTGCTGCCTGAAATTAGCAGATAATCCAGTAAATCAACACTTTAAAAAGCAACAGGCACATTATCATCATCATAAGCGTTGCAGTAATAAAGTCTCAAGACGACGGGCATAAATGCATCACCCACATATTATGTTATGAGAGGTGGACCTTTAAACAAATGCAGTTGCATACTATCCCATAAAATGCAATCACCTACCTCGTTACCAGGTTCAATATGCAGTTCTCCGATGAACTGATACATAGAACCAGAGCGAAGATTGAGGTTCAAGTGCTGTGTATCAACCTTTAAGCTGGCATCTCCATCAACAATTACAGCCACCGCTGTCTCTAAGTTATAATCTTGCAGCCTAGAAATAAGAGGGGGACAAAAAAAATCTCCGCTCACTTTTGCAAGACAGTAAAATGTTGCTTCTAACAATTTAAATGTGTTCAGACACATCAGACTGACTAGCTGGATAGCAAAAGATGCACTCTGACAAGGTACTCACACTAAATCGAAAAACAACCCTAACTTAACACATGATAAAAGGCAGTTGTGCTTATTTGAATGCTTTGAATTGAAGTACGGCAATAACAAACCAAATGGATCATTAAGAAGTGCTGAGAATGCCCAATTGTTCTAACAAAAATAGCCATAAAATTATTCTCGTGGCAGATTTTAAATTAAAATCTTTTATAGCATTTGGCTCCATTTCCTGGATAAGAAAGACAATAACAAAATTCACTTTGCAAAATGGCTTTTGCAAGAAGCGTGTCCATACGTTGCACAGTGTCCTGTGAATGTTCTATCATATGTTCACATTCCCCTAAAAAATTTGGATTTCCACGAACAAGATTTTTTCTACGAGTCCTTTCAAATCGACCACCAAAAATTCACTCTTGCTCTTTAAACAAACTGACTTCAAAAACTAATTTGGAAATGCTTACAAGGGAAGATACGCTTGCATTCTATATAACCCCACAATTCAGAACAAAGGAATCAAAACTTTGGTAAAAATACCCACTTTCCGGTTACCCTAAATGAGGCCCCTTGCTTGAAGTTCGGCGAAGACGGATTGAGTTCTTGTAAAGTAACCAATGCGCCAGCACTTATTCCAGACGTGGTCATTTCAATCGCTCGCACAACAGTATAAAATTAGATATAGTGTCCTGAAAGATGAGATTAAAAGGAAAAAATCGCAAGGAAATATATGATAACAGAGCTCAAAAAGATCAACGGTGGGCGAGGCGAGGAAAGAGGAGGCTGAGTACCCTCTGGTGCCGCAGGAGACGAGCTTATGGCGCCAATTTCGAGCTATAGAAAATTGCTTTGTACTGTTGTGCGTCGAACGAGAGAGACGAAGGAAGAACAGGGGAAGAGACCATAATTTAATTAACATAATTATATAATTTATAAATAATTCGCATATTAATTTACAAAAATGTTCTTTTTAATACTCTCTCTTTTTATTTTTTTATTTTTTATTTATTATCTATTATCGCTTCATTTTGTCCTTTATTTTATAAAAATTGTTTAATATAATTTTTATTTTTAATAAATTATTTTTATTACTATATTTTTTAAAATATACAACATTTAAATTTTATTGTCACAAAATTTCATTTGAATAATTCATTTATATTATCAAAAATTTTAAAATCTGATAAATTTATATTTTGTTATTATTAATAAAATATTATATATACCATAAAATAAATAATTTTTATTAAATAATAAATTGTATAGTACTAGCAATAATGTAATTAATGAACATCAATCGGTCCAATTGCCGATGTTGGGCTGGCAATTGTCGGCCCAATTTTGAATAAGAACTCAAAATGGCTTGTTGCACAACTTCACACCTCATTCTTCCTGGAAAAAGTCTTCCCCAAATTCATTTCCACACCTCTCCCAATCCCTAACCCTAAACCCGAAAATTCACGAATTTCGATGGAAATCTCCGTAATTTCCGACGCCGTATCATCCATCGCATGCTTAACGCAGACCTCAGGCTTCACAAATTTCCTTCTCAATCGCCCACACAATGTTCTTTCTCTCACCGACGCTTTATTTGATCAGCCGCCACAATCGCCGGTGCCGTTCAATATCTCGGCCGCATCTCCACCGCCCACCAGAACTCTAACTAGACGGCGCCTACGTAAAGCCAGCCGAATCAAGAGAAAAATCCTAGTCAACAACGATGGTGATGAGAATGGATTTTTTGTGTTTAGTGATGGAGGGGATTATGATAATGGCGATGGATATTTCGGGAGCGGTGGTGGGGGTAAGGGTTGGAATTTTGGGGGGCATGGAGGGCCAAATTGGGAAGACTTCTCAGATAATTCGATTTATGATCCGGCTTTTGATTTCGTTTATGAGATTTTATGTTGGATCGCGATGTCAAATTGCTTGCATTTCGCTTTCAAGAAAGTGGTAAGGTTTGTTGCGGATGGGTTTGGTGATCGGGAAAAAGTTCCAATGCGATTGACTCCAGTTTGCTGAATGTTAAGTATTGACTTCCCTGAATTTGTAATTTATGTAAATTCAGTGTATATGTTTATCTGATTGGATCGGTTTATGGTTTATAGAATTATGTTCCTTGTCATTATGATGGAATGCTGTTTGGTAAATAATACAGTGATTTCTGTTTATAGTGGTTTTCTGTTTATGGTGGATGCTGATTGATTGTATTTTGTACTCCAAAAGGGCATAAGTTCAGATGCAATTGCCTCCTAGCGAGGTTGTGTGTTTGAAAAGGAGATGTTCGGATCAGTCCAATGTTGTGGTTCAATATAGCATTTTTTGAGGGAGTATTGAGGCCTCATATTTGGACCTATAGAATTAATGCAGCAAATTTGCAAATACTTTTCATGAATTACAATTATATTTCTCCAAATTTATGGGCCCATTAAGTCATAAGGGTTTTTGTGATGCGAGAGGAGCCCTGATATTGGTTTGGGATGTGTGAAGTTACTAGGCTTTGTGATGATGTTACCATTCTTCTTACTTTTCCTTGATTTAATATGCTCTATAGTTTATGATTCACACACAGGTAGCTAAAATGGCAGGACAGAGAATGCATTAAGGCTATGTGGTTTTTATTTCACATTTGTAATAGGAACTATTACTTGATGGATGAAATCAAGATTTGACAAACGAGAGAGGTATTGCAGGTTCCTCTTGATCTATATGTAAATTGACTTGGAAGCTCTGTTATGGGTCGTGTTTTAAGTTTTAACCACAGAGTTTCTCTTGTTTGTCTCGCATGTCTTGATGTTCATGATACACATCAATTTCTAATAAAAGCAAACTGCTTCCTAATAAAATCACATAAATACATGCTCTACATGTATATTATAAACCCTCAGGGTTGGGCGTCACTCCTTAGTGGATTTGGCTCCTTATGAAATCAAACTTTGTTGTGTAAAATGGCCCAGATTGTACCTGTGACAAATGAGGCTGATCCTTATACTTCGTCTGAAATTTCTTTATGAGGAATGGCCTTTTATCATGGAAAATCCCTGCCTTAGGATGACAGCTAGTAGCAATAGGTTGTCAACACTCTACCAAAGAAGATGAGTATAAGAAAACAGGGTTGTCTGCTTCTTTCACTGAAATATATTCTTTATTTTTAAATGTGTTCTCATTTCAATGCTTACGATGATGTTCTTGGCAGAAGGGATTCAATGGGTTGAAACACTAGTAAATACATTGTAATGGGAGTACTAACTAGAAAATCAAGGACCTTGGGCTTGGTTATTTCATTGCATTTGCATCACTCGTTATAGAGTATGCTTTTAGAAACTAGGGCTTTGTTTTCCAAGTTAATTTTGGGGATAAAAAATAGTGTGTGATTTTTGTGACAATATTTTATAGATAGTGTAAAAATAATAAGTGTGTAGGTTTGATTTTGTGTTTAAATATCTGTAATGATATCCAATGATTGGATGATTAGATAACATAGAGAATTAATAATTAGTTTTTATGTTATAAATATGCACAAATGCGTGTGAGAATAGCTAATGTTTTGATTTTGGATATATTTATGATTGGATTTCAAGTATTCTTTTGTTTGCATACAGTGAATTATCTTTGAAATATTGTATATTTGAGGGTTGTATATTTTGTGTATTTTCATAAATTGAGAAAGGCTGAAAGGGGCTTCCGAACACCGCATAGGTTTTTTTAACACTGTTAATATGTTTAATTGTATCTTCCTAAACTGTAGATCATATTTTTTTTGGGGTGACACTGCTAGTTATGGTTGGAATAATTATGTAATGTTTGTGTCTCATACAAAATGGTAATGTACAACTATTCCTGGGATTTATTCCTGTAATTATGTCTGCGCTGCCGATACGCTAACCTAAAAATTTGTTCTATTTTCAGGATCTTGATCTTCTAATTTTTCATGTCTGACTTGCATTTTTCGTTTACAATGTGAAAATAGATTAGACCTGGCCGTGTATTTCGTGCCTAACTCCTTGATTGGAAATATAAAGTTAATGTAGGACCGTGGGATACATGGAAAATAAATTTGACTTGCTTTGTAAATTCCTTTCACCCCTTAGCTGGTGGGCGTGGGCTTACATCTGGTGATTGCTGGCACGTATTTATTGTGATGATCTGCGTATTAGCAATGGAGAAACAATGCTTAAGAGTGCTAATTAGTTCTCATTCATTATTGTGACTTCCCCCATATGCTGGAAATGATAATTAGTGAATGAATATTGTTAGTATTCGAAATGCCCTTTCTTTTCCCAGATAACTTATTCTTTTTGGCCCCTTTAGTGCACAATATTTTTCCCATCTTGATTCCTTCAATTTTGAAATTATCAATTCTCTCTTTAATATCTGGAAAAAAAATATGTTATGATCTCTCTCTATACCCCATGAAATTGGAGTTAACGTATGATCTTCATATGCAATCAACAGAGGCTCTGTTTGTTTTACAATTTTGGCCACGGAAAATACGCACTAAGTCATTGCATTTTTTCAGTTTATTTATTTATTTTTCTTATTTTTATATAATTTTTAAAATAAAAATATTTGAAAATGCATGTCAAAATTTTAAAACAAACATAGCCATATTACTCTTATTAGGCCCTTGGGCTCATTTTTAGCAATAAGTAGTGTAAAAATGTGACTGAACGCTAGAATGTGGCTCAATGTTGTGCAACTGTAAATTGGTGCGGTTAATGAATGCATACCCTTGGAAGCTCATTCGCACTTATGCTCTTACAAGTAAGGTTTTCAAAATCGGATTAGGGCCAGTTCAATTGGTTCAATCAAAGACTGGCTAATTTTTGGTCTGATTTCTCCATATGACTTGGACATCATTTGACCTGGTGAGAACCGACTAGTCAAAATCAACAATAAATTGGATTTAGATATTTTATTAATAAAAAATTAAAAACAAAAAGACAAAAAATTTACATTTTTAAAAAATGAATAAATAAAGATATTTTTTAGGTTTTCTGATGATTTCTAACATTTTCACCTTCTAAATAATTTATTAATATATAATTTTTACTTCCTTTTTTTATTTTAACTTTTATTTGTTTAATTACTTTTATCTATATATTATTCTAATTGAGTTTTAAATTAAACATTGCATGTTGAAATTAATATTTTTTATATCAATTGTTTATTTTTTACAAAACTAATTTTTCAATAATATATTTTGCTTTAAATTTAATTTAGTTTCTTTTATGTTTTTGCAAAAACATTTTCACAATTTTGGATTATAAAATTTTTAATATTGCATTAAAACTTAACATTTAACATATTAATGAATGAACTTAAATTTGTTATACAAAATTTATTTAATATTACTATATGTGTATATATAAATTTATATATAATTTAAAATAATCAATTTTTTTGAAAATTATTTGAGCCAATCGAATCAAATTTATATATTATTTTAAATAATCAATTTTTTAAAATCGATTAAACTAATCATTCAGTGACCTAATGAATTAGTTCTCTAGTTCAATGATCGATTTGATTTTAAAAACATTACTTATAAAAACATTGCTTAAAAACATTACTTATAAAAACATTGCTTATAGGTGAATTAATCAAGTCTTCTCAAGTCAATGGATTCCCCTGGATAATTCATGCGCCTCTTACTGCTTATAGTCTTAACCCGTCTAAGAGTTGACGACACAAAGTGATCCAAACTTGAAATTTGGAGGCGCGAAAAGTATGTTTGGATGCAAATTTGTCTAAATTTTTGTCCCATTGATATCTATACCTTAAAACACACTATCTAATCAAATAATCTTCTTTATTTCTTTATCTTTCTTAATTTTATACCATTCTTAAAGTTTTAGTATTAATTTGCATCAAAACAAAGCAAATATTTACAATTAAGGTTATATATAGGGAATTCTTGAAATGCGTTAAGATTTTTTTCCCCAAAACTTGAGAGCAATCTTGACAGACAACGACGTAATTTAGGAGTAATTGAGTTTATGCGTGTGGTTGGGTTCTAGACTAGGGACCCACATTCCCATTGGTCGCACCATTTTAAGGTTCATGCATCTTCCCCTTTGCTGTCGCATTCTTTAATTTGAATATTATCCACGTATTGTAGCGTATCTCCGACTACGAATTGTTAATCAGTTGAATATTATGCCTTCCCCACACGTACATATTGCTTGTAGTTGTTTATTAATGTGGCCTTCTTTTCTATTTCTTTATTTGTTACTTGATTTCTTATTTCTTCCCCCATTTTATTTGAGATACTGTCACTGCCTGCCATTTTCAGGGTTCTGTTGCTTGTGTTACAGTGGTACTCAGTACAGTTAGCCACCAAAAAAATCTGAGATGTTCCTCATGATTGTCCAGTTTTAGTATTTGAGGAGCCTGTCCTCAGTTTTGTTCTACTGGTTGTTGATGATTGGATATAAATAATATTAATGCATATTATGCTTAAATCTTGTGTTCCTTTCTATGTGATGGCTTCTATGCAAAAATTGCGGTTTGTGTTGACAAAATGTAAGATATTGGACTCTTAAATAGGATGTCCAAGTTAGGCGCATTGCAAGGAAGTTCATTTGAATCCACGAGGTTTTTTTACTTGGCACGTGAAAATGGGAAATCAGACACCAGTTAATTGAAGTCTTCATGATTGATTCGACTTTTTCTCTCATGTCTTTGAATTTTGTTTGCTTGTCCCAAACATAGTCCTATTGTCACTGACAAACAAAAGATGTGATATCAGATATGAAAGGTGAAAGATGTGATTATTAGATATGAAAGGTGTCACGCTTTAATACGGATCAGTTCAACAAATATTAAATTAAACAAGTATCATAACAATTAAATTTTTAAATTTTATAAAATATTCGTAGAAAAAAATCTGCTATCCAAACATAACAAAAAAAAAAAAAAAAAACCCCAAAGTCACTGTTTGTGCACGTTGGAACAGAGATCAATTCAAACTATTACATCATGAATTTTCTTGTTTGTAAATGAAAGTAAAATATTTAAAGTGTAGGTCTTCTATCCTCTAGCTGTACTAAACCTGTGCTAGTTCTTATGTGTTGGTTTTCTCTGTAAAACGTCAACTAAAGGTTGCGAGAGTGACGATGACTTGTTAAATAGTATATTTATCTTTCGTTCTTGCAATAGACGTGAGTAGGAAAACAATATTTTTATATAAAATATTTTTTTCAAGACAAACAAAAATAATGCATATTTCAAAAAGTACACTAAGTAACATTTCATAGTCATATCATTCGTGTAACCATTCACAAAGTTCATGTATCTTTGTTCTCCAACTAGCCCATAATGATTCGTACTTTGTATACTATTTTAATAATTAGAGTTTTAATTTATACCTTGACTAAGGAGGATTACATACAAACAACTATACTATTGCAGCTCTAGAGTTTTAATCATATTTAGAAAGTATCATAATTTATTGTATTCTAATTGATAAGGTCAAGTATCAACTTCATAGGTTGTCGATGCCAATACTTCTATTTCGATTGAGCGGGTTTCAACGTATTACCCAATTGCTGGGAGCGAAACTTGTTCTACACTTCATTAGCATTACATGAGTGGTTTTTCTCACTTATTACATGTACTTTGATTTCGAAATGTTCAGTTAAGACAGTTTATTTGTAAGCAAGTCACATCTGAAATTTTCAAAAAATAAAACACTTTAAGTTACTCTATAAATCACACACTTTCATACAATAGGAATAATATTTGGAAATAAATTTAGTGTTTACAAAAAAATTCAATTTTGAAAATATTTGCAAAGATTGACAAGGAATAACCACTTACCTATTGCTTAATCTCGTTGATTCTTAGGTTCCTTGATTATTGATTTCTAGTTCCCTATTCAATCACACAATCTTTATTTAATACTTAATTCAATTGATATCCCATATTTTTAGATGTCTAATGTACATTCTATACGTCTTATTTCATGGCTCGCTTGGTTTTCGGTTATTTCATGGCTCGCTTGGTTTTCGATTACCAATAGAATTATTATTCTTAGTTGGATTCTTTCGATTACTATTTCCCATACCTTGTTATTTCTTGGATAGTGTGTTTAAGCCTATCTTAGTCTTAAAATTAAAAATTTTGACCTTAATTACAAAAAAAACCACTTTTTATCCGTACTTGAAGTTTGGCTTTGCAACTACGGGGGTCATGCTCGCAACAATGAGGCCTTTTTTTACACTCGCATCTATTGATCGCAAAGTGTTGTGCTTTTCCTGCATGCTAGCATAACGGCTGTGAGCCTTAGCTTTGCTTTTGTGGGGCATTGTATTGTGCCTAGCGACTATGAGGTGTTTTGAAATTCCCAAGCTTGGCATTGTGATCGCGGTCAAGAGGATTGTGCCTACACGTCCAGATTCATGCCCTCGATGCACACATGCGACGGAATTTGCTTTTCTTGCGGTCCTAGCCCCCGTGTGCAAGGCAACTTCTTACACTTGTGAAGCTCAATTATGTGACTGCGACGCGAGCCTATGTATGTGTAGGGCACTGTTGTTCAAATGTTTTGAAATTCGATTTTCTCAACATTTTAAGGGACTTTAAGCATACTTCTCAGTATAAAAAATAATGGAAAACATAACATAACATGTTAGTGAATTTTCGAAACAATCGAAGATGGGTTTAAAAATTTTACGCAATGTTCCCATGAGCACTCCCTATGGGTTTTTATGTATAATACATAAATTTAACACTAGCTTCATAAATTAAATCACGTGTAAGTCTCTAAAATTTATGTTTTCATATACTTATACATATAAAATTAATATTTTTTAGTGTATGCATGATGAACTAAAGATTTAGCAAAGAATTTACCTCCAAATACCACATTTGAAATCTAAAAAAATTCTCTCAATTCTCTAAATGGGTTACAAAATAGATTTTCACGCTCTTAAAATTTCTATTTATGCTAGGATTTAGGGTAGGAATTCGATAAGGAATAAAATTCTTATAATTTGGGATACCTAATTTTTCCATATCTCACTAAATTTTTAGTGCAGAAACTTTGCATTAAATTCTGAGCTATTTTTTTTTCTTATTTTTAAGCTGCTAAATATTGCATAATTCTTATAACGATAAATACATTATTTGGCAATTTCTTGGTTGCCACAGAATACTCATATTTCACTTTACCTATACATTGCCATGTCTTAGCTATTTCCACACGAAAATAAAATAAAAAATAATCTATTTTCACTCCAACATAAAATATAAGTCAATAATTATTGTCCGTAGTATCGGCAAATCTTGGACACTTAAAAGGACGTCCAAGTTAGACAGAAATTTATTTCTATGCAAAAATTACGGTTTGTGTTGACAAGATGTAAGACAATGGACTCTTAAAAACGACGCCCAAGTTAGGCACATTGGAAGCAAGTTAATTTGAAGCCACAAGCTTTACTTGGCAGGTGAAAATGAGAAATCAAACAGCAGTTCTCGAAGTCTTCGTGATTGATTCTACTTTTCCACTCAAGTCTACTTGTCTCTACACATAGTCTTATTGTCACGGACAAACAAAAGATGTGATATGAAAGGTGTCCAAGTCGTGAAAATGAGAGACCATGAATTTGGTTTGCATTTTAAGTCATATGTACTTATTGTTACTTTTGTGTTTTCAACTATAGGGTTAGTCTTGGTTCAATGTATGTTTGATGGTGTCACTTTCCTGAAAAATGTGGTGAATTTTGATTTGACCCCCCTAAAAATCTTTTAGTGTGGTTGCAATCACATTATGATGCCTGACTATACGGTGAAAGGGGGGTGGGGTCTGTGAATTATCCCCATGCCTTTAGAAAACTGGTGTTGCGTGAGATAAATATCTGTCTTCCAGGTGGCTTAAATGTATCATTGGTACAAGTATTTTTGCGAGCAATGAAAAAATCAATGCCATGGTTATATATATTATTTTAGGTATGTTAGATTTTGCGCCTGCCACGAATACTTTAAATGATGATAAATAATCAATTCTATTTTGTTATCTATAAAATGATGACATATGATATAGGTAATTGTATAAAGTAATCGGTGAAATTGCACGAGATACATAATGCTAATAGACTACTTTTTGAGTTAGAACCTTTGCTACGATGAAACCCTAATGTCTCATACGTTTTGCAAGCGTTCCGTGAACGTCAATGGATGTTCTTGTCGAGAAGTTACATCTAATGGGGCATCGGGCCACTGTCACATGGATAATGCATGGGATGTGTTTGAAATAAGAGTCGTTCAACTAGTTAGAAACTTGCAACCAAATAATAGGGTCCTGAAATTCCTTTCTTACCATATGTGTTGTTCTTTTGTCATGCTTCAGCAATTTGATATCCTTCTTTAATGGAGCCATCAGGGCGTATGCCATGCCAACCTTTTATGCATAATTAGCGGTTCGAAAGCTTTCCTGTGTGTGTGTGTGTGTGTTTTTTTTGTGTTTTTCAACAGGAAAATGAAATTAAAGAGGACAATAAAGTGGTTGACTATGGGCACTTGTCCCGCAAGTAATTAAATGAGAATTAAGATTGGGTAGTGGCGGGGAACAGGAAAACTTACCCTTATACTGTCCCTTGCCCCAACCCCTGTGCAAATTAACTTATATATATAGGTATGTATATTTATATATATGTATATTTGTTGTTTTAATTATAACAAATTATAAACTTGTAATCAAGTATACATAAAATTTCTAGTTAATTTGTTATATATATTTTTAATTAATTTGAAACTTAGCCAATCAAAATATTAATTTGCTCATTCTATGAAAATTAAATCTAAGAACTTTAATTAATTGTGATAGAATATATAATTTAATTATGATAAAATATAATTCTCGTCACAAAAATTATTAATGTTTTTCTTTACTATAATCATTGTAAAGTAAGACAAATATATTCTCTTAAATATATTAATATGACCAATATATATCATGTTTGCTCTTTTTATGAAATTAATTGGTATATTCGATTTTTCCTAATTCATATAAAAACAAACATAATTAAATTAATATTTTTGAAATATAAATTTTCAATTATAATTAAGTTTTTTTTTTCCAATAAATACGTATACGACATTTGCAGGAGTAGAAATGAGATAGGAAACATGACGAGATAAATGGTGACAGGAATGGGGTGGGGGATGGAATAAATTTTTCTCAATAGGGTGGGGATGGGGAAGTATCTTTCACCCCATTCCCGTCCTATTGTCACTTTGAGTGGGCATAAAAAGGGTATCCTTTCAATCTTTATCTGTGTCTACATGAAATGAAATATATTCTTAAAAAACTATGAAAGAAAGAAATTTAATTATTTTTTAATAATAAAAAATTGTATAATTCCTATGATTAGCATTAATCGATGATGCATTGAATGATTGTGCATTTAGATTCTTCACGTCACCGTCTCTCAATTTCTTAAACATAATTTTTGTTTTCAAGGAGCCCTCACATGATATATTATGAAAAAGAGAGAATGTACATTAGTTGCATACCCCTCGATAGCTTCTGCCTGTATATATATGTGTGTGTCTCTATATATATATAAACATAGAGTTAGAGGTAGTACGTTTTCCTTGGACCTCGTAACAATTACAATTAGGGAACTTTACCTATATTAACACCATACAAATAAAATATTTGTTTTATTTATTTTATTAACTATGCTCATCATCAAATGTTTTTAAAATTAGGTTAATGATTGAATTAGAAAACTAAATAGATTACTAGTTCAACTGGTTATTGTAAATTATATAATACTATATATATATATATATATTATAAAAATAATTTTATAAAATAAATGTAATTTAATTTAAAGATATACTAAATGATGAGTTTTAGATGTAATATTAAAATTTAATAATTCAATTAGAATTAAAAGTTATTACACAAATTTTAAAAACTTATTAAATTCAAAATTTTTAAAGTGTAAAATTCAAAAAATAGTCTTGCAAATTAAAAAACACACCAAGTAATATGAATAATTTTAATTTTGAGATACAATAATAAAATTTTCAAAAATTTGATTAGAAAAATAAATAGATAAAAATTACTCAAAGCAAAGGTTAAAAAAATTATAATTAATTGAGGAATTAATAAATGTAAGAAAATTTGAAAAATAAAGAAAATTTATTTTTTTTTTCCAAAAAATACTAAATTTTGTTTTTTTTTCTAAATTTTGGAGTCAAAACTAGTTTTCCCAATTTTTTTGACCCATTTTTATCAATTTTGATAAGTTCTTACCAATTTCAAAGCCTACCTATTTTCATGTCTCGGATCGAGAGACCAATCGATCCTCAGATAAATCGGTCAAACCGACCGATCCGTCTGTTTTTGAAAAGCCGACTATTCTAAGACTTCAAATATGAATAAATAAACCAGACACAAGCGTTGCACAAATTCTTCAGCTGTACATTTTCGTTTCTGCTGATTTTTGCAATTCAATTCAAAGACACAGTAGCCCCCACGTGGCTTGAGGCCCCGACTGGCCTTTTTGTTTACCCTTTGCCAGGAGCCAAGTGCCTCCTTTCTTCTGCGTCTGGTACCCATTTTTCAAACTCTTGCGCGGGGTTTGTGAGTAATGAATGCTTCTGCCCCCTCATTATATTTTATAATAAGGGTGTAGCGGGTTACGTAAGATGATACGAAAAATAAATATTTCAGGACTCATAGCGCATGTATCTACGTGCTACCTCGTAGATATTAATATACTTTAATTCCCCAATAGCACCATGAGACAACATTATTTGATACTTCACCCAACTAGAAGTAACAAAAACACTTTTACTTCACATACATATGTATGTATATATAATATATATGCGTGTCATTTCACAGTACATCTAATTTCAAAACCCGCGGTCAAATCCAAATGCCTTACGCATTTTCCATGCCCTGACAGCTCCACACTTATACCGGCGCATATATATACCTAATAATAATAATATTGATAATCTTAACAGTATGCATATGCTAAGAACTCGTACATCACAAGGCTTTATCTCTACTTCATTTCAGACGAAGGGATTGGTTCCCTCAGCTGCAAATCCATCCATCGTCCAGAGGAACAGAGTCCGCTGCCTCAGCAATCACGACGGAAGTCAGCTCAGCCTCCGGCTCCAACCCCAGGAAAGTCTCCAAGCTTGACAGATCATCCTTCGTCGGCTCAGGTTGGCTCGGGCTAGGCCGCTCAGCTGGCGCCTTGGGGGCCGCGCACGGTCTCTTGGCCGGTGGCTGATGATCATGATCTGGAAAGTTGAGCTTGGCCTTGCTGCCACGGACGCGCTTGGCGGCTTCATCGTAGGCTCTGGCGGCTTGCTCGGCTGTATTGAAAGTCCCGAGCCAAACCCTGACGCCTTTTCTGGGGTCACGGATTTCGGCTGCCCACTTTCCCCACGGCCGTTGCCTTATGCCTCTGTAGATGGTTTTTCTAGGCCTTGCGCTGCCCTTCTCAGCCTTGTAATTCTCCCCCACCTTTCCATGGGATGCTTCACGTTGCTTTTCCTCGCCTAACGCAAAAACATTTGAAGGTTATCGCACATCAAACTATGAACCGAGGTGTATTGAATACGGTTGATATTCTAACATGAACCAGATAATAAGACAAAAATATAAAATTACAGTAAAAGATAAAAAGAGTGTTAACACAAATAAGCATCGAACAGTATTCATTTCCACCCACAACTCACCAGTGTTAATGTGAAAAACCGAAAAAATAGCTACTGTTAATGCCTTTAGTGCGGTAACAACCACTTCTAATACGGGCAATAGGCCCACTTGTTGTGCCAAGACTCAAGAGGATATATTAAGAAGTGTATCTGACAATTGGAGTACATCTCCGCAAGCAAAAGTTACACGTTAAGCATGAATGATACAAGTGCAGCAGATTTCAAATTATACAAATAACTTTGACTGAAATCAAAACAGGAATGCCCACAAAACGAACTTTGTGGACGAAGCGAGTGCTGACCTTTGCCGAGAGGGAAGGGGGGGTGGTTGCTACCGTTTGAGCAGTCGAAGCGCCAAAGCTGAGAGAGGTTGTCAAGTTCAGCCCAGAACTCCTGTGTGGTTAACTTACCCCTTCTTCTGATCATGGTTTCGTCTGAAACGAGTGAACCTCCACACATCTTCCTTGTCTATTATATGCGTTAAGTTTTCTCGGAGAAGAGAGAGAGAGAGAGACACACACAGAAACGCGTTAGAGAGTGAGGATGTGGCGAGGGGGAATGGATTTTCTTTGATTGATTTATAGAGGGAAGATTGCAGATTTCGGTCAAAACTGTGAAGAAAAGGACAAAATGTACTAATTTGGATTCTTCTGCGTCATATGATCGTACGGTGGAGAGTGAACCAGCTAACTTTGATGGTCGTGATCTTTGGGGGTCCGTTCCGTCGTGCATGGCCACTGTGAATATGGGCCGTTAGATTTGTAACCGAGGACTGGTATCTCTGGCTTGGGCCCACCTCCCTTCATGTTGATGGAAAAAGAGCATTTTTTTTTCCTTGGAATTAAATGATTAAAGAATAATTAAACCCAAAAATAGAAGAAAAGAAATGTAAAATACAGGTATCGTTACTCTGGATTCATCCCCAAGATTCACACGCACATAAAAAAAGGTTTTAATTTTTAGGCTTTTGATCTGATAATTGTAACAAATTGGGGTTTGCTAATTAAATATAATTTCCAACTTCAACAAAATATTATTCTGAGTTATATAGTTCGTAATTCCTAGTTTGCCTCTCAAAGTTAACTTAATTACTTCTCCATTCTTATGAGCCATGAAGCCCTCATTAATCCCACTTGCCAAGAAATTTCACGCAGGCATATACAAAGCAATTAAAGCCAGACTATCTGGAAGTAACGCCCTCAATCCTCTCTTTTAGAATAAATGGAAACAAGACGAGGCAAAAAAAAAAAAAAGGAGTAAACAAAATAAATAAAATTCACTCGAGAAAGTAGCCCAAAAGAGGCGCGTTAAGGGGAAAAAGACCAGACGTGGGATAGGATATAATGTTGCATTGCATGTCACCACACGTGAACTCTGAAAGGAGAACTGGGTTTGTGGAAATAGGAAACTGAGGCAGAAGTCTGGAGACAATTGCATTTTTGGACACCGCTGCCCAACATGCCTGTACGTGTTGTATTGAATCTTGTTAAAGAATCAATCCAAAATTTCCTTTTTCCAGATAAGAAAACGTGACCCCTCTCTTGCGTCCTCCCCAGGCTTCAACGTCAATCCTGGCGATTTACTCATCACAAAGCACGCTGACTCTTGGAATGAGGTAAAAGAAAAAAAAAATGAAAATAATAAAAAGCAGCCTGTAGTTTGAAAAATGCTATTCATGAGATGATGGCTGATATCCAAGGAAACTCTTCAATGGAACCATTCCAGCTTTAGTTACACACAGCAGCTTTAGTTAATTAGATTAGTCCCTGCAAGTATATATTAAACCCCGGCTGCTGAGAGTAATCCATAATTTCAGGATGGCAGACTGCTGCACAAAGGCAAACTGAATTACACATTATAATTGTAACATAGATCTAATAAGAAATAAATGACAACTTACAGGCGGACTTTGTGTGAATTATGACAGATTCTGCTTGTGATGACTTAATAATTATAACAATCAATGCACAGTTTTTGCAAGAAAAAAGAAAAATCACTGAATTCCTGAGATTCTGAATTTAAAGTTATGTTATTAATCATGTGTAAATCAAAGAGAGAGAAATATCCACCCAAGCTTCCTTGATCGGCCATCTTAATCAGAGAGAAGCTTTATTTTGAGAGCTGTTCAAGGGGTAGTTCGGAGAATCAATTAAAAAAAAAAAGGTATGTTCTGTTTTTCCACTTTTAGAAATTGTTGGAGAAAATGTATGGTCTCGTCGAAATGAAATGAAATTGCTATTTTAAATTATATGAAATTTATAAGTTTAATGTGGAGTGTGTCTGGCTGATTTTGTGCTTTTCAAACTATATTGTGTATGATATATTTAAATTTATAGAATATTTAAAAGAATTGGATATATATTTTATAACAAAATGAATATACAAGTTTTAACATAATCCGGATCCAAAGGACCTTTTTTTTCAACTTGGCAAAGTAACTAACTGGATATTGCAAATGAAACAAATCCCAAGTCCAGGTTCTGAAGATTTTTTTTTTAATTCATAATTAAATTGAAAAATTAGTTCTTTATGGGAATCGTGAATTTCTATTAGAGTTAGGTGATGGGATGGCTGTCACAATTGCTTGAGTCTGTGACTAAGCCAAAGGCCATGATGCAACCTAAAGAATGGCGTGAAAAGAAATTGAGGAAGAAACGTTCAACACAAGATTTCAATTTGTTCTTCAATGCAATCATTAAAAGCAGAAACCATGTTTCAGTTAAAGGCTCACATTTGGGGCTTTTAACTTTCACATCTTAAGCTGATCCCCTTACGCTATTCTTGCTTGGCGAGTATTAAATATCCAAGTCCAAGAAAAGAAGCATTTCCATGATATGGAGGTTATATTGCAACAGCCCTTTTGTTTTTAGTTCCTGAATCTTGCTTTCCTCCTGCTATGTTCAAATTTTTTGATTTACGTAGCACACACACACACACACACACACGCATGACCATCCTCAAGGTACAAGCCGCAGAAGTTCAACAAGGTGGTGGAATTTGTACACCAGAATGGAATACTCTTGCATTGGCACATGCAGATGAAATTCTTGCTCTGCTTTTGAGTTGCAGGTTAATATTGTGAAGGCCTACGTTGGTGCACGGAACCCCTGAGCTGCACATTAGATTGACAGCAACTGGTGATGTTGTTGTTCCTCTGAAGTTTTGGTACACAACATCACTGATTTTCACCAGTGATGGCTGCAAACACATTGACATAATCAAAGGAAAATCAGAATTTATATGCTTATGTTTTGGCTTTAATTAGCTCTCATAATGTTTTATGTGCAGAGCAGTATACACCTTGCTTGATTTGGAGCCATAATTCTGATCTATGATAATCGGATTCTGCACGTTATACATGACGATGTCCTGAAACAACATTCCTGAAGCTCTGCTTGGACTTGATGCCGGATATGTCTTGATTCTAACACCATTTGTAGTGCCTATTAAGGTGCAGTTTTTCACCCTGAGCCCTCGCACATCCAATTCGTTTGGCAGCTTTCCAAGGCTTCCAACACTGATTGCACCATCGCAAGGAAATAAGAAACAACTTTTCTTTTCCTTACCAGCATAACAAAAAGGTTACCAATATCGAAATTCTCAAGGGCTTCCATTACCTAATACCATGGCCAGGGCCACAGGAGATCTTGTTGATAGTAACATTAGTTGATCCTTGCCCAATGGAGATGCAGTCGTCACCTGTCCTGATAATACTCCTCGATACTTTCTCTGTGTTGGATTTGCTTATGTGCATGCCATCAGTGTTGGGGGCATCTTCAGGGGCAGAGATGCTGAGCCTGTGCAGCCCAACCAGATTGCTATTGGTAATGTGCACGTGGAATCCCATGCTGTTTATCGGCTTGATAGACTTGATCTTAGCATTTTGCACTTTGGTCATGTATATGCTCTGAACAACATGAAAAACGTCAGCAAACCTGTTAAGATCCATGCCAAGAATCTCAATGAAAATGCCCTAAAATTCAATGATGATATTGATGTAGGAGCTTACGGCAGGTAGGTGTGTGCAAGCAGAATTTTGTTTGCAGTCATTATACTTCCACACAGCCTGGCCTTGTCAGTGAATGGTGCCTCTGCCTGTCAGGATCAGGCCATTAACCTCGTCAAATGAAATCCATCCCTTGCCGGGGTAAGCAGAAATATCAGAAACCGCCCGCGGCGTTCCTTTGAGCACAACAGTTATGGGAGTCCGGCTTTTGCAAGGCCCCTGGAATACGGTCTCCCCTAGCTTATAAACCCCAGGCGGTATAAAAAGCACGGCGTTCCCATTGAAATCGCAAGCCGCTCTCCATGCCTTAAAGAAAGCCTGCACGACAAGTAAATAATAACAGGTAAAGCTGGTCTTGTTTTATGTCTTCTTTTTTGCCTTATACTTCTGACAAGAAAGAAATGCACTAACCTCGGTACTTTCCTGTTGCTTGCCAGGTTTTGCACCGTAGCTCAACACGTTTAACGTTGTTGTGCCACCAGGGCATGCCACGCTGCCTGCTGCATCGCGAGAGGCCAGAGCCAAACACAAAATGAGGACTACAATTGTGCCAACCATTTTTGCCATTCTTCTACTTGTTCTTCACAGTTTTGTGTTCCTTTGAGTTTCTACCTTTACGTCAACAAGACAAACATTGATGCATAGCAAACCTGGGGTTTTAAAAACTCGGGGGAAAGTGATGATTAACTGTCTTTAGGCACCTCAATTTACGGATGCTGACATCTCTTGACAAAATTGGTTGCCACACATTTTTCAGTCACAATGAAAATCCAACGAATAGTTATATAACTTCCTAAAAATAGTAACCGAAATTTGATTTGCTATTTTGTAGGAGGATTGTGAGGGGCCTTGATGGAGGAGGTTTTTCCCAAAATCCCCCCTTTTCATTTACTCTTGTCAAAAGAAAACTAATGACATGCTGAACAGTTATAACAAGGTGCAATACCTCAACAGAAAAAGGATAAAAGCAAAAGAAAACTTCCATTATATCCATAAGAGGGTTACATTACATTTGCTTACAGAAGACCCGGAAAAGTAACACCACCACACACATATAGCTTACATCTATATTTTCACGACAGCAGCAGATTGCTAGGCTTTGATTTTTAACACAGATACCAGCTAATAGGACTGTCTTATTTGTGATATTTCCTTTGCCAATCAAATATCAACACGCCACCGTATCTCTTGGCAGCCTGATTGGAATCAATAGTCTTTGGAGCAGCAAAGCTTCTCCAACTTGGATATGATTTCTGAGCAGGATTTTCTTGCGGTTGGCGTTCCATCCTCTTGGTTGGGTAGTAAAACTGCCCTATGATATTGAAGCCCTCCTTGCCAATCTTCCCAAGCTTTGCCTGATGTGCCATGTCAACAAATATTTAAACTAAAAACCACACCAAATATTTGCAAGTGATTTTGTGTTTTGCCTTGATGACAAAATGTTGAGCAAACGAAGGGTATTTATATAGGGTCTAGGAAGGTTCTCAGAATCCCACCTTCTGGTTCTATTGCACCACTTTCGAGCAGTAAATTAGTTTAACATCTGTAACTTTAGGACAGGCAAAAGTAGAACTACTTCAGTCAAAGAAGAAACTTCAGTTTTGCTAGGATTGGTAGGTGCGGCTGTGGATAAGTGCCAGAATTATTTAGCATATCAGATCTGTGCTTTATGCCAGATTTATTCTTCTTGGCCACTCATCTTTGCATCTGGTGATTAAAACGCCTGCTTACAATACTACAACAGATGAAGCTTCCTGATTTTTATTCCCCTTATACCTTTAATCTCCTTTAAATAATCCATGATACTTCAACGATTACACTTCTAAAACAAATAATTTACGTGGGGAATAAACGCATGTTGCATTAGCTACACGTTAAAACCCTGATTAACAATAACAATGTGAGGATTGTTTTAAAGCTGGATTATTTAATCATCTAACTCTAGGATAATCATAAGGACAGCCAGGTATCTTCAACAGTGAGAATAAATGGCTTAAAATGTCATTTCTTGGCTTGATCTAAAGAAGAATAATATCTTCACAGATATGTTCATCAACTGAAGGAAACTCCAAGATTGGGCGGTGGAAGAAGAAACCATCTGCACACCGAAAGGCAATAGAAACAGGAAGATTAAGTCACTTTCAGGAGGAGAATATTGATGCGGTCCTGGAATGGTAAAATACGCATAAAACTTACCTAACTACGCTTTCCTTTAATAAAGCAACAGAATTTGAAGGATGATATTCGGCCAGAATGTAAAACTTGGACTTGGTAAACGGTTAAAATTGGAAGATGCTAATGATATTTGTGGCAATGTTCCCGAGAAGGAATCACTGCTGATTTGAAGAATAACAGAAGTTTATGACAAAATAAGAATATTGTGGCAATGGAAAAAGCATTTCAGATTAATCCCTAACCTCTTCAGCTTTGTGGCCTATTTTTATTTCTAGCGATTTTGGGCTTATTCTTTTACTTTAAGCACATAGATCATTCTCATGTTGTACCGAATACAATTCATGCATTAGCTAGGAACAGAACTTTTTCAGCGCATGCAAGGTCTAGATTTTTTTTTTTAAAAAGCAATATAGAGAATCTGGGATTTACTGGAAACAATTGTGGAATTTTAGTTGAGTGATTCTTAAAAAGAAAATCATTTTTGGAGTTTAGAACATCTTCATCTGGTCACTGTAGGAATTGATGCTCCATAAAAAGAGTGCATTATTAATTTTATAAAACATGAAAAATAGATTATTTAAGATATTTGAAATTCCATCTGTGATAAAAGCTTGTTTTGAGGTTGGTTCTTCAAATTCATAATCCATTCACAAACACTTCCTTTGGTTATTTAATTTTCTGAACTTTATTAAGTCTCTATTTTGAATGTTAAATATTAAGAAATAGAAGGATTGCATAAAAGAATAAATTTGTTCCCTGAAAACTGAAATGAGATGAAAATTTATACATTGAAAAATCAAAACTCGAATGCATGCAGCAAACTTAAAATAAGATTGTAGTGTATCTAAAAGTTAGCAAGTTAAATAAAAAAATTATTTATTTTTTATAAAAATAATTATATAAAGAATTTCAATATATCTAATACAAATTATAATTTTTATTTTATATCTAAAATAAAAAGATAAAAATATTTTATATATGAAATTAATGAAGCTATGAATATAAAGTAGTGGAGATGAAGATAAATTAAAATTTCCTGCAAAATTATGTAAGTTTAAATATATAAACTTAAATGTCAAATTAATTGAAATTTAGCTAAACTTTTTAAAATTTAATTTATCTGATTTCTTTAAAAAAGTTTAAGGAAAAAGAGTAATATATCTTAAAATTAGCAATTTAAGTGAAAATAATGTACTATTTATTTTGTATAAATATGATCTAGAAGGTATTTTAATATATAGTACAAATTATAAAATGTTTAATTGTGTATTTAAAATAAAAAGATGAATAAGTTTGATTTGACACTTTGAAGAATACTTTTAATGTTATCAAATTATGTTTTATACTTAACAAATTTAAAATAATATGATTATACAAAAGATAGATTAGAAATCGAATTATAATCTATATTTGTTAAATTAAACAATTATAAATAAATTTTTAGATAAGACGATAAATGCAAAATATTCATTATAAGTGTAGTCTATATCAAACTTTTATTTATAAATGCAAAAATGAAATTAATAAATGAGAATGATAAATAAAATTCTAAAAATTGAAGTATGCTTCTTAAACATTGGCCCATTATTACAAAAATATACTATAGAATTTTAAAAATATTTAAAAATCATATAAATGATTATTTCAAAACATTTATAATTTTTTATGGTTAAAATTAACTTAATTATTAAAATATTAAAAATTACCTAGGTATTTTGAAAGTAAAAAAATTAAAAATAAATTGGTGATTTTAAATTTCTAAAAGATCAATACATTACTTTTATTTTACTAAATCTCACTTTATATTTCTTTTTATTAAGATAAGCATTTTGATATGTAAAAAGATTTATGGCAAATATATGATAAATGTTCAATTTAATTAAGGTTTGTAGAATTAATTAAGATTTAAATAAAACTTTTCAACATTGGTCTAATTTATTCAAAATCAAAATTCAGGCACATCTAATTAGATATTTCAAAGTTGCATTGAAATCCACGTCATAATTCACCAACAAAAAACATGCAATTTACTAATTTTACAAAAGAACTCTCTCTCTCTCTCTCTCTCTCTCTCTCTATATATATATATATATATTATGGGTTATATGCACACTTATATAATACAAAAAAAGGCAAGATATATAATGTTGAAAAGTAAAATACTATTAATAGGAAAAAGGCATTGTTGTCCTCTTAAGATGTTTGGGGGAGCTATCAATATTTGTTGCTCTTTCCCCTCAATTTTTATTTGCTTTCAATAATTGAATTTGAAAAAAAAAAAAATGATTCACTTGATATTTCAAGTTGGTTTGAAACCCAAGTCAAAATTCAAATGCAAAAATTGTGCAATTTACCTATTGTATAAAAAGCTATATGTATATGTATGGGATACGTATGTACACATATGTATTATGAAAAAAGGCATGACAAATAATGTTAAAAAATAAAATACTGCTAATACAAAAGAAGATTTTCTTGTTCTCTTAAAAATTTGCAAAATCAATCGCAGATTTGAAGAATATATTATGCTTTTTTCCCTACGATTTTTATTTTTTCGAAATCAATTTTTATTCACACAAAATAATTGAATTTAAAAAACATAGTCCACTTGATATTTCAAGTTTGGTCTCAAATCTATTTTATAATTCCCTTGTAAAAAATGCGCAGTATGCTAAATTTGTAAAAGGACTACAAATATGGATCTCTACGTATGTATGTATATTTACGAGTTATAAATGTATATACTTCACAAGTTTAATTCTCCAACTTGTCTATAAGTTTTTTAAAAAATAAGTGTATTTTGAAATAAAATTTCAAATAAAATAAATATAAACAATTCACCTGTAAAGCTAGCGCAATCTACCGATTTTAAATATTAAAATTTTAAGTAAAGATTAATAGACTCTTGAAAGTTCTATGGAAAATTTTTTTAATGATAAACAAAATAAAAAAATGAAAACAAGAGCCCTTTGATCAAAATCAAGGAAGAAAACTAATAAAACAAGATGTGATTTTATTTAGAATAAGTTTGTGTTAATATTTTGAATAAAATAATTTAATTAATACTAAACTGAACTATATTTTTTATATTATAAATAATAATTTGGATAAATAAAAAATTTACATTATTAAATAACTTATAGAAAATTAAAAAATCACATCAAATGCACATGCTTTTTACTAATACTAATGACTCGAGAATTGCTGAGGAAAGTTGGTCACATCAAACCAATCCAGCACCTATACATCAACGTAGCAACAACAAAACTTTCATCTCCTCCAAGTGAATAACATGAACCCCAAGGCTAGGATTGGTAATTCCATCTAATCCCCCACCAATTTGGGCTTGTGAACGCTCTTCTTCAAGCCTCAAATGCTCCAGTTTGGTTGCCACTTCTTTGATGTTAGGTCTTTCTTCCCCCTTCAAATATTAACACTCTCGTGTGAATTTTGCAACCTTGATTATCTGCTCTCTGTTTGGCTTGCCCATAATGCCCACATCTAGAATTTCGAATAAACATGCTTGCCTTAGCATACAGAAGAAAAAGTTTACTCAACTTATCTCCTCTGGCCCGTCGAGGTTCATCGTCTTCTTCCACATCAGTAGCTACAATAGGACTGCTATAAGGCTTTAAACATCACTTTTCTTTGAATACCTAGAACATGCATAACTCTTTATCTTTTACTCCTTCGTCACATTGTTAAAAATAAAAAATATAGTTGAACATGCATAACTTTCTAGTATTTTTCAAATTTTATATGCTTGCAAATAATGAACCCATGTTTCACAATCATATTTCATTTTCTAAAAATTTTATTCATCATTTCTACCTTTTGGTTTCATTATGCAGTGCTTAAAAATAAACTTTGAAGTATAGAGTAGTTAAAATGAATGATTTGCTATATTCAACTTATGAAACAAACATTTATTTGTGATATTTTGTTTTCTTATTTAAAGTGAAATATATAATATGTGCGTATATATATTATTGATATTTTCTTATTAGCTTATTTTGTGTTATAGTGCTTTTATTTTAGCAAAAGCGAAAAATAAAGTGATTGTAATACACGAATAAAAAAACTTTAAATAGCCTAAAAATAAGAAAATTAGGCGGAAAGAATTTTATGAGAGTAAGATAAAAATATAAAAAAGAGGCATGAAGATCGTTCGATAAAAGGGCGATAAAATTTTAATTTCTATAACATATATATTAATTATTGTATAGTTTTTTTTACTTAAATTTACTTTATGTTTATTCTTTTCAAATGTCCATATGAATCAACAGACCTATAAACTTAAACCTTGTTCCTACATGGCTTGATTAATTTGATCAAGCACTCGCTGTCTACTTTCATTGATCAAGTTTTTGGCAATACAGAGAAAGAAATCACTATTCAACTCTTAGACAGTATAAAGAATACATTATATATACTAGCAATCAACGCACAATTTATATGATTAATGATTGTAATTTCTATAAAAACATACAAGATAATTAAAAGGATTCAAACAGTGAATCGACTCATTGACTAACAGTAGATTCCCCATCAAAATTAAAACCATCGATCTGCGAAGCATGATTTTTTATTATCCAACAGACCAAGAATCAAGTACCGTAAAGTAATTAATTTGAATATGACAAATGATGAAGTTTCCACAGATTTGATCTGCCCAATCTGGAATAAGCGGCAAACGCTCGTTCCCACCCAGGTTCACACTTGTTCTTGGAATCTTCTAGACTGGATAAGCTTAGTATCTTTGAAGACAGACAAAGGGAAGGCACGTAGAGATTTCACACCAAGGAGTAGGGGGTTCTACGTCCTTGATATAGTATAGGTAGCAGCCAATGAAGAAAAATTAAGGCTTCATCATATAGCAACACTACGATGATATTACAAACATATATTTAGATAAAAAACAAGTTAACTGAATAAGGTTGGCAACAGTTCAAACATTATGAGATTCACAAAGTTCTTACAAAGCAGTGACGTGTGCTACATTATTACTAGAGAAACACTTATATGGACAGCTACATGTTCTTGATGTCAACTAACAAGTTAAAACCCGACAATGCTACTACATATGCATCTTGACTTTATAGTAGTCACGTGATAGGTGCATGCGTGAAAGTCGCAGGCCTTCTTTTCGGAGTACAGAAGCTTTTAACCAGCTATAGCATTCATTCCTCTCAGTCCATAATAGGAATGTCGTCATTGAACTGAGCCACCCCATAACTGGTGATGGACTTTACTTCTGCACCAGAACCTGGAGTGGCAAAGCAAATAAGAGACTCCTGAGGTTTGTAAGGGTAGCGGCAGATTACTCGAGGTCCTTGTCTAACACAGGGCAAAGGCTTCTGTCTGGTTGAATGTGAAGTTTGAGGGGCGTGAGGTCTTCCCTTACTTCCAATGTATTGGCCAACAAGGGCAAAGCCTTCCATGCCAATACTCACAATATCTGTTCGGCATGCCATGGCTAGGTAGTGGAGAGATCTTTTTGTAAGTTATATTTGGCTGTGGATGGAATAGGTCATGTTCAAAATCTATATATAGAGGAGAGGGTTGGAAGAAAATGCAGAAAGGAACCTAATTCCTTGTTTTGAGGATTACATTCGAATAAGTACAGTAACTCGTTTAGTGTAATGGTGGAGCTACACAAAGCAACATTTTCATATTCACAGATGAAAGTATGAATAGAATAAACTGAACTAAGAATATGCCAATAACTTGCTTTAAGGGTAAAACTCGGCTAGTGGAAGCAGCATTACCTTTGAAGATGCCATTCAGTCAAAAGTACTTTACTAGTTAGGCAGGAGTTCTTCAACTGCTAACAGGACCAGAGAATTCTTGAGTGACAGAATAAAATTGTATGTCTTACTACTATAAACTCAAAACTTAATTTAAGGTATTCTTTTTGGCAAAATGTGGTAAGTTTTGCATGAATTACCCACCCGAACAAAAACCACGCTAGCAAGGTTACATGCATTGTATGGTATTGCCTTTCAACAAACATATTTGGTTATGATTCCAAGGAAGAAATATAAGAAGAAATGAACATTTCCAAAACCGGGAACTCAAAACTCAAGAGATTGATGGCTGCCAAGCTTTAGTTCTGCTTCATTTTCTTACATGAAATGAAAATAATGGTGTACGCGACATAAATAGGATACCAGACAAGTCTTTTAGTTACGGGAAGTGCACAAAATTAATGGACTACAGAGAAAAAGTACGGCGTTTAGAGAGCATAACAGTGCTTTAGGAACTAGTCTTTAGGCAAGGCCGGGCGTGAAACTTCAAGACGAAATCAGGCAGATTCCTGATTTACTCGGAATCATTTCAGTGTTCCGATAGCCTGTCTTAAAGAACAACACAAACTATGCTCCTCTGATTCTTTTCCAACATGCTGAAAAGTTCTTCAACTTTTGGCTCTGAACAATTAATGGAAACAAGCCCAGTAGTGATAATTTGGTTTCTACATAAGAAGTTTTCATTCTGACGGAAATATAATTGATTTTGTATTCCTTTTTTCCCAACATAACATACAAAATATGTTTAGATTTCCAAGAAACTGACTTTATGCTAATCAATTTTGAAGGAAAAAGAGGCGACAATAATAAAAATTTCTATTTCCGGAGTATTGGAATTCCAGCAGTTTAAACTATTCTGCACAAGACATCTGATTTTCTTCACATGCACTCAGTGTTCAGTTAAATACACCTCCCAACACGGATGCAAAGTAAAGATTTTGGAATTGTAGACATATGTATCGGCAAAGTCATAGTTCTTAACAATAACTTGGGGAGGACTATTTCCGCCCGAACGTTGTCTGGCTTGTAGGATCCGTGCTCAATAAAGGCTACGGAACACATATGGTTATCAAGGGTTAACCATGATATTAAAGGGGTTTCTGTTTCCCCCTCACTGATGGATGGTATTGATGAAACTTGTTAAAGTCAATACTGCAAAAAAGGCACAAATATTTATAAGACTAGTTATATATCATTAAAACAGCATAAAGAGCTACTAAATCAAGTTACAAGTCTGGCAGTGCTATTAGACCAGGAGCTATTGCACTATAGTGGCACACTATAATTCCCACACATCACTTAAGTTACATATCTGCAAAGTATGTTTAAAATTCTAGGCGCGTTGGCCCTTTCTCCTAAAGATCCTTAAGCAGTGCACCGTCATGCTTAAGAGCAGTTTCATAGGCTGTGACGGTAGCTTCTGTTGCAGAAGCTCTAGTTGCATGACAGACAAGAGATCCCTGCGGCTGATACTGGCAACGGTTGATTGGTGGAGGAACACCCCTTGGAACTACTGGAGTAGGATTCTGAGGACCCCGCGATTTCCTTGGATTGTGAGACCTTCCTCCCCTTCTCCCAAAGAATTCATCAATTATGGCGAAGCCTTCCATGCCGATCTTGAGAAGGTCAGCTTGACGTTGCGCCATTTTGTGTTTGTGAGCAAGAAACGCTTTTGAACACTTAAGTTGTTTTGCTTAGGAAATTTGGCCGAGGTGAATGATTTATATAGAGATGTGGTGAGGAAAATATGAGGAACCTGGCCTTCAGCTTTGGTGATTCCTTTCTGATAAGCATTAAGTTTGTTCCCACATTCTGAAGATGAGTAGTAAATATTCTCATCTTTCATATTGGCAACATCAATTTTGAGGGTGTTTGGCTAAGCTTATATTCCTTTTAAAATATCTTAAAAAATATTTGAAAACTTATAAGTCACTTAAAAATATTTGATAAATTTTTTAATAAAAGAATTTATAAGCTTTCAAAATAAAATAACTTCTTTCAACTTATTTTCAAATATCTTATAAGCTATCTCATTATAATTATATATATATATATATATGTATATTAAAAATGACATAAATATCTTCTATTATATTATATTGATAATATTTAATTTTTTTATAATTATTACACAAAAACAAAATTTATAATTAATTATAATTATAAATTTTGACAAAATTTTATAAGATGGTGTATCTAAACACTTCATGAATTTATTTTAAAAATAAGATGAATAAACTTATAAACTCTAAAAATATTTTGTAAGTTACATGATTTTATTAGCTATGTAAAATAATCTTAGCCAAACACCCTCTTAATTGATATCACACAGCAATGCACAGTACATAGGACTGCTCATTCTAATCTACTATTAGTTAATTTGGATATATAAAGAACATTGGAGTACATGCAGAGATAAATGGGAATGCAAAATAAGAATCTTGCAAGCGAAGAGAAGATTGATAAATGTGAGTGGGAATTATGCGGCTACGCCGCTACGGGACGCAAGGAGAGAACAATATGCTGACGAAAGGCACCAAACATGTCATGCAGTGATATATGAAGTGGAGGGAAAAAGGATTCAGATGACTGATCAACCTGCAGAGTATTCTCTTCTTTCTCTGTTTAAAGTGAATAGAATAGTCGGTTAAAGGTTGATACTTTCTCTCCAGAAATCGGATAAGCTGTAGAGTTGATTAATGTTTGAGGCCATCTGTAAAACCAGACATTCCCCTCCAAGTTTCCACATAAGTTTCCAACGGAATTCTTCTCAAGTACTTTTGACTGTGTGGTCAAACTGAGGACTGTGGCCCCTAATCTCCTAATAACTTGTGTTGATTCTTTTCAGATGAATGTTGAACGCTTTTGAAGTCTAAAAGCTGTAGTGGCAAATCGCGAATCAGAATATGGCAAATTTACCTCTGCATGAATCATGTTTACTGTTACCACTACGTTCGTAGAAATTAAGACAGAGAAAAATGAAGAGCAAGAATGATTATATTTTCTGTGTGTAAACAATAATAACTTGGCTCTCAAATTCATAGTGGGAAGCATGCAAACATTCCAATATTTGTGAGATTCTACCTACCGAAAAATGGAGCCAATTATGACTAATTAAAATCAATCAAGAATAATACAATCAATCATAATCAGCCTATACAAGGAAGGTAAATAATTTATACAAGGAAAAAGAATAAGAAAATATTCCGAAGATATTTAACAAGTGTCCCTTTGTTGCTAAGTGAAAACAAGATTTTTTTTTTCAGTCATTTCCGGCTACCTCATCCCTGCGAGAGATTCCTTTCACCTGCCAAGAAAAGGTAAGTGACTCTATTTGAAAGGGGGGACCTTGATATACCTTTATTCTTGAACACACTTTTTTGTAAGATTCGGTTACATGAAATGGGATAACATCAACAGTAAATTCTTGTTATTACTTCAAAATTGCATGTATTTTTTTTTTTGGGGAAAGAAAAAAATTAGGGTCTAAATGAAAGATCTGGAAGGCTTTTGATAGCATAATATTTCAAAATGATAGCAATCAGCTTCACAACTCATTGCCCTTTCTCAAAATTTTCTTCTATGGCGAAGAGATTGAAGACTGAGGATAGTCACTATTACTAAGGAAGACAAACGTGAAAGTTCCATCTCTCAGTGGATAATAAAGCCCAAATATCAGAATATCTAACCTATAAAATTTGCATTGGAACCTATTATGTTATTGTAATAGAAAAGAAAATGAAACTATTTTATTACATCAATTGCACTTATTTATTTGGAAAACTATAACTAAATAACTCTTTCTTTTCTCGTGCACCATCCCAGGCTTGCTCGACCTTGTTTGTATTGTCTGCAAAAAGGGAGTGTCAAAATGGTGAGTGACTAATTGTCCAGTAAAGGATTTACCCGTCTATTTGGAATGTGAACAAATTAAAACATTTGGCAAATTTTATACAATTATTTGAAAATTCATGTGAGAATAAGAGGATAATTTAAACACATATATTGTGCAATCGATTCCACTTGAATGTTCCAATGGTATGCTCTATGACTTGGATAGTACCATATCCACATGAGGGCCTCAGTTTATAACATCGACTAAAGAGCGTCACGTACAATTTTGTTGTTGTATCAATTTTTGAATTCAATTGAGAGAATCAGTATTTCAACCTTTAACTCCAATTAAGTGAGTCACATGGGTTCAATTTATAACTCCAATTTAAAGGGTCGTGTGTAGCCTGTTGGCTATCTCAATTTATAATCTCAATTGAAAGAATCAACTTATTTTTAGCTGAAAGGTCCAAAACTTTTACCTCAATTTGGAAAATCAGAATTAGTCCATAAACCATTGTTGGTCCTCAAGAGCATCATATTACAATAATTTCTATACATAAAAATCATTCAATTGAAATTTAGTGCAAATATTTTAACACTAGTTCACATCTGAAGTATTTTTCATAGTAAAACAATTTGAGTTTGAAACATGCCAGGCTCATTCGTTGAAATAGTAAAAGAATAGCAATTGATAGGAAAATTTCTTGAAAATTATTGCATAATGATTTTGATTTATAAAACACATAATCGTGAAAAAATCATTTTATTGAAAAGCAATTGAAAAATTCAGTAGATAATCCATTGACTTAGTATCAATTCACAGTTTTTGTGATTCACTAGGTTCGATTTCCTAATTACTTATTTAATCAGAATAATTTTGAAACAAACTAGCTATGGGGAGAATAAACGCATGTTGCATAAGCTACACGTTAACACAATGACTACTAAACAAATAAACTATGGGGAGAATAAGCACATGTCGCATAAGCTACACATTAACACCATGATTACTAATAATAATGTGAGGATTGTTCTAAAGCTGGATTAAGTAATCATCTAACTTAAGGCTAATCATAAGGACAGCCAGGTATCTTTGAACAGTGAGAATAATATGGATTAAAATATTAGTTCTTGGCTTGATCTAAAGAAGAGTAAGATCTTCACAGATATGTTTATTAAGTGAAGGAAACTCCAAGATTGAGCGGTGGAACAAGAGACAATCTGGACACCGAAAGGCAGTAGAGACGGAAAGACAGGTCTCTTCAAGGAGGAGAATATTAGTGATGCGGTCCTGGAATGGTAAAATATGCGTAGGACTTACCTAACAACGCTTTCCTGTAATAAAGCAACAGAATTTGAAGGATGATTTTTGGCCAGAATGTAAAACATTGACTCGGTAAACAGTTAAAATTGGAAGATGTTAATGATATATGTGGCATTGTTCCCGAGAAGGAATCACTGCTGATTTGAAGAATAACAGAAGTTTATGACAAAATAAGAATATTGTGGCAATGGAAAAAGCATTTCAGATTAATCCCATAACCTATTCAGCTCTGTGGCCAAATTTTATTTCTAGCTATTTTGGGGTTATTCTTTACATTAAGCACATAGATTTTTCTCATGTTGAACCGAATATAATTCATGCATTAGCTAGAAACAGTACTTTTTAGTGCATGCAAGGTCCAGAGTTTTTAAAAAAAAAAAACAATATAGAGAATCCGGGATTTACTGGAAAAAATTATGGAATTTTAATTGAGTGATTATTAAGCATTAATCACATAGATCTTTACATGATTATTAAGCATTAATTGTGTAAAGAATCTGGGGTTATTCTTTACATTAAGCACATAGATCTTTCTCATGTTGAACTGAATACAATTCATGCGTTAGCTAGAAACAAAACTTTTTCAGTGCATGCAAGGTCCAGTTTTTTTTAAAAAAACAATATAGAGAATCTGGGAGTTACTGGAAAAAATTATGGAATTTTGATTGACTGATTATTAAAAAGAAAATCATTTTAGGAGTTTAGAACATCTTCATCTGGTCACTAAAGCAATTGATGCTCCACAAAAAGAGGTCATTATTTTAAGTCCTCGTGCTCGCGTTGACCAGCTTCACATTTGATCATCATCAATGACTTCTGCAAAACATTTTCTAAAAGCAGTGAACAATCGCGCAATAAATGATACCACTTGTCATTTTTCTTTTTTAAATAGATGTAAGTAAGAAAATAATAATATTAAAAAATATGACCTTATCAAGTAGAGACAAATTGCATAAATAAATTATAGTTAATGGCAGTTACAAAAAACACTTTCACAATAATCCTTCATTTTGTCATTCACATATTTTCCCTTATTCTTATTCCTAGCCAACTCACAATGGTGCATACTTTGTGCTCTATTTTTATTGATCAGAGCTTTATTCTACACTTGGATTAAGGAAGGTCACATGCTATCGACTTTGTCGTTGCAACCCCAGGGCTTCAACCTCATCTGAAGGGTATCCTAATCTACTATAACCCGATTAGAAGGGTTATGTATCAGTTTCACCTACTATTGGTCCTAATCCTCTACCTCAATTGGATGGGTCCCGATTTATTACTCGATTAGTGGGGTAGAACTCGTTCCTCATAATGTCAACACCACATGAGTAACTATTATGTTTTATTACATATATTTCGATTTCCAAAATGCTCAGTGTAAAACCATTTTACTTCGCAATTGACGCACAACCAAATTTTTAGTAAAATCGTAAGTGACATTTTAAGTTTCTAAGAAAATCAACACAATAATTCATACTTTTATAAAAATAGGAAAATATTCCAAAAGAAAATTTTATTCTTGTAATCAGACATTTCTTTGCATAGCAAAACACTTTAGAAAGTGGTTTCAAAAGTTTAGTAAGGTATAACCACTTACCTGTTACTAGTAGTGTTGTTCAATGGATTCTTCGGCTATTGATTCTTGAGCTCGTATTCAATCACACATAATTCCCATTTCAATGATCATTTCTATTGATAACTTCTGCTTTTAATGTTTCCTCTGCTTCTTATGTAATTGATCCTACTTGAATTCTTTTAGTTATTGAATCCCATGTTCCATTACCTCTTAAGTAGTGTATTTAGCCTCAAAATTTAAAAAAAAATCAGCTCAAATTATGGAAGATTCAGATTCTAACCTGTGTCTAACCTGTGCTTGCAATCGTGCTTGCAATTGCGAGATAATAGGCTATGACCGCGAGGTCTCACTTTGCATTTGAAGCTACCAACCGCGATGCCTTCTGTTTTTTTCACGCTCAGGCTTTGTGATTGTGAGGAATGGAGCAGCGACATCGCGCCTAGTTGTCGCACCCGCGATCTTCACCTATGGAGCTTTCTATTTTGCTCGTGAGCACACTAAGTAGATGTGCGGCCTTGCCACACACTTGCGCCTCCAGACACCATGATTGTAGAAGCAACAACAATGCGGCACTGTGTGCGTGCAGAGTGTTGTTTGGTTGTGTTTATCAGTCAATCCTATTCCAATCATCAAAATTCGATTTTTCCATCATTTTGGAGGTCCCTAGGCATATGAATCAAAATCAAGAGAACATAATTTAAATGTGTTGACCAAATTTTTGTAATAATCTGAGAAGGTTTTGTGCAATATTCTTATATGTTGTTTCTATAGTTTTCTACGCATAATACATAAAGTTAAACACTATCTTTGTGAATGAACTCACATTGAAGTCTCCAAAACTCAAATTTTCACGTGCCTAAATATGCATGGTCATAGTTCCTGCGTGTATGCATGGAAAACAACAAGTTAGGTGAAGGAATTACCTTAAAATTTTGCGATGAAAGCCAAGAATTTTTCCTGAGAATTTTGGATGGTTGTCTGTTGCTTTAGGGCTCCAAAATAAGTTTTCTCACCTAAACATGGGTATTTTGAGGGTTTTATTAGAGTTTGGGTAAATTTAAAATCTCTTAATTTAAGAGTCTTACAATTCCCTTAACTCATTATTTTTCTATTAATTTCAACCAAATTTTGACCTTAATTTTTCATATTTTTAAGCTTCTAAAATGGCATAATTTTATTAATAATATATGTATTTGTTTGGCAATTTCCTTGTTACCATAAAACTTCCATATCTTGCCTTGATTTCACGCCTCTAATAATGGGTATTTCTACACGAAAATAAAGTGAAAATAATGAAAAGAACTTCACATTATTAGTCCAATACATAATGTGTGCCAATAAATAATTATTGCTAATACCTAGTAACTTGGGGTATTACATGCGATATAATTTTAATTGCTATAACATATATATTAATTATTTTATAGTTTTTTTACTTAAATTTATTTTATGTTTATTCTTCTCAAATGTCCATGTGAATCAATAGACTAATTGACTTAAACCTAGTTCCTACATGACTTGAATAATTTGATCAAGCACTCATCATCTATTTTCAATGCTTAAATCTTTGGCAATACAAAAAAAAGAAATCAAGTATAATAAAGTAATTTGTATATGACAAATGATGAAGCATGATTTTTTATTATCCAACAAATCAAGAATCAAGTACAATAGAGTAATTTGTATATGACAAATGATGAAGTTTCCTGCGGGTTTGATCTGTCCAATCTGAAGTAAGTGCCAAATGCTCATTCCCGCCAAGGTTCACACTTGTGCTTGGAATCTTCTTGACTGGATAAGTTTAATATCTTTGAAGACAGACAAAGTAAAAGCATGTAGAGATTTCACGCCGAAGGAGTGGGGTTTTATGTCCTTGATATGGTATAGGCAGCAGCCAATGAATAAGAAGAATTAAGTCTTTATCATATCGCAGCACTAGGATGCTAATATAAACATATATTTAAATCACAAACAAGTTAACTGAATAACGTTGGCAACAGTGCGAACATTATGGAATTCACAAAGTTCTTACAAAGCAGTGACATGTGCTACATCATTACTAGAGAAACATTTATCTGGACGACTACCTGCTCTTGATGTTAACTAACAAGTTAAAACACAACAACGCCCCTACATATGCATCTTGAGTTTATAGAAGTCGCATGATAGGCGCATGTGTGCAAGTTGCTGGTCTTATTTTTGGAGTACAGAAGCTAATTTAACCAGCTATAGCGTTCATTCCTCTCAGTTCATAATAGGAATGTCATCATTGAACTGATGAGCCGCCCCATAACTAGTGATGGCCTTTACTTCTGCACCAGAACCCGGAGAGTCAAAGCAAATAAGAGACTCCTGAGGTTTATAAGGGTAGCGGCAGATTACTCGAGGTCCTTGTCTAACACGGGGCAAAGGCTTCTGTCTGGTTGAATGTGAAGTTTGAGGGGCATGAGGTCTTCCCTTACTTCCAATGTGTTGGCCAACAAGGGCAAAGCCTTCCATGCCAACACTGACAAGATCTGTTCGGCATGCCATTGCTAGGTAGCAGAGAGATTTTTTTGTAAGTTATATTTGGCTGTGCATGAAATGTGTCATGTTCAAAATCTTTATATAGAGGAGAGGGTTGAACGAAAATGCAGAAAGGAACATAATTCCTTGTCTTGAGGATTACATTTGAATAAGTGCCGTAACTCGTTTATTGTAATGTAGGAGCCACACAAATCAACATTTTCTGGTTCAAAGATGAAAGTATGAATAGAATAAACTGAACTAAGAATATGCCAATAACTTCAATTAAGGGTAAAACTCGGCTGGTGGAAGCAGCATTACCTTTGAAGATACCATTCAGTCAAAAGCACTTCACTAGTTAGGCAGAAGTTCTTCAAGTGGTAACAGAACCAGAGTATTCTTGAGTGACAATAAAATTGTATGTCTTATTACTATAAATCAAAACTTAATTTAAGGTATTCTTTTTGGCAAAATATGGTAAGATTTGCATGAATTACCCACCCAAACAAGAATCATTCTAGCAAGGTTACATACATTGTATGTTATTGCCTTTCAACGAACATATTTGGTTATGATTCCAAGGAAATACAACAAGAATGAACATTTCCAAAACCAGGAACTTAAAACTCAAGAGATTAATGGCTGCCAAGCTTTAGTTATGCTTCATTTTTTCATTTTCATTCATGAAATGAAAATTATCCTGTACGCAACCTAAATAGGATACCAGCCAAGTCTTTTAGTTACTGAAAGTGCACAAAATTAATGGACTACAGAGAAAAAGTATGGCGTTTAGAGAGCACAACAGTGCTTTAATAACTAGTCTTTAGGCAAGGCCGGGTGTAACTTTAAGACGAAATCATTCAGACTCCAGATTTATTCGGAATCATTTCAGTGTTTGACAGCCTGTCTTAAAGAACAGCACAAACTATGCTCCTCTGATTCTTTTCCAACTTGCTGAGAAGTTCAAATTTTGGCTCTGAACAATTAATCGAAACAAGCCCAGTAGTGATAATTTGGTTTCTACATAAGAAGTTCTCATTCTGATGAAAATAATAGATTTTGTATTCCTTTTCTCCTAACATAACATACAAAATATGTTTAGATTTCCAAGAAACTGACTTTATGCTAATCAATTTAGAAGGAAAAAGATACGTAAATGATAAAATTTCTATTTCTGGAGTATTGGAATTCCTGCAGTTTAAACTATTCTGCACAAGTCATCTGATTTTCTTCACATGGACTCCGTGCTCAGTTAAATACACCTCCCAACACGGAAGCAAGGTTAAGATCGTGGAATTCTAAACATATGTATAGGCAAAGTCACAGTTCTTAACAATAACTTGGGGAGGACTATTTCGATCCGAACGTTGTCTGGCTAATAGGATCCGTGCTCAATAAAGGCTGCAGGACACATATTTGTCAAGGGTTAACCATGATATTAAAGGGGTTTCTACTACCCCCTCACTGATGGATGGTATTTATGAAACTTGTTAAAGTGAATACTGCAAAAATAACAGAAAAAAAAAAGGCACAAATATCTATAAGACTAGTTAAATATCATTAAAACTGCATAAAGAGCTGCTACATCAAGTCATTAGACCAGGAGATACTAGTGCTATTGTGCACTATAGTGGCATACTAAAATTCCCACACATCACTTAAGTTACACATCTCAAAAGCATGTTTAAAAAGTCATGCGCGTTGGTCTTTTCTCCTAAAGATCCTTTAGCAGCGCACCGTCATGCCGAAGAGCAGTTTCATGGGCTGTGACAGTAGCTTCTGTTGCAGAAACTCTCGGTGCATGACAAAGAAGAGATTCCTGCGGCTGATACTGGTAACGGTTGATTGGTTGAGGAACTTTTGCCGGAACACTCCTTGGAAGTTTTGCAGGTACAATCCTTTGAACTACTGGAGCAGGATTCTGAGGAGCTCGTGGTTTCCTTGGATTATGAGGCCTTCCACCCCTTCTCCCAAAGTAATCATCAATTATGGCAAAGCCTTCTATGCCGATCTTGAGAAGGTCAGGTTGACGTTGCGCCATTTCAGTGTTTGTGAGCAAGAAATTCTGTTGAAGACTAAGTTGTTTTGCTTAGGAAATGTGGCGGAGCTACATGATTTATATAGAGGAGATGTGGTAAGGAAAGTATGAGGAACCTGCCCTTTAGCTTTGGTGATTCCTTTCTGATAAGCATTAAGTTCGTTCCCATACTCCGAAGATATATCTGATGAGTAATAAATATTCTCATCTTTCATATTGGCAACATCAACTAAGAGGGTGATGAGTAATAAATACTCTCATCTTTCATATTGGCAAAATCAACGAAGAGGTTGTTCTGCAAAATTTATAAACCCCTCAAAATACTCTACAAGATGCGTCTGAGAGTTTATAAATTTTTTAAAAGTGTTAGTTTATAATTTTTTAAAATAAGATATTTGAAACTTATAAATTTTTTAAAAATAAGTTTGGTTTTTTCTAATTTATTTTTAAAAATCTTACCAATTATTTTATTATACATATTAAAAATAGTATAAATATTTTCTATTGCATTATACTAATAATATTTAATTTATTTATATCATTATTACACCAAAAAATTTATAATTAATTATAATTATAAATTTCAACAAAATTTTATATGATGTTCTAAAACATTTCGTAAGCTTATTTTAAAAATAAAATGTATGAGCTTATAAACTCTAAAAATATTTTATGAACTACACAATCTTATAAGCTATCTTAAATAAGCTTAGCCAAATACCCTCTTAATTGATATCACATAGCAATCTACAGTGCAACATATGACTGCTCATGCTTATCCACTATTAGTTAATTTAGATATATAGGCTATGTTTGGAACCCATCCTCTTGGTTGGGTGGTAAAACTGCTCTACAATATCGATGCCTCCTTGCCAATCTTCCCAAGCTTTCCTGATGTGCCAAGTCAACAAATATTTAAACTGGAAACCACACCAAATATTTGCGAGTGATGATGACAAATGTTGACCAAAGTAAGGGTATTTATATAAGGTCTAGGAAAATTCTAAGAATCCCACCCTTTGGTCCCATTGCACCACTTTCAACAGCAAAATTAGTTTAACATCTGTAACTTTAGAACAGGTAAAAGCAGAACAACTTCAGCAAAAGAGGAAACTCCAGTTTTGTTAAGGAATGGTAAGTGCGGCTGTGGATAAGTGTCAGAATTATTTGGCATATCAGATTTATGCTTTATGCCAGATTTATTCTTATTGGCCACTCATCTTTGCGTATGGTGATTAAAAAGCCTAATTACAATACTACAACAGATGAAGTTTCCTGATTTTTATTCCCCTTACACCTTTAATCTTGTTTATATAATTAGTGATACTTTAATGATTCCAACTAAGATACATTATACTTCCAAAACAAATAAACAATGGGGAGAATAAACGCATATCGCATAAGCTACCCGTTAACACCATGATCACTAATAATAATGTGAGGATTGTTCTAAAGCTGGATTAATTAACATCTAACTTTAGGCTAATCATAAGGAAAGCCAGGTATCTTCAACAGTGAGATTAATATGGCTTAAAATATTAGTTCTTCACTTGATCTAAAGAAGAATAATATCTTCACAGATATGTTTAGAAATTGAAGGAAACTCGACTCCCCAACCCCGAGACTATGACACGATAATATTCACAAACCAACTTAGCGATTACGAAAACCATACAAGTATAGAGCAACTAAACCAATAATGAAATTCGATAATTATTCCAATAATGTCATTACATCCAATGTCTCTAATGAATAACACGTGTGAAATAAATCTAGGTTAACGAAGTCTTCCTTTAGGATTCGATCTACCATTCCCAAGTCTCTTCTTGATCCCTTGTCTCCTTTGAAAAAGGGTGACTAGGGTGGTGAGCGATAAATCACCAAATAAATAATAATACTTAATTGTTAACTTTTCAAAAATGAACGCGAACAAGAAAGCAATTTCAAATAGTTCACAGTTAAGTTAAACAATCATTTTTCAAACAACAAAAAGCAATAAAAGCATTCGTAAACCATTTAGAAGTATCACATGCATTCGTTCCAATCTCATGTATACTTTGTTCCATTTCTTGTTTCTTGGCCATCTCATTATCATGTCCATTGTGCATGTTACCGTTGATCAAGGTTTCAACTTATGCTCCTCCAACTAAGTATGAGTATGTCTAATTTAAGCCGTGTTGTCGTGGCCCTATGGCTTCAATCCTACTTGAAAAGCATTCCAATCTACTATTACATAACCATTAGGGTTAAGTATTAACTTCACTTGCTATCGGTTTTAATCTTTACCCTGACTTGGCGAATCCCAATCTATAACGTGATTGTTAGAATAGAACTTGTTCCTCACACTCATTCATAATCTTATGAGTGGCTCTTATAATTTATTTCATGTATTCATAATCATATGTTTCAAAATACTTACTTTGCAAATAGCTCACATCTATGTTTGAACAAGACATTCATGTGGTCCAAATATTACAAAAATTTCCATGCTTTTGCAGGTAGAAAACAATTAAAATTTGATTTAAGATGCATACAACCATTCGGTATAAAAGTAATGGATTTAGAAAATAATTGTAAATCATTGATGCAATAAAAATCATTTTCAAAGATAGTTGCAAGAGTTTGATAAGATGTTATCACTTACACTGAGAACAAATTTCAATTATGCAACAAATCACTTTTGAAAGCAGTAGAAATATTTTCGTTAAAGTGTTATCACTTACTCTTTACTTAGGTTGCTGGGTTTTCAATTTCCTCGGATATTATTTCTCAGTCACCTATCCAATCACATACATGATTTTTTTCAATACTTGATACGTCTAATGATACATGCTTATCAATGCTTAACATGTCATGAACATTTCATGGTCTCCTAAATCCTTTCAATTCTGATTTCTTATATCCTATTGCGTCTTATCCTGTAAGTTTAGGCTTAATTTAATCCAAAATTTAGACAATTCGTATTAATTCCTCAAAATAACATAATCTGTCCAGTGTGTGCGACTAGATCCCACAACCACAAAGCCCAAATCCATGTTTACAACATTCACCAGGCAAACCCACTAGAAATCCCCCAGTTGTTCCTGCGATCACCGAGTCCCAATTCACAATTGCAACGCACGACTTGTAACTGCGTCGATGGCTACGGATCATTCTTAATTTCTGCGGTTAGGTTCACAATTGCACCCAGTAGTCCCACGATCATGTCGTCGTGTACCTTGATCTCTCTTGCCGATCGCGGTTTGATGCAAAGTTGTGTCTATGCACTAGTTCACTTGAGGTTTTGTGTCTAATCCATTCCCAACCACAAAACCCAATTCCATCCATGTTCTCTAGGTGCTTAACTATGTTTTGGTGAATTAAAATGTATAGAAATCACAATCTATGTGTTTTCATGAATTTTTGGAAGTTTTAATTATATATTTATTCGAATACTCAGCTCATCTATACTGGGTTTCTATGAACTCTATACATAATTCAACAATCTCTACATAATTCCCTATCAACCAACACATTAGGCCATTAAAATTCTTGTATTTTGAGTGCCTACATGTGTGCAATAATTATTCTATAAATGTGCATGAATAACAGATAATTTGGCGGAGAATTTACCTTGATATCATGCATGTGAAGAGCTAAAAATTCACCCTCATCACTCTAGCTGCCATCTCGGTTCTTTAGGGATGAAATAAGGGTTTCCAACCCTTAAACTCTCTATGTATACCTTAGGTTAATAGGTAATTGCATGGGATTGAAATTTCTAGTAAATTATGTTCTTAAAAATAATTTCACTTCCCTTCTAATGTCTGCCCAATTTCAACCGAATTTTTCATAATTTTTGGACCTTATTTTCTTATTCTGAATGCTTGAAAATTATTTTCCATGATTTAATAAATTATTCAGAAAAATTTCACCACCCAAAAATACCAATCTTCCATCCTAAGCTCCCTTAATCGACCTTTAATAATTTCATGAAAATTCCACAAAATTTTTGGCAACATAGTTTCAAACAAAATTCCACTAAATTTACAAGAGAGTTTATTTTGTAATTTTTTCAAAAATTCGGAGTATTACATTCGGCGGTGGAACAAGAAACCATTTGGAAGCTGCAATAGAAACAGAAAGACAAGTCTCTTTCAGGAGGAGAATACATGCAGAGATGAAAAGGATTGTACTGCAGATAAAAATACGAATCTTGTAAGTGAAGATTGATAAATGTAAATGGGAATTATGCGGCTACGTGACGTAAGGAGAGAACAATAATGCTGATGAAAGGCACCAAATATGTCATGGTTTTAGATATATTTTCTGCAGAACTTCTTAAGTTAAAGTGGTCAAAAGGCATACCTTCAGATATGCAAAAGCATATGAACTACTGACTGTGGCCCCCGAATACTCTCCATTTGTCTACAAGAAAATGTACAAGAATCTTATTGTATAGTTTTTCTCTTCTACTTTTATTTTGGTCGTCTGGCAAAAGCAGAAACGGGACTGCTGGTTAGCTTCATGTACAAGTGACTTCAGCAGCATTGGGATCAGACAAGGCAACTAGCCAAACATGCTTAACCAATACACAAGAGCATGCTCACAACCTCAAGGGCGAAAAAAATTAACAACATAGTGCAAAATAATCTAAAATTGTGGCCCCTGATCTCCTAACTTGTGTCGATTCTTTTCAGATGAATGTTGAATGCTTTTTAAGTCTAAAAGCTGCAGTGGCAAATCGAGAATCAGAATATGGCAAATTTACCTTTGCATGAATCATGTTGACTGTTACCACAACGTTTGTAGAAATTAAGACAGAGAAAATTGAAGAACAAGAATGATTAATCTCTGCATATTTTCAGTGTATACAAAAGTAACTTGGCTCTCAAATTCATAGTGGGATGCATGCAAACATTTCAATATTGTGAGATTCTACCTACAGAAAAATGGAGCCAATTAAGACTAATTACAATCAATCAAGAATAATCAATCAATCATAATCAGTCTATACAAGGAAGGTAAATAATTTATACAAGGAAAAAGTATAAGAAAAAATTCTGAAGATATTTAACGAGTGTCCCTTTGTTGCAAAGTGAAAACAAGATTTATTTTTTTTTTTTCAGTCATTTCCGGCTACCTCATCCCTGTGACAGATTCCTTTCTCCTGCCAAGAAAAGGTAATTGACTCAATTTGAAAGAGGAAACCTTGATATACCTTTATTCTTGAACACACTTTTTTGTAAGATTCGGTTACATGTGATGGGATAACATCAAAAGTAAATTCTAGTAATTACCTCAAAACTGCGGGTACATTTTTTAGGAAAAGAACAAAATTAAGGTCTAAACAAAAGATCTGGATGGCTTTCGATCGTATAATATTTCAAAATGATAACAATCAGCTTCACAACTCATTGCCCTTTCTCAAATTTTTCTACTGTGGCAAAGACATTGAGGATTGAGCATAGTCACTATTCTTGAGGAAGACAAATGTGAAAGTTAAAGGCTGGGGCTTAGGCTGTCACCCCTCCAAGTACCTGCGACGCGGTCATCTTAACGTGTGAACGAAGTCCAAATATTAGAATATTTAATCTATAAAACTTTCATTAGAATCTATTACATTATTACAATGGAAAAGAAAATGAAACTACTCTATTACATCAGCTTCATTTATTTATTTGAAAAACTAACTAAATAACTCTTTATTTTCTTGTGCTTCACCATTTCATACCTGCTCATCCTATTTGTATCATCTGTAGAAAGGGAATTTCAACATAGTGAACAACTAATCGTTTAATAAGAATTTTTTTTTTTTTTTATGATGTAAACATATTAAAATATTTGACAAATTTCATACATTTATTTGAAAAATTGTGTGAGAATAAGAGGATAATTTAAACACGTGTACTGTATAGTATAATCAATTTCACTTTTATACTTCATTGATATGTTCAGTGACTCGGCCAGTACCATATCTATATTAAAGGCCTTAATCTTTAAAGTAAAAAAGGACGTGTGCAATTTTACAATTGTCCAATTTTTTAACCCGAATTGAAAAGATTAAGTATTTCAATTTATAATCCTATTTCAATAGATCACGTGGGCTTAATTCCTAAATGAGAGTCGCACGTGGCCCGGTGGCAAGAGAAATATTAGTTTGTCTTGAATGAAAGTCTATCGAGTAAAGACCCTTTGTATAGAAAGCATGGAAGGGAAAAGGTTAGTGAGAAATAAAGGAAAAATCTAAACGCAGCCCGTAGCTTCACAACAAGTGGAAATTCTTTTCAGATCACATTTGTTGTTCTTTCTGAGTAGTAAATTAAAATCCGTAAATATAGTTACAGTTACTGAGAAACTTGAGTGTCCCTTCATTGCACATTCATAAGAGGATTTCTTCAAAGATGTGTCCACACACTGTTGGCTCGTCCATGCGACGGATTCCGCTTTCTAGAAACCTTTTTCCCTGTCAATTGACTCGTAAAGAACTAATCATAGTAAACTTTATCCTTCAACGTAGCTTGTAAGCTCTACCAAACTTTATTTTTTTTGCACAGAATCAGATCAAAACTAAACTTATAATATATCTAGTACACAAGATTCATAATTTGTCAGCTCTATGCAAGCAAATATACATGCCACCGATAAACACATATAAAACAGAAAAAAAGATAAGCAAAGTTAGATCCTGTCATATCTTCTGATACTGACCATTCCATCTCCCGAAGGGCTTGCTTTCTCCAAATTCACAAATGATCCTGTAGCATTCTAAACAGTTACAGGATCATTTCTAATTTGGCTTCGTACCAGCTCATTTTTATTTTCGTGATCCCTTCAATTTCTTGTTTCCTGTCATGCTACTGTTTGTTAGCCACCTCCTCATTTTGTGCAGAATTTTCTTTTTTCTGAGTTAGATGAAAATGCAAGTATGCGCCACATATATTAACTCTCAGTTCTCAAAATGGCAGGACTGGATGGTTTGTGCTTGGAATTGGCAGAAGAAGCCTGAGGCTTGTGAATGGAATTATGCAGCTACATGACGGAAGTTATGACAAGGAGAATACAGTAATTCTAACGATAAGTGCCAGACGTGTCAGGTGGTGAGATATGAAGTGGAGGGAAAAATATTCCGACGACTGGTCAACCAGATTCTATTCTTTTCTTTCTGTTTAAAGTGTATGGAATAGTCGGTGAGAAGTCTGGGCTCTCCCTCTACAAAGCTGGTATTCAACCAGTAAAGCTGTACAGTTGATTAAAATTTGTGGCCATATTTAATGCAGTAAACTTGAAGGAAAAAATGCCATATGTTACGTTCCAAGTTCCCACAAAAGTTTCCATTGGAATTTTCCTCTAGTATTTTTCACTGTTCGGCCAAAGGGAGGACTGGGGGTTGCGTGTACAACATGGCAGATTCTATTTCATCTTCGTGAACAAAAAGTTATTTATATTATTTAAATTTTATTTTTTTCTTTCCTATTTTTATGTAATACTCAAAATAAAAATATTTAAAAACATTGAAAACAAACACACCAAGTCTTTCGGTTAAAGTGGAGGGAAAGGCTCAGATACGCAAGAAAAATTTTTGTTTTTCCATTCCATTTTTTTCTTGGTCTTCTGGCAAAAATAGAGATCAAGAATGTTAACAAAAACGGGTTTATGCTCATCAACTATGACAGAAGGACATTTGTAGAAGAAGATAACATACAATATTTCTTCACCCGTTTCTGGAGGATTTGGATTACTACGCTGCTGAATTTATTTAAGTTGGATATCAATTTCCTTTTCGTTTTTTATAAAGTTTTAAATTTGGGATTACATTTTTGACAAACACCATAAACAAACTCTGTAAAGATTGGGATGCATGGCTAAGATGTAGTTCTGGAGGAGCATGGATTCAAGAATTGGCAGCTTATATTCCTTTTTAGTGAAGGCCACAAATGCTTGGGAATTTGGCAAGCACTACTCTATTTTTTATTAGTTAATTTCTTTACCGATATTTCTTAAACATGATACTGAAACTGGGAAAGTAAAGTGCAAATATGCAGATGGGGCTCCTTTAGCTAAATTAGCTTCCATTCAGATACAGGATTTTACATCCCTTCTTGCCGGACATATTGGTATGTAATGAAAGTCATAAGCACAATCTAGAATATGTCGTACAAGGATGTCTTTTCATTAGAAGCAGGAAGTATTTGAAGTGGCAGGATCCTTTTTCTCCTTCCCCGGATAATTAAGATGACACCACAGTTTCTTCTTCCATAACCCATTGAAATGTGTCGAACCATATTCAACTTGGCTAATTAAGATGGACTTTTTTTGTCCTGAGTTTATAAATTAAGCTCTTTCCTCTACTATTCGTTTCTGTATGAAAAATAGGTGACTATGTTTCGATCCAAATTTCGGTGGATGAGAATTTGGCATAAAACCGCAAGAACCGAGTAAAGTGTAAAATAAGAAACAGAAAGATAAAAAGTGAAATTTTATGTGTGGTGCGTTTGGAAGAAATTATTTAGATGGATTAGATCCAAAACACTTATTATTCAAATACTAGAAGTGTCACAGTTCATCTACAGCCTGCAGGCCACAAACTGCTAGTTAACTACATATACAAAGTACCTCCCAATATCGGGATTACACAGAAGAGTAAGCTTTAATACTTATACAAGCGCAGTTTGGCCGAGGCAAATTTACCTATGTACTGATACTTGAGATTCTAATAAGGCATAGCTGCTGAGTTCCTCTTGGAATAGTCCTTCGTTGACACTGCATCACCAAACTGCACCTCGTAACGGGTCATATCTTTAGCAGAAACTGGCTTTACCTGATGAAGAAGGCTCTGCTGGGGGTGATGCCGGTGCAGACAACCGCCCGGTGGAGCTTCAGGCCTACCCTTTTTATAGAAGTATTTCTCTATTATTGCAAAGCCTTCCATGCCTACTCTGAGAAGATCTTCCTTAGATGCCATGTGGTATATATGCAAGAAACAAGTGTAGAGATTTAAGAGGTATTAGCTTTGTCTAGAATGAAAGTCTATGAGGGAAAGACCCTTTATATAGAAAGCGCGGGCGAGAAAAGTTTAGTGAGAAATAAAAGAAAAACCTAAATGCAGCCAGTAGCTTCACAACAGGTGGAGATTCCTTTCAGATAGGCATTTCACATTTGTGGTTCTTTCTTTGACGGAAACGATATTACGTATGACCATGAATGCGAATATAGTTGAGTTTATCTTTTCTTGATGACATGCTGTGACACATATAGAATTTTGTATTCAAAATATCAATTCAATAAATTCTATTTATGTTTTTAGAAATTTAAATAAATATAATTCTTAAAATAAATAAATAAATATATAATTAGTATTTTAATTAACCAATCGAACGACGTCAAAAGGCAAAAATCTTATTAGAAGTTTAGGATATGAAAACTTTATAAGATTAAACTTATCTATTAAGTTGTTGAATAGAGTATAAATTGTGATAACTAATAAGATGGCGCTACGTAAGTAAGATGATGCGGCCACACCATCTCTCCCCTAATTATAAATAAGAACCAAACTCTAGGGAAAAGAAATAGAAGTTAGAGAGTTGAAGCTACTAAAGAATATTCAAGGTATTTTTTATCAAATTCAAATAGTTCATCACCAAATTCACAACGTTCTTCGTCAAAGTCTCCAAACCCAGCGTTTAATCCAAGATTGTAATGCTAAACCCGAATATTAGTGTTATTGAAGATCAAACAATCTTTAAGGAAAATCAAGCACAAGTCATTTCCTAAAAAATTTGTTTAAGTTTCAAATAAAGTGTTCTTAAAAAAAGAATTAAATGATTGAAATTAGAGAACAAAATCAACAGAAATTTAATTTGATATAAGTTTATTTAAGTCTTACACCGATAATCTCATTATTAAAGAAATTTTTCCTACACATGCATAGTTATTGTTACTGAGGAGGACCTTGAGTGTCCCTTCATTGCACATTCAAAAAAGGATTTCTTCAAAATTGTGTCCACACAGTAGTGTTGGTTCGTCATGTGATGGATTCTCCTTTCCAGAAAGCTTTTTCCCAGTCAATTGACTCAAAAAACATTTAAGCTTTACCTGATTATACATATTTTTTACAGTATCTTATCAAAGCTAAACTTGTATCTTGTAGATAAGATAGGACTAACGCAATTTATTTTATTCACTTTAAAGATATTTTAGGAGTTGTTAGGATTATAGACGTAAGCATAAAGGAATAATTGAAAATAGAGAAGCCATTTGTAATTTAATCTTACCAAGTAACTCTTTCTATAACTACTTTAAATTAAGACAATATAAATTTAATTTGAACACACGTCTTGAGTTTTGACAATAAAAAATGCTGCCAGCTACTTGGCCCTAATAATATCATGTGGATGTGAGACTAAGGTTACTTGCAAAACAACATGTACAAGTTGTTAGGGTTCTCATTTTTGTTTAGTCCCAACACGCTTGATGTTAAAAAAGATCTCTTAGTAGGATCGTTGATGAAACTTCTAATTGTGGGCGTTGTGAATCTATGTAGATACAGTTATTGGCCTACATTTATTCTTATATTGTGAAACATTTGAACTGTGTTTCATACTTAATAAATGTAAGCCAAAATGCACACCAGCGATGAACACGTAAAATAAGAAAAGATGAGCAAAGTTAGATTCTATCGCATCTTTTACCATTCACCAATCCATCTAAAGATTCGTTGAATTTTATTTATTATTTATAATTTTTTTTTTTATGATTGGAGTTTATTTACAAATTAGGCTGTATGGACCTTTTAAATTAAAGTCTGATAAAATTTAGTACAAATAACAGATCTTTTGAAATTTTATGCATTTGAAATTTACAATGTAATCCATTTCTCTCTCAAAATGAGAATATTCAAATTGATTACATAAAAATGATTCTTATGTGAGTCGTGATATATCAATCGATCTTAACGTATTGATTGTGGTCATCCTGTCACATCGATTATCTATTTATCAAGTTCAATTCTAGTTTCATTACGTTGAGGAGCACTTTAACGCATGTTTCGCGTTATTAAAATTCAAATTTGAGTTCGATTAATTTTCATTCTTCTACTGCCTCCCTCTTATCACGTCGGGGAGCGAACAATGTAGAATTTTAATTCGATAGTCTATCCAAATTGAAATAAAAAATCAAAAAATCAAAAAAAAAAGGCAAAACGTAGCAACAGACTGTGATCGAGCTGTAGTAGACCCAGCACTGCTGTTACCAATCGAGTACCGGTGAAGCTAGTACACCTTTCGCAAGTATCGCTGTCTCTTCCCAATTCTAGCGCCACCATCAATCGAAAGCTAGGATGCCGGAGAAGCGCAATTTCCATGCCAAAAAAGTGGTTGCATAGCTTTCCTATTCTTCCACTGCGTTGTACTGCTACACACCACCAGAATTGAATCGCTCGCTGACATCTCCACCCGTTCTCCGCCTGAGCCACCCTTCGAGTGGCTAGTCGTTGCCATTTCTCAAATTCCCCTGCCATCTTGCAAAAACCCCAGTTGGGTTTCCAAAGCAGCAAGAAAAAGTTTTTGATTTTTGGCCAACCACAGTGGGCTGGAGAAATTAATTTTGGGCCCAACCTTTTGGATCGAAAGAAATTCAAATAAAAAAGGAAAAAGTTCTAGAATTGGGCCAAGCCATACCAACTGGACTGAAATTGGAGTGGACAAAAAAAAGGAAGATGCTTCAGCTGGGCAAAAGACTTTTAGGCCATTGCAGGTCAGATAATTTATTTCTTTCTTAGGCTGATTGATTGCTGGACCTGGTAGGATCTTGTTTGGTTACTTCATTTCTACTAGAGTTTAGGGTCTGTTTGGCTGGCCTAATTCTGCTAGGAATTAAGGCACTGTTTGGTTGTTGGATTTTCTCTTTAGCTAAAGACTTGTTTGGTTGCTGGGTGTTGACCAAAAAAGAAAAACAGTAGAAAAAAAATTGGGGAAAAATTAGAAAAAAGAATTGGAAAAAACAAGACTAGTGAGAGAGACATATATTTCTATACAAAATGTCAATTAATCAAGGGAATAGTGCATGCTACATGAAGATGGCGTCTAAGGCAATTTAAAGGATATCTAGAATTATGGATAAAGTAGATAATTGATTGAAGAAGGTTGAAGAAGCCAACGACATTTCTACCATTTATCATGTGCTTGATGATGATATATTGTATTTCAACTATTTTCAAAGAGAACACTACATTAGTAAATGTCCAAATGAGGAAGTTGGTGCTTATGGTTTTAACCGACTTGGAAACGCTAAGAAAAACACATCAATGAAGATGTTGCATTTGAATGAAGAGAGTAAAGAAGAGACAAAATTCAAAAACACATAGCATGAGGATAATGTCAATCCTAACAAAGGTTTGGAAATTGAGGAAGAGAAAATTGAACAAGAAAAAATAACAAAAATTGTAATAGAAATTGAGAAAGATAAAGTTAAGAAAGAAGGATCTATAGAAATAGAAGTGGAGGTTGATGATGAGTACAGAAATGAAGAATAAGTAAAATGATGGGAAATTGAGCTTATACAGGGTCATGTGTATATTGATCTGTTTAACTATTCAACAAATTATTTGTCTATTTGTGTTACATAGGAGTTGAAGATTTTTCTAGCTGTAGAAACTACATATGCATATCCGAATAAGTCGACGTATATTTTTCATATTCTTTTATGTGGTTCCCTACTAATATTTCTGTGCTAGACTTATGAGAAGATAAAGCTGAAGTTTTATTGAGAGATGAAAAGTTAAAAAGCTTTCAGATATTCGTGTTTGACCTAAAAGGACACCAGCTCGAATTGAGAATAATTCGCCCTCAAGAGGAAGGGTATGATGCAATTTAGATATTCGTCAAATTTTATTTATTATTTGTTATTTTTATTTTTATTTATTATTGGTCTTCATTTACAAATTAGGCCGTTTGAGCTTTTTATATTAGAGTCTAATAGGATTCAGTATAAATAATTATTTTATTCAATTGAAAAAACAAATCTTTGAGATTTTATTCAATTGAGATTTACAAATTATTCCATTTCTTACTAGAAATAAGAATATTCAAATCAATTCTATAGGAGTGATACGTATCAATCAATTTCTGTGTATTGATTATGGTCGTCCTATCACATTGATTATCCATTTATTGGATTCAATTTTGGTTACATTACGTTGGGTTGACGCTTTTATGCACGATTTGCATGTTTGGAATTCAAGATTGAATTCAATTAATTTTCATTCTTCCGTTGCCTTCTTCTGATCATGTCAAATCGTATATAGGTGGTTGCATTATTTTACCTCCTCTCGTCTCAAATGTAGGGAGAAAGCAACATACTTGGCTTTAAGTTTCAAAAAACACTTTAATTTAGAATTCAGTAATTTAATACTCATTTTAATCCGTGTGATGGAAGAAATGATGAGTTCAAGGCCTTTAGATAGGAAGAGAGGAATTACTCGATCTGAATTTCTTGCTTCCTGTCAGTTTTCAAATTGCAGGACTGGTTGCTTTGTGCTTACAATTAGCAGAAGCCTATGATTATTATACTTTAGCTTCCCCCTCAAATCCAAAGCATTTCTTTATCCCTTTTCTGGCAAACATCCAAGATAAGCCAAATCTTCAGATCAGCTAGCAAACAGTAAAAATCTTGCTTTGGCCATCAAGATTCGGGGAGGGGAGGTATGTGCAGACAGCACTTCCCATTTGGGCATATGATAATTACAAGAACATATCACCATTGGTTAACTCGGACTGCGTTCTTGGCACTCAAGTGGGATTTCTAATAGCAGTGCAAAATTGAAATGAGTGAAGAGTCCATGTGATTTGCTTGTCTCCATTCAGGATACTTTTCTCTATTTTACCTTATGTTGTCTCAAATTTTTTCTAGCCTGCCCACTGAACTCTTACTAGAAAGACAATATCAAAAAAAAATCTGGTCCAGAGTCTTGAGACACATGCGCCGTTGGCTTGATTATGCAACCCCCCGTCTTTCCTTCTATTTTTCTCCCCGCGGAAACAGGTACATATGAGTTTACACAGGCCGTATGAACATGTCTAACTACAACCATTGTCCTCAGCTTGTGGTTGTAAAGTAGATTACCAGTATGTCTGAACTCCAACGGACGTTGGATTCTGTCTCAGTTCTGGGATGACATTATGATATGATAAATGTTGTTATCCGTGGATGATGATTCTACATGAAGGTGCTTGCTGGGAATAAAGTTCTCCTGGCCCATGGGAATGTGATTCTCATTAACAGATATCTAAGAAGTAATAGTTTTTAACCAAACTGAGAAACCAGAAGATTTCCTTCATATCTACTATTTGTTAGCTATACACTTGAATCTTTATTTTCAATCATATGTGAATCTGATCCCTATTACTTTCCCTCTAATGAGGTGGCATAAGGATATAAAGACGCCTAGCTCAAGATTTTATCCTAACTGGGGGTTGTCCGAATTAAGAAATTCTTGTTCTACGTATCTAATTTTCCAGAAACGGAACAAATAAAAAGAACTAAATACAGATAATCCACAGTTGGTGTTGCACAATAGAAAAGAGTACGAAAACTTGATCTTAAATAAGATGAACCAATTTTCAAACTCTTGTCCTTCCAATTGCTTTATAAACTGGAAATATGCCTTGTTCATGCCTAAAAAAATTGAATGGATCTATCAGTGTCTGACCAACCTGTCATAATTTTTCAAGAAATACCTTTCACCCCGGACCTTAGCCCTCTCCACTGCATCAACAGATGGAACACTTCTGTTCAGAAGATCCATGACTCCAAGATCAAAGTCCTTGTAGTTGGCATAAGCAGCCCTCAGACCTGAGGAGACGTAAAGCGCCATTGCTGCATAAAATCCTCTTATCTAATTCATACGACCCTCGCTTTTTGAACGGCCCCCACCTTTCCATTCAACCACATACTGAATCATCGCAAGGTTGTCTTTTCGGTGAGGGAAAGGCATAGATTCACTGCTTATCTTCACCATAGCTCCACCGAAGGGTCTAAAATGATAAACGCTTTTGGTTGTTTCTCCAGTATGTCTATAGCTGAAGCTATTCCAGTTCTTGGTATTGTTGTCCGAACATAGTCTGACTTGGCCTTGTTGTATGTTTTGCCCTCCAACTATTGATTATTTAGTTGGGAAATGGAACTCCCCTTCTTCAAGCCTGAGAAGTAAAGAACAGACTCAATCCAAGTCTTTTCCTTATGGTCTCCTTCCAAAATCCCCAGATCTCGAAATACATTATTCAAGATTGACAAAGCATCCTGTCTTGGCCCCAGATAGAGCCCTTTAAACGTGGCAGATTATAGGACAAAAATTCTTGCAATTGGAATTTCTATTAATAAGAAATTTGTACAAGTTGATTACAATTTGAATCGAATGAAATTTTGTGGGTATCATTTCTAACTTAATCTTTTAATTCTTCTTTCAACTTGCAAAACTTGAAAGTTCTTAAAATTTGTTGAAGTTTTTATGGACTTGATCTTCTCTAAAGTTCTCTAGGTCTTTGGGAAACGTTAACTCCTTAGTTTGATACCATGATTCTAGATTGAACGGCTTGATTTGGTGAACGTTGTTGAAGAAAGTTTCGACGGTTGCAAGAACGCTTTGAACGTTGATTGAAGAATCCGACTGGAACCAAGGGAGCTGTAGAGCTTTAATCTTCCTTAATGTTGATTGGAGCCTTCAATAACGATAATTCACTAGTTTAGCACCTTGAATGTTGATCAAATGCTAGGATTCCATAAATTTTTGGGAAGAACGCCTTGAATTTAATGACAAACTCTTTCGAACTTTTTGAAGCTGGTAGAGAGAATTTGAACTCCTTAAATGCTTCTTCACTTGAAATCTTCTTGTTGCTCCTTTGGTTGGTTGTTGTGTGTGTCCTTGCTTGGTGTCTTGTCTTGTGTTGATGTTATCTCTCTAGTTGGTCGTTGTTTCTGTTGAACCATCAAAAGCTACCTGTATTTATAGGGGTAGGGAAGTTTAGCTGCCATATTTGGTGAGTGACGTGGTGCAACTTGATTGGTCAGGAATATTTGATTTGGCATTACTTCCTTTAATTGGATGATTACGAATTAATTGTCAAATTAATAATATTCTACTTCCAAACTTGCAAGACTAGACACGTGGCTCGATATAATTGGCCCGTCTTGACTGTTGTTACAATCTAATTGGGCAGTGTCGTTTGCAATAAAAATATTAATTTATTTATTATTTAATTTTGAGAATTGTATTTATTTTAACTCCTAAAATATGAATAATTAATTATTAACATTTTATTGCAATAAAAATGACACATGGCGACATCTGATTAGGTAAAAATTTTACTTTCCTATAAATGTCCCCTCAAGATTTGTTACAGAGAATCTAGTTTCGGAGTGAATAAGTGTCGAAATTCTTTTTTTCTTTTTTTTTTTGACTTCTTTTTATTTATTTATTTATTTATTTATTTATTTCTTTTTAGCTGAGACAAATGGCCCATGGACCCAACTACAACACAAGATGGATTTGATGTATAGTCCACATTTTACTAGTCCAGTAAAACTTATCACTCTTGTCTGGCCCAACAAACCCGACCCGCATTGAGAGCTTTCGGCTTACTATAGAAACTTGATTTGATTTGGACGGGAGGATCGTCGACTTGATTTATTTCCATGAAAATAGACTTCCGACCCACCCAACTAAGGAAAATGCCTGATTTCAAGTGCTAAATCTTGCTTACACGCTGATTCACTCTGACCACCGAAATCATCATCTTCACCATCGCAGATAGAAATTCCATACCCGGCACCCTTCACTGGACAATAAATAGGGATTCTGTGTCCATTACTAAATAATCCGACCAATTTTCCAGTGACATTTACCGAGCCAGAACTCAAGATCCGACGACCCTTTGCACACACACACGTGTGTCTATATATATATATAGTTGTCCCAGCGCTGTCATCTTCATAATCGAGCGCATACTAGGAGGATAGTAGCGCTCGGTGCCACATAATGGGGTGAGGCATTGGTCGATAGCGCTATTGTTCCGAGCGCTGTTGGGGAGTTTCGACAGTGGTGTGGCGCGCACTACTGTGGGAGTTGGGATGCAGCGGCGCTTGAAAGGCACTGGAAGCCGCCAGACTCTGTGGAGACATCGTCCTGAGAGATGGCCATGCATGGTGCTGCGGGGCGTTGGCTGCTCCCGGTGTCCACGTGGCATTGCACTAGGAGGCGCCTCTTCGGCGCTGCGTTGGCTAAGGCTACGTCGGGTGGTGGCACCGCTTGGGGCGTCCGTTGCTCGTGGAGCTGCTTCGGCCGTTCGTGGCGCTGCTCGAGGAGTCGGCTGGGGCGGCAGTGCTGGGCAAATGAGAGAGAAGAGCATAGGGAGAATGAAAAAAAAAAGTGGGCATGTTTGGTGTGGAGTGGTTGAAGGCTATGTTTGGCGTTAAAGAAGAAAAAAAGGTGAAGGGCATGTTTGGTTCAGATTTTAAGGGAAAGGTGGGGCAATGGCGTATTTGGCTAGTCGGTTTAAGAAAATAGAAAAGAAAAGCCAGGGCATGTTCGGCCGAGCTGGTTAAAAATGAACTGCTGGGCCTAAATCCAGCTCAACTGCCCTAGTTTTTTTTTTTCATAAAATATTTTTTTATTATTTTTTTGCTTTTTATTTTTTTTTCACAACATAACAAATATATATTTTTTCTCTTTTTTTTTCCTTCTTCTTTCTTTCACAACACAAAACAATTTTTTTCTCTCCATTTTTTTTTCACAACACAAAACAAAATATTTTTTTTCTTCTTTTCTCTTATTTTTTTATCTCTCTTTTTTTTCAGGCTTTAAAAACTTGGGCCTTATAAATTTTAGGCCACTTTTTCTTCCAACCTTTGTAAATCGGGCCCGATGACCTTGGGCTTTGGTCTATGAGTTTGGGTTTGGGAGTCTAAGAGTTGGATTTAGGTCGGACCCTTTAACTTGGATTTGATCCATGGATTTGGACTAGTTCCTTAGAGTTCGGCTTGATCTATGGACTTAGGCCGAACCATTGGATTTGGATTTGATCCATAGACTTGGGCTAGTCCCTTAGATTTGGGCTTGATCAATGGACTTGGATTTGACTTATGAACTTGAACTTGATCCATGGACTTAGGCTAGACTCTTAAACTTAGGCTGGACTTATAGACTTAGGCTGAACTCTTGGACTTGGATTTACTCCATAAATTTAGACTTGATCCTTGGACTTAGGCTGGCCCCTTGGATTTAGGCTTGACCCATGGACTTGGATTGGACCCATGAACTTAGGCTTGGTCCGTGGACTTGGGCTTGACCCTTGGACTTTGACTTGATCCATGGACTTGGACTGGATCCTTGAACTTGGATTTGATCTATGAGTTTGGGCTGAACCCTTGGAATTGGATTTCACCCATGGAGTTGGGCTGGACCCTTGGACTTGAGCTTGGTCCATGGACTTAAAATGGACCCTTAGACTTGAATTTGATCAATAGGCTTGAGCGGGATCCTTGGACTTGGATTTAATCCATGAAGTTGGGTTGGACCCTTAGACTTGGACTTAACTCATAGACTTGAGCTAGACCCTTGGACTTGGGCTTTACTTATGGGATTAGGCTAGACCCTTGGACTTGGGCTTTACTTATGGGATTAAACTAGATCCTTGGACTTGGACTTAACCCATGGACTTGGGCTTAGTCCATGGACTTAGGTTTTGTTTCATTTTAGTCACTATGTATGGTTTTAGCCCTATTTCAACCTAATTGAATCTAACGCTCTGCTTCTGTTCTATGTGGCAGTTCAAAAGATGGCATATTTCAAGAGTTATGTTGCATCATCCGGCAAAGAATACTTGATCATCCTTGACGATAAGAACCAATCGGTAGAGCGAGGTACCTCTTTGGTTGTGCATGCTCCCTGATTGGTCACTTTGTGGTTTCTTGGCCTAGGCTAACTGTTTCTAGGCATATTGACGTATGGTTACAGCCTACTTCTCTTGGGCAGTCCACCAAGGCATAGACCCTGTAGCCGAGCCACCATCAACCTTCTGATGAAGTTATGACTTTGCCCATACTCGGCTGTTGTATCATCAATGGAGAGGCTAAGTGGGCTAGCCATTTTAACTTGACTGGTGAGTTTCAATACATCCCTAGATATTGAGAATAGACCGAGGATGTTCTCAGCAGATGCAACCCTAAGCTGGATCAGCCAGAATCTTCGACGCAGTGTATGCTTCGTTGTTCTCATATGATCGAAGCACGGAGATCGTGGAGGCATTTCTCAAAGCTTGGTGTCCTCTTACCAATACCCTGTTAATTTCACTCAGGGAGATGTTAATATTCCTTTATGATCTGCGTTCGATGGTCGGACTCTCTATTACGAAAAAGCTTTATAACGAAGTCATCCCAAGTGTTAAGGAGCTGATTGGCGTTGACGGAACAGGTGCAAAGTTTGTTCCACGTTCGTGCAAATATCTGTTCCATGCTTTCCATAAACTTTGTGGTCGGGTCCTCGCGGGCTAACCTCAGAGAGTAACGATTGTTGACTAGGTAAAGTTTGATATAAGAGGGCTACAAAATACTCCACGCCTCTTGCCTGCAAAGAAAAGAGGATAGTACGCCTCCGATCCACATATAATCCATATAAGGATATTGATCCTCATGCACCTTTGTCCGCATCAAAAGAGACCCTGTTTGCGAGTCTTAGCATCAGTGGGAGAGTCAAGAAGGAGATGTATACGGCAGCTTTTTTGTCATATTAGCTTTGTGTCTTTGTTCTCCCTAACAAAGATATTAGGTTCGTATGGCCAGGTACATTTAAAATGGTTGGGATTATGGCTACTGGGTAATATGTAAGCCTTGTAGTCCCAATTCTGACATCCATTTACAGTGGCTTGAATAGAATTGCCCGCTCTTGCTACCCATCCCGTGAACCTGCAGCATTCCCAACGCACTATATTTATAGGCGGATCTCACATTACTTCAGAATCCACTTTCAGATCTTCAAGGGCATGCCAAATCTTAAGATGGTGGTATATTCTAGAGAGGGATGTGCCAAGTTTTATGACCCAAGCAAGGCCCAAAAGCGAATTCATAAGGGCAAACAGGCCTACTGAACTTGCAACATGGTCGCCAAAGGCAATGATATCCTTTTCATAGATAATAACGATGCTAGGGAGCTCGAGCGAGATCATTTCGTGGTTATTTGTTCGAGCTACCTAACATTTCGATGCCTCAAGGCTTTAAAAGTCTGTCCTTGCAATTCAGGCTCTTATTCTTCTAGTGATTGATATATTCAATGATAGGTTCATTTTCCATTAGCGGGTGTTAGTAAGTTCGAGATAGACCTTGGCTCCAATTCTATGTACCAATCGAAGGTATTTTCTTTTAGGAATCAAACAAATTACTTGACAAGGAGATCACTATCAGCTCCAACATCATTGCAAGTCTTGATGAAATGGGCAATATGTTGTTTTGGATTTCTCATTCCATCAAATTGTTGGAACCTGGGGGGTTGATAACCTATTGGCATCTTCAGGCTATCAATCCAGGCTATGTAAGACTTTGCATAAGTCAAGGACAATTTGGTGGTCCTTTCAAATTTGCTTTTGATGGCCCACTCGATGAAATCTTTTAGTTGATCGGGAGGGATGGAGCCATCTATAAAGTGTTGAAGCTCCTCAATAGCAGGGCTTTTCCCTTAGTCTGGCTGCTGCTTGGATGTTTCGGCGTTATGGACTTCTTAAAGCTTCTCTTTAAGGCGACTAGCCTCTGCTAGTTCCGCCTTTTCCATTAACCTAGAGATTTTGGAGTCTTGTTCTTATACATACTTGGCAAGACCCTCAATCAACCTGGTCAATGTAGCGATTTGATCCTCTAGACTCAAGGCACCTATCATCATTACTGGAGTAGTGTTAGAGCTAGGCGAGGCAACTGAGCAAGGGTAGGAGGGCAATGAACCATTCTTATTGTCCTCGTTCCCTTGGCCTAGATAGTATGGTTTATCGGCAACCTCGAGGATGGTAATCGGCTTAGAATAAGTTAACTGCCTTGCTAGGCTTCTTGTGACAATGCCTCTTTCAAGAGCAGCCCCTAAGGCATTTAAGGCGGCAGCTTTGAGATTCTTAAATTTGCTTTTTATTGAGAAAAAAGATGAGAGGTAAAGAGGTCACATTAGACGTGCCAGAAATCTGTAGGATAAAAATTCTTGCAATTGAATTTCTATTAACAAGAAATTTGTGCAAGTTGATTACAATATGAATCAAATGAAATTTTATGAGTACAATCTCTAACTTAATCATTTGATTCTTCTTTCAACTTGCAAGACTTGAATGTTCTTGGAATTTGTTGAAGTTTTTATGGACTTGATCTTCTTTAAAGTTCCTAAGCCTTTGGGAAACATTAATTCCTTGGTTTAATATCACGATTCTGGATTGAACGCCTTGATTTGGTGAACGGTGTTGAAGAAAGCTTCGAATGTTGCAAGAATGCTTTGAATGTTGATTAAAGAATCTGGTTGGAATTAAAAAAGTTTTAGAGCTTTGATCCTCTTTAATGTTGACCAGAGCCTTCAATAGCATTAATCCACTGGTTTAGCACCGTGAATGTGAATTGAACGCCAGAATTCGATAAATTTCTAGGATGAATGCCTTGAATTTGATGACAAATTCCTTCGAATTTCTTGAAGCTGGTGGAGAGAATTTAAACTCCTTGAATGCTTCTTTACTTGAAGTCTTCTTATTGCTCCTTCGGTTGGTTGTTGTGTGTGTCCTTGCTTAGTGTCTTCGTCTTGTGTTGATGTTATCTTTCTAGTTGGTTGTTATGTCTGTTGAACCATCAAAAGCTACCGTATTTATAGGGGTGGGGGAAGCCTGACTGCCGTATTTGGTGAGTGACGTGACGCAACTTGATTGGTCAGAAATATTTAATTTGGCATTACTTCTTGTAATTGGATGATTACAAATTAATTGCCGAATCAACAATATTCTCCTTCCAAACTTGCAAGACTTGACGCGAGGCACAATATGATTGGTCCATCTTGACATTCGTTACAATTTAATCATCTCTTGGTCATCCCTTAACTTCACTTTCTTCTTTTAATCCTCTTCTATGTGCTTGAAGAGATCCTTCTTGCTGGTCATGTAGTTTGAACATCTATTATCTATAAATTACACTTCATCTCTTACATTATTAGGGTTTGAGTAGATCATAAACAACATATCTTCTTCACTAGTCTCCTCCACATAATTTTCTTGTGTATCCTTATACTAACAATTGGCCTTAACATGCTCAAATTTCTTTAAATTGAAACATTGAATATTTTTATTAGATTTTTGGTCTAAACCCCTACCTTTTCCATGGAAGTTGTCCTTGCTATGTTGACTTCTCTTGCCTTTGCCACATTCGACTCCCTTGTCTTGGTCCTTAGCATCTTCACCTTTTGTTTGAAAGGCTTTCTCCTCCATCATGTTGATCCATACCTGATGAGATTGCAAGAATCCAATCAACTCATCAAAGAAATAGGTTGCCAAATCTTTTGATTCCTCTATGTCTACCACAACATGATTAAATTTAAAGGGGAGACTATGGAATACCTTTGATACCACAGAATGTTTGGAAACTTCCTTGTCATATAGAACTGCATTTGGTTGACCACAGTCTCAACTTTGGTCAAAAATTCTTGTACACTTTCCTCATCTTTCACGTACAAGTTTTGAAAATCACAATTAAGGTTTTGCAATTTAATTCTTACTATGGTAGACAATCTATAAAACACTATCCTCACAGTTGTCCAAGCTTGATCTATAGTAGAAGCACTCGTTATCTTCAAAAAAAATGGACTCATATACAACTTGTTGGATACAAAACAAAGCATTATTGTCTGTCTTCTTATTCTCTCTTAAACTTGCCTCATCATCCCTTTCGTTGTATCTACTCTCCACCAATTCATAGCTCTTGAGACTTGAATAAAATTTTTATCTTGTTACTTTAAAATTCATAGTTGTCTCTTTTCAACACCAGTAGGGAAAATTCGGTAAGGGAATAGCCATTGGTTGCGATGACCACAAGCCTAATAAAGTGGTTCTACATATCACAATATTGGATTTTGGATGCAAACAAGATGAAAAAAAAAGGCTAGAAATTTAATTAAAGTAGCAGCAGAGTTGAGGACAAAGCCCAACACTTTATTGCATGTAAAAGAACCGACCAAACAAAGCTCAATACTATTACAATAGGAGGAAAAGGGCTGCTGGACGTCTTGTTCACCAAATCATATGATCTACCAACTATTTATATTCCTAAAACCTAACTTAATCAAGGTAATAACTTAACATACCAACAAACATTAATTTGAGAATCATAAAACTAGAAAATAAATCAAAACAATAAAAAGAGTGCCCTCCAAGTATGCAATCTTATGGTAAGTCTTTATTCTCTTCCATGCTTAGAATATTCTTGCTCGCTCTCAAGGTGTCTCCTTTATGGAAACATATCTTCTCATAACCTTTTCATCACTTCTTCAACAATAAGTGGAATCTACATCTCTTTCGTGTAACGAGAAGTTATAGACTTTGTGGTCAATTAAACAAGATGAAAGGATATCAGGAGGTTGACCACCGTGGGAAAGATCAGTAAGGGACAACAAAACAATAAACAGGTTGAAGGCATGCCCTAGAGACTCCATTTTTGGAAATTGATCCTGCTGCTCAAGAAATGTTAAGAGGACAGTGGTCATCTAAAAACAATCTGAAGAATCACATAAAAGCTACAGACAAACAGACACAGGCGAAGTACCTAACAATTAATTTACAAGAATACACTTATTAGAGAAACAAGTTCGAAAGAAACTGACCAGGCTTCAATACGGATACCGAGAATCATGCTGGCACTTGCCAGTTTAATAAGATTTACTCATTTTCTTATTACACAAGTACTTCGCCAAAAGACGACAGTGTCGGATGGAGAAATTATCATACAATAAGGGAGGTGGTTAATTAAATGGTTCGATTAGAGTTTTTTGCGAGGCATTACAAATGAAATTGTCATTTATTTATGATATTGTTACGTGCACTGAAATTTAATTGGGGTTAGGCAAGATTATTAGAAAATATTACATGAAAAAAGGGTATGCCATCTTTGTTAGCAACAACTAAATGAAGCAAAAAGGAACGATAGTGAGCAGTAAAATCGCTTAAGGCGATTATCGTCCGTGATTTTTCACTTTTTTTCTTTCTTTTTTATTAGATCATAGGTGTCATTTGATGAAAGCAAGAAAGTTGCAATGTTGACTTTATGAATATAGATTCTTAAAATCAATTTTAGGACATTTTGAAGCTTGAGTCCTACGGTAAATTATGCGGTCGAACTATTCTTATAGTTGGAATTTACACGCAATAACTATTAATTCGTTTAAATAATGTAACGTTCTAAATACGCTTGTAATAAATTTCCTTCTCGAATTATTTTAATACCATTGATTGGGATCATGGATATTCCTGATTCACCAGGGCATTATGTACCTCAAAGCGCAATGCCAATTCTTGCAGCCCATATATTTGTTTTGGAACATGAAAATATTATAAAATGATGAAAAGAAAGTATATTGATTTAATTAGCAATAATTTGCCTTTCGGTATTTGGAAAGTAAATATATTTTTTTCAAATAAATTACTTACAATAACTGCTTACCAAAAATCAAGAAAAAAATGGTAAAGAAAAAGAAAGAAAGAATCAATATGGCATCGCTCTTTAATTAGATCATAAAATTACCACATGTTCTTGCTAGTTTTTGTCAAGTAATAAATTTTTAACTAACAAGAGGTGATTAACACTACTTAACTATGTCCATAAATTTGTATGAATCACATCCTCGGCGTTCCTATGATTCCTCTCAGCCATTCCTCTCTTCAAACCCTACCAACCATAGAAATGTTACGACCGCAAACATCTTAGCTGAAAATAAGGTTTTATGTACTAAACTTGTCAGCCCTGAAGCCATATATAACCTCCACCATCCTCCCCAATGTTGCAGCATCCCTCAGAGTTCAAGGGGAATGAAATATCAATAAGCTAGGAGGGCCCCTCAGAGCTCTGCAATATAACAGAATAAAGAAGAAACAATCGTTGAAAAAATAGTCTGAATTTCTAGTACGTAAATATATCATATTTTATCATAAATAAAAATAGAAATGGGGTCAGAATCTAAGAAGAAGAAGGTAGCGGTGGCGGGATTGGCCTCCATCCTCCTGGTGGCGATGGTTGTCGCCGTGGCTGTAGGTGTCAACAAGAAAAGCGGCGGAAATGACGGTTCGTCGTCCAACAGCGGCGACGGCGGAGTCAGCACCTCCAACAAGGCGGTTCACTCCATTTGCAAGCCTACAGATTACAAGGAAACCTGTGAAAAGAGCCTTTCCAACGCCAACAGCACAGACCCTAAGGAGCTCGTGAAGTTGGCGTTCCAGGCCACCGTCAAGGACATCCAGGAGGCCATCAAGAACTCCACGCTGTACAAAAAGTCCGCTTCCGACGACAGAACCAAAGGGGCCCTGGAGGTGTGCGAGGAGGTCCTCAACGACTCCGTCGAGGATCTCCAGAGATCGTTCGACAAGGTCGACGAATTCGACGTTAGCAAGCTGGATGACTACGTCGAAGATGTCAAGACGTGGCTCAGCGGCGCGATCACTTACCACGAGACGTGCATTGATGCCTTCGAGAACACGACAGGCGACACGGGGGAAAAGATGAAGGAAGTGCTGAAAACTTCGTCCGAGATGTTGAGCAATGGTCTCGCCATGGTGAACAGTTTCTCTTCCATGATTTCGTCGTTGGATCTGGAGAGCTTCAGCAGCCAGCGACGGCTGCTTTCGGAGGAAGGACAGCCCAGTTTCGTGGACGCCGCGACGAGGAAGCTCATGGCCGCGCCTTCGGGATCAGTGAAGGCAGATATCGTGGTGGCGAAAGACGGAAGCGGGCAATTTAAAACCATCGCCGGAGCAATCAGCTCGTTGCCCAAGAAGAACAATCGGACGATTGTGATTCGTGTAAAGGCCGGTGTCTACAAGGAGAACGTTACTATTCCGAAGAAGGTGAACAACGTCGTGTTGATTGGAGATGGGCCGACAAAGACCAGAATCTCCGCCAACAAGAACTTCGCTGACGGCACTCCGACCTATCACACAGCCACTCTCAGTGAGTATCGGTTTCGTAAATGTCCAATTATGTCTTCGTAATTGATGTACTGTCCCCTGATCAATTGTGTGAAAAATTTCTGTTGCAGTCGTGAATGCAGAAGGCTTCATGGCCAAGGACATAGGCATCGAGAACACCGCCGGGCCCGAGAAGCACCAGGCCGTGGCTGTCCGCGTTTCCGGCGACAAGGCCATCTTCTACAACGTCCACATGGACGGCTACCAGGACACTCTCTACGCCCACAGCTACCGCCAGTTCTACCGCGACTGCGTCATCTCCGGCACCATCGACTTCATCTTCGGAGATGCCGCGGCCGTCTTCCAGAAATGCCGCATGGTGGTCCGCAAGCCCATGGAGAACCAGGCTTGCATGGTCACGGCCCAAGGCCGCAAGGACAAGCGCAGCGTCGGCGTCATCGTCCTCCAGAACTGCGACATCGTGAGCGAGCCTGAGTTCACCAAAGTGAAGCCTCCTCTGAAGGCTTACCTTGGGCGTCCATGGAAGGAGTACTCCAGGACAATTATCATGCAGAGCAACATTGACGGGTTCATTGCTCCAGAGGGGTGGTCGCCATGGATGGGCAATTTTGCACTGGACACACTGTACTATGGAGAGTATCAGAACCGCGGACCCGGGTCGAACCAGTCGAAACGGGTCAAATGGAAGGGTATCCAGCACATGACCCAAGAGCTAGCTGAGAGCTTCACTGCTGCGAAGGTGTTCACAGGAGATGAATGGGTCAAGAACTCTGGAATCCCATATGTTCCACGCATGATGAAGGTGTAATAAGCATGCAGAAGTTAATTGATCATTGATCAATATTTTTTTTTATGTGTTATATTTTGAATTTTTAGTTCACTATTATGTGATTTGAATGTATAATTCATCGTATTGTTTTATTATGTGGGACGTGTTCCTTCGTAAGCAAAACCACAACAATAAAAACAACTGTTCTTTATTATACTAGACTTCTGTTTTATGTTTTAAATTTAGTTAGAGTTGAATCCAATTTTTATCCGACAACTTAGTATTTTTTGTCCTTTTAACTTTTAATATTAGGAAAATTTGGTAATTTAAAGGTAAGAGATGCTAATTTTGTCACCTGAGACACACAACGTTGAATTTTAAGGCTCTCAACCAAAATTATATGAGTGAAATGGCCTCTATAATCGCACGTGCTTTTTGTCGGAGAACCCAAACATCATTGGCACGTACAACACTTCAAGAAAATTAGAGTTTTGTAGCTTCAAATTGGTATAAGTTTTCAATTTCAAAACATTTTTATCAAACTTAAAAGTTAAAGGACAAAAACTCCAAACTGCAATAATCAAAGGATAAAAAATACATTTAATCTAATTAATTTAGTTGTGTGAGTGTGCGCGTGATATCAAAGTATGAAACGGAGAACTAATGTAATCCAATTCAATGCTCAAATCATTCGAACTCAAAGCCTCGAACACAACAGATTATTTAATCAAACTCAAATTCAAGTTAGAATTAAAATAATTCAAGCTTAAGTCAAATTCTTATTAATTAAGAGAGTGTTTGACTAAAATTATTTTTTAAAAGCTTATAAAGTCATGTAACTTATAGGATGTTTTTAAAACTTATAAACTCATAAATATTATTTTAAAAATTTCTAGTAAAATCATTTTATAAGATTTTATTAAAATTTATAATTATAGTTAATTTAAATTTTTTATGCAATAATAATAATAATAATAAAATATAATATAAAAATATTTATGTTATTTTTAATATATAAAATGAGAAAATTTATAAAAAATTTGAAATAAATTGACAATAACCAACTTATTTTAAAGTGATTATAAGTTTCAAATATCTTATTTTTAAAATTTATAAACTATTTTCTAAAAAAAATTATTATATACTTATGAATAGTTTATAAATTACTGAACATCTTTTAAAAAAGTTATAAAGTCACCCAAACACCCTCTAACATAGCTTGTTAAGTTCACGTCCTATTGCGCCGTACTTTGGACATAAAATGAACCCATTCCAATTAACAGTAATTTTATGCTATTGTCACCATCTACATGTCCTGTAGATACTGTAACTAGTGTAAATGTATCAAATAATAAAATTATCATAATTTTAATATTTAATTATTTTTTAATTTTTAATATAAAATTATAGCATTTATTATGAGATCAAGCACTCAATAAAAATGCACATTCACGTTGGAATGGACCTACACGGCACAAATTCCATAAGTCACGTTATGCACGTAGCTGTCGCGACATGGCAACGAGGGGTGCAGCCCAATTGATGCGACGCTATCAACTTGACGAGTATTCAGATTTTTCTTTCAGAAACAAGGATGCGATTTGAAGTATAAAACCGTGTGACACCGGTGTGTGATTAACAGGAGGATGGCTGTATGGCACATTGGATTGCGATTATGATTGTGACGGCGGGCCGCAATTTGAACACTTGAACCCCGCCTTCCCGCGTGGGGAGAGCGCGTGCAAAATTTATAAGTTATAAAATATTTTGTAAAATTTATAAGACTTATTTTAAAAATAAGTTTAATAATTATTAAGTAAAATAATTTATAAAATTTTATTATAATTTATAATTATAATTGATTATATTTTTAATTTAATAACAATAAAAATAAATTAAACACTATTAATAAAATATAATTTAAGGATATTTATATTAAGATGTTTGAATATAAAATGGGAATGACTAACTTATTTTTTGTGCTTATAAACTTTTTTCTTAAAAAAATTAACAAACGCTCATGAAAAGTTTATAAACTTACAAATATCTTATAAAATATTTAAAAAAATTTATAAATTCACCCAAAACCTCTTAATTTTTGTCTAGAGGATGGTTATTAAGTTGAATTCAATGGAACATGATGGTTGAGTTCAAACAACCACTCAAGCGAACACACAATGTATTTGATATTATTAATTTATAAAAAATATTAATCGTCTTAGTATAATTTTTTTATATAAATTATAATATTTTATTAATTATAACAAATTATAATAAAGATAATATTACAATCCTACCTTCCACTATCTTATCCAACATCACACGACCAAATATTTTATACTATAAAATTTTTATTTAAATTTAAATTTAAAATTTTTCTCTTTTATATATACAATTAACTAATTATTTTTTAATCATTTCATCTATTAATAATCAAATCAATAACTATTTATATATACACATACACTCACATTTATATATATATATTTATATTTTATAAACTAATTATTATTTATACATTTTATTCGTATCATCCAATCATTATCATATATTTTATATATTTATAAATAAATTAATTCAAATAAATATACTATTTATCACGTCAAATCTTTATTTTAAACCAATCTCGTCACAACACAATTTTTGTCATATATCATTTATAGTCAAAACATCGCATTCACGGGTGTACAAACCATCGTTTTTCTCGGATAATCAAACATACTCGGTCCGCGTGGAGCACGCGACGTGGTAATTACGCTTATTAAGGTTTTATTATATAGATAACAAATTTTGACATTTATGAGTTTCCTCGAATTTTCCTCCGTAACTATGATGGCACTGTGTTATTGTTTTCCTATTCAAGTTCGGATTCATTCATTTCCAATGTGATGATGGAAAACGCATCAGTCGTCCCTTTCCAATACGGGGGGGGGGGTTTAGGATTCGTCAATGACAAGGAAAAAGATAGTAACACGAATATTTAGCATTTGGAAATTTTAACAATATTTTAAAATGAAATTAAGAAATTTCATTGGCGCATTTTATTTCAAATCACATATTAGAATGTCATGTCGTCTTATATTATATATGTACGTATGTATGTATGTAAGAAGTTATTTGAATTTCATATTATCCACATCGTATCTACATATTAAGTTTAAAACTCCTACCGGTCGTTATACCAAACGCGACAATACTCCTATTGTATTTATTTCTTTATTTTTCTCATTCTTTTGCATACTATTTTTTCATACTTTACACCTAAATTTTACTTATTATATTCTTTTATATAGTTTTCACCCTTAACTTTTTTTAAAACTTTTCTCTGATTTTATAAAAAATTTAGACGCATTTCAATTTTAACAGTTTCTAATTTAATTATATGAAAAATTATTGATTTTTATTAGAAGATCAATTATAAAAATGAGATGTACATGTGATATAATTCAAGTATAAAACAAAATAAACCTACTGTATAAGTCGAGATATTATAATAACAATAATAATAATAAAGCACACTTTATATTTACATATAATAAATTATATTTTAAATTTTATATGGATAATGTGTACAAGACATAACTCCATTTTAATATGAAATTACATAATTATCTTCATTTTCATTTTTATATTTTTTCTATTCTCTTTTTAAACTCACTTTTATTTGTTTTCTTTATCAAATTTTCTCTGCTTTCAATATTTCTTATCATTATTTAATCTCTTATGTTAAATATTTCGTACTTTTTATTTTTAAACTATCATTTTGACTCTGAAACTTTTGCAAGTAAGCATCCGAATATAAAGGTAGATTGACCATACAATATGTGATTATTATATATCTTTATACACATTTAGTTTTAAACACATTATTTTCTGTGCCTATTAATTCATTTTTCATTAGTTTCATTAACTTTTAATTTTAACTTATTCTATCTTTAAAATATTTTATATATTTTTATTTATTACTCCATATTATATGCTTCATATCAAGGATAATTTTCAATTGGCTTTTTAAAGCATTTTTTTACTTGGAGAAGAAAAGATATTTTTATTCCAATTCAAAACTAAATTAATTATTCTTTTTCTAAATTTGGTTGTATTATCCACCAGTTAGTCCAGGAAATTTTTACACACCTCACATCCACCATAAAAGAAACAGAAGCAAATTTGGCTTTAACCTAAAATGTTTTTTCGTACATACGTTAGAGATTTGGCCTCCCGTTTGAAGATATTTTTATTAATTTTCATCTAATTCAAATAATTAAAAGAAAAAAAAGGGCCTCTCGAGGAAAAAATCTCAATAAAATAACATTGAAAAAACCAATTAAACTGAATAAATTTATCCAAAAAAGGCCTCATTAAAAAAAATATCAATAAAATAACATTAAAAATACCAATCAAACTGAATAAATTTATCCATTTTCCTACCCATCTCGTTTTTAATCCCTAATTTTTGGATATTTTCTTGCTGTACAAAAACCGTAGTCAAAATACTGAAAATGGTTTTGGCAACATGAAATCCTTATCCCATCTACTCGCGCGCCACGTGTCCTAAACGCTTCCCACTTCTCAGTCATCCCCCGACGACCTTTCCTGGAAAATACGACGTTGCTTCCTCCGAGATTGACTTACCTCGACGTCTGAGCCGGAGTCGCGTCGCCCCTCGCCTCACTTGGCCCACTTTCCAGGTCGACCACGGAGGCCCCACCGCTCGGCCCCGTCTCTCGCGGCGTCGCTGGTCCGCCGCCGCTCGGCGATTTTCTTCCCATGCTCAGGATTCGCTTAAAGGACAACAGCCGACTCACCGGTGAGTTCAGATTCAATTCGTTCTCGGATTCCGCCCTCCTGGGCGCCACTTCTATTCTAACCTGCAATTCCGGGGCCTTCCTCTGACCACCCACCGACACCGGACTACCATCCCCCTTAACCTCCTCTTGCAGACACGTGGATCGGAGCCCAGAATCCGAACTACACCCCGTTTCCGATGTATCCCCTTTCTCCACAGCGGTATATAACTGCCGCTCCACCTTTTCGACTGGGGAACGGCAGATGGGGCAGGTGGAGTGAGAATGGAACCACATGTCTATGCAGTCAATGTGAAAACTGTGGTTGCATTTGGGCAAGAGACGCACAATTTCCTTCTCTTCGAACTCGGACAGACACACGGCGCATTCCGTCAACGACAGCTCCGGCTTGGAGGAGTAAAGAAACACGGGGAGGGAATTGAGGACAGCTAGTTCAAGGCCGCCATCCACCGCGGACCTAGGGTGGCGGCTGTCGGCAAAATGCAAGATTCGTGACCGGTTGGCACGGCGCTGACGTCTCCGCTCGAGCTGGCGGCGGCGCATGCGGAGGAGGTACCATCTGGCATACAGATGGAGGCCCACCAAAAAGACAACAAAGGCAAAGAGTAAAACAATGGCACTGAGCATTATTTTTCCACTCAACGCATACCCATCTCCGGGGCCCGTCTCCATCCGCAGCCGTTGTACCTGATGATCGCTCATATCCGTTCTCAAACGTTCGGAGAGTAGAGAAAGAAAGGAAATAGAATTCTTCAAGAGGATAAACGGAGGAGGCAATGAATGAATGAGAAAGCAGAGACCGCAGGAGTCTTTGTATATGGGAAAAAAGTGAGCAAACAGTGGAGTAGGAAGTTTCTTGGCGGTTTCAGTGATGACATGAGGTGATGGGATTGGATGAGACTTATAAATTGCTCACAATTGAAGAAATGGGTCCAACTTACGAACAACAATGGAAGACGCCAAGGTTGACGCGGGGTTGTGTTAAATGACGGGAATGGGCTTGGCGGGTATCATTAGAATGGGTGGGGGATTATGAATATAAGTGGAGGTTAAATTTGGGAGGCGGTGGAAATCTGAGTGTAGCGCACACGTCAATTGTACGGAGATGAAGGGTCGAATAACGCACTTATTAGTAATTAGCTTTTATTCTCATCTATATATGATGAGCGAAGGAATGTGTTTTGGTCTCCGGTCCACAGCTGACAGCTCTGACCTCGAGGCCCTCTTTATTTGAAAAAAAGCTAATTAGAGTCCATCTATGATGGGAAGAAAAGATTTATTTTATGGGAATTGTCGAAAATTAAGTTCGCCTGAGGATTAATGTTATTAGACTATGATTACGGAAATTGATTGCCAAAATATTAGTGTATATTGCGTGCGTTTGACACTTATCTTTTCAGTTTTCAAAAGAATTAATGATAATGTTTGGAGACAGGACTGGGGACTACAAGTAAATGTCATGAGAATACACGGTTGATATCTTAGTCGACGTGCCATAAATAAGTAATATATTGATCAAATCATGATGAATTTCTTACTGATATTTGGGTTTAGATTGTTACAACATGTGACTTGATCTTGGTTTAGGGGCTTGAGCTGGACTGCTGAAGCTTACTTTTGGACTGTGAAATTCTTGGTTGACTTCCACTAAGAGATTCGTCAACGCGGGCTACCCTAATTGGACTTTGGACGTAAGTACTTTGTTATGTGGACTGTGGAAGATATAGGCTATGTTTTCGGCTCCATTTCCTACAAAAAAATGCACACACTCTCAGAATTATTGCATTTTTGAATTTTTTTCTTATTTTACTCTCCCTATATTTGGTTCCAATTTAATCACTATTTGCTCTCACTAAAAAAATTTACAAGTCAAAAATCTTATATTATCAATTTTATTCAAATTTAAATTTAAAATTTTCTCTCTTATATTTTTTTTAATCAACTACTTATTTTTTAATCATTATATCTATTCATCATCAAATTAATACATATTCCTATAATTTTTTTATTCATATTCATATATTTTAATATCTTATAAACTTATATAATATCACATCATCTAATTATTATTGCATATTAAATATAAAATATAAAATTTCTTTCCCTCTTTTACAGCTTAATGCCAAAAAATGATTTTCATCCCTATTCAAATTATCCAATTTTTTTCACCCATCCTAATTAGGAGCAAATAGAGCCACTATTTTCAAGAAAATATGTTTGAACTCACATTAAAAAATAAAACCAAACATAACCTTAGAGTGTCTGTGGACAAGTACAGAAAAAATCTACAATTCTTTATTGTATCGAACGAACACCTTTTCACTTTCATAAAAACTTCAAAACTCATGCACCATCCTTCCCCAAATTTTGGGACTATTTCATCGATTGAGGGTTCAAATTGGGGGGAAGTATCAGTAATATTTGCGCATTAATTCAGAATCCAAAATTCTATTTTTAAGAGAGTATGCACTTGGTGTTTATGTTTGGATCCAAATTTAGATCCATCTAAATAAATTTTTAAAAATACATCATATATTAAAAAATCACTTTTTATCGTTTTTTTTTCTTATTTTTATATAATTCTTAAGTTTTCATGCTAAATTTCATCCATTTAAATTTGTATCCATACATAGCCTTAGTTTCATAAAATGTGACATAGTTTTGATATTGTAAAATATGATAGGTTATTTTCTAAAATCATGTGACGTATCTTGTTTGAGATTAAGCATTTAGAGAGTGTTTGGCAAAACTTATTTTGGAGAGCTTATAAAATATTTTTACAAGTTATAATCTTATATATCTTATTTTAAATATAAGCTAAAGGTATTTGGTAAGATCATTTTATAAAATTTTATTAAAATTTATAATTATAGTTGATTATAAATTTTTTAATATAATAATAATAATAATTTAAACACTATTAATACTATGTAATTTAAAGAATTTTATATTTTTTTAATATATAAAATAAAGTAGCTTATAAGATATTTAAAATAAGATGAAAAAAATTAATTTATTTTTTAAGAACTTATAAACGTCAAATATTTTAATTTTGAAACTTATAAACTCTTTTATCAAAAAAAATTATCAAATGCTCTTTAGAAGTTTATAAATTCCTAAAAATCTTATAAAATATTCTTAAGAGCTTATAAATTTACTCCAATGCCTTGTTAGTACATATATCTTTTGGATAGGGCATTTCAATGAGTTTTTCTTTTTTTTTTTTTTCCAATTTGAAATTTATAGGCTATGTTCGAGAGAAGGGTTTTAGTTAGAGATAATATTTGATAGGAGTTATATTGATATGAGTAATATGTTTTGAAAAAATGTTTTAGTGAAATAAATGATATGATTTTTTTTAAATATATATGTAAAATATATAATTATGATTAAATAATGTGATAATATATAAAAATAATGATTTTGGTTTAGAGTGTAAATAAAAAAAGAAGAAGTGACTATGTGTATGGTGTGTGTGTGTGTATATAGTTATTAATTTAATTATTAATAAATATAATTTAGGGTGCCAATGAGGGTAGAGATGGGTGGGGGTTAGGGTGAAGAGGGCATTGGGTTGGAGGAAATTTTTTTCCCCCAATTTTAAATGGGAAGCCTCTCCGTGCCCTAACCTTTGCTTTAATTAAGTAAATATATAGATATATATTATTCTTATCTATATTTATATTCTTGAGAAAATAAAATATACAATATAAATTTGTGTAATTATTTTAATTTTACATTCGTTTATTAGTTAATATTTTTGTTTTACTTCTTTTCTAATTTATTTTTATTTACATTTTATCTCAAGTTTTCTTTCTTTACAAACTCTTTTAATATTTCTTTACTATTATACCTTCAATTTTAAATGACGTTATTTTTGTTATTTAAAATACAATAATTTTATAATTTGTAAATAATTTTGCACATACAAAAAATGTGAAATCTATTAGTCAGAATAGATTATAAGCTAATTCTTAATTATGTTTAATGTTTAGTAATTAATTTTGTATATTATTTTATATGTAGTTAATTTAAAAAATAGTTAATTCAAACTATTTTTTGATCTTTATAATATAAAAAAAATTGCTTGCCCTATATTTTAATGTTTTTTATATTAATTATGAAAAATGCTTGTCATGTTTATTTTTTTGTGGAATTAATTGGTATTATTTAATTTTGTTAATAGAAACAAATAAGATCAAACTTTTTTCTAATTTTAATTTTTTAAATAAAATTAGATAATTTTCTTTCTCTAATTGTGAACCCACGGGTGATTCAGGTGAGGGCGATGGGAGATATTTGGTCACAAGAATAGGAGAAAAATCTCTTACCCTATTGTCATATTTAAATATGATGATTGAAAAATAATTAGTTAATTATATATATATAATTTAAATTTAAATTTAAATTTGAATGAATGTTTTATTAAATTATATAAGTTGATAATGTGAAGTTTGATATGATAATTTTGAGTTAAAAATTAAATTTTAAACATAATTATAGAAAATTTAAATTTAAATAAAAATTTTACTAAATAATATATTTGATAATAGAATATTCGATAGATTCAGTGATGGTTCAAAGTAGGCTTCCAAACATAGGGTTGAAGTTATTTGTTGTGGTGTCGGTGTGTGGTCTTGCTCTCTATGCTACAAATGCATAGGCCTGAAGTAGGGTTCAGTAGATCGCATGTTGAGGACGCGCCGCTTCCTCAAGGTGCGGGCGCGAGAGCACTGGTCGCGCGAGCAGTGTCTACAAAACCAAGTAGTAGAGACAACAAGACACGTGTTGCTGGTTTCTTCTTACCATTGGACTTAATAATTGTTTATTGTTACTTGGAAATTTAACATTATCAAGTGCATATTCCTTAACACCACCACACGTCCTCCCGTGATATGTTGCTTAGATCGGGGATGTCGTCTCCTCGAAGTATCACTGATAACCGTAACTCGTTGCAGGGTCTCTCGGGGTCAAGTTTACACGCTAATAACATAAATTAGTGTACCACGTTGATGCAAACTACTCAGCAAGATTCGTTGATTTATTACATAAACCCAAAAAAGCTACTATTACAAATATATTCGAGTCTAAAAGACTCATTTATAAATAACGATGATGATGATGATTTTGAGGGAACGTGCTTCACGTCTTTCATCCTTCCATCTTCTTATAAATTTCACACAATCAAATACTTTATTCAACAAATTTTTTAATTAAATTTAAATTTAAAATTTTCTTCCATTAATTAACTATTTATTCTTCAATTATTATTATTTTTATAATAAAATCAATATTTATATATACACATATATATTTCACATTCATAAAAAAATATATATATATATATATATATATTTGCATCCTATTGTATCATTTATTTATTTTTATAAATCTCCTATACCTATATTCTAATAAATCAAAATTTTCAAAACATAAAATGTTCAGTTTAAAAATTTAGGTCCAATCAGCTATTTTATTAAATTTAATTTCATATTTTTTAAGATGGATAAAACTCTTTAATTAATGTCAAATTCAATATAAAATAATTAAAATAAAAAATAATTAACTCCATACATCAAATATAATTAAATAATTCTTTAAAATAATCACAATAAACTTTAATCCATTCCTAAAAATGACCATATCTTAAAATCGTATCCAAACACACTAATATTCACAGTGCAACTCCTCATAGCCATCATCAACCCCTCTTCCTAACATAGCCCTTAAATCTAACGAGAGGTTTTGGGGCATTATTAGGGTAACGGCCCTCATGCGTCAAATTTATGAATGCAACAACGGGAAGGCCTTTGTCCTAAGAGAAGTCCAACAAAAGATGTGACTGCATTTATTAGGGTTAGCAAACTCCAAAGGCCATTCCCCCTCCTTCCCTCGAGCCCCAAACACCCCCTCAATTTTTACATATCCACCCTCTCTCCCACCCCCTTGTCTCAAAATAATCCCAGCAGACACAGAGTAGCCAGCCACTTAACTTGCAAGAAACCATGTCCAACAAAACCCCCATATTCCCCGTAGCAGAACCCCAGCACTTCACTGACTATGGATTTGAGCCGCAGATTGACTACTTCCAGGTTTTGCCACTTATCCATACACTCCTCTTTCAATGCTTTATTTTCGAATTGATCTATGCATGTAAACCTTAACAATGTACTCAAAATTGCGCACATTTTGATATGTCGTTCTGACAAAAAGATCACGATGCCTAAGATCCATAGTTTAACATGCCGTTATGTATGTCGGATGTGCATTTGAAGGTGTTGGAAGAAGCCCGCAAGCACAAGAGGGAGTCAGCTTCGAGATCCTTGGACCTCAACTTCAAGCTGCAGAAACCCATCTCCAGAGACGACTCCTCCAAGAAAATCAAGAAAAACAAGAGACGCTGGTGGCGCAACGCCCTCCTCTTCTTCAGGTTTCCCAGGTGGGCCCCTCACGGCCAAGCCACCGCCGAGCGGGGTACTAGCCACCATCATCACCACCACCGCCTTGGTTCGATATCCGGCCCTGTGTACATTACCGAGAGCAGGAGTCCCTACAGGACGGCTAGCAGGCCAGGCTCCGGCCCGCTCGTGAAGGGCGAAGCGGAGATTCCGTACATCAGCCTCAGGGAGCTGAACATGGACCAAAGCTGTAGGGTTTCCGCCGCGGCTACGCCCATATATTTGGTCACATGATGGAGGAGACTGACCGTCTTTGGCTTTTCTTTTTCCCTTTTTCAGAATGTGACCTCTTTTAGTGCAAAGTCACTTCCATGGTGGTCTGGGGGCTTCTTTCTTTTTCTTTTCTTGGGGTTTCGTGAATGTGGCCTTTTCTTTACTGCAAAGTAATTTGGTTGGGGGATGATTAATGTAGCTCAGTTAACAAATTAGCATTTTTTTAGTGCTTATTTATATAAATAGTGATGAAATATTGTGTTTGGTTTTCAACTATTCATGTTTGGTTCTTTTTGTTCTTTATATTCCTTTTCTAGCATATAAACTTCCAAGATAGTGTTTGCTTCAAATTTTATTCTAAAAAACACGTGTTGCAATTGTTATATTTTTTAAATTTTTTTATATATTTTTTTATTTTTACATAACTTTTAATAAAATTACACCTAATTAAAAACCCACAAAAAATTATCTTTTACTTTTACATAATTTTAAATAAAATTACACTTAATTAGAAAATCATTCAAAAAACTAAAACAAACATAGTCCAAGTATTCACTTGTAGACCACTATTAGAGCCTTCTAGCCACCGTATACTATGCAGTATACTCGTATGCTTTCATTATGTTTGGATCCATATTTCACACCATCTTTAAATATTTTTGCCAAATAGAACGCACATTAAAATATTATTTATTATTCTTTTTTTTATATTTTTATATCATTCTTAAATTTTTGTGTCAAATTTTTGTATCTTTTTAAATGGGATCCGAACATAGCCTTTGCGTATATGTGTATTAACAAGTTGATCTTCAATTCATTGAGGACTTGAGGCATTAATTTAATTTACTAATCAGTAATCTCTGATTTGGTGAACGCACATCCATGCTTGTTTGTCTGTATTGTGAAGGGCCCTGTAAATTCGATTTGGTACTTGGGTGCCCAGCAGTAGGAAAGTCTTCGATGCCCTTTCCTTTCAGGGAGACTTGACCGCAACATTTTGGCCAACTTACTTCTTCAATTAGTTCCATTAGATGAAGTGGATAACTAATGACTGATGCGATATGTTATTGGCTTTTTGGTTGAAGTGCATAACCAATGACTGATGCGATATGTCATTGGCTTTTTGGATGTATTAAATTTGCGTGTAGTTACCCAAGGGCCCATCTAATCCCACAAGCTTACACTTGCAGCAAGTATGGGTGGTATGGCAAGGTACACGGGGCATCTAGTGGGTAAACAGGTCCAAGTTGTCAGACTCACTCGGACATTGAGTGGGTAATCAGGTCCAAGTAGTTAAACTCGAGTCAAAAGAAGTATTCAGTAGAATCGAGTCGGAGAAGGCTTAGTTTGCCCTAAACCCTATCATTCTCCAGTATCGTTCTTCAGACTCTTATCATCTTCTAGAATCATCCTCTAGTAAAGGTAGTTCTAGCATCAAACCACAATGAAAATAATAGTCAGATACCATTATAGTTAGCTTACAATGTGCAAGTATAGTTGGAAGATAAACAATTTTTAATGACAGTATAAAAGCACAAACTTTATACTGAAACAATACATTCTCTTTACAACAAATATACATCATCTCTTTACACCATGGACATAGACTATTCTAGCTAAACCATGTAAATTTTGTGCTTGTTATTCTTGTTTGTGGGTGTATGTTCAAAATTTACCATCTTTCATATTTCAAATTTTGAATAACACCACATTAGTGCCGTATGTGGAAAACCACCTATATTAAGTATATCAAAAGTCATGGAAGGTGGAGAACTTAAACTGACATCACCATCCTTTAGTTTAATAAGAAAATAGTTTCAGTCTATTATAAATGAAACTGTGCAAAATGCTCTATGAGAACACTTGCTATTAAAAGCTCAAGCGAGAGACAGACATGAGGTTACGCCCCCTGTGGAGCAAAGGAATATATCTAATGATGTGGAGTGTATAAAAAGTAGCTTAAACAGGAGGGAGTTGGATTGAAAGGACAAGGAAATTGTTATCCGAAAGGGAAAGGCAGTGACATTAATAGAAAATGCCCCTTTTTTTTGGAAAAGGTCTTTAATGATCCATTACCTAAGAACTTTCGCAATGTGTTGATCGTTGATTACAATGGGGTCTTTGACCCATCCGAACTCTTGTCTAAATTCAGACAAAAGGCTTTGCTTCATTAATACTTTAACAGAATTAAGTGTCAAGTATTCCTCACCGCCTTAGGAAGAACCGCACAACAGTAGTTCGCTCATTTCTTGCTCGAGATAATTTATTGTTTCGAAGATTTATCTTCTTTATTCCTTCATCAACTTGCCAATAGTAAGAGGTATGAAAAAACCCTCTGTCTTTTTTTAGTCGTAAACAAGGTTTAGATGAACCCTTAAGGGAATATATAAGGCGGTCCACCTGAGGAGCCTTAAATAAGCTTGCTGTGACTCAAGAGGTGTTGGCAAGCACCTTTGCCCAGGGTTGAGGGATGGAGAGTTTTTGTGGTCATTGGTTAAGAAGTCGTCTTAAGACTTTGATGAAACACTTGCTTGGGCAAAAAAGTATATTAACGTGGAGGAGGCTAAGAGAGAAAGAAGTGATAGGAACACTGAGGTTGTTAAAAGAGCTAAGAAGAACTAGTCAGCCACTGAAATTCAAGCTAAAGATCGCAAAAGAAAATAGGAGCAAGGGTGACCAACTACAATGACTCTTTTGAAGGTTAGCAGGGAGCATATTTTGAATACTTTGTGGCACATTAATGTTCTTAGATGGTTTAAGTCATCTTAAAAGCCACCTAAGAACCCAACAAAGGTTGAATTTTACAAATTTCACAATAAACTTGGCCACACCACCAAAGCCTATAGTAATCTAAGGAGGCAAGTGGAAGCATTGGCCCAAAAGGGATGATTACGGGAATTTATACAAGATCAGAGACAAGGTCTCTCTAGAGTTGGGAGTGAATGATCATCCCAAGCTATTGTGTGATATACTGAAGAAAGACAACATTAACATGATCTTGGGAGGGTCTGAAGAAGGGTCCTGGAACAGGGTGAGAAAGCAATTAATTCATAATATCGAAGAGAGAGGCATGAGGAAAGAGAATCAGATTGGCCAGGGCCACCCTAACTAGGGTAGTGATAACTTTTGGGGAGGAAGATTTGAAATAGGTCATGTTATCACATTAAGATGCATTGGTTATCACCTCCCCACAGATAGATATGAGGTAACCAGATGCCTTATCAATGGAGGGAACTTTGTGGATATTTTATTAGGAGAGGTGTTCAAGTAGATGGAATTGTAGGAAACGAATTTGGAGAATGGTACACCTGCCCTTCGTGGATTCTCTAGTGAAGTAATATGCCTCAAGGGAAAGATATATGTACTTGTGACTTAGGGAGAGAGGCACTACGTAGATCAGGATAATTTAATTCTACATTGTGGATACCGCTCAATTCGTATCATGTGATATATGGACGACCAGCCTTAGTAACCTTCTAAGTTGTTGCCTCCCTAGTTCGTGTTGTTGTAAAGTTTCTAACTTCTAGAGGACGAATTAGGGTAATCCAAGGTGACCAACGCATGTCCAAATGTTGTTATGTGGATTTCATTAAGAAATTCAACCCTAGAGATATGAAGAGCCCAAGAGAAAAAGTAGAAAGAAGCATTAAGCTCTCAAAGAAGATCTAGTTGATTTCATGAGAGAGCATGTCCATGTTTTTGCTTTCTTGATAGAGGATTTGATAGGAGTTAGCACTGAAGTCGCTGAGCACAAGCTTAATGTGGAGCTCAAGAGAAGGCCTATCAAGTAAAGTTGAGGTCTTTTAGTACACAAAAGCTTGAAATAATGAAGACAGAGTTGGATTAATTGTTGAAAATAGGGCATGTGAGAGAAATAAGTTTCTAGAATTAGTGGCCAATGTAGTGATAGTCCTAAAACTGGAGGAAACTAGTGCATGTGTGTGGATTTTAGGGTCTTAAATAAGACTTACCTTAAAGATTGTTGCCCACTACCTCATATTGATCAATTGGTGGATATAACAGCGGGAATGGAGGCACAGACTATGATGGATGCTTTTTGGGGATACCATTAGATCTCTTTGTAGCTAAGGACAAAAGAAAGGTATGCTTCATTATGTTATTTAACACTTTTTTGTATATTGTCATGCCATTCGACTTTAGGAACACAGGAGCTATCTATCAAAGAATGGTAAATAGAGCGCTCAAGGCTTAGATAGGAAGGAATATGGAGGCATATGTTGAGAACATGTTGGTGAAGTCACAAAAAATGGTGACTCGTGTGGAGAACTTGCATGAGACATTCCAAACACTGGAAAGGTATAACCTAAAGTTGAACCTATTAAAATATATTTTTAGTATTGGAAGTGGGAAGTTCTTGGGTTATATGCTAACCTCGAGAGGTATAGAGGCTAATTTTGAGAAGATTAGGCCTATTATGGAGCTGCCTTCTCCCACTAGTGTGCATTAAGTCCAAAAGTTGTTGGGAAAGATAGCGGCTCTATCTCGCTTCATATCTTAGGTCTCAAACAAAAGCTTGCACTTCTTTAATGTCTTTAAGAAAGTCAAAGAATTCACCTAGGATGAAAAGTGCCAGCAAGCTTTTGACCAATTGAAAAAGTGTTTGTCTAAACTACCTCTGGTGAGTAAGCAAAACTTGACAGAGTTTATTATTGTATCTAGCAGTTTTAGAGGCTACAGTTGGTGTTGCCCCTATTTAGGAGTTGAAATAGAAATTCCCTATGTACTATGTTAGCAAAATGCTACAGGAACCTAAGGTGAGGTACTTTAAATCGAAAAAAGTGATATTGCCTCTTGTTGTTGTAGTAAGACGATTGCGCCCTTATTTCCTAGCCTATCCCATAATTGTCTTGACCAACTACCCTATAAAGAAAATTTTAGGTAGCAAATGTGCTTCAAATAGGATTCTCAAATAGGTCCTAGAGTTAGTAGAGTTTGAGATTAACTACAAACCTTGGAAAACTATTAAAGCACAAGCATTAGTGGATTTTATGGTGGAAATGGCCGTGGATGTGAAGATAGAATCATGAAAATTGTTTGTGGATGGATCCTCTGCTCAAGGATCAGGAAATTGGAATTGTAATAATCAGTCTAGAAGGATATGTTTTTGAGTATAGATTCAAGATAGATGCCAATCTAACCAACAACGAAGTTCAATTTAAGTTTTATTACGGGGCTTGTGGGTAGCTTACTAACTCAACTTACCCAAGATTATGGCCCACACGAACTCACAACTTGTTTGTCAACAGTTTCAAGGTGAATATGCAGTTAGAGATGATCAAATGAGAAGATATTTGGAGGTAAAATAGGGTGCAACATCAAAGCTTGAAGAGTTTGAGTTGTGACAAGTAAGCAGAAAATGATAATATAAGGGCGGATGAGTTGGTCAAAGTGGTAAGAGCCTTGAATTATCAATTGCCTCTTCAGTCGTGACGAAGGTGGTCCATAAATTCACCTCAAACAACTAAGGTTTGGTGCTAGGAAAAGGCGATTGGAGCCCCACAATTAAAACTCTGAAGGGGTAAACCCACGATAGAAAGTTATATATTTAGGCTTCTCAATTTATATTGATAGGAGACATTCTATACCGTAAAGAATTCTTTTAATTAATACAAAAGTGTTCGTGGTAAAGAAAGAGAAAGTAGGTAATGAAAGATGTGCATGAAAGGATGTGTGGAAGCCACTCTAGAAGCTAACCTTTGACCTAAAAAATTTAGAGAGTTGGATAATGAAATATACCATGAGATGTGAAGTTTGTCAAAATATGCCAACATCCCTTACCTACGAACAAGCCTGGACAAGCTATTCTGGTCCCAAGTTAGCTTTTCGCACTATGGGGAATCGATGTTGTTAGACACTTCCCATGAGATAGGCTTGACGTTTGATTTAACAGGGTCCAACAGAAGTGGTGCCAATCCCAACTGGTTTAATACTTGGACCACGTTGTACGCGTTTGTGAGGACGTGAGCTGCAAAGCAAGGAAGACAAAAAAAATGACTGAAGCGGAGTTTGAGAACGGAAATTATCTGCCACAGTGGGGACTCATATAGCTAGCTTCATAGATGTTCCAAAATCTGTCTGTCTTTTGGTAAAATTAGCCAACAAAAATTTCACAGGTTTTTTTAATTAATTTTCTTGTAACCTAATTAGGCCAAGCCGGCTGGTATGTACTGTACTGTTTCCTTCTGCCTTTCTATGAATTTAGAAGTCGCTGAGGCTACGAACAGATAACACGGCATTAATAATGGAGAAAATAGAGCACAAAATAGTACCCGTCGGTGGCCTCAAAATGCACGTGGCCGAGATCGGGGAAGGCCCTTTAGTCCTCTTCGTCCACGGGTTCCCCGAGCTGTGGTACTCATGGCGCCACCAGATGGTCTTCATGGCGGAGCGCGGGTACCGTGCGGTGGCGCCCGACATGAGGGGTTACGGTGACACCACCGGAGCACCCCTCGATGACCCTTCAAAGTTTACCTTGCTCCACTTGGTCGGCGACCTGATCTTGCTCCTGGACGCGATTGCTCCCAATGAGGATAAGGTGTTTGTTGTGGGGCATGACTGGGGGGCCTTGGTTGCTTGGCGCCTGTGCTTGTATAGGCCTGACAGAGTCAAGGCCTTGGTGAATTTGAGTGTTGCCTTTTCTCCCTGTAATCCTCAGGGGAATCCGGTAGAGAAGTTCCGCAGCTGGTTCGGGGATGATCATTATGTCTGCAGATTTCAGGTGGGAATTACTCGTAACTTCTTTTACATTATGTCTAGAATTTGGGTCTCTTTCTTGGAGTGTGCTTAGATTGGTCGAGTTTTGCTATGGATTTTGTGGTGGTGTTTAATTTGAATCCATGATGTCGGAGAAAGATCAGTTCTTTTTGGGTGTAAAGAAATATTGATTTACTTTCTTGAATTTGCTTTGGATTGAAACATTTTTGACAGAGGGATGGCAAAATCTTGGTTTCAAATCATGATTTCAAAGGAATATAAAAAAGGCTTTTTCCCAAAATGGGACTTTGGATTGCAAAGCCTTATCAAAATTGTGTTGTTTCCAAGCAATTGAATTCGAAGCTAAGGTATTTAGGAGCAAGCTTTCTGACAAATTTCATTCTCATGATTGAATTATTCATTCCAAGGGCAACCAGGAAGTCCTCTGCCCAAAGGTTTTTCCTTTTCTGACTGCCAGTTTAAGCTTACTCAATGAGTAAAGATTGTCAATTTTGGAACTGAAATTTAGCCGTGCTTGTGTTGATTCTGTTTGAGCAGCCTCATAATATTTCAAGCATCTGTCATCTATCACTGGCTATGTGTCGTCATAAAACAAAATGAAGTGCCATTTCTAAAGACACGCTGCTTTATAATGTTGCAGGAACCAGGTGACATAGAAGCCGAGTTTGCAAATATCGGTGTTAAGGAAGTTCTCAAGAATATCCTGGCATTCCGCACTCCTGGTCCGCTTTATTTTCCCAAGGGTAAAGGATTTGGCTATTCTGCTGATAGGGCACCTTGGTTAACAGAAGAGGAGCTGGACTATTATGTCAGCAAATTCGAACAGACTGGCTTTACTGGAGGAGCGAATTACTACCGGGCCTTTGGCTTGTAAGTGCTCCCCATGTCTTAAGAAACTATGATACTTTGTAGATATTGATTTTTGTTGTGTCGTACATATATCATTTTCACAGTTCTAGATTGAAGCTGCATTCTCGGTGATGCTGTTACCCATTCATGCATTGTTATTACCCAACACTGAATTCAGATTGATTTGGTTCTTTGAACATATGAGACGAATTCTTAATTCCCTTTGCTCTTGCTGCTACTAATTGCAGAAGCTGGGAACTGGAGGCACCCTGGGTTGGAGCTCAGGTGAAGGTACCCACAAAGTTTATCGTGGGCGAATTTGACCTTGTCTATCATGTTCCAGGGACCAAAGATTTCATACACAAAGGTGGGTTCCAGAAATTTGTGCCGTTGTTGCAGGAAGTCGTGGTGCTGGAAGGCGCATCTCACTATGTCAATCAAGAGAGGCCAGATGAGATCAACCAACACATCTATGATTTTCTGAAACGGTTCTAAGTGATCTACTGGTAATAACTGGGCAGATGGCTTTGTACTTGCATCCCTCAAAAGATTAGAACCAGAGGAGCGACGCTTCAAGCTTTAGGTTATCGCCTCATTCTTAGTACAATAACTTCCAATGATGGAAGCATAAAACGTTTAGAATAATTCTTGTAGAAGTTGTTTACTTTGATATTGTTAATCCATATCTCCAAATTTCCACGTAATGTGAGAGACAGGAGACAATCCTAAATGTTTCGAAAATTTGCTGTCTTTTAGCTGATTGAGAATTATTTTTACTTTTCTTTTCTCCTTATTTGGCACTCTCCCCGGGCTTCTGTATGATTACCACCTCTTGTCCTTTTTGTTTCCTCCCTCTCACCCAAGATATGTGCCCTCATTTTTTACACCTGCAAAAACTTCAACATGAACTGATCAACCTTCATCTCCTTCGGTCAAGATCTGCTGACTTTCTGGGCATATCCAGAACAGCGTTCTTTGAAAGTTGAAACCCCCTCAATCACCATAATATCTGCTGTCAAGTTATGGCCTGGATGACTGCACAGCTCCACCACCACCTCTGTGTCAGCGAATTTGCCACCGCCCTTCAACTGGTTGCCAGTTCCATCACTTTACGTCAATCACCATTCACCAGATCTACCATGGAAGGACTTGTGCTCTTTGTATCTGCAAATGCTCCTACCCTTCTAATCGTTGTGTCTGCTTCTATTTTTGTAACCCTTAAGAACCAATCAGTATACATGAATGTAAAGATAAAAGAATCAAAACAAAGGTTCACTCAAAAGTGCGAAGATGAAATCTAAGACATTGAAATGCTCCTCAGTGATGATCACATGGAACAAAGCAACCCTTATAGCAACTAAGCTAACCTCCAACAATTCTGCTTTTTCCCATCTTATCATCTATACCGTGATGTTAGGCTTCTCAGGGAACTCATATTTTCCACTCCCATAATTTCCAAGAGCCATCACTTCTATCTTGCAGTGTTGCCCACCACGAGAGGACAGGGACATGTAATATATCGACAGGATTGAAAATGATTAAATTGTTGCAGACGTGACAGCTATCTGCACAAAATAATATGATCTCAGGAGCAACTATGCTTGGACAGGCACATGCAATACATGGAGAAGATTAAGAACAAAATTCCTGAAAATTCAATAGCTATGGCAAATCATGAAAAGACAACACTCGAACAGTAAAAACTGACCTCCAATATGGAGAACACTGAGCTTTCTTTATGTTGGGTACTGTCAAACCATGTGAAGTGGCCATTGCAATACCAACGTTTTGGGATCCTTCGACATAACTGGAAGGAAAAGAACAGCGCAACAGAAAGACTTGTGAAGGATTTGTAGTGTGGTTGAGGTAATAAATAGCACTACAGAAAGAAGTGCTTAAATCTATTTTGGGGTAAATACAACATATGCTTCACCAGACTGCCATATTACTGCATCAGCTATTAGAACAGATATATTACCAAATTAATCACAAGAGCAGAGTTATTCAACAGAATTTTAACAGCTTGCCGGTTCAACATTCAGCCATAAAGGTATCGATCTGCCCCATTGAATAAGGTTAAATACGATAAACTTGGTAAAATTCAAGTCAGCACACCCTGACTCTTTATCTTTGAGAAAAGCAACTCCATGAATATCTACAGTTACGGGACACCATAACAACTATGCATCGATTGTCCCATATGCACATAAACCGTTAGGTAGAATATCACATAGACTTGCGGATGAATATGACAATACAGAGTGAAATTCAAGCCAGCACACCCTGCATCTATATATTTGAGAAAACTAAGCCCATGAATATCTACAGTCAAACAAATTCATGGCGACTGTATGTTGCTTGTCACATGTGAACAGTAACCATTCAATGTTGAATCCTTATTTTAAAAACTAGATTGGACATCAAATCGGAAAATTGGATTATTGATTCAACTGGTAATTCAACCTTGGTCAACCCATGTAATATTTATATTATAAATATTAATTAATATATTAAAAATACATAAAATAGTGAATATTAAGAAAAAAAATAGTTGAATCTAATTTTAAACATTTTTAATTACTATTAAAAGTTAAATTTATTGCACTAATACAATAAAAATACCACAAATGTAAAAACAATAAATATGAATTCAAAAAATAAATGTAAAAATATAAAAAAATGTGTCATATTAAAATATTTAATCAAAATATAAATGAATTTCAATAATGTCTTATATATTACATATGTGTTTAAGTCAAAAATTATTGGACATCTTGAAAAATAATTTATTTGATTTATAAAATTTCCTTTACATGAAGATAATGTCACTCTTTTTCACAGGAGCTAAAAATAAAAGTACGAAAAATTATCCAGTACTGGTATAAGATACAATTAGAGAGAATCATGATAAAAATAGCATCATGTTGGAAATAAATATGAAGTGGAAAAAGAGTTAGATTCTTGAGAATAGAAAAATCCACTTACGTACATGCTCACATAATTTGGTTTGGCTCTGTCACCTAACTTAGCAGATCTAATCAAAATTTGTAATTGAGCCTTCTACACACACAACATACCACCAGTTGCAATGACCTTAAAAGGGTAACACGCCATGGGCGAACTCCCATTTGGGAATCAAGGAAAGAAAGAGTGGCTTGTGCAAGTGCGATGACTGAGACAAATTGGAAAAAAAAAAACTTGCAGGCTCAGACTGGACTTCTCTGATAATTTGAGCTACTCTTTGCAATGAAATATTGTGCTCCACTTCACAAATATTGGTTGGCATCACGTAATGGAGCAAATTTGCTTAAACTAAGGGTGGTGCAAATTCACAAAATCAACAATAGGGAGGTTTCCGCTTAAACGTTGAATAAGTAACAGAGCAGCCACTCACCTCCTCCACAAATCATTTTAGAAGTTCACACTCTGCAATACCTTCACCTGTTTGTGCCAAAGGCATGGAAGACCAGCCAAAGTCTGAGTTGTAACGTAGCACCCTTTAATCCCAAACGGAATGCTCAACTAAAATAAAACAATTAACATATAGAGCAACAAACAGATTCAGTCACCAGCATTTGACAACACTCACAACAAATTTCAATAAATTCTTCATCTCCAAGCAAAATAGACGCAGATAGAATTATTATACTGTCTTGATCAACAGAACTGAACATACTGCCAAACACATATTTTGTACTCCATTTGTTGATGCTAGTGCCTCTTGCAGAAAACTAGAAGGTCTTTTTTTCTCCTTTCCATTGCTCCCAAACAAGTAGCAAATTAAGAATTTCCATGCCAAAGAACAAGGAATGAAAACAAGAAACAATAGGAACTTACAGAATTTCCGTCAAAATGATTCTTAAAGTGAAACAACGTTCTGGGGCTCCTAAAGGGGTTCCATTGAACTCCACATAGAGAACCCACTTCAGAATTAGCTCTTCCAGCTATTTCTATAAATTTGTTATAGAAATTTTAAAGAAATTTGCTACTGATTTTGAATAAAGTTTTGGCATTTGTGATTCATTTCTATAGATTACACTCCCATTCCTCTCATCATTCATTATTAGCTACAAATGAATTTTCAGCAAGCTACATCCCTCCTACCCTTCATGGAGCATTGTTGTTGTCATTTACTACGGAGTTCAGTCACAAGGAAACTGGAAATATATTTTCTGAATTAAAAAACAAAGTAAATTGAAATAATATAAAAATATGATTACCTGGTTATAGATCAAGTTTATAGAAAAAGTGTGGATAAGCCTTACATGAGAATTAATAGCGTGTAGCATGAAAATTAGCGACCATTGATAAACTACAAACTCATATTTTATCGGTTTTGGTTAACTTAATTGTTCCTCCACAATCCTATCTCAGTGGAGCTTATCTCATCTTTGGTGAGGGAAATGGATAGAATTGACTCCTCGAAGGTTCAATATGAGTCCCTTTGCACATCACATGTACGCCTAAAAAATGATTTGACTATAAAAGAAGGGGAGAGGGGGCGGACAAATTAGAAAATAGACAATAGTCTTCTATGGCTTACTCAACTGTTAGCTTCTCAAACTAGAGTTGGTTGATGCAAGCCTATCTAGGTGGATGTACGTACATATAAGCCACCCTAAGCAGTAAATCTTTCTTAAGAACTACTCTAACTAGCGGGATTGAGGAATTGGCCCATCTCATCAATGTTTTAACTTCACTACAAAATGACTTTACCTAATGGGCCTTTCAGGAAAATATTGTCACACATGAAATAACAGGCCTACAGATGCTTGTTTTTAAATTATAGATTTTAAAAATAAATGCTTAATTATTACACTCTTTAAATTTTATTTTTTGTTTTTTTTTTTATTTTTACAAATTTTTTTAAAAAAAAATCTAAAAACACATTCCAAAATTTGAAAAAAAAAGAACGAATCAAGTATTTTTCACAACAGTGAAGTGGGCTGGGCTCTGTTCAGTTGGGTCTAGTAAACCATGAAGCCTAGAGAATGGATTTGATAATAGCCAAGAGTGATATTTTTGTTTGGAAGCTCCGGACATGCCTTAATGTGCTTAATACTCGAGCAAAATTCAAACCATTAGATCACATGGATTTTTAGTTTCACGTAGTCTTTTGAGATTTTTATGAGAAATACATAATTTGATTGAAGTGTATAATGTCATGGAAAGAAATGAGGAGAGTGTGTTTTAAAGACTGGAGAGGGAAGGAGAGAGATGGTGAGCACTAAAAGGGTTTGTTCCTTTAATTTATTTTCTCCAGTGTCTTCCCTATGCTTGCATTTGTAGTTAGGTCCGAGTCCCTCTCTCAAACCCTTCTTTTTTGAAAAAAAAAAATTCTGACTAACAAATAAATGAATATATATTTTTGCCTAAGAACCACATGGGGTGGTGGCTTTTGATATTTAAAAAGAGATTTTGAGATCTGTTTTTTTTTTTTTCTTTTTTCTTTTAGTGACACAAGATATTATGCTTTTCGTGGCATTTCAGAAATAAAATTTTATGTACAATTACATAGCATTTAAGTTTGAAAGAAGTTAAAGACTTGATAAAAACTGTCTAGATAAACCAATAGGTGCATAATATATTTGACTTGACATATATTTTTTTTATGTGAGACAATAAAAAATTAGTGACGGTTGATCCACTTGAGAATTGATTTGACTAAAATTTTCCAACCTTAATTTTATTTATACCATTTGCATATGAGCTACACCCGCCCCTCCTTATCAAGCACTGTCTTGACTTTGGCACTCTCTCTTAAAACAAATTCTCCCCTTGTAATAATAATCTCACACAAAAAGCCTGAAAAAAAAAAAGGGGTAAACAAAAGGTGATTGCTAAAAGAATCTTAACAGCTTGATCACTTACAAAGAATTGAATTATTAGCACAAAAAATGAAGTTCTCTAGTTACATAATTAAATTCCAGGCAATAAAGAAGCCACATGGCCAAGATTGATGGATAATCTTGATCAATGGAGTTGATTGGTAACTAACTCACATGATTGTGACCTCACTTGTTCCACCTCCTAATTATACTAAAATGCCCTTTACTTTGCTAGATTAGAAAAACCTTCCCACCACCTTTCTAAGTTGGGATTGAAACTAAAACTAAACTCTAATCCAATTAGAAAACCTAATATTTCCGTTAAGAACCAGCTCATATTGCCACTAGAATTTTAGTCTTCGTCATCTAGGGTTTTACTTATTCCTTTTCTCTTCCTAGTTAAAAGCCATTAGAATGGTTGTGAAGATTAGGACAACGTCGTGTCACTACACAAATCCCATGTTACCACCTCAAGAACTGACACAGCTTCCCCCAACCCACTACCCCATGACATTAAAACCTTCCATCATGAAGCTGTTCGTGTATACAGCCCCTTCCAAATAACTTTTGTGAGCATGTCTAGACTTAACTAGAAAGCTTCTAGATCTTCCATGATCCATCCATCATCAATGGTGCTGATCCATGGCTGCATCATCGCCACATGAAGACATCACATTGCCTACCTTGGAAAGCAATGCAAACCCCCATCATGAGAGTTACACGTTCTTTTAGTTTCCACACAAGTGGAAACATATAACCAGGATAATGAGAAGAAAAACTAAATAAATATGTACAAATTACTTGTGATAAGAGATAACACTTGAACATACAAAGTCGAAAGGTCCTTTTGAACCTCTCTTTGAGACTCGGAAGTTATTTTTGAATTGGCCTCATTGCTAGATGAAGTTCTAAGTGAATCAAATAAATTGCTAACATTTTCAAGATTTAGTGTTTGGTTTCCTTTAAAGCATTAGTATAGATAACGAAAAGAACCAAACTTTTAGGTATTTTACACCACTTATCTTAGTATGTTGAGCAAATCTTGATCACTGGGGACTTCAATCTCTCTCTCTCTCTCTCTCTCTCTACATAAGCGTGTGTGTAGTGTTAGTTTAAAACACGTGGGCTACCTAAAATTAGGTGCATGTGCATGCAAAGAGAGTATGGTGGCATCCCATCTACAGCTTTAATTCATAAATGCTGTCTTCTCTCCCATGTCCTTTCGGAGCACGAAGTAAATTGAAGAACACTTCATACATGAAGAATAAAAATATGGAAACATAATAACCATGCTATCGTTTTCCGCACAAATATAGAGTTGCAGGAAGAGAATTCCATCTCTGTGTTATGTAGTCCATCTTTTGGAACAAGTGATTCAGAAACACTTTCATTCCCCTTAGCACTAGGTTTCTCCTTAGACGCACATTCCCCACTCTCTTCCACTATGTGCACCTGAAACAGAGGACCGCCAATTAGGACAAGTAAACGAAAGCAAGAAATCCAAAAACAAGGATTAAAGAAAGGACAATTCTTGGCATACATATTGGACTCCACGGATATGCCTCCAATTCTGAGAGACTTTATTTAATGAGACCAAATAATGTGGAAAATCTAGCAGTGGGAGATTCTCTCCACTAAACCCTTCTCTTGTACCAGATCTGCTAGCTAAATAATAGCCAAAGTTTAGACTTAATGAAAGCATTTTTGACAGTCCAGAATGGGGACACAAGTGCTACATATCTTGTAAGCAATATCCACCTGACCCTACAAACAGGGTATTAGGCTAAGATGCATATCATCTCTTAGGTATTGGTTTTCCAACAAGTTGGTGTTTCTTCTCCTTAACTTAAAACCAGAACAGCTATTCATTAGGCTCCCAATCCATCTTTGCCTGTCAACCAAAGACTTTAAGCAAAGTGCATGTGGGGCAAGGGAACAATGGGATTTCAATTAGTGTCAACTTGGTGCAAGTTGTCATTAGGTGGCTTAAGCTTTTACACAGAATGACAAGATCCTCAACGTGTGGGAGTGGTTAGCGCAATACTTCAAATTTTTTTCACAACATAACTCTCACATAGCAAGCAATGCATCAAGAAAGTAACGCATGTAAAGAAGAAATTCAATCAACATATTTTAAGGGAATTTTAAAGAAAGAATTCATACTCAAAAGAGAGAAAATCCGATTATGAGTTACTTTTGAGTTTTTCAATCAATTGATGTGAAATATGTGTTTTACTGCAGAGAATGTGAACCCTGCTGGTTCTTTGCTCTTACAAAAATAAGGCCTCTGCGGTTCAAATGGAACTTGAGTGGAAGGTGTAAAATCCCACCTTTGAATGGTTGAAAATAAAAGTTGATGCTTATAACGCAATTTCTCTACAAGATTATGAGAAGTGGGGATAATACACATGGACAGATTTGTCGCTCATTTGGTCCAACAAACATGCACATGCATGGTTCCATATGAGCACGACAAGATTATTTCCATTGCAAGTGCTCACATTTCTAATCAACTAATGACTTGATAACACACGCACGTATGTTGCTTGCAGCAGTGACATGCAGAATTTTGTGATCAAAAAGCAAATGTTTCTTTTGAAAGAAGACAGTTAAATTTGACTGTGAAAAGAGAAACATTAGTTGCTTCCAATCTTTCAAACAGATGCTTGGATTGTTGAGATAAAGTGACAACCACAATAAACAAGCAGATAAATTTTTGTAAAATTGTTATGCTTTTCTCACACAAAGTCAAAATGAATGAAGTGATAGATCATTTTTGATAAATATGTGAAGCAAGTTCTTCAAAAACAAGCATGGATGCACATAGATGATGTTCTGCAATTTATTGCATGATGCCAATGGCATGCATCTCTGGATAGAGACAATCAAGCAAGATGACAACCACCCAACATAGCTCCAAAAATAACTAACTCACAGGGCAGCATATCTTTTACTGCAAATGATTGTGTGTACGAGAGGGAGTTGTGTGTCAATGTGTGTAAGTGTGAGGGTAGCATGTGCATGTACTTTCTTAACTTAAACCTAAGTAGCTAAAAAGAAGAAATAAAAAAATGTTTCCTGAAAGAGGGCTTCTTAACTTTTCTGGACAAGGTATGTGCTAAAGTTGACTAGTAGGAGGTTTTCCCTAGGATCTTGGATACATACTTTCATGTAAGCAAAAGATGGAAGGTTTCTGCTGAGTCGAAAATGCTACTTAGGATGAAATATAAACCAGAATCAATCCCTTACACTACTATAAATACATTCTTCTCATCATTATTTTGAGAAAGGTATGTTGGGGATATAGTATAATAGCTGTTTATATAATAATATCAAGAAATGGAGACATATCTTTGTCTGAAAGTAGATGGATAATATTAAGGTAATGCATAAGTGGTTATTTCATAATCAAAAAGTATTACAGGCAACTGATAAAGAACCTATCTTTCTTAAGAAATTCTAAGTAAATTTGTGATAAAGATGCTTAGAACACTCCACCAACAACCACAAATAAACAGTGATCATTAATTTGATGTCAAGCGGGTTAATTTGAAAATATCCTCAACATTTCAGAAATAACATAACATTAGTTTGGCCAGCAGAAATCAATCAGGATACTGGAAAAAATCAGAACTATTAATAAATAAAACCCAGCATATAGAGATAAATCATAGGCTTAGGCAATATTATTTTCTGAAAGATTCTCCCAGGGAAGGAAGTAGATATGTTCTCATATATTTGGCAAAATGACAAACAGAGGTTTCAGCAGTGAGTAAAAGTAGGAGGTTAAGGCAAAAAACCACTGTAGTTTCTCATTTTAACAGTAAAATAATTGTTTAGTCTAAAGATAAAAGAACGAGAAATTTGCAAATCCAACACCTCCAGCTCCTATAAATCTCCCTTCTGTCCTGTAAAGCATCACATATCACTCTCTTTCAGTGCATGCCGTGAGCATGCTCATTGAAGAGCAGAAAGTATGCAAGCTTTAAGATATTAAGATCCTCTACAACATAACACAAAATCAAACAAGGGGAGAAACCAGAAATAAGCATAAAGGGCAGGATGGCAGCAGGGAATACCAAAGAGAACCTGATAATGGTAGAGGTAAGAACAACCAAATTTTCAAAATTTACAGAACATATGCAATAGCAATTTTAGTTTCTTACCTCAGTCAACTATTTTCTTGATAGGTGATAGAGGAAGTCAAGAATATAGTAGACATTGGATTCCCTATATTGCTCATGGGAATATCAAGTTACCTGAAAAACTTGATTTCAGTAGCGTGCATGGGAAGGCTAGGAAGTTTGGAGCTAGCAGGAGGAGCATTAGCCATTGGTTTCACCAACATTACAGGTTACTCCGTGCTTTCTGGCCTTGCCGTGGGTATGGAGCCACTCTGTAGTCAAGCTTTTGGATCCAAAAACTTCAGTGCTGTGTCTCTCAGTCTCCAAAGAACAATCATCTTGTTACTTTTTGCATCAATACCCATTGGAATGCTTTGGATTTATCTTGAGCCTCTCTTGCTATGGCTCCACCAAGAACCCCAAATGGTGCACATTGCAAGCCTTTACTGCAGATATGCAGTCCCAGATCTTATTGCCAATAGCCTACTTCATCCTCTGCGTATCTACATACGTAGCACAGGAACAACATGGCCACTGCTCTGGTGCTCTCTGCTTGCAATATTGCTTCATTTTCCCATCACCATCTTCCTCACTTTCCACCAACATCTTGGCATCCAGGGAATCGCGATTTCCACATTTATTGCTAACCTCAATAACTTGCTCTTTCTTTTCAGCTATATAAACTATGCTTGCAAGGAAAGGATGCTTTTGTCAAAGTCTTTATCACCACCTTTAGGTAAGCTAGGATCAACAACCTCACTTCGGGAGGAATGGGGAATGCTACTTCAACTAGCAATCCCTAGTTGCCTGGGTGTTTGTCTAGAATGGTGGTGGTATGAGATCATGACACTCTTAGCTGGTTACCTCTACAAACCCCATGTTGCACTTGCAACATCAGCAATAGTAATACAAACCACATCTCTTATGTACACATTGCCTTCAGCACTTAGTGCATCCATTTCTACTAGAGTGGGCAACGAACTTGGTGCAGACAGGCCACACAAGGCACGTTTTGCAACTGCAGTGGCAATTGCACTGGCCTTCTTCACAACTGTGTTTGGCTTGCTGCTGACTACCTTAGGAAGAGGAGCATGGGGTAGGATTTTCACCAGTGACAATGAAGTTCTTGAGCTGACAGTGGCTGTGCTACCCATTATTGGACTTTGTGAGCTTGCCAATTGTCCACAAACCACCTGTTGTGGGGTCCTCCGTGGAAGCGCCAGGCCTAGCATTGGTGCAGGAATAAACTTTTCCTCATTTTACATGATGGGAACACCTGTGGCAGTGGCTCTGGCCTTTTTCTGGGAACTGGGATTCTTGGGCCTTTGTTATGGGCTTTTAGCGGCTCAGGTGGCATGTGTAGTATCTAATTTAACAGTTGTTTATAAAACAGATTGGGAAAATGAATCACTGAAAGCAAGAGAATTGGTTGGTGAAAGCAATGGGTGTATACAGGCAGAATTTCTAGTGAAATGTGAGGAAGGAGTAATTACCTTTGAATAAAGCAGTACATCGAAAAGCAAAAAATAGTCAGATTAGAAGAGGACTAGAGCAACTAGGAGGTGAGTGTTTGTCATTCTCTCTCTAATCTGAAAATTACAACGACCAGGATATTTATTGTGGATCTGTAAAGGTGATAATTTGTACTACTGTAAAATATGCTGGTGTGGAACCATATGAATTGTCCTTTGGTTGGCCATATGGCAAATGCTACTGTAGATGACAATTTGCTGACTATACACATATGAACCCAATTTTCTATTCTCTACCAAGAATACCTATATCAACAATTATATGATTGCCAGGCAGAAAAAACTAAATGAGATGCCCTATTAAAAATCTAGAGTTCTGAAAACAAAAGAACCAATCAAAAGTAAAAATATGCAAGTTTACTTTACATTGGCAAATGAGAGACTTTTGAATCTTCCTGCTCTAAGATTACTAACCAAGCCACATCTCTACCTTTCAAGTAAAAAATAATATAGAGCACAAGAAAAGTGTTGGCTCATCAACAATAACTATCACCATGTTAGTTAGAGAAATACAATCTTTAACAGCCATTACAAATAGGAATTTGTATTTGTCTCCTGGGCTAAGATACCATCATCTCATAATTTCAAGCCACAGTAGAATATGGCTAATCACAGGTGTTAAATGCCCACTGATGTTTCTTCATCTCATCGAATGCAAAGCACTGAAAATTTTTGGTTCTCAACCAATTTATACCCATGGTTGGAACCGGCACTAGTAATGTGTAATCCGCAAACAATATGAGGCATGCAACAATTGGTAGCTCCTTTAGTTTCAGAGTATATAAGTCCAAACTCCATATAGAACCTCCAGCTAATTGAATCCATTTAAATGTGCTTTTTTAGTCTTTGTACCAATCAACTAATCAAGAGAGAAGAAAGGTTCAGTTCAGAAAGTAGCATATGGTTGATGTCATATTGTCTTACAAACTCACATCATATTTGGTTCTTCTGCATAATGTTTTTTTCTTATTATTACATCACAAATTTCTTCAGGCACTCAAATTCCTCTTATCATTTCTTTGCTTCTGAGCAGTTACACCTCATCCTCCAGTCCACAATTACAAATGACACCCCAATTAAGTTTATGTCAAGGATCAGAATTATCAAGAAAGAACAGCAAATTTAAGAATCTCGGATATCTGCATATAATGTACACGTATGTCATGTCTGAGCCTATGATTAACATTGATTTTGTAAGTTGAATTCATGTGGATAAGCTCAGATAACAACAATGTAACTCTGCATCTCATCTAGTGGCTAGTGGGTATCACCAAGAGTAAAGTGTATGAATGGCAATAGCACTGGCATAGTGGCCTTCATAACTAATTTTCTCAACAGGGGCAAATCAGTCCAAGGAAGCCTATGACCCTAGACCACCACTTGAAAATATTATTAAGTATCCAAAGATCAAACATGACTTAAGCTAAACAAGTTGGATTTTTCCAAAATTTCTAATTCACTATTTATACATAGCATTATGGAACAGTTAATGTCTCTATAAGAACTCTTTTCCTGTCGGATAACAGAGAGATCTGTTTTGCAGCATGAAAGAATCACCCATCCTATGAAACTCAAGTTATGAATTCATAATTTACTACATTCTTATCTAGCACATAAGGAAATTCACAGTTAAATTGTGAAAATGCCGTCCAGAAATAGTGCTCCTAGGTCCAAAATCCTGGCTCAGCAAAAGATTAAATAACAAAGATGTTCACCATCATGATCATGATAAAAATTAAGAACAACTTCCAAATAGTTAAAATGCTTTTACTTGAACCAGGTAGTGCATCCATTACCTAATTCTGTCCATCGTTTAAACTACTAATGTCCACTAGAGTTCATTTAACTAGATGGCTCTTAACTTTCATAAAGAAAATCGCTATAGTCAATATTGTTTTGCGACTGCACTGTTAATATTGCACACATCCAAATGTATAAAGCTAAGCAACCCACAGTCATATCCAAATTATATGGATAAGCAATCCGTATTTTCTTTCTGTAATCCACTTTATTTAGTCACAATAAGTTCTACCAATATTTGAATTGGTTGACATGGAGCTGCAAGTCATGTTAAACTACTCTTGAATAACAAATCTTCCATTTTCTATTTCCATTTATTAGCCTGTGGTGTCAATTGGATAATTTGCAAGTTTTTTTTTTCTTTTCCCTTTTTACACATCAAAAGATACGAACATATAGTCATACAAACATATACAATCATTTAAATTGAACCATAACAAAGGCAAATAATATCTAAATAAATAAAAGAAAGCAGCTGCGCATAAAACCTACATTCACTGTCAAGAACACAAGGGATGATAGTTTCATTTCAAAGCTGAAAATTATGGAGCCAAAAAAAAAAAGGGAAATAACAGAACTTCTTTACATGATAATGACTTCCATTTGCAAAATGTCAGTGGAAAACTATAATAATTGATTAAGGAACTGCCTTTCGCAAGACATCACCAGAAATGATCACAAAGTACAATAACCTGCAGGTAAAGATGTAGTCAACAGATGACCCAAAAAACACAGAAAAGGAACGGTGAAAAGTAAAGACAATTCTATCGTCCTTTCATTATTCACAACAATAAAATTCAAAATTCCACGGGCCATTCTTGGGCCGAGCGTCCAAGTTTTCAAGAACTCGAAATGGACGATGAAATTCATCTGTTTAAGGCCCGCAAACATCTGCGTGACTTTCCTTTATTAAATAAAAAATTAGATCATTGGCGCTATCAAAATAATTGACGACGTAGCTCTGCCTCAATCAATAGCTAACAACAGCTATAAAATCCACAGAACCTTCCTTCCATAAAAGTCCCACATAGACGTTTAAATATTTTCAATCTGTCACGTCAAACTTGGTCTGGGTCAATGCACAACGGGTCCAGAACATTTTCATCAAGAAACCTGTCAGTTTATCGTTCAACATCAGGGCTCCCAGTGTGGCCCAATTAGGAATTGAACCAAGCATTGGCCCATCTCTTGTGCCTTTTTGCTTTGCAGGGACTGCGTTAGGGGCCATATTTTCATATTTTTGCCCCACTTCAATTTGCTGGCTTCTGTTATTTTGCTTTTTTGCATGTTTGGAAAACGAAGGATTAGTGGATTAATTGGAAATCAAACTCTTAATACTAGGTTTCTACCACTATAGTTTGTCTCTGTTTTCTTATAAAAATATATTAGTTAAGTGTGCTGATCAGTGTATACTTTCATAGTTTGAAGGGTAAATACAATATATTAAATGAATGAGCGTATTGATCAACAAAGTTCCGTCTTGAGTAACCCTTGAATTCTTGATGTGTTCACCTACATAATCAATTATCAAATAGCTACACATTGAAGGAGATAGGGACCATATAATGAACATTATCAAGCATCCCATATGCAAACCAGTGGAAAGAAGGGGAAAAACATAAAAAGTAAAGGAGGGAATCAAAACCACATTACAATGTCAGCCACTTTGGAAACAAGATAGAAAGAATTATAATTGCTAGATTTCATTTATTTAAGTCACTTGTGATCCCAAAGAATTTCAAGGTGAGTGGGCAAATCATGATATTCTTACAAACCACATATGCTATTTTGTCAACAACATAGTATTAAGAAGTCCAACATTCTTTTCATTATTATTAAACCCCAACATTCGAATAACTGTGATCAACACTAGATTTGCTATCTACATATATATAATTAATAACGCTGTCAACTATCAAGCCTAACTATGGATCATCAATTAAGCCTATGGAGGGCAGTTCAATCTAACAGTATTTGTTAAGTTCATGAAAAAAGTTGAATCTTGTCCTTCATGACAAGAAACAAAGAATTACCATTACCTCAATCGACCAATTTCATGTATTGCAACTTTCAACTGTCTGCATATGTTTCTGGCAATAAATGCTTAATAAGATGTAGTGTTTGACCCCATAACTTTAGCCATGGGAACTAGCATTGCGTACCTTATGCATAGGTAGATACATTAATTGTCCTTATAAATCATCTTGATGGAAGCTTCAACTGCTTGTGTAGTGTGTACGATGAAAACCCTAATACATATCTCTTCTCTGCACTTCTCAACGGACAGCGAGTTGAGACATCAGTTCATGTTCCTGGAGATTGTCTCGTGATAAATGCATCCTCAACGGTACGTACCAACCTAGCATTAGATTGCAAAGGTTGTCTCAGAACTCGGAACGGATTAATCCAACAAGACAGATCCTGATGGTCCTTCTGGTTTGTCATTGATCCATTATAGTAAAAAATTATTATACGTCGAAACTCCCATTTTTCATGTTTTGGGGACAGATATACGTAGCTGTGTGTGTGTATTGTTCAAACGATTTGATGGTGATAGAATAACAAGAAAAGAAAGTAGTTGCCATTGCAGATGAACATAAATTGAATGAAACTATGGATATGTGTGGAGAGATTAATCAGGTCATTAATGGTAGTGCTTCACTGCTTTGTTTAGCTCCTTGTGGTGGTTCTGGCGCCGGTTTTCTTCAGTATCCTTTGTACGACCCAACGGTCAAAACTGCAGAGGCTTAATGGTACTGAGGCTTAATTGCCCAAACTTGTTTTTTTGTTTTGTTTTCCTGTAAGAACTTGTCATTTCGTTTAGAGGCGTAAATCTCTCTAAATCGGGTCTGGTAATAGACTTAACTACTTCCACTTGATTGGAATTAAGTGCAAGTACATGTGTGTACAAATACATTATTGTAAATAAGTATCATAATTAAATAATAATTAATTAATTATATACTTATAATAAAAAAGAAAAATTTTTGAATTTGAATGAAAATTTTATTAAGTAATATATTTGGTAATGCAATATTTGATTGTACGGTAAAGATTGAAAATGGATTCTAAACATAGCCATGAAGTGAATAAGCATATCTAAAACTTGAAAAAAGAAAAGAAAAGAAAGTGTAATTGCTTGTCTTTTTGGTAAGTTTTGCATCAAGAAGAAGAAAAGAAAATGCACAAAACAAGGGGTAATGAGATAGTGACGTTTTCCCACCTTGGAGAGAGTGATGGGAGAAACAGAGAACTCAGCAATGTCTCTTCCTTCATATAAAAGAAATTAATTAATAGACAAGCATGTTCTTGTTCCCTATCTTCTATTTTATTTGCCATGAAAGAGATCATGCCCCTATCATCTTTTTCCTTTTTCTTTAATTTTTGGAATGGCCAAAGATATAGAAGATGAATTATAAAAAGTTAGAATGGTAATTACATAGTACACATGAAAAGGAAAGAACTTTTTAGTTGCCATGTGCCTTTCGATTCTTTGGATGTATACCATTATTTAGTAGATGAGCTTGAGTGGTTTTAACATTTACCATATTGATGTTGGTTGTTTCTTAGGCACTAAATAATTGCTTTATTGACCTCAAGGGCCTTCTTGTAGTAAGTGGGGATGGTATTTAATCTATGGATTCAAATTTTTATTTTTTTTCAATAATTTTGTGTTTGAGTTGAAACTAGTATACTGTTGTTATATATATATAAACCAATAAACAGTTGTTATATAAACCCTAAACCAATCTAGAGTTATTATGTATAAACCGCCGCCACATATGGGTACATACAATTACTAGGTGAAAATGTATTAATACACATGCCAGTTATGTATTAATGTGAGAGAAGAGAGAGCGAGAGAGACAAAATTTGGGATTCCATATACCTTAAATAATCCTATATTTTTGTCCTTGATTTAAACTTGATTAGTTACAATGCTCCGAAGTATTATAGTAAAGTCAAGAAAAAGACAAAGAATGTATACATACATATATATATATATATATATATATATATATGACAGCTTGATTGCAAGATTTATCTACTATGTAAGAGAGGTACCTAGTGAATATATACAATATTATTATCTTATTACATAGCATGCCAAAATTACCATGTTAGGAAAAAGATATCTCCCACTTGAAACCTTATCATAAAAATGTAATTCCCAACCCGTTATCTTCCTTTTATTTGAGATTGAGTATACTGAACGTAATGTTTCTTTATCGCATATCCATGCATTTTCTATATAATTTACTCACAGATGTATTAATTTTGCTATTACTTCAAAGTATTTAGTAATTTAGGAGCACATACAGAAAATTGTAACAATAACATTATAATCCACAACATTGGACTGTCATCTTTATTTTATTTTGATTGCATCAAAGAGTAAACTGCACAATGAATTGGATTTTTTATTTTTTATTTTTGACTTCCACTTGTTATCTGTATGATTGCCCCAGTATTCATTTATGATAATAAAGATCTCCATCACTTGTATACTTTCCGAGATAATAATTATTACTAAGAAGTCTCAGGAGAATAAGACCAAAACTGCCGCCAACAGTTTCATCTTTGGCTCAAGGTTTTTAGGGCAACATTATTATTTTGTCAAATATCCCTACAACAAAGTACTATTGCATTTAAAAATAACGCGTAGCAGTCCTAATAATAATTGGATTTGACTAATGAACCAAGCTATGATTTTTTTTCTGAATGCTAAGACATTGTATTGAATCACCTTAATAAAGTTAGTCAAAGCTTATGCACCATTACTAAAATTCAGCAAAGATGCTGAGTTGGCATTGATAAGTCCGACACAACTACATATAATAGCCATGTAATAACAGGTGAGTTCATATAAATACATATATACATACATACATATAATATATAATATCAGTGACCATTGGTGATTATTTAAGTGCATTAACTTACTGTGTAACCTATGCATGAAAAGCTTGTTGATGAAATTAGGGTAATCCCTACACTTTATTTAGAATTAAGCCAGATATTATTAAGCCCTTTTGACAAATTCATTAATCATTTATTAGAGAAAAGTTACTACTAAAGCGAAAGCAGGAACTTGCTTCAATTTCTCAAACACATATCGTGAATTTTTGTTGTTTGTACTAAATATATGTGCAGAGAGAGAGAAAGAGACTAGTAATTACATTCACGCTTAATGCGTGTGAATGAGATTATATAAATAAATTAGTAATATTTTTAATCATAAATATTGTGTCATTTATGAAATAAAAGAAAACAAAAAATAAAGAAGAGAGAAATAAAATAAATTGAAATTTGAGGGAGGAGATTGATGATAGAGAGTAAAATAACTAAAAATTGAAAGAAGGCAATTAAAATATACACAATGGTATTTTGTTATAAGGGTTCCATCCATGTAATTTTTATCAATCAAAATAAGGGATAGGTTTTGAGATGCGTGAAGAGGAAACTTCAAGATAATCATACCAATCCATTGATGGTAGCGTTGTGCCATCTTCTTGTCCTAAATCGCATGACACAGCCTCACGAAGAACAAAGGACAGAGGGACTAATGAATGAGATTCATCGATAGAAAGCACATCAAATCTGCATGTCCCACTCTAAATTTAACCACTGTCAAAAGCTTGGATTAAGCAATGTCCAAACCTAATAAACCCCAACCCCTGTGGCCAAAAAGACACAGGAAGGTGAAATCTCTCAAATCAGGGACTGCAGAGAAGCGCCATGAAGGGCCGTAAAAGCTACCATCAGAACAAAACGACAAAGCAAAATTCTAGAATTTAACCAAAAAAATCAGAAAATAAAACTGGAAATGGGCAAGCAAATTGATGATGGCTACATGAAGAGTACGTGGCAGTTAACAAGCAAGAGAGGTTACTGCTCCCAGTCTGCTAAATGCTCTGTTGGGTGGGTATCACCTCCCCCCACGCCACTCGATCCCCACGCCCAAACCCTTTGTTCTATTTATCTTGCCATCTTCCATCAACCAAGACTTCCTAGACCCCCGCCCTCCTCCGCCATCCACCTCCATAGGATCAACAGCAGAAGGGAACATGAAATGGTGGGACTTAGTGTAATCCTGGAAAGCTTCAAGGATCTGTCCGAAGAAAGGAGCCCTCAAGTTATCAGCAAAGGAAGCATGATAAAACCACCCTCCAACCCTTCTTCTCCCACGGCCACCACTCCTTCATCTCCCAATGGCCCTTCAAGGCGGAGAGTTCAGCCAAATCTCTCTTACACTTGTGGGTTTCTTGAACATTGTTTTCTCTGCAAGCAAAAGCTGTTGCCTGGAAAAGACATCTACATGTACAAGTAAGCACTTCTCTCTTCTGCCTGCTTTGTAACCTCCATAGAAGAGTTTCCCAGTAAGCTTCTACTGTCCATGAACACTGGATTTTAACTGTATTTATGGGATTCGAAACCTGGAAAAGAAGCTACTTTTTGCTTCAAAAAGAGGATGGTCTTATAATTAATATGTCAGTACTTCAGTGTAAATAGTGTTTTAGGGTTTTTGATTTCGTTCATATATGTGTGTTGATAGTTGTGAGTTGCCTGTGTTATCATGGATAAACATAGAAGCTAAGGAACTGTTTGGATGCAGAGGGGACAGGGCATTTTGTAGCGAGGAGTGCAGATGCAGGCAGGTTTTCATGGATGAAGAAGAGGCCGCTGCAAAGGCGAGTCGTAAAAGAGAGTACAGCTGTTCTCGGGCTGCGGCTTCTTCGCCGTCTTCATCATCGTCGTCGTCTCCTTCCCAATCTCGCGGTGGCAAAGGTGCAAGAAGTAGACGAAACGCCTTTGCGTACTGAGAGTTCGTGTATTTCGTTTCCATTTGTGCCCCTGTTTCTTTTTCAATATGGCTCTGATGCTCCCCTCCTTTTATATATTTTTTTACCTTTTATTTTCTCTCTTCCTTATCGATGCTCCCTAGAATGAAACCAGTGGTTTTTCTGGCATTTCATGTCCCAGCCCGTTGGTTCTGATTTTGTGTTTTTGGGGTGGTCAAACTGCTGGCAGAGAAAATGGGAATCCTCTATGATTGATCTTTTTCTTGTTATTTTCAGATGAATGGTGTTCTTAGAAGTTGGGGCCGTACATGTATAAACGTGGTGAACATCCATTACATTACAACTGACCCTTTGAGATACTTCTCTCAGCACATTACAAGAAATATGCTATGACAAAGTGTTGAGCTAATTAAAAGAAAAAAAAAATTGGAGTTAGATGGGATTTGGATCTTAATTTTGGATAATGGATCCGAATTGGGTAAAGCTGAATTGGGTTATGGATCCAACATGACCCACCCATTTGGAATCTTCTCCGGAGCACCATAAATTCGATATGGGCGGGATCCTAAGTGAACCCACCTATTTAGGATTTACTTTTCTTGGATCTTGGGAAGTTAAAAAATTATTAAAATATTGATTATTAGTATCTATATGTATGTTTTGAAGTATCTAGTATATGTCGCCTGGATATAAATTACAGTGTTTATATCCCTCAAATTTAGATGATGTATTATTCCTCTGTTAATTTGAAAAGAACAAAAAAAGAACGACATTGTTTCTCAAATAAAATAACGAGTGTAAGAACAAGTGTTGAGATAATGATAAAATAACAAATGGAGCGAAGTAAAGATGGCAACCCATGGAACAATCCGACAAGGTCCGTCCATGTTTGACTAAGCAGTTCCAACGAATGCAGCTCAAAGATCTTCACTTTAAGAGATTATGTGAAATAAATTGTCTAATTTAATTTAATTTAATATTTATTTTGGTTGATTAAAAATTTTAATTTAATAAAAATTTATTATTAAATTATAAAAATGTAAGATAAATAATTCTATATTAAAATTATGATTAAATAAGAGAAAATATATATATATATATTATTTAAATTATTATTTTAATTTTAATATTATTAATTAAATAATATTCATAATAAAATTATAATGAGAAAATAAATATAATTATTTTAAATAATTAACTTTAATAAATATAATTATTAAAAATTTATTTATTTATATAAAATTTTTCATCATCCAAAATAATTTTTTAACTTATAATCTTATTAAAAAAAGTCAACATAGCCCTAGTTTATAATATATCCATATATGTATGACTACAAATACACACACACACACACACAAAGGAGGAGGGAGGCAAGCCTGCTTTGATCTGGTCTCATACATTATTCGTTGCAATTTGATTGTTATCAAAATGTTAGTGATTATTAATTATATAATTATATAATAATGTATTTGCTCAGAAGGCCACACAGCTACACTGGACCAACCCCTCTCGACTTGAACCTGTAACCATTAATGTAATCAATAAAACTATTAATAAAATAATAAAAAGCGACTTGGGTTTTCAAGAATGGATGTGTGTATATGTTTGGTCACGCTAGGAGGAATTCAGGAGTCAAATTTTAGAACTTGACAGCATTCGACGGCACAACCGAAGTTTACAATCTACGGCACACGATCTCTCCACATGTAAACAGGAGTGCTAGGGCTTCACATAAGGTTAAGCATTCAATGCTAATAATACAATGAAGAAGTGACTCCCATTGCACCCTCCTGCCAAAGTAATGAATGTGATGACATGATAGGTGCAGGAACGAAAGCAGGGTCTCCAGCACAGAACAAAACTAAGGACACATGTCAAATGTAAGGTGTTGGAATGATAAGGGGCTTTGTGGGCCATGCATGGAGTCCTTACCCTCAATGCATGACAGCTTCCCCAACCTTCCCTTCGAAAAAGGACATTTTGGAACCATGTTTTGCCTCTCCAATCATGCATATGGTATCGGGACAGTCTAAAAAATAAGAGAAAAAAAAAAAAAAGATTAAAAATTATGTTATTAAATTGTATGTTTATAAATGTATGTTCTGATGGTGGTAGAAAATTGATGTAAATTTGCAGCCACAAATAGCCATCATATTTATCAAAAATATTTAATTATACTTCATCGTACATTGAATACATGATGCACGTCAAAGGATTAAGCTTTATGCATTTGTATCAAGTAGACAGCACATGTCGCCAGTCAACAATCCGTGTATCTACACCGAGCGAAACACTCTCCCAAACCGGGCATTTGAATCGAGTACAGTATTCAATTACCAAACAAAAAAAATTAATTATTGTTAACTATCAAGGAAAATACCATCATCTAATGCATCAGCGCATTTGCATTCTCTGTTTGGCCCCAATACACATCTGCTGCACTCCTACCGAAAGAAAAATGTTTTGAATGTCTTTCAAAGATACACGGAGAGAACAGGAAATGTCGTGAGCATAAAGGTGACATGATTCTGCCCGACCATCCCGACCAGGAACTCATTGCATTCCGAATTTTTCACTCCGCACTAGATTCAGAGGCAGCCTCCTCCTTTTTCATGATCACCACGCAAAAAATAAGCAGCCATAAAATCCATTATAATGACCCATAACATTTACGTGCATAGAAGTTGACCCAATATACAAGAGTTCTCAAAAGATAATGATTTTTAAATAATACATATAACGTGCAAACAAATATATCATCATCATCATCTTATCCTCTTCGTCCTTCATCGTTGCTCACCGTACAGCTCAGCCAGAGTTGAACAGGAGTACCGCTTTGGAATCCAAATAGAAATAGACAAAATGACTTGTCTCATGAGTTACATAAGAACCTAAGTGGACAATGAGATGGAAAACCGATTAGAATGCAGGAAGCCCAAGAACCAGTGTAAGTTTTTCATGTCAATCAACATCACAGATAAACAAATCAATACGAATAAATTTTTTTTTTTAAAACTAGATGGCCGAAACAGTAACAGAGCTTAGCAACCGATTGTCTCTGGATTTCTGCCTGTCATTATTATGCTATAAATCTGATTGGATTATTGCACTGCATGTCAGGACTGTTTCTCCATTCAATTAAATTACCATCGCAGCAAAGCAAACATGATATCTATTTGGAAACATAGCCGGAGAAATAAAATGGCAGGTTAATCTTTGATCCTGGACACAGAAGTTGCCGTTGCTCTTCCCTGATTTTCCAATGTCTGTTGAACAACTTCCTATAGATCCATGCACTCACAAGCAGAACAAGGTTAAATAAATTAAGAAAAAAATAAGATGAAAGGTGTCAAGTTACTGAGCATCCAGGGCAGTGTTAGTCTACCATTAAGCTTTTTCAGGCGACGAAAAATGAAAAACCAAGAGTATCTTTCAAAAGTTGCCACCAAGCCACCAAGCATACAGCTTTGTCGTTGGAAAGGCAATATTATCATATACTGCAATAGATATTTATGCCAAGATTTTCTATAGAAACTACAGACGACTATAAGAAGGTACACAAAGGAACATGACCAAATTATTCGTTTTTTAATTAAGCAAACATAAAGTGAGATAGCATCAATTTGGTTTCCTGAATAGCTCATATGAAGCTATAACCTCAAAGACAGAAAAGTGATAAATAAGGTTAACATTATGAACTCTGGGAAGATTATTCTATGAAAAATATGCGAAGAGCCAAAGTAGTGCAGGAAACAAAACAAACAAACATCAACTCTTACATCCTGTAGCTCGATCAAGTATAGTTCTTGCGTACGGTACAGTCCAAAGACACTTGGATATAACCAGCAAATGTTAAGACGCAAAGGGGTTGCTAAGGAGGCTAACATTCTTAAAAGAACATTGAATTTAGAAAAACAAAAAATTTATAGCATGAGGAAAAGAAAGGATATAATTAGTGAGAGTTAAGCTGCACTTCTGGATAATTGATACTACAAGAATTGGTATGGATTGCTTCTATTTATATTTCAGTTTATCACAAATAGATCTGAAGAAATTTATTCTATTGAACTGCCGTTGCCTAAAAGCAATCAGTTCGTAGATTTTTCAAACTGCTAACTGTTGAGTCTGGAGAACTAAAATTTAATCCAGTTCAGGTTGTCAAATGCCACCAGGGAAATTAAGGAAGACGTGATCCCCTATAATTAGGCCAATCATAATCTCAAAGTGATTGTCAGACCAATATTGCACTATAATATGAAATTAACCTCTACTACGCTCAACAGAAGTTAAAGCAGGGGTGGGGTGCTTTAGAGGAGAGATCCTCAAGAAAAAACGTGACCCAAAATGATACATGTATTCCAAAATCAAACAACGAAGGAAAAAACCTTTTTTCAGCATTGGTAAACCCATTTCATTCTAGCAACTGTTACAACGTGGGGCACATGTTTTAACAAAAGAATAAATTTAGCTAACTGAGCAACAAGCGACTTTACTAGCATGTTAAAACTAACAATTGTGTGAGAAGGTGAAAACCTAATTACACATTTGGGATACAACGCAAAGGACTTCCAATCAGCAATGCATGATAAGACAAAAGGATAATTAGTTTTGAATGACATTAGCATTTCTCAATGCTGTGCCCAACCTTCGACAAAAGATGCCCACAAAGTTTGTCAATTTACATATCCAACTCATATACCCTGCATTCACACCCAATGCTAATGCCAAGCTCAGAGTAACAGGAATCAAAGCTTAAGGATGGGAAAAACAGATAAAGCAACAATTCAATAAATTATCCAATGCTGAAATTTAATTAACACCATATATTTCTGAAAGGTGTAACTAAAAGGCAAACTTTTTAATAAACAAGGAATAAATGTTCAAGTCTTGTTATTTGCTTAATCCTGCAAAATTCTAAGGAAACTAGACTCCAAACTTCTGAACTTTCAAACGCTTCAGTAAGACTCTAGCATGAGCCTAGATTCGATACACAGTAAAATATGCAACCGAAAAGCGAGCAATAATCACAATAGTTGGACAGCAAATGCCAGATGTGATGTTTACAAGATTATCTACTCAAATGAGACGACAATAACAGATTTAGCAGAAATAATTGATTATTGCTAAATGAATCTTCAATGATTACCTGGTTGGAAATAAAATACTAAGCAGCAAACTGAAAAACAAAAATATAACAATGAAAACAAGTGATGAAGCATGATTAGCAAAATTCTTGCCCACAATGCAATGCCAAGTGGGGCCATATTTCTTGTCAAACATCTTCTTTATGTGCTCCGCCACATCCTTCTCTACATTATACTTCTCAAAGGCCTACAAACCAGAAAAGTTAACATGTATATGAATACAAAAAAGAAAAAGAAAAAGAAAAAACATTAAAGAAGTAGCAAAAGTTTAAAATCCAAACGAAACACCTAAAGGGTTCTAATTATTATTAAATACTATCTTTTTGGTTTGGCGATAAGGGAGAAAGAGATTACAGCAACGGCAATGTCGACGGTTTCTTTCTGCATGTCTTCCTTCAAGTCTGCGCTCTTTATGACAACTTTCTTGCCGGGATTGGATCCGGATGATGATTTCCGATCTTCGGCGGAGGACACCAATGGCACCAACACAGCTCCGCCACTACTCCTTTTTGATTCTTCACTCATATCTCGTCGAATTCTGCTCCCTTTTCTCAAATAGAAAAATAAAAATCTTATCTTCTTCCTTAATCAAATCATCAGACTTCAGGGAGGAAGAGAGGGCCAGAGGCGTGTGGTACCAGGTTTGTAAAGCTGGTTTCAAAATTTCCAGCTTTCCACTGCGGTACGGATTTTGATAAACACACACACACACACGTACATATATGTATGTAAAATATATTATTAGGAATTTTGATTTTATATTTTTTAGTGTTACTCGCTTTATATATGTTTTAACCCACCTGGACCTTGATCGTCTGGTCAGACAGTCAAACCCAATCATAAGATTTAGGAATTCCCATTACTACAAGATTCCGCAGCTTGAAGCTAAAACAACGTAAAACTTTAGTTACATCAAACTAACTCCTCGTTTTGTATAACTATTGTCGCTATGCTTCTTCATCGGAGGAGTCCTGCACGACTCTGCTTGTTCTTGCTCTCTTTATCTGAGGAAGTGCAGCCTCTTCCTCATTCTCTGTATCCTCAGCAGCAGCCATGGTTGGGCTGTCACATTTGGGAGGCAATTGGTCACTATCAGTTTCTTCTCCTTCGTTGCCAGACTCTTCTGGCGATTTAGTTTCAGTAGCATTCAAATGATCGCAATCTTCTTCATGGCTTGGATTTTGTTCTTCCAGTGTATCTTCACTCGGCTCCAGAATTTTGAAGTCTCTGGAGGTGCTGCGTTTGGCGTGTCTCAATAGATTGACTTTGGTAGTCTTGCTAAGCTGGATTAGATATTTTTCGTAGTCTTCTATCTGGAAAATCAAGTCAGGGATACATCTGTTCTCCCTTTTGATTTTGCTTGCAATTCCTCTAGTTTTGTTGCCTTCTTGTTGGTTCTGCAATCAAGCAACCCAAACCCATCAAGAACAGAGATGAGCGATAAGCATTTATTACAGAAGAATTTTTTGGCATTAAAATTTTATAAGTCATGACTGCAGGCTCTGAATTGGGGGGAAATTTCTACCTTTTGCATCTGAGCCACAAAACCATAAATAGGTGCTGTTAATTGCCTGCAAGTTATTTCCACAAGCCTCTGATACTTGAGACTGGGTAAAACTTGCTGGCAACCTTTAGGAGCAATTTGCAGCTTCGACAATCGAGCTAGATTCTTGTAAAATTTTGCTGCCAATCTCAGCAGAAGTTCTGCTTGAGGATCTGCATTTTTCTAAGGGGTTAGATGGTAAGGAAAATATAGGCGAGTAAGTGCAATTCAATTAACATATGTACCAACTTTCATACCCTTTAGGTTCATTGAAACAAAATATGATAGGACCTTAACAACAGCTTCTGCTCTTGAATATAGTGTCTCTTCTACTGCTAATTCCGGACCTACTTTGCCAGTCTGATAAAAAGAAACACCTTTGTGAGCTGCCATGTGGTATGTCTTCAGCCTTTTCACGACCCAATCCATGTCAAAAATGGTTGGCTCAACTGACTGCAGTATAGTGGAAGCTATCGCAGCATCTGTTGATTTGTTCATAACAGGGAAGATTTCAGATATATCAATAGGATCACTACCCTCTGATCCTACCACTTGCAAAAGTTCCGCAGCCATATTTTGGGCAATAACCAAGTCTTCGGGCGGTGAAGTTAGGGTAACAGCAATGAAGACCAAACTTTTAGCAACCTTTGAGTTTGATATGAGAACGCTTTTGCAGATTCGCATTGCCAACGGTCCAACAAGATTCCTTCTTCCTTCAGGCAATTTGTTGCCAATCATCAGTAATATATCACAAAGAATCTGAGAACACATGCATCTTCGTCAATGGCAGGACAGAGGTAACAAAGAATAGCATTGCATGAGTAACAGAAATTACATCTCACAAGCTACTAAGATGTCTTTTGCACTTATAAATGTTAAACCTTATTTTAGAAATAAAATATTAAAGTGTTGGGTAAAATAAGGTCCTGGACCTTATAAGATGCTAATGATGACAACTTTATACTTGATCTAAACTAAAAGAATTAGCTAATATCTAAAAAGAGTTAGAAAGTCCCTTTATAAAGGGAGCTGCTTACACAATCCTGACATTTTATTTTGAAATCTTATAAATTTTTTTTTAAAACATTTTTACCAAATATTTTACACCTTATAAAGTCCAGCTCTCATACATCTTATAAAATGTTATAAAAAGCTTACAAAAACACCCTCTAAATCTACCTCTGGCTTGAGCAAAAGGGGATACAAAGTGGTCGAAAGTGCTCCAAGTAATTGAGATGTTCTGCATGGGCTACCAAATTGGCATTGCTAAAGTAGACCCTACATTTCATTAAATGCTTAAAAGATGCCAAAGAAATTAGATGCTTTACAGTTTCCATCTGCTTTTCATGCATGTTCAACACCACAATCATGGGAGCAATAGCTGATTCTTCCTGGTCTGTACTAAAATTTGTGCTGGGATTACATGTCCCTCTGAGACACTATCAAAGCAATAAGCTTATATAAATTGGAAGTATTGTCAATTTGAGTATCACAACACGTGCAAGCCTAGAAATAGCCAGCATATTTTAGCTCTCCTTGCATATGAAATTATTAAAGGACATTTACTATATTAACTACTTGATTTAACGTTATTCAAGTAGCCAGGGATAGCGACAAGTGTAGGTAATGTAATATGAGATCTAAAGCACGATGAATTTACCTCAGCTTCACGGAAGAAAGAAAGTTCAAGAAACTCATCGAGCAAAGGCTTTATGCTCCTCTTGATTAATACTTCTTTGCTTCTTGTGCTCTGGTCATCAACGCCTTCAGCTAATTTGCATTCATCATCACAACCAGCACCCACAGCACCAGTTGATGCATCCTCAAATCCACAGGCCAAGACTAAATCATGAATCAAGCTCCTATATTTTGAGGCACACAAACTAATCTCAATTAATTTTTTCAAGCAAAGCAAAGCCAAATGAATATGGTCCTTTCTATCTTCAACGTCTTTCCTTCCCTTTGCTCCTTTCTCATGAAGATCTGTCTCACACTTCAGCAATGACTTGAGGAATAAAATTATATTCAGCAGTGTAGGCCCAAGAAGTTTAATGTCACCATAAATCAATGTTTTCAATGGATCTTCATTTCCCGTAAAAGAGAAAAATTTTAGTTGGCGAAAGCACATGTGCAGAACACAAGAAAGAATTTTAGAATTCTGAGATGGCACCTTGCCAGAGGAAAGTTGACTGTTTTTCTGGGACGGTGTGTCATTTTTAGAACAGTCAAGTTTCCATAACTCTAATGCATGTTGCAAGAGACTATGGATGCTGGAAGTTGCTAAAAGAGGACTTCGTTCTGCAGACAATTTAGCACTGCCTAAAGCAAGTTTATCAGCAACATCACTAACACTAGGACGTATGGTTCCTTTTTTTTTAGCTCCATGGCCCTGTCTAATATATTTCTCCACAAACACATGAACGTCAACAAACCAAGAAAGCTCCTTTTCCAGTTCCAATTTTTGCACATTAGTTGCTTTCTCCAATTCAGAAACAACTATATTCATCAAAACTTCAACAATTCCCAATAAAAGTGTAGCAGAGCACCTCCTTTTTTCTTCTTCTGTTGGTGTGGAACCTGAGTCTTGATTTTTACCCAGCAGGCCTAACGAACATTCAATTAAAACAATCAACATAAGACATTTTTTTGGAACAAAAACCAGCAAATGAGGATAAAAGATTTAAAAAAAAAACATTTAATAGAGTGGACTTGAGAAAAGGATCGCCGCTTTCAATGAAAAGTGAGAATCAAAATGCTGTTTTCTTTACACCTAAAAGAATAATTTACACTCAATAATGGACCCATACAAACCAGAGAGGGAAAATGTGTATAATATTAGCAATGACAACTGATTGACTGATATGGCTATAGATGACAATGCGTTGAAAAGAAAACCTTCCCAATCTGCATTTCTCAGATACTTTCGGATCCGTGCTAAAGCATTTGAGAAAAACTCTCCAGAAAAAGTTCTCCCAGCCTGACAATATCATGCTGATGTTTATGTCAATGAATACCTAGCCATATCATACAATTCTAAAAAGACAGTAATTTCATACTAAATGAAATGAAATACACTCACCTCATTTTCCTGAGTGATGGAGAACCCAAAACAAGCCCATGAATCAGAAGGATGATTGGATCTATTTTGTGGTTGAACAAGAAGAATCCAAGAGATGCAAAACAGAAGGCAGTCCAATGGCTCTTCAATACAAAATTTTTCATTTTCTAGTTTCACACATTGATCAATTCCCAACGGAATGGTTGTGTCCTAGAAAGACGACTTCAACATAATTATCACATCATGCAGACGTGAAAAACTTCTGTTAACTCAGTTCTTGTAGGAAACTAGAAAGGACAACACAATTCCAAGGTTTTCCGGAATACCATTGGTATTTGCTAAATTTAATAGATTAATACCTCTTTATAAAATCGCTGGAAGTGAGACAGGAGAAAATCCAAAATGGTGCAGGCAGCTGGGGGATCTACCAGTACAAGCTTCATTAAACCACGGTACAAATTCTCCCGGACATGTGCCTGGAAGGAAAAACAGTAGATTGTTATTGGTCATTTTGGACAAAAACCAGTGCCTTCATTAAGTTTTATTTAGTATTTTAGATGCTAATACATTGATCAAAAGACTCCCAAATTCTCTAGGGAAAGTAGATACCTTGAATACTGCATGTGTCATTTTGGAGGTTTGAGTAATCACACCCTTAAATAATAACTTAAATATAATCTCAAGTTAGACTAAATAAAAGCATGAGCTGTTTAAGGCAATGAAACATTAAAATGCACCTGCTGATAAAGGCATCTTTGCAGCAAACCACTGAGCTCTTGAAAAAGGTCTGCCCTATCTGGGAGAGGCACTTCAGGTTGCTGGCTGCAACTAGCCTGGCTGCTTGATTCTTGAAAAGAAAAAAGAACATCTGTTTTTGATTGTTTTTCTGCCAAAATCAGGTCAAAAATGGCATTAATGGCAGCAGTACGAACTTCTTTTTCTCGTCTAAACATAGCCTTTCGAAGAACCAATATGGTGTAATCCTGCACAAGTAAAAAATTATATGGGAAGGTTGAGTTGGTTATTTAACATTCAGTGAATATTATCAAAAATAACAAGATATATAAAGCAGTTAATAATGTTAGCAAAATGCATTGTTGCACTACCAAAAGACCATCAACAGTTTATTTTTACCTTTTTGTTCTTCTTCTGTTACAAGACTTGAAAATATGCCAAGATATCCTTAAGCGACACTACAGGATTTAGCTGAAGAACAAATTTCAAGATGTGTACCTGAAGATCACGACTAAACTTGATGAGAGGGAGTAGCACAGAGACAAATTTATAGGAGATCCTGTCATCCATAAATGCAAAATAATCCAGCATCTCTTTCAAATGAGACACAAGGTCCAACATCGGGTGCGGATGAACCAGGACTAAATATCCAAGCAATCTAGATAAAAAGTATTGAAATGAAATAAGCTCAGTTATATGCAACACAGACTAAAAAGACTAAAAATAAAGCTAAAGATAGAACCTTATTATGGAGAAGCATTTTTCAGGCTTCAAAGAGAGGACTCGGAATTTGCATTGCTCAATTATCTGCAAAAATATGATTAGCTCATAGCCAACCGAACTGTGCAGGTTTTGAAGTTTGAGTATGATGTGAAATATTAGCCAACAAAAGCCTTTAAAACCAAAAGATTCCATATATAGCAGCAGTGTCTTAGAGTGCTGTATACTTAAGGTATTTCCATATAGAAAGGCACCATCTCTGTGTGTTAGAAGCAGAACTGTGCCACCTCATATTATCCAAGCATACTTGATTGAATTACTGACCTCATTTCTTGACATATCATGCACTTCAAACAAGCATTTCAGCACCTGAGTGCCTAGTTCCTCAGTACACATCAGGCCATTGGTCCTTGAGATCTCTTTCCGGTTTCCTTCTTCTACTCCTTCAAGCAATCCAAATCCTAATTGCACTATACTAGGTATAATGTGCTCTCTTCCATAATGGCTTGCATTCACCTGCAGAAAGAGGACAGGAGCCACGAAACATAAAGAAAAAGAAAAAGAAAAACATTATGTACAACCACAATAAGCCAATTGTGCTTGTTTCTCGATGGTCTCAACAAAATTTTGAAGCCATTGTATAAAATCAGGATACGACACCATGCATGTAGTTCAAAATTCTTTATACAAGTATTAAGCATATTTTTGCTACAAGAAATTTGGTAAGCATGTGAAGCATAAATTTTTGAGCAGTTGAACATATATGATCAGAGCTATTCAAATTATAATTGATAAACATTCAACAAGGGATCAATATGACTGTTCTTGAGCACATGGCTTGTAATTTAACTCTCTCCAATATGGTGCTAAATTTTCTGAACTTAGTATAAAAAAAAAAAAAATACTGCTTACAGCTTTAAGAATAGCCTTCTCTATTGCTCGAGCAATCTCCAGATATTCCGCCTTCAGTTCATCAGAAAGCCATCTGCAGACTCTGGAACAAAACGATGGGCAAGCAAACATATCAACACGGTATCGAGAATCAATAAAGCAAATTAACCATGAAATCCATCTATGCAGAACACTGACCACCCCCATTGATCTGAATCAGGTGAATATTGGATAGTTTGATGCTGGAAAGGGAGAGGGATAAAAGCATGAATAGCGGCCACAATACTGATTCTTTTGTCTTGAATAATAACATTTTAGTTTTTTAATTGATATACAAGCTTGATTACACTCTCTCAATTGTAAATACAACACCATCCTCCTTAGAATTCAGGGCATATACAAGACTGCTATAAGAAACCAACTCCATATATCTGTCAAGCAGCAAAAAAGATGCATAATACAAGCGGGCATACATACATACATACATACTTACATACATATATATATATATATATATATACAGACAAATATGAGCAACATTTTAATATGAAGAGCATATATAAAGATCAAAAGCAATTATAGCTAAACTACTCACTTTGCACACTTATAATCTTTATAAGCGTTAAACAATGCAGATTTCAGAACGCCGATTGCACTGTCGCTGAACCTCCTAATTCTTGCTATGGACAACAAAATTGCAACTGTAAAATGATTAAAAGCCCTCAAATCCAACCTCACCAAGCCTAACACTTCCTGCCCTAAAGACGGGTCCTGTTTGACCGCAAAATTCACATGAAGCAAAACTGTCCCCTCTACTTGTTTCATTGTTGATCCACCCTTACTCGTACTACCAAAATACATCACAATCCCCTCAACCACCTCTCTCTTACTAAACCCTTTTGTCGCCAATACCAACAACTGATAAACTAGCCCGGGCAAATCCTGCATTTCCACATCATCCTTGATTTTCGAGAAAATCTTTTCTAAAAAACCCCTTTTCCTAACTTTATCAATGCACAAATAAAAATCCCGGACTATTTCGACCAATTTGATCAACAAAACCTTGCTCCACTCGCATTTAATCAAAGCATCTATCACCGAGTTCACGTAAGCCACAGCATTATCAACTTCACTCGAGATCCTAACCAATTCAAGACACTTCGGGAGGAGAATCAAAACATGGCCATCCTCCAAATCGATAATCTGGGGGAGATAAGATGTGATCAAATCAATTACTTTACGTATTTCCGGAATTTCAATGGTGTCAAGGTATCCGATGAATTGCTGGAGAATTGAAAGAGAGTTGTGGTCACGTGGAATTTCGTGGGAAGTGAAGAGACAGACGTAGGAGTGGAGGAGGGCTGGAAGGAGACAGGATAGGGCGGAGGAGGGGTGGCGGGAGATGAGGGAAAGAAGGGCGGAGACGTACTCGGAAACAGCCGAGGAAGAGTTGAGAGAGTGGGAGGCGCGCGAATGGAGAAAGGAGAGGAGGGCCGGGTGTGAGGATTCGGAGAGGAGGAAGGGCGGGAGTTGGGAGGAGCTGGGGTTGTGCTGGTGGCTTTGGGCGAAAGAAATTATTTCAGCATCTGTTACCGATGGCGGCGGTGGTGGAGCGTGGTGGCTAGTGGTGGAGTGTCGCGACGGGTCAGCGGCGGCGTGCATGGTGGTCGGAGGCAAGTTGTTGCGGCGAGTGTTTTGGCGGGAATCCTTGGAGGACAATATATAAACTTTGTATTAATGGAAATATATAGATACTGTTGAAGGAGGCAGATAGTTTTGGGCCAAATAAGCATACTAATTCTCTGCACATATAATCGCAACTCAATATAAGGTTGCTATAATATTAAAATATTTTAAATGTCTTGATATGTCTCTACTCTCTTTATCCCAAGCACTGTTTGACTAAACTTATTTTTAACATATTTTTAGAATTTATAAGTTTTATGTATTTTATTTTAAAAACAAATTATTAAAGAATTTTGACTAAATTATATTATAAAATTTTAGTGAAATTTATAATTAAAATTAATTATAAATTTTAATATAATAATAATAATAATAATAAATTAAATATTATTTATACAATATAATTAAAGATAATTATGTTTTTAATATATGTATATGTGTATATATATAATGAAGTAATTTACAAAATATTAAAAAATAAGTTGAGAAAATTTAATTTATTTTTAAAGAACTTATAAGTTTCCAATAAGAGTTTATAAATTCTTTAATTAAAAATTTTATAAAAACATTTTTGATAAACTTTAAACGTCTTATTTCAAATTTTATAAATTCTTTTATTAATAAATTTATCAAATACTTTTTATGAATTTATAAACTCTTAAACATCTTATAAAATTTTTTAAAATACTTATAAGCTCGTTCAAATACTCTCTTTAGCTTAAAAAAAAATGTATGTGGTCTCTAAATTCAATTACAAAACTAACACTTATTTTTTAACGTGTACAATATAAAAAATAGGGTAAATTGATTAAAAAAATACTCAAAAGAAGGATTACTAAAACCTATAATAATAATAATAATTTTTTATACTTTCAATTTTACACATACATCTATGTAGAATTCACTGGTGTCTAAAGTGTAATACATGTAATTTATGTATCTCGATGCATATATGAAATATATTATATAAGTTGAAAGAAGGTAGGAGTGTTCGGAGTTCAATCAATTTAATAATAAAAGTTTAATTTGCGTGTGGTTATAAAAAAAATTTTCAAATCAAGTGGTTTAAAAAAATGAATTTATAAACTTTCATTACCTATAAAAAAAAAAAAAAAATGAAATCAACACTTTACGATTGGTTTTATGTACGGTGTGAATGAATTGATGGAATTAGCATATTTATACACATTTTCTTGGTGCAAAGATGATTTTACGGAAAAAAAAAAAAAGAAAAAAGAAGAGTAATTAAATTTGAAGGTCGACAAGGGAGCAATTATACAATCTAAAAACCACACAACCTAAAAATTTTAGAAATTTGTAACTCTCTCCTACAATTTATAAATTAAAATAGTACTAATATTTGCCGTAGATCATGACCCATTTCGCATCTCTTCACACTAATACCGTGTGGAACAAATTTTCGGAGCGTTAATGCATTGGACACAAAAATAAAATGCACCCAATATTAAAGCATAGCATAGACCCAACAAAATGAATGGATCCGAAAGAAACAAGCAATTCATTGAGGAAGAGAAATATGAGCAATGCCCCACCAATCACATGAAAGTGGGGCGCAGTCATGAGTCTTGGGAGCACTGCTCCCGGCCCAAGTATTCCCCAAACAACACACGGTCCAACTATAAGACTGTGATTGGCCGTGGGCTCACTGTGTCTTGCATCCCTTTATTATATTTTATGTGTTTTAGAGACATAGTTTACTTATATTATATCTCTAGAAAATTATATTTATTTTTTGTCTCGCTTATTCTACATTATGGTGTCGTTGTTTTCCATGCAGCCTTCTCTCTTCCGAACAGTTCTCTTCCCCCCCCCCCCCCCCCACACACACACACACACACATATATTATTATATTGTGTTATATATAATAAATTATACAATATATAATATATATATATATTCTTATATAAATAATTACCTACTACGTTGACACAAATTTTTATTCATAGGTATTGTTACATGCAATTATTACAGTACATATGCTATTTTTCTTATTCCATATTTTTAAAATATTTTATTCTATTCTGTTCTCATTCATCTCAAGAATATATATATTTTTTTCCGAACGAAGCACGTATCCAACTACAGTCCAAAAATCCCACTACCTTATACGGCCCATCCATATTGTATTACTCCCACGCAGACACGCATCTTGTTAATTAATTTGTTAAATTTATTAATTGATTGTATGCAGAGAAACACATACACCATCACATAGGAAAAAAAGACAAACTTGGGTTTGCAGATCCCTATGTTCATGCTCGACTAAGATTGTTTGTCTACTCAGTCCCTCCGCAGATAATCAAACGCCACTCCACCCCTTCACCAATTACACTCGCAGCAAATAATGAAACAATGAAGATGCCCTTGTCACTGTATTTAGACCCTTTTTTTTTTTTTTTTTTTTATGGCTTGTTGGTCAGAAAACATAGAAAATTAGTTCACGAAACAAGCAATGAACTGAATAATCAAACACAGTAAATTATTTTACTGAGTTCTATGCTATGGTACTATTCAAATCACATTTCTGATCCGTTTGTCTCTTTGCTCTCCAGCTCCATCATAAGCCAACAAACACGTGCGTTGTTTCTGCATAGAAAAACAGAGTCAGTTTTTGCTTAACAATTGCCAGTAATAATTTGAGGGTGAAAGAAAGAGTTACATGCTCATTGGGAAAAGAGATTTTTGGACAGTGAAGATTATGAGGAAGACCCTCGGCTCCATTTTCTGTAAAGTCGAGGTCCTTGGGCTATGTTTGGGACCGCTAAACTTCAATGTTTAACAAGGATTAAAATTCCTTACAAAAGAAGGAAATTCGTTTTCGATCGAAATCAATAATGAATTTAGTAATAAATTGTTTTTCTCAAAGATTTGCTCTGGATAAATTTAGCAAGGAAAGTTTAGCAACAAAATTTTTTGTCTCTAAATAATTTCACTGCAAAGAATAAATTACTTAAAATGAATATTTTCCTTCCTAATCACTCTCTCTCTCTCGTTAAAACACTTAATGAATGTTGAAAGGTTTGAACTTTTAACACTGCACTTCACTTTTGAAAGTTTGGGAGGTCGGTGCTAAACCAACGATTGCACATTTTTTTTCTTCAATAATTTATATATTTTCAATTCATGATGAATTTTATTGTTGATTTTGTTCCTAATAGATATTTAAAATTTTTAAAAGCCACTCTGAATTTAATTAATTTTTAATTGTTTATTAATGTATTAAAAAACAATAAAAACAATCATATTAATAATAATACATTAAAATCATTGATAAATTTATATTTAAATTTTTCATAATGAAATATCGCAAATAATCCAACTAGAATTACATGACATGCCAGAGATTAAATATTTAAAATATGTATACACTCACACACACACATATATATATAACAAGAAATTAGAATTTTTATACAGAATTTTAATATTATATTTCAATTTAATAATATTTAACAAATTATATTATATGTGCATTTTTGCAAATTTCATTTATAAAATTAGCAACGATTTGTTTTGATTTTGATTTTCGTTTTGTAAGTGGGCAGATATAAATTTGTTTTTCATTCCTATTTCCCTTGCCAATTAACAATAAATTTATTTCCCTTGCTAAAATTTGTTGTTAATGATCAAATTCCTTGTAGTGGAGGGGTTTTGTTGTAACGGTATTTAGTAAGAGTAGTATTAGTATAAATAATACGTTCAAAAGAAATATTTTAATTGAACAAATAGTATGACTTATTTGAATATATTTTTATAACGTGTAACAACAATTAGATAATAATATAAATAAAAATAAATATAAATATATACGTGATATATATATATAAGTTTGATTTGTTTGTGAATAAGAATAATTATTTAAAAAATAATTAATTAGCCATATATATGTAATGTAAGAGTAAAAATATTGAATTTAAATTTAAAAGAATATTTTTTTAAAATAGTATATTTAATAGTATAATATTTGAGATGATATATTAAGAGTTAAAGTAGGGTTCCAAACATAAGTTGTGTTTGGAAATTGAAACATCATTTAAAATTTCATATTATTAAATATATTATTAAATAAAAATTTCGTTTAAATTCAAATTTAAATTCAAACTTTCTCCTTAAAATAAATAATTATTTTTTATTATTATAAATATTTATAAACAAATCAATATATATATTTCATACTTTTATATTTATTTTTATTTATATTTTAAAAATTAATTATTATTTATATATAATATTATATCATTTACTTATTATTATATTATATATATATATATATTTAAATAAATTTATTATTTATTTCATTAAAATTTTTATCATAAATATATTACTCATTTCAATATCACTTCCACGTCACTGCTCTCGTACATTATCTTCAACAAAATTCCTCTCCCAAACGCCCCCGATGTTAAGAGGATAATAATATATTATATTATTACACCGTACTAGGCTAGACTCTACACCAGTGATAAGAAATTTGAAATCAGAAGATGATGTCAGCAGTGTACGAGACTATGCACACTTCTAACCTCGCGGTGTAATAATAAAACTTTGGATTATGTTATTTTTTGGTTTCTAAACGTGTCTTTCTAGATATATTTTTGTTAAAAATAATATAAAAATAAAAAAATTAAATTTAAAAAATATAAAAATTAAAGCGTATTTTTTTTAAGATAGAAAACAAACATAGCCTTGTTGTGATATTTAGAAATTAAAATAAATAATTATAAATTAACATATAAAAATATACAAGCTATACACTATTTAAATAAAGAGACAACTACAACAACTTCCATTGAGTTACATAGACAGAACACCTTTTAAGTTTGGAAAGTTACAAAGTTATAAAGAACCTATTATGCCGATCTGGGATATTATAGGGACTCGACATTAATTGTTAATTATAAATATATTTGTGAGAAGGTTTTTGTAATATTTAAGAGTGACGATATTTTGTATATGTAATCCTACAAGGATGTTGTAATTATCCTCATATTTATACTATTTTGCGCGATATGAAAGGCCGACAGAGTGCAATGGACGGACAGTCACATTTACGGCAGACTTTTCTCTACCAACAAAAGAATCACGAACATCAAAAAGTATTTATTATTAAAATAAAATAGTTATTGCCTCGTTTTGTGAATCGTGTCAGCCACAGATTCTTTTTTGTTCTGTTTGTTTGTGTATGCACGAATGAAAAGGGGTAAACCCGGCATTTCAACGTAAGTATATTGGATGTTTCAAATAATTATATGTGCCATATTTAAATATGTATTATAATTATAATTATTTATTTACAAAACATTATAATTTGAAACACACACCTATTATGCCGAATGCAAAATCTCATGCTGCGTGGTTGTTTTGAATCTTGACAAGGAAAAGTGAGAAATATGAGAAGAATATTGAGTATATAATAAGCGCATGCAAATTTAACTTTTATTCTACAAGTACGATATTTTGAATAAAGATTATTTCTTTTTTTTCATTTTAAAGTTGCAGCAGCAAAAGGCAAATAATATAAGTGCAACTCACCATTCAATTAAATCAAATGCTTAGGAAATTTATACGTGAAATAAATTATACATTTTATTATTAGAAATGGTTAATCATATTATTTTGATACATGCATGTCTTGGAGATTAATTAATAAATAATCAAAATATGAATTATACCGATAATAATAAATTAATATGAAAATAAATAAAATCTCTTGACAATTTTTGGAGACCTCTCAATCTCATGCCATACTTTTTATTAAACACAAAAACACCGTGAAGAGTAAAGGCAAGATCCCAAGCTGTATATCGAAGACTTGGCGCAAAAAGTATAATACTTATTCACTATCTGGGAAAAAAAAATATAGAGTACTAGTCTTTTTACAAAAAGTAACAAAGCATTTAAAAAAAAAAAGAAAGAAAGAAAGGAAGTAGTTATTTATATTTAAGGTTAACAAGACCAAGTTTATGTCAAAACAAACACGTCCTTGTAACAGATGTTAATGGTACAAGTATGACATGCTTGTTTTGGAAAAAAAATCTCAAGACTTAAAATTACATGTTGCGATCATTCTATTCCCAAAGACGGGGGCCGTGGCAATGCCTTTCCCATTCTTTATTTTATTCCATCTTTCATTTTATTGCACCAAACACAGCCCATCGGACGTCACTCCGAATTTTTTTTACAGGAGTTGTCTGGTTTCCACGTGCTCTAGGGGACTCCTCTCTTCAGCCACCATTCTGCACTTACTTGAATGCTCTCTCTCCCTCTATTCCAATTCATATCTCTGTCTCTGTCTCTGTCTCTCTCTCTCTGCGCTCCTTGGGGATCAGATTTTCTTTGTTTGCCATCAGGAAATCAAAACCCAGATAGCAAGATTGATTCTTTATCATCTGGGCCGCAATCATTTGGCGTAAATTGAAATCTTTCTTCCGGGTTTGGAAGATTTTGAGGCTCAAATGGCGATGGAAGTGGTGCATGAAGACGTGGGGGAAGGTTCTATGCAATGTACAAACCATCCATATAAAAAGAGCTCCCCAGGTGGGATCTGCGCCTTTTGCCTTCAAGAAAAGCTCGGAAAGCTTGTTTCTTCCTCATTTTCTGTAGCTTTTCTCCCTTCCTCTTCCTCCTCTCCTTCCCCTTCTTTTGGATCTGAGTTCGGTGGTAGCAGCACCGCCTCAGCAGGTGCAGCCGCCCTTCAAGCCCGCCATCTTACTTCTTCATCTGTTAACCCTCAAACCAGAGGCAATGATTGTAACCATCATGGACACTACACGAGCAGAACAAGAGTGCCTTTTGTTTTGCCACATAAGAAAAAGAAAAAGGATGGATTGGTGATGGGCGGCTCAGATTCATCCAGCATGGTCTTCAAGAGATGCAAGTCTACTACAACTCGAAGCAGAGGTATGCATTTCTCGGATGGAAACTGTTCTGAAAATTATAGCCCTCTCAAGAGAGGGTTCTGGTCTTTCCTTCACATGTCAAACCATTCTACTGCCAAGAAAAGTGATAAGCACTCAAAAGATTTGAACTTGACATCAGCCTTACCTAATACTGGGGGAACATCTTCTGTGAATGGGAGCGGTGTAATTAGGCCAAAGGAGAAGAAAAGGGAAGATTTTGTGGTAGTGGAAGAGAGTGAGAGCCCTGATCATGCTGCATCAAACAGAAAGGTGTCAAGATCCAGATCTGTTGGTTGTGGGAGCAGGAGCTTCTCAGGGGACTTCTTTGGGAAGATCTCAAATGGCTTTGGCGACTGCGCTCTCCGCAGAGTGGAGTCCCACAGGGAAGGGAAGCCTAAAGTGCAGTCATCTCAGAGGAACACTGGAAACAATGGTATTACTGGTGGGCAGGACCCCATCAAGGAAAGGGTTAAGTGTGGTGGGATTTTCAGCGGTTTTATGATCACTTCATCTTCTTCTTCCTCCTCATCATCAACCGAGGATAACAATGTGAGTGGGAAGCCAACTTCGGCTGCTGGTTCATCAGCGAGGCATCTTTCCCATGGCAGGAGCAGAAGCTGGGGATGGGCACTTGCAAGTCCTATGAGAGCCTTTGGTTGGCCTTCTGCTGGGAAAAGGGATGCTGCTTCAAACAGGGACGGCACTCCTAACTTGGCTGCAATTCCTTCCTTGTTGGCAGTGAGTGGCTAAAAGGGAAGCAAGAGTGTCTAATGGATTAGATTTACTTATCAGTAAATTAGCCGATGCTATTATACAAATTTACTTATCTTGGTTGAGTTTACATGTTCTTATTACTCTGTCCATACATGTTTTGAGGCTTGTTGCTGCACTGCTTATGTTAGCTTGTGCATTGCAATTTCAGTTAGTTTGATTAATATGGTTGGGCACTCTGTATGAGGATCTGGACTGTATGGTATCATCTTTGTATATCAATGTAATAAATGGATCCATGTGCAAACTTTTCATGATTACATGACTTGCCTTTCCATGTTTTAGTACTTTTTTGAGTGCTTATGATGAAATGTTATTTAGACTATAGGAGTTTAAAATATTAACACATGCATTACTTATATTTTCCTATGCTTGCTAGCCAATAATTGTGTCGTTGATATGATTGCTCACTTTATGCATGGGTGTTTAGTAACTTCTCATGCAAAAAAGGGTTGCTGATGGATTTGGGATATGGATCGATGTCTCCATCCAGGAAGCTCTCTAGTTTATGTGCTGCCATTGGAGAAGGCCAAGAATTAAATAAAGCTTGATATCACAAGTCACTAGCCAAGCATGTGCAAGGATAGGTCCCATTGCCTTTTGTCTTGGTCTAATCACTCTGAAAGAGAAGGGGCAGAATATACAAAGGGAAGGAGGAATCAATCTCACGTTTTAAGAGTCAAAGTGCTGCACATGTTTGTTAGATAAAGGACACACTTTGAGAGGTCTTAGTTAATTTTGACTTTGGTGGATCCAGCTTTTTCTACCATCATTGTCCAAGCTAATTAGCTGCCCTCAGCACACACACACACACTAATCATCACTGAACTTTGAAGCATGAATTAATCTTGTCTGGGTTTTTAATTCTGGTGTGCAAAAGAGTCTCTTTCAATCTGAAAACTTTTTGAGTACGAAACTCTGTAATATTTATTCAGTTGTAATAACAAATTGATTATTAGTAACGGCAATATTTGTTTTGTTTTAACTGTTGATTGTGTGTCTTTAGGCATATTTTTGTAAGAATTGTGTAAAAATAAAAATGAGAAAAAGATGAATTTAAAAAAGTGGAATGATTATACTATATATTTTTTGATATTAAAATTAAACACAAACATTACCGTGACACGTTGCTTTTCAAATTTCAATTTTTTTTCCCTTCGGCTTTTCGCATGTGGGTTGGTGCAGAGGCCAGACCCTGTTTAAATTTATTTAATGAGAAGCATTGATGACCGAAACTCTGGTACTGTACTACAAATAATTGAAAATAAGTTTCCCAACTAAGCGCAATTAAGAGAGCTAAAAGAGAGATGAAAGCTGTTAAATATCATTCATATTTATTTCTTTGGATCCCATGTACACTGGTGAATTACAGAGCATTTCTTCAAATCATCATTATACACACACACACACACACATTCATGTATTTGGAGATTTGGGTGTTGGTTTAAGTGAAAACACAAGGGATATACCAGAAACTTTTATGCCCCTCCTTGGATTCTCGTGTCTGTCTATTTTCAGACTCTGACCACACCGTGACACTGTTATTTTAAAACAGCACGGGTACTGAGTCTCTAGTTGTATGTTGTTGGTGCCATTGGGTGGTAATGGCAAACCATACTTGTCTTCTAGCCAAAAAATATCGTGCATGCATAATCAACCTCTAATTTATAATTGATATATATATTGGCAGCACAACCATGCTGCAGATAAACAAGGGCCAGTGCAGGAAAACAGAATAGAGATGGGGACTTCCGAGAATGGGTTAACAGGACAACAACGCAGAAGGACATGCAAGAAAAGGCTGTCCCGTGTGGGGCAAGATGTGAACAATTCCCAACGGCTCCAATTAACGATAAATACGAAGTCAATAATGTGAAGTCGAGGATTTTGATGGATGTTCAATGTGAAGGGGCTTTCAAGGCCAAAGTAGTTATTGGAAGATACGCTGAAAACAACAACAACAGTAGCAACGTTTTTTTTCCCTAGTCGGACAATCGATTATGATTACCACTTGGGAGTGTGCACGTACCCCATCACACAAGTATGAATAACAATAACAATAACAATAACAATATGTTTTTCAAGTTGAATAATCAACCACAACAACAACATCATTATTTCCAAGTCGAACAATCGAATTTATTAACGGGAGTGTGTGCGTGCCCAATCACAAGTAGCTGTGCATGGTACGGTGAAGTCCAACAAGCAATTAGTAATTGAGGAGAAGCATCCCTGGCCGACATGCGTGGGCTAATATCACGTTTCATCTGAAAAACCTTCAAGACAATACTCATACACCTGTCTCAGCCATTAATATACTTGCACTTACTAGAGAAAGGTGGAGTTGAGTAGGCACGGGGACCAATATGCCGCCGAGAGTGCAGTATAGATCCATTCTAACATTGCATCCTGTCAAGCCCAATGTCCTGTTGACCTTCAGCCATTGGCCATGCAACCGAAGGCTATTTGAGGCCATACCAGCTACATTATATAGGTCTGGAACCTACCCAAGCCCCCACCCTATATTATTCATTTCACTTGTACTAGGACCAAGCCTATTATAAACAATAAAATAGGCATGGATAGGCCCTAATAGCCGATAAAATCAACTATTATCAAACAATCCCTTTTTCCCAAACTTCACGAGGGACTGTTACTTTGCATTTCCCATCTTATGGAAAACCTTTTCGTTTTGCTTGGCCTTAGTCAGGGATATATTAGTAATATTCTCAGTTGTTCATAAGTGATCTAATTTATGCCTAAATTTTCGTATACTTGCTGATGGAATTCCTTAGATGGCTTTTATCCATTTTTTCAATTGTACCTTTGGTGGGTGTTTGGTCTATGCAATTTTTCCATTTGTATTCTATTCAAAACGCTATGCGTCACCATTTATTTCAATTTTCTTTCATGATTTTATCATAAATTTGTTGTAAGTATCTAGTCTGCGATCATTAGTGAACTTGTGTCATTTCAGTTCATTTCATTAGAATCCAATAGAATCATGCATACGTCTAAAAAGTATCAAATGTGTAAACCCGAAAATATATACGTAGGTATATATTTGTCAATGTAAAATTATAGAGTAACCAATATCTCGAAGACCAAACAAGAAAATTTCGAGTGTTTTAATTAGAAAAACAAAGCTATTTGTACGTGATAGTTTCTTTCATATATCTCAAGAGCACAGTGACAAAAGGACAATAACTAATCCAATATATATATTTGAGGAATCCAATATGGTTGTGTTTTCAAATTTTAATTTATTTACAAAATTTCAGAAAAAAATTAATAAAATAATTTGATAACTGGGCCATGAATGAATATTGAATTTTAAAAACATTTCGAAGATATGATTTACACGATGAAAATTTGCTTTAATGAGCTTGAATTCAGATAATCAATTCATCGCTGACTTCTTACCCTCAAAAATTATTTTAAATAATAACTTTACTCAACTTATTTATTTATAGCTCTACTTAGAAACGTAGAAATTTTCGTAATGATTTAATTTCTTAATTACTAGAGAAAGATGGGGTTGCCTTGATGATGGGACCAATCTTGCCATCAGAAGAACAGTTTATATAGATTGAGATCATCACATACAAAGTGTCACCACTGTTTGGGGCACACTTAATGGCCAATCTGGCAATTGAAATGGGTAGCTAGCCAGAAGAAGTGATTTTCCGACGTGCCTGTTTTTTTTTTTTTAATATATAACAAGCATTGAAATTTTATGGCAATGCCGAATAAAAAATGAACAATGAATATAAAGTACTTAATTTCCTCTGACATTTTTTTTTTCTGTCCCTTTGTCTCGTAAACCTAATCACGGCACATGTATTTGTTAATTAATCCTACATATGTGATTTCGCCACGTGTATATATAAATATATTTTTATTTAAGTTTATTTCATAGTGTGCATACATTAGTAACAAATACTAGACCAATCTCTAAATCACAATGCAGGATCTAAACTGATATCCACTGGGACAATTGCATGCAAGCAATATTTGCTGTATAACTATTGCATCATAATTGTTTTATTGCTGACTAACCTCGTCGCGGGCAAGTTGCACTGACTATGCACCACTCGAGCAATACAGGAATAGGACTACATGGATTATATTGGAAACTTGTAGGCTTAAAGCTGGAAATGATGAAGTCCACAAGCTGGAGGTGGGGGGTTGCATGTGCACTGGGTCTTGTGTGAACGATGAGCTTGCAGTCGTTCTGAGGTGCCAAGAACGGAAAAACAGGCATCGGTCTTGAATCTACGTAGGTCGCTCCTAAGCCATTGGTGGTGGCGTTAGCAACTAGCTGTCCATTTCCACATTGCAGCAGTACCTTAGCAACTGCATAAAAAGATTTCAGTTAGTGCATCAGACAAAGTGACAACTATATTATGAGCAACAAGAAATTGTTGTGTAGCTTGCGACGTTAATCACTGTACCTTGTACGTTTTCAGGATTTTGATGAGTTGCTTACCAGGGAAACGCGGAGTGGCCTGTCCAAAGAGGCCAATGTTGCCATCGGGGGTACAATAAAATGTGACGTTGGCGTGCAGTAGGCTGAATTTAGGGGAAGGTTGAGTAGTTCCGCCAAGTTGTGCTTCGCCCACTGATGCTGCAAGCAAAAGGCTAAAGAGAAGAAGCTGGAATTTCAAGGCCAGACCTGCAACTAATGATTAGTTCTTTTCCATGGAACAATGCAATTTATAGGACTTACAGGGGGAAATAATTTTCAGTTAACAAAAGGAACTGCCAAATGTTCATTTACTATCCTGAAAATGTTGGTATCATGTAGGATGGGATCAATAATTAGATGGGCTCACATGCTGCCGTATATGATCTGCAATCTGTTGCAAGATTTCTCATAATCAGTCGTCCACAGATTCAGAGGCACAAAGGGCTACTGGATCAGGGTATTGCCACGTATCTATGGCTGGCAAATGAGGCATGTGAATTGATGCATAGATAGGTTGGATTCTGTGTATAAAATTAATCACGGGCAACAACTTTTACTAACTTCAAACAGCAGGACGTAAGGTTTAACATTATCTTCCCATCTTGAGTTCCAAAGTTAACAACGATAGGATTGATACCGTGCCTCTATCAAAGAATATGTGGAAGTTCATCATAATCCGCACAAGATATGCGTGGTGCTGCTACACTAACCTCTACCAGAGATGAAGGAGAAAGCCTAATATGTGCTGCAACATGTGTTTTTCAAGAATCCGATCATGAATGAGAACACGACGACGGTCTCCGTTGCAAAGAACATTGTGAGTTGGACATGGCTCTACAGGGACAGTGGTGTAGCTGCTGACACAGCAACTTCCATATGACTTGTTCCTAGTTCTTCAGAAAACAAAGATTTCAGGAAAGGGAAATTTGTAGATGCAAAATTTCAGAAAACCAATCGAGCATTCCTGCCCCCATCTCGGAGCAAGTCCCTGATTTTGGCCATTGAGAAAGGTCTCATGATGAACTGAATGTTGAAGCCACAAGAATTGACCATGCATAGAATTGGAAATACTTAAATAAGTTCGTCTTCTATTTGGTGCAGACTACGCTGTGTAGAAACTAAAGGTAGAAGGAGAAAGGGTGACATAATGTGGCAGATTGCAATTGGGAGTGGAATCAAGTGTAACAGTGCAGTTTGGGGATGTGTTTCACATTAAACCAGTTGAAAACAATGCTTGGAGTGACACAACACAGCTTAGACACCACCAACACGCTTTAACCACAAGAGGCTGACGAAATCTAGTTCCTAAATTTCACCTGTGACTTGTGCTAGATTTCCCAAGATCCAGATTACCCGGGAGAATGGTGACCTTTTTGATCCTTAGGACTTTCATTCAATTTTATAGCACAGGAGAAGTTCCTTAAAAGAATGTGGCCGAAGCACCATTGCTTTAGTAGACGACTCAGCATCAACCTACCTGAGACAACATGAAGGACTCCAAAAGGAAAAGAAAATACCAAAAATCATCACAAACAATGTAAGTATCCGAAACTGAAAATAATGTTTTCTCCTCCATCGAACAAAAATTGTGCCCAGCAGTTCCCTGCCCTTCCACATCTCTATCCCTAGTTTCCTGGTGAGTGTTTACTGTTCTCTCCTCTTGCTGTAATGTAGATGCACTAATTCACTTAAATGGGACAGGGTGGAACATCAAGAGTAATGCCAGCTTGGATTTGACCCCAGCCAATCAGACGCCAGTGTCTATCAATTCTGCGACTCAGTGCAATTTTCTCTCCTTTGCTGGTGCACACTGGCGAAGTAAGCTGCAATTTGGCAAAAACATTCTTCACAGCAACAACACGAGCCCCTGTAGACATAGATCCTATGTTCAACATTAGAATCTCTCCCTTGGCCAGCTTTGACACTTTACCCTGCCTTTCAGTGTCCTTTGTCCTAACACCTAGCAGCCGCCTCAGCAAAAAGAAATTAACCTGCAGACGCATTCAACAATCACAATCAAAGAATTTGATAGGAAATGTAACCAAATCACTTCCCAGAACTATTAGTATGAACCTAACAACGTCATATCATCACAACACAACCAAATATATAACTGGCAAATATGTTGAAAAGCCACTTTCAGCTGCATCTCTTACCTCTAGTTCGACATACACTTCAGGAAGTGAGCCAACCTCTCCAAGAACCTGGCCTACCAATCTATCAGCACGCGTAAGCATCGGGTCCATTGTCGTTCCAACTCCAATGAGGCCTCCAGGCACGGCAAATTGCAACTCATTTTGCTCTGCAAACAAGGAAACTATCCTCGAGTATATGGGGGTGCACTTGATATTATCATTTTCATCCTTGACTACAATACCAGGACGGACCTCCACATATTGATTTACCTTCAAAACACCCTGCAAGCATAATTTCAAATCATTCATACGAACGATTTGAGTTGCTAGTGGCTACTCCTTGGGTAGAGATTTATAGAAGATAATGAAAAAACGATGGATAAATCAAAATTGAGTGGGAAGACCAGTTGTCGGGCTTTTCATATCAAATATGGCAGTAACTGAATATGCAGTCAGATCACAGGAAGAAATGCAAGCCAATATAAAGAAACATACTTGTTTCATACAGGAACACATATACCTTCAAAATACTTCCACCGGCAACACCACCCTTGATTTCATCAACTTCAGACCCAGGCTTGTTGACATCAAAAGACCTGATCACAATCATATTTGGTGGTGAAATGAAGTTTCTCTCCGGGATGGGTACTTTCTTCACAATATATTCACATACAACATCGATATTGTACTTCAACTGTGCAGAAATTGGTACCACTGGTGCTGCATCTGCGACAGTTCCCTGTGGAGAATTTTGAAGATGTTATTAAATAAAATGAGAATAGATATACTCTGGATTGAGTAAGATGCACCAATCTACCTGAATAAATTTCTGAATGGCTTCATGCTGGTTGATGGCAACATTTTCCTGAACAAGATCAACCTTATTTTGAAGTATTATGATGTGCTGGAGACGCATAATTTCAACAGCAGCCAAATGCTCAGATGTCTGAGGTTGAGGACAACTCTCGTTGGCAGCTATCAGAAGTAAAGCTCCATCCATAATTGCAGCCCCATTAAGCATTGTAGCCATGAGAATATCATGACCCTATGGGCAAGTACGACGGTCAAGGAACACGTAGTCATGAATATGCACATAAATTTACTGAAGCCTAATGGAAGAGTTCATTCGCAAATAACCCTAAGAAGCATGCAAAGTTTCCAGCAAGCCAACACATGAACATGAATACCAAAACAAAAATTCAGTATTCTAAAGGAAAAAGTTGTCCATAATGAAAAACAGTTGCAAATGGTAAAAAATAGTAACATCAAGCCTTACCGGGCAATCAACAAATGACACATGTCTAAGTAATTTCATCCTACAGTTCTCAAACCCAGGCACATCACATATTGGAGCATCTTCTTTTCCACTTCCATATGCCCTGAGAAAAAATAAGCATATCCAATGAGTAGCAGGAAATACAGGACATCAGTACTCACATTCCACATTGAGCATCTTACTTGTAGCACATGGGTCGAGGACATTGATCATCTTCGCACTTGTATATCTTTGTGTTGGCGTATCCAAGCTTGATGGTAATATTACGTTCCAGTTCATTTTTAAAGCGAACAGTCTGTAATTTAAAAACACTATGACCATAAGAACTTCCAGTACACAAAGTGAATCTTTTTTCAGCCTTCAAAAATCAATATACAATAGATTTTAGATCTCCAGCATCTTCCACAAACATGATAATGAAAGCAAGCCCACACTGGAATTGAAAAAGAAAAAGAAACATAGGAGCATAAATCCACAAGCTAATAAAGTCAATTGCTGGCATAAGCCTTGCAATAAATCAAATTATTCCATAAAACAGAACAATAGTTCAGATAAGAATAACTGAAAGATTCACAAAAATAATGTGTTAAGTGCAACCTTAAAGTACAAAAATAGTTGACATAAACCATTCAAATCCCAAAGTACTTGTGAAGATCTGGATGAATATTTTCCTTTGCTTCTACTGCTAACAATTAAGGAAACTAAATATTCAAATAATGGATGGATAACCAATTAATAGTAGAAGTAATTCAATACCTGGACACCAGATATGGCCTTCACAACTGTCGACTTTCCATGTGCCACATGACCAATGGTGCCTGAACAAGCAAAGAACCCAGCATCAAACTTACATATACATACATGCAAGCAAAGACTCCAGTGTCAAACTTACATATACATACATACAAGCAAAGAACCCAGTGTCAAACTTACATATACATACATTCATACATATATATAAATATATATCCTAAGCAGTTAACAATGAAACTAGTAGAATACAGGCAACATGAGTCATCAAAGCTGTGATAATCATAGGAACTAAAAGCTTACCAATGTTTATTGTAGCCTGGCGAGAAATAACCTCGGGCGAGAGTGGATGAAGCTTTGTTACATCCAGCTTGCTTAAGTCCTGCTCCATCAAACCCTTTCTCGACATTTTGGCAGCTCTTGGTAGGACTCACTCAATATCAAGCAAAATCTAGCCAAAGAATGTCACTAAGAGAATTAGTAATCAACAAAGCAAATAAATGCACATTAAAAAAAACATGTTAATCAAGTTAGTTGTTTTAAGTTTTTCCATTTCATCATCCCTCGAAACCTAAATTTCTACATTTCAAAAACGTGTACAACTACTGAATACTCCGCATAAAGATCTATATTTTTTCACTTAAAACCCTAATCAATAAAATACCATCCGAAAGAGGACCAACCCAAAACTCCAAGACAAAATTTTAAACCCCTAACTGTATCCAAACATATTTTTCAAGAAACCAATATAGACCAAGAATCCAAGCAGACACAAACTCGACGTCCAAAGACCTCAAACGTTCAAGAAAGCATGAAATTGTTCAAAAGATAACAATAATAACGAAAAAACATCCACTGATAAATGAACATGTATTAGTCCAGAGCAGGCGGGCGTTGGGGGCTTACCTTTGCCCGAGAGCAGCCGCCGGAGTGCGTTTCCAGAGCAGAATCAGAGACAAAAAGGGATTTCAGTAAGGCTAGGGAATGTTATGAAGTGCAGACAATTCTTTTTGGTTTCTTTCAAAGTGGCCCCTTATCTTATATATTTTGTTATGTGACCCTCAGGATCGTTATTATTGGCATTCTGGTGCCGATGATGGTAAGTGAGCCATTAAATGATAGCAGTGAAATGTGGAAAAAAACATTTACTCAATTTTCTAGTAGAACTTATAAAGAAAAAAAACTCGTAGAGAAAATATTTTTCTAATTTTTAACTTTTACTAAACATTCGATTTTTACAATTTTATATTTTTTTAATCATTAATCAGTAATAAAAATCCACTTTCCTTGAATAATTATAAAAATCAATAAATAATATTTTCAAATATATCTTGTATATTATTTATAAATAAGAGAGAAAAACTTTGAAAAAGATCTTGAACAAAAAAAATAATAAATTAAACTCGAATAAAACTCAATTCAAGTACGTGAACTAGAAGTAATGATGTTTTTTAAATATTAATTATATTATTAAATTAAATGGAAAGAAAAATAATTAAAAAAATTATGATTAAATGAAATACGGGAGAAATAAATAAACTAAATGAAAATTAAGAGAATAAAATTTTAAAAAAGGTAGTTAGAGAATTAAAGGTATTTTGTTAATAAATGACGATAATTTGTCACAATGTGCTCTCTAGTAGATCCATCTGAAATGAAAAGTTAGGAGATTATATATATCTAATATATTTTTATTGAGTATTTAAAATTTTGACATGTTTACCTATTTAAAAATAATTAATCATTTTTAACAGATGATAAAATAATGTCACGTGTCCAGATCTGTATCACTTTGAGCATTTGCGTCTTATACATAATCGCTTAGTCCACAACATGGGTCCATCGAACTTGCTCAGCAATTGTCATTTCCACATGTTATTTTAGCCTCGTTAACCTTGAACAACATGTAATTAGAATGAAGAATGAAAGTCACGGCGAATAATATGGCGACACTAACGAACAAATCCCGCATGCGCAAGCGTAAACTCAACACACACAGACCAAACGAAGCAGATGTCAGCATGCTAAAGTGGGTTAAAAATTTATATTTAAAATAAAATCACTTAAAGAAAGGTTAAAACCAAAAAGAAGAAGAAAGAAGAAAAGGCTCAAAGACACTGCTTACAGTACTAAAACAGAGTTCCCACCAGTTGGCTTCTTATGCTAATGCATTCCATTTGAATGTCTCAAAAACAAACCTCAAATCCAAAGGTATCAAACAGCTCTCCTCTCTACCATTGAGGGGCATTATTCGTTGATACAAATACTACAAATGCTGCAACTGGGCTGCATAGATGCTTCACTTAGCGTTGCATTCCATTTCTTTCATTTGATATGTGTTCAAGACTCTACTCTTCTGATGTGCCACTGCTGTCATATTCTTCGCCAAATATACGTTGCCTGAAGTCGCTGAGCAGGCGAGGAAGGCCCTCCCTCAGGGACATGGTTGGCTGCCACCCGAGGAGTCGCTTAGCCCTGTAAATGTCTGGTTTCCTCTTGTGAGGGTCGTCCTCCGTGTTTGGTCTGAACCCAATCTTGGCATTTGGATCGATTCTGTCTTGCACAACCTATACAGTCAGAAACAGATTCAAATATCTTATCCACAAGGCATTCCTAGTCTGTGAAGACGAACAAAAGTTAACATGAGTTTTTTCATGCGGCCAGAATCAGAAATCTCTTATTCCCCTTCCTTCTGTATCATGTCTCCATCAAGACTCTGAATTGAAAAACCGTACCTTGGCAAGTTAATTCTCCGGGGTTTCCTAGATTGAACGGGCCAACGTGATCCCCTTCCATCAGTCTCATCTACCTGTCACAATCAATGGTTGTAATCATGCCACAAACATATTGGGACGGTGGGAACAAACAGCAAATGCCTTTGTTAATGATATAAACAGCTCCTGAAGAGATTCTGAGAAATATATATGAGTTTTTACCAAATCAGACACATATTGGAAGCTCCTAGTTGGTTTTCCATCACCATAAACTGTCATGAGCTCCTTCCTTAATGCCTGCAAAAAGCTTTCAGAATGTCACTCAACAAAAGGGACTAATGTGGAAGATAATTTCTTCCAACAGAGGAAACAACAATGGCAGCAACTGCAAGTCCTTGATTCTTTCAATAAAAATCATCCAAGGAAAATCTTGCTTAAAAATAGAGCATTTGGACAGACCTGAGCAACAAAATTGCTGACAACGCGCCTGTCATCAATGCACATACGCAGTCCATAAGTATTGAAAATCCTAGCAATTCTTACCTGAGAAATAATTGCACATACTATGTGACTAATTGCATGTACTATTACAGACACGTGAAGTATCTGACAGGTCAGATAACCTCCACGTTAAGTCCTCTGTGGTAATTCATATTCAGGTTCTCAGCCGTGCGCTTTCCCCATCATACCAACTCCGAACACCTGCTCAGAAGCCAAAACTTGCTAAGCTAGACTGCGAACACTTGCAAGAAATTTGAAGTAGATCAGTAATAATGTCAAAAATTCACCAATGGGATTGGCATTGCCCCAATAAGTCTCAGCCTGTGGATGCTGCAATGGATCGCCAAACAGTTCACTCGTGCTTGTAAGCAGAAAACGGGTGCCAACCCTCTTAGCCAGGCCCAGCATGTTCAATGTTCCCATCACATTTGTTTTGTGATCTCTAGAAACTAAGGTCAACGAGCCTTCCAAAGTGTCTTGTCTGAACAATGCAAGATTTTAAGAGCCAGCTAAATGGATGAAAACATGAAGATTAGAAAAGGAGTTGTGACACGATATAATGGTCTTGACAGGGTTGAATTTGTAATGTACAGGAGATGCAGGGCAGGCCAAATGCTAGATTTGATCAACTTCCAGCAAAATAGGCTCCACCACGTCATGTTGAATAAGCTCAAACCTCAGGTTATTGTAATGGTGCAGAAGATTTTCCTCGAATCCTGTAAAGAAGTTATCAACCACGAGCTACTAGACAGTCCACCAGATGGCTCCCTACAAAACCAGCTCCACCTGCGACCGGAATCCTCAAGCTTTTGATTTTCAACCCCAAAGGAATCTTTCCACCTGCATTGTACTCATATTTTGTTACAAATTTTATCAAACATAACCTACCATGTGTTCATACACATGAAACGGCATGCAAGAAAGGCTAGTTTCAAATGCCTCGCCTTTTGTCAAGGCTTCAGTCCATCAAGAAATATACCTTTACATATTCACATTGGAGACAGGACCAACAATTTGCATGTTTGCTAGGAACCTTGAAATGCTAATAAAGTGCATAGTGGGGAGGTGAACATGTTTTTTCACGTACTACAATCTTCTTAAAATGTAAGAATTCTTAGTTAAAGATGTTGAAGAGTAATCACCTAAGAGGAAATGACACAGCCTAGCAGCAACAGGACACACATTAGTGCCAATATCACATTCTTGACTATCGAAGAGGAACAAATTTAATTCTGCAATGTCTGCATATTCACATGCATAGGGACCGACCACTTGTCACGGGCTCCAATTCATTACTAAAATTATAAATTAGTTTTGAAATTTTTCTTTGGTCGACGTGCGATGATAAACACATTATCCCCTATCTAAATCCGTGCACGCATTCCATTCAATGCTGACTCACTGCAAGTGTACATGCATGTACAATCCATTCAAGTCACACAAATGGGATCACATAAGTGTAGACCTATCCTTAAGTCTACACACGGGTCCCCATGCTAGGCATCAATACATGAGACCCACTTTAATATTACAAATGTTAAGAGCTCCGATCAATTTCCTGAAAAACTAAATACCAAAAAGAAAGGTTGATCGATTTATTAGTCAGTCCAGAAACTCGCAGGATTCGTACAACGGAAGTATCAATCAAAAAATTTTGCAGATATTTATGCAACTGATTGACACAGTTTACCTGACATTACATAAACTATCTTGCCGTCACATTGAAAATCACTTCAATTCTGTGCATTGATCATCACAAATTTCCGATCTTTTTAGAGCAAAACAGACAGCCAAGGGATAAAGCTTGCAATGTTTCTTTCTGCAGTCCAACATCAATATGCTTTAAACAAAACAAAGCGAAACTGAAGAAGAAAAAAATCACAATTTAGAAATGAAAAACAAAAAAAATAACCAGTGCGACAGCCAATTTCAAGATCCTCGTTGCTGAACAATACCTGCACTGAAGTGACTAAATCCATTATCAATTTCATAGGCAACCCGGCGATGAACCTTAAAAGACTCATCGGAGGCAGAGATCAACCCTTTCTGCGGCAAAGAATGGGAAGGAACAGCGTTGAAAATCAAACACTCAATGGTGATCCCTATCCGGAGGCAAGCAAATCTTTGTTCTTTATTAACATACTCAAAAGGATACATCACGGAAAGTCTCTTCAGATGTTTCTTAATCGGTGCCCAATTTCTTCTTTCTTTATATCTCTGTCCTTCCGACTTTGATCGCTGAAGAAGAAGAAGAATGAAATGTAGGACTGGAATATAAACGTCGAGAAGAGAAACTTATCAAAATTTGGGAAGTGGGGTGTGCATTAAATGTTGCAATGGGAACGAAGACTGGAAAGGGCAAAAGAAAGTCATCAGGTGGAAAATCTGACAGGGACGGATGATAAGTGCTTGTGCATGTAATAAGATAGGTACATCTTCCTGTGTATGTGTATGTGTATGTGGGCGTGTGTGTTGTGTGTGAAAAACTCAATGTTAGAGAGAGGGAGACGTGAGGTCTAAGCTCTTGCACGAAGTTTCGGCATGAGACGGCTTTCTGGAGCGTGACTCTTCCCACTTTGTGTTTTTGCTAGTTTTAATAACCATTTAAATTTTGGAAAAATTGGGCTGCCCTCATTTGGACTTTATAGATACCAAAACCTAAATCCTAGACTTTAAACCTCTTTTAGCTATAAAATATTACAAAGTCTCTCCTAAATTGCTTTTCTAATTAATAGTTTAGTTTATTCAGTAAATGGATAGCCAAAAAATTATTACGTCAACAAAAAAATTGTTCAAATTATTAATTTTACAATTAATTGACCTTTGAGCCAATTGACAAATTTTTTCTGAAGAAATGTTACGTAAAAAATCAAAACCTCAAGGGCGATGTAACTATCTCATTATAATTTTATAAATATATATTTTTATATTATTTTGATAATGTTATTTAAAAATATTTTAAATTCTGAATTTTATATTTTTTAAAAAATAAAAATCTTCATCTTCAATCTTTTAGAAAATTTAAAAGTTTTAAATTTATATTTTCAAATTTAAGGCAGAAAATACGTTTTCTGAGATCTTTAGACAATAAATTAAAAATAAATGTTTCTATATTTATAATATATATTTTATTAAATATTTTTGTACTTTTACATTTTTTAAACGTGTTATAACTAAGACATACTTCTAACATTTATTTTCACATAATCAAATAATTTCTAATTTCTAATTAAAACTCAAAAACAATTTTTAAGATTTATTTTCTAACTCATAAAAATAAATTGAAAATTTCAATTTTAAAATTTCCTAAAAATGAAAAATAAAGATTGATACTTTATAAAAATTAAAAAATTCAAAATTTGTTACTCATTCCCAATATATTGTTTGAATAATAAAAATATATATATTTTAAGACTTATATGTCATAAAATAAAATTTGAAATTTAATAAAATTTAGAAAATATTGATTTAGAATATCTTCCAATTAATATTTTATAATATATTTTTGAAATATATAAAGTATTTAAAAAATAAGTTTTACAAAAAAATATAAAAGTAAATATTTATATTTTTAATATGTAAATCATAAAAATATAAAACATATACCTAAAAGGGTGAAAGAGTATTTTTACAATTTCAAAATTTTGAATTTTTTTTTTCATTTTAATCCTTTGACCCATGGGTATACCAGTCTTTTCATAAATTTTTACGCGAAGTTGGTCAACAAATCAATAGAGGGGAAGATTTTATAATTTTTTATACTAAATAGTTGGTTGTTATATATACATCAAACCCCGATGAAGGGCAATTTTAAATTTTCACCAGAATTTATCGTTCCAAAAATAGCCGGCAGATGCAAGAAAACATCCCTATTTTCACCAAAACAACAAGAAATGGGATCAATTACTTAACCATAGAGCAAAAAAATTTCGTTGAAAAGTCCTTGAAGATGTCATGAAATCTTTTGATCTCCCAAAATTCTCGTCCTCCCATCTCCCATGAATACATACTTACCTTGTGTATTAATTCATGATGCATTAGTAAGGTAACTATACGTTGGTAGAGACAGAGGACAGAGAAATTTTAGAGGAAGAAGATTTGAAGCCATTAGTTGAAAGAATCATTTTCAAAATAGGTAATGATTAGTTCTAAAGTTTACTTGGTGAAATTGAGTTAAAAGAATAACAATTTTGACACAAATTCACATTTCTACCTCACTATTTTTTTTTTTTTTTTTTTTTGCATTTCTATAAGGTGGTCGGGAAAGGTAATGTTAGCCAATTAATGCAAGAGAGACTTCATAATTACTTGGCTGTTAAATGCACAAACATTGCACGTTGTTCTTTCACAAAAGCTAGGCCTGAGAGTATTTGATACTACTCCTCAAGTGGCATATATTAATTCTATTTTGTTTTCCTTCTCTCTTTAATATAAAATTAAAAATCTTATATATCCGTATATTGAAATTCCACTTATGTTCAATATTATACAAAATAAATAATGCATTATTTTAATTTAACTCGCTAACTTTGATTATACTATAATTCTACTTTAATTTTGATTTTAAGAAATTAGATGGCTGTTAAAAAATTTTTTTATCTCAATTTCAATCAGTTTATCTTATAATTTAATATATCTAAACTTAAATAATTTTCATATAAATACTTAGATGAATATCTATAGATTCATTAACTAATTCTTTATATATCATATGATTTATTGTTAGAAAAATCTTGAAATATACTTTTAGATGAAGTTAATTTTATTTGAAAATTCTAAATATTTACAAAGGTATACTAAAAAGAATAAAATTAAGATTTTGAATGTGAAAAGTCCATGTAACATATAAAGTGCATAACATCACGTGTCATCAAATTCCATTTATGTCCTAATTTTTTCTCAGTGTTTTATCAACACCCTCTCTCTTTCTTCTCTTTTCATATCTAAATTCATCAATTATTATGAAGGTTTCGTCATTATTTTTTAGTATTTAACCTACTTTTCTATTATGGACGTTCAAACAAAGAAAAAGTTGTGCAAAAATGAATTGGTCTTCAATGCGCAAAGCCAAGAATCTAAAGGATTATCCCCATAAAGAAAACAAATCACTTTGGTGGTGTATCTACATTTATTGCCTCAATGTCAACTTCGTTTCTCCTATTATTGGGTTTTTCTTTTTGTTTTATTACAGTTTAAAGAGTTCATTCTAAGTGGCACATCGGTAGAAGTATTCGATCATCAATGTAGCTAAGGATAAACAGCTTACATCTGCTGTTTGTTCATGTAGATTGATAAAAAATGCTTCAATATTCAGAGAGCATTAGTCACTCCATGGACTCTGACCTCTGCTTCCACAACGCATATTTTTTTCACCAGCAAACCTGATGCCGATCCATAAAAATAGCCCTGTGAGACAAATCTCGGCCAACCACAGGTTGGATTTGATGCACTGAACCAATGATCATCTGCAGGGAAAAAGGCCAAAGGTTCAGTTCGTGGCAGAGTCAAAGGATTAGTTCCCCCCATTCTTGGGATTCCTTTAGGTCGAGACTGCCAAACAACTGGAGCATTGCAGAGAAGGAGAGCATGTTTTACCGTTTCCAAAGTCGTGATTGCGATTAAGTTGGTCTAGTATGCGCAAGGTAAATTGTGCATATATCTTAGACACGGGAGGCAAGTTTTCTGGTTCGGCTAAAGTCAGAAACAGAGAAACGTGGCTACCAGCACCGCTTCCTTTTCCCAAAGGGTAGAGCTGTATCTTCCTGTGGAGACTTTGTCGGTTTCCTGATATTAAATGATGATGGATTATGGTAAAAATAGGCTTACCATTTTATATCACCAGCAGTAAATGGTTTGGATTCTACACAGTCATCGGTTAAACTGGAGTAGTTAGGAATCATCCAGGTGCTTCTATAACTGATTGCATCCGTCGCCATTGATAAACACTCCCCTTGTGCAGTGAGTTCTTCTTGGCACACATAAACCTCTGCCCCAAACACGCAAGTGTCGTTTACCAGATATCCATTGGCAGGATCCTTGAAGTCAGCGTGAGGGATGAACTTATCGAAGCCCCACTCGAGCTTCATTCTGTGGAATCGTCTCCCATTTTCTGAAGCACCCCCTGCAAAGGAAACAGCGTGTAAGTGCTGGGATTGATGATTTTGCAGGATAACTCTGAAAGTGAACTCATTGGTGTCACCTCCAAGATTCAGGTAAGTGTCTTTGTTCTGATCAAGCATAAAAAGCCGGAAAACGGCTCGGATCTGCCCACCTGGACCTAGTAGATCCACGTCGGCAAAGACCAAGTACAGGGAGATATGATCGGTAATGTCTTTGTCCTTGTTTCCATTGGGATAAAGAGCCAACTTCCTGCCATTTCCAGCACAAAATCGAATGTTACATTTTTCTAATATCCTCCTCCCTTTTGACAAAAACAGAATGGAATAGAAAGGGAAAGGCCACCAGCAACTGGAAGTGATTTACCACTTGTAGCCTCCAGCTTGGAAATCAGTGGAAATGTACCGCTGTACGCTGTGTATTGTGAGTTGTGAAAATGACTGAATTCTGAGTGTGTAGTGACTAGGCGGCGTATCGGAAATTGATCTCAAAGCCCCTGTTAGAAAAAGGAGGTAACAAAATCATCAGGACAAGTGAATTGCAAGTATGAACTTGTAATAATCAAGGCTTGAATTGGGAGTATATGGTGCTGAATTAGTCATAAGCAGGCACGTACCGTCTTGGTCAGAGAGTGAAACGGCCGCCATGTCACAGCAGTTCACAATAACGCCGATCAAATTGGTGGGATTGAAAGAATTTGGCCATAGGACAAGCATGGTTGGAGCTATTTGTACTTGTGGATGATCCATTAATTAATTAGTAAGTTCATTTGGTTGTTCCTTGCTTGATTGTTGGTTTGTCCCTCCCGTAAAACAAGGTATTGCCTATATGCCACGCCACAATATTCATTCTTTTTCCTGTTTGACCTACTTTTGTATCATGGGTGTTCAGACACAGAAAAAATTGTGCAAAAATTAATTGGTCTTCAATGCACAAAGCTAAGGATCTAAAGGATGGTCTTGATAAATGAACAAAAAAAAAAAAAAGACAAAAAAACAAATCAATTTTGTGATGTATCTATATTTATTTTTTCAACGTCTGAATCATTTCTTCTATTATTGGGTTTTCTTTTATTACATTTTAAAGAGGTTATTCTGAATGGTACGTTGGTGGAAGTATTCGATCATCAATGCACCTAAGGATAAAAAGTACACATTTGTTGTTTGTTCATGTAGACTGATATAAAGTGCTTCAATACTCAGAGAGCATTCGCCTCTCCATGGACTCTGATTTCTGCTTCCACAATGCAGATACTTTTCACCAGTAACCCTCATGTTGATAGATTAAAAATGCCATGTGAGACAAATCTCTGCCGACCACGAGTTGGATTTGATGCACTGAACCGATTATTTTCTGCAGGGAAGAAGACCAAAGATTTAGTTTGTGGCAGAATCATAGGATTAGTTCCCCCCATTCTTGGGACTCCTTTAGGTCAAGACTGCCAAACATCTGGAGCATTGTACGGAAGGAGAGCATATCTTACCGTTTCAAAATTGTGTAATATGTCAAATTTGTAGAGTTATGTAATATGTGTGGGTGTGTCTAGAAAAAGTAAAATTATTGAATTATATACTCACTTTATGCTATCATCTTGATCCCTTCATTTTATTTTTATATAGCTTCATAAAAATCTTTGCATTTTATTTTTTTTTTGTTTTAAAACTATTTAAAGTTGTAATTTCATTATTCTTTTGTATAGTCACTTTTTTCTTAATTTTACATAATATAAAAAATTGTAATAAATGCTAACTCAATAATAAAAGTCATTAATAGATTCCTTTTTTAACTTTTAAAATTATATATATATATATATATATATATATTGACATATTCTAACTTAACTTTTTATGACATAGCCAACTAACACAAAATGACTAAGCAATATATATTATTGAAGAAAATATGATCTTTGAGGAGATAATTTATCTTATCTAAGACATCAAATATCAACATAGACAATTTTTAAAAATAAATTAAAAATAAAATCTTAATACTTACTAAATTATTTACATTTTATTTTTTATTAGTAATATGTTCAAAGCTTTCTTTTTGTTCCCATTTACTCAATTCCTGACATTATTTAATGTTCATTTAACTTTTAAAATTCTATTTATTCTTCTACACACACACACACACACACACACATTTGTCATAAATCTTCACTGTTTCATATATATATATATATATATATGACTATAGAAAACTTCCTTCTATCAAACTTATCCACCCAAATTGGGAGAGAGAATATTTTTGAGATTGTCTACAATGGCGCATTAAATGTGACTATTGGGATTCAAATATGAAAATATGCATATTTATAGAAAAATAATATTTTTAAAGACATGGTCATCAAATTGCATCTCTGGTAAAAATTTAGTGACATTAATATAGCTGGCCAGAATATTCCAAGTACACTCGGAGATTGAATACGAACTCTGTATTTTAGCTATAATATAGGTTTTTGAATAGAAATATAATAACTTGGCTTCAGAATTTTACATATTAACTATTTTCACGGTATAACTAATAGTTTGTTATATTAGGATTTAGAAATTTATAATAAAATTTAAATAATAACAAAATAATTCAAAATTTATTTTTTGTAAAATAATTTAAAATTTATTTTTTGTTAAATAATTCTTTTTGGTCCCGATCACTCAAATCCTAACATTATTTAATGTTTTTTAACTTTTAAAATTCTGTATATTTATATATATATATATATTCCAGAAATCTTCATAGTTTCAAAAAAAAAAAAATTATTGCTAATTTTAATACCCCTATATAAAATTTATAGAAAATTTCTTAGAGAGAGATGAAATTCAGAATATCAGAAATATTCATGTATGTATTCAGAAAAAACAAGACATAATAAACATTAATTTAGGAAGAGTTTTTCATTTTTATATTAGATTTAATAATTTCATATATAACATTTTATAACATATTAAAGGTAATTAGCCAAAAACCTAGATCATGCATAGAAGGTAATATAATAAATCAATGCTTAGTACAATGGAAACGAAGGTAATTAACTAAAAGTAAATAAATCAATACAATTGATCCATCTCAAATGCATACATCGTTGAGGGCATAATTGGTGTGCGAAATGAATTAGAAATGGCACAAGTATTTCTAACTTTATTTCAAATTATACGATTGTTATAATTTTCACGCAGGCATAACCATTCCTAAAGGAATGTTGACTCCCAATATCCGTTTTCTTTCAGCGCCATAAATTTATGTATTATTAATCTGATAGGAATAAAGTAATAATTCTATTTGACAAAATTAGTCTTCTATAATATAATATAGTTGCACAATATATAATTACTAAAATACTCTTAATTATATATATATTTTTTAAATTGTACTCCAAAAATTTTTATTTATTTCATTTAATTCTATAAATTTATATTTATTCTATATTTTTCATTTCTCAATTTTTTCTTTTTTACCATCTTATGAATCATATAAATGGTAAAAAATTTATATATAAAAATTATTATTTTTGTTTTTTATTTATATGCATAGACGATGAGTGTCATTAAATTTTAATTTATTATAGTTTTTAGTAAATATCCTCTTCAATTTTAATTTATTCTAATTTATTTTATTTTAAATTTCATTCTTTATCTTTTATTTTATAAGTAATATCTATACACACTTTTATCTTTTATAAAAATTCTATGCTAGCATATAAATTCTTATCTACCAAAATTATAATTTCATTAATATTTTTTCTTTCTTGAATGATATGATTTTTTTGTCTTGATGATGCTTTTGGGTTGGTAAATAAATGATTTTCCTTATTGTGTGAAAGTCTTTTTTAATTGGTAGATGTTATTTTCTCAACTAAGTTAAGTGTTAAAAAATATTGTTATTGGTTAAATTTTTAATGCCCAATTATATAAAAAGTTATCATTTAAGAATAATTTGATCATTACAAGTAATTTCATAGTATTTATATGTTTATTTTCTATTTGCAATTTATGAGAATGAAATTATAAATAAGAATTGTATTCCATTTTCATTCATTGTACATACTAACTTTGAGATAATTATTCCATTCTTATCTTATTTCACTCATTCATACCAATCATAATCTAAAGAATTTTCACAGGTGGCATTCAAGAATTGCAAAAAATTATGACTTGTTAGATGATATATGTATATTACAGTGTAGGAAGATTTAGAGTGATAACTCTTACTTGGTAAATAATTGTCTGCGTCAAATTTGAACCTCTTGTGATGAATTTGCAGCCTTACTAGAGATCACATAACAAGGAAGAGAAACTGAGCTTTTGTATTACTTTTGTGCTGAAACTACCGTGGTGGAAGAAGATGATGATTATATGCAGAATATAGATGGTGCGAAGAGGAGTGACAAGGTAATGAACCATTATGTTTAGTCTGGCTTTACATCTTATCAACTATCCTTCTCATATTTCTCCACATATATTTTTACTGCCACACAAAGGACAATTTAAGAATTTCAAAAAATGTAAGAAACCTGTTTTTAAACTCGTATTTTTATGTAAGCATATAATATAATATGGCATAAACATAACATAACATAATATTTATTTATCTACATTTTTTAAGAGTTTATCTTTTAATGTATTCAGTTTTTTCACAATTCAATATTTTTAAAATTTATTATTCAAAATAGAATATAATAAATATTATTCATTTACAATTGAAAAATGCAAAAGGCATAATAATTGTGCAATTTAAAGAGCGTGAAACGTCATAGTGATTGGTAGCCTTTTCTCTTCTTGTCGTTACTCCATTCCAGACTTAATTAACCCATTAAAATCAACTTAATCAATTAATTGACGGATATTTTAGGAAGTTCAAAAATTGCAAGAAACCTCAATTCAAACTCATACTTTTATATAGTATATAATATAATATGTAATAATATAATCTAATCTACTAATAAATATATTTTGATGATATACTATACTATAATATAATATAATTTTTATTTATTTACATTCTTTTAATATATTCTTGTTTTTTACAATTCAATATTTTTAAAATTTATTATTAAAAATAGAATATAATAAATATTACTTATTGACAATTGAAAAATGCAAAAGGCGGAATAATTATGCAATTTGAAGAGCGTGAAACGTCATACTGACTGGTGGCCCCTCTTCTCGCCGTTCCTCCGTTCCGCACTTATCAACAAATTAAAATCAACTTAATTAACCCATTAAAACCAATTACTTGAGGGATATTTTAGGAAGTTCAAAAATTGTAAGAAGCCTTAATTCAAACTCATACTTTTATATAGACATAGATAGATGTAAATAAAATATAAATATAGATATAGATAGATGTAGATATAAATTTTAGGCCCGTATGAGTATTAGTGATATATCCTCTATAGCATCTTTTTATTAACATCCTCTCTCTTCTTTTCTGTTCTTTTCGCATCTACACTCATCGATTCTTATGAAGGTTTCGTTATTCTTTTTTACTGTTATTTACTTTTCTATTATGGGCGTTCGGACAAAAAAATACTGTGCAAAGATTAATTGGTATTCAATGCGCAAAGCCAAGAATTTAAAGGATCACCCTGATAAAGAAAAGTAATTTACTTTTGTGATGTATCTACATTTAGTGTTTCAACGGCAGAATCGCTTCTTCTATCATTGGTTTTTTTTTTTTTTTTTTTTTGTTTTATTACCTTTTAAAGAGTTTATTCTAAATGGTACATCGGTGGAAGTATTCGATCATCAATGTACCTAAGGATAAACAATTTACATTTGCTGTTTGTTCAAGTAGATTGATAAGAAATGCTTCATACTCAGAGAGCATTAGCCACTCCATGGACTGTGACTTCTGCTAACACAATGCATACATTTTCCTCCAGTAAACCTGATATTGTTAAATGAAAATAGTCATGTGAGGCAAATCTCGGCCAACCACAGGTTGGATTTGATGCACTGAACCAATGATCATCTGCAGGGAAGAAGGCCAAAGATTTAGTTTTTGGCAGAATCATAGGATTAGTTCCCCCCATTCTTGGGATTCCTTTAGGTCAAGACTGCCAAACATCTGGAGCATTGTACAGAAGGAGAGTACATTTTACCGTTTCTAGAGACGTCGTCGCCATAACGTCGGTCTAGCATGCGCAAGGTAAATTGTGCATATACCCCAGACACGGGGGGCAAGTTTTCCGGTTCGGCTAAAGTCAGAAACAGAGATACGTGGCTACCAGCACCGCTTCCTTTTCCCAAAGGGTAGAGCTGTATCTTCCTGTGGAGATTTTGTTGGTTTCCTGATATTAAATGATGATGGATTATGGTAAAAATAGGCTTACCATTTTATATCACCAGCAGTAAATGGTTTGGATTCTACACAGTCATCGGTTAAACTGGAGTAGTTAGGAATCATCCAGGTGCTTCTATAACTGATTGCATCCGTCGCCATTGATAAACACTCCCCTTGTGCAGTGAGTTCTTCTTGGCACACATAAACCTCTGCCCCAAACACGCAAGTGTCGTTTACCAGATATCCATTGGCAGGATCCTTGAAGTCAGCGTGAGGGATGAACTTATCGAAGCCCCACTCGAGCTTCATTCTGTGGAATCGTCTCCCATTTTCTGAAGCACCCCCTGCAAAGGAAACAGCGTGTAAGTGCTGGGATTGATGATTTTGCAGGATAACTCTGAAAGTGAACTCATTGGTGTCACCTCCAAGATTCAGGTAAGTGTCTTTGTTCTGATCAAGCATAAAAAGCCGGAAAACTGCTCGGATCTGCCCACCTGGACCTAGTAAATCCACGTCGGCAAAGACCAAGTACAGGGAGATATGATCGGTAATGTCTTTGTCCTTGTTTCCATTGGGGTAAAGAGCCAACTTCCTGCCATTTCCAGCACAAAATCGAATGTTACATTTTTCTAATATCCTCCTCCTTTTTGACAAAAACAGAATGGAATAGAAAGGGAAAGGCCACCAGCAACTGGAAGTGATTTACCACTTGTAGCCTCCAGCTTGGAAATCAGTGGAAATGTACTGGTCTACGCTGTATCTTGTGAGTTGTGAAAATGAATGAATTCTGAGTGTGTAGTGTCTGGGCGGCGTATTGGAAATTGATCTCAAATCCCCTGTTTACAAAAGCAACAGAAAACGGATGGAGGTAACAAAATCATCAGGACAAGTGAATTACAAGTACGAATTTATAATAATCAAGGCTCGAATTGGGAGTAAATGGTGCTGTACTAGTCATAAGCACGCACATACCGTGTTGTTCGGAGAGTGAAATAGCAGCCATGTCCCAGCAGTTCATAATGACGCGGATCAAATTGTGGGAATGAAAAGAATTTGGCCATAGGACAAGCATGGTTGGAGCTATTTATACGTGTCGATGATCCGTTAATTAATTAGTGGGTTCATGTGGTTGTCCCTTGCTTCGCTGTTGGTTTGTCCCTCCCGTACAAGAATCATGGATGCCTGCCTTGCTACCAACACGATCCATTTCTCACTGATCTTCCTTTAATATGGGACAACCAAATTCCTTTCGACTTTGCACGCACTCAACACAAATTTTCCTCTGACCGAAGGAAACAACATTAATACAAGAATCTAGTTTGAGGGCTTTGCTACATCTCTACTGCTGTCGACATTGGCGTCGTCTTCGAATGAATCAACAATTAGATAATGGCAACGACCGACAATCAGCGAGCAATCGAGGCCCCTAGTCGATCGTAAAAGTGTAATTTGATTGGCACATCACATTTTGTCACGCTATCTAGTGACCAATCTATCCAGAATCGTCGTAATATCCCAGGTCAATTGGGAAAATGATATATAATTTAAGCAAATTATTATCTCTATGTATCCTAATTCAACTAAACAAACTCTACCTAACTTAACCCAAATCCCTATCTCTAGTGCCCTAAAGTAATTACATCAACACAGCAAGTTTTCAAACTTCTGTTCATAAACTCATAGTTAAATTATATTCGTGGTTTGTGCAAAGAAGCTGTACAAGTGAAACGACGGTTTTCAGAATCGAACTCCGCTAATAAAAATAATAGGATAGGAGTTCTGCAATACACTGTCAAGGGACACTGAGTTGTTGGACTAAGTTGGTTTTTTATTTTTAGTGTATTTTTTTCAAAATTCAAAAAAAAAAAGAAAAATTAGAAAATATAATGATTAAAATGAGTATATTATATTAAGTAAAAATGTTCAAATATAACCTAGATCGTTGCTTCATTTGTGTTCGCCTAGGCTAATTCAAATTATAGTGAACATGGAGGGCTTCCTTCAATCTTTTTGTTGCCAGCTTCTTGTGCCTTTCTCCATTTATATGATCATGGACACTCTGTTGGAAAAACTGTTGACTTTTCAAAAGAATTTATCTTTTATAAAAGAAAAACCAAAATATTTTTGAACACTTTATATTGATTGACGCGTGATTAGGCTTGGTAAGTTAAATAATAAGTGTGGACCCAACTTGTGTTAATTCTTTAGGCTTGGCCTTGAATTATTTTTTCAGATATTTTTTCTTATTTACTGAATAATTAGTTCTCGTTACCAACATTTCTCCAGTATTCAAGATTGTCTTATTCTACATTTAGACAGTCAGAAACACCCAAAAAGTTCAGAAATGCTCAGCAACACATTCGTTACCTTTATTTATGTCTACTTAATTAAAAATATAGTTTTCTCTACTTCTGGAAATTAAATATACAAAAATGCAGAACCTTTTCTCTTCTTCTCCTCCCGTTTTCTTCTGAAGTTCTGTTTTTGCAAGATTACAAATTTGTTGATTCTTGGGTCATAATTTTTTTTAAAAGATAACACTTTTTGTCAATCTTGAGGAACATTTTAGTCACGTTGGAATAGTATCCAACGACAATGCAAATTTTTGCGCACTCAAGCCACTCTAATTCTTACTTTCTAATGATTTTGTCCCAACGGATTCCACTTATGCTCAATCATCAAAGAAGAGCAAGTCTAACTCAGTGTACACATAGCTTGTTGCCACCAGGTAACTGGAGAAAAGAATATTGTCGTCACTGTAAATTATCATACATTATAGGCCTAATTTGGTTCAAAAATTCTTTCTACTAAAACCCAAATCAAGCTCTGATCTAGAACTAATTAATTACCAACGTAGTTCCAAATTCAGCTTTTGTAGAGCTAAAAATTGAAAGCTGAACGGGAACAGCACTCATTTGGTGAATGCAACATGTTCAAGACCTAAGAAATACTCCACTCACAGAAAATGAAAATATAAAGATACAGAACTCGAAAATCATTACCTGTATAGATGCTTAAATTCATCAATCATTTTCTGAATTCTAATCTCACATTGCAGGACCGTACACAACATCTAGATGTTGCAAGATTCAACATAGTTAATTTTATGCATCCAAACACTAAAAAAACAAAAAATCAATCACAATCAGCATTTAACTTTCTCGAGAGGAAAATCTCACTCCTAAATACCAGTACGATATATTAAGGAAGTAAACAGACAAATAGAGGTGGTCATGAAACAGTGGATTTCAGTGTATGTAATCAAACTACCAAGCTAGATACAGCTAGTTAGTTTGGTTAGTTTAATTAGTCTCTCGTCTTGGTTAGTTCAATTATAAGGATAGATGGCTGGCTACAATTTTACTTGTTTTTGCTATATAAAAGTTGTTGCCTGATCTATAGAGTTCGACAGAATGATTGAAAGAAAGCAGAAGTCTTTCCCATTCCATTACTCTTTCTATTTCGTTACTTTTTTAATTTCTCTATTTTGGGACAAATTTTGACATGCCATCAGAGCCCTAATGAGTTCAAGGCTCACCATTTACTGTTCCTTTTTTGTATTTCTCTCTTCCGTTGGAATCAGATTATGGCCTTTACAACGAAGGATTCTATGTCAAGCCTCTAAATTGGGAATGCAACATAGTAATGCCTATGAAGCGAACATTTCAACAGCTACCAAAGTCCAACTATCAAAATAACTAAACTATCAATTTCTTTTATTGCAAATGAAACAAAAATTAATCATATACTATTCATCACAGTATCATTCATTGAGCAAAACTAAAGCTATAATTTTTTCTTTCCCCATGCTTCCTATCATTCCCACACCAGCTCTTCCTCACCAAGGTTCTCTACAAAAGGAGTTGAAAATATACGAGTGACTAATCGCCCAACGAGTGGATACCTACTTCTTTTTGGGATGTGAACAGATTAAAACATTTACAAAATATACATGTAACCATAATAAAGCTTTTACAAAACATATGCAAGAATAACGGAAAAAATTTATGTTTCGCATGTCCTATACTTTGGCACACTCAGGGACTTAGACAACTAATGTTTTGTTTCACTAATCAAAAACTTAATTCATTATTTTGACAAAGGAGAATCATGTATCTCAATTTATAATTCTAGTTCAGTGAGTTATATATCCCAACTTATAATCCTAATTGAGTGAGTCATGTATCTTGACCTATGATCTTGGTAGAGTGGGTCATATATCCCACTTATTGTCTAGTGAATGAGTGGAACAAATTTCTATACTATTATTTGGTCCCCGAGACAACATAATCTAATATCCCAGTACACTCAATTATTATGCGAAAACAATTCGAGAATGAGAGTACAATGTAGTCCTTGTTCACATGCAAAACATTTTTAGAAATAAGCATTTTGAATATTTCCATAAAAAAACAGTTCAAAAAAACATTTTAGGACACATTTCAATAAAATAAAATTTCTAAAAAATAATTTAGTGGCAGGTAAAATGTTCAAGAAAACAGTTTGTTCGACAAGCAGTTGCAAAAACTTGTAGAAAGCTATTTATACAGTAAAAGTTAAATTATGTACCAAAATCATTTACAAGTAAAAGCAAAAATTATTGCAAATAGCCACTTACCCAGTATTTGCTTATTGATACTGAAATTCGCTCAACTAATTACCTCAGTTTCCTAATCAAATTAGAAGAATTTCTCCAATTCAATTTTTCAATCTGATGAAAATTCTATCTCAATATGCTTCTTAATGTAATCCTAAGTGTCATTCTCTTTTGTCTCTATATCTAATGATCATAGTCCACTTAAGTTGGCTTGTTTTGGACTCAAAGGTGATAAAATTGACCATTAAAATTATTAAAATCAAATTTCAGTCATTTTTTAGGACCCTAGCAAAAATGTCATTCGTGACCACGGACACACAATGAGCCAAGGACATTCTGTGCATGTCTACACCCAACCTCATGACCACGGAAAGCAAAGTTGTGCCTGCAAAATGGTCCGCAGAATGTTCTATACCTGTGCCTTGATTGTGCCTCACAATCGCGACTAGTTGAGTCACAATTGCTGCGAGCTGTGATGCTCTCACGACTTTGGCCGCAAGGCGTTCTGGAGACGCCTGCGGTCTCTCCTATGACTGTGACACAAAGCCTCCCAAACATAGACTGCAAATACAGTGCCAATCTACCTACGCACAAACACTGCATTTGGCTCTCATTCCCATTTGTCCCACTTTTAATCCTTCCACTGGTTATGAAAACATGTTCTAAGAGTTTAAGGCTTCTAAATTATGGTCTTAACATAAATGTGCAATATTTTTAAGCCTTCCCTACCATGGTGCAGGGAACATAAGAATTCATTAAAACCAACATGCTTTTCTCATATGTGATTTTGAGTCAGGCCTCCTATGCATTGTTCGACTATCATGGTCTTAATATCTCATCCTAATTCTTGTCCATGTGCTTTCCTATAATTTGTCATGCTTTTGATGCTTAAACATATGTAAAGTAAAACACCTAGGAACATGGATGAAATGTAAGGCATTGGGGAAGAGTAAGACCTTGAGTTTCCATGCGTTCTTGGGTCCAAAATTCATCTCTTTTCCTCTTCGTTACCTCCAAATGACTGCTTGAATGTTTGGGGTGGAGAAATAATTTCTTTTCCTCTAGGTTTAGGTTTATATATATATATATATATGAGTGAAACTAAGCCAAATTTGAAACATTTGACCTCTCAATATTTAGGGAGAATTTTCACATGAATTTTCTTTGTTTTACCATAGTTTTGGCCTCCAATCTCCCTATTTTAATCTCTCTTGGGCATGAAAACTATCTCTCATTAATGCACCAATTTTTTGGTAAGGTTTGAGTCACAAAAAGAAACACACATTATCACCTACATTTACCTAAATATTGCCACCTATGCCTACACAAAAATTCAAAATAAAATCAAGGGCTTTGTGACTAGAGAATCCTTCATGATAATTTCCAATGACATTCTCATAGATATTGCCAAATGGTCCCAAATTTTAGAGTTCTACATCAAAGCATGTAGCTATGGTAGGAACATCCGACTCAACTTCATTGACTGTAGGTGCTAGCTCTCCATACTTCATATATCCAATTGACTCGCAATATATTGATGGCATATTTGGAGCTCACTAGACCTAATTTACATGGAGCCAATTTTCACATTGGTACTTTCAAATCGCAACAAGCTTGAATTCATCAATGGTGAAATAGTTGAATCAGCCCAAGTTGATCCCCTTCATCCAACATAAGCCTAATGTGATGATCTAGTAGTCTCTAGCTTGCTAAGGGCCACGAGTCGTTCACTAGCTTTAATGGTGTTCTAGATGATGTATGCAGATCAAATTTGGAGTGCTCTACATATGAGATTATCCCAACCACATGGCAATCAAGTATGCAAGCTACAAATCCAACAATACAGTGTAATTCATAGGTCAAAGAGAGTTGCTATTTATTACACTTACACTAACCTTATATCAACTTTTAATGAACTAAGATAATACATACCTTCGCTAAACTACTATTGTGGTAAATGTAGTCCATAGTGCTTCAAAAAATTTGTTGATCTCCAAGAGAAAGACAAAGTACACAAGTTTTCAAACAAGTGAAGCATATACAACTAACAAGTCTTAACTACTCTGGTAAAAGCCCTTCACTTTATGAGATAAGGTGTACAATACTATAACTGTTGAAGAGTCACAAAGAATGGCAAGCACACCCCATTAATCATGGATGGAAATTTTAGCAATGCTCTCAAGAATGGATTAGAAAGATAAGAAGTCAAACGTAGCTTGCTCATATTATGTGAAGAAAGGTTGTAAGAGAGATAAAGGTTACAAACTAATTGTATTTCTTCAAAATTTTAAAATTTTCAAATCAAAGGAGAAGGGGGCGCAAGTAGCAGCAAACTAAGCCTTTTGCAATAGTAGATATAGTGATGAAAGCAAAGGAAACATGAAAGGAATCACACTTTTGCAAGAGCAAATGAGAAAACTGATTTTATTTCTTGATTCACAAACTTTTGCCTAATCTAAGGTGGCTCTCTTGCAGAAACAATAGGGTTTAGCAAATGCACAAAAGTAATAAAAATACAATCAGCACTACTCAAAACTTCGTAGATAAATCTATTTTGAATCACCCTATCTCTATAATGTCAAACATTTAAAGTGATGTGAACAATAATGCATCATTAGATTCGTTCACCTAGATAATAGATATTGGTGTATCTGATTATATGTATTAGTCTTTATATATGTTTCAGACTTACAAATCAATGCTTAGTATGTTTTTTAACCTTCCAAATAACACTAAGGCACATGTGACTCACATAATCATGGTTGTGGTTTCAAAACATTTAACTAGATGCGAAGTTTTACTTGTTCTTCATTTAAATTCGATCTCTTAGTAATTAGTAAACTTACCAAAAACACAGCATTGTTATGTCATATTTAATTCGAATTCCTACTATATCAATGACTTCTCACCATGAACAAGTATTAGTGTGATTAAGCAATATTAAGGTCACTTCCTTTGCCAAGCATTTAGTCCCAATACTCTATAAGTTAGTTGTACTTGCAAATTCTTCATGTATTGGGACACACTTTATACCATATTGCTTATAAAGGCACTTGTCCTCTTGTTGCTATAGTAGATGACAAAATTTACCTCAAAGCAAAGCAAAAAAGGTTTCCCTTTCATGTGCATATCAACACATTTACAAAGCTATTTAAGCTTAAACATATATTGATATTTAGGGCCTTTATTTTACTTCTGCAATTGGTAGTTTCATTTGTTCTTGCCTATTGTTGATGATTTCATATTGTGCACAAGGATCTATACTATGAAACAAAAGAATGAACTCACTATCCTGCTACCCCCATTTTGCAACCTTTTTAATATATAATTCAGTATAAAATTCATGTCATTAGATCAAGAATGCCCCTAAAATTGAACTTCACACACACACACACACAACTACAATTTTTAATCGTTTTGAATGACTATCAAGTTATAATATAGAACCATCAATTATTTTATTTGATTATTTTAAAAGTGTATATTTTTATTGAATATTTTCATATATTAGTAAAATACTAACGAAATTTATTGAGGAAAATGCATTTTAATCTAATTATTAAATTTTCAACTCTTAATGGAAAAATTTTTTATATGTTATAGAATTAACTAAACAGAATTTTGATACACTTTCTGTTTCACAAAGTATTTTTCTTAAATAAAAAAGAAGTAATCAAATTTGAATTAGAAAAAAAAAAAAACATGTGTATTACAAATGCACACTTATGAATTGAATATAAAATATCTTATAACAAACACACGTCATCTTTGTTATTTGTATATATGAAATGCTTCTCTCTCTCTCTCTCTACACACACACACACACATATTCATTTGTTCTCTTATTTTGAATATTGCAAGATGAATCATGTGCAATTATATAATATACAATTGATTCGCAATTCAATTTTAAATATATATATATATATATCATAAGAGAATTCTTCCATATAGTTTATGAAATTTGACGATATTCTCACTGTAGATATGCATATGCTGCAATATATAATATATCTTTAACTCATAAAATGTACCAATTTTGAATGTTGACAAAAAAACTACTTAAATTCAAATTATTTTATTAAAGATAAACTTTTTAGAGTTTTATTTTGTAGTATAAGTAGGAAAACAAATGTTAAATCAATAAACTTATTGATACTAAATCCCTCTTCTAATTTTCAATCATATTCTTAAAAATAAAAAAGTGTATTACAATTGATAATATGCCAAAGTTTAATAAGCATACTTAATGTACTCATAATAAGTATTTAGTTATATTAATCTTTGTAGGAAAAATTATTGATAATTTCTTTTTATTATATATATAGATTTTACTTTGATTGCTATTACATCTAATTTATCATACATATCATTTTAAACTTGTAATTTACAAAATATACATTGATTGGAGAACATACAAAAGGTTTTGTAGAATCATGTCATATTTAATTTTCCTTCTCTCTTAGATATAAGATTAAAAATCTTATATTTTTTATTATATATGTACATTGAAATTCATCTCATGTTCAATTTTATACAAAATAAATAAATCATTATTTTAATTTAACTGGCTAACTTTGTTCATATGATAATTCTACTTTAATTTCAATTTTAAGAAATTAGATGAATGTTAAAAAAAATTATCTGAATTTCAATAATTCGTCTTATAATTTCATATATCTAAACTTAAATAATTTTGCATATAAATTATTAGATGAATACAGATTCATTAATTATTTTTTTATCGGAAGTTTATAATTTTGTTTGGTAAATAATTTTAAAAGATCATAAAAATCTTGTATAAAATTCTTTATATATCATATGATATATAGTTAAAAAGATCTCAAAATATACTTTTATATGAAATTAATTTTATTTGAAAATTCAAAATATTTAAAAAGTTATAGTATAAATAAAAAATAAAGAAATTTTAATGTGAAAAGTCAATGTAATATATTAATTACACAACATTAAGTGTTATAAAATTCCACTTATGTCCTAATTTTTTCTTAGTTTGAACCATTAATTAGGGGCATATTAGATGTATCAAAAATTGGAAGAAACCTATTGAGCAACTAGTACTTTAATATAGATATAGATAGATATAAATTTATTTAAAAACTATAATGTTTTAAATAAAAATAAAAAATTAAAAGTCTTTGACAGGAGAAAAAATTTGAGAGAAAACACAAATGAAAATAATAAGTTAAAAGAAAGGATGGAAAGATAAAAGAATTTAAATAAAGACAATTGTATAATTTCTTATTATACACCCTACAAAATTTTATTTTTTAAATAATTTAGTATAAATATAACTCAAAAATGGAAAAAGTAACAAAATAAAGACAGATAAAAATGGAAAGAGAGAAAATTTGATAATAAAAATACAAATAAAAGTAATTTGCAACATATCAAAACACAATGATCTATCAAAATATCCTCCCATCACAGCCTCTTGAAATAACTTATTTATGCAGATCTTTGAAAAGGCAGAAAGTGATACAAACCAAGACAAAAGAAAGTAGACCATTGAACTGTTGTCATTACTTTACACTCTGAAGGCAGATACAGTCAGCCGAAGCTCAAGATCTACCAAGATTTCATGGCCTCAAGTAATTGTTTGCAATCCAGACCACAGCATTCCGAACAATTGAAATGAACCAACAAAAGCAAAGCCATTGTTTCACGTTTTCAGTCTTCAATTTCACTGGTCGAGTCAAAGCTACTTTACAACAAAGAAATGAAATCTCAACGTCGGCGCGATTGTTTACCAACAGTGAATTTACTCACAATGGAGCTATGCAAAGTTAATACTCCACGTATTACTAAACTAATGGAATGAATAAAGCTAAATAGAAGCATCGATCCACTCATCGTTGCAAAGGTGACGTTCTATCATTCAGCTCGAGAAACTTTGCAATGCGCTCTGCTTTTGCTCCGGTCTTGTGGTCATAATACTCAACAATGTCATGCTCTGAAATCCAAGACATGAGACTGTAGTGCTCGTGAACAAACTCAATGCCTTAGTCTATCTTCTCCCAACTAAGATGGATAAGTCGAATATTCGATTATGCCACCGTGCCCTTAGGGTTTCAACCTTACCTAGAAGTTATTCTAATTTATTGTTAATCGAATAATAGAGCCAAATGTCAACTCTCACTTGCTGTCAGTCCCAATTTTCTATTTTGATTGAACAAGCTCCAATCTATTATCTAATTGATAGAGTGAAGCTCATTCCTCACACTCATTTGCATTATATAAGTGAGTTAATTTATATTTAATCGCTTTTATAATACACAGCCAAATTCTAAATATTTATAGAAAAAGCAATTATTTCACAAATAAATCACATCTGATTTTCAAATAGGGAAAAATACTCATGCTTAGCAGGTAAAAGGTAAAATCCCATTTGCAAATAGTAGTGGGAAAAACAATTGCAGTGAGATATAATTTCAAATAGTTGGAAACTATTGACAAAATACAACCATTGATGTAACAGAGATAAAATCATTTAAAAAGTCAGTTATGGAAGTAAAACAAGTTAGAAAGTATTTGGAAAATTGGCATGATGTCACACTTACGTAGTAGAATTCATGAACAACTAAAGATTAATTCCATTTATGAAAAAAAAAAATCATCTTCAAAAAAGTAGTTACAAAAAGGGTTGCGGGGTCTCCACCTATTGTAACTTAGCTTGCTTCAAAATCAGGTCTCCTCGGCTATAGTCCTAAGATCACTTGATGATTCACTGCCTGATGTTTCATGCCCATGCATATTTTGTGTTGTGACCTATAGATTCAATCTTACCTAATCTTCTTTTTTTTTGTCTTGCGTCCAATTATACATTAGTAAGTTCATAATTATTCAGGTTCCAACTAGGATAGTTCAAATTAATTACTCACTTCACATGATCCAAGAAATAATGTCAATGCACGTGTAGGGGTTCTTAGAGACTCTTGAACTTTTGGGAGGGCTCAAGAAGCTAGAAAAGAATGTTCGAGGGTGAATTCGGCGCAAAAGAATGTGAAACCAGCTTTGGGATGGTTTGAGGATCGAGCTCGAGGGTCAGGCGATTAATCTCAACCCTGCCAGATCGATCCTATGGCAATGCCATTACTTGTAGGGACTCTGCATTTACGATTGCGGCACTCGATCGAGTAGGGTTGAGATCATATTTACTAGTTCCTCGTGACATTGTTTTTACAGTCCGTGCACAAATTCAATCCATCAAACTCAATTTCCTATAGTTTTCCAAAGCTCCCTAAGTACAATTCTATCCATTTAAACCCATGAAATTCATATCTTGTAAGTTTTATATAATTTTAAAAGTCTTAAGATAAATTTTGAATCAACATATAATGTGTTGATACTTAATCCTTATAATTTCTACGCAACTACAAATTCACATGTTTTACGTGCCTATTCATGTAGAATGAATTATCCCATGTACATGCATAAACAACGTACGATTCGACGTTGAAATTACCTTGAGAACGTTGCATTTGAAGAGCAAAATGTACTGGGGCACCGTCACGTTGTTCTTAGACGTGAATATGGCTTTTCAACCATTTAAAATGCTATTTATACCTTAGGCTAAATGAGAATAATTCAGGATCTAATTTCGCAATATTTTGGATCTTTGCGCGCAATTCCTAACTTTTCTGATTTGCCCTCTATTTTCACCAAATCTTTTAATAATTTTGGCCTTCCTTTACGGTCCTAAGCAAAAATAATTTCTTCCAATATTTACCTTAATAATGTAACAAAATTTCATTAGCCCTAAATAATCATACTGTCACATGTCTTCGCATTTAATTTCATATAATTGCCACATGAAAATAATATAAGACTCAAAAATAATTTCCTTCATAATCCAAGGTAGTTTATTTCCTTGAAGATAATAAGTCACTAATATTCAAAATTTTGGAGTATTACACATGATATAACAAAGCAAAATCCCATTTTCCGTACGCATTCAAGCAAGGTAAAGCATTATTTTTGAGGTAAGAAGGATCCAATTATCCATTTTTGCCAAAGAAGCATCAAATGCAATGCAAAAATACATGGCATGAATAATCGTGACACCGGTTTTCATGTTGGGCTGAGACCAATTATATGCCAGTGAACCCACTGTGCCACTGGCCCATAAAGCTTCTTTAAGCCACAATTCATCAGAAGGAAAACAAATCATTGCCAGTGAAAAGTCCAATCTTGAGATCAAGCAAAATCAATTAATCAAAACAATAAATGGAATATTACCAACAGAAGTTTGTGTCCCACGACCCATCCCCTGATAGATTCAGGCTTTGCCCTTTTCTTCCCCCATTCTTGTTCTCTCCTTTTTTCCTCTTCTATTAGTTAGTACAAAACAATAAATTTTCTTCCAGACGAGGATTACAGCAAAACGCCGTAAAAAAGGCCACTGATCAGTCCTGTAGTTGCCACCTGTTTGCTTGTTAATGGCCTCCTTTTTCAGGTAAGCCCAAAATGGAACATTTTTTGACATTTTTTTCATTTCTGAAATTTTATAAAACGTGTTTGTATGATTGATGCCCATAAGTCCTTTCTCTACTAAGACAATCAATGAGAACAAGGTGTTTCTTATTCAACCTTGAAACCACTAATACTTATCCCTGTAGTAAACAAAAAAGAATTATATGCTCTCAGTTTTTGACTTTAGCGAGGTACTTAATCGATTTACATTGCCAACAACTTATAACGCAACTCAATGTACATGATGCTATTGCTATAGATATTTACACTGACTTCTCTAGATTACAAAATTTAATTGAAACAGCAAGAATGCAGGCTCCTGTTAATGTTCTTCTATAGAGGAATCCATCCCTGTCATTTTAGAATAATAGTTAGTCCAATTGACAATTCATAGAAGGAAGTAAGAGAGAGTACTCAACTGATCAAAATACCTTGATAATTCCCTTCTCAGTGCCACAGAGAATCATATCATTGGCTGAGAGTAGGCATGTTATCTTGCTTCCAGCTGATAGTCTTCCAACTTTGTGCTGCGTCCCTCGCAACCATATCTGCAATTACACAATGGATCTCGTTGTTCAATATGCTCCAAGCATTCGTAGAAAAGCTTATGTTATGCGGTTTCTCTTTTTTTGGAAAGTCTGAAACAATTGATTTTCAAAGCATTTTCATTGCCTGTTTCTTTGTGCCGATGAATTTACGTCAAAATTTCAAGATTTTTTGACAAAGACCACATGTTTACAATGGAAGGGCTTTAATTACCTGGAGGCTGCTCAGTGATGTGCTGCAATTTAAGTATATAAAGTCCTCAACCACTTCCATTGCAAGAATGCTTGCACCCTTATCTGGCGCTATACATACTTGAGGTTTGTTGCCCCTTCTCCAATCCTGCATGGCTTGTCCAATCAATGAGATACCACATGCAAACATAAGTCAGTAGAAATACCACGGTAAACTTCTTGTCACCTTAATCTTTGAACCCTCAACGACCAAGCTTGCACTATACAGGCAGTCTTTATATATGGAAACTGAGCTTATAGGCTTGTTCAGCACCCAACTCTTTGAAGGTGCTTTGATCTCTTGTTGTCGGTTATTTATGATCATCAACTCCTGGATTAAAAAGCATGTCACCCACTGTTTGATATGTGAATAGGTATTAGGTTTAAAAGGAGCATCAAAATAACCTGGATGCTTGAATCTGTGCATCCTGCATAGACCTTTCCCTGTGTTACCCTTATGCATTTCACGCGCTTATTCTTGAATGCATCTTTAGCTTTCCTTGACACATCAATAACCTGAAAACAAGAAGTTTGGCAATCTCAGTTTGTAATGATAAAAGTTTGGCACATTTTCGTGTTTTACTTCTTCTGTTGTTATAATATCTACCTTCAATTTATGGCTTTGGGTAATTGCAAAAATCAGCTCACCCCATGAATCTATACTTCTAATTGATTCCTTCATCGGTATTACTTCAATGCATTCAACATTCCTCTGGTGCATTTGCCACATCTGCAGAAGAACAAAATTTTCAGCTCAGAAACATAGTACATCTGCCATCTTTCAAACATTTATGTACATGGGATGACCATGAAGGATGATTTTGATTACCTTAATAGTTTTGTCTGCAGACCCACTCAAAAGGCAGTTCCCTGGTTCATAGAGTGCAAAGCATGTTATAGCCTTTTTGTGCTCCTTCATCTCCTTAATGACTGTAGCTGTCTGTCCTTTGATTTCCCAAACCTGCATTTAAGATATATGCATCTTATCATCAATTTAAAAGATTAATGCACCTTTTTTTTCTGTCTGAAGGCACCATTTGTTTTGTTCTTCTTGAATGATAGTAGTCTCAAAAGCTCCAATCACGAACCTTAATCAAACCATCCATGTATCCACTGTAAAGTAGTCCCTTGTAGTAGATAAGGGCAGTCACAGCTCCACTAGACTTATTTCCTGCCTCCAGCATTTGACTATGAGCACAAGATATACGCTGCATTCGCCATTTGATAGTAAATCAAGTTAGTGTCTTAGTACCAACCAGTCCATGTAGTGCATACGACAACAATTGGAGGCCTACTACCACACTTCACTCACCCACTTATTTGGCTGGAAATAGTCAGCTACTTTCAATAATTCTTCAGCCATCCAGGTGGCATTTGATAGACGTCTCAGAGATTCTCGCACGCCTTCTGATAGATTCATTATTTTCTTCATCCCTGAGACAAGGAACTCCAATTAATATGATGTTTTAATCTTAAAAAAAAAAACAAAAAGATATTGTGCTTTCTGTGATTTAATTATTTTCTGAAAGATATAAAATGTTGCTTGTGACAATTACCTCTTCCTGATGTGTAGTTATAGATGCATAAGCATGCCAAGAGTCTTTCTTCAAGATCAAAACCAGGATGCACATACCGTTCAATTGCTGGCAGTATGATCTCACATGCTGCATATCTCAATTCAACTGGACCTTTCACTAGTTCACAGCCAAGCCAAGTGCTAGCTATGAGACAGTCTCGTGACACTCTTTTTGACTTGCTCTTAAGTCCCTTATCCAATGCGTGGAAGACAGGAGTGCCAAGACGCAGTAGACAATGTGCCATTTTGGTGTACCAGGAATCTACTCTGGCGTCCTGTAAGCAAATGCAATTTTGCTTTTATTTATAACTATAGGAACTTGGTTTTACTAATGGATATAAATTTACCTGCAGACTTTGATCAAGGAAGTCATAGTTCTTAATCAGATTCCTATGATATGCCAAGGTCAATCCAGTTTTCTTCACCAGCCATGCCATTGTATATGGCTCCCCTGTCCAAGAGTAAGTCCCTCCAAGATTGGATAGAATGAAGGCTGACAAAGCCTGTGTTGCCGATGACTCTTCACATGTAAGTGACTCTAGGATGGCCTCTGCAGCCTCTTCCCCATATATGCATTTTGCGGACGTATCTTCCTGGAGAGATTTTTATTGGCCAGTTAAACGAGCAAGCACTTAATCTAGAACTGAGTAAGGACAAAATAATTTTCTGATTCCGGTGGTACAGTTTTCATTATTGATTGTATATAATTTATGTGAAACTTACAAGTACTTCCAATTGAAGTAACAAATTAGCTGCTAGAAGCTTGTACTCTGGTTCAGAGTTCTGAGAAAGTAGAAATAAAGCACACATATTGTTGATACTTCCTTGATTTTGAATCTGCTCCAGCAAGCCAATGGATGATGACCTGATGCAGGAAAAGATCTTATAAGCCACTGAACTCATAAATCAGGGTGCATCTCTTCACCTTAACACTAATTTCAACAAATTTTCTGATACTTCACAGGAAAAGCTGAAAAGACAACATCATCAGGTAAAACAGGTGTTACTGTATTCTAAGCCAGATACAACCAATTTAGAAGATTTGAGGATTGTTTCATACCGTGGAATTCTATGCAGTTCATTGAAGAACTCCAGTGCAATAAACGTTGCACGCTTTTGGTTGCTCCACAGGAGAGATACAAACGGAGCCACAGGAGAAAACTCTGATATGTATTTTCTGCATTTCCCATCAAACCGCATGCACTTGACGAGGATAGCAGCCAAGGAAATGAACTCCTCAAGGTTGTCTTTACGCGGTACTTGCAGAAGTCCAGAGAGTACTCTTGGCGAGCTGATTGCAGCCAAGTGCATGCAGTTTGTTTCATAGTCAAATGCAGTCACTAGTACCTCGATGATCATCAATGAAGCAGCAGGAGGTGTGAGCAGCAGCGACGTTAACTCTAACTTGTAACTCTTTGAAGTGCACACCACCTCCACAAGACAAGGTAAAAGTTCTAGTGTTTTAATTTCTGCAGGAGATGGATTTATCAAATATATAAGGATAACAGCTTCATGGACATTCCGTTTGAGGGCAGTTGCCAAATCATACAATTGCAACCCTTTCCTCTTGATATCTTCTATGACTGATCTATTTGCTGTAACAATAGTTGATAGTACTGCAACTGATGTTCTGACAACCCTATCTTCCTTGGAAGTCGAAATAGCTATTAGCAGCTGATCTAATATTATGTCCTTCAAGAGAGAATATTTTAGTCCTGATTTACTATTCAACATCTCATATATCGTCTTCATTTCAACTGTGTAGTCTTCATCGCTGTTTCCTAATTCTTCCGTGAAGCATAACTTTGAAATTATTTTCTCAAGCACTCCACTTTGATCAAGGAAAAGGTTCTCTCCTGGTTGCAAGTGAACTTCAGGTAAAGGCATTCGGAAACTGGAGCTTTTCTTCATCCTTGTGGAACTCTTCTGGTGCAGGTGCCTGGGGAACTGATCATTTATCAAATAATTTGAGCCGATACTGTGATGCCTCGGTAATTTCTCTTCCTCATCTATGTAAGCATCCAAGGGAATATAGCGATCCGTTTTTCTGATGGCTAATGCTGATATATCTCTATCACAGAATGAAGTGGAGAAACTCCTGGAAATGCAGTCCATAGCCTTTATTTCATTCACTTCTGTTTGCATTTGAAGAGATTGTGTCCTTTCTGGCTTTAACTTTGAAGAAGGGGCTTGTGAAATCCTGCCATGGTCAGGTCATTAACACATACGAAATTAGCATGCTCTTCCCACTTATTACACTTAATAATTTACTGTCTGAAGTTACCATGACAGTGAAAGATCTTCCGCATTCATTTTTCCAGTTCTCTGTGAAGTGATAGTATCTTCTGCAAAATTCTAGTCAACAGAGAGGCAATCAAAGTGGGATTTCAGTTAGAAAGTCTATACGGTCTTATGTTTTTCGATATGGAGCTGACTTAGTGAATGGTCCTACTAATAGATAACTACCTGAGAGAAAACCTCTACCCCAGAAGAGCTGCTTTGTGAATGTAGGGAAATTGGAGTGTCTGGCTGGGATTCTGTCAGAATATCTTTCAGGTATTTGATGCCTGAGCTTCCTGTAGTTTCTCTAATGCACCTCTTATCCGATTGTGGTTCTATTTTCAATTGGCTTCCGAACTTTGGGAAACCAGAATTGACAGACTCCTCTTCCTCATCATTAATAATGCTTTCTTGACAATTAGGAGGATGCATCCCTTCAAGCTGCATCAGTTCTTGTCAATTTGAACATCAACAGAAATGAAACAAATGTAAACAAGAAACAAAAAACTCTGGTCTATGTAGTTCAATATTTTGTGCCCTCGAACAAGAAACTGGATAACGGGAACCGGAGCATGTTTTCTTACTTTCTCTAAGTCTCATATACACAGGTTCCTCTGAATGTGCCTTGTTTCACTTCTACTTTGTAGAATATTCTTATATGATTCATGAATCGTTTTACAGACATACTGAGGATCATGTTATTCTTGTTCATGATGAATTTGAGCATTGTTACGTATAGCGTGAGCGCAAACAGCAAAGGTCAGTGAACTTACATTTTGCTGAGCCCTTAATCTAGCTCTGCATTCACTTGCATAATGTGTATCTATGCTTCTAGACCTCTGAACCCTGTTCCTGAGCAGCAAGTAAGATAAGAAATGCGTAAGCCTTGAAAATTTTCATTTGCGCTCAAGCAATGTATGCATCTTCAAGAATCTAATAATCTAAAGTAAATTTTGATTATGATACTTCACTAAGTCAACTGATTGGCATTGACAGAATAACTTACAAGTTATGCAGTGGCTGTTCATCTTCCAAAGAGATGCCACCGCCTCGAATTCCACAATTGTCGCCACTCGACATGATTTGATAGTACATTAGCCAGGGCTTGTATCTTCTTGCCATCCATCTCATCATATCATCAATCTTACCATCACCAAAGTCAATTAGGCTCCCAGATTTTATCTGTCGGCTGCCAAATGACTTCTCAACTTTGTGTCTAATGAACAAAGGAGAAAGACTCTGGCAAATTCCGGGAGCAAATTCAGTGTATACAATCCTTGGAGAGATTGAAACTGCTTGGAGAAAATGCACCGCCACTTGCCACTCATTCTTCCTCAGCCATTCAACTATGGACAGGTAAAAGTATGAACAGCAGACCAGGTAACTATTTGGAATCCCTAATGTAACTCCACTCTCATCCAATGAGGCTGGAATCTGAAGCATCTTCTCTGAATTCTCCAGCCTAATTGTTCTCTCTTTCGGGCATTTGGCCTCAACAGCTGCCTCGGTGCCGTCGATGCCCCAGTAAAGATTTGACAGCACTGAATGCTCAGAAAACTCAGAGAATTCCTGTGCCTGAATCTTGAGCTTGGAAGTGCACTTCAACTTCAAGGCCCTCTGTGCTTCAGTGTCTTGAAGAATGGAATGCATGTGCTTACTAATTATAGCAACTAGTGCTCGAACAGATTCGATGTCTAGTTTCTGATTGTTGTCAGGAAAATCTAGCGGAGATGGAGAAGGGATTGAAGCCATTGGATGTTGTGGCATATTTTGACCTCATGAAGGAGGAGGAGAAGAAGAAGAAGAAGACTGTTTCAGGGCAGATAAGAAGGAGGCAGATAAACAGGCATACTTATATGTGTTTATGCGTGTGCTTAGGTGAAAATAATAGAGGTTTTGCAGCATCCACTCGTGACTATACACCAGACAATTCCAAATCCTTCCCCTACCCCTCAAAGATGTTGCCAAGAACATAAGTTATGGCTAGCTACTACCTTCAATGAGGGAGAGGGGCTACTAAATATATGAACCAACATTTGCAGCTAGCAGTTAACATTGTACAGATCCATTTTTATTGAGTTATCTGCTGAATTACTTTCTTGGTAACACCCTCATAGTTGCTTTAGGTGACTTTTGACAGGTGAGGCTGTTGGACTGTGTTAATAAAGCAACTATGGCATAGTGTTAGTTTCCTCCCTCTGTTAGGTTCCAGATGACAAGACAATGATTTGATTTAATATACCGTGTTAATTTACTGTTTATTGCCTGCAATTATTGTTTTATGATGGCTGGCATGTTCACCATTTAATAAGGTTGGATAGTTCTTTATTCTTTGATATATATACGCTGAAAGGGGGTTCCTGCTGTAATTGGTATGGGCACAAGGGTTTCCATTGCCTCTTTTGTCATTTATTGCTTTCTGGTTGCTTTGCATCTACTTAGATAGAATCAGAAATTTTTACTCGGTATGCTTTGAGGAAATAATGTTAAAGAATGTTGTAATACTCCAACATAATAAATTAATTATAGCTTCAAAAGGGGTAGATTAATTTTTCATAGAAATTACATATAAAATTTGAATTTATTATCCACTGAGGGTGGATGGGGCAGCCATGTCCAAACCTTAAATTTGTTTTGTTTTAATTTTGGCTCGTCGATTTCATGGCAAAATTCCATCCTTTCCTTTTCTTGAGCATTTTTGGGCCATTGAGTGAAATTGCACATAAATCAAACCCTAAACCCTAATCAAACTTCAATCTACCTGTTATTTTTGTATACCCTTCAATCAGAAGAGGGTAGAGGGCATTACTTAAATGCCAGATAGATTTTAACCAGTAGATTATATATAATTGGGAAGAAACTCGTGAAAATACTATACAGTTTCGTTTTTTTTCTAGCAAACATCTTCCTACGTTGGATCTACAAGCTCCCCTATTGCAGCTAGAACTGTCAGAAGGGAATTCTCCAGTGAACTGTGCTCACATAGTAATAAGATTTAATTTAATGAATTAGTGCTACTACACACACATAAACATACGTGTGTGTGTGTGTGTGTTGCTGTGAAAAATTGCACCCCCCACCCCCTCCCCCTCCCCCACAACTCTTTCATTAATTCCTTGACCAAACCCCAAAATTTTAATTTCGGGGTAAGTTCAAAAACTTCCACTCTACTGCTTCCCCCTAAAAATTGTTCCCAAAGACATTATATCTTTAAAATCCCATGAAAGTGTTGGCCAACCACCATCTAGTCTAGGTAGAGTGTGTGAAGGGTTCATTGGCCCACACAAACATGGAGTATGGATGTGTACATGTATCTCTACCCAACTTTAATTGTCTTTTGTTTGGATTCACCAAGGAGAGGCCGTCAGGACAGTGACTTGACTCATAACAGCCACAGAACCCAATGCAAAGTGAGTCGTCATCCCACCGTTGGATACTTCTGTAGAGCTATCAAGAATTCTGCTTGCTGAAATCTCATTTTAATTAAGAATGGCGATAGGGTGGGTGCTAGAGAGATTAAATGAGGTGGGTGTTGTGGCAAGACAGGGTGATAGAAGAATCTTTTCCCACTTTTGGATGGGGTAGCAGATGGGAGCTGTCTTTGCACCGTTCCTTATCTAGTTTCTCGTATTAAATAAATAGCGTATGCAATTAGTCATACTATATTTAAATATATGTTATTTAATAAAAAAAAATTATAAATTGATAATTAGTCGTGTGCAATGCTATATATATAACTATTTATATAATTTTACATTTGATTAATTTAAAAATTAGTCGTAATCTGATCACTTCACTAAAAGCTTAGAAAATCCTATAAGAATAAACATGCATTTGTGATGAAATGTACATTTTGTCACAAAATCAATATTTTTTTTTTCAAAATAAAAAATTATATAATACGACAAGAGGAGTAATTTAAATACTGTTTTTTTTCCCTAGTGGGCACTTGCTGGAGAATTGGAGAAGCAAATGGGGCCGGAGCAAGATAAAATTTTTGAGAACAAGACAAAGAACAAGGAAGGCATTTTCCATCTCGTCACGTTATCATCCCTAATGTTAGTGTAGTGACTCTTTCAAGCCTATATTGGTCCCCAATACTTAATGAGACCCTTCCAAAAATCAGAAGTGTCTCTGTGTGTACGTGCTTTGTAATATTATACATGCACAAGTATGCAATCTTTAAGATACAAAAACATGTAACTATGATCTATATTTAGTTGGCATGAATACTGGCTAGAGACGTGGTCTGCGTGGATTCAAAGGTCAAGAGTGGCATATACGTATATCGGAAAGTGGGTCATAAGAGCAGATTCGCAGGGGATGCAAGCAATTCCTGTCTGTCACGGGCACTCAAATTTTTGGCCCTTTATTAGACTCTTTTAATTATTTTCTAGGCGTGGGTTCAAACTCACATGCAACATTGCACAAACTCAATGATGAAAAAAGGAGAACAAGACAGCTTCTTGTGATGTTTTTTCCTACAGAGACTAGAGTTCACGCAAGCTTTGTCTAAATATAAAAGGATACCCAAAGCATTATTTTGTGCCAATCATAGAGGAGTAAGAAAAGCTTTTATTTTCATAAATAAAACAAATGGTAACAGCAAGATTGCCTTTTGTTTCTATGGTGCAAAACCCTGGAAATTTGAGAGAGGAATATTTAAATCGAATTGGTAAGTGATCAAGAACAAATTCTTGAACAATTATTGGGGCTTTATTATAGAAGAAAAACGCCAGCTATGCCCCACTATAACATTAGGCCAAGAACATCCTAATCACAAGACCAAATCAAGGGTCTAATCAACTTGTGATGAACTTGCTATGAGGCAGCAAAATGTATTATACAATTGTCTTTTCACCTTTTCATCAAAAAATTATTTCATTTTTATCATAAAAATCAAGCACTTGAATAAGAGAGAACCCGTGAAGGATAAAAGATTGGCATTTTTTGGGGTGTTGTTTCATGCAAAAGTAGAGTAGCTATTGTTATCATGTTATTCTAGAAATTATTGTACTGTTGAACAATGTGATTCAATAGAGATTACTTCTTGTATTTAGCACAATAGTTTCAATTTTGGCTTTTATAACGTCCGATCATCTATGAAGTAAATTAAAAAAACCAAAAGTGAAGCTTGCAGATCACATTTTTTTACATCTTTAAAAACAGATGATTTTTTTTTTTTTTTTTTTTTTTTTGGATTCAGTTATCTTAATTTGATCCACATTATAGAATACTCGACTGCTCTATTCTCAAATAAAGTCCTACAATTGCTACTCATTAAGGTGACACTGTTGAAGTGAATTAGTCCTCTAAAACAATGACAAAATAGAAAAGTTTTAGAATTGCTGACTCATGAATTGAATTAAGGAAACATAATGCAGAGTGGAACCCATTTTTGGGGACAACGGCATACAAACCCCAGGATTCAAATGTCATTAAGTTAATTAGCTTCAAGCCCAAAAGACACTGGACTTTGTTGGGCCCATATCTCGACATTTCAACCCATAAACCAATCAAGTTTTGTAAGAAGATGTTCGGCCGAACTTATTTATTATAACTTAAAAAATATTTTTAAAGTTTATAAATTAACAGATGCTAATTTAAAAATAAATTAATAAAATATTTAATAATATTATTTTATAAAATTTTAAAATTTATAATTATAATTTATTATAATTTTTTAATATAATAATAATAATAATAATAATAAATTAAATATTATTAATAAAATCTTGGAATCATATTAAATCTTGTAAAGGCTTATGATATATAACAAATACATGATAAAAAAACTAAGAGCATGTTCATTTAGTTTGGTATGATTAAAACTTTAAGAATTATTTAAATCATAAATTAATATTTAGATTATTTAATATTATATTCCCTAATATAAATTACATTATAAGTATATTTAATAATGTGTTTACAGTATTGAATGATTTAATGTGACTATTTTTGTCATCCTAAAATAGTCTGTCTTCAAATTTTACATTAAAACTTACACCACCTCGTGCAAATCAATAACATAATATCTACCATGCAAATTCAATTGAAATTCATTTAACAAAAGTTAATTATTGTAAATTATATTTAATTTTTCTGCACTTGTCAATATCACCAAACTATACTTAATTTTAAATGTTATAAAAGAAATACTATGTCAGCATACGATAGTTTCACATCACAACAAAGCATGCATCGCAGCAGATAAACCAACATGAAGCACGACTAATAACAGCAAAACTGAATGGAACAAATACAATGGGGGATTATTAAATTACAATCACGGGGGATCATCACAGATAAATACCATCTGGATAATAAAGCAAAAGATTGAAGATAGTACATAAAACAAGTAACAGTCACTGCAGAATCATCACCAGATCCGGAGGAGATCCACTGGGATATCTGATCTGATTATTGAAACTACAAATAATACTGACGATTATTAGGATAAGATTGTAAAGAAAAATCAGGGAACGTCGTCAGAAATAAAATAGAAACTTATGTTTCTGCTTTTATCTCTCGCCTCTTCTATCTCCTACTTCTTCCTCGGCTGAATGCCTTACACTTCGCTGTTCTACCCTTCTATCACTGTTAGAAATTTGGCTAATTGGAACGGTTTTTTAGTACAATTTCTCTATAAAGGTCGTTTCAAATTTGATTTAAAATAATTTTGAAATGGTATTTTTCCCGTTCCAAAATGGCACGTTTCAATTTTTTTGGCACGACTATCAAATGCCGTTCCAAAATTAGGAACGGCTTATAAAATGCGGTTCCAAAATTGGCCATGGTTACAATAAGCCGTTCCAAATACATATTTAGGCTATAGTACTTGGATCTGCAATGGATTGGATTTGGGACGGAAATTTGGAACGGTTTTTTATTGAAACGGTTTGGGGACGATTTTGATACAGACTTTGAAACGGTTTTGGCATGATTCGTTTTGGAACTGCTTTGGCACGGTTATTTTTGGAACAGCTTTGGCACAGTTCGTTTTGGAACCGCTTTGGAATGATTCTGTTTGAAACAGATTTGGCACGGTTTTATTTGGTATGACTCTAGCACGGTTTTATTTGGCACGGTTTTATTTGGCATGACTTTGACACGGTTTTATTTGACACGGCTTTGAGACGGTGTTAGTTGGAACACAACTAGTTTGGAGCGGCTTTGGCACGGTCTGTTTTGGAACGACTTCGGCACGGTTATTTTGGAACAGCTTTGGCACCGCTATTTTGGAACAGCTTTGGAACGCATTTTTTTCAAAGTACATGAATTGAGAATGATCATTTTGGACGCAAATTCAAATTGTATTTTGTATTTTTTGACAAAAATTCTTATGCAATAATTGTCGAAAATATTTTTTCATCTCTACTTTGGTGTCAACTAAAATATAAAAGTATACAACCATATATTACCCAATTACTACAAAATTAAATTCAAACTATTCAATCTAAAAATATCAGATGTATTGTAACAATAACATGACATACGGAGTAAGATTCAAAACTCTAAATGACATGGCACACTAGTCAAGCATCTCGTCGTCGTCATCATCTGCATCTTAATTCGGGGACCGAGATGGTTTACCGAGAGTGAAAGCTTGAGGGTAGTTTTCGTTACCTGACCTCCCTATTCTACCCTCAAACATACCAAAATTCACAAGATTACTAGGCCTCTCGTGAAGGTCCTTCAAGAACCAAAATTTGCAACAGAGTCCCTCTCCAAAATTTTCTCTTGAACCTTGGTCCATTGGGCTTCAGCAACCCAATAGCATCATTAGCCCATTAAACCCATCAGTCGGCCCAATCTGGCACATACTAGTGATAATCATAGTAAAGACTTCAAATTAATATTTAATAAAATAGTCTATATAAGGATTTGATTTAGTGACTAAGGTCTGTTGAACGTTTAAGATATCTTGAGTCAACGTCTAGAATGTTCAAAAAAAATTTATTTGATCAAGCTGGCGCACAAAATTTTTTCTTCATAATTTTTTGGTGAATCATGCTTGAATATCTTGCCTATATTATATTTTTCTCTTTAATATTTTTATTTTTATCTCTTTTATTATAAATCATATAAAAAATTATATTTTAGAAACATTATTTGTTTATCTACAATTACATATATTAAATGAACTTGTCTTTTATCACCAACTATTAATAAGAAAGAATTATTCTAAAATTAAATAATTTTTTTTAGTTTGCCAACAATTCTGGAGCTGTAATTCAAAATGCCGATTTAGTTTTCCAGCAATTAAATAATTTTTTTAATTTTCCAGTAATGGTGAAGCAACATCCGTGCTACCAGTTGCAATTTGTATTCACTATTTCCAAATTCAAAAATCCCCTGTTGTTGTGGGGCAGAAATGTCTTTTGATAAAACATTGTTAGGCCATTTGTTTGGGATTTTTTTATTTTTTTTATCAGGTCTACTAGGTACGATTTTTTATCCAGATTTTTGGAAAAATAAAATCAGCCTATATTTTATCATAGACCCTTATCATTTTTTTAAATAATATTGGATTAGACCTAACAAAATAATTTATCCAATCTAATCTAACTAAGTGAACAAGCCTTGAAATGAAAATCTCATGCAATAAGAATGAAAAAAATAATCTACAGAGTTTTTATAATATCATCAAAAGTGAATATGACCTAAATGTTATCTTTTGCTACATTTTTAAAATTTTTTAGTGATTAATTTAAATAATTATGAAAGTTTCCAATGAAAAATTTCATATGTCGAATGATATACGTCAGACAGATAGAAAAACAATTCTAAAACGCTTGACTATTTTATGTCTTTTAATGTTACGTTTTCAAATTTTGATAAGCATTCTTTATTTTTAGAATTTTATTAATTCCTTATTTTTACTTATTAATTTATTTCATATGTAAGGCAAAAATTAGAATTATAGTATAGTGACAATGAATATTTTCCCATGTTATGTACATATAATTCCAAACTTGTTAAGCATAAAATATACAATAATTTGATAACATAAAAAATATTTTGTAGTATATATCATACTTATTTATCCTTTTTTTAAGATAGAAAAATGAAAAGTTCTACAATGTGCATTATATACATTGAAATTCCCTCCCTGATCATTTTTAGCGAAGTAAACAATACATTATTTTAATTTAACTTAGTATAGTGATTCATTAGAATAACTATAAAATTCTCATGCAAATTTTTTCATATCTCGTGTCATGGTTCAAAAGACCTCAAAATCTACTTTACATGAAATTAATTTCATCTCAAATTTGAAAAAAAAAAAACATTTAAAAAATTATACCTAACAGAAGAAAAAGTAAATTTTTTAAATACGAAATGTCGCTGCTATATTTTTAAAATACAGCATAAAGTAAATCAAATTTCAATTTTGTTCTATGCATTTATTGTTTGGACTATTCATTACGCACGTCAATAATTGAGATAAATTCTTTCTGTACTTTTAATTAATTGAGTTCAGATTAAGTCATTAAAAAATTGGAAAACACTCTTACATTTATTTACATGCATGCAGATTCACAGATAGATGATTATGCACGTTCTCTTGGCCTCTCTTCCACGAAGGAAAACTAGGAGCAGTCCTATTAACAAAATCGACGTTGCCTTAAGAAGACAGCAAGGAAAAATGGGGAGTGAAAGAACAGCTGTTCCATGAAATTTTCACAGCAGTCCCAGGAATATATCACAGCTGTTCCTGAAAATAGTGTTGTCGTACATTTGTAACTAATCTTCGACTACACATCATCATTTCATACTTTGCACTGACAAGCATGCAATCTAACAAAAAATCTATTCAAATTCAAATTTAAATTTTTCTTTTATTATATAGATAACAAATTAATTATTTTTTAATTATTACACCTATTAACAATCAAATCAAAATCTATACATATAAGTCATATACTAACATATATTTTTTTATTTATACTCTAAAATATAATCATTATTCTTATATGCTATCACATCATTCATTCATTCATTCATTCATTCATTCATTCATTATTATTATTATTATTATTATTATTCATCTTATCAAAACATTAATTCAAAAATTCTACTTATCTTATCATAACTCCCACAAAACATTATTTCTAACTAAAACCCCTCTCCCAAACATAGCCATAATATTTTATAATATTAAATAATAGTATTATTAGCAGTATGTCTTATACTTTTAATAGTGTTTTTATGTTATTACCTAGTGATTAGTATATACATATATCATTGTGGAAATTAATAAGAGAATAGTATAAATTGGTATATTATAAATACATAATTTTGTTATGAATTTAATATTAACATAGATTTATTATCCTGTATTTTAAGAGAATTTATCTTCTTTTTAATATATCTCTTTATAAATTTTAAAATTTCAAATGAAATCAATATTGTATAAAAGTATATTTCAAAATATTTCAAATCATGTCTCATACGACATACATGAGACTTTGTATGAGACAATTGTGATTGTTTAAAATTTGCTGTTATGCGTCTTGTGAAGCTATAATAAAATAATGAAAATAACTTAACTGATAAATTATTAAATGTTTAAGTTTGTTTATAAATTTATACGTGTGTCAAAATTACATAAAAATGTTTTTTAAATTTCTTTGACACATAATATGAAACATAAACAAAAGTTATCGTGTAAAAATATTTCTTCAACTTTGTTTATTGTATACAAAATGAAAATATATTGGTGTAGCTGAAGAAAAGTTTATTTGAATTTTTATAGATCATAATTTACTTTGGGAAATTAATATAATAATAAAAAATATATAGAATTTAATTGAAATTTTGTTATATTTGATATTGATACAAAATAAATATATTACTAGTTTTTCATTTCAAAGCTTTCTTTCCATTGTGTATTTAATATATAATATTAACTATAATCAAATTCTAATAATATCTAATTTATTTGATATGTTGTACCATTAGTTAGGGTCATATTAAAGGATCCAAAATTATAAGAAACCTTTTGCGAACCTTGCACTTTTATATATGATATATAGATAGATAATGCAATTTAACCTCAATTTTAATTTTAAAGAAATTAAGTCCATGTTAGGAAGTTTTATCTAATTTTGATTACTAAATTGTATAAGTTTATAAATCTAAACTTACATAACTTTACATAAAATTTTAATCGTGTATTCATTTCTATTAAGTTATACTCACATATGCATTAAAATTTATTATAAACACATAATTTTATTTTGTGATTAATTTAAACGAGCTTTATAAAATTGAAGAGGATAAAATTCAAATACATATTGAACTCAAGTTGCTGTTCAATCTTAACTCCTACCATCTGTGCCAACTATGGTTCTAAAGATTTCGAAATATACTTTTTTATAAAATTAGTTTCATCTCAAAGTATTTAAAAACATATACTGAAAAGAGTAAAAGTGAAATTTTTGAATATGAAAGGTCACCGTTATATTTTTAATAAATATTATTAAGTATATTATGTGATATTATTAATTAGGCAATCCAAAAATTGCAATAAACCTCTTGTAGAACTCATATTCTTATATATAATAATGAAGTAAAAGATAGATAAGAGTATAATCAAATTTCAATAATGTCCTACGCATTTATCATTTTGTAGTACTAATTCAGGTAATATTAGACAATTTAAAAATTGCAAGAAACTTCTTCCGAATCTTTTACTTTTGCAACAAATATATGGACAGAGATATGATTATAAAAAGATTATTTAGTGATTAATTTAAATAAATATAAAACTCTCCAATGGAAATTTTTATATATAGTATGATATATATCAGAAAGATGAAATCATAAAATCCATAATTATTTTATATCTTTTAAATGTTACATTTTCAAATTTTGATAAGCATTCTTCATTTTTAGAATTTTATTCCTTATTTTTTTTTACTTATTAGTTTATTTTACATTTATAACAAAATTTAGAAATATAGTATAGTTACAAATGAATATTTTCAGGTATTCAAAATATTTGAAAAAAATTATTTAAATATTTTCTTTTCTCAAACATGGAAATCATTCTTCGATTCTGGTATATTTTATATGCAGTACATATAGTTTCAAACTTGTTAAGCATAAAATAGACAATAATTTGATAACATAAAAAATATTTTGTAGTGTATAATGTACTTTTTATTATTCTTTTAAGATATAAGAATTACAAAAAGTTTTACAATTTGTATCATATATATTAAATTTCCTTTCGTGATCATTTTTTCACAAAGTAAACATATTTTATTTTAATTTAACTTACTGTCTTTGAGATATACCATAATTTTACCTCAATTTAATTTTTAAGAAATTAAATCAATGTTAGAAAACTTTATCTGAATTTATTTTAATCAATTTGTCATGTAAGTTACAAATTTAAACTTACATATAGTTGTAATCATGTATTCGTCTATACTAATTTATATTCTCTGAGTCATTAATTAAATTTATCTTATAAATTCATAACATAGTATTGAGATTCATCAGAATAATTATAGTTTTGTTTGTTTTGTAGTTATAGTGTGTTTTTATATATTTTTATCTCAAGAATTGTATAAAAGTAAGAAAGAAAAAGAGATTAAAAAATATAATAATTGAGTATGTATTTTTAGATAGTGAATAATTACAGAACAAACAAAGTCTATAGAATTCTCATGCAAAATTTTTTATATCTCATATCATATAAATGGTTGGAAATATTTCAAAATCTACTTTACATGAAATTAATTTTGTCCTATGCATTGATTAGTTTGCAATATTAATTAGGTAAGTCAAGAATTGTGACAAAGTTTTTGTGTATTTCTGGCTGTGTTTGTCTTTAAATTTAAATGTGTTTTTTTATGTGTTTTTTTTTTAAAGAATTTTGAAAAAATAAGAGAGAGAAATTAATAAAAGTTAAAAAGTGTAAAGATTTTATGATTTTTTTGTTCTCCCAAATTACAAGACAGGCATAGCCTTAATTAATTGAGGTCATGTTAGGTGGTTCGAAAATTGCAAAACTTTCATGGAGGACTCGCATTTATGTATGTATATATATGCCTGCAGATTGACAAATAGATGACCATGTACGTTCACTCTTGGCCTTCTACGAAAGAAAACTACGAGCGGTCTGAGCAAAATCCACGTTGCCTCAAGAGAAGAACGGCACTAGGAGAAATGGAGACTGAAAGACCAGTAGCCGTGCCCGAAATCCAGGGCTACGATCGACTGAGCGAGCTGAAAGCTTTCGATGAAACTAAAAGTGGTGTTAAAGGGCTCGTGGACAACGGAATCAGCAAGGTGCCTCGAATATTCCTTCACCCGCCGGAGCTCCTAGACGGGGTCACCGATGCTCCCAAAGAGTCGCGGTTTAGTTTCCCCGTGGTGGACCTCGGCAACCTGGACAAGGACCGCCGGAAGGTGGTCGAAGAAATCCGGGATGCTGCGGCGTCCTGGGGTTTCTTCCTGGCGGTCAACCACGGGATTCCCGAGGGCACCATGGAGGAGATGGTCAATGGGGTGCGCAGATTCTTCGAGCAGGACGATGAGGTCAAGAAACAGTATTACGTGCGTGATGCGTTGAAGAAGGTTAGTTACGTCAGCAACTTCGATTTGTACAGAGGGCGAGCAGCGGGTTGGAGGGATTCCATCTTTTTGACGATGGCCCCCGAGTCTCCACAGCCCGAAGAGTTGCCTTCCGTCTGCAGGTGATCGATCAATCACATACACATATATACGTTCTCTTCGGTCCATTCATTTGAATTAATTGGTATAATTCTCTACATATACAGATCGTTCGAGTTGGGTTTCATCTGATTATGTTTCACGTGTAATTTTTCAGAGATATCGCGTTTGAGTATTCGAAGAAATCCACGGAGCTGGGATGCACTTTGCTGGAGCTACTGGCAGAAGGTCTAGGGCTGAAGCCCGGCCGCCTCCTGGACATGGACTGCGCGGAGGGGCTGTCGACGATCTGCCACTACTATCCTCCGTGCCCCGAGCCTCATCTCACACTGGGATGCGGCAAGCATTCCGACAACAATTTCCTCACAGTGCTTCTGCAGGACGACTTGGGAGGGCTTCAGGTTTTGCACGAGGGAGAATGGGTTGATGTTCCCCCAACACCAGGAGCCTTAGTCATCAACATTGGCGACTTTTTACAGGTTACATAGATGTATATATACTAAGTAAATCTGGCATGTGTGTGTGAAATTATTTGTAAATTATAAAATCGTCAAGTTTTAAATATTAAAAATAGTATTATTCAAAATAAAAAATATAAAAAATTATAAAATAAAGAAGACGAAAAGGAAATTGAAATACGAAAATATTGAAAGGAGTACAATAAAGATAAATTTAAAAAAATAGACATAAAGGATATAAAAAGATTAAAAGAATTTAAAATAAAAATAAAAATTTAATCTGTAATTGTGAAAACAAAAGAGATACATATGTAATTTTAATTTATAAAACCAAAATACGTGTTTCATGTTCGCGTGTCCCGAAAACTTGCAGATCATGTCAAATGACAAATACCAAAGCGTGGAGCACAGAGTGTTGGCAAATAAAGCTGGTCCGAGGGTGTCTGTAGCATGCTTCTTCACCACCGGACCTTATCCGATCCCCAAGCTATACGGACCGTTGGATGAACTGTTGTCCGAGGATAATCCTCCCAAGTATCGATCATTCACCGTCAAGGAGTACGCCGACCACTTCCGCACCAAAGGCCTCGGCGGCGCTCGTCATATTGACCATTTCAGGCTTTGAAATCATTAGAGGATTTTTCAAATAAATTAAATAAAAATAATTGATTCTTGTGTAATTCCATTTCTATGGAAGTGTCTACTTACGAACTCTGGAGGAGATAGATGTTTCTTACTCCTTCAGTTTTCCTGATTGATCAATAAAACTATTGACAGATTAATTGTGACTTGTCTGAATCCTTGCCTGGACCCTCTGTTGAAATAATTATAATTTCCTTTTTAATACAAAAAATGTTCATTATTTGGACATGCTCATGCTAGGTCATAAATATTTGATTTTATTTTTTGTAATTCTCTTTTGGTAGATTTTTTTTTTGTTTTGATTTTGACTTATCAATTTGAGGGATTTTTGTTATCATTCACTAAATTAATAATTTGATCACTTCTCTAAAAGTTACAAAAATCCCATAAAAATAATTTTGAATAAACATACACTTTGATTGTGATGAAATGCACAGTTAGTTCAAAATTTAAAAAAAAAATTATAAAATATGACAAGACAAGTACTTATTGTAATAATATATATTAAAAAATTAATTTCAAAATTATTTTTTTCTCAACGGACACCCACTTGAGAAATAAAAACTCAAGCAGACAATGAGATGAGAGTAGAAAAAAATTTTGACAACGAAAGGGAGAGGTATCCCCTAGTCTTACCCCATTGTCATGCCTAGCATTTTTACATTGACTCCTTCAAGCTTATATGGGCACCCAATAATCACAGAGACCCCTCCAATAATCAAAAGTTAAGTATTCATTTGCTTCGTAATATAATACATTCACAATCATGCATTCTTTAATATATAAAAACGGGTGATTATGATCTAATGTTAGTTGGAAGAGGATGCAAGCAATTCTTGTCTGTCACGGCCACTCAAATTTTTTGGTCCTATACCAGCAGATCCTCCTAATTATTTTCTAGACGTGGGTTCAAATTCACATGTAACATTACACAAACTCCATGATGAAAAAAGGAGAACGAGACTTCTTGTGATGTTTTTCCTATAAAGACTAGAACGTAACTAAAAGCTCACACAAACTTTGTCTAAATACAAATGGATACCAAAAAAGTTACTGCATGCCAAACATGTAGAGAGGGAAGAAAAGCTTTTATTTCCATAAATAAAACACAGCGGAAGAGAAAGATTGCCATTTTGTTTCTATACATGGTGCAAAACCCTAGAATTTTGAGGTAGGAGCATATAAATCAAATTTGTAAATGATCAAGAACAAATTCTTGAACAATTATTGGGATTTTTATCATGGAAGAAGAAAGCTAGCTATGCCCCACTGTTACAGTTGGCAAACACATCCTAATCACAAGACCAAATCAGGGAAGTCTCGTCAAATTGTGATGAACTTATTATGAAGAAGGAAATTGTCATATATACTTGTCCTTGAATCTTTTTATCAAAAAATTACTTCACTTTTATAGTGAAAATCAATCACCTGAATGAAAGAGAACCCGTGAAAGATCAAAGATTGGCATTGTTCATGGAGGAGCCTTGTTTGTAAAGCAGCCATTGTAGTCATATTATTCAACAAATTCTTAATATACTGCTGAAAAATATGATCCAATTGGGAAGTAACTTATGATGTTTAGTTAAGTAATTTTGATTTTTAGTTTTTATTAGTTATGATGATTAATGAAGTAAACCAGTGAAGCTTGAATCTTCAAGATTTACATGTTTTTCATCTTAAAAACCAGCTAACATTTTCTTTAATCTACTTTTCTAAATTTAATTCACTATATAAAATACGAGTTACTTGGCTAAGAAGATTCAGGAAATAAAATCCTACAATTACTACCTCATTACTGTGAAGCTGTTGCAGTGAAATATTCCACTAAAGTAGTTCATGATGAAATAATAAAAAGCCTAATTTCTTTGTAATGACAGTGGATTGCGGAAGGGTAAAGGGTGAATACAATCAACCACCCAATGCATTGCGAGAGTGGGACCCAAGTTTTTCAGGATAACACAGACAAACCGTACGGTGCATTTGGTTTTATCCAATCAAATTTTCGATTTGATAGCTAAATTTGCGTATCAACGTCGAATCAAAATTTTTGGTTTGATTTAATAATTCATCCAATTTTTCAAAATATTCTATTCAAAATTTTAGTGTACTAAATATTAATTTAAAAAAAATTTTAAATAGTAAAAATGAATAAATTTATATTTAAAATTATATACTTTAATTATATAACTTATAAATAAATATTAAATATTTTTATTTTAATATTTTATTGTTTTAATTTAGACTCTTTGAAGAAAAATATATCTATTATAATAAAATATTTTTGTTTAAAAATTATTAGATAATTGTATAACATTTTTAAAAATTAAATATAAAAATCATAAATATAGAAAATTTTAAGAAAAAATAAGTAAAAATATGATAAATATTGAAAATAAAAATAAAATTCAATATTCTGTTTAACTAATTACCGAACTGAAACCTACTTAAATTTCAATTTCAAATTGATTCCGTCCGTTTACCAGACACTGCGAACTCTCCTAACAGACCTTACGAATCCAATCATGAAAACAGACACAACAAAGTGCGTGTAGGAGAGAGTTCACGTCAGAAATGGACCGTATGTATGGCCCATTAACTAATCAGGTAGTGTGAATTCCTGCCTCAAACGCAAACGGCTCCAGACCTCGTCAGTCCATTACAATACAGTCATGTTTACTTTCAAAAAACAAATGTTCGTTTTAAATTTTGGAGTGTAAAAACACAAATTCAATTACCACATTTGATAAATTTTATCTCATCCTCACTCTTATTTTTATATATTTTTTAAAATAAAAAACATGTAGAATATTTATCTATTTTATTTCATATTAAACTTATAATTTATCACGGACTTTATCTATTATGAAGAAGAATGTAATTAAATTTAATAAAATAATTTATTTAAACAAAGATGACCTGGTACATAGGATTGCGAAAATGAAACACCCCCCCCCCCCCCCCACCTTACTCTTGATGAACTACTTTCCTGGAAAATTAAGTATGGAGAACTCGTGCTTAGGAACTCACTGACACTGTTGGCTTTATTTAGGCAAAGTTGTTATACCCACCCAACTCATAACCCCTAGATGCTATATTACGTTACATTTTTATAACATTGTTTTCATCACCTAATTGTTGGACTCTACACAAATTTTGTGATCTAGTTTTATGTATCCGTACTACAACCATATATAATATTATTTATGCATTAATTCTCAGTCTTCTTCAGGTTTTTTATGTTTGAAATCAAATCAAATATTTACAACTTCACCTCTTCAATTCAAAAGTGAAATGTTCCCTTTTTCCCATGCTTACTTGTTTAATATATAATCACAAGATTTATTGTTTAATAAAAAGGATGTTGAGAAACCCTTTTTTTTTTGTTCACTTTCTTATTATTTATATATGCTGTTATAATTAATAATATTTGACTATGTTTATTTTTAAAATTTAGTGTATGTTTTTAAGTATTTTTATTTTAAAAATTATATAAAAATAAATAAATTTAATTTAATTTAAAAAAATACAATAATTAAGTGTATATTTTAAAAATATAAAGTTTAAAAACAAACATTCCGAAGATTACGGAAATCGGAGAAGTTGAAAATTTCCCATGTCGCGTTTTGTCCCTCTCACATGATGGAAACTACTTTCCACGATCTCTCTCCACCACTAATCCCATCCATCATGCTGCATACTGTAGTATTTCCTTTTTCTAATTATTTTTTGCTTAAGAAATTAAAAAGTCAATATTCGACCTAAAAAAAGACTATTTCTGTCGTACGCAATGAAATTATTTATAAATTTATTAATAACAATAAATTATTCATTGTGACAGTGAAATTGAAGTCGAAGACTATGATACTCCTTCTGAAGCAGTTAAACGATCATTTTCATTTAAAAGTTTAAGTTATTAGAGAAATTTATCTTTTTAATAATTAATTTTTTGTTTAGGTTTTCTTTTTCAACACTGAACATTAATAATGTAGATATATATATATATATATATATTTATTACTAAGTAAATAAAAGAATTTGATTGTATAATATATAATTACTTAAATACCTTTAATTCTTTTTATATTATCTTTTCAAACTATTCTCTCAATTTTATTTGTTTTCGTTTTATTAAATTTTTTTATTTTTTAATTATTTCATATTTTGTACTACATATTAGGCTCAAGACATAAGTTATGTTTGTTTTTGATTATTTTGTGTGTATATTTTAAGTGTATTTTTTAAAAATATATATATAAATAAAAAAATTAAAAATAAAATTTAAAAAAATATAATGATTATATAGTAGGTTTTTTGATTGACAAATAAAAACAAACATACCCATAGCATTGGCGACACGATGTCAAATTATAATAGTACCCTTATTCAAACATTTTTTACTTTTCTTTCTTTGTCATTCTTTCTTATCATGATTTAATATTTTTTATATTATACTCTTATATCTTCTGATTAACAATTTTTATTTTTTAAAAATTTTCTTACACACTTCAGATATTAATTTAATTTTATTTTTATTATAACTTGCTTCTATTCAATAGATGATGTATTATAATTTACATACATCGAAAGTAACACAATTACTAATACTAGTATAATTATATATTTTATACTTGTACAAATTTATTTAAAAAATTTAAAATTATTATATTTTAAATAACAAAAATATTTATAATAAAAAAAATAAAGAATGATAAAAAATAATTTAAAATGAATAATTTTGAAAGAGAGACATATAAAAAATAGTAAGTCAAAAAGAAAGGAAAAATTATTAAAAAATAAAAAAAAATTAAAATAAAGATAATTATATAATTTTTTATTATGTAACAAACATTTTTAATTATACAATGGAGGGATATGGTATAAAAAAATAGTGGTATATTAGAGATTATATTTAAGTTGTTTAGTCATTTTAATCAAAAGTAATAATGTAATTTTATTAATTACGAGTAACGGTCATAAATTTATAAAATATAATCAAATTAGTCTCACACTCCTGTTAATACAAATGAATGTCATTTTAAAAAGATTGGTAAAAGAACAAATGAGACCTAAGGAATAATATAATAATATAGATTTAAAAAAAAAAAACAAAATAAAAAATACAGTGGGAGCAAGAATGATTGTTTTCAAAAGAAGCGCGTCTCAAGAGCCACATTTCAAAAGCTCCCTCACCTATTTCCCTTTTATTTCACCCTTCCGGACACCCCTCAGCGCCACGAGCGAAAGCAATAGCCAATCGCCACAATGATCGAAGACCGCCGCGCCGGGCCTCCCCATGCCGCCATCCTCGCGATGGTCGTGGTGCTGGTGATGGTCGTGCCGAAATTGCTCGGCGAACAAGGCGAGGCCTTAACTGAATTCTTCGCCGAAATGGTCAGCCCCGTCGGCCTGCTCCTCCTCCCCGTACTCCTCCTCCTCATCATCCAGTTCCTCTCCTCCGACAGCGGATCCTTTGTCTCCGGCATATTCTCCACCGGCGAGCCCAACTCCATCCACGGACTCTGCGGATCGCCCGTCGGCGTCGCGCTGTTTCTCCTCCTCGTTCTGGTTCTTCTCTACAGCCGAGTGTCCATCTTCGGAGGCGACGACGATTCCGATGACTGATGCGTCGATCCAAAACTGTGCAGGGCCTGCAATTATTATTAGGCTTTTGGTTGTTTTCTCAACTAGCTGCTTCTCTGATCTGCTGCTGTTAATTTTTTTAATTTCTTGACTTTTTGGGCTGTAGTATACATCGTACGGACGCAAAGAGAGATCGTGTATGAATAGGGGGGCCGGGGCCGGGGCCGGGGCCAGGGCCAGGCCAGCTGTGAAATTACGAATATAACCCCGCGGTGGACTTGTATACTTTCCTCCATGCAATAAAAATAATTTCGCTTGGTACACTTGTCTTTTACATAAATGATGCTCACTGCATCGCGGCCTCTTACGCTAATGTCTCAAATAAATCCCGTTTGGGTTTGGGTTTGGGTTTGGGTATGGAGTTGGGTGGGAGGGTGGGAGTTCATTGTCTTTTCGCAATAGGCCTGTCGGTCGCTGGCGCATCACTTTCTGCCAGTCTGACCTAGAAAGCTTTTCTCAGTTTCCATTTCTATCCTTCATCTCTAAGATTGTTTTTAAATTTTATAGTCTAAACCATATAATTAATTATTATATTTTTTAAAGTTTAAATTTTTCTTATTTTTATATCATTTTTAAAATAAAAAAACACATTAAAATTTAAAAATAAACATTAAATTTTTTATTTTTCACCCACCAACACAACCAAATTCTTACAATGAATTCAAAAGATTTGAATTCACGAAATAAATTTCCAGTTATTGCGGTGTCATAAAGGGACAAGGGAAATGACTTGGTAGGCACGTGATTTCGTGACATTGGTTTATATTGTTCTCGAACCATTCAAACTTTTGTACCAAGTTTAGGGGAAAGAAGAATTGAAAATTCCCTATCCAGATCCCAGAAATGCACTTTGGTACACAATTTTCAAAAAGTTTTGGCCATGTTTGGAACTCAATTTCCATCGTCGACACATTTCACCCTTCTCTGTATACAATTCAATAAAATTTTTATTTAAATTTAAATTTAAATTTATTTTTTACACATATATAACTAATAAATTATTTTTTAATTATTATATTTATTCACAATTAAATTAATACACACACATATATATACAACTTACCAAATATCCAATTCAAATTCAAATATTTTTTCATACATATATACTTAATAAATTATTTTTCAATTATTACAGTTATTGACGATGAAATTATACACATACACACACAAATTTATATTTATTTATATCTAAAAATTAATCATTAACTTATATATTATTGCATATATATATATATATATATATATTTTATACATATATTCAAATTAATTAAAAATTTTAAAATATCAAAATTTTAACTTCAAATATATTTTTCATCCCAACACAACTTCTATCAAAATTTATCTCCCAACAAAATCCCTCTCCTAAACACTGCCTTTCTTTCTCAACAATAAAATCTTCAGGTTAGTAATCAATTTACTCGACATAACATAAATTACATTCAAAAAAAATCTAATCGAACTTGAATTCAAACTTAGAATATTTTTTATTTCAATTCAAGCTCGTTGCTTAACCCAAATTCAAATTTGATTTCAAACTCTACAAAATTAAAACGAGTCAAGTTCAAATAGTTGTTGATCTAAAATTAGTAGTCAAACTCTTTCCAACCGTAACACAACATTCACATAAAATCCATATACGCCGTTGCAGGAATCATGACACTATTTAAACAGGGTTGATTGCAGACATCGTCAGGAAGTTTAGAACTTGAATCCAAGAAATAAAACATCACCTGCCCAAGTATCTCCAACATAACATTTACTCTCTGAACAGACACATAGCATCCTGTAATAAGACGATCAAAACAAAAGCTGGAGCAGAACCATACAAGAAGAAAATCTTTCCGGGCTATGAAACCCAAGGGCACTAATGTTCGACAACTTTCTAGCAGAAGCAACATATGAGAAAAAACATATCAGAAAAGCTCACATTATTGTTGTCCAAAATCTCAGTTGTCATCAAACACTTTGTATCTGAAATGCTTAGATTCAGCTCACGGCGTTGCAGATACAAAGTATATGGCAATAAAATGATAAGTTTTGCACGGTTAGTGCATGCAAAAAAAACCTCCCTAAGATAGTTCCTGATCCGGTTGCAACAAGAGCAACCTTACCAGAAAATTAAATCGGAGCCAGGTGGCAGAAACTTCCTCAAATTTCTGTCCTCCCTGTGAAGAATTTTCTGTGGTGGACAAATCTGATAACCCGTGCAATAATGATGTGGGATGTCATCCATTCGTAGAATCTGCTCATAAAGTTCGAGGCAACGACCAGAACAAGGTCTCTGGCGATTATAAGTTTTCTTAGGAGGAACTTTCCACAATGCCTGGTGTGAAGATGGCAAATCTCAAGATTGCTACACGACAACAATGGAACATCACTCAAGCTCTCAAAAAATAAAAAGTACCTAGTAATAGTCCCGCATGCTCTATACATCCAATATCATTAATTTGCAATTTTATTGTAGGAAGCTGTAACCACATTTTATTGGAAAAAGAAAGAAGAAAAGCAGAAGGTTTCTAAAATGTATTTTCTGTAGAAAATAGAACATAAAGCAATAAAAGTTCCTTACCAACCCTTCCAAATTCATAGACAAATTTGTGAGGCCCAAACCACAGGATAACTTCAACTCGGTAAGCTGAAACACTTAACAATTAAGGTTGGTTTAGACAGGTTTAGCAGACAACCATTTAGACATTAGAATCCTGCCAGGTCAGAGGATGGTTCATTAAGTTTTGCCACGCCATATTATTCAATAGAAGGCTTGCACAAGCCAATTTCTCACTTCAAGTTCTCCAAATCCCATTCCTAAAAATTTGAGCATTTATTTCTTATATAGGAAGCCAGACTTCGTTCCTAAGGAATCAAATTGGTTCCCTTGTCTAAGTAGCACAGACAGGCAAGAACGATCTAGCAAATAACAATTCTGACTTGTTTCAAGCAGTTCATGACAAATCAATGCACTACAGAAAACAATTCAGAACAACAAATTAATGCACCAGCAGTCACCAAAAGAGAGTATTAGATCTTATTCTAAAAAAAATTCTTGTAGTATTTAGATAAAACAAGATGGAAAGGAGTCACGGATTAGAATCCGTTTCTAAAGTAGTCCATGCACATATCCATTTTGTGGCGGAAGGGCTTCACTTTGACTGGCATCTTAGTGGGGCAGAGGTGATGTGCTCATCCTTTTGTCAACAACTGTGGCTCAACCTCCATGTGCCACAGCAACAGGAAACTCCTGTACACATGCCCAAGTCTTTTTCTGCACCAGTCACCCCATTCTTAACTTTTTATTATGCAAGAAAAGTGTATAACCGCCTATGCTTCAAGAGCTCTTTAATTGTATCTTTTCATCTTTTTCAAAAAAAAAAATGTTATTATTCCTTCATATCTCTAACTAAGGTAACTCCCTCATGAAAGGTTCTTTCTCAACAGTTATTTAAGAGAAAGTTCAAGGTCATATGGCAAAGACCCTGCTCAGGGCATGTGTACGAAACTTCATATAATGAAAAAAAATTGACCTCACCGTCATGCCATGAAACTTTCAAGCCTGTCGCAGTGAGGAGCAGGAAAGTGCCTGTTCCAGTGACGCCTTCGCATTTCCATGTGACAATAACGACCAAGCATATGTTTGTAGTCATTGAAAACATCATTCTCAATGTCGTGCCTACCAGGGCTCCCAGTTGGATAACTATCATCAAACTGGTGTGACTCAACAAAAAACTCTACTCCGTGTTTCTCTGTCATTTTTCTGAGTTGATAGGAGTAGTTCTTCTGCAACGAGTACTCAGGCTCTGAAAATGGAAGATATGCAATCAGAATGATTATCAGAAACGGAAGCAACTGAAGAAGCAGCATGATACTAGGCCCCCCTCCGCCTAAATCTTCCCTCTGACGACCACCAGAATGTTGTGCTCTAGTCCTGTATATTTGAGCATTTCTGAACACATCGTGCTGCCCAAAGAATGCTCTGAATATCTCGTCAGGATCGAAATCACCATCAAAGAAGTCATTCCGAGTTCTCCTCTGCCTTCTCCTAACCTGATACTGTTGATTATACTCATACTCATCAACCAAACCAGTCTGATCATACAGCCTCCTAGAGTCATCATCACTCAAGCATTTGAATGCCTCGCTAACTTTCTTAAATGCCTTCTCAGAACCTGGTGCCTTGTTCTTATCGGGATGAACTTTCAGTGACAATTTTCTATACGCCTTCCGATTCTCCCCCACGGAGCTATTTTTATCCAAACCAAGAATCGAATAATAGTCCTTCTTATTCTTTATTTGTCTCACCAAGTGCACGTGCTCGTCTGTGTAATTACTCTCCCCATTTGAGACCTTGTCACTGTTGACAGAACCCTTATCATGTTTTGCCAACATCCTTCAGATCATAACATGGACCAGCAGAAGACGATGAATCAAGATTTTCACATGCAGCCAATAGATCATCAACAATTAAACTCTGATTTAGGCGGCGAGAAATTTTAAGAAATTTAAGGGCTCTTTGTTTATTGCCAGCAGCAATTGCCTCTTTGGCAAGACCGACATATCTCATAGCCTCGTCTTTGTTGCTATCCATAATGGTTTCTTTATTCTCAATAAGCACCCACTTGAAAAAACCACCAACCCAGTTCTAGAATGCCCCAAAATCTAATCTTGGGATACAAACCAACACTTCACCAAATTAAAAGGAAAAAGATAAAAAGAAATAAAGACCCACATCGGAATCTCAATCGAAATTAGAATAAGCTTGACTAATACAATACAAACGATATGAACAAAACCAAGAGGAGGGATTCATTGCAAAGAAAGCACTTTCTTGTGCCTTAGATCATTAATTACTCAACACCAGCCGTCCAGAAATATCTACAAAAGATTTAAAATTAAATGATGAAGGTTTGTTGATTTTAACTTAGTATTGATTTAATCCGAAATCCCCTGCTAGACCGCAAGACAGAGCGGAAGAAGGGGGGCGGGGGTTAGAAAATGCATTTATAGTCAGCCTCATTGTCCTCCAATTGGAGTGCGCCACGTCATACAGCAGACCTCACCTCTGTTCTGTCGCTTTCTTCGTTTTCTTACACTGAGTCACTTGCCCTTGGCCGACGCTTTAGGGACGCCTTCGCTTCACAAATTTAAACGTCATGGAGTGCTTTCTATTCATGATACTTTTCACTGTAAATTTTGGTAATTTTCAAAACATTAACTTGTGAATTGATACCAAAGAAAATTTAAATAAATTTGAAACATGAGATAATTTTATTAATATTGAGACAATTGACATCAGCAGTGTCTTGACAATTGAAAACCTGATAGAGATCTCGATGAGGTTAGCTCCGGAGCCATGCCAACGTAAAAAACTGATCTAACATATATTTATTAGTGTTTGATAATCATTCAATGAACACCTCACTATAATACAAGATGTACTAGTTGCAATAACATTAGTTAAACGTTCATTTTCCTACACATTTTCAAATAGTATTTTGCATATCATCAGTACAGCCTTGATTCTCTGCCAGTCTGCCTAATTATGTTAGCAATGAATTAGCAATGAGAAGTGCAATCAGTTCTCATCATCAGAGTCAAAGGATTGTCTCCTCCTCAAAGATTCTATCACCTCAGCCGGCTTTTCACCACGAGCAGTGGCTTCCCCTGTGCGAGACTTAAGCTGGGGGACGCTCATCGCACTAAGAGGGGTCGATGCACCATTATTAACTTCTCTGAGCACAGACCGGGCAGTGGCTGCTGCCGCTGCATCTGCCATAGCTGAAGCCACTTTGGAATTACTGTGAAGCCTTTTGGGCAACTTGCTGTTTAGTGCATCGGAGTTAGGCTCCCTTGTGGGATATGGTGACCGGTACGCCTCTGACCTCTTTGTGCTTGCAACTGCATCAGCAGCTGTTGTCTTGGCTTTCATTTGTTCATACTTTTGCATGTCATATATGAGTTCTTTCTGAAGTTGTCGATCAGCCACTAAGATTTCATCAATCTCGTTCTTGTAATCCTTGAGGAGGATTCTAAGGCAATCCATGAGGGAACCAACGAGAGGACTGTTCTTATACTCTAGCTGCCTTTTTAACTCAATGAAGATAGGAATGGCATTCTGAATAAGTCCTTTTCTGACAGCTTGAGTAATGGCTCTTCCTTTGGAGGCAGTTGTAGATAATGATGCTCCTCCATTATCTCCACCTTCTTCTTCCACATCTGCCGGCTCAGATGATGACCCGTGGCTGGATTGAATCCGGATCTCTTTGCTAGACAGTACGAGGAAGGCATCCTGATATGAGATTAACCATACAGACAAAATTGAAAAACCCAATTGTGTCGGAAAGAAAAACCAGAAGAGAAGAAACACAGATGAAGTGCAGAAATTACCTGAAGAACTGACTGCCCAGTAATATCCTCAAGAGAAAGCACACCATCAGAGGCAGCAGCAAGAATCTCGGCACATACTTTTGCGAAGGTGGCCAGGAGGTGCTCTGGAGCCATTTGTTGCAGCAAAGTGGCGTATATTTGCATCCTTTGAGACCTTGATTTCTCATCGTTTCCTCTGCAAAATTCAAATATGATTTCATGCATGATATCTGGAATGTCATACAAGTTAAGCTATTAGATTAAAACAGGCGAACCTAATTGAGAAAAGACGATTTTCATTTCGTGAACTGTTGGAGTTACTCCGTCCTGTATGCGCATTGCAGCCATTCAAAACAAAAATGGCTTCCACAAAGCTGTTGTAAGCTAAAAGCGGGGCCTTTGCTGCAGATAGAAATCACAGGAAAAATAGAACATTAGGACAAAAGTAAACAGATAGAAATAGAATGGAAAATTTCAAACTGCTATTTGAGTTGGTAATCAATAACCTTTCAAGATATTCCCAAAGAGAAAATCAGCTAGTTGCCTAATTTTGTCGGAATCATCAACTAAACACAGTAGAAATCTAAGGAATAGCACTCCTCTCCACTTCACATAGTCCCGCTGCACAAAAAGCAGGTTAAAGGAGGATACCTTGGAACTGATCCTTTCCAATAAAAAATTGGGGACCATGAAATGTTTTCTGACAACAGAATGTACCTGCAATAACCTGGACAGCAGTATGAATGTTTGCCTTCTTACCAGCTCACAAGGATCACGCAGGCACTTTGTGATCTTTGACATATAACTGTATAATTTCCGAACTCAAAGTTAAGATCCTTCAGAGAGAGAAAAGGTTGCAAAGTTCCATATCATACACCTTCTTAAATGCAAATAATGGACCTCACCAGTCAACCATGGCTGTGTACCGCACACAGAAATCTGCCATCATTAAAACAATGTTATTCCGAAGTGCAGCACAATCGCTTGTTTCAAGCTCCTGCAAAATAACTCTCTCCTATTAGTAGGAATCATGTTGATTTGAATAAGGGAGTAGAAACATAGATGAACACTTCGGAAAATAATGTCCAATTTCAAACTGGAAAGCTAAATACTTTTGCAAGTGAATTAGCTGTAAGTTTGCTACATTGAAGAACCACTTTGTATTTACATTTAGATATGTAAGTAAAGAAGATCATGAAAAGAAGTTTGTGCATATATTAATCCTCTGCGCCACATAATGGTAGTCCAATCGAATACCCTTATAAGTGTTATTTGTTGGATATAAGTTTTAATGATGCAACCTGTCAGCATGACCATAAGCCCAAGATGTACCTGCAAAAAAAGGGGAAGATATCGCTTTGCAAGTTTCCCGTCAGTCAGGCAAATCTTGCCCATGGTTAGCCACGCTTGTATATACAAGGACGGTGCTACCTGCTTTATAGGAACTTCAGGCCCAGGTAGTTTGCTAGGTTTAGGGTCAGAACTTCCTGAAGTGATGATGGTGTGTATGGCTGGAACAATAGTCTTCAAATTGGCCAAAGGACAGATAATGATTAATGATCCAATTGTGTAAACGGCACAGATTGCCTGCGCTAATAATTTTGATTCTTTCCGACTTGAAGCAGCCTGTGCTGTAAGAAGAGAGCTCTCTTTCCTAGCATCAGAGATTTTTGACATGTACAAGCCCAAGACTTGGGAAGCTTTGGATTGAAGTTGGTTCACCCATCTCATTACAAGGGAATCAGCCTCCTCCAGATTTAAAGCCTTCCGTTTGCACAAGGTTCTGAGTGCTTTTACATGAGCATTAACCTGGTACAAGTACAATAATCATTCTTAAATAGTTTACTTGTGAAGCATGAGACAGAACGCATCGGAGTCCCTTTCACATGGTATTAAATTTTTTTTTAATATCCTTGGATTTGGAACTTAAGTTCCAAGAAGGTAGCTTTAGCACCTTTCGTATGGTTACTATGTGCCAAGGAAAAAGACAGGAATTTTTCAGCCTCTTTTAAATATATAAATAAAGATACAAACGGCTAGCCTTTCTCTATATTACAACTAAAAATCAAGAAACGATAGACTATATAACCAGAATCACGGCAGCCATAATTTTTCATAGCAGTATTTAATTTTATTTAATACAGATTTATCGATGCTGTCCTGACATTAAGCAATTGATCAATGTTAAGCCAACTGTTTCACATTGAATTCACATTTGTGAAAGCACAAAGCTAATAAAGCTTTAGAAACATGTGCAATTGGTTCTACAATGCAAACCACAATTCGATATACCTCAGTTGAATGCATGTTGAACCCTTCAAGCCGTTTGAGGAAGTTTTGGGCCAGATCAGCAGCAGGTTCAGGAGGTAATTCCATGGAAACATTAGAAATTGTTTGCAAGAGAAATACGGAATCTCCCACCCAAGCAACAGAACTAGATTCTACATCAACCGTTTCTTCATCCGCATATACCTGTTCTAATGTGCTTGGGAGTTCACTAACTGGTTTAACCCTGTCAAGAAGCTGCCAACGATGATGGAGGAACCCCCAGTCAATAGATTTTGAAAGGAATGCAGATACTTCTGACAACAAAAACCAGGCGCCCGGGGGTGCTGTCCACTTCTCTATAGATGAGGAATGCTTCAACCGTTGGGATTCAGCTGTCCTGATTATATTTTGGAGTGCTGTAGCTATCTTTATCTTGAGTTTTTTCTTTTTTCCCAGGCTCGAGCAGATCTTCTTCACCCAAGGTGACACCTCTCCATCACAAATCTCTTTTAGCAGTCCCAACACTCCCTCAGGATATAACAACTCAGCTTCCAAATCCAAGCTGCTTTTCTCGCTATTTGTATCACAGGGAACAGAATCATAATTTTCTGAACATCTTGATCCAGCCCTGGATATACGATCGAGTACCAGTTCCAAAAAGAGGTTCTCACATTCTTCTTGGATGCTAGTTTCATTATCAGTAATTAAACGTGGAACAGAACGCAACCACTCCCTGGTCACAAGGTGGTTTGAGTACATTCTAAAGGCCTACGGCACAAAAGCAGATAAAACTTAGTGAATGACAGCACTACAAAGTTCTGTCACGTTATAGACAAACTACAAGAAGGAAAATGCAATCAGAACTAGCACACCACCATGACAGGACAACAAAGAATAATTATCATTGGGTTCTGTGGAATGTTCTTAAATTGCAAAATAAAAGGACAGGGAAAAAAAAAAGACAACAGAAACAACAATGTAAATATTAGAAAAATAGCATGCCAACAGTGCTGTGCAGTGCACGTGGACGGGCAGCTTCACCCCCCATGAACAAGCTTCCATGCATACTGATATAACATAAAGTAGTGGAGAACGTATTAAAATCATAATCTGATTTCATGGAAATAATTAGAAACGAGTTAGGCATGGACATGAACTCCACCTCAGATAGAGCAGAGATTGCCACTTTCCTAATGCTAACAAGTGGATCGGAACAAGTCATGCCTACTGCCTTTAGCAGTTCTTCATCAAGTTCTCCTCCTAAAAGCGCTGTCAACTTTGATATCAGTATAAGTGCTGCCTTTCTAACTGCGGCCTTCTCATCCATACAGCGTAGTTTAAGAAATATGTTAACTCCATTGACTCCCTCAATCCCAAATCCCATCGCTTCTTTCAAAACAGTTCTGCCCTTATCATTCCCATTCAGAGACACCACTACCTGAGCTAAATTTGCTAAAGCTCTAGCTCTAATCCCAGCCGTCAAATCAGAGCAACGTTGAATCAGTGCTTCCAACAACCTCAAACCCCATGCATTTTCAGCCCCATCAACCGTATCAAATCCAAAAGGATCCCTCAGAGATATCAAGAAAGCAAGAATTAAATCCACTGACAGAAGCCTAAAGAGCCCCTTCCCTTGGCTTAACTTTACTACATAATCAGCAAATCCTACTTGATACTCAAAATCCAATGCCTTAACAATCTCCATGATGGAGTCAACTGCTAGCGTTCTCTGTTCAGCCTTTTCCGGGGCTTTCTGCACCAAATACTTCGGCATGTTGGCAACTGCTCTCTTAATGTCACCCGAACTTTTACCGATCTCAAACATACTACTCATCACAAAACCCAAAGCAAAGCTCCTCACCTGTGATTTAGAGGACAAAATTAGTGGGGCTAACGCCTTCAATACCTCCGCAGCAGTATCCCCCTGATTCCCATGCTCAGACCTCAAAGCTTCACGCAAAATCCGTGAACACAGTTCACACAACCTTCTGAAACTCCCCAGATCCCCCCAAGACTCAACAGCGGTCATAGGAATGTCACACGTGGTCTGAACCAAAGCCTTTAAACAATCCGGAAAACGGTCCAAATGGACTAAATCCATTACCATTTCCAACTTATCGAGCAAAACGAACAAATCTTTGGCATCATATCCTCCCTCCTCACTCTCGTTCTCCGCCATATCTCTATTCTCCCCCTTGGTCTTATTCGCCCCAACATTTTTCCTTCCCTTCTTCTTTAATCCCGCGGCTCGAGAAACAGACCCTCCTTTCGGGACCAAAGAATGGTTTTTAATGGCCAAGCGCACTGCTCGAAGGAGATTAAGAAAAGCCATGGGTGTAAACAGAGTGAAAACAGGAGAATTTGGGGATAATAGGAGTGATAGATAAACTTTTGACGCCAAAATGGAATTTCCGGAGCTGGTCCCGGAATTCATGGCTGAAGAAATGGCATCTGTGAGTGAACTAAATGAAAGGTTTCTGGAAGAAAGTTCATTGTAAAAATTTTCTAGATTGATCGGTGCATTTGTCCTGAGAGTATAATCCAATAGATTTTCTAAATCTCTGAGAAAGGACTCTGAAATTGGCATCTGGGCTTCTAGATTCGCCACCATTCGAGCGATAATTTCGTCCATGGTTGGATCTGGACGAAGCTTCGGGGGCGGTCATGTCAGTGTGGGAGCGTTAACGGAGACGGTGTTCAATTTTATTATTTTCCCGCTTTCAAAATTTGAGACGATCCCAACGACGGCGTTTCATGATAGGTTGATTGGGAAATATGATATATTATAAAATGGTTTATAAATAAATTATATAAATCGATCAAACAAAAAATAAAATTATTTTCGAACGATTAAAGCAAATGAAAATCTTCTCCGGCCATGAATGAAATAAAAAGAGATTAAATGAATATATGAATAAAATAAATATTGGAATAAAATGAACATGACATAAGTTATTTTATAAACAGTATGTATAACAAATGAGAAAAGAATATCATTAATATTCAAAATTTTATTTTTATAGTTGACAAATAAAAATGAACATACAAATTCTATGAATTTATTTATAATAACAAAATTATCCTCAAATGATAATTTTTATATAATTGAGCATTAAATATTTAATCAATATTTATATTTTTCAATATTTAAATTAGTTTATTCATTAAAAATGACTTCCACAAAAAATTTATTTATTTATCAATTTAAAAGTATCATCATTTTTCTCATGGCACAAACTTTCAATTCTTTTATAAAAAAAACTAATATAAATAGTGAATAAAAAAAAAAACCATGTTGTTCAAAGAGGAGGTAGAAAAAATTGTAAACAAGACTATAACTGTTGATATGATTTTTTTGTATTGTTACATAATTTTTACAAAAAGTAAATGTGTGCTTCATTGCATAAATATTATTGATAAAGAATGAAATTTAAAATAATAAAAAAATATAGTTAATTAAAATCGAACAAGGATGTTGACTAAAAAATATAATAAATTAAAATTTGAAGACATTCAATGTCTATAAATAATAATAATAATAATTTTTACATATAAAATTTATACTATTTATATAATTCATAAGATGGTAAAAAAGAACAAATTAAGAAGTAGAAAATATAGAATAAGTATAAATTTAGAAAAGTAAATGAAATAAATAAATATCGTGGGAGTATACTAAAAAAACGAATATATAAATAATTATGGGTATTTTAATAATTTTATGCTTTACAATTATAATATATTGTAAAATGATAATTTTTTTAAATAAAAGTATAAATTTATTCCTAACAGTTCAGTGATATGTAAACTCGTATTACTGAGAAGAAATGGAGATTTATATACTAGTGAAAATAAGCTTTCCCTTTGCAATAATTATTTTTATATAAAAATTATATCAACTATATAAATTAAAAAAGAGTCAAAAATGTTAATTTCATTCCCTACTCATTTTTACATACCAACCACACACTAACTTCTTTTAGTTGTGGAGGAAAGAGAAAATGAGTGTACAAGATAAGTTAAATATCTGTAGTATATTATTAAATAAGATTTTTAGGTTACATTAATATAAAATTACATAATTATTTTGGTTATTTTTTTTCTATCATTTTCTTTTACCTTTTTTCAACTAACTTAGGTTATGACTAATATGCATAAATAAATTTGAAATAAAATGAGTATTTTCAATTTTATTCCAATTACATTGCTAGTATAAATTTTTATACATAAATACTTATTTTTGAAAGAATGTTGATTTCCAATTCCAATAGTATGGAAATTATCATTCCCTTTAAACATTATGAGATTATGCATTACTAATTTATTAGAAATAAATTTATATTTTTATTTAACAAAGTTGTACAATATATAATTAATAAAAAATCTCTAATTATTTATATAAATATTTTTTACTATACTCCTACAAATTTTATTTATTTCATTTACTTCTCTAAATCTATACTTATTTTATATTTTCTATTTCTCAAATTTTTTTTCTTTTTATCATCTTATGAATTATATAAATGATATAAAATTTATATGTAAAATTTATTCTTATTATTTTATTTATATGCATAGACATAGAGTTTCTTTAAATTTTAATTTAGTATATTTTTGAATATTCTCCTTCAATCTCAATATATTCTAATTTTTTCTATTTTAAATTTTATTATTTATCTTTTATTTTATAAGTAATGTAAAATAATATTACAATCAAGCACACATTTACATTTTATAAAAATGATGTGCTAATACAAAAAGTTATATCTACCACGGTTATATTTTCATTTATATTTTTTTCTTTCCATCTTATTTTAGAACAACATGATTTTTTCGCCTTTATTTATTATTTTATATCAACTTCTTTAAAATAAATAGAAATTCTATGCCATAAAAAAAATGAAGATACTTTTTGAATTGGTAACTAAATGATTTTTTTTTGTGTTAAAGTCTTTTTTTAATTGGTAGATTTACATCATTTATGCAAGTTTCATTCACCCATCTATCTACTATTCACCTTTTATTCAAAAATTTTATAAACTAAATATTTTATTATATAATTTTTATTTAAATTTAAATTAAAAAATTTTACACTCATAACTCTTAGAACTAACTATTAATTTTTCAATCATTATACATATTCACAATTAAAGTGAACACATATTTCTATACTTTTTCTACTCACATTCATTTTTTATTATTTTATAAATTTATATACTATAACATCATTTAATAATTATTACATATTAAATATATATATATATAAATAATTTTTCTACTCATTCAAATTTTACAAACCAAATTTAATTTTCATCCCTACTCAAATTACCCAGAATTTCCTCTCCTATGCTAGTTAGGAAAAAAACATAGTACACACACACATTTGTATTCATATGATATTACTATTTTTGGATGTTCAAGACTTCTTTGGGAATTTTATTTGAGGTTATGATAGTAATTTTCCTGTCACCTTTATTTCCACTATCCATCCCACTGCTTGCTGGACACACACAGAAATTAGTAAGTTTGGCAAATTTAGTGCATTTAATTCAGTTGACATTCTTGCTCACATTACGTTTTCTTTTTCCTTTTTTTTATTTTGTTAATATTCAATATAAATAGTCCAATGAAATGGAGGAAAATAAAAGGGGAAAAATGGACATTGATCTGAATGGCTAGTGTGGATATTACAGAGCGAAATATGTCACCCCTAAAGTAAATGCACAAAAATTACAATTTTGCCATGGAAAATAAGTTGTGAAGTCTATTAGAGTTATTATTCTTATTATTATTTTTGAACATATTCAAACCCCCAATGCTTTTTCCTTGCAGGCCTCATTATTTCTTGCAATGGCCATTTCTGCTTGTCCTAATGTTTATTCCTTGTAAATCTGTTTCCACCAGTGGTGGAATAAGAAATGTGTTGAGGTGGTTGGAGTTCTGAGGACCATGTCATTTTCTTGTCCCAAGGAAATGGGCTGTTTTGTTTGAAGATTTTGCCCTTGCAGAAGTCGCAGATGATAAAATTGCTTGGAACCACGACATGTGTGTCCTAAGATCTATCTAGAGGCAATGTGTGCAATTTTTAATTTGCCTATGGAATAATTTAAACAATAGACCTGCACATGCAATAATGTCCCCAACACCCCACAATTATATAATTATATAATTATATATATATATATAACCCTAAACTATAATAGTATGTTCAGTTTATTAGACAAGATTATAATTTACCAGATTATTTTGGAACATATTCACTTTATTGGATAGATTATTATTCAAATGATTATTTATAGGATAAAAAAAATTTACGAGTATTAACTAATTATTGGTAATTATGTTTATGAAGCCTCACAATTTAAAATGATTATATTTATTTTTCAATTATAACTCTATTATGTAAATAAATCAATGATATAAGGTTAAAATAGCTTTCGTATTATTTACAAAAGAACTATAACGCCTTGATTATTTTATCACAATTTCTAAGTCAAATTACTTATATTATAATTTTATAAGTTAATATTGGCCATTAATATATTAAGGACTTTAATAAAAAAAAGATCATTTAAAATAACACATAAAAAATACTAACACTTTGATTATTTTATTACAACTCTTAAGTAAAATTAGTTATCCTATAGTTTTGTTATTTTATATCGGGTTTTAACACGTTTAATAACTTTAATTATTCAAAAAAAAAATTTTGTTTAACTTACACGTTTAATAACTTTAATTATTCAAAAAAAATTTTTTGTTTAACTTACTTAAAATAATCAATCTTACCTTATCATTTAATTTAAAGGAAGTACGCACTAGCTTGCTCTTTTACAACTAATTTTAGCACCATATATTAGAAAGTGAAATGATGCGCCAAGAAACTTAAATTATGCATTAAATGAATGGTCCAGTGGTGATTTGTAAAATCCATTTGATTTGGTCAAGTTGGTAAGTCCATTTCATACTAAGTTAAAATGCCCAAGTAGATATAAATAGCTCAAAATAAATTAAAAAGGTAAGCAAGACAAGTAATGATGGGGGCTTTAGTTCAAATCTTGTGACATTAATTGTTGGATGGATACTTTAAGTTAAAGCAAGATTTTCAATTCCGAAAGAATTGTGCTGTAAGGCTTAACAAGTGAGGCTGGATCAGGGGTCCATGCCCACTTCAAAGTTTGATTTGAGATTCAAGATCATCATTCTACGTACCCTAAAAATACAAGGAAAAATTTGCTATCAGAATAATTCTTCTAGCAATTTTGAGCATGACCACCATCATACCTAAAAAATAAATAATCAAAATACAAAATATTTAAATATGGGTATTATAGTAATTTAACACCATACAATCAAAATAATCTCAGCATATAGTATAGAATATAAAATATATGAAAAGATTTAAAATTTTTAAAAGTTAAATACATTAAAACTGAAAAGTGAATGATATGAAAGAAAATTAAGAGTGTAAAAATATAATATTTGAATAATTAAAGATATTTAGGTAATTTTATATTATGCAATCAAATTTCGTCACTAACTTAATATATAATGCAAGTAATAGAGGCACATTCAATGCATCTGCAAATTTTATATATATTATATCATTTTATTCATTATAACAAATTATAATAAAAATAATATCAATTTAAAATTAGGAACATATGAAAAGTTAAAAAAAAAAATAGAAAGATTAAATTGAAAGGTATTAGAATATAAGAGTAAAAATAGAGTTATATTAAAATAAAACGGATAAAGAAAGAAAAAATAGAAAATATTTAAGTGGGTTCATTATTGTATTTTCATTATATACAATCGAAACTATGTTTATTTTCTTAATATATAGTATATAATATAAAAAAGATAAAGAATACAAAATTTGAAAAAAAAAAAGGAATAAATTAGAACTAAGAACTGATAAAAAAAGATAAAGAATAAAAAATTTGAAAAAAAAAAAGAATAAATTAGAACTAAGAACTGAAAGACATCAATGATAATTGGAAGAATAGAGAGGTTTTTAAATATTTCTTTACCATACAACCAAATTTCCTTACTAATAGTATAGATGCACAATGGTAGCTCTCGACCTTTTTTTACATCAGTTAAGTTTAGGTCATCCTGCCATGACTTATCAAAATCCAACAGAGACATTTGTGGTTTGGTACTTTCTTAGAAGTGTTGACAGACCACTTCACATGCACGCTTGTTTTAATTAGCGAATAGCGTACAATAATTAATGTCCAAATTCGAAGGTAGGATGTGACATGATACTGCTTTAAAACGAGTGAGGTGATGCATACGTTTGATTTCATTTTTTAGCTTGTGTTTCTAGATGATTTTTTAAAAAAATATAAAAAATAAGAGAAAAATTGAGATAAAATTTTAAAAGTGTAACGATTGTAATGTATATTTTTTGAGTGGAAATGTGAAAACAAACATAGCCTTGGGTATTTCTGGTTTACCCAATCGCACTTTTAAAAGTCCGAGAGCTATGCTTATTCACAAATTAGAATCGGGGAAGACAATTCAGATGATTTGAATGAAGATAAAAATTATATTTAGTTTGTAAGATTTGAATAGATAGAAAAATTATTTTTATATATATTTAATAGATAATAATGATTGAATGATGTGATAATATATAAGTTTATACAGTAATAAAAAAATAAATATGAGTAGGAAAATTATAAATTATGTTTGTTTTCAAATTTTGGTCCCTAAAAACATATATTCAATGATTACTCTTTTTAAATTTTATTTCTTTCTTTTTCTTATTTTTACACAATTTTTAAAATAAAAATACTTAAAAATACATATTAAATTTTGAAAACAAACATAGCTATAGGAATATGTGTTAATTTGATTATTAATAAATATAACGATTAAAAAATTATTAGTTAATTATAAAAAGATAAAAGAGATAAAATTTTGAATTTAAATTTAAATAAAATTTATATTGCAAAATATTTGGTTTTGTAAGAATTTTTAGCAGTGATGAATAGTGAAAAAAGGAAAAGAAACAAACATAGCCAAAATGTGTTCTAATATCAAAATCACTTGATGAAGTAAAGCCATCACCATATGCGTAGAAAATTCAATATTACTTCATAATTAAAGATATTGTGTTGTATAAGCAAATTAGGAATAAACGACGACAATCTACCATGATTATTTTAAAGAGATAATATTCGGTATGAAGACAACCAAAGCTCTTAAAATTTATTTTCCACTTCCACTTGAGTATCATGCAATGGCTATAAGCCTACAAAGGACTCCTCAAAGACTAGGTTTGGTGCAGATGTTACCACATGTTTTGTCATAACTAACACACTTGCACCAACATCATTTATATGCACCAAATGTTTCTTCCAATCACGAAAGCTGATGACATGGAATATTTTATACTTTCACACATCTGAAAATAAAACATATTGTGTGTTTTAACAGTAAGTGTATGCCACATTTATATCATTGTTTAAGGTCATTAATTATTTTCTTTTTGTTGAATGGATTATAATTTAAATAATATATTAAATGGAAATATTTGTATGAATTAATTCATACTTGACAACTATGTTTAGTAGGTTGTACTGTTTAAGATAATTATATTTATCTTCATTTATAATCTTTGGTATGAAAATATTTCAACTAGCAATATAAGATTAAAGAATCATTTAAAAGATTCATAAATATCTTGCAACATTTTGATTATTTTACCACGACTCTTATGTGTGATGATTTATCTTGCAATTTTGTAATTCTAGGTCAAATTTTTATTTGATTGAGGGCTTGATTAATCATAAATAATGTGTAATTAGCATAACAAAACAAGTTGTCTTCCATCATCACTCAAGAGTAAATATGACCTAACCATACCAGGAACGAGCGATGCAGTGTTCATCCAGCCATGTGACAAAAACCCATCCATTACCCAAGGGGTACCGACGTCGTACTGGGAATAGGGTGTTTTTTTTTACAGCGGAGCCCATTTGAATCCAAATCCATACAAAAATCCAAGACATGGGGCTGGAACAACAGTTCACATATGGCCAAAATCCCCTCTTAAGAAGCCACGAATGTTCATTTGGTGTCTCAGTCACCTGCAGAATCCAAGGCTATAACAACAGCTCTTTGTCTTGTTTGTCACAAGGCAAGTGAGAGTTACTACTGCCTTGTGCAACTTGGGAAAAGCAAACTTGGTCGGCTACTCCCCCATCCGCATGTCTTCGGACTCCGCGCTGCCATTCATGCAAGATCATCTAGCTGAGGGACCCGATGCTCCAATAAACGCAATGAACAGCCACGAGGGTCAGAAATGTAATTTCAAATGCTGCCACGACCGGACCGAAGAGAAAACTCAAGTTTGGTTTTGTTCGGTCTTTGTTTTCTTTGTTAAGGTTAAATTTCTTGCCACCTTAGCGCTACGCAAAGGAGCAGCATGATTGAGATGAGTTAGCGTAACAATTTGAGTTTAATACCTGTTAGAATTCAAAGTTAAGTTCGAATTTGAATTAAACAACATGATTGAGTTTAAAAAATTTTTCAACATTCAAGGTTGTGTTTAAATTAAAAATATTTTTGAATTTAATCAAACTCCTACAAAATACAATAATTGTTTACTAAATTATCAATTTATGCCCCCGTAGACTAAATATTGTGATCACATCAGATGAGATTAACAAAATATGGCCTATAGACTAATTATCGTGAATTTATGATCATATTATATGAGTATCAAAATTTCTTTAGTAATTCAACCTGAGTTAACTTCACGGAATAGGTTATTACAACAATTTATTTTCAAATGAGCATTACTTTTATTCAAAAACGAAGAGCAATAATTTTTTAACTTTCTGATTAATTTCTTACATGTCAGAGCACCAAACATTTCTTTTTGACAATACGTGCAAACAAAAAATAAGATATAGGTACCAAAAAGATTAGGCGAAGTTTGGTGGTGTCAAATAATGAAAAATGGAAATGCAGTTTGGTTCAAAATAGTATTAAATGATTAAACTTTACTATTGATTATGATTACTGGTTTTAATTCCAACAAATAGCTGGTAAGTAATTTAAATAATAATGTGAAAATAGTTATTCGTTCCTTTTCTTTTCCTTTATTTTAACTAAATAAATGATTGAATAGTCAGAGCGGGTACAAATCATTTTTACATCAGGAAAGTAAATTTACTTCAGAGGGTAAAAATGTCCAATCATTAATTTTCATACGGAACCGTTAAGTAAATAGTGGTTTCAAAAAATTACTCCATCCATTATTGGTTGATCCTTTTGCAGATAAATACGTAAAATGCACAGAAAGAAATATGCATTTACATGTATGTATGTTTGTACACGCACATATATATAATCATCGTCTGATTGTCATCTGACGCTCCATTCCACTGTCTCAAGCAATCTCAACAATATTGAGAAGCTTTTTTGCCGCCCGACGAGTTTTCTGGGCTTTTTTTCCCTTTTCTTTTCATTTTTGTTTTTTGAACTCTCAGATCCGTCCACATTTGGTGTTTTCTTGATTTTGATTCTGGTAAAACGATGTGATTTTCATTTTTCTATTTGATTGCTTGAATTTTTGTAATATGCATTGAAATACATTTTGTTTTCGGTTATGATCTTACTAGGGTGACATTGTCGCTTAAAGAATTGGGAATTCGGAAATTATCTGTGGGCTTTTGAGGGATCCAATTGGCTTGGATTGCGGTTTTTGCCTGTGGGAGGAACTTTGATGCGTTGCTTTGATTTCGATTTTTCATGCCCTTTGTATGTGTTTAAAGTTTTGCCCCTTTTGGTTGATTCATTGCTCTTTTCCCTAAGGAACTTCTGTTAATTCGAATTTTGATTACTATTGGGATTATCAGATATTTTTTTTCCGTTGAATTTTTGAATTTCGTCGTGTGTTTCTTTGTTGAAGCGTGGAAAAAGTAGATCTCCAAATTGGCTCCGCAAAAGAGATCGATGCGCCACGTTGGTGGCCAGATGCAGCAGAGCAGTGCGGCTGCGGGCACCGCCCTCTACGAGAATGCTGGACCAGGGGTTTCCGGTGGAGATGCGGGGGACGCAGTGATGGCACGGTGGCTCCAGTCTGCAGGATTGCAGCATCTGGCCTCTCCAATGGCATCCAATGCAGTTGATAATCGCCTGCTCCCTAACCTTCTAATGCAGGTAAAGTTTTTGCCTTTGTATATTGTTCTCTTCAATCTTATTATTATTATTATTATTTATAAGTGAAGTATATCATAAGTTCGCCTCTCTTTCTAATGGACTATGCATGTGCAATCTAGAGCTTTGTGTAGCAATTTCTGAAACCTTTGTTGGACAATAGTAGATGTGCGTGATTGTATGCTGAAAGAGAACGCAGAACATAGTTGTGTTGAAACAGATTTTAAGTAATATCTTATACAGACCATTATACTTAATGCTCAGTCCAACCATGCCCGCATCACTTTTATGTCGGTAAGGATACCTTCTTGCATGCTGTTGCTGCTTTTCCCCTTTTATTTTGCCTGATGACGGGAGATAGTTGAGAAATGGTTTATATATTGCCTTCTTTTGTACATTGGCCTTTTGAATCCTTGATTAATTGGAGAGTTTAATGATGTGTGAAGGGTTATGGACCACAGTCTGCAGAAGAGAAACAGAGGCTTTTCAAATTAATGAGGAATCTCAACTTTAATGGTGAAGCTGTTTCTGAGCCTTATACTCCAAGTGCCCAAAGTTCAGGTGCATTTGCTTCATCAGAGGGATATTTCTCTCCTGAGTTTAAGGGGGATTTTGGAGCTGGACTTTTGGATCTGCATTCTATGGATGATACGGAGCTCTTATCTGATGTATGCTACACACTCTTTTCACTTCGAAACTGTGTATTCTTGTTCAAAAGAGGAAGGGCCAGATTCATATTGAGCAATTTCATATAATATCTTTTCAGCATGTTATCTCAGAGCCATTTGAGCCATCACCTTTCATGCCAGCTGTGACCAAAGCCTTTGAAAGTGACTTTCAAGAGAGAACCAGTGGGCAGCAGAGAGGGCAAACAGACACGGAAACTTCTTCTGGATTGCCTGCAAATGAAAAAGAAAATAGCTCAAGGGAAAATAATGTGGCTAAGATTAAAGTTGTGGTATGCTACATCTCTGTATTTTTCTGGATTATGTGCTATGCAAGTGACTATGAAATAACAATAAAATTCGTATGTTCCTTGTGATTTCAGGTGCGCAAGAGGCCTTTGAACAAGAAGGAAGTTGCTCGCAAAGAGGATGATATTGTGACTGTGTCTGATGATACCTATTTAACTGTCCACGAGCCCAAATTAAAGGTCTTGAAATGTTTTTACCATCTTGAAACATTCTTGTACATTGATTTTTATGTTATTATTGTGGTTGATTAATATGGATCTGTACTTATTGTTGCCTTCACTTCTCTGACATTGGAAACTTGTGTTTGATTATTGTGATGAAGGTTGACCTGACTGCATATGTGGAGAAACATGAGTTTTGTTTTGATGCGGTTCTAGATGAGCATGTGACAAATGATGAGGTAGTACTTTCCTCCATTATAAGTTATGTGCAACCGAAACACCACTCTTTAATATCCATTGTTTCACATTGGTTCTCAATTTTAGGGTTTTCATAGTTTCTCTTAATTTTTTCCTTAGTCACGTGTAATGTCATAAAATAGTTGATAGTGTCTCTTAATTTTTTCCTTCGTCACGTGTAATGTTGTAAAGTAGTTGATGGTTTCTCTTAATTTTTTCCTTAGTCACATGTAATGTTGTAAAATAGTTTCTCTATCTCTCTCTCTTTGTGCTGAATTGGACGTTTATGGTTGCAATCAGGTATACCGCACTACCGTGGAGCCAATCATACCCACTATTTTTCAACGTATCAAAGCAACATGTTTCGCATATGGTCAGACAGGTGTGCAATTTCCCTTAATATCATTGGTTTACAGTCTCAGAAAGTTGATGCATCCCATGTTTTAAGTAACATGCTTCGAGAGCTGAGGAACACTTCATTGTATAGATTACAAAATGAGTGCGGTTGACCAGTGATATGTGCATATCTTTAGTATTTTGTCATGTTTGTCAGCACCATGGTATCTAATTCTTTCCAATTTCCTCCTGCAGTGAAAGCTTTTTCAGTGATCTAGGAAAAATATATCTTACTGTTTTTGGTGCCACGGTATTGTTGCTTGACTAGTATGCAACTATCACCTTATCCACTCACATTTGTTTTAGATGTCCAAATATGATACTGCCGAGTTTATTCACATCATTTGGTGTCAGCTGTACTGGGTTTCTATAGTGCTCTGTTCATTAGTAGTACAATTTTCGAGTGATATTAACTTGGAAACTCATTTCTAGAGCTTCTTCTTCTAAGCTGGTAGAATCATTTGGGATTTTCATTTTATGGAAGCAGAACATGTAATTAAACATGGTAAACTGGTCTTGTTAAGGAATCCCATTCAGTTGATCACATATGTGAAGAGAATTCAGGCTAGAGTTGCAATTGGGACATTTTACAAGAGAAGTTGATTTAGCATTGTCTCTTGTCTATTATAGGCTGTCAACCACATGCAGCCCAAGGCTCTTGAGGATCTAAAATAATCCATTGGGTGAAATTTCAACACCTTCAGCTGTAAGGAATCTGTCAACACAGTTAGGCTTTGGGAGCTATTGTCACAAACTCTGCCCGATACATAAAAAGAGAGAGTAAACACTGCAGTGTGTTGTTGCTGTTGAACTAACTACTAAGAATATTATTAATGCTCTTTTGGTAGAAGCCATTTTGGTCTAGACTAAATGGTTCTTTGCAGTTTTGCTGCAGTCAAGAAGCTGAACCGCTGCAAACTTCCTTCAGTCTTCTTGTATGTTTAACTGTGATTTTGCTTATATGTGTTCAGTTAGATAACAAATTATTTGTTCTCTTTCTACCAGGTAGTGGCAAGACATACACCATGCAGCCGTTGCCTCTTAGAGCAGCACAAGACCTTGTTGGATTTCTGCAACAGCCTGTTTATCATAATCAAAGATACAAATTATGGCTTAGCTATTTCGAGATATATGGGGGAAAACTTTTTGATCTTCTTGGCGACAGGAAGTTAATATTCTAACTTGGTTTCCTTCATGCTGTATTGAAGATCATAGTACTTATTTTGGTAATAATTGTGTTTGAACATTTGATTACTAGAACAACACAATTTATGAAATGCATTTTACTTGGGGTATGACCAGAATGACTCTTGATGTTAGGCTTCCTCATATTCTGGTTATGATCACCAGATATTTGAAAGATAAAATGCATAAATTTGTATGTATATAATTATATATGGTGATTATTTGGATTCTACTCTTAACATCTAATTTTTCTTATGTAGGAAACTATGCATGAGAGAAGATGGCAGACAACAAGTTTGCATTGTTGGACTGCAGGAGTTCGAAGTTTTAGATGTGCATATTGTGAAAGAATATATTGAGAAGGGAAATGCAGCTAGAAGCACCGGTTCTACAGGTGCTAATGAGGAGTCCTCAAGATCGCATGCAATTTTGCAACTAGCTGTGAAGAAACACCCTGCGGTGAAAGAATCCAAGAGGAATAATAATGTAAATGAGGGAAATGAATCCAGGAGTGGGAAGGTTGTTGGCAAGATTTCTTTTATTGATCTTGCGGGTAGTGAGAGAGGCGCCGACACTACAGATAATGATCGACAAACAAGGTATTAATTTCTGCAGTCTCACACAGGCACTGGCTTCTGTGTTTATTACTGTTGATTTGGGCTAGGAAAAGTGAAAATTCTCTATTTGCCTTGTTATTTCTGTCATTTGTCATTAGTTCAAATGTTCCTTTGTGGAGTGGATTTTAGTTGCACATGTAGCAACTTTGATAGTTCCACATTGATTGTTTTAATTGTTTGTTAGGAAATTTTGATTTGAAGATAATCTTGTAACACTTGGGAATATCTAGAAAAGCATTACATGCTTATAGCTTTTTGGTTGGAATGAAACAAAGATTATGAATTAGAGTCTGAGTATCTGATATCAATAGCAAGGACTTGGTGATTGGTGTTAAACCACAGGAACAGAAGGGCTATTTTGTTTACCAGAACCTGTATTTGTTCTCTAATCTCAGTTCGAATCTCAGCTAAGTTTGCATTCTTAATCGGAAGTTTGTGCCGCTATGTATATTTTTTCTTTTTCTTTGACGCTTCTTTTTATACCATCACTAATTGATGTGGTTATTTTAGGTGTAATGAAATATCAAGTTTCTTGAAATAATGAAATGCATGTGATTTAATTTTGTGTGGAAAACATACTTTTCTGTACTTATCTGATATCTGAATCAAAAGATTGCGAAAATCACCCCATAGCAATGTGGAAGCTAGAAATAATCTGTTGGTTGGCTCCTGTTTAAAGACATCATTATCAAATGCTTAAGTTTGAGATTGAATCTATATTCTTATATCAGTGTTTGAATGAATTATGGGGAAAATGATTACTGAGTGCTTACCCAGTAGAAATGCCCAGTGCTTAAGCGCTGTTCTGTACACCATTAGTAAGTAGAACTAGCCTTTATGCAGGTTCTCAATAAAGGTCATTTAAAGTCTTTCCTGAAAAAGAATATTTCTCTGTCAGACTTGAGTCATCAATTTCGTACGGGGAAATATTAGCTTTTAGTCACATCCTTTTCACCCTTTCTGTGGAAAGTATTTTGACTTTGATTCCATTGCCTTTTTTGGCTCCTGTCTCCTTTTTCTGAATGCATATTGCCTTAGCAGCTTCCCATGCTTTTATTTCCATACAGAATTGAAGGAGCAGAAATCAACAAAAGTCTGTTGGCACTCAAGGAATGTATTCGTGCTCTTGACAATGACCAGCTTCATATCCCTTTCCGTGGAAGCAAACTTACTGAGGTGCTTCGTGACTCTTTTGTTGGCAATTCAAAGACTGTTATGATCTCATGCATTTCTCCAAATACTGGTTCGTGCGAGCATACGCTCAATACATTGAGATATGCTGATCGGTAAGATTGTTTTCATTCTAGCAGTTACTTTCCTTGTATGCTTGTCACGTGGCTTAAGCTAAGAGATGGCTATTATTGTTAGGGTTAAAAGTCTTTCCAAGAGTGGAAACCCAAGGAAGGATCAGGCCAGTTCATTGCCAACTAGTGCCAAAGAATCTTCATCAACTTCAACTTTGTCTGTTACTACTGAGATGGAGGATGTTAATGAGCAATATCAAGAATCTAAGGTATTGGATACAAGCAAAAAGGTTCCAGAGAAAGAAACTTCATCTTTCAAATTGGCTACTGATGATGAGAAACTACCCTCCACCAGTTTTTCTTCCAATTATAACATCAATGGTCGCGAGGAAAGCAGGGTGACTGCTGTTGGTTTGGAACGGGAAAGGCTTGATGTTAAAAACACTACTAAGGGCTCTGCCAGTCAGAAGGTATCCTCAGTTGGGTTCTCACAGAGTTCAACTAATAAAGAAGAGAAGGTGCAGAAAGTGTCTCCACCTCGGCAAAGAGCTTACAGGGATGAAAGACCTGAAAAGCTGGGACATGGTCCAAGAAAGGGCATTGATAATTCAGATATGGCACCCACTAGTTATAGGCAGCAAAATGTTAACTGTTCAAATGCAACCAGTACTGGTGGTAAACAGTATCAACCTGAGCCACCTCCTGATGGGAGCATCAGTGAGATACTTGAGGTTGGTTAACTGTCTCTTCTTGATAATTTATGTGGTTTGTAACTAAAGAAGCCTTTTAGGTGTGTGTTAAACATGCTTGGGCAAAAGCTACTGAGCCATGGGAAGTCCTTATGCTACAACATCTTGCTTTTCCCTTTTATCACCTAAAACAGAAGAAAGAAGTCCTTTAGGCGTATGTTATTCATGTTCATGAAGCTAAATATCTTGTCTATGTAGGAGGAAGAGGCACTCATCGCAGCCCACAGAAAAGAGATTGAAGATACCATGGAGATAGTTCGAGAAGTAATACTTGTGCTGCCCCTGTTTAGTTCTATGCTCGATATCAACTTTCTTTTGAACACAGAATGAGTTTAAATTCTTTCTTATAGCTTGGCAAAAACAAGTAATCAACAAACTTAAGACTATAGTAGATAAATTATCAAACTTTGGACGTGTTTGCTTTCCTTGTCAGGAAATGAAACTATTGGCTGAAGTGGATCAACCAGGCAGCCACATTGACAATTACGTTACACAGCTTGGTTTCGTGCTCTCACGCAAAGCAGCTAGCCTGGTGAGCCTTCAAGCTCGCCTAGCAAGATTCCAGCATCGGCTGAAAGAGCAGGAAATTCTGAGTCGAAAGAGGGTACCCCGCTGAAGCAACACTCAACAGGCCAATGCAATAATGTTCTTGTTTACTGTGCCTATTGTAGCTTTTACCATCCAGCATACAAACAATTTACCTGCTGAAGTTTGTATTTGTGAAGCAGAAAAACAACACATCAAAATTGAGAATATTGTGAACCCGGTACTAACCAGTGTTTCTCTTGTTTCAACTTCGCCGCACATCTAATGTGAACGGTAGGAGTGTGCAGCTGCAAAACATGAAGTCGTGTTTCTGTAATTGTTGGTGACTGCATTTTTTCATTAGCTTTTAACAACTCTCTGTCTTTATTTTTACGAGTAAATGAAGGTTTTCATGTTCCCCACTCCTGAGCTTTAAAAGCTAAGCTTCTGAATGGAGAATGTTGACCGAAGGGCCACTTTTGCCTCTGTTGAATCATTCAATAGTTTGTGACTTCTGATTATCAATTCATTTGTCAAGGTATTTTGTTCCTGAAATATGGTAAGTCAAGCATATTTTTTACTCCATTTTTTTTTATGCTTTTGGCGTAACATTATTTGAAAGTTCCTGTGTAGTTAACTGCTGGCCCATGCCATCAGAACTAATAGTCAATTTCTTGTACAAAATATTTCTTCCATTGGACACCCACTGAAAATGATATCACTCTCTACAGCATCATAGGCAGCAGAGTTATTTCACTCCAATGAGAAGTAATGACTAATGCATATAGTTTTACAAAATGTGATGAATTCAAATACAGTTCAAAATTCACACTGACAATAGAAGGGCGTGGAAGATGCCTATTTCTAATGAAAGTATAACAAAATAACTCATCTTTTTGAATGAAAAATTTGACAATCTACTGTACTAAATTTTTACTAGAGGAGAAAAATTATACATAAAACTATCTCGGCACACTTAAGTTAAATCATCAAAACACTGGTACTCATGTACAGTTTAAGATACTGATCACCTGTCTTGGTTCTCTGAACTTCACAAGCAAGCAATACTTTTGGACTTGGCCTAATTCCAGTAACTACTGCAGGGTTAACCCTGCATCAGTGGATTCTGATAATGACAATTTATCCATGTGCTCAACAGGATTCATGTTTTACAACATAAAAATTCTGGCTTCTACGTGTTTCATTTAGTACCTGCTGGGTATCCATATTCGACCTTGAACCAATCAAGAGTATAATAAGGCAAATGAATCACCCAGTTCTTCATTCTTCACTCAGCTCTCAATTTCAGTATCTCCTTTGCTGTCCTCAGCCTAAAATATGGCATATGCTCCTAAGAAAGAAAACATAATTATTGCTTCAGGTAGGAGAAATGCATAAAAGGTAATGAGCATCATTTTCAGTAGAAAATCAAGTATTCAACAGATCACTTGGGTTTTGATCACGAAAACATTTTTTTGGGGTAAGGTAATAGTATAAATATTCAATAAATCACTAAATTACAAAACAACGACCCAACAGCAATAAGAAATCGGGGACATCCTGAAGATAAACAACCAAAACAACTGAGTTCAGTTATCCACACCAATCAAAGAGATTCTATTACTCAATCACAAGTCAAGACAGGGTATGGAAAAATCTGATGATTTTCACATTTCCAATCACTAGTGGCTCAAGCAAGAACAATTTATTTTGAAAGAAAAGTGTAAGGTTACATCAAAATATGTATATAATGCGAGTTCAATTTCATGATGCATATAAACATGACAAGAAGAAGAAACCATCACAAAGATCATGCCATTACCTATCAATAACATTCAAATATGAACACTGCACTGCCATAAGATTACCTTGTAAGCAATAAACAATTGAAAATCTAGATAGCATCTGATGCATACATACTTGAAACTGCTCCTGTACCCCTCTAATCGAAAGGATGTGATAGAAAAACATACAGTTCAACCATTAAAAAGATTATTGGTAGAAACATGAAAGGCACATGGCATAACTCATTGGCGTGGCCTTTTAATCTAAGTGTTCAAAATATTTCTTCATATTATAAATCATGTGCAACTTATGAGGTTGTTGGGGTTAAGATTACATAAAGAATACCACTAAAATTTTGTCACCACCAACAAGAAAAATGAAAGAAACAAACACCTGCTGTGTAAGCTTACCTGGCTAAAGCATAGCCCAATGTCTCTGCTATAAAAGTCAGCATATTTGACAATGAACATGCCACAGTCAAACCTGTTAAGGGATCATAATTAGGAAAGATCTATTTTCATGTGATTATTCAACAGCCAAGAGCGACATAATCAATTTTGGTGCACATACATACAGAAGGTCGAGGATTTGAATGTTTATATCATGACATACTTTACAATCCCTGATTTACTGCAACATTGCACATAAGCATATCAACATGGATGACCAAATCAGACAAAATACACAAACTCTATTGGTTTTGGGAAGAAGAAAAAGTAAAAAACAAAAAGGAATATTCAATGTCTTAATTGGTTATGAATCTGAAAACTAGCATTTATCTTTTCCTCTGTAAGCTAGGTGGACAATTAGATTTTATTTTGCTCATAGTTGTTAAAGGTGCAAAATGGTGTGTGCCAAGGCACATGGTGCAAATGGCGCTGCCAGGGCACCTCCATGAAAAATGGCAACCACCTTCAATGTGGCTCACTTATGGCATGCCATGGCGCATGCCATATTGAGGATGGTGTTTTAGAAATTTTTTTTACCTTAAAACTTCTTCTTAAAAGAGAAAAAAAACCATAAAATATGGAGACTCACTTAGAATTTGTTGAATCTCATTTTTTGCCACAAACAAGTCCTAAAACACAGCGATTGCTTTCTTCTATTGTGTGATATTGCTGCATTATCAAGAATTTGTTGGGTTTTCATTACTTGCTTCAAATGAACCTTAAAATGATTTGACATTTCTCTTAACATGTTCTTGTTTTCTATCAATAACTTCTGAATAATTTAAGTGTGCATTATTTTTTTACTCCTATTTTCCCTTATTTCTTTTTCTTCTTGTTCTTTCTTTGTCACTTTTTATTTTTTTTCTTTTTCTTCCTTGGAGGACTTTTATTATTTTTTTCCTTTTGTCTTCTTTGTTTCTTCAATACGCTAGGCAAGATTTATGTTTTAAAATTTTTTATGAATTATAGTTGGGTACTGTAAAAAATTCAAATTTTTACGAATTAAGTGGTTAAGCTTGCTTAGAATTTTCAAATTTTCAAATCAAGTGGCTGAATATTGATATTTCTCAATTATTTATTCTTGAAATTGTAAAATTTTTAATTTTTTAACAAATTTAATAGTTGGTTATTCACTAATTCTTTGTTATTCATTTTATTTTAAAGGTAAGAAGTTCAAAATTATTTGCAACTATTATTTAACATTTAAAAATTGTATATATTATATTATTGTAAAAAAATTATTAGCAATACAAATATATTTTACATATTACATAATGTTGCGCCATACTTCAATATGACATGCATTGTGCTATGCATTATGTGCCATGACTCTAAAAAGCCTTTGTGACACGCAATGCCATTTGCCATGGACAACTATGATTTTGCCGACAAATAAGCATACTAAATTTAAAAGTGAAAGAACATGTTTTCGAAATATAATTGAAAAGCATGACTGAAGAAAGAGAAAGAAGCATAAATTACTGTTGCAGTTCGAAAGGAGGAGAGAGAACAACCTAACAAGGACATTAACTGAACATACAATCTCTTCATTACAGTGTTACAATAACAGAAAACATGGACTCAACCCAAAAATGCACATAGTTGAGTGCTTTAAGCAGCTCATCAGAAAAGTCAAGAATTAGGAATTAGTTATGTTTATATTGAAGATAACTAACAGTATTTGGCTTTTATCAGCATCCGAAATAGGACCTTAGACTTATCAAGTGTTCAAAGGCCAGGTAAATATAGAACATTAAATCAGAGCCATGCATGACTAAATTTCAATGCAAAAGTTCATGCATCCTGGCTTTTTCCAGAGCAACGTTATTACATGCCAGTACGTTCTTTTCTTTTTTCATGCTGCATCCAATTGTCACTGACTCTGGCATCATTAACATTCTCTTTCTTTACAGTTACCAATGGGAAGTCAAAGGAGTCCAGAAGGAAATTTGGGTATAATTGTAGCATTTGAATGCCAAAGGAAATAAAACGACCATGCATTCAACACCAACTCATAACATCTGAGCCATTTCAATGGACCAGCAGAGTACCAATAGCTACAGAACTAGATCAATTCACATTAATGAAGCAATATCAAGCTGTGATTATTAAAGTTTATATTTTGTAATGACCTTCCAAGTTTTGATAGTGCCAACAGCAAAAATTGGATATTTAGAAATTTAACACTTTACCCATTTGCTTGCTCCGGAAGGTCCATGACAAATTCTTGGTCCCATGAGCTAGTGTCAATATCCTCCTCACACTTGTCGTTAGCCTCATCAGCAAAGTACCTGGCCTGCATTTCAAGTTATTATATAGCCAAAAAGGAGCTAGCATGTTTAGGAGTGCATATAAAATGAATAATAGTATAATTTATAGTTTTATACTGATGATGATGAAAATGGTAACAGCATGCAGACAGTGTTGACACTTGACATTAACGTATTTAACAACCAGAGCTCAATATTCTAACTCCACCTTTTCACCAATTTTTATGCACATTATATTTGACTTTGACAAGGAGCCACTGGAAAAAAAATGGAAATATGAAAAAACCGTATGTCTCCCTCTCTCTCCCTCTCTCTCACACACACACACGACCCACATTCGGCTAACATTTTTAAAATGTAAGATGGCAAAGCAATTAAGAGCGCTATTGCCAAAATGCTACTCCCAAACCCCAATGTGCGCGTGCAAGATGAGATCTAGCATGTAAATTGCTGTCCTGAATCTTCACGATAAGCAAATATATAGAATGCGACCAAACATAGTTCACAGAAATATTGAGTGAAGCTAGAACAGAAATCTTTGACCCAAAAAAGAGAGCAAGCCTACCAATACATCTAATACTTGAGTATCAACTCCTTTGAGTGGATCAAGATATTGAAACTTCTCATCCTTCTTGTTGATAATTGCTAAACACCAATGAACTTCTTTGTGGATAGGCACAAAAATCTAACGAAAATAGAAAAAATGTGAGGTAATTCTGCAAATAAAAAGGAAAAGTTCAGGGAATTAAATAGAGAAGAACTAAACGTGAAAAATCAATATGCTTGAAACTGTACTTTGTCACAGTCTATAAGATGGTAACCAAGCTTTCTTCGCATGGTCCATCTTCTGACTGATTGGAAATTGTAGCCACGCCTACCACTCGTCAACTGGGAAAGAACAAATGACAAAAAAGCAAAGTTTAAAATTTAGAAGTGCAACGGTAGCTACCCTAGCAGAAAATGTAAATGTTCTAAACAGAAAATGAGTAATCAACATGATTATATAAAAACACAAAGTTGTTTCACAGTTAATGTGTTTATGTGATATAAGTAAATGGAACTTAAAGCATACACAATTTATTAAAACACACACACACACACACGTATATATATATTCTGTAATGTGACCATGAAGCGAATTGTGATTTCGGTGTGAATTTTTGTATATAGGAACATGGCTATGAACAGCACTTTACATGAAGTGCAAGATAATGCAAGCACTGAGCAACACCGCTCGAGGTAAAAAAAAAAAACCTCCCATTAGTAAATCTGGGCATGTTGAACGAAAAAATGTCAAATTTTCTATGTTTATTGCCTACAACAAGATTAACAGGTCACAAGCAAAGCAGATATAATAAATTTTTTGTACTTCACTTAAAAACATTCTATGGAAAAAAACCAAAGCAAATTAGTCTGAATGAGAGCTTGAGAGAACTAGCTTGACTAAAACAGTAAACAGAGGTTATTTTATTCACTTTTTGACCCCAACTAGATTCACCAATTGCATCAAAATGAAAAAGAAATAAGTACATTTCTAAATGTTAATGGCGCAAGTATTTTCCCTAGCATACCTAAGTGACGTGATAAATTATAGTGTGTACGTAAGAGTAGTGAACAAACCTTCTTATAGAAGAAGGTGTTAAAGAAATGGCATTTCAGAAACTTCTGTGGCTCCCTTTTTTCCCTTTCTTTCAATAACTCAAGATACAAATTAATGACCTGCAAAGAGGAAGAACAATACACGCACATTGGACCTGAACCTTCTAATGACAGCTCCAGCATATCCACAGATATATTGTTTCGTTCCATGCAGTCAAACACAAAATTACCTCATCATTAAGCCATGCTCCAGGTCTCAAACACTGCAATATTTCTCCGGTGATATCAATATTTGAATTCTCATGATTCACCAAATCTTTCCTCCTGCAAAGGTTGAGTAGAGATGAGACGCTTAATAAATAAGTAGAATACAGATATCCAGTTCAGCAGAATGGGCCATGCAAAACCTATTAAAGTTGGACAAGGCACGAGAAACTTCACCCTCTTCCTCCTCCGTAAGAGGAGTAAAACACTCCTCAGCGACGTTCTGCAAAGGATTGAAATCCCAGTATCATATGATAGCTCCATCTTGCAAAAGGCGATACATGACTGGACATTAAATGCCACAAATATGGAATTCCCATGAAAACAAACATAAAATCTCACTTTCTTAATTTGAACTTCTTTCTTCTGAGGTCGTAGTAAGTGAAATCCTTGAATGAGCTTTTCAGTTAATTCTATGTCAAACTTCAAGATACTCAGCTTACCATCTCTTTTCTTTGTCCATTCAAACAACCTCTTATATGAAGGGACCCATGAATCATCTGATGCCTGGTCCGATTGCATCGATCCCACCTTCTCTCCATTATCTACCTTTGCATTCGCATTACTTAGATCCCTAACCACAGAAGAATCCCAAGAACATACTTCTTTTTCCACCATCTTGACATTCAGATTGTCTGAGTTCTCCACAGCCCATTGTCCCCCCTTCCGCTTAGTTCCTACAAAAGCCATAATCTCCAGCTCCACAACTTGAGAATCGTCAGAGAGATCATCTTGATTCTCCTCCTCACTATCAATCTTAAACACCTCTTTTGCCTTCTGCTTCTCAAAGGATCCCTCCCCTTTGACCACAAAGTACTTCAGACTTCTCATTGCTACATCCCTCATTTTTTCATATAACTGAGAAACCCCACTAAATGTCCCCATTTTATAAGCTGAACTTTCCTTAGAACTGCCAGCAATTTCAGTATTCTTAGTTAAAGAAAAAGGCCAAAATCTTGAATTTTTTACAGGAGCATGAACTTCTCTCGAGAACTCCGTTTTCATTTTAGGGTACCGAGAAATTCTCGACACAGAGGAATTTGACGCTGCGGGCAGACCATCGTCCTGCTTGTACTGCTCCTTAGAAACTGAAAGCTTGGATTTCTTCGAGACGTGACCGTATGATTGATCAATTGGTGGTGAAAAAGAAGCAAGGGATAAGTAAGAATCATCCCCGCACTTTCTATTATTGGTTAAAGCTCCCATAATTGAAGGTCCAATTGAGGCGGAAACCTCTAGCTGAAAAGAAGGCGGGTTCATCCAAAAGTTTGCATTTTCGCCGCAAAAAATTGACGTGGTGTTTTCGAATCAGGGGGAAAGAGTCTGCATGCCACGAATTTAATCGGTATATTGTAGAAATTAAGAATAATTAGGGTTTCACACCGGGTTCGATTGGAAAACACAAGCTTAGGGTTCCGAAAGCAACCAAGAATAATTCGGATTCGGAAATAGCTGCAAAGTAGAAATAAGAATTTTGTGCATCACATCAAATGGAATTTGCGAAACTGACGATTTGTTTTGTGATGAGAATGAAGTATGTCCTGGACATTTCTTATCCCCTTGCCCGCGTGCCCTTTTGCTAGAAGCCTAGACCTGGAATAATTAATTCATGTTATTTATTTATTTCACATTTTTAAGTGTTTTTTAAATTACATATAAACAAAAGTGACAGAAATTTTGTTGAAAAAAAAAAATTTCATTATGGGAAGTTATACGGTACAATTTCAACACGAATTGTGGGCACTGGCCAGAATCCACTCTTGATCAGTACAGCAAGAATGAGCAGGAAGACTTCACTTGACACCTACCGCAAACTTTTGCAAGCAAAACTTCTAAAATAGGTAGTAAAAGGGTTTGCCAAAAAGCAATTCAAGAGGCTCGAATCTTGTTTCAGAAAAGTCCGATTTCAGTCCATACAAGTCTCAATAGAAAGCAACCACACAAAACTACTCAGGTAGTTTGTTACCTTTCACAAGCCAGATGATCTGTTGGCATACTCTTGAACCAATGCTCCAAACAGCGACGGCGGCTCCAGGAGCCTCGACGGACTGTCAAACTCTGCCGCCCATCCTGCAACAACATCACAACCACAAATGCCCATCAGACTCCGGCAATGGCAGAGACAAGGATAGTTTATACTACATAATGTGAACTTTGTGTTGAGGAACTGAGGCGATATCTGGTTTTTATCTTAGTCCACTAATGAGGACACATTTCGTGTTAACTGAAAGGCAGTTGATGAGAGAAACTGACCATCATTCATGACCAGCACTCTGTCACAATCTATCACGGCGGGGATTCTGTGGGCAATGGTGACAGTGGTGCATGCAGAGAACTCCTGACGGATACTCTTTTAAATGACAGTGTCTGTCTGGGAATCAACCGAGGCTGTTGCTTCGTCCATGAACAAAATCCGGCTGCGTTTCAGCATCACTCTTCCTCAGCACAAGAGGTGTCTCTAGCCAACACTCCAGTTGTCCCCAGAGTCCACCACTGAAGATGAACTATGCTGGTTTTTATTAGTCTATACAGCTCACAAACATGCATAGAAAGTGAAAATGGGATCCTAAGATAAGTCAGCAAGACAATGACCTGATGAATCTAGCCTTTCAGGTTTAGCTGACACGATGTCTTTAAGTTGGTAGCGCTCAAGGCTCTACAGCAACAGCATCAAAGAAGAAAGAATGATGATGAGCCAATCAAGCCAAGAAGCCAAATCATATATTAAGAAGAGTTTGATTAGTACAGATCAGATACCTTCCATATATCATCATCAGAGTACAGCCCAAGTGGATCAATATTGCTTCTAACAATTCCCTCAAACAAGACTGGTTCCTGAGGGATGATTCCAAAGTGCAACCTGAGATCATGAAGACCGAGCCCGCATATATCTAACCCATCAATGATCATCCTCCCAGCATAAGGTTCCACTAGCCTAAAGAACACTTGGATTAGAGTTGACTTCCCACTTCCGGTTCTGCCAACAACACCAATCTTTTCACCTCCATTTATGCTCAGTGATATCTCTTTTAGAACCAAAGGAGTGTTATCCCGATACCTCACCTGCTTAACGTCACATTCCATCTATGTTATTGAAGTAATCTAGATGATGAGGCATATTTTCACTGCTTAAGTTCATCAGTCCAAATAAACAAAAAGGAAAAGGTACATGTGATGTTCTAGAAATGTACTGTGCATAAACTTTCTATGCATATCAGAAGAGCAAGTTTCTGTGCAATAATATACCTAATGTTGCGGTGCAATTTGAAGGTCGCGTGTGACAAATATTACATCATTAACATGTAAAATTGAAGGCAGGGTACCTGCAAGTCCTTTATTTCAATCTCACCATGATCAGGCCAATCTGCAGAGGCTTGAAAATCAGCTTGCCTCCATGCAGCTTCTGATAGGATATTTATGAATTGCTTTATTCTCTCAACAGACACCATTTTGTTCTCAAGATAAGAGCCAAGATAGACAGCCCAGTACAGTACAGCATTGAGCGGCAGGCCATACATATGAGAGAACAAGTCCAACATATTCTAGTGGGAACAGAAAACAATGAAGGGCTTAATTCATCAGACTGATGAATGAATGTACTGAGTAATCTCTTGGAAGGGTCTCAAGGCTGAATATTAAGGAATGTACTTGTAATGGTGTTATAAAAGCAACTTGTATTCAGCTTTAAACACTAAATGATATCCGATCAGAGATACTACATGGTCGAATTATGGTACTTGGCAACAAGATCAGAAAAACAGTGGCAACACACAGGACAAAACTCCCAATCAACTCCAACCGGAAACCCGACCACTCATTGGATGCACTGTTGTGGAAATTCATCTTCAGATTTGAGTTCACCTTGTCAATATTGCCGTGGAAGAATCTATCCTGCTTTCTAAAGCAACGGATTGTCGTAACACCGGATACTGTTTCAGAGAAATGATGGATAATTGGAGCTTTAGTAATCTGGTCAAGTCTTGTCAGCTCGCGAGATGATGCAATATAGTATTTCTGCATTGCACATCATAAGAAAAAAAGGCTTACATACCTAATAGAATATTGTAGATATGATAGAAATAAGCTAAGTGACAGTTGACTTTGCAAACCTGATACCAGATGTTAAGCCATATCAGTGGAATTATGATGAATATTGTAGGCCAAGCATATTGACAAGTCATAAGCAATATTCCAAGCAACGAAAAGTACAGCACGATAGTGACAGACAAAAACAACGGAATCAAGATATCAATATTGACTTGATCAGATGATGCCTTATAACAGGACAACCATTAGCCAAGACACACAGAAATCTACATCAAAAAATATAAAACAACGCATACTGAAACTTACACGGCTTAATATTCTACCAGAAGGAGTTGTATCAAAAAAGACATTGGCGCATGCAGAATGCTGTTCAATATTTGATTGAAGAAACTTTGTGCCGCTTTGAGACCCAAAAATGCAACAAGGACTGATCTTATGGCCACAAAGATGCATGAAATAACTGCTATGCCTGAGTAAACACCAATAAACAGAGAGGCCACAAACCTACGCTTCTCTGAAGTCTCATAAGCCAGCCAATAATCACTTGACATCTGGGATAACTGCCATAATATGGAAGTAAGCATCACAGTTATTATTCCCCACCATCCATATGCCTCAGTGCAATATTGCTTAAACACTTTGAGGTTGACACGGCCAGTTTCCCTCTCTTCATCTTCGATGAGCTTTGAACTACCCTTATAGTACTTGGATTCCCCATCAAGTTCACTTTGGCCAGAAACATTTTGTGGTGATTTTGGAAGTTGCTTGTGGGATGATTCTGATGCTTGTTTGACATCCACACCAGGATCAGTTGTGTTAGTTTCTACTAGTTCCATGGATGTCCGATGAGCTGCTACAAGTGCACCAAAGTCCAGCTCAGATCAATGAAGTTCTACATACTTCCCAGATTGCACAATCTTCCCATCTCGCATGACCTTATCACAAAACATACAAATATTAGAGAAACTCAAAGGTAGCCTGAAATCCAATGTCAGTAGAACACTTGCATGAAATTGAGAACAGAATTGTTCTTGTCTTCAGTCCCATAAACGTGTTATTTATTAAACATTTCAGTTCACATTAACATAGATATGCCAAAGACACAATAAAATCCTTCTGCATGAATATCAAGCTTGGCACTGCTTCACAACATGAGATCGAAGTAAATTTAAGTCTCACGGATCTCTATTAAAATTTCCGGATTTCCTATAGCTTGAAAGATATAGAGACATCACTCTTACCAATATAAGATCTGCATTGTGAAGGAAGTCAACTTGATGGGTGACAAGAAGAATTGTTTTATCTTTCAGAGTTCCCCTTATGAATTCCTGCAAAAACTTGCTGCATTTACTTTCTAAAACTGTATGATAAGGAAATATACTGAGCAATGCAGGGAATAAAAAAGTCTTAAATTTGAGACATTTTTTATTAACCCTAAATATATCTGTTCCAGCGTGAGCATCAACCGCACTGAATGTATCATCCAGGAGATAGATATCACGATCTTGATATACAGCTCTAGCAAGATGTATCCTCTGCTTCTGTCCACCGCTAAGATTAATTCCATGTTCTCCAATCTCTGTCTGATCACTGTGTTCCATGTTCTCCAAATTTTTCTCCAAAGAGCACACCCTTACCACATTATTATATTTTCCATTGTCCATTGGCAAACCAAATAAGATGTTTTCTTGTATCGTTGCATTCTGTATCCACGATGTCTGTGCCGCGTAAGCAGTAGTCCCAAAACCCTGACCTGTAGGAAGAATAGAATTGTACCATTAAGCATCATCATCCTAACACCGATATAAGCTAATCTACAAGTTGAAACTGAGAAGCTGCCCATACCTTTCCTGAAGTTTTACGAAGCTCACCTAGAGCAGAAGCCAATAAAGAAGATTTTCCAGATACAACTGTTCCAACAATGGCAGCGAGCTCTCCTTTCTTTACCTCAAAATTTATGTCTTCAAGAACATGCTGGCCCACCTTCATCATCCCATGCAAAGGCGCTTCTTTCACCTCAATAGCAATTCTATCTTCACATCCTTCTTCTCTGTCTACAGTTTGATCTTCCAATTCATGACTTGTCAGATAGTTATCTAACCTTCCCAAAGATATGATTGCTTGTGAAATGGAGATCACAGTTTGTGGGAAATTCTGAATTGGTTCCTGTAAGATCTTGAAAACCGATGTTGCGGTGAACACTGTCCCAGCAGCAAGAGGTACTTGCATCAAGGTTGCAACTCCAAACGTAAGTGCTGATATGGCAAGTGGGATGCTCCATAGCAGAACCAAGTTTCCAGAAATTGTGTACATAAACTTACTGAGCCAACTGTACTTCTTCTGCCTAGCTTTCTGATTTTCTTGCAGAAGTGTTCTTCCCAAGCTTGAAACTTTATCACGCGCATGTTATTGAGCAGTTCTGTAGTGGCTTTCATTCTTAGGTCACGACTCTTCATCACATTGAACTGAAATGAATTTTTCTTGGCGTAATCATTAGAGTTAGGAACATAACTGCAACAACTGCAGCCAATGAAACCAGTATAGAGACTCCAATATAAACATACAGCAGCGACAAAGCAACGCCAACCTGAAATGGCAACATCCACAACGTGTGCAGCTGATAGACTAAGTCGGATAGCCGCTGGCAATCAACAGCCATATAGTTCACAATCTGTCCTCTACTCCATGTGTCTGTCTAGAGGAGCAGGTTAATCTGAGGCCCTTCTTGTACAGTACAGTAATCAAAGTGGAACGGATAAGCGTCCCAAGCTTTTGTGACAGAAAATTGAACTGATGTGAGCTGAGGACTTCAATGATCTTTGAAGCAAAGAGCGTCAATATCAGACTAAAACCTTGATACAAATTGCTTCTGTCCCCAGACGTGAAGCTTACAAACCTTTGGATTAGGACCGGCCCAACGTACATGACAACCAGACGCACGACAGCTAGAAAACCCGTGAAAGCAAGATCCTTCCAGAAACATCGAAGCAGCATTGTTCTTACAGGATTCTTTGAGTTCTCAGTAGGCATAGGCCAATATAATTCAAAGAGTTCAGCCATTCTTCGGGCCTGATGATCAGATGGAAGCGAAGGGACTTCATCCATCTTTAGAGGAGACTTGTAACCTTTCCTTAGAATTGGATTCATCCAATGTCGTGTTACTCTAGACAACAAGGAAGCTGTAGCATCGCCACTGACATTAGAATCAACAGAAGTTAATTCATCCACTTCTGGTCTTGAGTTCTCATCAACATCTTCTTCAACAGTCAAAATAATCCCAGACGATCCTTTGACAGCAACAACAAACAGAAAAATGTGTAACGGGAAGCTTGCCAAGAAGAACACGTCATCGACTTTGATATTAGGGTCAACATTTTGATTACTAAACCGTAAACGAGCGAGAGCAGCAGCCGCAAACAAACATATAAGGACAAAGCTCATGGCCCAATACATTCGAAGGCGTACCGGGTGAGATACAGCTCCGACTTTTTTCTCATTAGTAATAATAAACAAAATCAAAACATTGGTCACTGCTGGAAACAATTTGAACAAAATCCTTACCAAATTCCACTGAGATCTGAGGCCTTGGCTGAAGGCCAATATGCTGAGAACAACATAGGCTAAAGCTAACAGAGCTGTCGCCCCAAAAGAAACCTTAAACGACAAACCGATTCCAAAACCCGGACTATCAGCTCCAAGAAGAGGTTTGTCAAGAAAGGAGGAGCCAGGATTTTGGCCAATGAGGCATCTAGAATACGGTCTTTTTAACGCCATTACAATAAGGGTGAGCAGGAAAACTGCGGCAATGGCAGAAAATAGAATCCTTTGGGGACATGGTGACAGACAAATAAATTCCAGCCACTGTATTACAGCAGGAAAAGAACTTGAGTTGTCGGAAGATTGAACTGAGGAGACGGAACATTCGAGGGGTGTGAGCCAGGAAACAGAAGACATGATTAATTATGGAGAAAACTGAATCAGGAAATTGCTTCTTCCTGTGATCCTGAGTACACAAGAAGAAAATAGCACATATATGACTGGAAAAAAGGACTTCTGCAAACAAGTGACCGTCAACAATGACTACAAAATATCGATGACTTAATAGATAATAATTAAACAGTGGTTGTAGGTTTATCTCAGAATGCCAACACAGAAGTAAAAGAAACGTGAAATATATGAGCTTCAAAAAGAAGTCACCAAGAAAATAAGCACTAGCAAATCAATGAAATGATCGTATTCAGCGCGCGCGCTCGCTCTCTCTCTCTCTCTCTCTATATATTTATCTACACCTATACTATATATAAAAAAACGTGAATGTTTTAGGACACACACAGACACGTATATATCCTCAATTAAATATCTATATTTATTACAATAAATAAAGTTATATTTATAAAAATAAAAATTTATCTAAAATATTTATTTTTAGTAATGAAAAGATTAATAAACTTCTTTTATATAGTTATCTTTAACTTATGTAAAATAAAATCTATTATTGTAGAAAATTAAGAGAATTTTTAATTAATATATATATATATATTTTTAGTAATAGAAGATTAATATAGTCTTAACATATTTAAACTACTTATATAATTATTTCTAAGTTATATTAAATAGAAATTTCTTAGTAGGAAACTAATTGAATTTTAAATTATTTTTAAATTAAGTAAAATAAAAAATAATAGAATCCTAATTTTTAAATATTTTTTAAAATTTATATTCAAAATAAATCAAATTATAATTGTATAACCGTATTTAAAAAAAACAATAAATTTGTTGGACGGTATTGATTTCATATCTATATAGTTTAATAAATAGAAAATGAATAAATATGATAAAAATTTATACATATAGATATTAAATTAGTTAATCAAACCTAGAATAATAAAATAAATAGTTATAATAATAAGTTAAAATTTAAAAAAAATAACAAATTTCATGTATAAATACTTCACTATTGTTTAACAAGATAATATAAACTAGCTAAAATGAGTGACACTTTTATAATTGAATTTATTAAACATGTCGAGATTCATTTTATATTATTATTTTACTTCATAGTTAATTTTATTTAATAATATTATAGGGAACAAATAGCAAGAAAAATAGAGTTACAATAATGTGTCAAAAATTTAAATAAATAAATTATATATATAAAAAATCAATCTTCTTGTGAAAAATATGATATGTTATAAAATATATAAAACAAATGAATGTATGACTATCTACTTTATTGTATATCATATTATTGCATAATTATATTTTTAAAAATATAATAATAAATTCATTGGGAAATATCTACGCTCAAATTATATCACCTAATAAATATAAAATAAAATAATTTGTTAAAAATATAAATGCAAATATCAGTTAAATTAAATTATAAAAGAAAGATAACTAGCAACATAAATAAAGTTATAATAATTAAATAATACTTTAAACAGATAAATAAATTTCATATATGTTATGAAATATTTAAAACGAGTAAATATTCGACTATTAGTATTATCAAATTTATAATAAACTAAAATTTAAAACAAATTAATAAAATTTATTTGAAGTGGGTCAACACTTGACCGTTGGTTTTATTAAATATATGATAATTTTTTGATGTTACTATATTTATTTTATAGTTAATTATAATGTTATAAAATATCATATAAAACAAATAGTAACAAAATATGGTACAATAATGTGCTAAAATTTAAAAAGTAAGTAAATAAATTATAGATTAAAAATCAATATTCTTAATGTATATATTATGAAAATTTAAATTATAAAAACTAGAAATATTTTTAAAAATTATTAATTAGAACCATATTAATGTGATATTATAGATTAAGAAAAGAAAGGTAAAAAATGAAATCAAATCTAGTAATGGGTAGAACAAAAATTATTAAGAATTTTAAATGTTTATATGCAAGAGATGGTAGGTTGATAAGTTCAAAATTTAATATAATTAATATTGATAGAAATGACTTTGTTTAAAATTAATGCAAAAAAAATAAAGAATTAATATAACTAATTTAATTATGGAACTTCATAATATAATATTATGATAATTTTTTATTTCAATAAATCAATTTAAGAAATTAGTAATTTTTTTGTTTGTAGTGTATCAATTTAAAAATAAAATAGATTGTCAATAAAATTAAAAAGAAAAAGAGAGAGAAAATTAATGCTATAATAAGATAATCAAAAAATCATTTTTCTATCAAAATTAAAAGAACAATTTTGATCTTTGTATTAAATTATTTATGAAACTAATTTAATTTTAACATTAAGTGCTTTTTTAATAAATTATTAATTTTTATCATTGTATAAATTACATTTTATTATGTTATTCTATAGTTGAACAAGAAATAAGAAAAGTGCACATTTGAATTAAAAAGTCAACATATGATAATAAGATAAATTAGTTTTATTCGATTTATATTCCACAATAATGTTGCAATAAGCTAAAATTCTTATATGACAATTATAGAAAGTTTTTTTTTTGTTCTTTAAAAAATATAAAAGAGTTTGTATATAATAGCGCAATATCAAAATTGAAGTTAAAAAAAATAATTCAATGAATGTGAATTTATTTTGATTAAATATATCTTTAATTTGATTATTATATTTAAAAATTAAATTTTGTCATAGAAATATTACTTAAATGCAAGAGATATTAAATTCTAAAATTAATTAAAAAGTCTAGCTTATAAATAACTATTACCATAAAAAATATACAATTATTTTTCTCATTTATTTGTATAAATCAAAATTTAAACAACATACTCTTTATTTATTTTTCTCTTTACTTAATAAATGTAAGATGATGTATATAATCAAATAATTTTCTTATCATTAAAAAATTATCATAAAAATTAAAATTTAATAATCAATATTGTTATTTAATTAAAAGGTACTACTAAAAATAATTTATCATTGAAACTTGTGATCTTAAAATATAAAATTTAAATTTTTATTAGTTTTTATTTAATAAATTAATTTTTTAAAAAGTAAGACAATAATATTATTTTTCACATGTGATAAACACAAGAAAGTAAATATATGAACTCAATTTTCAAAAAATAACTAATTTATATAAATAAAAAGAGTTAAATGAATAAATATTAAAATTGCATAATTTGATATACTTTTATATTATTTGATTTTTAACAAATACTCTATTCTATACGTACAAAGTACATAATATTTTCTAGTGTGTGTGTTTGTGTGTGTGTGTATCCGTCCATCCATACTCTCGCTGCATGCACATAACCACGAAATGGGATCATGAAATATCTTGCAATACAAAACAAGGGGTATCTTTAAGAAAAGAACATATTTAGGTGTTGTATTTGGAGTTTACAAATGAAGGATCAAAAAGTCTTGCACTACATTTCCTATGTAGACATAAACAAGAACAAACCACAAAAACTAGGAAATTTCTCAGCCTTTTTCAGTTTCTTGTCTCCTCTTGTTTTTGCTATTAGCCAATCAATGGCCTTAGAATAAATGAGGCTCGACAGCAGCAATGCAAGCCACCAGCACAATGCAATACTTGTACAAGATTGAATTTTTATTTTATGGCTGATTTGTATAGTGGTAATTAATTAGTTATTTTTTTATTGTACATGAATGGTGAATATTGGAATGTAACCATAGTAGTTAGAAGGGATAGCTGGAGGATAAAAACAATGGAACAGCAACTGTGCTAGTGAGTCAATTTGTAAGCAGTTGAGTTTTCTTACTTTGCAGCAAATTCTCCCTTTTTGTTCATGCATTTTTCTTGTTTGGCGTGAGAGATTGTTCATCACAGATGATGAATTCATCTAGAATTAATTAGTAATCACTTGACTCAACATGGTATCAGAGCCATAAAGAATCATCTTCTGCTATGAACTTTGAGCATTCTTCCATGTTTGTTAGTTTTCTTTCACTTTCTCTTTCTTTTTCCACTATTGCCATGGAGTCTTCTTCAAGGTCCATTAACCATGGCAATCTCAACACTTTGAATGGTCAATGGAGGACCCAAACTCACCGTTCTATATTCATCTCACCGATAATCACAATATAACCATTGCTTACCCTAAGCTTACTGGCTCCAATTATGCTACTTAGAGCAGATCACTTAGGCTGGCCCTTTTTATTAGAAACAAACTTGGATTTGTTCATAGAAGCATCTAAGAACCTCCACTTGATGATTCTCTTCAGCATGCATGGAGCAGATGCAATGATCTAATCGTGGCATGATTACTAAAATCTTTAAATCGTTCTTTGGTTGCAACAATATTTTACATAAAGGATGCAAGGTAGATTTGGCAAGCCCTTTCTAAACAGTTTTCTATACCTAATGACCACAGAGTGTACAAACTTTAGAGTGACTTGAGCAGTGTTATACAAGGGACAAGGTCAGTGGATACCTATTATATGGAATTGGTTATAATTTGGAAAAAGTTGAGGCAGTATAGGCCACCACCCCAATGCAAATGTAGGAGATGCAATATGGGGTGTTCTAAGAGTTTGTGGAGTCTCAGGAGAACGAAAAGTTCACAAGTTTTTGAATGATTTGAATGAAACTTTATCAGCTAATAGATCACAGCTTTTGAGGCAACACTCCTTCCTCACTTTAGATGAAACATACGATGCTATAAGGTGGAAGAGGTTCAAAGATAAAACGTGTTGAGTGGAGTGTTAGTAGATGCTTTTGTACTCTCTGTGAGCATTGATAAGAGGGAAATGAAGCAAAACTTGATCTATAGCCATTGTGGAAAGAAAGGACATAGCAAGGAGAGGTGCTACAAAATCATTAGATTTCCTCCAAACTTCAAGTTTACCAACAGCAAGGGAAAGACAAACCAATCAAGTGCCATCAAGTTGCATTAGAAAGGGAATCAGGTGAGGAGCTGAGAAGACTTGATACGGGGTTGATGCTATCCCAAGAACAAATAAGGATGTTGATGAGCTTGCTAAGCTCCCAAGGCATGACTCAATCTAGTGTGGCTTTAACATAGAAACAACACAAACACACCCTTTTATAGCCTACAGTACCTAATTTCTCTTGTAAGCAAACTAAGACCTCTTTCTTTGTTGAAAAACCAATTTGCTGCACATTTTATTTTAAGGATATCTTAAATGCTAAAGAAACTAGGTCCTCATCACCCTCACCAATATATATATCCTAAATTCAAGGACAATAGACCATATGTGCTACTCCTTTAAACTCTTCCACATCTATAAGCCGGTGATGAACATGTTTGTGAGACTACCTAATGGAACTAAAGTTCCAATGGCACATTGCTAGATCTCTTCTTTTCCATGCCCCAATGTCAAGAAAGTTTTAGGGAGATGCAGTCTTATGTGCCACTTATATAGCCAATAGACTACCTACTAAGCCCTTAGACTATAAGACCCCTTATGAGGCTTTTCTAAACAAGAAACTTGATTATCACCACTTGAGAACCTTTGGTTGTGTAGCATTTGCCTCTACATTAAAAGGGACAAAACTAAGTTTAATCCAAGAGTTAGAAAATATGTGTTCATTGGATACCCTCCTAGAATGAAAGCTTACAAACTATATGACCTTAACAACCAATAGATTTTTATGCAAGAGGTGTGTATTTTCATGAACATATTTTTCCCATTTAAGTCAGTATCATAGATCACAGCCAACTTTTCTAGTCAACATTGCCTTGAACTAGTTATGCCTATGCCACCTGAACAGTTGTTTCTTGATCAACACATTGAGTCTAGTGGAACTAATCAATGGAACTGTGGTGAGGTTGATAAGGATCAAGATAACCACCTTATCACATAGCTTGAGCAACTTTTGAATAATGACCTCTTAGTCCATTCACAACCAGAAAGCCCACATGACCAAGTTAGGAAATCAAATAGGATTAGGGAAATTCTCAAATATTTAGAGGCTTACCAACACAATCTGAAAATGGGGACTAAAATAATTGTTCACTTCTTTTACTTATCCCTAGACTGATGGCTAGATTAAGGTGACTAATCGGATGATAGTAAGTGACCTCAAAGTAAAATGTAACAATGTGGGTAGAGCTTAGGTGGAAAGGCTACCTGAGGTGTTATGGGCTTACAAAACACCTCATGCAAACATGGAGGTCTCTAAGAGCATTTGAGATCAAGTACATTAGGACAGATGAGTAGCCAACTGATCTATTTACAAAACCATTGAGCTCTAGACAATTAGACAAATTGCTAAGCTTGATGAGTGTGGAAATATACACATTTATCTTGAGGGAGAGTGTTGAAATAAGAAAATAAATGAGGCTTGACAGCAGGATGCAAGCCGCTAGCTCAATGCAATACTTGTACAAAATTGAATTTTTATTTTATGATTAATCCATATTGTGGTAGTTAATTGGTTATTTTTTATCCTCACATGAGTGGTGAATATTGGAATGTAACCGTAGCAGTTAGAAGGGGTAGCTAAAGGATAAAAACTAGTGGAATAGTAACTGTGCTAATGAGTCGGCCCGTGTTCTTCAATCTGTGAGCAATTGAGTTTTCTTACTCTGTAGCAAATTCTCCCTTTCTATTCATGCATTTTTCTTGTTTGGCATGAGAGATTGCTCATCATAGATGATGAATTTGTCTGGAATCAATTAGTAATCACTCAATTCAACACTGTTTTCGTCCAAGAAGTAGAAGTCACACCAATAATGGCATTAGCAATCAAAAGTCATGCCACTTGTTTGTTGGGTTATGCATGTGTATCATGAGTCATATTGTCTACTAATTATCATGGAGTGCCAGGTTGTATTTTTCTGGATTTTATTTCTTACACTGAGCAAACACCGAGCAAAGAAGATTTTGAGAGGTGTTTAGGTTTGATTTGTCCTATGAACAAAGAAGGTTAAAATTAAGTATATACATACATCAATACATGTATGTGTGTATGTATATTTGTTTTTGAGCTTACTGTATTTTTGAAAATATGACAAAAATTTCTACAAATATTGTGTAAAAATATATACAAATATAAAATAATGCAATGATTGAATGATAATATGTCATATCTAAGCGAAGGAGCAAGTCCATGTTAAGGATTTGCAGAGACTTTTTTATATTTTGCAGAAGTTTAATTTGAAGTTGAACCCAGTGAATTGCGTGTTTGGCATACTTAGGGGGGAAGTTTCTAGGGTTTTTGATCACCCATAGAGGAATTGAAGCCAACCTCGAGAACATTCGAGCTATTCTAAAGATGCCTTCTCTATCTAATATTCATTAGGCGCAAATTGACAAGAAGGATAGATGTCCTATCTAGGTTCATTTCCAGAGTATTTGACAAGAGTCTATCTTTTTCAAGACTCTTTGAAAAGCTAAGGAATTTCACTGGGATGAGGGATGTCAAAAGGCCTTCAAAGAATTAAGATCATGCCTTGCTAATCTTCTACTTTTGAAAAAGCCAAGCCCAAGAGAAAAATTCTTTGTTTACTTGGTGGTATCGAACATTGTAGTCAGTTCGGCCTTTGTTACAGAATATGAAAGATCGCAATACACTGTATACTATATTAGTAAAGTACTACAAAGCCTATAAGTAAGATATTCAAACATTGAAAAATTATTTATATCTCAAGTTGTCACTGTGAGGAGATAATGCCCCTTTTTTTTTTGTCTCATCCCATCGTCATCCTAACCAATTACCCTTCGAAGAGGATATTGGAGGGAGGAGAAGCTTCTAGTAGATTGATGACATGGGTGATTGATCTAGGAGAGTTTGACATAGAGAATCAACCCGTAATATCCATCAAGACCTGAGCATTAGTAGATTTCATCGTGGAGATGACTACAAATGTATAGTCTATCGTGGAAATTATAAATCAATAGATCTTCTACTCAAGTTGCAAGTAAAGTAGGAGTTGTATTGGTCAACCTAAAGGAAGATGTTTTTGAGTATGGATTGAAGTTGGATGCCAATGTATCCAACAATGCGGCCCTTCTATGATGTCTAGGATGGCTTATCATCTTAATGCCAAGGGAGTCAAGGCTCATACAGACTCACAATAGTGTATCGGCAATTTCATAGTGGCTATGCAGCTAAAAAGGAACAAATGAAGCCTTATTTGGAAGTAATATAAGAAGTAATGACAAAGTTTGAAGAGCTCAAATTAATCCAAGTTGATAAAGTTAACAATCAGAAAGTAGATGAACTAGCCATATTGGCTGGGAGCCTCAACCAGTCTATCTATGGGGATATTACCTTCTGAGTAATTCCTCACTATATGCTGAGGGATCAAGTACTTTATAGAGTAAGGTGATTAGAAGGGTTCAATTATCAACTACTTAAAGGAAAGTCTTGCCAGCCAAAAGGATCGAATGCAAGCTTCTTACTTAGTACTAATTAGCGACATACTTTATCACAAGGGGTTTTCTTAGCCGCTACGGAGGCATTTAGGGTCAGAGGAGGGTATTCGTGTTACAGGATGCTTATAAAGGATGTTGTAGAAACCGTTAGGGTGATAGCACCTTAGCTTGCAACATACTAAAAGGGATATTATTGGCCTACCCTATACTATGGAATATGTAAAGAAATGTGTTAAGTGCTTGAAGCATGCCAATGTTATCCATATTCTAGCTGAAACAACGAAGACTTTACTAGTTTTTCTTTCCAATTTGCACGATAGGGACTGGACATCGTGGGACCTTTTCTTTTTAGCATTGGGATAGAGAAGGTTTTTAATTGTTGTTGTGGATTACTTTAGCAAATGGACTAAAGTTGAATCCTTAACAAGAATTATAGAAGAGGTGGTTATTAAATTTATATGGACAGTGTTGAAAATGGGGACTAAAATAATTGTTCACTTCTTTTGCTTATCCCTAGACCAATGGCTAGATTAAGGTGACTAATCGGATGATAGTAAGTGACCTCAAAGTAAAATGGAACAATGTGGGTAGAGCTTAGGTGGAAAGGCTACCTGAGGTGTTATGGGCTTACAAAACAACACCTCATGCAAACATGGAGGAAAACCTATTCAGTCTAGTCTTTGGGGTCGATGCTGTCATTCCACTAGAGGTTTCTTAAAACTCACTCTACACATGTGAGCACTTGGACCTCTTGGAAGAAAAGCATGAAGGGGTTTGCTTAAGAATGTTGAAATATTAGCAAAGAACCTCTAACTTATTCAACAAGAAGGTAGCTCCTAAAAGATTACGTGTCGAGAATTAGGTCATTAATAGAGTAGGCTTTATAGGAAAAATGAGGAAATTGGACCCAACATAGGAAGGCCCTTACATTGTCATTGAGGAGCTTCTATGGAGAGCATACAATTAAAGATTATGAAGGTCAAAGTGTTGGATAGGACTTGGAATGCGTAGTCATTGAAATGTTTTTATGTGTAAAGTTTTTCCATAAATAGTTGGTATTTATTGTCATACCTGTAGAAAAAAGTACAATGAAAAACTTTGTTTCATTTCGAAGAGAAAAAACGATATTTACAGAGTAAGGAATACAAAACTTAGATGGAGGGAAATAAATACAAGCTTTGGACTAAATCTTCACCCTCGGGAGTAGAAGTTGAAGTTGGCTTACTGCAAGTTAAAGCTAACATACCCTTTAGCTTGCTTGTCTCCTCGACTATCATTAATTAATTGGTTGAAGTACTCTCAGGAGGAATGGGGTCTAAATTAATGTAATAAGGGTTGACTCTGCATGCAGTTGGCTGGCTAGAGCAGGCTTAAACATCACCTCTACCTAAACTTGTTTAAAGCCCTCGAAAATATTAATACGATCAATATTAGCTTCTTTTACCATGAATCTCCTCTTTAGCATTTCATTCTGATAGTAATCAAACTCGTTGATGAAAGTATAAGCCACTGATTTAGCTAAGGCAAGCTTGAAGTCCTTCGTTTGCTTAGACTTAGTCTAATAATTTCTTAAGAAAGCCTTTCCTTCAAGTGAGGAAGGGAAATTGTTGATGGTCGTATTCTAAGCCTCTTCTAAAACTTGAGAGAAAGACTCTTAGCTTCTGTTGTTCTTATTAAGTAGAGTTAAGTTCTTACATCAAATTTCCATGATGACTTAGGAAGGCCTTGGTTTCTTCCTTTGTTTTATTCTTTGTCTATTCGTTCTTCTGAACGAAGGCCACTACTTGTCTCCACTCAGCCTATCATGTTAGCCACCACGATGCGTTTCAAAGAGATAAGAAGGGAAAGACGAGTGCAACAAATACTTACCATAGCCAGGTGGCTGGCAAACTTGTGGCATGCCTTTTCGTCATTCATATCTAAGGCAATTTCACGATCATGAGAGGTAATTAAGCCGCAGATGAATTTGTGAGCGAGGTGCAAGTCTTGATGGATTGAGGCCTTTGCCATAAAGAAAAGAGTTTAGCACCGAATGTGAGGCCCTGAAGGTATCCCAAAACCTAGGATGTGTTGGTGAACTGACATCCTGAGTCCTTGAAAGGATGTTAGTTTTTCTAGTTGTTTGGACTCCAAAACCTTTGAGGAGGACGGTGACCATGCTCCAATAGCAAAAGAACATGCCCCAAAGTGCTTAGCATTATATGTTTTTGGGCAACCGTTGGGCTTCCATAGGCTGAGGTCCTATGAACGACGACTAAAAGGGATGGTTTCATGGAATCAGAAGCATTCATCATCAATAAATGAAGCTTAGTCATACTATCCTCACTAGAAAAGTGAAGTTAATATGATAATACAAATAACCATATTCTTGGGCAGCTCTTTCCTCTAACCCTCCTCTCATTTTATATGGTGAGTTGAAGAATGCTCTTATTTATGATAGTGAGGCTGTACCTAGTCATGAAAGGAATAAGTTCTTTTTGTGGTCTGGACATTAAAGGAGTTCATCCATTAAAGCCAAAAGGAACTTATACTGATCCCTTGGGTAGCGAAGGAAGAAGTATTCTTCCTTTTAGTGTTTATTGGAAGAGGGGAGCCTTTGAGAGAATGAAACCCACTTAGCATAGTGAAGTAGAACATGGCCGTTTTTGAACAAATGTAGTGCAAAGGAGTGACAAAATAATTTAATATGTGGTTGTACACCTAACTCTCTACAAAGAATAAAAAAGCCGCATAGTAGCCTTAAAGAATTGGGATAAATTTAGGAAATGTTTAGTTTGAAATGTTTAGGTACACCATGAATGAAAGAATGAAGGGGAAAGGGTTGACCCGATTGAAGTTGATGGATGAAGACAATAATACAATCTTGCCGTAGCCTATGTGGTTGGTCAACGTCATTAGGGATTATGATCACATGATCATTTGGGATGTTAACTTGCCATCAAATTTCTTTTAAGGATATTTTGAGTTTATTAGCCATGACAGTATAGAAGGGAGAACAGGTATTTTAATTTGAAGAAGATGCCAGTTACCTGATCAGAGTAAAAATTCTTTGAAATTTTTGGTGTTGGTGAGAAGGTTTAGAAGTAGTAAGGAAACAAGATGTGAAAAAGAAAGGCAAGTTGAGTCCCTCTAATATAGACAAGAACTTTGGAGGATTGAAAAAACATGTGTAAGGTTGGATCTTATTCTCGATATAAATGAAGCTTTTTAAGGAAGCTATAACAGACATTGGGAAAAGAGAAATTTGAGTATTATAAGTTTTGCTCAATTAAACTGATTCAGCCTCAACTAAGAATGGCATTCACAACCAAAAAAAAAAAAAAGAAAGAAAGAAAGAAAGAAAGAAAGATCCAATCATCCTGGGTGTCAAGTGGCCAAAAGGGTTCAAAAATTTTACATGATGAAACCCAATCAACCTTAATTGGAAAGAGCATTTGCTAGAAAGAAGAGGGCAGACCTAGACATCTTAGGTGTTAAGTGGCTAAAAGAGTTCAAAAATTTTACAAGATCAAATCCAGTCAACTTTGATTGGGAATGCAACAAAGAAGAAGGCAAGACCCAATCATCATGGGTGTCAAGTGGTTGAAAGGGTTCAAAAATTTTGCATGATGAAACTTAGTCTCAACTAGGCATTGGTTAAAAAGAAAATGGCAAAACTAGCCATTTTGGGTGCTGAGTGGTTGAAAGGGTTCAAAAATTTTACAAGATGAAACCCAATTAACTTTGATTGGGAAGGGCATTCACCACAAAGTGGATGGGAGACCTAACCTTCTGAGTGTCGAGTGACCGAAAGGTTGCTAAATTGTTGCAAGACAATACCCAGTCAACTTTGACTAGAAAAGCCTACACTACAAAAGACAAAAGTGTGGCTAACCAACCATGGCGTTAGGTGACTGAAGGATATAAAAATGTTGCAGGAATATACTTGGTCAATATTGGAATGGAAGAGCATGCAAAAAATAAATAAATATACTTAGTTGATATATTGCTGGGCAGATAAGTGGGCTTGGAAATACAACATAGTTTGAAAAGTCAAGGCAAGATTTTAAGGAAATTTAGAGATTTTAGGTTGGAATGAACATCCTCGTCCCATCAGTTTATATGGTAAAAAGTAACGATTACTCTAATCCCTTATCTATGATAACAAAACAAACAAATTACTTCTGGTGCAAACATTGATTTTTAAAATGGATGTTAAGTGTGTGATAATAGAAAATGCAACGCAACAAGGTTGGCATTTAGAATGCTTACATGTCTGACCCATAATGTCAAAAAAAATACCTGAATTGAATCTTATTTGTAGCTAGTTTCATTTGTGAATTGCTTGCCATACAGGAGATGTAATAAAGAAACACAAAAGTAACAAAGGAGAGCTTTCATTATCTAGCTTTTATATGTTACAAAAGAAAAGAAAAAGAAAGGAAAAAGAGAAATGGGTGAGTTGCAAAAGGATTAGGTATCATCACAGCAAAACAAAGTATGACGTGATAAGAGTAGATGAACATAACAAATGGATAATAGGGTAGGCAAGGAATAGCAAGAGAGATCATTATCATCCTATAGGGGGTCTAGAAGCATCTAATTGCTTGGGGAGCATTTGCTCCAAGCATTCTTCCATGTGATATCAAAGATATCAACAGCCTCGGGAATGGCATCAGCTTCTAATAGTGTCCAAATGAAACCCAGCAAAAAGCAATATAAATGTCTTTGACCTGATTAGTTTGAAGGTAGTCTATGACATATGATTCCAAAGCACCGTAGTTTTCTTTAGAGTTCAGAAGTCGAGAAAGGAGTGGCTTCCTTGAACAGTGCCTTCGATTGCTTCCCTCTCTAGCTTTCTTGGAGTAGTTCACCTCATCTATGGGGGTTTAGTAGTCCTGCTCAAGGGTACACTACCTTTCCTCCATTTCCTATCCCAGGCGACGACAATCCTCAAGTTCTTAGTGAGCCTTGCCAAGTTCTTCAAGAATATGCAAATGTTTGTCCAAAGGGACATTTTCTTTCAACTTGATGTTCTCCAATTTAAGCCTCATCCTTCCTAATTCCAACTTTTCAAGAGAATCCATCACAGATTTAATTTCCGTAGTATGATTGGTCTACAAGCCTACCAATTAAGCGTATGGTGAGTTAAAGGCATTAGCATTGAAGGAAAATCTAACATGATAAGTGAGAAGTGTTTGTGGAATATAGCTAATTTTCTAATAGAGTGGTTCATGGAGAAATGAACATATTTATAAAGGAGTCGTGCAAGACAGGCGAAAAGATATAGCAGATGAAAAGACGTATCATATGAAAAGACCCCATCTAATGAATATGCAACTCGTGTATCTTCAATGAAAGATTTGTTGCATCCTTATGTAAAATTGAGGATATTATCCTCTACTTAAGGGGGAGTAGCGATGTAGTATGAAGTTCTCAGCACCTAACTCACTATAAAGGAGCTTAGCTACCTAAGGTACTATGTGCACAACTAGGTCTTGGTTCAGGTCATTCAAGCAACATAAGGGTAGTAGTTAGTGTCTTAAATGATTGAGTGACTCAATATATGGTGAAAATACTTGCAAGCAGGATGAATGACCATTCATCCTTGAGAGTGAATCAACCCCTTCCAAGCGACCGTTCACCCTATCCATGTGGTCCATCATTCATCTAGAGCATCTAGAGCAGGACGATTAGAGACGATTAGCAAGTAGTTAAAAGCCATGACCTACTAATGAAATTGAGAGACAATTACTTGAACAAGGAAAAATCATAATTATAGTTTAACTTTATATATAGTGATCTAAACATTATAGTTTAACTTTATAAATAGTGATCTAAACATGTAACGAATCAATATGATCAACAATGAAAATGCAGAGCCTATTTCTCTAATAGATGTAGGCATTTACTACCGAACCACATATATTTGGTATTGCATTTATTTTGAGCATACCTTATATATTTTGTGTGCATTTGAAACCATATTTTTGGCATCCGAGTTTTGAATGCGTTAATAATCATGAGAAGAGACCAACACGGCATGGCCCCATTTGCATAAACGAACTGGACAGATCTCCGTTATGTTGGTTTCATAATTTTTTTCAAAAATTTTTCAAAATTGCCCAAAAAAAAAAAGAAAGAAAGAAAAAAATCTGAAAAATTCAATAATTGAAAAATGGAACGACCAAAATTTGTGTATGATATTAGAGAGCAGGAAACAAACACAACCCTGGTACTACACTACTGTTTTCTGGCATATTGGTCAATGCACACAAAAACAAGATACTGTCTTTTGGACAGAATGTTGGTTTAGGGCATAAGAAGCATGATGATATATATATAATTGCTCTGACCAAAAGAAAGGACTGCAAGGAGTTTAAGAAAAACAGAAGCTGGAAATCTATAATACTTCAGATGCAAGTCTTGATCTGATGCGGAAAAATTAGGTGTAGACTAGAGAATGACGGCCACATAGATCTTTGATTAGACGTGCTAAAATTGTTGACTTGACTGTCGGGTGGCAAAGTCATAGTTCAGCTTGAACTCCTGAAACCATGAATATGAAATAAAAGAAAGCATCAATATTTTTTACATGTTTGAAAATTTGCAACAGTAACGATTCCTTGCAGGGGTGGGCTCCGGGTTAGGTTACCTCAAATTGTTATCAGATAAGCTGAACAACAGCAGCAACTCGTAAGGCGCCATTTTGGAGAAGATCACCAAGCTCATCGAATAACAATGCTGTTCGCCAGCCCCATCCCTTCGGAGCTTTCGGTAGAAGTGTTCCTGTTTGTTTATAGCTTCCAAAAACCATCACTTCTCTCTTTGATGGGCATATCAACTGCAAGTTTAGATTGAAACAATTAGTTAAAAGACATGTACAATCAAACTTTGACTATAGGGGCAACACTCGGGTAACAAACCACAAATTGGAAACGGCATAGCAAGTTCACCTGATATCTGGCTGTAACCTTCTCCCTAGAATCGACATGCATATGGACCTGAGATCAAAGAAGGAAATATGCAGTACAAATTACACAGTATATTTGATACAATAAATTTAAGATGTTTCGAGAACACAGAACAAGAGAAGGTGAAGTGTATAACCTGAGAAGGAATATAAGCCAATATATAACATCATCTTATAGTTAAGAGTGGGTTTCACAAAACTTCTGAAAATTGAATCTTTAAATAATAGATTCCCATAAAATGGAGCATTGATTCTAAGAACACTAGTTACTTGTTTGACTCAACTTTAAGTACTAGAACAAATTCCAGCATAATTTCAAAATTAACACAATCATTTATGACAATTTATTTATGTTGTCATAAAGTAAATTTACTTATTAGTTTGTAAATTTATCCAACGTCCAGCAAGAACCAGCTTCTCCAAAAAATATGCAATCATATTGGACTGCAAGATGCAAGCTGCAAAAACACACTTCAACTTTGTTGCAGCCCAAAGTGCATTAGTATTTGCCCAGTAAACATTCTGAGTACCTTCCTAAGTGGATCACAGATCTCCGCCTTCCGCCGATGAAGAAACAGCCCTGAATGACAGATGATCACAACAAGAACAGCATTAAAGATAAAAACTAACACTAACAAAGGCTGTAGTCTTATAAAAAGGTTTAGGAAAAATACCAAGAGTTCGGCGTCCTTGAGGGTCTTCATCACTAAACGCCTGAACGGTAATCTATGAGATCCATTAGACCCAAATATCAAAACTTTTACCAATCAATTCAAAATAATCAAGACAAAAAGCAACATCAACAAATCCAAAAATAGAAAGAAAATAACTTCTCAGTTCAAACCTTCCATAAAGAACCTGCATAAAATGCTTCGGGGGAGTGCCTAACTTGGCCATCGCTAAGTCTTTGCACATCCTGAAACTCAACCCTGAAAAACCAGCAGAGGACGATGAGGTACTACACAAAGTAATGAAACTGTCAAACATCTGATTCAAGAAGGTAAACGCTATATTTATGTCTCTTATATTCTAGTGCACACTTTCCATCATTTATTCCAATGGGAATGTATGAGAGAGAGAGAGAGAGAGAGAGAGAGAGAGAGAGAGAGAGGGTTCAGTCCCTCATAAAATATTTCTATTACAAAAAGTGTCAGGACATCAGAGAACTTTCCTGAACAGTTAACACGAGCCATCAAATCTAGTTACCATGACTGTTCCTTGAAATTTTTAAGCATCTTTAAAGGCTAAAGGTTCAGCGGCTGTATCAGAAAGAAGTTATGGCTTACGCAAAGCGAAAAGGTGGGAAGCGACTCAAAGGTGTCTTCAGATCCAGTGATATAGAGCAATCAGCATTCTCCCACTCAATCCCCATGGCATGTTCAGGCGAGTCTATCATTTGCACAGGAATGCCATTGGTACTTGACCTAGGTGTAAAGGATCCTGCCAGTCTGCTTTGGAGACCCGTCTGATCATTTCTCCCCATTTCAACCTCATGCACATTAGTGACATCATTTGGTCCCTGACTGAGCCCAAATAAAGCTGTCAATCCATCCCCTGCAAGGTCCCCACTGTTGTCAGCTCTGTTCTCTGGGTCGTCATTAGAGGGTGGTTGCTGATTACTTCGGTTGCCAATACCAAATGGAACACGAGAAAAGACATAACGAGTTGGAGGCCAAGCAGCAGCAGGTACAAATGTAGTGCCGCGGCCAATGCCAGCTAGCCCATCAATAGGGCCCCTGTCATGTACACGAACTGGCCTAAAGAGGCCATTTCTATCTGCTGGAGCTGAACTAGTGATATATACATGGCCTATGTCATTGGGAGGCAAATTATTATGGTCATGATCTTGCACATAGTATCCAGCAGCTGCCCCTCCATTTGAATAAACAAATGGCTGTCTGCATACACATATCATATTCATTCGACTGCAGTTCTTGCATGTATCTGCACCAATTTCTTGCACCCTCTGGCTTAAGAGCATCTATGACACGTGGACCAAAAAGAGTAGCGTATATGAGATCTGCGAACAATAAAACTGTACCAAAATACTAATCATTATCTTCTGGATGCAAGATGTGGCAAAATAATCAAACATATTCATGGTGAGTTCCTTTAAATTACACAGAGACAAAAGTTATAATAGACATAACCAATGGAGCATTCATAATCCAATTCATCAAATTTAGCTTACACAAGCCTGCTGCCAGAGATAACAAGAATTTTGTGAAGTCAACCAGAATTATGGACTTTTCAGATCCTCAACACAGTATAAATGCTATTAAAGCACAGTGTACACAAGAGGTCAGTGACGTACCTGCAACCACAAACCATCATTCACTGATTTGCAGGGAAAGCCCATTTCTTCAAGATGTTTTCTTACATTTAAGAGTGCCTCAAAAGTCATGTTACAATATAAAAGAGAGCCCCCTTCGAAAATGTTGACAAAAGAATCATAATCTTCTCTGCTCATTCCACATGGCCATTTTAGGCAAGTTTTTACCTCTCTTCTGCCAACAATCCTACCACCCCATGTCAAGGGTGACATGTTGCCTCTTTCAAATTCATTTGGCATCAGCACATTACAGGAACAGTTCATTGATATGCAGTGCATTTGATCTGCTGGTGGCCAACTACTGTTCACTTGGTAGCATGAATCTTCATCTGATGGCCCTTCGAAGTTTAAACTACTGTCTACAGACCCACTCATTCCAGCACCAATATGAACATCTAGATAAGAACCTGAGGCCCTAAGATCATCAGTGTAAAATGTGTGACTTGTTGAAGGTCTTTCCATTTTGCTATTGCATCTTGACTCCAAATTAGATTCATTGCATGCTGTTTGGGTTTGATCAAAGTTGGCAACATCGGAATGGGAGTCCACAATGGAGTCTGCAAGCTCAACCAAAATATTAAAAGCAGTGTTCTGGCCTTCAACTTCATCTTTTGATTTTGGGCCCCCTTGTTCAGTTTCCAGCAAGTTGTTTGCACTTTCTTCTGGACAATGTTTCCTGTTTACCCTGGAAGAATCAGAATGGGAGCTCAACACATCTTCACAACTTGAACTTCTCTGTTCGCGATGTTCTGCTTTGGAGAGTGTGCCTTTTGCGAGGAAAGTGCATAGTGCCAGTTCAAACCTTTCCGAAAGGCAAAAAAGGTATTAGATTATATTCAGCCTAACAGACTTTCAAAAAAGGAGGAACCAAGAAAAAAAGGAGGCCTTCCTCACCGTTTCTCTTCACTGGGCACCCATAATTCATCTGAGGTTAGTAAAGCAAGTAATGTCTGAGAGGAAAGTTTAGGAAGCACCTGACATAGTTAGGAGGTTAGATGATGCAGCGCATTAAAATCTAGAAAGAGAAAGAAAAGTAAATTGTTAAGTGCTATCACTAATCAGTGTTTACCAGAATATTTAAAGCCCATAGTACTATACAACCAGAAGATTAAAACATGTACCTCTTTCAGTTCCCGGGCACCACTCTGACAGAGATAGCCCCAACAAGCATTTCTAACACGTTCTCCATGTGTGCCATAATCTTGGCTCTCAGCAAATACCTAAATTGTGGTGAGTGTCATTCCACACTGTATGGCTTATATCCAAGTGAATTAATGCTTTCATTACTGAAAATTTATTAGACCTGATAAGTCAAGAAGTTGAAAATTTATTAGACCTGATAAGTCAAGAAGTTTGAAGACCACAATTCAGCTATAATGAAGTCTGTACAGATTGCGCATAATTCCTGCAAGTAAAATGCTAAATAAGTAAAGGGATGCAGAGGAAGACCATGGTAATTATCAAGAGAGGTCAAGGAAATAAAGCTCAAATAATGATCTCAGAGCAAGTAGCATTCCCTAGTTTGTGAGGATTTGATTAATTCTGATCCATTTAGTGAGGAATAATGTCAATCATGAATATGCTCATATAATAATGGCTTCAAATAAGGCCCTGGTCACAGATACAACCTCACTAAGTGATTTATGATAATATTAGGACTGTTCCCTACTTCTCTTGATTCCCCTACCAATTAAAGTGAGGCAACAAAACACTGGAGTAAGTTTATTTGCATTGACTTGAATCAAGCAATAATATTTTGATCCATGAAACAAACTGTCAGCCTGGCCCCGTGGTATCGTCAATTGATTATTCTCAAAGCACATCAAAGAGCACGTAAGAGGTAAATAATATGAGTGTACAATTATATGATCTCTCAGTTTCAAGTAAAATAGCAAATGTACAGATTACAGGCCTGTACTTCTCCTAGCAGCTTGACTGAATTTCACCTTATTACTGCCATATAGCAAGCAACTGAAAAATGGCTGCTGAAAAATTACTTGCCAAGGGACTGCTGTTTAATTAAAACTTTATAACCAAAGAAAACTATTAGCCATTTACCTAGAAGCAAAGGCTTTGTTTGTTTTGCAATTATAGTCTGTGTTCTTAAATATTTTTACTTTGAGACTTGTGTAAAAGTAAAAGAGAGAAAGAGATTACAGAGAAGGATAATAATTACGTGTATGTTTTTGGAAGATGTATAATTGCAAAACAAGCATAGCCAAAAGATCTTGTCTTTAAATAATTAAGCAATAACTTTTAGCTGACTTTCTATATTGCAAAAGAAATCAATACAATACATATCTATAACCTTATCTTAAGAACTCACTATGAAGGTAAAAGGGGAAAAGAGTTTGTTTCTTCACTATAGCGTCACTAGTCCATAATTTCAACAAGATTGTGTGATTCAGTGACTGAGATGACTTTTCCATTTGTTACCTGAAGGTCAAGGAAAGATGCGGCTGCTAAAACTCGAAATGCATTATTGTCGTTAAACTTGGGATGATGTCCATACAGATATGCTAAAGCTATTTCCATTGCTTCACTATTTACATTTTTATCATCCACATGCAAGGTCAACACTGGAGAACTGGCTTCTTTCCACGGCCCCTGAAGCATGTTCCTGCATACCACATTATTGTAAATGAAAGCAGTGACTTTTCATAATTGGAAAGGTTATGTTTATAAAACAATCAATTCGGGCAAAAATCATTTCTGGAAAACAAATAATAGTTTATAGGCCCAAATTCAAAGAATTTATGCTCTACAAAGTTCTATTTCTCATAACCGAATCACTAGTTATCTGCTGCATTTAAACTGTATCCACTACATTAACTAACGAAAAAGGGCTATTATATGTGAAAGGGAAAACAAACTTCAGAATCGAACCCTACGAGTATATATAGCATTAATCGAGTCCAATGGGGTAAAAGGAGTGTGGATAGACTAAAACATTAAAATATCAGACAAACGCAACCATTCAATGATTGAAAGTCGAATCGAAACAGTAAAGCAACGCACAGGATGTTGTTCCTTCCAGAAATATACTATAATAAGATTCAAAACACCACATCAAAGTTCCCACCCCAACTCAGCGGAAATGAGTCCTAAAGCGTGAATAGTAATTTTTAAAAACCAAAGTAACAGTAAATCCGACCTTTTTCAGGCCATCTGTATACTTAGTGGGAGCAAAACATGAACTTTAATGGTTTTTCAATTCTCGTTTTAGATTAAAAAAAAGGAAAAGAAAAACGTGTGGAATATGGAATGAGGAAAGAGGACATACCGAAAGTAAGAACTCCGGGAGAGTATGAGACGATGAAGATGATAAGTAGACCCCATGGCATTCAAAACGACGTCGGAAAACACACCATTACTAAACCCTTCCAATTGAATGTGATCGCAGAGTGAAGCGAGGTTGCAATCCCGCGAGGGCCGGCGCATGTCTCCTCCTCCGCGCCTCTCTTCGGTGGTCGCGCTGTCACTGTTGTCCGAAAGCAAGGACTCTTTTGTCATTTCCACTGGCCCGCCCTCCCCGCGGTTGTTACGTTGATCGTATCGCTGAATGGAATAGCGCTGCGATTGTGATGCCAACAGTTGAGAAGGCGGATTCTCCATAGCATATACATACATACAGAGAAAAATGATCACATATAGGTGGAAACTGAGATTTCAATGGAGAATTGAGAATCTGGGCCGCACGCGATGCGAGAGTAAGCGAATGCCAGTGTGGGAATTGTGAGGATTGCAGTCCTTGGATGGAGGAAAGGAGAAATATATGAAAATTTTGAAGAAGCCCATGAATTTATGGTATTCTCAGGAGTAACCCCTCATTTCTTTGTTTGTTACCATTCCGTTTCGTACACAAATTACGTACGCAAGGGGAGGACTAATTGATATTTTGGTATCTTGATTACAAGAAATATTTTTCAATAATTAAATAATTTCAAAACATCGAGCTATGTTTGGGTGCACATGTGCATCAACAAAATATTTTTCCAAACATATACCTAATAAAATAATAATTTTATTATTTTTTCTTTTTTCTTTTAAAAAATTCGCACGAATTTTTTAGAATTAGCATCCAAATAAAGTTTTGATAGTTCAGAATTTGATTAAATTAAATAAATTTGACCCATCCACTGTATATAATTAATATGTGTATTTGTATTTAGAAAATACAGTTAAAAGTTGTTGAATTTCCAATCTTTGACTTCAAAGGCTATATTTGACTCATGCCTTTGAAGTATTATTTATTTATTTTGATATTTTTTAATATTTAAAAATTTTTAAAGATAATATTGAAAAGCGTTTGCTATTTATTTTTTTTCAAGATATAAGTTAATAGAAGAAAATAAGTTTGATCTTTTGAGTGTTTTTCAAATACGAAGTTACTGTAAATATTATATTATATTTAATTAAAGATATCTTTTATATAAATATATTTGTATATCATTAAAAAACTTTACAAGCATATGTAATAATTTAATTTGAATAGATACAATAAATAAATATTGAGTATAAGTGCGTATATGCAATTATGTATATGTACTAGAGAATATATTTATAAGTGTATATATAACATAATTTAAAAAATATTTTAAAAATACATTATTTGTAAAATTTGTACATATTGTACATGTGTAAATTTATTTATAAATTTAAAAATTAATGTATTCTAACTAATAAAATATTATTTAATATTAAAATAATATAAAGAATATTTAAAAAGATAAATAAAAAATATCAAATAAGTTTAGGAAAAGAGAATTTTTAAAGAAAACAAAAATAAAAATTTAAATGAAAAATTAAAAATTAAAAATTAAAATAATAAAATTATGTTATTTTATATTGTGAAAAATATTTAAAATAAAAAATAATGAATAATCAAAAGAATTTAAAAAATAATAAAATTAGAGAGAATATATAAATATAAATTGTATTAAATTGAATAAAAAAATATGATAGAAAGAAAAAAGTACTTAACATAAGAATAATTATAAAAAATCAACTTATAAAATCAAAAATCTTTACCAAAATAATTATATAGTATAAATATGTTTGATTTATATATTAATTAAAATTGATAAAAAGTTCGGGAAACACACTAAGAATCATTGCCGTTGTCTCGTTGCCATCTAACACAACCGCCAGATACAGAAATCGTGTGTTATAAAACCCGCTTTCAACGGTAAACTTTTGGCAGAGCCACTAATCTGATCGCCCAAAATCCCTGCAAAACCCTGTCTTTCATCCTTCAGCCCGTCTTGGACATTCAAGAATGAGGGCACTCGTCATAAAACGAGGTAAACGTTGTAAAAACGGTTTCTTTTTATCGTTTTATTTCTCCATTTGTTGGGATATTATAGAATTGCGTATCAATAATAGGATAGTTGATTTCACATGCTTTTCATAAAATATTTTCCACCCCTCCATTTTATTTAGTTTTCAATGGGCAAGGGGATGCTCTCAGTTGTTTTTTTGTCTGGCTTATAAGATTATTTGAGTTAAATACGGGGTTTGCTTTATTTTTAAATTCATGCTACTTTTGATTTTTATTTAATTTTAAATGTTATTCATCTTTCTCCTTCCAGGTTTTGCTGCAGGCTTGAAATCTCAGTTTGAATTGACACAGTGTTGTCTGTGTAACTTTTGTAAGAGATCTTCATTTTGTAATTATGGACCCTCTGATGTGGATTCTAACAGGGAAAGTGAAGGGCTCTTCAAAGAAGGAAGGTGGACGAGTTCTCACATTAATGCTGGAGATGGTCAAAATTTGAGCAAACATGAAGTCGTTAAGCGAGTGGTTGAGAATGTGTGTCAGATTTTAAACAGTGGTCCCTGGGGGCCTTCCTTAGAGAAAGCTCTATATTCATGTGACCATAAACCTCATGTAGATGTGGTCATTGGAGTGTTGAGGAGGATGAAGGATGTCGATTTAGCTGTCAACTACTTTAGATGGGTTGAGAGGGTAACCAATCAAGTGAATTCTCCCGAAACGTACAATTCACTTCTCATGTTAATGGGCAGATGTAAGAAATTTCATTGGTTTGAACACGTTTTGGAGGAAATGAGTCTTGCTAGATTTGGTCTTACTTTTGAAGCAAGTGTGGAGTTAGTTTCCAGCTGTGTGAAGGTGCAAAGATTGAGAGAGGCATTTGATCTTATCCAGACCATGAGAAAATTCAAATTCCGCCCGGCATTTTCAGCTTACACAACTCTCATAGGTGCTCTGGCTATGGTGCATAAGCCTGATTACCCTGATCTCACGCTTACCCTCTTTCATCAGATGCAGGAGTTAGGCTATGAAGTTAGTGTACATTTGTTCACGACTTTAATTCGTGTGTTCGCTCGAGATGGCCGAGTTGATGCTGCTCTCTCCTTGTTGGATGAGATGAAAAGCAATTCATTTGATGCAGACATAGTTCTATATAATGTGTGTATAGACTGCTTTGGTAAGGTTGGTAAAGTGGACATGGCATGGAAATTCTTTCATGAGATAAAAACCCATGGTCTCATGCCTGATGACGTATCATATACTAGCATGATAGGAGTTCTCTGCAAAGCTGGCAGAATGGCTGAAGCTGTTGAGTTGTTTGAGCAGATGGAGCAGAATAGGGCAGTTCCGTGTGCATATGCTTATAATACCATGATTATGGGTTATGGGTCTGCTGGGAGGTTTGATGAAGCATATAATTTACTGGAAAGGCAAAGGCTGAAGGGGTCCATACCAAGTGTGGTTGCATACAATAGTCTTCTTACTTGCTTTGGGAAGAAAGGAAAGGTAGACGAGGCCTTAGAAATTTTTAACAAGATGAAAAAAGATGCCATGCCCAACCTCTCTACATATAATATTCTCATGGACATGCTTTGTAGGTCTGGGAAAATTGATGCAGCTTTAGAAATGCAAAATGACATGAAGGCAACTGGCCTAGTTCCAAACATAATGACTGTTAATATTATGATTGACCGATTGTGTAAAGCTAACAAACTGGATGAGGCTTGTACCATATTTCAGGGCTTGGATCATAAAATTTGTGCCCCAAATAAATATACATTTTGTTCGTTGATAGATGGCTTGGGTAGGCATGGAAGAGTGGATGATGCCTATAGATTGTATGAGCAGATGTTAGATTCTGATGAGACACCAGATGCAATTGTCTATACGTCCCTCATCAGGAACTTTTTCAAATCTGGCAGAATGGAGGATGGACATAAAATTTATAAGGAAATGCTTTACAAAGGCATTTCTCCAGACCTCACACTCCTTAACACCTATATGGATTGTGTTTTCAAAGCAGGTGAAACAGAAAAAGGCAGAGCTTTGTTTGAGGAGATTAAGGGTCGGTTTACCCCTGATGCACGAAGTTACTCGATTCTTATTCATGGCCTCATAAAGGCCGGCTTTGCTCGCGAAACGTATGAACTATTCTATGCAATGAAGGAACAAGGGTGTGTTCTTGATACCCTTGCTTATAATACTGTTATAGACGGATTCTGCAAATCAGGTAAAGTAAATAAAGCTTACCAGCTCTTGGAGGAAATGAAAACAAAAGGTCATCAACCAACTGTAGTTACCTATGGTTCTGTCATCGATGGGCTTGCTAAGATTGACAGGCTTGATGAGGCCTATATGCTATTTGAAGAAGCAAAATCAATTGGTGTGGAATTGAACGTAGTTGTTTATAGTAGTCTTGTGGATGGGTTTGGAAAGGTGGGTAGAATTGATGAAGCATACCTCATCATAGAAGAAATGATGCAAAAAGGTTTAATGCCGAATGTCCAGACATGGAATTGCTTGCTTGATGCACTTGTGAAGGCAGAAGAAATAGATGAAGCCCTTGTTTGCTGGAATTCTATGAAAGACTTGAAATGCGCACCTAATATTGTAACCTACAGCATTATTATAAATGGTCTTTGCAGAGTTCAAAAATTCAACAAAGCATTTGTGTTTTGGCAGGAAATGCAGAAACAAGGGTTGAAACCTAATGTGATCACTTATCTGACCATGATATCCGGGCTTGCCAAAGCTGGAAATATATTGGATGCTGATAAACTCTTTGAGAAGTTCAAAGCAAATGGAGGTGTACCCGATTCTGCCTGCTACAACACAATGATAGAAGGGTTAAGCATAGCAAATAAGGCAATGGAAGCATATAAGCTGTTTGAAGAAACCAGGTTGAAAGGTTGTAACATATACACCAAAACTTGCGTAATACTTTTGGATGCCCTGCATAAAGCTGAATGTCTCGAACAGGCAGCAATTGTGGGTGCTGTATTGAGGGAAACAGCTAGGGCACAGCATGCTGCCAGATCATGGTAATATTGGAGACCCTTTTCTTTGTTGGCGACAGGGGTTGTACTTGCTTGTGGAACATCATGTGGTCCTTCAGTATGTTATCAAAGAAAGACTGAAGAATAGCTAGTCAGCTTTGTCCTATTCCGTTCCTACATGTTGAATGAGTGAATTTGGGATTCATGGAGGTAGTTCTTATATCCACTTCAAAATTGTTGATCGCTGATTCTAAACTGTGTATGCCAAACAACTTGGATGGCTATAACAAAAGTGGCTTCAGAGGTATGGTTTCACATCTGAAATACTACATTTCTTGGTTCTGAATCTTGAAATTGCATGTTGTAGTTTCCGGAAAATGCTTTTTTCTTTTTTGAAGTTACCTCCACTAATTGGAGCTTGAGAAGCTATCTGTTGGTTCTCTTAGAGACATATAACAAACTTCCATCCTTCAATTTTCCTTATCGTAGCTTGATTATTAATTGCTTTAGAACCATCGAAAGTCAGACATCCTTTTTCTGCAGCTCGTGGTAGATTTACATTGCATGCATTCATAGAAATGTATCCATAGTCATTCAGGATCCTTGAGAAGGTATATGCACTTATCTTTGTAACCAAAATCTGTTATCTTTGTTAAACTCTTGTTATTAATTTCTTTTCATACCAATTGTAGGTAGCTAATAGCTTCAAATGGTCTCATCTGCAGTTTTGCGACGCATGCATACTGTAGCACTCCCTTGTTCTATACTCTCTCCTGTAGCCATGGCTGTTGGCTGTTGCTGTCAAGATAACAGAGCTTGGTGAGCTGGTGCCAAGATTTTTCCCAAATGGCTGGCTCCTAATCTGCCTCGACCTTTGTTCCCCATAATACACCGGAAATATTTGTATTACTGGTTGGCTAGCACATGAAGAGCACGAGCATGCGCGCGCATGCACACACATTTATTTATACACTCACATACTGGTGATACTCTTGTGATTTGGTAAGAGAAATACTCTCCAGGCCTGGTTTATTATTGTAAGCGTACAATGAGCAAAATGGGGGAAATTTTCTGATATCTTTCTTTTGAATAACTTATGTACATCATAACAGACGTTTCAAGAAAACTAAACATAGGCATGGACAAGACTATCTGCTGTTTACGTCTTATACACATTACTGCATTTTGATATGTCATGAGAAATATCAATTTATGTAAAGTAGAAAATGGAAAATGCTAAAAGATGGGTATACGGGCTCAAAAAGTCGTGCTTATCTATTTGGTTTTAATTAGAGGAGATAATGAGGGGAGTTCGAGTATAATTGTTCAAAATTTACTTATCTTAATTTTGTAAATTAATCTAAAATTTGAATTAAACAGTTAAGTTGAGTTTAAAAAATTATTTAAATTTAAATTTGAGTTTAATCAGATTCAAAACTATTTTCAAGTCTAATTGAACTAAGTTGAGTGGCCACTAGTTTAAATGGTATTCTAAATGTTTATCCTTTGTCAGCTTAAAAATGCAAACTTGGAAGAGGAAAGTGTTGTTATTAATGGTTGTTAAAATCTGAAGATATGCTGAAGTTTAAAAAATGTGTATTCTACACATGCAAACGATTATTTATAAATTATAAACTTATTGAATTTTAAACAATAAAAATAAAATTATTTATGATTATAAGCATAAAAATATTTAAAATAAAAAACTAAAAAAAGAAATAGAAAAGTAAGAAATTTTGAGGGAAATTTTGAAAACATAAATTTAAAGAACCTAATTAAGGAAATGATTGAAAATTTAAACGAATTTATATTAAGAATAATAGCGAAATTTCGTATTATGCAATAAAAATGTTTATTTTTTCTTAATATAGTATAAATATGTACATATTGAATGGCCGAAGGTAAATTTGAGAAAATGACATTTTGCTTCAATTTCACCACATTAAAAAAGATTTGAATCCTTTTCCTTCCGCAGGAGAGAGAAAAAGAAAAGGCAAAAAGGAATTTTCTTGATTAATTTCCTGTTCAAATTTATCCTTGACGCGATTCAGTTCTGGTTGTTGCGACTTCGGTATTAAGGGACCAAACCGGAGCAAACGAAACCGCAGAGGACTGCGCAGTCTAGAAATGACCGTTGCGAGCCCTCTTCGACTTCTTTGCCTCCTCCCGAGATTCAAATTCACATTATGACCGTTACCTAATCTTTTCACCTTCCTTTTTCTTAACCCATCATCTTATATCAATCCTCACCAACCCCTTTTTCCTCTCACAAAGAATCGTTTCCACCTTAACAGTATTTCTGAGTTCTTGAAGAAGTTATGCAAGAAAAAATGGCACTGAGGCCTCTCGACAATGCCTTGCCAATCGCTCCTGAAAGACCCAAAAAGCAAGCGAAGGTCACAGCCCCAGCTCTCAAAGAGAAGCAATTGCCTGATCCTGGTGTCAATGATGAAAACAAAGTGCCTCCGCCGCCATCGTCGTCGGCAGATGCCTCTATTGACTACATTTCCTCTGAAAACCTGACAGCATTTCAAGACCCAGCCGTTAAAATTCAGGTATTCTTTTGATTACCTGGGATCTTAGTTTTCCTCTGTGAATATATCGCGTCTGGAATTTTTTAATGAAAATCCACTTTTTGGATCATTCTCCTCTTTTCTTTTGTTGTTCATTTTGGATGTTTGAAATTTTTATTAGGGTTTTGTTGGTGGGTTAGAATCCAAAGATTGGTTGAAGGTGTGTGAATCGTTAAACGATGCTAGGCGATTTGCGATTTATCACTCAAATCTCTTGCTGCCAATTCTGTAAGTTCTACTATTTTCCTTCTAGGGTTCATTTTTTGCCTCACTTCATCTGTATTTACGGAGAGATGTGCGGTGGACTAGGGACAAAGTGCTGTTAGTGATGGTGAAGGCAATGAAGAACCCTAGAAGTGCACTATGCAAGACTTCCATCATGGCTTCTTCTGATATATTCAAGGCCTTTGGTGGAAAGTTACTTGAGCCCACTTCTGATGCATTTAACCAGTTGGTAATAAGCAGTCTATGCTCTTCAATAAAGTGTTTCCTAGGTGTGAATTTCCACTGTTGCAGCCCTTATTTTTCTGGTTTTCTAACAGTTGCTGCAGCTGCTCCTAAAAGCTTCCCAAGATAAGAAATTTGTTTGTGAAGAAGCAGACAGGGCACTGTTGGCAATGGTGGATTCCACGGCGCCTCTTCCTTTGCTTCAGAAGCTTGGTGCATACGTGGGGCATTCAAACCTTAGGGTCAGGGCAAAAGCCGCAATTTCCATCTCTAACTGTGTTGCCAAGATGGTACGCTATAACATTAACTTTTACAGCATTCATGAATACAACTTCACGCACTAGCACCTGAGAATTTTTGAGCCCATGTTTAAAAATGTTGCTTAGGATCTGAAAGGGATGGAAGAGTTTGGCTTGGTTGAATTATTAAGAATTGCAGCAAATTTGTTAAATGACAAGCTCCCAGAAGCAAGAGAGGCGGCTAGAGGGATTGTAACTTCACTGTATGGAGCAACTACAGAGGGTAAAGAAGAGAAGCAGGAGTCATGGCAAGGCTTTTGCCAATCTAGTTTGCCGGCAATTCATGCACAGGCTATGATTAAACTTGTTTCTGGTTGATGTATTTAGTGCCTGAGGAGATCAGATTGAAGTAGCTTTTAGCTGCAGTTCTCATTAGTTGTAAGATTTGGTTCCCTCCTGTAAAAATCATGTTTACATGATTGTCTGCTTGAGGTGGAATATCTATTATTATAATTCCATCATTTGTTTTCATCTACTGAAATTGGACTAGTAATGTCCAAAATAATTCCGTGGATTATTATATGAGATTTGATTTCTTATACTTCACAGCTGTGTTTCAAATCATAGAGCATAATTTCTTCCCCATGTCAACAGTGCCAACTTGTTACACATTATCCAGTAGCATATAATTTCCTCTTCAGATTAAATTTTTCTTCAAACAGTATCTACAATAAATATGACTCACGAATAGATGAGAATGACATGTATTAATCTACTTTGGTCCTCAATTTTGATCCTCTGTGCTAGAAATGCTTTTCAATGTGCAGTGTCCTTCGACACTCCTGCCAAGTTCCCTTCGCATAAGAATAGCCTGAATTGAGAAAGTAACAGAAGCTCATATGATTTCCCTTTTTTGAACTTACTAATGCAACAACATGCTTTGATTTTGAAGGTCCAAGATCTTTGAAAAAGATTGTAGGGCAACAGAAATTGGTGGCATCTGCTATGGTTCTCAATTTTGATCCTCTGTGCTAGAAATGCTTTTCAATGTACAATGTCCTTTGACACCTTTGCCATGAAGGTTCCCTTCGCATAAGAATAGCCTGAATTGAGAAAGTAACAGAAGCTCATATGATTTCCCTTTTTTGAACTTACTGTTGCGGACATTGTCATTAGTCATTGCCCACTAACCAAAGGAGAAGTTGCAAGATATCAACATATCTCAAGAAAAATAACTCTTCCAAATCCCACATAAGAAGATGATAACTATGATGTATTGCAGGGGAAACTAATCTAATCATCTTGACAAGTCCAAGTCATTGTTGAAAGGCGTATGTAAGTTCATTAAAAGAAGTTACATTATTGTCGGAGCTATATGAGACGATCCTCGCTCTTTTCATGGCGGCTTGTTGCTACTAAGGTGTAATTCTACTTTTCTAATGTCCAAGAGTCAACAAAGAGCCCAAACTAATATCTATTACTCTTCTGAACTTGGCAAAATGTTCACTTGTCACAGAGGAGCATATCAAGATTTTGAAGAATAATGTGTTGTTAAATGAGGAATGGAAGAAAGAAATGAATAAAACCCAAAATTTACTAGTTATAGTAACATACTTGAACAAAAGAGAGATTCAACGACAGAGAGCCAATCCCATTTTCACTTTCTACCACCAATTGAGCGTCTCCACACTTTTATTTTTCTAAACCATCATTTCCATTAGACAGCATATTGGAGTCAACTTCGTCATCTATGATGCAGGTTTGTTTCTCAAAATAATAATAATTGCCTAAAAATAGTAAGCATTGAAGAGAATAGTTATCAAAAAGAGTAATTATTTTGTAAATTGTGTTACTTTGATAAGAAAAAATTCTTATTTATTTATATCAGTCATCATAGCCTGCAATTTGATAAGTTTTTGTATATTAGCATACATCAATCTAGATAACTAGATTTTCGTAACTTCACATTTTAAGTATTTGATTTCATAGATTTTACTATTTCAACAATAGACCTCTTGTCATTTTTTCAATTTAGTTAATGAGTGATAAACATTGTATAACAAATTAATATCTGAATTTTCATGATTGACATAGCAAAGTAAATATCACAAACAATATAATTCAAGCATATTTCATCAGTGTGAGAGCCATCAATATTTAGATAGTAAAAGAGGTTTAACGCGCACTGCCGCCTATCACCTTTGGTTTCTTGATACCGTTTTCCTTTCTTTGTTTGCTCACCCCCTTAGTTTTTCACTCCTTACTTTCATTCTTGATGGATTCAATCATTTCTATAGGTTCCACCACGTGAACTGCTGCATGTCTTACCTTTACATCAACATCAAACAGTTTCTCTATCCGCTAAAACAACTGCATCATTATCATCACTGCTACTTTTAAACAACTTGTCTCCTTCCTTAGACTCATGAACTCTATAATTATCTAAACCCATGAAACCCTTTGGTTTCTCTTGTTGGTCACCAAAAAAACCTTTGAATTTATATTTTTTATGTCATCTTTTCTTTCACCGTCCTTCCTAGAATAGTTAGATGCCGCATGCACTTTCTTATGTGCATCTTTTTACTTCTTTCTCAACTTAATCTTCTGTTCTACTTTTAAAATATTTTTCCCATAATTGTCAGTGGCTAACGACATTGTGCGGCACAAAGGCTTCTTAAAACTACGACACACAACACATAGTGCGTTGTGTATCATATTAAAGTATGATGTAATATTATATGATACTTGAAATATATTTATATTGTTAATAATTTTTTTACAAAAATACAATATAAATAATTTTTACATGTTAAACAATTTTCAACTTTTTATCTTAAAAAACAAATAAAAAGAATTAGTAAAGAACTAACTATTAAATTTGTGAAAAATTAGATTTTCAAATATAAATAATAAAGAATTTTACAAATATTCAGCCACTTATTTTGAAAATTTTCAAAATCTAAGTAAATTTAACCATTTAATTTGTCAAAATTTGAATTTGCATTAATACTCAACTATAATTGATAAAAAAAAAATTTAAACTTTAAATCAAGTCCAGTCTATTAAACAAACAAAGAAGAAGAAAGGATAAAAAAAAAAAAAGAGTAAAAGTCTACTAAAGAAAAAATAAAAAATGGCAAAGAAAAACAAAAAGAAAAAAAATAAGAGAAAAGAAGAGTGCACGGATAACATATGTTAAAACTACTCAAAATTTGTTGATAGAAAAAGAAGACATATGAAAATATTTCTAATTATTTTGAATTTGTTTGAAACAAATAATGAAAACCCTACAAATTCTTAAAAATACATATCAGTCAATAATCATGTTTTAGGATTTATTTATAACTAAAAATGAGATTTAATACAAGTGAATCTTTATATTATATTTTGTTTCTCCTTTGGAAAGGCATCGAAATGGAAAAAAAAAAAAAAATTCCAAATCACCATCTTATGAGATACGCTATAGGATCACATTGCACCACAAATGTACCATATCTTCTAAAACGGTGCCGCTGGCACGCCATTTTTGGCACCATTTTGCCCCATTGACAAGATTTTCCCCAATCAGTTTGCTTACTAGCCTCAACATCAAAATCATTCTTGGTGGACTCCTGTCTTTCATTCTCCCTTGCCTTCCTGACCATGTCCTGAATCTCCTCGAATCCCCTCTCTATTTCCAGTTCATCCACATGAACAAATTACTCAACACAACTATGTTCCAAGTCCATTTTCCAGTTCACATTTCCGCCCGACACAATTTCGCCTTGATTTACTTTTTTGCATTTCCTCTCACTTCAAGTACTGAATTGAACTTATTCCCACTCAAGATTCCAGTTTTATCGTCACTGCCAGCAGAACCCAGAATCCAAAAACCCCAAACAATCTGGAAAACGTAAGCCCCAAGCAGCCACAGTCCGTATTCCAAGATTGGAGTTATGGCCAATTTGCCAACACTTCCATCAACACTAGCTCCGTCAAACTCCGTGAATTCTTCAAAATCTTGAACTTCGTACTTGTCAGACTTGTCATATTCTCTTGCCTCCTGAACACTACTAGGCTCTTTGATTTCTCGAAAAGGCTGGAACTTGATGGGGGTGATCAGGTTTCGAGGTAGTAGCTTGGAGCTGATGGGCTTCTTGAAGGTTTTGAGGATTTTTCTGGTGCAGGTGATTTTCGTAAGGCAAATGGCAAAAAAATAATGCTACGTTTATTCTCAAATTTTTTTTAGTGTGTTTATAAGTATTTTTATTTTAAAAATTATATAAAAATTTAAGAAAAGATAAAATTTTTAAAATATAAGTTATGTTTGTTTTGTAATTTTTTATTTTAAAAACATGTACTTAATTATTTTATTTTTTAAATTTTATTTCTTTATTTTTATATTTTTATATAATTTTTAAAATAAAAATACTTAAAAATATATTTAAATTTAAAAACGAACATAGTCGTAATATTCATATTTTGGGGGAAATTTGCTAGACAACTTTAGGAGTAGGAAAAAAATTTAAAAGGAAAAAGGATAGAAAGCGGCAGTGAAGAGATGATTTAGATGAATATAAACTTGAATCAAATCTCTTAACTCAATTTTTTTAAATTTGAATTTAAATTTAAATATGAATTAAAAAATAATTAAATCTATAAAAATATTCAAAATTTGAATTTGTACTCAATTAATTTGAGTTGAAAATCAAAGTTAAGAGAACAACTTATTTGCAAAGGAACGTCTAGCAATTACCATAAAAAACAAAATAAGAGAAGCACATCCGTCACGTGCCGCCTGCGAAACCAGCCGCCAAGAGCCAAAGACCTGCAAGGAATCACCACCAAGAAGTACAATATTATCTCACCACCTCCACCAATGAACGAAACTCTTCCACGGTGGAGCAACTAAATAAATGCCATCTGTACTTCCTGTCTCCACACCATTGCCCGAACCAAACAAATCCACGAACAACCCTTACAAAAGAAGACAAACACACAAAACCAACGTCCGCAAAAACCCAAAAGACAACCCTATACACCAACCAGAAAACATCTTTTTCCCCAAGCAAACGCAACACAGCACGGCCAAGCACATAACGGCCGCCATTGACCTACCTCTGTTTTTCTCACCTTTTCGGAAACAGACCATGAATAAAAGGAAAACATGCATACAAAAAGAGTAACAGCCTAAACTTTGAAGCTTTTATGGACTCCAGGCTCCGTGGTGTCCCCCTGTCAACCACCCAGATGGGCCCAAATGCCGCTCCTTCTTGCAACACCGCGTCAGGTATCAGAGCTCCTCTAACTGTCGATGAATCTGACTTTGACTGTTCTGTTTCACCAAAAAGTCCTAGAAATGGCACTACTAGCAGTTATCCCAGTGGTAGTGAGCTTGAGTCTGAGGGCTTTGCCAGTGGTGAAGATGATTTCGAAACCGCCGCCACTGGGAGGCATTTTGTGACTGACCAAGATGAGGAGTTTCTTGAAGAAACTCACTTTGTTAAGGAGTATGCATTTTCTAAGCCTTCTTTGATTAAGCCAAATGGAGAAATTGGTCAACGGAGTAGTAATAGTAATGCACTCACATTTTCTAGGGCCTATGTGAAGAAACCATATGAAGCAAATGCTCAAGAAAGTGTTAATTTTACCAGAAAAGCATTTTTGGTGCCTTTCACCGGAAAGCCAGATGAAAAAATTAGTGAGGGAGTTAGAATTGTTAACGATTCTGATGCTTCAACTTCAAGATCATTCTTGAGTGAGTCAGGTGATGAGCATGATGTTTTGGATAATGGTGATTCTCTGCCTCTTGTGGTTATAACAGATGAGGAGGTTTGGGGAAATGAGCCGATACCAGTTGTGGGCATGGAATCTCTATTGGTGCAAAAGTTGCAAATTCCAATCGCCCAGATATCTTTGGACAGTGATAATGAATCTGAGAGCAGTTTGGTTTCAGAAGACGATGGTTTCTCAGGGGTTGCTAGGATCCCAAGCGTTGAAGTTCTGCCTAGACTTAATAGTGCCCCAATAGCTAGAATTTCAGAGGTGGATGAAGGGGATGAGCATGACTCACGACCTGAGAGTATGGAATTTATTGAGGAGTTGGGGACTAGTGATAGCCTTTTGGAATCTAAAGATGAAAAGGGGCACTTTGATGTGGACCCTGTTAACTGTGTCATATCAGCTGATCTACTCCAAGACAAAGCTCCTGACCCCAATAAAGAAGCTAAGGCTAATTCTTTGAGAGTGGACAAAGAATGTAATTGCAAATTTGAACAAGAGCAGGAGGAAGATCTCTTGCTCTTAAATGAGGAGATCCGAGAAATTGATGTGATTGCTGATCAAAGAAAGAGTGTGGATTTGATTGATCAAGGAAAGCCCACCAACCTTGGTTGTACTTCTTTCATTGCTCCAGTCGCAGAACTGGGGTGCCTCTGTGGAACAGTTAAGCTGATGGAGCCTGAAGGCACTGAACTGGGAAGCTGCAGCAATTTTGGGGCTGCTTCTGTGGATGATGGGAACTTAAAGCGCTGTAATACTAGTTTAGAGGATAATCTTGTCTTTGATCAGGATATCGTAATTGATAAACTGGAAACTGAAAGTGAGCAAGAGAATGACAAGCCAGTTGAGTCCATTAGCTTTATTACGGCCCACAAAAATGAATCTGTTTATCGGTGCGATGACATCAAAGAAATGTCTCATGACCATTGTCACCAACTTTCAGAGATACCTGAGGTTGTCACAGGAGGCCTGCAGGTAGATACATCAGATGATCTTGGGAATGACGTTAGCTTGACTGGTCTAACTAAGGCTTGCCAATCTGTCCTCGAAGGTAAGTTGGACCAGGAAGCTGAGAAAGCAGCCGAACAAAGTGTACTTTTATCTGGGGAGGTGGAACATTTAGCCTTTCACATTGAGACTAAGGAAATGGAAGCTGAAATTGAGCAGGAGCATCCGACTTCTCTCTCTGGTGGAGAGTCCTTACTAGATCAAATGAAAGAGATAGATGGTCGGATCATCACAGACTCAGATGAGACTCTGGATGTGGATTGTAGAATAAATGACGGTAAACTAATAATTGATTCTGCTGCAGTGGCTGCATCTTTCAAGACTGATAAAGGTGCTTTGTCAGATGACAGCACGGTTAAACTTGTATCTGTTGATTGTATAGAGAGATTTTCTGTAGAAAGCAACTCTGGCGATCTGAACTCCATGATCCTCTCCACTAGGCCCATTATTGAAGCAAGAGGTCCTAATCTTTCTGATCCTTCCTTGTCTAATTGTGAATTAGAGGAGGCCTTGAGTGAAACGGAGAACAAGCTGCTTGAGAAAATACAGCAGATACAAGCAAAATATTTGTGGCTTCTGTGCCGGTTGTGCTGTTCTCCTGAAGATTCTGTAGCTTCCAAGGTTTTATACCAGCTGAAGACTGCTGAGGCAAGGATCTCTTCACAGCATTCCCATCTTGATTCCACCAAAAAGGCAGCCATGAAACTTGAACCATTGAAAAGGGACGATTTGGATTTTTCAGTGTGCATCCTGGTTATTGGAAAAACTGGAGTTGGTAAGAGTTCAACTATAAATTCCATTTTTGGAGAAAAGAAAACCACAGTTGATGCCTTTGAGCCTGCCACATCGCACGTGAAAGAAATTATTGGTATGATTGATGGTGTCAAACTCAAGGTCTTGGACACCCCAGGTCTTAGTATTCCTCTGATAGACCAAACCATCAACCGAAAAGTATTGGCATCAATTAAGAGAGTAATGAGGAGGTCCCGACCTGATCTTATCCTATATGTTGATCGCCTAGATACACAAGCCAGTGAGCTGAATGATTTTCCTCTACTGAAGTCAGTTACTTCTTGTCTTGGTTCATCATTGTGGCAAAAATCTATTCTTGCTTTGACCCATGCAACTTCAATACCTCCGGATGGACCCACCGGACATCCTTCATGCTATGAGGCATTTGTTGCTCAGCAATCAAGGGTTTTTCAACAGCTTGTTAGTCATTCAGCTGGGGATCCACTGCTGATGAATCCTTGTTCAAAGATTCCTGTATGTCTAGTTGAAAACCATCCAACTGCTATAAAGAATGGGTACAGTGAAACACTGCTGCCCAGTGGAGAAAGCTGGAGATCGTGGCTCCTCCTTTTGTGTTACTCAATCAAGACTTTATCAGAAGTGAGTTCTGTGGTCATGACTCAGAATACCTTGAATCTGAGGAAGCTGTTTGGTTTGCCGATTCATTCCCCATCTCTGTCATACTTGTGTTCGTTGTTTCAGTCTGATGTTCATCCAAAACTATCCAATGATCACAATGGCGAGACTGTTAACTTGGATGTTGAACGAGTTCATTCATCTAATTCTGACCAAGGAGAAGACATTGAGTATGAAAATCTCGCTCCTCATAAGAAGCTATTGAGAGAAAAAATGCGAAGGTTTGGGGACTTCAGAAAAGTGGGAATTGGTGCCGGTGATGAGATTTATTTGGAGGCAGTTGTGGGTGAAGGAACAGGTAGCCTACAAGCTGTACCAGTTCCACTACCAGACATGGAACTCCCACCTTCCTTTGATGGGGGCAATCCTTCTTTGAGACACCGAATTTTGGAACCGTCTTCCCAGCTTCTTGCATGGGCAAATTTTCACTCCAATGGATGGGACCATGACTTTGGTTATGATGGTGTGGTCATTGAAGATAAATTTAAGGTTGAGAGTCGCTTTCCAGCAGTGATTTCAGTTCAGCTCGACAAGGATAAAAATGAATTAAATATCATGTCACATTCATCTACCTCAGCAAAGCATAAGGACAAGGGATCAACCATGGCGCGACAAGATGCGCGGACTTTTAGAAAGAAACTAGCTTACGTCCTCAAGTGCAAATCCAGAATCAGGAACTTTCTTGGGGAACACGCCATGTCAGGGCTCGAAGTTGAGAACCAGATTGCAGTTGGAAAACGGTTAATGTTGGTGGGAAATGCTGGAGTTGTTATATCTCAAGATGATGAAGCATATGGTGCAAACTTGGAATTATGGAGGAGGGACAAGGATTATCCTATAGGTCCGGATCAGATGTCTCTGGGGCTTTCTGTTATGAGATATAGAGGTGATCTTACATGCGGATGCAACCTGCAGTCTCGGTTTTCTGTCGGTAGGAACACCAAATTAAACATCAGGGCCGGTTTGGACAACAAACTTAAGGGGCAGATTTCTATAAAGACAAGCAGTTCGGATCCGCTTCAGATTGCTGCTCTAGCTTTTCTTCCCATTGCCAAAGCCATATTCAAGAAAGTATTCCCACAATCCACCAAGGATTACTCGGCATAGTTGCTGCTGTCAAGATTATTGACATGAAAAAATGTCACCAGCTGTCCTCGATCCTTTTCTGTTACTTCCTATGTTTTGCCTTTCATCATTTCTATACTTGGGACGTTTGATTTTTTGTATGCTCATTGCTGAACTCACCCCTTAGGGAAACGGTGTTACGGTCATTTGTGATGTTCTAGAATGGCATGTGAAAATTCTGGGAGTTCCAGGATTTCAATTCTCCAGGGTTGCCCGCATATGGCACGGGCATGATGTAATTTTGACGTAAAAAACTGAGGATTTAATTTCAGAGCCAGATGCATGAGAGATGGGTAGGGATAATCCTGAAAATATGCTAAGCATATTTATTGGAGCTTTTCATGTTATGTGAAAGCAGGAATAACGTAAAATGAGACGTGCATGGGAGGCATTTGAGGAATTGGAGATGAGGTTTGGCTGATCTTGACTGCAAAACGAAAGTAAAAGAGGAGTAGAGCAGTCTAATTTCCAGAGAAAGGTTAAAAAAATGTTTGATAAAGGTCTCCATCTAGCAAATGTCTATTAAGTGCAAAGTGGTTGTGTGATGAATTCTACATGTTTATTGAAGCTTCTTAGTAATTAGATTTGGTGAGGCATATATTTTTATTTATTTTCTTTTTTGGTTGAGGCGTAACTATGCTGCCCTGACTTAAATTAATTACGGCTGAAGCCACATTTTAAAACATAATTAATTTAATTGAATTGGAACTTCAACTTAAATATTTTTTTAAAATTTAATCTCACTATTTGATTCAAATTCTAGATTAAATTTGAGTTTTACATAGTTTAATACAAAAAAAAAAAAAAAAATTAAATAAGTATCAAACTTGAGTTGTTACGCAACTTCAACTCATTAACATCTCTAATTCCATTGTAAATCACAAACGATATTAGAAGTACATTTTAGTCCATCATTAATGTAATCACATTGGTTAACACTAGTAGGAAGACAATCCTTAATACGTAATGAACCTTTTATCTTTATTTTTTCTCACTTTTTAATAAAAAGATCGAGCTTGTGGCTGATATTAAAGCCCATTGGCTTGTAGTGGGGAGTGAACCTAAATGTATATTATGTTTAATTATATTTTCTACTAATTAATATTAAATTTTTAAGGCCAAAAACAACATGCTTTCAGAACCTAATTCATACTTTCAAAACCTAAATCTAACCTGGCATAAATTAACTTTGTGTGTAGTTTTCAAGCATTGGCAATGTCAAAGTGCCAATTCTTCATTTAATCCTTTTTGATAAAAATGTAAATTAAAAAAAAAAAGTAAGAAAAGCAGATACAAGTCCAAAGAAAAGTTGCAACATAACTTCACAAATCCTTTTTATTTATATTGAAATTTATATTATTTTTATCATATATATAAATATTTAAAATTTAATAATTACACATATTTATTATTAAATTAAAATCTACATCTACAAATATAATTATATTTATAAATATTTACCTTCAAAAAGCTAACCGTTACCCTCTCATGGAACAAAACTTTTACCAGTAACAGGATTCCCAACTAGACATTGCCCTTACCTTGCCAGTTCAATCTTGGGAGGAAAGGGTTTAAATTGAAAGGACAATGTCCTCCGGCGTACGGACGCCACTGCCTCATTTTATCCCTAAACAAAATCGAAAAAAGACTACATCATCGTAGAAAAACAAATCACTGCGTCTGCAAGAGCTCCATTCCATTCCATCTTTCTATTTCCTTCAATGGAAGGGAAGGAGAAAAAGCTCCCCATATGAAAGTGAGCGGAAATGGAACCAGCCCTATTCATTAAACCCTCAACTCCAGCAAATTTGTACTCTCTCACCAGAATGGCTGTGCATAATTCTTCTTACAGGGTAGGGCCCTTGCTACTTTCGCTCGGACGAACACGAGATTTCATCTGCTTAATCCCGTTTATAGCTTGTCTAAATTTTTCTTCTTGCCGGAGTGTTACGTGCGTTCTCGCCACCCCTCTTCAAACTTATGAATTTCTCTTTTTGGCCAAACAAACGCGCAAGAAAGTACAATCCTTTTGCAAATTATGGGTGTGGGATTGTATTGGAAGTTCTCTAGACTTTGTTTTGCTTGCTAATTATTGCTGTTTTATCTCGATATGTGTGCTGATGACTTGTCAGTAATGTGCTTTAAGTGAAAATCTGTAAAGTTGAAGGTTTTTGTTCCTCTGGAAGAATAGACGTGTATCAAATGTTTGATTTATTGCTTCCGCGCTTTCTTATTAAGACGCCTGTTGTTATTCGGTTGAAAATGTCGTGTCTTCAAAGAAAATTTCCGTTGCTGTGACCGCAAAGTCGCAATCCTTTTCTTAACATGATTTTTCTTGGATGTTACAGTAAGGTTTTGTGGTATGGTCAATGATGTCTTTTAAAAAGTTTAATATTGTGAAATGAAAGAAAGATGTCGAATGGAAACAAACGGCTTGCGATTTCTTTATCATATAAACTGTTGATGTTGTCCTCATAGTTAAAACATCTAACGTGGTGTCTCTAATTTGCTCAGGCCCTGTCACTGAAAAATTGCTCATCTTTTAGGAATACGACTGCTGTCAGCTTGTTGCATTTACGAAGAAGCTCTTCGGCAAAAGTCTTGTCCCTCTTGCATGGAACATACTATTCAACTTGCTCTGGTACAGGATATCACTCATCCTCAAAGCGAAGATCACGTGGACCTGTCATGGCAGCAAAAGGAAAATCTGGAGGTTGTCAAAAATCTTTAAATCATATAACATTTTAGGCTATGATATAAGATGGAGATTGCATTTTATTGCATTTCTACTGCTGAACCTTATATCCACTCCAGTGATAAGCATGTTTATGTTGTCCAGGGGAAAAACAGGAAGATGGAAAGTATAAGCACACAATTGACCTCCCTCAGACTGCCTTTGGCCTAAGAGCAAATTCTGTTGTAAGGGAGCCTGAAATACAAAGATTATGGGATGAAAATCAGGTGTTCAAGAGGGTCGCCAATAGGAATACTGGGGTCAGTTCTCCAGTAACCATTTGCATTGCACTTAATTGCTGATCTTCTGCTAATGTTATTTTCCATCTTGGTCAAGTGAATTCTAGCTGATGCTAATCATCTTGACAGGGCAGTTTTGTACTTCATGATGGCCCTCCTTATGCAAATGGCGATTTACATATGGGTCATGCACTAAACAAGATATTGAAGGATATTATCAACCGCTATAAGGTAATTCTACAATGGTGTTTCTTTTTTTGGGGTTGAAGTTTATGGTCCTGGAGGTCAATGCTCATATTCTGTCACATGCCACCTATAAGAAAGAGAGAATTTTCTGTAAATCCTTCTTGAAAACTTTTTCTAATTCAATTTTAACATATACTATTTTGCATATTTGTGCTTGTGAGCATCTCTGTGTTGATTCGTGCATGCTGTAGATTCATAGCTCTCCACATGCACTCTAAAATTTCTGTTGTAACTAATTCATTGTCTTTCTTTCAGCTTCTTCAGAACTTCAAAGTTAATTATGTGCCTGGTTGGGATTGTCATGGTTTGCCAATTGAACTGAAAGGCAAGTGTTAATCCTGATTTTTTTCCTGCATGATTCTGCTTAACGCATAGGCAGTTCAGTTTTCCATCCTATTGCATGTTTCGGTGACTGGACTTGATGAAAAAATATTGTTGAAAATTGTTAGAAAATATTTGAAATATTTTGTTTGATTTGGTATATATTGTATTATGTAGTTTAGGTGTCTAGGCATCATTTGTTGCCTAGTTCAGACAAACATTAGTGTTTTAAGTTTGGAATTTATTTTGCTATCTGTTGTAATTATTATCCAACCTCGTACTATTGAATTGAGGTGGTGGGATTTTTATCAATGAAGTTTGAGTTAATTCTTCCAACCAACTACATTTTAATAGAAATCTTGGTGAAGAAATTTGAATTGTTGATATGTGATTTCATTTACCTTGAATAAGCTTACGGACGCATCTCTGATTGTAATGGTAAGAATCAGTTAATCATGGCTCAAGACAAACGAGCCTCTGGTTGAATAATAATACAGAGACAGCACAATCAAAAGTAGTTTTATTTAAGCTGTAGCAGCCTTTGGATGCTTTGTAGCCCTGGTCCTGGTCTTTACCCCCTGCCTGCCCATCTGACCATTATCCACTACTGGAATCAATTGGCAGTCAAATAAGTGTATTACAAAAGTAGTTTTATTTAAGCTGTAGTAGCCTTTGGATGCTTTGAAGGCCTGGTGCTGGTCTTAACGCCCTGCCTGCCCATCTGACCATCATCCACTACTGGAATCAATTGGCAGTCAAATAAGTGACATGGTTCTGCCCATTGTCCGTTCTCAGTGTTGAGCATAGTTCAGTTTGGTTTCTTTGTCTTCACTCTTTGTGTATCTTAAATTTTAGCTTTGATTTTCTGGTGGAACTAATTGGTAATTTTAAATAAAAGTTGATCTTGTTGATTTATTTCAGTTTTGCGGTCACTGGATCAGGAAGCAAGAAAGGAGCTGACACCATTAAAATTGAGAGCAAAAGCAGCCAAATTTGCAAAATCAACTGTCAAGAACCAGATGGCAGCATTTAAGGTTGTACTTTAATTCATTAGATCATCCAATGGAAGAAAAAAGGTGCAATTTCACTTCTGTTCCAGCTGGAAATCATATCCAACTGAAAAAGAAGTACCTCATACTCTCCCTGCATGTGAATTATGTGTGATGCTTTCACCATTCAATAAAGGGTTTCTTTTATATTCTTTTATTCTCCAAACACCTTGAGCTGGGTGTTATATTTATTAAATTACCTCTTGCATACCTCCTAATCTTATTTAATGGAATTATATGAGCAACTTGGCTTCTAATTAGGAGTCTCCATCTAGGACTAAATTTATGGGTTTAAGTCTGATAATTTTGGAAGAAAGAGGCAAAATTTGTGATTTGTCATCTAATTACCTCTGTATAGCTTTTATGTCCTCTGGGGTACAGACGAAGTATGAACGCTACATGAAAACTATTTATTTTAATTCTGACAGCGATATGGCGTGTGGGGAGATTGGGATCATCCATATCTCACTCTTGATCCAGAGTATGAAGCTGCTCAGGTATTATTTGCACTATTTGAAGAGTCATTTGTAGATTTGAGTGATTTATGACTAATACGGTTGTATCTACATTTATAGTACGTAAATAATGATTTAAGTCTCAGTCACCTTAGCATGATTTCCTATTGTAACATATATTTGTTCTTGGAGTGATACTTATCTTCTCTACTTGATCCACATGAACTATACTAGATTGAAGTGTTTGGCCAAATGGCCTTACAAGGATATATCTACAGAGGGAGGAAACCAGTTCATTGGAGTCCCTCATCTCGAACTGCCCTTGCAGAGGCTGAATTGGAGGTAATTAATCCTTTTAACTTTTACTTGTCCTATTGAAAAAAAATATATCATTTTCAAGGTACCGTTCTCCAATTCCAAAAACAAATTAGAAAGTTGAGGGATGATTGAAACTGTCAGCTTTCGAGCTGAAAACTAAACATTATATTTTTCTTCTCTTGGTTTCAATTTTACCTGCAGTATCCTGAGGGCCATGTTTCAAGGAGCATGTATGCAATTTTCAGATTAGTCAATACCCCTACTTCCTGTAAATTGCTAGATGATTTCATTCCCAATCTGGGCTTGGCTATCTGGACTACAACTCCATGGACCATTCCTGCTAATGCTTGTAAGTTTCCATGGTTTTCAGTTGGAGATATATAGATGCATAATTTTGGCAAGGAGCTTGACGTGCTTTGTACTGATATTTCTGAAACTATAAGTGATCTGATAAACAGTAATGGGGTTTCCTTTACTTGAGAATTTGGTGAACTTTGTTTTCCAAAATGAATTTGATGTATATGTGAAGCATTTCCTTTTATTCTTATTAACTGGAAAACATGACAGGTGAAATGGCTATTATGTCACTAAAAGCCTTTGTATACTGTTCACCACAGAAAAATGCTTTTTTTATGCTTATCATTCGCCGTAGAAGAATTTCATTGTCCCTTGGTACCTTCTGAAATGTCTACTTATTTGAACCTAAGAATATTTTTGCACAGAATGATATTTGAATAGAAAAATTATTTTCCTGATAATTAATGATTCAGCTGGGAGCTTGATTTGTTGTTCCAACTACATTTTCCAAATGGTAATTCTGTGCAGAAATCATGTGATTTGAAAACTAAAAATCAGTTAAACTTTTGTTATAATTTTTTTTTTCTGGTTGCGGTCTATATATAAATATCTAAACTTCTTTAGGTCAATATTTCCACTCTATAATAGATATTAGATAGTGGCTTTGGAGAAATATTGCATATACCACATATTGGCCCGTTCTACAAGTCTTTCATTTTTTTTGGATCTATTGGATTAATGATCTATTACACATAGTTGTCCTGCTGTCTTGCCATGAAGCATACTCGTTTTGTATATAGCTCAGGATATAGCTTTTTTTTTGTCTTCAGGTGTCGCTGTCAATTCAAAGCTTCAATATGTTGTTGTCGAAGTTGATTCTAGTTCTGTGAACCTAACTGCACCATCAGTCAATAAAGAGAAAAGACTTGGCACTGCATTGAAGGGAAATGAAAAGCTGTACTTGGTTGTTGCATTGGACCTTGTGCCAGCTCTAGAAGCAAAATGGGGCTTGAACCTTATAGTAAAGGCAACACTTACCGGAGCAGAACTTGAAAATTGCAGGTTCTTTGAGTATATGCTAAGGAACTGTAACTCAGTACTTGTTAGTTTAATTATGCTATGAAGTTATGATGTGTGCTGTGTGCTCCACAGGCAACCTTTTAAATTGTTTGGTAGAAAAACTTCACTGTCAGGAAAATCGTCTATAGGGTCATCCTGTATATAGTATTTTACATATCACTGAAAAAGTGGATAAGGGTTACTTACATAGGCGCTTGAATGGTTGTAATCTGGTTACAGCTCCCTACTTTTGTTGTCTATTGGATTGTATGTTAGCAACCTTGGATAACCATAATAACTTGAAGATTGGAAGCACAAGTATACATTGATAACGGATATCTTGTTCTTGAAGATGGGAGACCTGTCTTGTAACTGGTCACATTGTCTTTGCCCAGAATTTTTGAAATGAACATCTAACCAAATATGTCACTCAGAACCCCTTCCCATTCCCCCAGCCAACTAAGGAGAAAAGGTGTGTGCCAACTTTGTTGGGTGCTATCGTCTGAAATATGCATTCACCTTCAGTTTTGGTCTTCATTTGCCCCTTCAGGTATGCTCATCCCATAGAGAGCAGAGAATGCCCAGTCGTTATTGGTGGGGATTATATCACAACAGAGTCAGGAACTGGACTAGTTCATACTGCTCCTGGCCATGGTCAAGAAGATTATGTGACTGGCCTTAAATATGGCTTGCCTGTTCTTTCCCCTGTGGATGATGAGGGAAAGTTTACGGAAGAAGCTGGGCAATTCAGTGGTCTTGATGTGCTTGGCAATGGTAATGTTGCTGTTATTGAGTGTTTGGACAAAAGCTCATCAATGATCATGGTTGAGCCATACAGTAAGTTGACCTCTGGCATTTCTAGTCAGCATGGTCATTATTTTCTATTATAATGTCATATGGAACAAAATTCTAGGTATGTTATCTACAACTCCACCACTTAATTGCAGAACACAAGTATCCATATGATTGGCGAACAAAGAAGCCGACAATTTTCAGGGCAACTGAACAATGGTTTGCTTCAGTGGAAGGATTCCGCAAGTCTGCTATGGATTCAATTAACCAAGTAACCTGGATTCCCCCACAGGTATCACAGAGCACCCCACTTTGATTTCTTGAAGATATTAGCAATATTCACAACTGTTGCTGCAATTTGCTTCTGGTTATCTATTGTTCTGTGAAAATGGTGGGAGATAATAATCTTTGTTGGAAGAGCTATTCTTTAATTTGTTACTGTATTTATCTTATCAAGCTTCACTGTACTTCAAAATAATTTATGTTATGAACAGGCAGAAAATCGAATTTCTTCCATGACGTCAAGTCGTTCTGATTGGTGCATCTCCCGACAAAGAAGTTGGGGAGTACCCATCCCAGCTTTTTATCATGTGGAGTCAAAGGAGCCATTGATGAATGCAGAAACTATTAATCATATTAAGTGTAAGAGCAATATATCTATTTGATATTTCATTTGGGAATTTTAAATCACTATATGTAACATTTGATGTTCCCTTGTTGCCTCCGCTGAGCCATAGATATACTTGTCATAACATTACCACCAAGCTGTTTATTTGATGTATCTGGGCCTTGTGCTATGGCTTATCAGGATCTTTTGATGTCAACAATTTGTTTTGGCAGCTATAATTTCACAGAAAGGAAGTGATGCGTGGTGGTATATGAAGGTAGAGGAATTGCTTCCTGAAAAATATCGCAATGACGCATCGAGCTTTGTAAAAGGAATGGATACAATGGATGTTTGGTTTGACTCAGGTATACAAAGATTGCATCATTTTTTGGCAAAAGGTCTGTATAAGTAAAATGTCGGCCTATTTTTTGATGTGCACAAGATAATCTTCCAAGTTTTGCTGATAAAATTTTGTTTCATTTGTCACATGTCAAATTATGTTATACTTGTTGATATGTACCTGCTATTTCATGCATCCTTTTCCATAAAAATATTTGTGCCGGACTAGAATAAGGGTTTCTTGTCCTCGCCAGACCTGTTTACTGTGTAGGGTTGACGTGGTTCATTTTTCTAAACATTCCTCTTTTATTGTTATAATGGGATCAATTCATCTATATTCGGAAAAATCTCCCTTATTTTTATGTAGTAAAATAAAAAATTGATCAAGTTTCCAAGTTGCATTGGGCCATTTGTCTGTTATGTTTTTGGTTATGTGATGGCATTACAGTTTTCTTTTTCATTTTGTAAAGCTGAATGTATCCTTTTACTTGAAAAACTGTTATTAAAAGTTACAGATGCATTGTCATTGTAAGTGTTTCATTTAACGAAGTGCTTAAGTTGCAGTTTTCTGGTTAAAATTAACTCTGTTACCTTTCCCTGGAAGTCAACACTTTTCTGAAAAAATAAACATATATAAGGAAGACAAAGCTAAATATAGATAAGAAAGATAATGCAGATTAAAATGTGAAGGAATATCTAGTTTCTTTACTTGTTTTTGGGTAGGTTCCATCTGAGAATGATTCACAGAACTCATGCATTTTATGAGATTGTGGTGAAATATTTTGAAGTGAAATTTTGCACATGAAAACCCTTTCTGTGCAAAACAAAAGGATGCCGCAAATATGTGCATTGTTTGCTTCAGTCTATCTTTTCAGTGGATTGAATGCATCCAGTAATCGGGGATGTTTGTGCACTCCATATCAGTAGACCAGATTGGGGAGTTTGGCTTTTCTTTTTTTATATCTTCTTGATACTGAAAAAGTGCTTAACATCCTGGGCAGATATAATTTTAATCCTGTTTGGTTATATTAGGTTCTTCCTGGGCTGCAGTACTGGGAAAGAGAAGTGGTCTTAGTTATCCTGCAGATTTGTATCTTGAGGGCACAGATCAGCACCGTGGCTGGTTCCAGAGTTCATTGTTGACAAGTGTTGCTACAAATGGTAACAAATGAAACAATCATCTTTTAGAATTACATGTCATAGAAAGTGATTCAAATCAATTTTTCCCATTCGATTCCCCAGCCCACCACATATAGCATCAAGCATCAAAATAAAACAAAGTGGTAACTTGATTGTTTTTCCAAGAACATGTCGTTAATCTGATAAATTTTTCAACAACCTACATGATGAAGTTTGCTATTTGTACTCTTTGTTTCCATGTTGTCCCATGAAATTGCAATTTTTAAGTAAAAAGTTTGGTATAGTCCCACATAATCTGCTGCTAGAAGGCAGAGTTTTGGATAAGGAATTTATTAATATTATTTTGTATCTTCAACACATTTTATACTATATTGCAGGAAAGGCTCCGTATCATGGTGTCATAACTCATGGATTTGTACTTGATGAGAAAGGCTTGAAGATGAGCAAATCTCTAGGAAATGTTGTTGATCCACGAACTGTGATTGAAGGAGGCAAGGACCAGAAGGTACTACATCAGACAGAGAATACTATTATGGGCTGATAGGTATCCTATAAAGAATTATATACTTCTTTGAAATACTGAATTTTTTATCGGCCTTCTTCGACAGGATTCCTTCAGTGCTGATGTACTTCGGCTCTGGGTGTCTAGTGTAGATTATACTGGTGATGTGATGATTGGGCCTACAGTCCTTCGTCAAATGTCAGACATATACAGGAAATTAAGAGGAACCTTGAGGTTTCTTCTGGGAAACTTGCATGATTGGAAGGTATGCCAAATCTTGATGCTTATTTCTCTGTTCAAACGTCTGAAGCAGATCTTTATTATGGCCCTCTGACACTCTTTGTAGCCAATATGGATTGATTTTTCTTGCATTGCTTGTAGTGCATCCATATTTGTCCAGTCACCATTTTTAATTGTCCCTTTATGATTAGAAAGATGCCTCCTTATCACCTTTTTTAAACTGTCCATTTATGGTTTCTTGATCTTTTTCAGGCTGATTGTGCTGTTCCTTATAGTGAGCTTCCGATGGTAGATCAATATGCATTATTCCAACTTGAAAATGTTGTGAAGAACATTAAAGACAGCTATGACAATTATCAGTTCTTTAAAATTTTTCAGGTATACATTGCAACGGTTTTCATATGTCTCATATACCCATCATTGCTTTATGGAATTTCATAATGCTTCTTTCATCATCGAACCAGACAATGATAACAAATACCGCATATACTGGTGAATAAATAAATAAAATGATAGAAGTACTGGTTTGCAGATAGCCATTTGGTACAACTGATTCAAACAAACTGAAATTTTGGAGAACTCAATACACCAAAATTGAGAATTATGTATCGATCCTAAAATTTCAGTTGATTTGGTATTTTACTGAATTAATGTCTATAAGATAGGTGATATCACTGTTTTTTATACTTGTTATTCTGGTGTTTCTTTATTTGATGTTTTTTGATTTTTTCCCCTGAAAAAAGAAGAATTGAAGAACAAGAAAGGGGAATTGATAAAGAAAGAAATGTAAAATGAAAAAGGAAAATGATCATGAAAACAACAAAAATAGAAAAATAATTTGATATCGGGTTCGGTATGTTATGCCTTTCTGATTTCAAAATTTCAGTTTGGATTTGATTCAATTGGTTTACCAAATTGTGAACACACTTGTCACAGAAATAGGAATTGAGTTTGAATTTGCACAATGGTTATCAATAACATGCCAATATCAGACAACAACATAAGGACATAATTGTAGTGCTAGAATAGAAAGTGGCCTAATCAGTCATGAATGTACCTTCATATTAGTATTTTAGAAAGAACAGGAATATTCACATTGAGTATGTTCCCACCTTAAGCATCTTGAGTGAACTTATTGATTAGAACTGAATTTTGCTTTAAAAGTTATTTCCTGAGATATTCTGAACTTTTAAAGGTAACCTTAAAACAGGATCTTGTTTTAGATTATATTTAACTTTTGAAAAAAATGTTCAATAATGTGTTTCTCAAAGTTTGTTATTTATATTTTTCATTTTTTCCTTCTAGATTATTCAACGGTTTGTCGTCGTTGATCTCTCCAATTTCTACCTGGATGTTGCCAAAGATCGACTTTATGTAGGGTAAGGATTCACCGTGGATTCATAAAGAGATGACTTTTATCATTTACTTCACATCATCATTGGCAAAGCAAGGATTTATTCCACTTCGTCAGCTAAGCTATTGTTTGACTTATAGCATTTTATGCAGCTTTTTTAACCAAACTCCAAAATGGAAGTGAAAAGTAATAGTTTGATGAATAAATCAGTGCCAGCACTATTTGTGCCTTGTCTTGCAAGAGTGCATTGGATATAAGAATTGATCCATGAATTATGTTGAGGATGATTTGCAACTCTTAGGAAGCACACAGAACCACAGAAATACAGCTAATTACAAACTTTTCTAGCTCCACCAAATCAAGTGTATGATGACGCCACTACCACAAGAATACCAATCCTGGCTGACACAAAAATTTAACCTTGTCACCTTCACAGACTGTTCTTGCTGTATTTTCTATTGATGTTGGGGCTGTATGAAGCGAAAAAACCACCGAGACTTTTGTTGGATGGCATCGCTGGTCTGCTATTAACTCATGTTTGGTTGATGTTTAAGGGCTTCCATTTTTGATAGCCACATAGCACTGGAAATTATTCTACACTCATGGTTGTAATTTGTGTGAAACTGGTTTATTTGAACATAAGAGAAGGATAGGAAATTATGTGGATCTGGGAAAGGAGTTGGGAATTCATTGTTTTCACCTTAAGACGTTGAATTATTTTATAATGCACCATAGGGTTTTTGGCATTCCTGTCCTTTTTTTTTGGCAATGCCTTACGAAAATTTTCAATCCATGTCTTGTAATATTTATTGAGGACATTTCTTTTTATTTTCCATTTCTTTTAGATGGCGGAAAGCTATAAATATATTATTTTAATCAGCAAGTTGAGAGTCACTTAAAATAAGATATTTGAAGTACTAAATAAACACTATTTTATCAAAAACTGTCTAACACTCTTGCCACTCTCACATAATGACATGCTTGAGAATCAGCTGCCTATAAGTCCACAGCCTTTTCAATTTGATACTTTTGGTGTATCCTTTGCCTGATTATTTGGCATTACATACCCGGTGAGACTGATCAGTGCTGCAGAACGTTCATGGTCTTTGATTTTATTATGAATTATACTGTACTCAGATAACCATTTACAATTGCTTTTAGTCCCATTATCATTTCCAAGGCACACACATATAATGTAAGATTAAACCACAAACAGTATTCTAGTTTTTATATTCCGTGTCTTTTGAAACAATAGAAAATTAATCAATTTATATATAACTCCGTGATCCATTGATCATAAAGTTGATAAGCTGAAATTTCATTTTCCAGAGTCTGAAGAAAAAAAATCCTTAGAATACCAATTAGGGTCAGTTGACAATATTGAAATTCGTTTCTTATGCTTAAAGGGGAACCACCAGTTTTACAAGGAGAAGTTGTCAAACAGTCCTTGCTGCACATCTACTCTCTATTGTGAGGGTCATTGCTCCAATCTTGCCACATCTGGCCGAGGATGTATGGCAGCATCTTCCTTTTCCGTTCACCACTGGAGATGGACATATGGCAAACTTTGTCTTTGAGTCAGGGTGGCCTGTGTTAAATGAAAGACACCTAGCATTACCAGAGGAAGAGGTTGATTCTTGGGGAACAATTCTTGAGGTACTAACACTACATATCTTTTTAAATGAGACCATTAGAGCTTTTCATCATGCAGTTCAGTGTTATGCTTTGTAAGAAAAATGAATTTGTATTGCTAAAATTTCATGTTTTCAATTGCCTAGAATAATATTGCCTTATATGGGATGCTTATTAAATGAATATTTCATTTTCATAAATCTAGCTATCTAGTAATAAATTTATGACTAATTTATTTTTATTTGAGGGCTTTTTTTTATTTGAAAAATTCAATGTCTATTGCTTCATGCAATTTCAGCCATCATTAGCAATTCAAGTCATACTGTGGTTTATGTTACCAATAAAGTATTTTGTGTTGGCTGTCCGGTGAGGCCACATCTCAAAGAAAATGCACAGATCTGTGGTGTATATCTTGGTGCTATTATAACATTTGAGCACGTCCTGTTCTTTGTTCATATTTCGTTAGATTACCTTTTTCATCACTGATCTAAGTACTTTTGCCAGCTGAGAACTGAGGTAAACAAAGTGCTTGAGGTTGCCCGTAATACAAAGTTGCTCGGTTCTAGTCTGGAGGCAAAGGTCTACCTCCATTCATCTGATGTTGGCCTGGCTTCAAGATTGGTTGACATGTGTGCATCAGACAATGACGCTGACACATTGCACCGCATCTTCTTAACATCTCAGGTACCTTGGGTTGCCTTTATGCTTATTCTTTGACGTTTTGTTTGTTACAAGTTGGAAGATCGTCAGTTCTGTGTTTGACCTGGATATTGGTAATGCCTTATTTTGTATTTCTATCTCATCATGTGATTCAAGAAACTTTTCCCAGTTGTTGTGATGAGAAAGTCGATTTCCATTCTCCCATTCCTTCTCTCAAGAAGTCATTGAGTTTATCCTTGCCAAAATCTTTCAATGTTTTCAACAGTGGGTATTTGTATGATTCCACCTGACTTAAGCATATTAGTTTTTACATTAGAGATCTGTGAACTGAGTCATGTGGAGTTGAGCATAGTATGATAACATACATGAACCATTGAATATGCAGGTGGAGATTCTTCCGTCCTTGGACAGAGTGAGTGAAGAAGATATACCTTGCACTGGAGAGTATGTTACTCAAAACAAGAGCAAAATCTGGATCGGTGTGTCACGTGCAAATGGTTTGAAATGCGAAAGATGCTGGAATTTTTCACTTGAAGTTGGTAGTTACAATGACCACCCCGCGCTCTGTGGCCGCTGTCACAGCATTGTCAAGCCGATTCCAGCTCTGGCTGCAGCTGGTTGATATTTTACTCAGAAGGGGCATGCAGCGATTTCTTCCAAATTTGCCAGCAAAACTTTGTTGCCTATGTTGCAGCAAAGGGACTCAGAGTCGGCCAATACTGATCTTGGCAGCTGCCGGAAGAGGTATTATAATTTTATCTGCACGAAGACTGCTTTTGAGCAGGAGATTCTGCACCATACTCACTCTACCAATTAGCTTCTTATTGAAGCCTAATTTTTGCAGCATTCTTGAATTCTTATCACTTTTGACTTTTATTAATTCAACTGTGGAATTTACATGTGAAGAGGCTGCCTTTGGCTCTGCAGCTCCCGAGTTACACATAGTATCTCAGAACCTGTGTTTTCTTACAAGTTCGTGAGAAACCAAAATGCTGCACATTTGTATTAGAGAATAAAACAATGATATTTAGCAGTGTCACTGTGGAACTAAAGAACCTCATGCAGATGCTTAACCGTGCAGAAATCGCATTGTTAGGCTATGTTTGGATGCTGATTTTGCCAGATGTTTTTCCTGTCATAATATACAGTCATCATACTGTTCATTAAAATAAAATTCTCTCTATTTTACTTATATTATTTTTTTCTCTCTCTATTTTACTTGTATTATTTTCAAATTGCTAAGCCAACCTTCTTCCGTTTTAAATTTGTATCAAACCTTAGGCTATGTTTGTTTTTAAATTATAAATTCAAAAAATACACCAAAATTTGAAAACAAAAAAAAACCTTGGCAACTCAGATACCGCTAAAACAAGGGCCCATGCATTTACATTAGGTGTGTTTAATATTATAAGATTTGTTATAATTTTATCATTTAATACATTAACAAAGTAAAACATCTATTTCTAATGACACAATATTTTTTCTTTTCATTATGCTATTATTGTGGTTATGATTGGAATGTAAGTTTTAATCTTAAATTATTATTTCAAATTTTACACTAACAAATATACTACTTAACACTATTTTTATTCAAATTTAAATTTAAATTCTCTTTTATATATATACCTAAATAATTCTTTTTTAATCATTAAAATTATTTAAAATCAAATCAATATTTATATACATTACACATTTATTTTTATTTATACTTTATAACATAATCACTATTCTTATAAATTATCACATTATCTAATCATTATTATACATTTTATAAATATATTCAAATAAATTATACTACTTATCCTATTAAAAAATTTTCTTCTAAATATACTACTTATTTTAATACAATTCTTATCAATCATTATATTCAACCAAAAAACCCCACTCCTACACACAGCCTATACATTTTCAAATCCATTGATATACTTTTCAAACGCATTACAAGATAGTCCCACTAAATATGTAAATAATAACAAATAACTCCAAACTGCAGCAGCTACATTTCGATGCTAATTTTAATCCTTCTAAATCAGTTATTTCAAACATCTCACACATTATAATAACATTTTTTTGTCTCTCTTTTTTATTTTTACACTACCAGTAAATTTTCGTGCTAAATTTACTACGTGCAAACTTGGCATCCAATAAGCCAATCCGCGTGTGAATTATGTCGCCCCCGCGCATTTACGAAAATTAATTATAAGATTCGGGAAAAAGTCACTAATCCCACCTTAGCACCAATAATAATTTGCAAAGCATAGAAACTCAATTTAGATTAGATTCAAACCATTATTACCAGCTTGGTTGAGAACTACGTATTAATTAGCAAAGTGAAAAAAAATAATAATAAGTAGCGCAGCAAGTATAATTACAACAGAGAAGTCGAGGCTTCTGGTTGCGATAAAGCAGACCCATGCCTTAAAATGCTACAGCAATGGTAGCATGAGCTCGGATTTTTTTTCATCAGATTGTGGCTCCGGCCCAGAATTATAAGGATTGCTGCAACAAATCGGAACCCTCTTCATCTTGGGACTGTATCTGTATATCCTGTGTAATGCATAGTATAGATGTTAACCATGCTTTAAAACTCCAAGCAACAATAACAACAGAATATGCCAGGACAAACAGGAGAAGGCAGATCCTTGTTCATTTATTGTATGGATTCACAAGCTTCTATTCTTTCTCATGTGTTAAAGCACACATGCATGCGAGCACACAAACTAGAATTTTAGGTAACCATATTACATTAACACGTGGCTGACATAGAGGCTTGCTGTAATGTACATCATGGGGCTTGTTTTGGGACAAAACGTGCTTTTCACAGATTGAGTTACATTTAAGGATCTTTGCAAAGCTAATGAAATAATACAAAGCTGGAATGCATCTTAGAAGGAGAAGGTAGTCACACTCAATTTTGCTCTATCGAGGGAGGAAGAAAGTGAGCGAGTATTTTATCATTTTATTCAAGCAATCATCCATTCCAGAAAGGTAAAATAATTAAAATTAATATGATAGCATACCAGAAAGTGAAACTCCGAAGGCCCACAGAAACCAAAACTGGTAATCCAGTTGAGGTAGTAAAAGAGTACAAGCCACACGGTTTTGTCACATGGCTCTTAGTCTTACCTGTGTTTGCAGTAGTTGATTTGGTGGTTGCTCTTGGGACACAGTATATGCCTGAGGTTGAGACATTCGGTAATAAGGCTCTTTGAGGTCAAGTTTGCCAGATGATGTTTGGAGTATTCCTCCTTGGTCAGCACCAGGACCCCACATTTTAGCTATTTAAATAAATGACAAAGTCAGCCAACAACAAAAATCAAAATATAAGGATTTGAACAATCGAGGAAGGGCAACTTCTGCAAACCAACCTGACAGTGTTAGGTGAAGGGTATAGCTCTGAGCTTTATGGGCGACCATATGAAGACGCCCAGTTATCTCTTGGCCAGGCATTACATAAATAGGTTGGGAGAGGACACAACGCAGCTGATACCAGTGCGTTGTAAGAGCACCTGGAGCAGTGGTAAGCCACCTCTGTACCATGCTGTCCACAATATAATTTGTCATAGTTAGCATGCATGAAAGAAGTAAAAATATCAATAACAAAGGGCGTGCACGCATGCAGCATCAAACTATCACCTCCCATCGAACAGAACATCAAACCAACAAGCTAATCCATGTATCCTCGCTCCAATGGTAGATATAAACCTCAATGGAATGTCAATTTCATACAATTCTTCCTCCTACAAAATAAAATTTTCATAAGTACATTAACAAATTGTATCTGTCATAACCTTAAAACTATCTCTTAAGATTCAAGCCAGAAACACTAACACCACCATTTCATCCAAACTGTAGAGAACGTAAATCAAATCAGAAAACATAAAGCAGAGAGACAATTTAAAACTTTCATTATTTTTCACATAAATCCAAGATCTTAAACTTTCCATATGTCTAGACCCCAGAGCTGCATCAGACAAAAGTCGCAAAGGGAAACACCAATCTGTCAGCATAATCCATTGCTTCATTCACACAAAAATTATGCATGCCATGTCAGATGAAAACTTTGGGTTGAGGGGGTGAAGTGCAAGAAGTTACCACATAAATAGTAAGTTATAATAAGTAGAATCTTGTACCAAATTTTAGTTGAATTCCTGCAACTATCAAGCACCACATTCATGTAAATATCCAGAAGATGAAACAAATGAAAATTCCTCAGGAGTCACAGGTAGAGGCAAGAAGCTCCCTTTCTAACCAATGATACTTACACTATGCTTGGTTCTTGGAATTTAAGGAGGAAAAGAAAAGAAAATGTTAAGGAAAATGATTTTGGTTGTTTGGTTAAGAAAGAAAATCCTATAGAAAGGAAAATTAAGGGAAATTATAGTTTAAGTTAGGAAATTTCATTGTCCTCACAACATGGTGAGGAAAATAGAAGGAAAACTGTTTTAACTCTTATTCTTCCTCCAAAAATTTCACCATTCCATTTCTTTTATTTATTTCTTCATTTTTTTTCTCAAAGTATAAAAAATTTCAATTTTAAGTTTTTGTTTAATTTGATTTCATTTTTTTTTATTTTACCTTCCCTTATTGAAATCCTTTCAACCAAATACTATATAAAATTTTGAATTTCTTTTCCTTTCTTTATCATTTTCCTTTCCACTCTAAATTGCTAAATTTTAGGGCATATTACTTTGTATTTTATCAAGCCATAGCCAATTAACAAAAAATGATCAAGCATATAATTCAAACTACTTGGTTTTTGAAAAAGGCCACTTCCTATAATACCCACAAAAATGAGGGACAAAAGGATAAGATTTTCCCAAGTCAAGAGTTTCTCATGCAAGAGCCTTCAATAATGAAATTATAGTGATCATTTTTCTGAGAACCAGAAGTAGTACAAGGCCATTGAAGTTTACAGGTATTCACTTATAAAACAGACATTCACCTTAACAGAAGTGAAATTTATCACATGGGAGATAGCAGGAGCCACTAATAACCTAGGATCGAACGCATCCACAACTGGCTGCAATGCAAAAGAGAATATGAATCTGATTAAAAGAGCAGCAGATTACTAAAGTCTGTCCATTGGATTGGGGATAATAAGTTAAATAAGAGTGGGAGAGAATGGCAATATGATCTCATGAAGGAAAATATACATAGGCAAAATCACACAAGAAATAATTACAGCAAGTTTCAATCTCAAGTAAAAGAACATGCCAAGAAAACCACCAAGAATGATCAAATGTATATCATATCGATATTTTCTAAATATTTGCCATTAATGAAACTCCAACACGTATGAATACATAGAAACCTCCAAATTAGAGGGATTTTTTCCAATTAAGAAAAAGAGTGCTCATTTTAGTAATTATGAGTTTTTGATAATTGTTGAAGTGAAAATATAAATCTTAATTCCATCTTATATTGGCATGATGAATTTCTTGAAGAACGAATAATGATCATTGAAACCGATTTTCGCAGCAGGAACGTTGAAAATAAGTGTTGCGAAGCATTTTACATGAAGTATCATACCACAAAACTTTGATGAGAAAAGGAATGCTTAAAAAAGAAAACCCATTAAGTATCAGTTATATAAGAGCATTTCTAAAGAAGAATATGTTAGTTTTTACTATATACAAATGATAGAAAAGGAACACTTCATGCTTTAAGAAAACAACAGCATACGTATAAAATGAACAGCAGAGCAAACTCGCATCATCAGAAGTGGCTTTTGATTATGTCAAGCAATGGCAAACTTATGCATCATCTAAAAATGATAAAAAAGATATGAAACCTCACAACAGACCTACAAGTAGATATGCACAAAAGAAGAATGCAAAGGCAATTAGAATTTAACCTGTGCAAAATATCCTTGAAAGGCAGTACCATGTAAAGGTGTCAAGTTAACACCGTAATAATTCTGTTGCTGCCAGAACAAAGCCTGGATGCAAAATGGAAACAAAAATTTCCCAATTTCAATAGCAGAATTATTTTGGACGAATCAATAGCAAATAGAATATAAAGATATATACAAGGAAACCAAAATTTGGCTACAATTCCAAATTTTGTCTGTAATTAAATTATTCAAGTTAACCCCTATCAGCACATAAAAATGTAATCAATGAACAATTGAGCAAACCTTCTCTACATCTCCATGGTAATAATAGGTACTTACCTTATTTGCTATTTCAATATATAAAAATTCATCACTGAATGGCGCCATGTGTATTCTACAGGAGCAAAAAATTGCAAACATCAGGCATGGGAAACTGCTAGGAAAAAATACCAGTAATGTTCGATGGGAATAAACTTCATAGCTATTGGGTGAGTCCGGTAAAAATTAAGTTGATCATTAATCAACTAATATATGATGTTGTATGAAGTTGACTACGAAGTCACATAAGCAATGGAAGACCAATCATATGGAGTTAGGAGACTGGTTGCAGCCTGGTTCCCCTTGACAGAAATGAAGAGAAAAATGGAAGTAAAAGACTCTTACAACAGAATGCCCGCCTTAAATTTGACTATTCAGGGGAGCACTGCCTAAAGGTATATGTTTAATACCTTTAAAGAAGTTCAACGGGGTGCTTTATATAACTGCACCATGATGAAGATGATATAGTTGCACTTCAAGTTTAATCATTCTTGAACATTCCAGAAGGATAAATAGAATGCAGACATGCAAAAGAGATGAAACACATACCAAATAAAGCAAAAGGTAATGTATGTGATTAAACAAACAACAAGTCACAAGAATTACATATACAGCTGATAATAGCTGTAGGTTCTTACATGATGCAGAGTTAAGTAAACAGAGAATAACTCAATTCAACTTTCATTCATCTGCATAGCTTAAATGAAAGAATCGTTTCTCTTTTAAGCACGCATAGCACTTATGCAGAAAAAGACCCATTAGAGAAGTAACAGAACAGAAAATTGGGGCAACATTCACCTTCCTATAGTTGGAAACATTTTTCCATTTGGACCAAGGAATCTCTCTCTAGCAATTATGTATGACTCTAGCATTCTCTCATTAACTAGCAAAGTGCCTGCAGGACAAAAATAAGTGGATTAGTAATCACCTATCAATCTTATTCAGATTGCACATTATAATGAAGAGCGTTTTCCTGAACCTTAAAAAGGCATTGGAGGTGTATTTAATCTTTATCTAATATAGCTAAGTGTATTTACAATATCTGAATGTTGACATCCAGCAGATGATGAAAAAAGGAAGCAAACATACCCATTGGTTCAGAGATCAAAATATCTGCTTTCTCAGGTAATTCAACCTCTTCAACTTTTCCCTGGATTACCTATCAACAAACATAAGACCTAACTGATAAGAAAGTGTAAAATGACTAATTCCGCAATGATGAAGAGTATGACAAAGTACCCACTGTTATTCTTTGACCAAGTGATGGATTGCCAGCTATAAGTTTCTGGGCATAATCTGCCATTTCAGATGCTTCCACAGCGTAAACATGTTTTGCACCAGCCTGAGACAATGCGTATCTAAATCAGCAACTGTTGATTGATGATGCTAATGTAATCAGTTTATTCAACAGAAAGTGGATAAAGAATAATGTGTATTCAGAACCTGAGCAGCAAATAAAGACAATATGCCACTACCAGCACCAACATCAACGACTATACAATCAGTAAAATCAACACGGTTCTCAAGGACAGCAGCATAATAAGTTCCTGGAACACATATTTCAACCACGTCATCAATGCATTGACTTATAATCCAGTAGAGTTATAGCACTACGTGATGAGCTCTTGAATGCAACATTTTCTTGATGGAGAGTCGGTAAGCTTTTGAAAACTGACAACCTAACTGAAATGTTCAAAAACAAGTGTTGTGAATCTTAATGACAAGAGTATCAATTTTGAGCTCGGAGATCTAACCTGTCCGCACATAGTCCTGCAACATATTTTGCTGATGTAGAAGTTGTCCATAGTAATGAAAGTACATTTTGGCAGAAGATGCCTCTATTTTGTCTTCAAACTTGCTTGTAGATATGATTCCATTAGGCAAAGATGATCCTGGAAAGAAAAGAATAATACACAAACCTAGCTTGTGAGACAACACTTATTGGCAAGTGAATCTTAGATAATATTTATAGTATGCAAATATGAAAACAGACACTGCTTAATGGATGTGCATGCATATATACACACTTGAAACACTAATTACTCCCAAGAATGGAACGGTAATGGCGCAAAACACTGCCCATGCACCAACAAGAAGACCACTTTGTGTAATCTTTTCAAAGGAAGTCTTAAATCTTAATAAAGGGTACACACACACACACAACGTACAACTTGAGATGAGCTTTATTTTTTATTTTTTACTACATGGAAACAAGGATTATGTCTTCATATGAGTTGTTAAACACATGCTGCCATTTTATAGTAATTCAAACATAATGTTACGCAACCAAGCAATCCTCGTACAGAGCCTGCCACCCTCAGGATGTAGGTAGTCTCACGCAGCAAGATTGCAAGCCAGACTTGGCAACAGGTACCAGCATGGTAGAACACCTGTAAAGTGAAATTGCCCCTGCCACTTTTCCAGCACTTGCAAACTGTGGGAAGGTAATTGTGTTTTGATGCAGATTTCACATAAACTTAACCCAACACAAGTTGGTGAGGTAAAGACTGGTTTGTGTGTAAAACAAGCCACACAAGGGTAAAAATGTGAGCAATTCATTAACCCTGTAACGAAGCCCATCAAGGTCCAAATGGACATGATACCTTTTCTCATTTGGACTTGAAAGTCTAGGAATATATTTCCCACAAAATACCTTTCCAAATGTGATAATATCTGTTCTGGATGGTCCAAAAAGAATGACTAGACAATGAACTGTATTCAAAGAAAGTGTAAATTATGCATAAAGGTAAGAAATACGTTGCAACACATAGAATATCGAAAAAAAGCACTATGCTTTAAAAAATTATTATATTCTTATCCAATGGTCCAAATAAAAACCAAAGCAGAAAAGTTGTGGTTGAAATACTTCAATAATATAAAATAAAAATAATGATAAGAACGTGATTCAATATGCCACCACAAACAGACAAAGATATAGGAAAACCAACCTTGAACAACGACTTCCTTCTTCCATTGCTCAAATGCACAATGAAAGGCCCTACTTTCCTCCTCGTTTCTAAATTGTATGGTGATTCCACTGGAACAGCTTTTCTGATTAACAGGACAATAGTTAATAAAAAGGAGGGGAAAAGATACTTCACTCTATAATGCCAGGAGGAAATGAATTTTTCCCCATTTTCCTTAATATGGCAAGTAACAATAAAAATCCCGCGTGGTTCGTGATTTCCAATTCATCCTAAGGTAAGAAACATTCTAGAAAACAACATACACAATCATGTCATGATCTGCAGATACCTCACATGAATATAGATTAAAGTAAATCAAAATGAAAGAAAAACACACTGCTGAGGTGGTAATAATAATGAGCCTCAAAAGTAAAAAAATCTAGTTGTGCCTCCGTTGATATGTAAACTACAGATTAATTATTAACCCCATACCTCTTTACTTGGTTCAGAAGCTTCGGACATACATAGTGATTCACATGGTCCTAGCTTGAAAAGCTGGAGTAGAAACCAGAAAGAAATAAAATGAACCATCACAACACAGAACAAAATGGAACAAAGGGAGGGAGCAAAAGAACTTATGAGTTAAACTAATTGAGAACTCAATAGGTAATTCAGAACCAACTTACCATTTTATTTCAGGAAAAAATAAAAGTATCCAATTTGTAAACGTAACATAACAATTTCCAAATAGAGAACTCCCAGACTTTTTATAATTAAGTCCACCAACCATTATGTATTAAAATTCAGTAGTTTTTCACAGCCAATAAAAATAAATACCAGTATTTTGCATCACTAAATGGTTCAGATTCCAATTGCTTTGAACTTTACAAAAAGTCTGTTTTCTTTTATTCCCTTCATCCTCCACAAGCTTTCAAATAGCTAAAACAATTGAGACAAGGAAAAAGCCCATTTTTTTGATCTTTCTATATCTGGAGTATCTGAAAAATAGAAAATCCCTCAATATTAAAATTCGAGCACTTGACTAAGATTCAACCCAAATAGCAATTCACAAAATGCAGAATGCTACTCATATAAATAAAAGAACAGAAGAAAAAAGTCATCAGAAAATTCCACAGAATGCAGAATGTGACTCATATAGCCATTAATAGCACTCAAAAAAAATAGAAAACGAAAAAAAATATGTATCTCTCTCCAAACATATGAAGAACATTAAAGCCCTCTTTATTTCATTAGGCTCATGTTTTACAAACTCAAAATCAAACTACCCCAAAAGGAAAACCCCGGGATACGAAACACGAACACTGCATTTAAAAGACAAACAAATATTTATGAACCTGGCATCTGTGGAGATCGAACTGAAGCGCGTCACTCGAGTCGGACTCAGAACCAAATCTCAGATAGTCGGAGGAAAACCGCGCCACCACCGGCTGCGAAGAACTCTCCGAAGTCAAAAGCTGCGAAATTGAGGCCACCAAAAACTCTTGCTCCCTCATCTTATTATTCTCCATTGGATGAACAAGAATACTTACACTAATGCTATCAAAAGAATCGAATGATGAAATCGATAAATGCACGAGGAACGTAGAACAGTTAGGGCTTGTAGTGGAGAGTAACAGTTTAAGAATGAGGTTTAGTGCAGGGGAAGGCTTTTTGCTGAAATCGAATTTGGTTTGGAGGCGTCGACGATGGGCCCTTCGATGCTATGATGTTGCTACTGAAGATACCTCAGTGGTGCAACCAGTGACGTGTCCGTTCAGGATTGGCAGATTAAGTTGTGCTTTAGTTTGCTTTTCAAAGATTTTTTTCTTTACTTGTTGGGATTTTGCTGTGTGATTTAACATTGGTTTAATGATTTTTCGAGGAAAAAGTGAAGGTACACGCGAAATAAACGGTTTTTAGTTGTCTTATCATGTATATTTGATAATGGAGAAATCTCAGTACACGTGTCATTTAATTATATTAGACAGCAAATAGTGTTGTTGGGAGGGGATTTTGTCGAAGAATGTTGTATCGTTCGAGTCACATGGAAATTAGTAATATATTTAAAATTAAAATTTTAATATCATAAAGTGTATAATTTATTTAAATATATATATATAATATAATAATAATTAAATAATATGACAGAATATAAAGATAATGATTAATTTATAATATATTTATATATATAAATGTGAGAAGAAATATGTGTATATATATAAATAATGATTTTATCGTAAATATATGTAATAATTAAAAAATAATTAATTAATTATATATGTAAATAGTTAAGATTTTAAATTTAAATTTGATAAAAAAATTTATAATATAAGATATTTAACTGTACAAGTTAGATGCAACAGAAAAAGAGCCAAAGTCTTCACAATTTAACATTAGATGGCAAACATCATCGCAAACGATTTGGCTTTTCATCATGCGATTATTTACAGACAGTTTGCGGAAGTAGTGATAGTGTTATGATGGTCTCCGAAGCAGGAAAATTAGAGCCCGATTGATTGTCAACTTTTTAACTGGTGAAAGAACAATCTTGAAGGGTTAAAGTTTGGAGCCAGGAGAAAGCAAGAACATGTGCCTTCTGTTTTCACTGTTTTCCATAAAGTGCCCAAAATAAGATGCTCAATATAGCTTTCTAAATAGCCAACCCCACACCCATTGCCAATCTACTCAAATTACTTCTAACTTCCATTCTCGTCCCAAGAAGTTGTGTTATATTATTACTTTCTTGGAGAACAAAGTGTGGGTTTGAGTATTAATGCAGCTATCCAATTAGAAGTAACCGTGTAAAGGTGACAAGAGGGGAATGATGGACAAGAATATATGAATAAGGCATCTTAATTGTCAAAAACAAAAGGTGAAAAATCAAGTGTTAAGGGGTAAATGGTCCTTTGGGTTGAGGATGAGTACAGAGCCTGCAGCAGCTAAACACTCACAAAATTAGTAGAAGAGATCCAACCAAGTGTAAATACACCATATGCTTTATTATATTATATGTCACGCCACATCATAAAGGCACCAAGTATACTTACATTAAACGTGGAATCTCCAAGACCCACAAAATTTGCCTCTTCTTTCAGTAGTAGAAAATGACAGAGAATGCGATTTTCCTCGGGACAAATAACTGGGCTCTCTAAATACATCATTGCGCGATACACGTACAGTTGACAATGGCATATGAAAAAGAAGAATCGGCAGCTATTTGTCGACCATATCTGATCTGTAAGCTACAGACTGGACTCAGCCACATCTAATTTCAACTTATAATTTCTGCAAACGAACAGACAAGAATGCACAATAACAACTAATCATTGATAAAATCATCAAGACCCTCTTAATTCCAGTGCCGTATCTAGTTGATCAGCGATACAAGCTGCAAGCCATAAGATGCAGCTCATTGATCATAATCAATATCAAAGGAAACAAATATGTAGGATGGATTCAGAAACACAAACTCAGAGACATGTAAGAATGGTGGATGGACTCCAACATCTGGTGAGCTACCAAGGATACAAGAACTGGTTGCATGGCCTACCATAAAATGAATCTCAAAAGCATTTCAAATGAAATTATACATCGATTTGGCACTACATCTTTTCATTTAGATTGACACGACTAGAAGAACAATAACGTCCCATGTAAATTCCCAGGCATGAGGAATTACAATAGCCAGATCAAAATTATAATATAACTGAAATAATATGTCACAGGAGAATCACCACAAGAAGGAATACAACAATGGAACTCCGAGACCACGTGACAAATAACCAAAGGGTTGCGAGATAACACACATTAAAACAAAATTTTTGAATCTAACATAGGCATCTAGCGTCCCAACTTCAAATCCATTCCATCCCTTCTATGTGCATTCAAGAATATTATACCTTCACAGCCTTAAACGAAGGGTGAAGCAACCCAAGCTCATCACTCACTTCAAGAGGATTGCTCGTCTCATTGCGTGTTCTCTTCACCCTCCTACTAGCAAGTGACTTATGAGTGAATCCATATATCTGCAGAATCTGATTATCCGCGAAGTTGAATGCGCGATCCATCTGCCTCAAGCACCTCTCAACTGGATAATCCCCAAACTTGCCACAAGGCTTGCAACCCACGAAGTGAGTGACAAGCGGCCAGCGGTGATCACCAAGACCAGGATGGTAACTCTCGATCATTTCCTCATATCTGTCCACCAAAATTCCCCAGTATCCGTGCAAATAATATGCACTCTCGAGATAAACCTTGTCCCCCCATTTCTCCCTCTGAGTCGCCAGAATATACACCATGGCAGACTGATCATCCGCTTCGAAAACCGGCCTATCCTTGAGCTCCCTTGTCAAAATCTTCCCTGCCTCTTCCCTGATCTTCCCCTTGGGTCCCATTGGTGCCCATGTATCAAGAATGTCCAAAGACCACTGGCAATTCCTCAACAAGAAACTACCAGTGTTCAGACCAATCCAATTCTTCTGGTCATACACCATCTCATTCCACCCGTGCATCACAAAGTTATGATCCTTGTACCTCTCCCACGGCACCTCGAACGCCATATCTGTGAACATCGCATCACTGTCCATCCACCACAAGAACTCCACCTCCGGATGCGAAAGCAGAAGCTTCCGAATCAACGGCAACTTCGCCCAAAAGCCGGCCATTTCAGCATCCAGCAGAGCCATGTTGTAGAAGATCTCAATCCCATGTAGCCTGCAGTAATCGATCTTGTTCTTTATCGACTTCAATAAGTAATGATCCCCAACAGGGTTCTCACAAGGCTTCGGCGAAGATCCAGTGACCAGCAAAACCCTAGGTTTATTTTCAGCAATGAAATTCGGGAAACTTGGGTTCTTTTTAAGCCATTCAGCTCTCTGCTGATCCCAATCCGATATCTTCGGCCCGAGGGTGTACGGCTGAGACGGATCCCGCTTAAATTCCGGCACTCCATCATCCTCGTCCTTCAAAATCTTAGTTATATCAAATTCAGCGTAATTATTACTCCCATTGTCCGTACTCTCGCTTCCACTCGATTTCTGCTCCCCCTGAGCCGTCGTCGACGTCTCCTCCAAAACACGGCGCGGCTCCACGCGCTTCCGGATGTAGGAAAAGGTTTCCCGGATCTCATCCAGGTCCTTCTCCGGCGTCCCGAATTTCCCGGCTCCCAGATTCGCACGCAGCACGATCAATGTAAGAAAAAGACATAAGATGGTTAGCTTACCGTTGCGGACGAGACGCTGGAACTGCCTCGCACGGCGCGGGCTGAGGACCCTGTCCAGCATGACGATTCAGAATCCTTCAGCCTAAAACCTCAACCGAGATTGCAATATATGGATCGGGAAAACCCAAACCCCCCCGAATTCCGATTTTCTTTTCAAGTGATAAATGGAGCTGGTATATAGGGGTGAGGGAATATTGGAGAAGAAAAAGGATCTGAGGCGAATATATGGAATTTAATTACTGAAATGAGGGAGGGAAGAGGAAAATTCAGTGTCGGTGTAGATTGCGAAGGTAAGAAATCAGAGAAAGGAATCGAGGAGGCGCCCCAGACACAGAGTGAAGAATTGGGGTTCGGACAAGGATTTCTTTCCCTATTTCTATTTTAATATAAATAAAATAATGAAAAGAAATAATGCTTAATTCCCTTTTTAACTCGTTTATTGCTTGTCAAAATAATTATTATTAGTTGGTTATGATGTAATAACGCGTATCGATGGCGATGGCCGGAGGTGGGGCCCGCTTTTGGGCTGTATGGATGGGATAGACTTTGTGTGGGGATAAATTTGTCAATACGATTCTTCTGCGATTAATCGCATCCACCGAACAATTTTATCGGTTGCAATTAAAATATTAAAATTTTTGAGTGAGACTTTTTTGGCTATATTTGCTCCCATATTTTTTACTGTTTTTAAAATTTATAAATAAACATTTTATCATATAAATTTTATTTAAATTTAATTTAAATTTTTATTTATTTTATTTTTTATAATTAATTATTAATTTTTTAATTATTATATTTATTAAAAATCAAATTAATATTTATTTTTATAATTTTTTTAATTACATTTATTTTTTATTATTTATAAATTTATATATTATTATATCATTTAAACATTATAAAAATATAGTTATGTTTGTTTCCAAATTAGTATGGAAAGAATAATTTGAATGTTTTGAATACAGATAAAAAATTATATTTAATTTTTAAAATTTAAATAGAGTAAAAAAATTAATTTTTTATATATTTAATATGTAGTAATTAAAAAATATAGATTTATAAAATAATAAAAATAAATTTGAATAAAAAAATTATAAAAATAAGTAACGTAGATAAATATAATAATTAAAAATTATTAATTAATTATAAAAGATAAGAAATAAAAAATTTTGAATTTGAATTGAGTAAAATTTATATAATAAAATACTTAATTAATAAATTTTTTAAATAACAATAAATAGTTTTAAAAAAACAAACAAACATAGCCGTAGTAACGGTATTTAGAAATGATTAAACTGGGAATGTTCGATCAAAGCGGTGGCGCCGGCAAGGGGTTCAATGGGAAAGAAAATTTTAATCCTTGACAGATGCGACTGAGTTGTCATCTCTCAATTATATCGTTTGGTGCAAAAGTAAAATTAATAATAATAATTAAAAATTGATGGATTAAGACGTGCAAAGCTCAATCATCCATGAGCTTCCACTTCAATTGTATTGTTGACTGAGAATGGAGCGATCCATGACACACTCATGTTTCGTTTGGATTTTGTCGAGGGTAAAAATCATGTCGAGTGTCTACGATGATTGGGCCAATATTTTGCAAAGATAACTAATTTTTAAAATATAAATATATATATATATATATATATCTATATGTAATTGTTATTATGTGTAATTATTTAATATGAGTTATTTTAATATATATATAAGAAAACAATTTTAATTTAAATTCAAATAAATTTTTTAATGGATTCATGAAAAACTTGAAACTAGACTTTCTTCCTTGGACCGACGAAAAGGAAACGAAATCATTACATTATTTACGATTATAAGGTGATAACAAAAACATCCAAATGTAATAATGCACATAATTATATAAATAAATATTGTTTTTAAGTATAAGTTCAATGTCACTTTATAACATAAGAAAAAATGACTTTTAAAAATCAAATGTATTGGTCAAAAATAAAAGAAAATTTTTTAAAAACACAACATATTAAAATTTAAAAACACTCAATGCATGCACACATAAATAAGTAACAATTTTTTAAAATATAAATTTTATATCATTTTGCAGTCCATAAAAAAAAAATAAAAATAAAGTGCATACAAAATAAATAAACGAGTGAAATAAATAAGAACTAACGTAATGTAGTGAAAATATATATATATATATATATATATATGTATAATTAAATCCATTTTAATATGGTAAATTAAAGATAGGTGTATATCTTAAGAAATGTAGTGTAAATAATTAATAAGAAAACTAGTATTACAAAGTGATTATGGGAAAAGGCAGCGTGCATGATTTGAAAGTTTAGTAAACATTTTTTAATACTAGATATCTTGCACACTCTACATAAGCGAAAATATTAATAAAAATAATTTATTGATGTAATAAATTTTAAGATAGATAATGTCCAAACATTAATGTTTAAATCACCATTTTTTTAATACAAGTACAAAATTACACTAAAGAAACACCAATTTACATTTTTGTTAGATAACGATTAGCGAATTAGTGCGATAAAAAAATAAGTAGTTTTTGTGTTTTGATAATTAAGAATGAATTAACAAGAGATTAAAAAATGAAAGTAATTAACTTCTTGTTCAAATTTGAAACATATGTGATGGACCAAATAGTATTAGTTAATTAATTTAAAATATGGGTATATTTGATAAACGATTAAGTGGCAAAAAAATAATTATTACAGAGGGTGTGTGTTTAATAACATGTTATTGATTAATTGAAAATAGGGGTATATTTGGCAAAAGAGCAACACACCAAATGGTAGTTATTATAAAGGTTAGGACCCCATAATATAGAATAGATTATTTATAAAAGGTATTTAAAAATTCATCAAGAAACTGGAGTCTCAACAACAATATAATAGTATAAATAGGTGTGGGATATAAAATTACACAATGACTTAAATTTAACTTTATAAGGTATTTCCAAATCAATGTTTTGGCTAAACATCATCTTCACTATTATTGATATAACAAAACTAAAAAATAAATGCATTGAAGGATTATCTTATCATGCATACTAATTTAGATCCTTTATCAAACAATTTAATTAGTTTCACCATTTCTAATCTATCTCATGCACTTGTCATTTAAAAAGAACTTATAATTAGCTTATATAAAACAGTTATCTATACCATCTATACTATATATTAAATTAATAAGGTGCTGTGATTGCATTTTATAAAATCACATAATTGTATTTATTTTAAATTTTGTTATTTTTTATATTATTTTCTTTATCTCTTATTAGAGCATTTTAATTTATAGTTTATCTCAAATTTCCTCTAATTTCAAATTCATTAGATATTTCTTTGTTCTTTTTATTAAAATATGTTTATAATTTTAAATTTTAAATAATTTTAGTTATATTACTTAAAAGATAATAACTTACTAATTTAAAAATAAAATTGCACACACACAAGGTGTGCTATTTTTACTAGTTATTAAGAGTTCAAGTCTGACTTGGCCACACAATTTCAATTTATAATATAACCCTTAATTAATAAAATTACATTATTATCCTTAATTGAAAAACTAAATACATTCAAATATAGTTACCACCATGTATTTCATTTGTATATTATATCTATGTCATATTATTAATTTAATAAGGACTTTGGTCATACAATAAGTTTATACCATATCAAATATTTTTTTTTGGTTTTCTATTATTTTCTTTTCTATAATATTTTCATTCATGTTTTATTCCATATTTTAAATTTATCTCTTTTACTTCTTTTGATATCTCTTTTTTTTCACATTTAAATATTTTTGTACTTTTAATTTTATATAATTTTGTTTATATTATTTAAAATACACAAATTTATAATTTATAAATTACCTTTTACACACATGGAGTGTGCAACTCTTTACTAGTTCAATTTAATCTTTTGCGCCAAGCATGGCCAAATTTGGTAGTTTACTAATTAGTTTCTTAACGAGACATGTCTTGAAAATTTGAACTCTAAATCATTTTCCGGGTGCGGGTACAAAAATCCGGATTCGACCCGATGCATCCGAACAATTTGATGCAGAACAATTGATCCGGACCCGGACTGTAAGCCCAAAATAAATAAAGTGTTATGGCCCAGCCCAAGTTGTAATTAGCTCCCTCGTATTTCAAAATTTTAGTTCAACCAAATCTTCTTTGTTCGTTCAGACTTTCTCTCCACAGGACATTTCAAGCGCAGATTTCACTCTCACTCTCAGAGAAATGGTAAATTAGCTCTTTTTTTTTCTCAGATCATCCGTGTCTTAGGTTTTCCATTTAAGATCGTAGATCACGGGTTTGCATTTTCGTTTCCCGTTCTATTTTTTCTCTCGTTTCTCTCAAGTATCTTGGGTGGCGATTTGGCGCGGCTAACTCGTGAATGTGTTGGGTAATGGTTGACACGTCTCATCCCTTTATAAGACTTTAATTTGTTTGTTTTGTTTGTTTGGGGATCTAGAGAGCCCATTGTTGTTTTCCAACGTGTAATTCGAAACATTGGAGGTTGTATATAGACACCATTTGTTTCCGGTAGATCTGTCTGCACTGGAGTGGATTAATGCGATGATAATTGACAAATGGCATTCATGCTGGCAGGGACTAATTTTCCAAGGCTGTGCCCTTGTTATTCTGCTTTTTGCAACAATTGCATTGTAGTTGAATAGAATATGATGATGTAAAGCATTTGCAAGTTCCTATATTCAGCTTGCTTTACTTTGCTTCAGTGAATTAGGAAACTGTGTGTGATCAGACTTGGATTGTATCTAGTAATATTGCTAACTTAATTTACATATTTTGAATGCTTGATTATACGGTTTGGGTTCCAGATGTTAGTTTGGTCGATTTGTTATAATTTTATGTTCTCGCTGTATCCTCATGTTATACTGCAATCTGGTCGTTATTTAGGTGTTGAATCAATACTTTATTTTTTCTAAGTTGTTTTTCCTTATTGGATTAGATGCCTATGTTTGATTCTATTGCATTTATTCTTCTTTGTTCATTTCTTTCTTTGGTAATCGTTATCATGTTTTACTTCGCTTGCAGGATGGGAATGATGAAGATAATACTAAACAAAGCACCGCTGATATGACTGCCTTTGTAAGTTCTATACTATGAACTCACATAATTGATTAATGTTTTCTGCCATCTTCATTAAATTGTGGAAATTGATAACTTTTGTCATGTAAATTTGAATTAACAATATTCCTGCTCTACTTCCAAATAGTTTCATTATTTTACTTTTCTTTTTTTATTCACCGTGTCCTACATGTACTCGGTGTTGTTAATAGCCCATGATACGTATGCTAACATGCCTCTTTTAACTATTTAGGTGCAAAACCTTCTTCAGCAAATGGTGAGTGACTGAATTATGCTTAGTCGTCATTCATTTGATTTCAGTTTAAGCATCCTTACATTTTTTCTTCCTCATTGCAGCAATCCAGGTTTCAGACGATGTCGGAATCCATCATTTGTAAAAATATCCTTGAGTAGATACACAACTGCTCTCTTTTGTCGACACAGCATTATTGCTCTTATCTAATTAATATATCTAAAGGTTGGTCCTTGACTTCATTGTACTTGATGAGATGGGGAACCGAATTGACGAGTTGGAGCAGAGCATCAATGATCTCAGAGCTGAGATGGGTCAAGAAGGTCCTCCATCTCCTTCAGCTCCATTGAAGACTACAGAAGAGACCAAGTCCTCTGAAGAGAGTTAATGACTTGAGCACGTATGTTGTTGGTCTGATGGATGTCGCATTTGCTTGTGCATGACTTTTAAGATGAGAAGTGTGTTTTTTCTGTTCTCTCACCACGGTCCAAATCATAGACTTACTATCGTTGTTGGTCAACTCTTATTATGAGCAAAGATTCATGGAACATTCAACATGTGTTAAAATCTGCAATTGGTTTGCAGTAGCGAATTTGGTGCATGGAAGTGATTCACTTGTTTTATGTGGACCTGATATGCTCCAAATCTCATTCCTTAATTGTAATCTGCTGCTAACTTTATCAACTTGAATGATGGACTTTGATGAGTCAGTTTTCGAGTCCATGATCAAATTTGGAACTTCTTTTTGCATGTCAAGATGGCTGGGTCTGATTTATAAAGGACTCATCCTTCGCGAGTTTGTCTGTGTGCGCATGTGAATTATTAACCATGGTCATGCTGCATCACACTGGTGCGGTCCATTAGCAAAAATTTGGATACACATAATGCGACAACTCGGGCAATCTTTATGACACACGACAAGAAGGGGAGCAATTTGGGCGTGTTCTGTCTGTCCGGCCGCCAAGGTTTGTCTGCTTGAAATTTTATGACCTTGACAAGTACGTGATATTAACTCAGCTGTGTTGTGTTGGGGTTATGATAGGCACTTGTAACGTTTTATGTTGTTGAGGATTCGATCGTTGTTCCCTTGAAGCATAATGGATAGGTTTCTCCAGAAATATCCATGATGGCTCGATACTTTTTAGCATCCATGAAGCAGTGTTCTTGCTTGGGCAAAGTGGGCATTTGCCTAGCATAAGATGCTTGAACTTCCGACTCCAATATGGAATCAGGATTACGAATAAATATATTTTAAACAACACATGGTACATCTTAATAACAAGTTGGTGAGCTGTTGGACTTTGAAGCCAGCTCAATCCCGACTGTCCCCCTCAAAGCCGAAAGTTGACTGGATGATGGGAAAACCATGATCGATTGGTTAATAAACTGATAAAGAATCACACCCCTCTAATTTAGTGGTGAGAGTTGAAATTCCGAAACTATGATTGCATGCAACTATTCACTAAAAAAAACATGAAATAGTGGAAGTCCTTTTGGTATTACGCCGTCCCCACCGTCTAATATTACAAAATTTCTTCTATTAGTTGTGTATTGCCATAATAGATTAAAAAATTTACCATAGCGTCAGAACATTCTGGCTAAAGTCCACAAATCGACGTGGCACCGCTGCCCGCCAGACTTGACGTCTTAGAGACATTTCTCGTTTCCTATGGGCTTGCATGATTCTGTGAGACCAGTGCCTTATCCCGCTTTCTCACTCGTTCGACTTCCAAAGAAATCATCTCCAAATCACTTCTTGGTTGACAAATTCATGCGCATCGACGAACACTGCACCAGTAATTATGTCCCAGTAGATAGCACCGAAGACTGATCAAGAAGGACCTAAAGTACAAATCAATTCCCCAATTTTTAACCCTCAATGGTCACCCCTAATTATTTATCTATGCTATCTATACTGTATATGTTTAGAGTTTAGCCCCGGACTGGTCACCTCTTCAATCTAACAATGACAAAGTAATTATTCTCTGTCATTATTTTTCCCTTTTTTTTTTTCTTTTATAATTATAATATTTTTTTGCATAATTATCTATACTATAAATTTCCTTATACGGTCATACTAAGTAATTTCATACGAACGCATGTTCAAACTAAGAATGACAAATTTAATTTTTTTTGTCATTTATTTTCCTTTTCGGTTTTTACCTTTTACTTCTTTTTATTGTTATAATATTTTTTGCATAAGTATAAAATAAACATTTAATTAAACGAATATATACTACTCAAAATAAACTAAATAAATTTTTAATTTTATATTATATAAATTTAATTTATCAATATCTGTACTATATTATTAAGAGTTTGGGGTGAGTTTGGTTAAACATTGTAAGTTTATAATATTGTTCTTAATTAGTACATCTATACTATTACCATGAATTAAAGTGATAAAGCACACTTAAATATAATTATTAATATACCTTTACTTTTTTCTATACTATATCTTTACAGTATTTATTTTATATTATTGTTTTAATAAAGATTTTTAATTGCACAAATTGAATTTACATAAAATATCTTTAAGTTAAATACTTATATTCTTTCTATCATTTTCTTCTTTTTTTTCATCCAATTTACGATTTATATTTACATGTTCACTCAAATTTTATCATTTTAAAATTCTTTTGATTTTTCATCTTATCTTATTTTAAATTTTTTAAAACAAAATAAAATCAGATATTATTATTTTAATTTTTTTTATTCTTTTTCCCTTTTTTTCTTTTAAGCTTTCATTTTTATTTGGATTCCCTCTCAAAATTTCTCTCTCTCTCTCTCTTTTTTTTTTCAAATTCTCTTGATATTTTTTATTTTATTATTTTAAATATTCTTTATACTTTTTAATATTAAATTATTTTATTTTTATTAATTAAAATAAAATATTTTTATAATTGATAAATATATTCACACACATGGAGTGCGTAAATTTTACTAGTTATATATTAAGAGTTTTGGTTTTACTTGGTTACACTAGGTAGATTTACATATATACCTATTCAATTTAATAACAACAAAGTTTTCTTTTTCTTTTATTTAAATAAACTAATACACACAATGGATAAATTAATTAAAATAATTATTTATCAATTTTATATAATGTGAATCGAAGCACACACATAAAGTGTGTGCCAAGATGACTACTTTGTATTAATTAGCCTATTTTTATTTCTTATTAATTATCCTCTAAGAGCACCAATGACCTTTACTTGAGGGTTATGGGAAGAGATTGTAAGTCCTTATCTCTATGACTCTCATCCAATCATCACGATGGAAGGTAGTCAGTATATTTTATTCTTCTCTGGTGGAAATGAGTTTATGTTATCTTTTCAGTTTTTTTGGTGTGCGATGCAAGATTGTTTATATTCAAGTTGTGATCTTATCATTTTATTTGTGAAAAAAACGGAATGACAGCATGTGAACATGCTACTTATTTGGCAATAATTAGATTCGGGTTTTCTTCCCTTTCCCACTTTAGATCAAATCTTGAAAAAGTAAAAACTCGTCATTAGTCAAATGACTTGTTGCTCTAAAGTATTGGTTTGAATGAGTCCCCCTTCCATAATCCCTTCATTAAATTCAATGTTTCGAATAAAAATACGCATTTCTATTTAGTCGCAGTACTTGTGTGGGAACCACAATCGGTCTTCGTACAATGAGAAGCAAAATCAAAGCCCTCTAAGACATGTTTATGCCGGCAGCTTGTCTTTTCTTCTATCTTATTTACTCCGAAGCTCATTGTCACCAAAGACAGCCGTGTGGACGCCACACGCGTTTCATTTCTTTATTGGCATGTTGCATAAAGTTTAATTTAAACCCGTGCCAGCTATGAAACTTCATTATGTTTGCCTGGTTTTAGCATTTTCTAGGCCTTCTTGCATTAAATTAAACCCCAAAATCTTCCATCCACTCGGTATAAATTGCGCTGCTCTATGCTCGTGTCCTCCACACAACCAACTTCCATCTATAGAAACCCGCTTCTTACATCTAAGCACCCTATATCCTAAGCACACAAGCTTTAAGTTTGTGATAATGGCGAAGTTCTTAGTCTTCTTGGGATTCTTTTTTGCCCTTTCTTTCCTTTCTGCTGCTGCATTTCCACCTTTGAAATTCGGGTTCTATCGGAGAAGTTGTCCTTCTGCTGAGGCCATAGTGAAAGATGTGGTGAACCGAGCACACAGTCAAGATTCGGGGATAGCTGCTGCTCTCATCAGATTACACTTCCATGATTGTTTTGTTAGGGTAAGGTGGTCTAGAAAAGTCATTTTTGGAATACTTTCATTGAAGATGATCGTTTTACAAATTGCATCTTGAACACCAAAATATCTAACGGTTTACCCATATTTCAGCAAGCTGTATTAATAAGCCAAGTTACTAAGCTTGAGTTTGATTAAGTTTAAAAATATTTTTTTATTTCATTGAGATTGAAAAGAAATTTGGGTATCTTTTACTTCAATTCATCTTCTTTGATTTAAGTTTAAATTTGAGTTGGACCTTTCCCAAATTAAGTTGACATGGATGTTACTGATTCAAACTCGATAATTATTTGAATTTTGTTCATGTTAATTTCATAAAACTAGGAATCAATTTATTTTGATATAAATATTGAGATTTAAATTTGAAAAATTGTTAAAGTATAAGTTTGGAATCAATTGGACTCAAATACACGTACAAGACCATATAATCAACACATAGTTAAGTAACTTGATTTTTTAGCACTCATAACTTGATACTGAGTAATTTCAAAGTTTGATTTTACGCGCATTAACACCCCTAAACTCTCTCAGCTAGTTCCATACTTAAAATACCAGTTGCAAAAACTTTGAAGGAACTTTGTAGCTGTGAAATACACATACTTTCTTTGGCAGGGTTGTGATGCTTCAATACTTCTGGACTCCACACCTCCCCAGAAGGCTGAGAAAGACAGCATGGTGAACAAAGGCGTGCAAGGTTTCGAGGTGATTGACGAGGCCAAGGCCCTAATAGAGGCCCACTGTCCATCCACAGTGTCCTGTGCAGACATCGTAGCCTTTGCAGCTCGGGACAGCATCTTCAAAGCCGGTGGGCTTTACTATTCCGTCCCCGCCGGGCGTCGAGACGGCAGAGTTTCCCTCATCGACGACGTGATCAAAAACCTGCCCCTTGAGTTCTTCAATGTCACACAACTGCAACTAAACTTCGCACGAAAAGGGCTTTCCTTGGACGAGATGGTGACGCTATCGGGAGCCCATTCCATCGGTGATTCTCACTGTTCTTCCTTCTCCAACAGACTGTATTCATTCAGCGCAACGTATAAGCAAGATCCATCGCTAGATCCCACGTATGCAAGTTACTTGAAAGGCCAATGTCCCAAATCAAGCGGTGTTGATCCCACGGTGTCGTTCGATCCCACGACGCCTACAACCCTGGATAACAATTACTACAAGAACTTGAAGGTGAACAAAGGGCTGTTGACTTCTGATCAGGTGCTGTGGAACACTCCCTGCACGAGGGGAATGGTGAAGAACAACGCAAACCATCCTGGGACTTGGGCTGCCAAGTTTGCCAAGGCGATGGTTCGCATGGGCTCCATTGATGTCCTCACTGGAGAGCAAGGAGAGATTAGGAAGAACTGCAGGCTGGTCAATTAAGTTACTGTTTCATATTTTCTTTATTTTTGTGTGTGTGTGTCTGTATAATTAAGAGTTATATTACAAGCTTTGATTTAGTCTTGTTGGGTTGAGTTTGTTTATGTACTTTATTTAAACAAAACATGATTGACATTCGCGTTTAATATTATTCTTTGGCTATGTTCGGAAACATATATATTTTCAATCCTTTCACTTTTCGTCTAACTTCGCATCACCAAATTTACTGTCTAATAAAATTTTCATGTTCATTTAAATTTAAATTTGTTTTTTTTTTTTTACTTATATAACTAATGAGTTATTTTTTAATTATTATACCTATTCACAATCAAATCAATATCTATATTTATATATATTACACATATATTCACATTTATTTTTATTAATACTATAAAAACTAATCATTATCTCTATATATTATTACATTGTCAAATCATTCTTTTATATTTTATTCATATATTTTCATCCTATCAAAATTTTACAACTAAACATACTAAACATGTACAACTTTCACCAAAGAGTATTTTCAATAAAAACTTCTCTCCCAAACATAACCTTTGTCTCATATTGAAATACTATAAAGAGATGCAATTATGGCTCAGTAAAGCACTAATTAAAGTTGATGTGTAATGTAATCAAAATCAAGCTTCTAATTGAAGACTTTGAATTCAAGCATCCCTAGAATCTAGTTAAATCTCAAACTTAAACTAAAAATTCCATAATTTTATGCAATTACAAATTTAGCATGGCTTATATGTGAATATTCCCATAAGTATATAATATTAATGTAAATCTAACAATAATCAAATTCACAATAGGTTTAACTTAGCGGGCTGGGGCCTGGGCTTAAAAGACGAAGCCCAATCAATACTGAATGGACTTGGGCTCTTGAACATTAATGGCCCATTTTTTGAATTTTTAGCCCCTGGATATAAAAGGATTTTGGAAGTAGGGTTTTCAGTTTTCACTTGAGTAGATACATAACTGTTCTCTTTTGTGGACACAGCATTATTGTTCTTATCTAATTAATGTATGTAAAGCTTGCTCCTGGACTTCATTGTACGGGATGAGACAGGGAACCGAATTGGTGAATTGGAACAGAGCATCTGCTCAACGAACCGAGCTGACATGGGTCAAGAAGATTCCCCATTGAAGACTACAGAAGATCCCAAGTCCTCCGAAGAGAGTTAATGAAACGAACATGCATTTGGAAGCTTGGTGGATGTTGCTTTTGCTTTTAAATGAAATGTACTTTTTCTGTTTCTCACCATTGTCCAAATAATATGTTTAATGTTATTCTAGGCTAGCTCTTCGAGCAAATAGATTTATGGACCATGTTTTAAAATCCGCAACTGGTTTGCAGTGGTGAACTTGGCGTTAAGTATGGAAGTGATTCACTTGTTTATGCGCTGGACATGTGTAGGTAATTAAAATATTTGTCCAATCAGATGTCACATAGCATTTTGTTGTAATAGAATTTTAATAATTAATTATTTATATTTTAAGAATTAAAATAAACATAATTTCTAAAATTAGATAATAAATAAATAAACATTTTTTATTGCAAGTAGCACTGCCTAATTAAATCACGACAAATGTCAGATGAGCCAATCATATTGTGCCACATGTCAAGTTTTACAAGTTTGAAAGGAGAATATTGTAAATTGGACAATTAATTCATAATTATCCAATTAAAGGAAATAATGCTAAATCAAATATTTCCAACCAATCAGGTTGCACCACATCACTCGCCAAAATCTGACAGCTAGGCTTCCCCACCCCTATAAATATAAGTAACTTTTGATAGTTCAAAAGATAACAAAAATTCTTAGTGAATAAGAAGACTTCAAGTGAAGAAGTATTCGAAGAGTTCACAGAAGTTCATTATCAAATTTAAGGCCTTTTTCCCAGAAACTTATCAAATCTTAGCGTTTGATCCACATTCAAGGTGCTGAATCAGTGGATTAACGTTATTGAAGGTTTCAGTCAACATCAAAGAGGATCAAAACTCAAAAGCTTCTTAATTTCAACCAAATTCTTCAATCAACATTTAAATCACACAAGTTGGAAAAAGAATCAGATGATTAAGTTAGAGATTATAGAATGGTGAAAGATTGCATGGAGTTCGCATAAAGGTGTCAAGCATGTTAGTACCATGCTAATTATATTCATCAACAGCCCAAGCCATTACATCTAATAGTAGCTTAATGGTCGTTCGATGTTTGGGAATTGGATGTCGTCGGACCCATAATAAAGTCATCTGTTGGTCACCTTTACATCCTGACTGCCACTGACTACTTCTCTAAATGGGTAGAGACAATCCCTCTGAGGGAAGTAAAAAAGAAAAATATTGCTGACTTTATCTGCATCAACATTATCTACAAATATAAAATTCTTTGGTACATAATCACCAACAATAGGAAGTCATTCCTCAACAACACAATTGACAAATTATGTTAAATGTTCAGCTTCAAGTAAAGGAAATATTCAATGTACCATGTTCCGGCCAACAGTCTTACAGAAGCCTTCAACAAGATTTTATGCAACCTGTTGAAAAAGGTACTGTCAAGGTCAAAAAGGGACTGACATAAAAGGATTGGATAAGCTCTGTGGGCCTACTGAACCACTTTTATGACACCCACACAAGCAACTACTTATGCACTGGTGTATAGGGTTGAAGCTATCATCCCGTTTAAGTAGCGAATTTCATCGCTGCGAGTTGCCATACAAGAGGGATTGACCTAGGAAGACAACGCTCTTTTGATATGAGTATAAACTATTTGATTAAATTTCAAATCATTACACTCCTTGATATTAGTTTAAACTGTTAAAATTGTTAAATGAAGCCCTTCTTGACACATGAGTCTAAATTGTAAGTTGTTCTTGGCTTGCAAGAGTATAAACTATGAACGACTAAATCCTTTGACATCTTTAGTTGGTTGAACTGCATAGCGACTTGATCCCTTTGTAGAGTATGTATGCTGCTTGAAAAAAAAAAGAATAAATTTCAAGTTTAGTTATAAAATGGCAGAAGCATGTTAGATAAAGGGAAAGGCAATTCATTGACAATAGGTAAAAGGAATACTTTATTCATAACTCAATAATTACAACATTGGAAATATTGTATTTCTCTTTAACGAGGATGAAAACAAAGCAAGTCTAGTTAAAGAGTTTCAAATCATCCAATTCTCTCTTGGCAACTTCAACTAAGGCTCTCGAACACTTCAAGGCTTTAGCTATCTCACCATCTAATGGAGGAGCGCTAGATATGACTTTGACCTCTTCCTCTATTTTTCTAACTTCAGCCGAGACCATTTCGTGAGCTTCAAACTGCAACTCCAAAGACTTGGAAAGCTCCTCATGCTTCTATTTCAAAACTGCAAGCTAACTTTCCACATTCTTCAACTTTACCTTTATCAGGTCAATTTGCTTGGCCCCCTTGCTCTCATCAGCTTGAGCTTTATACAAGCGACCTTGAGCTTCACTAAGCTGCTAGACATGAATCTCCTTGATTGGTTTATCAAATGTTTGGGACTTCACATCATCATAAGATGTAGCCTTAGTAAATAGTGCGTCCAATAAAGCTTCCAAGTGAGAAATATCGAACTGGCTTAAGTTTTTCATCAATTGAATGACCAATGAAACGCTATCACCAAGGGAGGAGATTGACTCGGCTGGGGTCTTCTTTATCTGCTCATAAAGGCCGGTCCACAATTTCTCCAAATATTCCTTCTAATAATCGTGAAGGAATTTATTGGCCTCAAAGACAGAAATCCCCATAGAAGGAGTAGCCCTGACAACTATCCCGAAATCGAGCCAACTAGGCCGCCAACAAAAGTCGGAAGTGGATCATGTTCGCGAGCCGATTCCTGCAAACCTTCACTAGCATTGCTCCCAAATACATGCTCCGCTAGTTAAAAATAACAATAATGATGAATAACAATTAAGTTATCATTGTTAACAAAAGTGTTACGACATAAAAAATGCGAGCTGTTAAAATACATCTCTGGCATATTCCTCTGTGGACCACCGATGGTCCGAATCCCTATCTTTTGGAACCAGAGAACTCGAATCCCTTTTGGTTCTCTTTTAATGGTAGTCTACGGTGTTGCTATCGCTATCCTCCAAGATCTTAATGGCATTTTTCATCTTCAGTGCATTAAGTGGATCAACCACGATAACAGGAGCAAAATGTGTGTTTTGGGTATTTCCGGTAGGTGGACCAGCACTGCTATCCCTTGAAGAAGCATCATCGTGTAAAGGGTCAACCAGGTGAGCAGCATGTTCCTCAAAGAAATTGCCATAGACAAGGGGCCACCATTTCTTATAAGCAGTTGAGAAGTATCGCCGCGCAAAAGTGGGGTTGTGAGGGAAATGCGCTTTAGTCATGGATTGAAGCAAAAAGCATAGGCGCCAATAGCGAATGCCATCATCTAAAGAGTACTACCTCACATCATGGACAAGTGACTCAAGCACCTTTTGAAAATAACCGAACTAGAGACTGAATCGATGAAAACTATAAGGTTCTACATCAAAATGATCAGCTCAATTGAAGGTTAGGTAGCTTGAATGAATAGTCACAAAATGATCTCGCTCGAACTCCCCGACATCGTCATTATTTTCGTAAATGATGTTATTGCCTTTAGTGACTATGTTGTAAGTCCAACAGGCCTGTTCGCCTTTATAGATTTGCTTTCAGGCCTCACTTGGGTCATAAAACTTGGTACATCCCTCTCAAGAATGCACCACCATCTAAGATCTGGTATGCTCTTGAAGACCTAAAAGTGGGTCCTGAAATAATGTGAGATCCACTCGTAAATCTAGTGCACCGGAAATGCTGTAGGTTCGCAAGATGAGCAGTAAGAATTAGCAATTTTGTTCAAAGCACTATAAATAGAGGTTAGAATTAGGACTGCAAGGCTTACATATTGCCCCGTAGCCATAATCTCGACCATTTTAAATGTACCTGGTCGTATGAACCTAACATCCTCATTAGGGAGAACGAAGACACAAAATCAACATGATAAAAAAGCTTCCATATACGTCTCCTCCTTGGCTCCCCCACTAATATTAAGGCTTGCGAACAGGGTTCTTCTAATGCAGACCAAGATGCATGAGGATCAATATCCCTAGATAGATTATAAGTGGATTGAGGACGTACTGTCCTTTTTTCTTTACGGGCAGGAGGTGCAGAGTATTTTATAACCCTCTTGTACTAGAACTTCACCCTCTCGAAAGTCAGCACTTTCTGATATTGGCCTGTGGGGACCCGACTGCAAAGTCTATGAAAAGTATAGGACAGATATTTGCACGAACAGGGAACAAACTTTGCATTTGTTTTGTCAACGCCAACCAGCTTCTTAGCACTTGAGATGACCTCGTCATAAAACTTTCTCCTAATAGGGAGCCCGACCATCGAACATGGGTTATAGAGGGATATCGACATTTCTTAAGTGAAATTAACAAGATATTGGCGAGAGGGCACCAGGCCTCGAGAAATGCCTTCATGATCTCCTTGTTTCAATAATATGAGAACAACGAAGCTTACACTATGTCAAAGATTCTAGCGACGTCCAGCTTAAGTTTGCACCTATTGAGAACATTTTCGGTCCACTCTCAATATTCAGGGATGTATTGAAACTTGCCAATCAAGTCAAGCTGGCTAGCTCACTTAGCCTTCCCGTTGATAATATGACGGCCGAGTGTGGGTAAAGGGACAACCTCATTAGAGAATTGATGGTGGCAGGACTGTAAGATCCATGTCTTGATGGATTGCCCAAGAGAAGCAGGCAACGACCATTTATTGATATGTCTAGACATAGTTAACTTGGATCAATAAACTGCAAAACGACCAATCAAGGGGGCGTGCATAACCAAAGAGGTGTCTTGCTCTACCCACTGGTTCTTATCATTGAGGATGATCAAACATTATTCGCTGGACTGCGCAACATGACTCTTGAATATGTCATCTTTTGAACTGCTACATAAAAGAAAAGCAGAGCATTAAACTCAATTGGGTTGAAACATGGCTAAAATTATATATAATGATTGAAAAGGGGTTAAGCTCAAGTTCCATGGATCAAACTCAAGTTCAAGGCTCCAACCCAACTCTATGAATCAAGTCCAAATCCATAGCTCAAGTCCAAGTCCATGAATCTCATAATTGTTTATTTGATTATTATTATGAGAAATTGATATTTTAGATTTATATTTAAAAATTTAGAATTCACCATATCCCAAGTAAGTTGGAGGGTTTTAGACGAAACCCAAATTTAATTCACAATTTACCATATCTTTTTTTAAAAATTTTGTGTCCCATTAATTTAATATGTGACACACATATAATTAAGGATGATGCTTCTTTTATACATAACCTAAATATAAAAAAAAAATACTAAATTACCCTTATTTTTTTAAAATACTTGTTCTCCTTTTCTTTAATGTATTATGTTTTTTCTCTTTCATTTTCTTGACTACCATCATTTTCATCTAAACTATTTACAGTATTATATTATGCTTGACTTTAAAAAACATATGAACATAAAAAAATGTTTTATAGATATAACTATAACTTAGGTTTTAATTTATTAAAATTATTTATAAATTTATCGTTTTAAGTAAGAAAAAATTTTGTCATCACATTATTAATACATATTTCTCTTCACCCAATTCATTCTCTACAACTACATTATCGCTTGAAAAGTAATTATTTTCAGTGTATTTTTAATTCTTTTTTACAAATTTTGATGTGTGGTAAGAATTTAATAGTTGATTTTATTTTTTAGATTTCAAACTTGACAAAAACATCATTAAAATAGATAGTGAAGTAATCAAATTATGAATAAATTGCAGTGACTAATATAAATAAATTCATTATTATATATCCATACTTCTAGTTATTAATAAGAGATATGTTCATTCAATGAGACAAGAAATATTCATAATAAAAAATAAGTCAAATATTCCTTATGTTTTCATTCAATTTTTATGGTTAAAGATGTTCTACATCGATTAACATATTTTAGAGATCATTTTGCTTTCATTTTCTAAATTTTTCAAAAATATATATGAGTTTTTTTGCTATGTTTGTTTTCAAAAATTTCATCATTTTTTTTTATCATAACATATTTAAAGAATCTACACACATTGTCCAATAAATTTTCATTTAAATTTTAAATTTAAATTATTCACTTATATATGTGCAATTATATAAAATTCAATTATAGCATACAGTCAAACCAGTGCCTAACATATACTTACACCACACACACATATGTACCTTAAAGCATAATTATCATCTCTATATCTAATTCAACCATTCAATTCTTATTATATTATATACAAATGCATATATAAATACATAAATTTAAACAAATCACAATTTTATTGTTTTTCATCCTATAACAAAATTACTAACCAATTGTAGCCTTGTTTTTCTTTGTTAATAATTAATAAAATATTAACAATGGATATTAAATCATGGAAAAAACTAGCACAGTATTTTTAATTGTTTCTAATTTTTATTGATTTCTTTTAGTTTGATACAAATCTACATAAATACATAAAAATTTCAAGTAAGCATTTTTTATTAAAATTAAAGCTTAAACAAAAAAAGCACTCAATTTTGAAATTTGTTATTTCCACCTATGACCTTAAATTTGACATGCAAAGGGAATCAAATTTTTACAATTATGTCATAAAATTATTTATTTTAATTTAATATAAATTGTTTTCTTTTATTTTTCTTATTATTGATTGTCAATTATGTTTCATTGTCATTTTTGCAACTTCAACAAATAATTATTCATCAAAAAGATATGGCTACATAGATTTTTATATTTAAAAATAATGGAATAGATTAAACAACAAGTATATCAAATATAATATTGAGTATAGAAAAATAAGTTCAAACGCACTCAATATTTTTAAATTCAAAAACGATTGATTCGTGACAAAAGTATACCTTGGACGATTACGGATAACAATGAAATACACTTCTATACGTTCAAAGTTCAACTAATCTATCTAATAATATTTGTGCACTTGAACAATTTACTAATATGTATAATTGAAAAGTTTTTATCCAAATAACATTAAAATATTCGTATTAAGTTAGCCTTAAAAAAGGAAAGTTGAGCATATGAAAGAAGAGCTAAAAAATACAACGATTCAATGATCATAAGCAAAACAATCATGAAATATTTCATTACAAATACTTGATGCATTATTTATTAGTATGTGAACAATATTTTATGCATTATATTAGGTTAAATTGAGTAATTTTTATATCAAGAAGTACTAAATAAATTTTCAACTATTTAGATAATGCTAAATATTTTAATTTGATAATACAATATTAATATTTTTTTAAGAGGAGATATAGAAAGAAACCATAGCTTTTCTTGTTTAACTAAAACTTTCAAGTCAATTAAGTCATTTAATTTTTAAAATTAAGCAACAATATATTCGTAACTAATACTCACAACATATATATGGCGATCTTAACTAACTACAATTTTTCCCTTACTCACTTCTCTTAATTTGTCTCTATATGCTATTAAATATTTATTTGTAAACGCAGATTATATCTTTCATTTTATTGATTGCAAAATAAATATTTTTTTTTATCACAATGCTGAAATTTTTAATGGAAATAGTAGCTTTTAGTATTGCAAGCTATTTTTGGGTCAAGGTTTGATTTATACATAATAAATATAAATATTAAAAAATATGTTTCTATATAAATAAGACGTTAAATTTTGATTTGTAAAAATCAGAAAAGAAGGAAAGAAAAAGATTTAGGACTTAGTATGGGCACGTGAGATGCATCTACATACACATTTGAGTTGTATATTACAAAATTAAGAATTACGACAATTTGTCATAACATATCTCGTTTTTGTTATAACATATATTATATTTTTTGCTTAGTGAGAACATTAAGAAGGGGATCATTTCACAACCCTTCATTCAATAATGGCTTATGGCAAAGTATGAGGAACAGATAAGCCGTAATCGGGAGACGACATTTAACAACCATATGCTGCATTGAATATTTCATCCTCTAAAATCTTTGTTGAATATCCATGTGGCCTTTTCCATTTCCTATTTTTTTGACTGTCATACCTTCTGCTTTTATTACTTAATTTTCCCTTTACTAATCCTTTAAAATTAATTATTAGAGGGACATCGTTGACAAATCAAAAATTGCAACAAACCTTACGAGAAACTCATACTTTTAGATAGAAAATATAGGAATAGATAAATGCCATGTTCCATGTAATAACAAGTTGGTGAACCGTTGGACTTTGAAGCCAGCTCAATCCCGACTGTCCCCCTCAAAGCCGAAGGTCGACTGGATGAAGGGAAAACCATGATCGATTGGTTAATAAACTGATAAAGAATCACACCCCTCTAATTTTGGATTATTCATAACGTAGATGCATGCAACCATTCACTAAAAAAAACATAAAAGAGTGGAAGTCCTCTTCGTATTATGCCCTTCCAACAGTCTAATATTACAAAATTTCTTCTTCTAGTTGTGTATTGCCATAATTAATTAATAAATTACCATAGCGTAAGAACACATTCTTAGTAAAGTCCACAAATCCACGTAACACCGTGGCCGCCAGACTTGACGTCTTAGGCTATGTTTGGGAAAGGGATTTTTGTTTGATAATAATTATATTGAGATGAGTAGTATGTTTGAAAAAAATATTTTAATGAGATGACTAGTATAATTTATTTGAATATTTGTATAAAATCTATAATAATGATTGAATAATGTAATAATTTATAGGAATAATGATTATGTTACAAGGTATCAATAAAAATAAATGTAAGTATATATTAGATATATATATATATATATATAGGTATTGATTTCATTGTGAATATGTACAATGATTGAGAAATGATTAATTAGTTATACATGAGTGGCAAAATTTAAAATTGAATTTGAATAAAAATATTGTTGAATAGTGTATTTAATAGTGTTAAATTTGAGAGAATATTTTGTGTTTGAAAGTTAGATTCCAAACACAACCTTAGAGTACGTTTCTCGTTTCCTATGGGCTGACATGGGATTCTCTTTTTTTCCCATTTTCCCACTTTCCCACACGTTTTCACTTCAAAAGAAATCATCTCCAAAGCACTCCTTCGTTGAAAAATTCATATGTGTTGATGATCAACACTGCACGAGTAATTATGTGCGAGTAGGAAGCACTAACAACTGATCGAGAAGGACTTCAACAATTCAATTCACTAAGTCGTAAAAAGGGCACGACAACAAGTCACAAGATCCAATCCAAAGGTTGGCCAGGGACTTTTTCCCGTCCATACCTGAAAAACCCATTGCACATACGTTGTATACTCCTTTGATGTTTGCTCACCACAAGCTCCTCCAAACCATGCATGTGCAGTCGCATACATTGCAAGCCCATTCTTCAAGTCCACACATTGAGTCTCGCCGACACCTGGGACTTGTCACAGGCTCCGATTCATTACAAAAGAAGTTGATTTAATTTATAAGTTAAGTTCAAAAACTTTGCCTAGTCGACCAGGAATATGGAGTCACGTACATATAGGCTCATTCTCCAAGTCTAATGTCTGATATTACAAATGTCATGAGTTTTAATTCGTTTCTAAAAAACTCAATACGAAGGGAGAAGGTTGATTTAATTTATAAGTTAAGTTCAAAAAAGGTTGATTTAATTTATAAGTTAAAGTTAAAAAAATTTTGCTAGTCGATCAAGAATGTGAGCTACACAACACGTGAAAATAAGACTAATTTTGAAATAATCAGATTCGGGTCTTCATCCCATTCGCTTTTTAGATCAAATATTGAAAACAGGTCTTCGGTCAAATGAGTTATTGCCTTAAATTATATGGTTTGAATGAGTCATCCTTCCACAATCTCTTTATTAAATTCCATGCTTCATATAAAGAATACGTACTTCTTTTGGGTCGTAGTACGAGAATGGGAATCACAGTCTTTCTTCGTACGAGAAGTAGCAAAATCAAAGGCCTCCAAGACATGTTTACGCTGACAGGTTGTCCTTCTTCAGTGTTGTTTATCCCATGGTTCATTGCAACTAAACAAAGAGTCGTGTGGACGCCACACGCCTTTTATTTCTTTATTTACATGTTGCTAATAGTTTAATTTAAACCTGTGCCAGCTATGAAACTTCCATCATGTTTGCCTGGTTTTAGGTTTTTCTACGCTTCTTGCATTAAATTAACCCCAAAATCTTCCATCCACTCGGTATAAATTGCGCTGCTCTATGCTCGTGTCCTCCACACAACCGACTTCTATCTATAGAAAACCCCCTTCTTACATCTAAGCACCCTATATCCTAAGCACACAAGCTTTAAGTTTGTGATAATGGCGAAGTTCTTAGTCTTCTTGGGATTCTTTTTTGCCCTTTCTTTCCTTTCTGCTGCTGCATTTCCACCTTTGAAATTTGGGTTCTATCGGAGAAGTTGTCCTTCTGCTGAGGCCATAGTGAAAGATGTGGTGAACCGAGCACACAGTCAAGATTCGGGGATAGCTGCTGCTCTCATCAGATTACACTTCCATGATTGTTTTGTTAGGGTAAGCTGGTCTGGAAAAGTCATTTTTGGAATACTTTCATTGACAATGATAGTTGTACAAATTGCATCTTGAACACCTAAATATCCAACGGTTTACCCATATTTCAGCAAGCTGTATTAATAAGTCAAGTTACTGAATTTGAGTTTGATTAAGTTTAAAAATATTTTTGTATTTCATCGAGATTGAATAGAAATTTGAGAATTTTTTTAGTTCAATTCGTCACCTTGTTTAATAAGCTTGAGTTTGACTTGGACCTTTCCCAAATTAAGTTTGCACATACTTTCTTTGGCAGGGTTGTGATGCTTCAATACTTCTGGACTCCACACCTACCCAGAAGGCCGAGAAAGACAGCATGGTGAACAAAGGCGTGCAAGGTTTCGAGGTGATTGACGAGGCCAAGGCCCTAATAGAGGCCCACTGTCCATCCACAGTGTCCTGTGCAGACATCGTAGCCTTTGCAGCACGGGACAGCGTCTTCAAAGCCGGTGGGCTTTACTATTCCGTCCCCGCCGGGCGTCGAGACGGCAGAGTTTCCCTCATCGACGACGTGATCAAAAACCTGCCCCTTGAGTTCTTCAATGTCACACAACTGAAACTAAACTTCGCACGAAAAGGGCTTTCCTTGGACGAGATGGTGACGCTGTCGGGAGCCCATTCCATCGGGGATTCTCACTGTTCTTCCTTCTCCAACCGACTGTACTCATTCAACGAGACATACACGAAAGATCCGTCGCTCGATCCCACGTACGCAAGTTACTTGAAGGGGCAATGTCCCAAATCAAGCGGTGTTGATCCCACGGTGTCTTTTGATCCCACGACGCCTACAACACTGGATAACAATTACTACAATAACTTGAAGGTGAACAAAGGGCTGTTGACTTCTGATCAGGTGCTGTGGAACACTCCTCGCACGAGGGGAATGGTGAAGAACAACGCAAACCATCCTAGGACTTGGGCTGCCAAGTTTGCTAAGGCGATGGTTCGCATGGGCTCCATTGAAGTCCTCACTGGAAAGCAAGGAGAGATTAGGAGGAACTGCAGGCTGGTCAATTAAGTTACTGTTTCATATTTTCTTTATTTTGTGTGGGTCCGCGTGTGGTATAATTAAGAGTTATATTAAAAGGTTTGATTTAGTCTTGTTGGGTTGAGTTTGTCAATTTGAGTTTGCTTATGTACTTTATTTAAATAAAATATGATTGATATTCGCATTTGATATTATCCTTTGTTTCACATTTTGAAATACTACAAAAGGCTGCAATTATGGCTCAGTGAAGCACTAATTAAAGTTGATGCATCATTTAATCAAAATCAAGCTTCTAACTGACGACTTTGAATTCAAGCAATCTCAAGCTTGAACTAAAAATTCCATAATGTAATGCAATTTACAAATTTAGTATGAATTTTATCCAGTGTTTTAAAAATTGGTTCGAACTAAATGGTTAATTTGTCAATAACTTAAAAAAAAGGATTTGGACATAACTTAAAAATTAAAATTAGAATAAACCAAATAAAATCGCGATTGAACCACTTAACCAATTTAACCAATTACAATTCACTAAAATTAAATGGTTCAAATTGATAAATGAATGTACCTTTAAATCCCAATTGCCCTCTTCTTAATCCAATTTTCATTTTTCTTTATTATAATATATCTTCAATTTATTCCCCTCAACCAAAAAAATAAAATAAAATGAACCAAATGAATATTCTTACAAGTGTCTAAATATTTTTAACGAGATATTCTGATTAAATATTTTTAACAAGATATAATTTTTTGTATACTTTTACATTTTATTTATTAAATTAATATTTATTTTTATTTTTTTGGTATTTTTATTGTATTAGTGTAACATATTTAACTATTAATAATAATTAAAAATGTTTGAAATTAGATTTAGGTATTTTTTTTTCTTAACATTTATTATTTTATACATTTTTAGTATATTAATTAATATTTATAAAATGAATATTACATCATCGGTATGACTGCAGTTGGATCATGGGTTGAGCTAGTAACCCAACTGGTAAATTTTTTGATTTGGTCAGGTTTTTAAAACGTTGATTATATGTGTATATTCCAATGAGTATATATAATATTGTATAACCAACAATACTCAAAATTGTAGGTTTAACTTTACAGATTGGGCCTGGACTAAAAATATGAAGCCCAATTTGTACGAAATGTACTTGGGCTTTTGCACATCAATGGCCCAATATTTCAATATAGTTCCTAGAAGAAACTGGATTTTGGAAGTAGGGTTTTCACTTTCCACTTGCCTTTTATCTGCCGACTGGTCCTCTTCCCCAGCTGAAACTATAATCTGGTAATCAGTGTTCTTAAATCGGAGGTTTAATGATTGACGGAACAATTTTAATTATATTGTTTTGTTGTTGGCGATTCGTGGAACGTTTTCCGTTTTATTATTCAAAGTTTTATAATTTTTTTTAGCTTATATTATGTATGAAATACTATTTTGATTTTGTTTCTGGCGTTAATATTCCACAATGAGGTGAAAATCGGGGGGAAAAATGGAATAATCCACCAGCATTTTGGTTAAATTCGGTCGATAAAATTGCAGTTGACGCAAATAAAATGTCAAAACATATTCGGGCATTCAAGAGGACCCTGAATCTATTGTTTCAATTCTTTAGTTGTATATAGAATACATTTGTTAGGAAATTCCCAATATTTATAAAATTTCAGTTTTTCTTTTCGTATTTCATCTGTTATAAATAGATACCAGCATTTACGCTACAATTTTGGTTGTTTGATAGTTGTTTTGTGGTTGAAGACAGTTGCCAAGATGCAGAACGAAGAAGGGCAAAACATGGATCTCTACATTCCTCGAAAATGGTATTCAAGCATATCTTTATGTCTTCGGAGTGTTTTGATAAATACTTTGGGTTTTGTTGCGATTGTTGTTGTTTTTTATGCATTAGGATTTTTGAAGCTGTTTGTATTGTTTTGCACTAGGGCATTCAAGCTGTGTTGTGATATTTGACTAATACTAGGGCATTTTGAATGTAGCTCTGCTACAAATAGGTTGATTACTTCCAAGGATCATGCATCTGTACAGATCAACTTAGGTCATTTGGATGAGAGGGGCATTTACACTGGTGGATATTCTACTTTTGCTCTTTGTGGCTTCATCCGTGCCCAGGTGCTTTCTTATTTATGGGTGGTTAACTGATGTGCTGCACATCTGTCATGTAAAATGACATGTGCTAGTAGTTTTATTTGGCCATTGCCAGTTACTTTATTGCTATAGAGATCTTTTATTGACTTGCTTCTTAGCCACCATTACAAGTCTTTATGTGTTTATGTATAGTATAAAACAATCGAAAAAGGTTTTTATTATTGACTCTGCTGGACACTGCATGTTTGGTAGCTCTTGTGAAAGTGAACAATGTTTGGCATCACAATTAGGAGTAAACTTTCAAACAAGTAAAATTTTAGGAGTTTTGTGTTATAGGATTGACCGCAGAGATATGATTATTTTAAACAGGTCATCATGGGAGAAATGGTAAGTCTTGGTATACCTCCTTAATATCAGTTTGTCGCTGGTGAAATTGAATGTTGAAGCTTCCCTTTTGAAATTAAGTCTTTCGTTATTGATACTGGGCCAATCTGTCTTCTCAGGCACCTGTTTATAAAAGGAGTTAGCTTTTGAGTGATTAATATAACAAGTACCAGCAACCTTCACATTCAAAAGCAAATCTAAAACTCATTTTTCAGCATCCTTAAGACCTTCACTTGCCTTTTGTCCTGTTAACACTTGGCAAGACCGAGATGTGTTCTTCTTCGCGCATCTCTGCTTGTATGTGAACTATCTTGAATTTTCTGTGAATCATTTTTTTTCTCCATCTCTCAGGGTGATGCTGATAGTGCGCTGGATCGCCTCTGGCAGAAGAAGAAAGGTGAAATCCGACAATAATCTCTTGAGTTCAAAAACCGAAGTCATGGATGATCTCATTCACAATTTCCTTATCACAAGTAATGTCAATTTGGACACAATTGACTGTCATTTGTTGACTCACATGAAGTTTTCTGATTCGCATGCAACCATTTTGGGTCAGTTCATTATGTGGTTGCATTCTATACACTTTATCTTGGTCATAATGCCAATTCGTTGGGTGCTTCAGAAGAGATCCAACTATTGTAATGGATTCCGTTTCATACCCATTTAGAGTTCTTATTGTAAAATGCTGCTGAATAAATTTATAAAACTGTAATTATTAAATAAATTAAAAATATGAAAGGGCATTTATAACTCCACTCTCTGCATGAGAAATTGAAAGTGCGCAGCGATCGCAAACCAACGTTGGCTGCTGTCAATCTTGGGAGTTTTACCGTTTTATCTTTTCTTGAGACGTAAATCAGATAACTTTTAAGATACATCAGGTCATTCAACTTGAAACTCATTTCTCCTAGTTCATCCTGAGACTATTGAAAGAAAAATCCTTCTTTTTCTTTTCCTGTGGGAAAAATGGAAAAATTTTTTGAAAAAAAGGAAATAACGAAAGAAAGGTTTACAAATTTTAGTGTTGAAGGGCAAGAAACATAAATTAAACGTGTGATGTACCACTTGAATGATTACAGGCATTTCCACAATTAACAAAAAGACGTCTTCTTCATCTGGTTAGATTGTCACTCTCTTGGAAGGTCGCAAGAGAAGGTCGCAAGAGAGCCACTGTACTTCGACAAGTACAGCTCCTCATCACTGTTCATGGTACTTTGCTTGTTGGTAATTGGTCAGTTCAAGTTTTGCCTAGACATGGTCCACGTCTGGGGCTGTCATTTTCTTCAATGTCCAAGGCTCCAATAGCTGCATTAAGCAGGAAAGCAGTCACTAGGAATAGACCCTTGGTCCAATTCACTACTCATTTAAATCTATGAAGAACTAATGGACCTTTAAACCACAAAGAACAGAATAATAGTGCTGGCTTGTGTGTTTGGCCTCAAATACATGCCCTCGTGACTAGTAAACTGATTTGCATTTCTTCCTTGTCTTGCGACTCCAAAATTCTTTCCATTAGTTTTTGGTTTAGGTCACGGATTAAGAGGTCGAGACACACGACTGTTTTAAAAAAGTCATTAGTCTAAATTTGACCAATTTATTTTTTTGGATTAGACTCAATTTTGGTTCGAACTCATAAAAATTTAACTTTAATTCATTAATTCTATGTTAAATTCAAAATATATTTTCAGATCATATCAAAAATTATAATTTAGAAATTACAAGTAAATCAAGTCATGGGTCGATGTTGAGAGGTACAAATATTCTAAACAAATTATAAATTTGAATTAAATTGATTTATTTATTTTTATCAATTGAATTTCATTCAATTTTGATCTGAATTTACAAAAGCTCAATTCAAAACCACTTATTTTCACGATAAATACGTTCCTTATTTTTTGAACTATACCACTCCTATTTTTTCTTTCTTGATCTCTCAAAAAATGAATGCCCTCTAAGATTGTGGAAAGTTTTCCTCTTCTGGCTTCTTCTTTCTTTCTGTAAACAAAACGTCCTTGTAAATCCGCGAAAAAGAGTGCATCATTATTTTAAGCTATTAACAATAAGAAAAAACAAGGAAGGTTTGTTCTTCATCTAGTTTGTGACCTTTAAACTATCTCTTTAACCACCTTAACATATGAACAAGAATTGTTTGGAAAACCACCCAACCCAAACCGCAAGGCTATGTTTGGAACCTATTTTTCAGTTATTCTACATTGTATCCAAGTATTCTCTCAAACATATAATTCAACAAAACTTTTTTTCAAATTCAAATTTAAAATTTTTATCTCTTATATTTATAATTAATTAATTATTTTTTCAATCGTTACACCTATTTATATTTAAATCAATACATATATTTATACATACATACATTCATATTTATATATATTTATATTCTAAAAAATTAATAATTATCTCACTTTATCTAAGCATTATAATATTATATATATATATATATAAATTAAAATTTTTAAATATCAAAATTTTTCCACCAAATATACCACCAAACCCTCCTTCCAAACATAACCCAAAAATTGAATAAATAAAGAATAAAAATCAACGGAAGACGTCCCAACCCAACACAGGAAAGGACAAGTTTGAACCAAGTCAAACAGAGAAAAATAGAGAGTGGAGAACGTTTCGCGTCTGCAAAAAGTAAGGAAGATTTAATTCAGTCCAATGAAGAGGAAGAAAGGCATCACTTTCCCTGTCCCCACAAAACTTAACCATTTCTTGACAAAGGCACCTCCTTTATTGGTGAATCTCATTACATTTTGACCACAATCGATCCAGAGGCGTCACCCCCACCAAATTCCTCTATATTTAGCAAACCCCCCTTCGCCACCCCTCCCTCGCTTCCCTTAATGCATCCGAATAGGATATTACTTGCTACGTTGTTGGATTTTTATATCTACTTGTTCTGGAGTCACTGCCCGTTTCAGTTTTCTGCCTTTTTGTACGCTGCGAGTGTGTATTTGTGCATGAGGTAGCATTTGGTGGCGCCTCTGGGTGAATTCTTGATTACAGGTTGGTTGGGTTTTAATGGTTTCTTGCCATCTATATGCCCTCTTCTCCTTTTTGTTCTTCCCGAGTTCGTGTCTTTGGGATTCTCTAAATTTGCATTTCGTTGAGTTTTTGACTTTGGTAGATTGATTAAATTGTATGAAAGAAAAGTGTTCATCCATCATGTTAGGATCACTTGTTTCTCGTAGCTGAACGGTGTAATGACATGTTATATATCTGTGAATAATAACAGCTGCCTTGCAACGGTTTCCTCGAATTAATGGTTCACAATTGGCAGTATAATTATGTTAATATCTGCTCTGCAGTTCTTAAATGTAATGATAAAGTTATTTAGCATTGAGTTTTGTCTGTCTTTTGACCCCCCACAGATAATTAATCCACTTGTGGGATAGTGTATTTAGGCAAATAACAAGATCTGAAGCCTTTTTGTGCATTTAAACTGATTTGCCACTGAATGTGAAGTTCTTTTCTGAAATTTGTTTTCTTTAAGTTATTTTTGTACTAACTTTCTTGCTGTGAAAGTATTTTTGTGATTCTTGCCAATTTACTTTACAGTCTGAACGTAGCAAAACCAACTACAATTTTGAGTATCTCACAGTGAAGAAATTCTGCAGATAATTTTCAGGGACAGTATGAACTGTATTTATTTGCCATGTAAATGTAAATTTCTGAGGGCCAATTTGAGCTGCAGGAATGGTAATTTGCCTTTTTATCAGTCAAGCAATCAAGCACTATAAGATTTTAAGAATCTGTTATAACTATTTGTCCTTGTGCTACAATAGTCCATCCTCTTTGTGAGCTATCATGTTTCATTTCTTCACCGCGAATTTTCACACCAGTTACTGATTGTGCGTCTAATGCTAAAATTCAAGTCGTTGATGGTATCTTTGCTCTGCACTAAATGTTGCAGTTTCTAAATGCTGGATAGTTATTGATTGAATTCTCTCTCTTTTCAGCCATGATGATGAGTGGGGTAGCCACAAATGATTCTGAAGGCGAGATCAAAGTTAGTTTTGGTTACCATTGCAACCGTGATAATGACGATTCTTCAGACAGACCAAATTATGTTGACATCCCTTCTGCTGGTAAACTCCGAAGAGCCAGCAGCTCCTTCTCTTGCCTCTCTGGTGCTGCGCTGAGTGCCAATGCTACGTTGGCAAACACAAATATTTGCAATGGCTTGATTGGCTCAGAAATACTGCCCACTTTGGACTCTCCTAATTCATTCCGCAGGATTCCATCTTCACCAAAGTTGGAATTTTTGTCTTTTCTCCAAAGTAGCATGTCAAACTTGAGCTTTAGTCCATCCTCGCCAAGTGAGATACTTGATCACGATTCCATTTCTCTCAAGTCCATGAGCACTCCTTCAAGCAGCGAAAGCTTTCTCAATGCTATGGAAGTGCAAATTGCTGGAGGTGCCGCTGGTGAAGACAGAGTTCAGGCTGTTTGTTCAGAAGAGAATGGTTGGCTTTTCTGCGCCATCTATGATGGCTTCAATGGAAGGGATGCAGCTGATTTTCTGGCTGGAACATTGTATGAAACAATTGCATTTCACCTTAAATTACTAGGGTGGGACCTCGATCAGAAGTCAGTTAATTCTGATGGTATGTCCTTGCCAAATGATGGAAAGAGTACCTCTGTTGATTGCCTTTACGGTGTAACTAAAAATGGAAATGGAGAGAGATCTTTTAAGCGGAGTGTTCTTGACAGCCTTCAGAATGCTCTCAATCAGGCAGAGACTGAATTTCTTCACAGGGTTGAACAGGAAATGGATGACCGTCCTGATTTAGTATCTATAGGATCTTGTGTTTTACTTGTTCTACTCCATGGAAAAGACTTGTACTTGCTCAATGTTGGTGACAGTCGAGCTGTATTGGCAACATATGGGGAAGGAATTGACAGTGAAGGGCTGCAAGCAGTCCAGCTCACTGATAGTCATACTGTTGACAATGAAGTTGAAAGAATCCAGCTTCTGAACAATCATCCGGATGACCCTTATACAATTGTGGCTGGAAAAGTAAAAGGGAAGCTAAAGGTGACAAGGGCTTTTGGAGTTGGTTACTTGAAAAAGGTACAACAATCTTGTCTGGTGTTTTTATAGCATAGCGCACATTTTGGCTTTAATATTCATCTGTAACAATTAACCATCCATCTTGATTTGATGAATGCTAGGATTTTTATTTTCATGATGTTTGTTAATTAGATTTAGCTTGCATTCATGATTGTATTTGATCATGCCTTGCAGAAAGACATGAACGATGCTCTGATGGGTATACTTCGAGTCCGTAATCTCATAAGTCCTCCATATGTATCCTCGGAACCATCACTTAGCGTACACGAGGTTTCAAATTTCGATCACTTTGTTGTACTAGGGAGCGATGGCTTGTTTGACTTCTTCAGCAATGAAGAAATTGTAAAGCTTGTGTATTCATATATAATGAGAAACCCTTTTGGTGATCCTGCTAAATTTCTGGTGGAGCAGCTTGCCGCAAGAGCTGCAGACTCAGCTGGTATGTCACCACATTATGTTTTTTCATTGCCCATTGTGAATCTGAAAAGTCATTTGCTAATCTTTATTTGTTGTGATTGAGTTGGATGACATCTTTGAGGTTGGCTGCTTATATAACTGCGTTGATGTGATCTACTCCCTCTTATAGATTATTACATGTTTGGCCATATATGGGAATATACAATTGGTTTTTTTATAATTAATTCAAATGATATGGTGCTGCTTATTTATTCCATTTTTGTATTCTCAACAATCTCTGCAGCTTACGTTTTCGAGTATTGACTTTCTGCAACGCTGCTTTATAAAATTTGTTGGGGTGCTGTGTGCTAGCCGTGCTTAATAGTAACCAGATTCAATGATTCATCTGGAGAATATCTTAATTTCCTACTAAACATCCCACTTGCCTAATTTCATACTGATGATTTGTTGCCTAGTGGAAGAATCAGATTAGGCTGTGGGAGATCATATTACTCTAAAATTTTTGAGGAATTATATGTCTTTGCTGAAGATTAACTCGTATATCTATTTCCCCTGTCATATTTCCAGGTTTTAGTATGGAAGAGCTGATGAGCATCCCTGCTGGCAGAAGACGGAAATATCATGATGACGTTACTGTTATTGTAGTCGTCCTGGGCTCAAACAAACGCACCTCAAAGGCATCAACATGTCTATGAATAGCTGAATCGAATGCGGCCCAATCCTGAATTTGAAGGTTTAAATTCCTCTGTGAGATAAGGTTTGTGAGCATTTTGGACCATATCTGTATATCATATATTGACCATGTCATCCCATCATCCGTAATCAATATCTGTTTATGTATTAAAAATTCCCGTTGCTCCCCAACTTGGTCTTTTCGTTTCCTTCTGTTTGGGGGATGAATTATGACGAACAGTCGAGAGGCTTGATGATGAAGTTCTTCGAGTTACTGGAATATTTGCCATAAACAAACAGGGAAGTGCAAAAGAGTGGTTCTTTGTTCCACATGAATTTCCTTAGATAAAATGCAATATCAAGAATATCTTTTTTGGTTAAAAACAATGGTTTAACATATCTCATCATGTGTGCTTTTCATTTTATGCTTGATTCCTTTTGGTAGTGCTCATCTTTAATGCTTCTGGACCTCTCAAGACTTGGTAGAGTAAAAGACAAGTCAAATTTGTAAGCCGATGCCTTCCTTATTCCAGTGGTTCATATAAGTTTTCATTCTACTTAATTATATTGCAAGTACTTAGTGCATAAAATGCTTAATGATCTCACACTTGGTGAGCTTTGTTCCTAGTTACAAACTTTTTAGTCTAATTAGACTCATATTGCTTCACTCCTTACAGTACTGGAAACTTCAATGATAGGCTATGTTAGTCTGTTTCCTAATTAGAATTAGAATGGGGAGGAAAATTTGGCGCTATGTTTGGATGTAAATTTGCTGCATTCAAAATTAATTCTTCCAAACATACCTACTTTTAAAACAGCACATTTCTTATCCATCTTTCTCTTACTTTTTTATACTATTCTTAAGTTTTCATATCAAACTTTATAACTCCAAAATTTACATACAGAGTTTAGGTGATTTTAGTTGGAATGAAAATTATATTTGATTTGCTATATTTGGGTGAATAAAAAAATTATATATATATATATATATATAATATGTAATAATGATTCAATAACACAATAATATATAAGTATATAAAGTAATAAAAATTTAATGAGCGAAAAAAATTATAAAGATAAATATTGATTTAATTGTTAATAAATATAATAATTAAAAAGTTATAAGTTAATTATAAAAGATAAGACAATAAAAAATTTAAATAAAATTTATATAGTAAAATATTTAACGGCGAGGATTCTTAAGCAGTGATAGTTATCTCTTTCCTTAATTGATATTAGCTTTGTTAGCCTTGTCAATACAATGCCTAACAAAGCAAGAAGCTTTGTTTAATAAGCTGAAATGACTACCCTAGTCCCACCAGCAAACACAATGAGCTCATAAAATTTCCACGGCTCAAAAGTACAGCCAAGAAAGACCACAAAAAGAGTAAAACACAAGACAATGAAGGCAAACATATATTGCATATGTTCTAAGCTTCTTGTTCAACATCAACTTTACAATGTCAAATGTGCTGGGAGAATAAATCCCATATAGAGAACTCGGATCCTCTGAAGCTGTGGAGTCAACAACACCAACACTATCAGCGTATAAGTGGAAGATGACCACGCTTAATGGAAGTCAAAAGATGAAGAGGGTTCCTTGATTTAATGCATTTGTCATCCACCTGTCGTGTCAACGTAATAATGATGGTATTAAAGGGGTGGTTCCAAGAACACAAGTGTTTGGATGGGAGAATAATAAGGTGGGCAGATGAGAAATATGGGTGGACGAGGGCTAATGGTCTGAGTGTTCTGCATTCGTTAGTCAGGCTGAATTATTCCAACCCATCAAGTGCCTGTAAAAGTATCCTTCACTTTCAATGGAGATGTTAGGACACACCGTATTCCTCTTGAGTCTTGACCCATGCATCTTCTCTCCAAGACCTTATTTCTTAAACAAGACAGATGTTACGATAAAAATCCGATTTATTTTAGCTAAATCATGTTACTTCAAATTAGGAAGCAATTATTTTGATTACAGATCAACGGATGGGGCTGAGAAAGAAGTATTTTAGACAAGTTATTGATTCAAATTTAACCTGATTAATTTTTTTGAGTTGATGGTCGAACTGTAAAATCAAGGCGTTTGAATAATACCTTATTTGAGCTTGATTTGTAGCATTTTTTGATAAATTCAAATTAAGTTGTCAATTTCAAACTCAAGGTTAATCAAATTCTTTCACTCACAGTGTTTTTTATGAATTTAAGTGAACTCGACCTTAACTAAATCTTTCAATTCGCAGTATTTTTTGATGAGTTCAAGTTCAATCTTGAATTTAATTAAATTCTTTAACTCACAGTATTTGTTAATGAATTCAAATTAAATTATCGATCTCAAATTCAAACTTGATTAAATCTTGATTATTCGAGCTTGCCAGGCTCAAATAGTTTAATATCAAATTTGAGTTGAGCTTGATTGGAAAAAACAAAAAAGATGACTTTTAATAGAATTCAAACTTCTGACCTATGTTCTTGAAACAGTAGACCAAATATTGCTATCAAGGTTTTTATATTATGAATTACATCCGTAAATTCTCCTAGTAATGGATACTAGTAATCACATATATCGTCACGTCTCCCGTACCTGTCACACAAGCCACCGCACAATATCTTATACTTACCACAACATGGCAAGAAAATTAGTGTTCCATCAACTAAAGGTTTAACCCATAATCTCAACTAAGAAATCCCTAACATAGCAAAATTTTCACCACATTTCTCAGACAGAGTCCCTTATCTACATACTGTTTTAGCATACTCCTTCAAGCCCCCTCATTGCAATTTTCAGCAAGGTGATCACGTCACATGATGTAGCATCCATTAGGGTTCTCATCACTCAAAATCTCCAAGCAATCCAACGGTGTAGATTGCACTGGATAAGCAACCTCTGGTTGTGCATAAGATGCATACGCGTAAGGTGATGGAGGCGCGTAATAACCCGGACCACCGTTTGCCGTAGGATTTGCCGCATTGCAGCTCACCACGTAAGCTTGCCGAGTCGGATAGTGGCACACCCCCTCTGATGTGTGGCTGGGATTAATCTGATCAACTTGGGCGAAACGCACCCTTGGATTCTCCGATCCGGTTCCTGCTAGTTCACCTTTAGGCGCTGGACCCGGATTGCTCTTGTTCCCTTTTCTCCCTCGCTTTTTCTTCTTTCTACCACCGGGCCGTCCTCCTCCGCCACCACCGCCTTTGGGATTGCCTCTTTGCTTCTGGCCGGCGGGAGAGAAATTTCCCGGCGGCCTGTCGTCAACAGAGACAGGGTCAGCGAACCTAACAGTTGCTCCACCACTGATTCTCGGAGAGCTGATGACCTCTGGATGATTACTACTGTTTTGATGAGGTGGATCGTCCTCGTCGCTCTCTTCGCTGTTTTCGCCAATTCTCGAGCCGCTTTCCTTCTTGTTGCTGCATGCATTTCCGGGCTTCTTTTTCTTGCCGCCGGCAAGCTTTCCCGGCCATAGCTCGGCATGCTTTCCAGCTTTCACCAGTTTCTTGATTAGGGTCTGTGCGTCGATGTTGCCAGTAACAGTAACCTTTTGCTGCTGGGAGTCAATATTTGTCACGTAAACACCTGAAAATAGAGGTTCAAGAACAGAAAAAAAAAACATAAAATAAAATATCACTTGTCCATAATCTTTAGCAGACAGGCTTTAGATGATGCAAGTTTTGAAAAGAATAAAAAAATAATCTAAACCAACGAATGGCTCCACTTTTGCTTTGCATTTCGCAAAGTTGTATGGAATCGAGTGAAGTTGGGATTCAGTTACCTTCGATGCTTTGCAGTACTTTCTTGACTTTGGTTTTACAGCCTTGACAGTGGATGGAAACTTTCAGAACCCATGTCTGAAAAAGGCAAAGACAGTGAAGCTTTTCAGCTACAGCACTTAAGGAAAGCCAAGGAAGAAAAGGAAATCGATTAACTGTGTCCTTCCTATATATATACACCTGGCACTGAAGTGGGGTTTCTTGTGCTTGTCCCGACGCCATGAGAGAGACGGGTTCTGGTGTGTGAGTTGGAGCAGAGGAGTTTTGTAGTTGGCCAAGGGAAGACGTCAATAGTAGTACTAGGAGAGAATAAGTCCTTCCAAAATGCCAAAACACTGCCCTGAGTGTAGTCTGATTAGAAAATGATATTAGATGCCCCCACTTGATTGCCAGGGCCATGTTCGTGGGTCGGTATGCCTCGAAAAGAATTGTTTGACGAGAAGAATGTCATCCTTTATTTCAATATATATATATATATATATATAATATATAATAATAATTAAATTATAATTTGATGAAAAGATTGATATAATTTATTTAAATATATGTATAAAATATATAATAATAATTGAATGATATGATAAGAATAATAATTAAAATTTTAAATATAAATAAAAATAAATATGAGTGTATATATGATATATAAATATTAATTTAATTATGAATAAATATAATAATTAAAAAATAGTTAGTTTGTTATATATAAAAGAAATAAAAATTTTAAATTTAAATAAAAGTTTAATAAAATAATATGTTTGATAATATAAAATTTAACGGGGTGTTTTTGAATTGAAAGTAATTAGGTTCCAAACAAAGTGGAAGTACGTTAGATCCCTGTGTAAATAATTCAATAACTATTTAAACTCGACTTAATTTTATAAAATTTAAATTCAAACTCAACTTTAAGCTAACTAATGAATTTGAAATCAAAAATAACTTTAAAAGCTCAAGTTTAATTAAGTTCAAAGTATTTTTCAAATTTAATCAAATAATTGGACTTATTTATAGCCATACATTAATTTCTCAGTTCTGAATGTCTAGACTTTGAGTGCACTTTTAATTCATTTTCTTTTACACGAACAAATTGCCTCAGAGGATCACTTAGATTTACACACAATCGCTTGAAACAGAACATAAAAGTAATAAAAATTTGAGATACATTGCTGCAAAAGAGTTGTTTCATATAAATTTCGTATTTATATAGATATTCTTGTATACATAAATATATGTTATGCACGTAATGATAGAGCATTTTTAGAAATATAATTAAAGTAAAATAGGAAAAATATACATTACGGTTTTGGTCTTTTTGGATAATTATTATTATGGTTATTTTGTTACAAAAAAGAAAGGAACTCGGGTCAAACGCTGAGACACTCTACCGGCAAGTTTGGGTCACATATAACTATGTTTAGATTTTAATATCGATTTTTTAAATTTTATACATTTTTCTCTCTTGTTTTTGACATTTGACAATACATATTTAAATATTAAAACAAACATAAGTTTAAGCTAGGTTTGGGAGAAAGGTTTTGTTGGAATGGTGTGTGGTGAAAGTTTTACTAAAGAATGAAAATTTTAATGAAATGAATTTATTTAAATTTGTGCATTAATATATATATTTAAAAATATAATAATAATGGTATATTATGATAGTCTATAAAAAATAACTTGTTAAGATAAAATATAAATATATAAGTATATTTATATATATAAATATTAATTTGATTATGAATATATTTAATTATTAAAAATAATTAATTAGTTATATGAAAAAAATTCAAATTTACATTTTAATAAAAGTTTAATGATTAATACCATTGGTAATTTAGAATTTGATGAGTTGAGTATTAATGTTTGAAAAAGGAGTTCCAAATCTTACTTCGTTGGATTTCATTTTTTTTCAAGAATAAAGGGCGTGCCACATGGCAGATACACATTATAGGAATGTCTATATCCAACACCATGTGTAGATATTTTCTTCGAATGCCCTAGAGCAGGCTACGTTTGTTTTCATTTTTTTTTTTTATCTAAACAACAAATATCGTAATTATTATATTTTTAAATTTTATCACTATTTTTTTTATTTTTACATATTTTTTAATAAAATTCATGTAAAACGCACACTAAGAAAAAACAAACACAGCCTTTCTTCCTCAAGAAAATTCAAATTTATTTTGGGCCTTTAAATCTTTCCCCAAATCCACGTACAGGTCAGATAATGACAAGACTATCCAAATCCACGTGGTACTATTGCCAAAATATCAGGGTAATAGTTAAGGCAAGTTAGAAGTATAACCCCCGTCAACAAAATTAAAATATGTTGTTTATCATCTATATTATATTATTATTTTAATAAAAATATTTTATTACATAGAATAAATTCATATAATTACTCCCATACTATTTACTTTTACGTTTTTTAAAATTATTTTCTTCTCTCTTTTCATAACACTTACATTGTATATTTATATGTTCTTTTAAATTTTTTAATTTTTTAATTCTTTTAATTTTTTATTATTTTTTATTTTAAACATTTTTACACAATGTAAAATTATATAAGTTTTTATTTTTATTTTTATTTTTATTTTTTTCTTTTTTCTTTTTTCTTTTTTCTTTTAACATTTTATTTGTGTATTCTTTAAAAATTTCTCTCTGTTTTTTTTTTACTTTAAAGTCTTTTGATATTTCTTTATTTATTATTTGAAATAATTTTTATACTTTTTATATTAATTAATTTTATTTTTATTAATTAAAATATTATAATTTATAAATAAATTCACACATCAAATTTTACTAGTTTTTGTTATTACAATATATGTGGGGTTTTTTATTTTTTTATTCTAATTAATTTTTTAATATAACAAATTAAGTTGTTTTTGAAATTATTATTAATCTAACCAATCTCGTCATTTCAAACCGTTATATGATTTCATCTCACGTCATCTCACCATTTGAAACGGCAAGATACACTTTTTTTAAAAAAAAATGTTTAATATTTCTCTCCGTATTATGGGTTGATTGACACGAAATATGGTGACGTATCTCACTGTTTCAAACGACGAGATAGTTTTGATTTGCACGAAATTTCTGAGGAAGCACACAAACACGCCCTTATCGCTGTTTTTTCTTCTTCCTGTTTGAAACGCCATTTCTGCGCGCAAGCCTTCTTCCCTTACGCACACACAGATACGCTTCTTCCCGACGCACGTACGTCCTTTTTCTCGATGCACGAACGCATAAATCGGAAGTTTTGGGTTCAGATCGAAAGCCCCCTACAACAAATTTTTTTTAGATTGGAATGATTCTTCTCTAAGTTTCCCAACCTATTTTAGATCCTAAGTTTGGGTTTTTGATTCTTCTGTTCACAAACGGTGCATCTTGATCGATTTTCTAATTTTGTCCACCTTAATTTTTCCCAATACGTGTTCAATTTATATTTTTTGATTTTCCAACCTTAATTTTTGCAGCCCGTTTTCAGTTTGGATGTTTTGATTTTTTAGCCTTAATTTTCACAATCCATTTTTCAGTTTGAGTGTTTTGTTTATATATTGTAGGAAATGCCAGTCAAATTTTGTAGAAACAAACATGGTGTTGCCACTGTCAAAATTTGGAACAACAAATGGCCTTATCACAATCAAAATTTGGAGAAACAAACATAGCGTAATTGCAGTCAAAAATTGGGCAAACATACACGGCTTATTATCATAATTTATTTCTAAGGTGAGTATTCATATTTTATTATATTTAGGTTCCAAACAAAATTCTTGTGTTGTGGTTAAAGTTGTAGTTAGTGATTAGTTGCTTTTTTTTCTTGCCATATTAGCTATAGTATAAATAGAGACAACCAAATAAATTTAAAAAATTTTAATTAAAATTAGATGAATAAAAATTACGTACTTAAATATTTAATACATAAAATTTAAGAATATTAAATGAATGAAAAATATAGACTTAAATATTTAATACATAAAATTTAAGAATATTAGACGAATGAAAAATATAAAGGGTCTTTTATTTTTTATTCTAATTAATTTTTCAATTTAACAAATTTATCCCACCTATAAATCTTTTAACAATTTAACCAATTTATTAAATAAGAATATTAGATGAATGAAAAAAATATTTACTTAAATACATAAAATTCTTAAATATTTAATATATAAAATTTGAAAAACATTAGATGAAAAATATTTACTTAAATATATAATTCTTTTAGAAGTTTGAAAGATGAATTATTTGTATCATGCTATGGATGTAACACTTATATTTACTATATATATATATATATATATCATATTATGGATGTGACGCTTATATTTAATTACATCATACATGTGAACTATTTGTTTTGAAAATGTGGCATTTAAGGGCGATATTAAGATTGTGTCATATTGAGAGAGTTTTGTTGTGCAAAATTCGAAGGACATAAGTTACAACATTGGGCCTCGTTATTTGCAAAGCATACGCTATAGTACTAATTTTTTTGAGTTAGAGACGATGGTGTATGATTTGACTGGAGTAGATCGAAATCATTATGTCATCCATTTGAAAACAATGTTAATGTTAAGAGATGCATTCGGGGGACATGATGTGGTCCTACTAGCGATTGAAAATGATATAAATTTGTCATTTTTATTTAATCCGATCAATCAGATCATATATTTAGATCTGTAAATCGAAATAGAACGGAGAGACTGTGACAATCAGTATAGTGTGCCACGTGTGGAGTGGGAAACAGGTCAAATCTCCCACTGATCATTCTTTGGAACTTGACAGAGCAATAGTATGCCTTTAGTTACTGAAGCGTTGGCTCATATGGGCGTTCAGGAGGGTGACATGTTACTTGACCTTAATACAGGCATCATATTTTTGATTGGAATATAGAGGTAGATCTTGTTGTATTTCGTCACAGGCTGCAACAAATATGGAGGTAGGTCTTGTATCTCATATATTTGATCGAAATATTAGCTTGCGTGGATGATGATGGTGAGATGCTTTGTGATACCCATGAGCAACATGTATACCGATTAACATCTGACATCAATGATATAGATTATGGAGATAAGGAAGATAATGAGGATGATGAAGATGATGATGTAATCGATATCAATTCGATGCAGTAGGTATTAACAGCATCAGGTGCTAGCCCATCAGCCAATGCATACCCTCGACATGTGCTAAGGCGAGCAAACACCATGCCTATGCACTCTTCAATTATCCCTGAACATGAATATGTGACAGAGCCATTAACCGTGCCTTTATGTTCAACAGCTTTTCCAGTACCTAGACATGTGATTGAACCACCGATGGTACCATTATATCCATCTGTGCCCTTCTTCTCACAAGTAATGCCAGAAATAACAGCTGACAATATTGAAAATTCTAGTGGTAGATGGAGCATGTACCATGACGATCATAAAAGAGATTTTTATTTGAACATGGTGTTTAAGGACAAGGGTCATGTCCAAACAGCTGTGAAGGATTATTCCGTGACACATGCAAAGTGAGAGTACCGTGTGGTAAAAAGTACACCTAATATGTGGAAAGTTAAATGTAGACATACTACAGTTGATGAACCTTGTGACTGGCACCTTAGGGCTTCTTTAAGGCAGAAAATGGGACTGTAGAAGATAGTTAGATACAGCGAAGCCCACACTTGTCTCCCGGGGAACCTAAGGATGGATCACACAAATTTGGATAAAAACATAGTAGCTACAATTCTCGTAGGGTTGGTTCGTCAAAAATATTGTGCAACTTGTCAAATATCGATACAGTTATGATATTAATTATGCAAAGGGATGGTAGAGCTTGAAACGAGCCATTGAAAATGTGTACGGCACTTGGGAAGACTCATTGAAGAAGTTGTCTACCTACATGAGAGCACTACAGACATCAAACCTAAGCATTGTTGTCGAGTGGAGACACATTGACACCGGGGTGCTAAACATGATGATGCTATGTTATTTATTTTGGGCTTTCAAACCTTGCTTCGATGGATACCAGTATTACAGGCCAGTGATTAGTGTGGATGACACGCACTATACATGAAATATTGTCATAAGTTACTTATTATAGTTACTATTGATGCTAATCAGCAAGTGTTACCTCTTGCTTATATTCTTGGTAAATGAAGAAAACACACAACATGAGATTAGTTTTTGAAGATGCTGAAGTGACATATTATATGTGGCAGAGCATATAATTATCTTGTATCCGACAGACATCATGGTCTTCTTTCTATCGTCGATAACATCGATGCTTTTAAGGCCCCGAGAGGACACCACTGATTCTGTCTTCGACATGTGTGTGCAAACATTTTACAAGCTTTCAAGTCCTGACACCTTCGTGATCAATGTTGGAGAGTAGGTGCTAAGAACTAAGAGAAATTTTTTTTTTCAAACTTAGACCATATAAAATAGATTAATTTGGATGTCTACAGCTACTTGCAGGAAATTGATAAAGAGAAATGGGCTCTCTCCTTTGATGGAGGTTGGAGACATGGTGTATGACAACTAATATATCAGAAAATATTAATGGGGTAATGAAGGGAATACGACGGTTGTCAATATGTTCGATTATGCAAATGACATTTGATCAGGCCGTCTTTAAATTCAAAAAGAGATTAATGGTTGGTGAAACTAAGATGGTAGGGGGATGAGTGGTCTACTTGGCCTGTAAAGACGTATGCAAGGGTAGAACGTAAATTCGTCTGGCATTTAGTACAACTATATGATCGAAATGCACAGTCGGGATGAGTGATCACAGCACAGGAGAGGGGAAAAGGTGGAGGGAATACACACACTATGAAGCTATGTAGTAGGGATTGCACATGTAAGAAGTGGTCATTGCGCGGAGTTCCATGCTCACACACAATAGCTATCAATAGAAAATGTAGTGTTAATCTTAAGAGGCTAGTGATGCCATACTTTTCTATTAGTAGCTATATACACACATATGAAGGGAGATTCAATCCTATTTGAGTCGAGGATTATTGAAATGATCCACTGTTCGAGTTGGTCCACAACCCTCACAGGTGTATAATTAAGTATAATGGGAGGGACCAATCGTGCCGAATACTGAATGAAATGGACTGGATGCAATATCGGACTTGACAGCAATTACGGCGACAAGCCCAACGTCGATTGCAAGATTTAAACATGCCTTCATCCTCTAGTCGCCGTCGTTAGTTTCATATGTGTGTGTAAATTTTATATTTTTTAGCAGCTCAACGCGAAAGTAGTCCCCGGACCCATATAATTTCTGTATCACTTTTGATAATAATTGCAAGTATAATGTTGTTATTTTTGTATACATGTAAAGGTTATGTGTGAATGTTATTTTTACAAGTTATGTGATTTTATATTTTGTATGCGTGTAAATGTTACTTTTCATATTTATGTACATATTGCTATTAATTCGATGTTTGATTAATGCACAATTCCTCATACAGGACTTTTTTACGATGGCTATGAGAGCTAATTTGAGCCCATTTGATTCGAATTTGTTATAGACATAGCATAATCATAGGTCGGATGCTGTGTGGTTAGGAGATATAGACATCATCCTTTGGCCACGGCACCAGACTAGGGCACTAGCTAGGAATACTTTTGTTATATCGATTAGGTATTTATGGAGTGTATAAGTGTAGACACGTAGTACTTAATTGGCACCTGATTACAATGATAGTTGAGAGGTGGCGTCGTGAGACTCACACCTTTCATCTTGTAACTAGCGAGGCTATCACTACGTTGGAAAATGTAGCATTGATATGGCAGTTCCCAGTGGAGGGTGTCCCAATTATAGGGGTTGACAAGTGTTGGGCGATTAATGTTTGGCAAGAGTATTGTTTGGAGTATTTGGCGTTTGCATCCTTCACAGATGTATTCAGTAGTGTACCATACCCCTCTCAGTCTTACTTCGGGAAGTCCGATACCAGACACTTACTGCTGATAGTACTGAGGATGACGTGGCTCGTTACACTTGCTGTTACGTGTTATTGTTATTGGGTTGCAAGATTTTTCCTAATTCATCGGGGGATCCAGTGAAGCTATTATACCTTCGCATGTTAGAGAATGTGAATAAGGCTCAACCATACAGTTGGGGGAATGCGACATTAGTATATTTATATCGAAAGTTGTGCTCCGCGTGCATGCGAGGTAAGCAGATGATAGTTGATCCATTAGAACTTTTACAAATATCGACTTGGATTAGGATCCTGGGGTTGGGCCTACAAACCCGTGATTGTGGCCTTTATACTGGCCCACCAATTGTGCTAAGTGATGTGCAGTTACCAGCTGTATTCTTCGGAGCATTGTATGTCTCATCAAATTACATGCCTTGTTGTGCTATTGTGCAACTGTTATATTTAGTTTTCTTAATTATTTTCAAGGAGGAGTAACACGTCAAATGCATCTCATTCTATCCGCATGATACGTGATACATTAGATAGAGAGGTAGAGTCTCAGGTACGAGTAACTTTTGTGACATTAAATATGTATACCATCTAATCCATTTATAGTGCATCTTGTATACTATCAGTTCCATTTATATTATATGTTTCATTTTAATTTCAATGGCGGCTTTACCCTAACGATACATATGAGACGCTATCTGATTATTGTGGCGATGATTATGGACGTTCTATAGTCCACTTATCTGTTATGAGATTATTGAGATTCACCGCATTGATCGGATATTGAGGCAATTTGGAATGCCTTCACCACGGGCTCAGAATGCACTACATAACGATCACAGGCGCGAGTGTCCAGGGACTAACTGAGCTCATCACCACGCTGCATGTATTTGAGAGTGGGCTAGCGACGATCATATCATAAGGGGCTCTATCTTTCTAGGCACATAGGTGTCACGAGACTACTTCGAGTGGTACCATCAAGTCACACGCCAATATATCACTCTTGGGCATGTATTTGTACATACCGGATATCAGCCTGACCACGTCACTTATTTCCCGCACGTGGTACGCTTATATATTTGGGTATATACATGTGTGTGTGTGTGTTTGTGTTATTCAACAATATATAAATGGTTGATTACAGGTACAATAGATGCAATAACTACGTACGAGTGGATACAATCAAGAGATTGTTGATAGAGTCTAGCGACTATCACAGCGGCGAATCCAACGAGATTTTCCACCATTCTACTAGATAGATGACATTGTCTTTACATATCCCAGTCCAGGATGCAGCACACCCTATCAGCACAATATAATAACTCCTAGCATATCATATCAGTATGAACTACCAGGTCCTGACACTGTAGATCCGGAGGATGTATATGTACCTTAACCACTACATCAGAACATCCACTCTCCATATACGTCACTGATAGATTCTTCATAGACAATCCTTTCAGAGTCTCTTTACACCCTTCTCATGCATGCACTCTATAGGAGCGGTCTCAGCAATACCCTGGATCCTCAATGCCACTCCAATAAGATTCTAAGTATGGAATTACAACAGCCCCATACTCTGCATCATCTTCATAGAGATCTAGTACCACAGAGAAGACATCATGTTAGACGGCCCACACACTGTGGTACCGGTAGTTGCCTAAGGGATGAGAATGAGAATTACGTGCAATATTTAGTATTTCTTCTCATATGTATTGAAAATTTTCAATTTTATTGGTATTTACATTAATTTTATTATAATTACATTATACAATCTCATTTAAAAGTTATAACACACATCTTTTAACGTATTATATAACAATGTTTATAAGAAAAATATCACTAATTTTTATAAAATAGCACTATATTTCTATTTTTTTGTGCAAATTGTATTTTTTTGCAACGTACATGTTAAAATATAAACAAAATTTTGAAAAATATTATACAAGATTATAATTTAAAACTCAATTTATTGAAAAAAAAGTTTTTTTATGTAAATAATTTTTTTCATTTTAAATAAAGTCATAATAATTTCAAATTTCAATAAATTATTATTGCACCGTAAATGTCTAAACATAAAACACTCAAAAGGTATTGTACAAAACTATGAAATTTTGTATTTTAAATAAAAATATAATAATTTAAAATTATTATATTTTATTATAACATCATCTCGCTATTTTAAATAATTTTTCCATTTTAAATAAAATTATAATAATTTTAAATTACAATAAATTATTATTACAATGTAATTGTCAAAATATGAAAAATTTTAAAAATATTACATAAGATTATAAATTAAAACTCAATTTATTAAAAAAATTTTTTTATTTAAATAAATTTTCTTATTTTAAAAAAATATAATAATTTACAATTATTATAATTTATTATAACTTATTATTACATTATTTTTTTGTTTCAACGAGACGGCGTCATCTATATTTCTCCATAATATAGAGAGAAATATGAAATATTTTATTTTATTTTTTAAAAAACTAATGTTGCTATTCAAAACGAGCGAGATAACATGTTGTTTTAAACGGCGAAATTGATTACATTAATAATTTAATTATAAGTGAGTTAATTTATTAAATTAAAAAATTAATTAAAATAAAAAAATAATTAATTTGTTAAATTAAAAAATTAATTAAAATAAAAAAATAAAAAACCCAATATACCGTTGTCTATTTTTTTAATCACCACAACATCTGACCATCAGTCAAACCACGTTAAAAGATTTACTCTCTCTCTCTCTCTCTCTCTGATCTTGGCATTTCTCTTAACCATAGCTCATGAACCCAAAGTTAAAATAAAAAATGAAGAGGTAATCAGCAGGACTGTTGTCCACCACTTTCCCTCGCATTGGAGAATATATACTGCCACCATTTTTAATATTAAAAATTTGGATTTTCTCTTCTTCTTTCTGTTTTTTTCTCTATTTTTTCATTTTTCTTTTTATGGCATCAAATGACCTATTTTTTTCTTGCATTATTTTTTAACTCAAAACTTCAAGATGAAGATTGGAAAAATGTCAAACTAGAAAAAATAAAATTTTAAAATCCAAAACCTGTTTATCTTAATAATTAAATTCATGTAATATAAATAAAAAAATTTATTATAAAAAGCAATTTTTGAGTCCGTTATCTTCTTAGTTTGTATTTAATTTGTTGTACAATTAATAGACTAAAATATTCTTTCTATATGATTTGTTTTAGCAACTTTGCATTAGAGAATGGGTAGAAAACAATAAAAAGTACTGATATTTTAATAATGAGGATGATCCATGTGCTTCAATTTTGTTGGGCTATGTTTGTTTTCCAATTAAAAAAGGGAAAGATAATTGGAATAAAAATAAAAATTATATTTAATTTGTAAAATTTGAATAGATAGAAAAATTATCTTTATATATATTTAATATATAATAATGATTAAATAATATAATAACTATAGATTTATAAAATAAAACATAATGAGAATTAAAAAAATTATAAAAATATATTAATTTAATTATAAATAAGTATAATAATTAAAAAATAGTAATTAATTAAAAAAATAAGAGAAAATTTTGAATAAAATTTATATAGTAAAGTATTTAATTTGTAAAATTTTTAAATGACAATCAATAGCAGAAAGATTAGAAACAACATAACCCTGGTTTGGTTTGTCTAAGTATTACCCAACAATACCATACTCGCATCCTAAATGTGCTGTATGTTTACGAGTACTTTGCCTACCCTATTTTCCCAATTAACAGGTCATTCAGCTCTGGAAATAAGCAACCATCAGAATCATCAAAACATACGTTTGTATAAGAACAAACTTTGGCAGAAACAAGACACAACTCATCATCACTCATCCCAGCTTCCTTACATAGTTATATTCACGAGAGACAGGAAGAATTATCCTATCACTGTCCCTTTCAAGATTTACTATTATTATTATTATTATTACTACTTTTGTAAAGCATGAAAAGCTAATAAACGAATTGCCAAGCAGATTTGAGGATATTGCTAAACAGGAGGCTGTACATTTTTTCCAGGTCTTGACAAAAGGGAAGATTATGCAGCTAAGAAACAGACTTCAAGAAAGATAGCCCGCTCTTTTAAGGCTCCAATAGACATCAGAAATAATCTTCAAGTGAATGGTTCAGAAATAATATAGAAAACGGACAACCAAAGGAAAAACGCAAAACATGCTCCGACTGAAAGAATTAAATAGATATAATAGAACAGTAGTATATTTGTCAATGTGTCAGTCGGCTAATGTCACAATGGAAATTGCGACAGAAGTTCAACCACAAATAGGGAAATTGGCAAATACTCCACATGGGTTGCCGAGGGAAACACCTCGTCTAATACATAACGCACTTTTCAGTCTGTTGAAGAGTTTCTTTACCATGATCAGCTTATGGTAACTCTTGAACTGTCTCCTTGTTTTCCACATTTTTGGGAACTTCAGTCTCTGTTTTTTCTTCTGAATCATCCTCCAACTACAAAAGTTTCAAAGAATGGAATTGAGAACCCCACCAAATACACAAAAGCTCAGCTACGAAGGCAAGGCACGCTTGTGCCACTAACCCCAAATTTTTTTAGGCTGGACGCAACATCTTCCTGCTGCTGTTCAAGGTTCGTCCTCAGTTCTTGAAATTCCTTGGTCAACCAAACAAGAACATGATAAGCACACATAATTCAAGTTAAACTAGAAATATAAGCTTTGTTTGTTTTCAAATTATCCACCCTTTAAAAACACACATTCAATTATGACACTTTTTTTTATCTCTTTTAATTTTACACAATTCTCGAAATAAAAACATCTAAAAACACAAAATAATTACAAAACAAACAAAGCCATAAAATATATAAAGACCACTCACCGTTCGGAGTTGCTCCACTTCAGTATTTAGTGATTTCTTAAGTTCTGAGAGCTCCTGCCAGAACAAAGTAAACTGAAATTATGGCATGGCAGCAGTAAAGATCAAATTCAATGATCTCATCAAACAAAAAAAAAAATTTTAACCGTTAAATTCTGCAGCAAGAAAATTCTTGAGAAGCCATCGTTAGGTAGCATATATCTATATCATAGTCCGAGAAAACACTCAACTTTCATGTCCTACACCTTAAGAAAAATTTATCTAACAGCCTTAGATTGCATCAAAGTTCAGAGCTACTTGTTAAACACCTCAAAGGTTATGTGTTATTACGCACCATGTTCGTGTTCTTACTTTAAGGTTCAGATTTGACACCAAGACATGCATCACATGTAAATAAAAATCCAACAGAAATACTTCTCTATGTTTGCCAGATTGGACGATGTCAACAAAATTCAAACATCCGTAGCACAGTGCACAAAAGTACACAAACGTCCATATAAATGTAACACATTTTTCACCATAAATAACCTTAGCTTTGAATCAACATGTATTTGATATAAGCCGGCAGTCTCTCATTGGTCACATAGAAGGACATTTTCTTACTTCATTCATTCTCGCTGCTATCATTCAAACTTGATTTTGTGTTTCATGGGTCATTCTATTAAAGCTTCGACATGAAATGAGATATTACATTAATATTGCCCGGGTCAGATTTAATTTTATTTAATTAAAAGACTAGTTGATAGATTGTTTGCTAGCCAGTTGCTAAGACAGAAAACTCATGCATGATATCTCCGAGTCCATGAAGCATAATGTTGTTATCAGCTCTGTTTATATACCACATTATGTTTTTTTTTTTAATTTTTTTCCCACACATGCACCCACTCCCAAATAGATTTGAACCCATCTCAAGAATAAAATGTTGGTGTCCCTTATGGGAGAACAGCATTCAATGCAGAACACTGAGAGAAAACAGCATGAAATCATCTCCAAGAGAACATAGTGGCACTCATCAGACTCCAAGATCTTACAAGAAGAGGAATTAATACTTACCTCATGGTAAACCTTAACCTGAGTGTCCAACTTCATTCTCCAATTTTGCAGGTCCTAAAGTTGAGGGAAAAACAGATGGGTAAGTTACAATACATAACAAGAAATGTGTAAATTTAGAATAAAGCATTATCCCTACCACCCATTGAAGGACTCCGAAGAGGCTTGGAATACATAAGCCAAAATTGTCAATTATTAGACCATTGCCCAGAAACACATCAGAAAATTATAACAACGTCAAATATAGGTAGATAATTTCATTAAAAATCATCTCCTGAAAATGAATGAATGGGTATAAATCTAAAAAAATTAACACCCCGTTCAAATCTTATAGTCCAATAGCATAAAGCTAAAGAAGTGCATTTAAAACATAAAGCGGCATAGATCAACCTGCTTGAGATTCTGTATTCTAGTGAAGAGCTCCTGCCTGGATTCAGTCAATTCCTGCAAATCCACATCAATAAATAACCTCCAAACTCGAGAGCAACATTTAAAATAATAAACAAAAGATAACTAAATCTACAAGCATACCGCAATCTTAGGGTTAATCGGCGTCACATTCTCCTTCTTCTGCAGAAGAAAAGGGTTAAAAAAGAAATCATAAAATAAAAGGAACTGCAACAAAATAAAATCAATTTACTACATGCACCTCAGAGAGAGAAGCTGGAGGAGGGATGGCGTGGGCGGAGTCGGGATTTTCCATCGGAAAAAAATATATTTATTGATCGGAGACAATCTGAACGGGTTCGGATCTAAGGTTTTCTGGCCTTTTGGGTGTAAAAATGGGTTTCGTAGAGAGAGAGAGAGAGAGAGAGAGCGAAGCTAAAGTAGAGTTAATAATTAAACAATAGTTCGAAATTGAATTTCAAGTGGTGGGTGTGGGCGCCAATTTGTCTGCTTCACTGAAAGTATTTCTTTAGCGGAACAACCAAGAAAGAATTGAGGTTGTGTTTGGAAGTGGAGTTTTTGTTGAAAATAATATTTAGTAGAAATTGTTTGGGCGTGAACAGTATATATGGTTTTAAGATTTTGACATCATAAAAATTTTAATTTATTTGAGTATATTATTAAAATATATAATAATGATTATATAGTCTCATAATGCATAGATTTAATGAGTAATTTTTAGAATATAAATATAAATATATATGTAATATATATAAGTATTGATTTGATAAATAATTAATTTATTATATGTGTAAGAGATGAAAAATTTGTTAAGTATTTATGTTTAATAGTGTGAATTTTGAAAGAAAATATTAGAATTGAAAAGTGACTTTACAAAAACAGTGTAAGTAATAAATGAACGCAGTTTTTTTCTAAATCTTGAAATCAAAATTTCATGTTACTCTGTAATTCTCACAACACAGAAATTATATCCCAAAGGTCTGTTGTTATACCAACAAATGCCATGTTTGGAAGTGGGATTTCGGTGGAATAGTGTTTAGTGAGGATTTTATTTGAATGAATAATATATTTGATAATAATATTTGAATATTTGAATATTTTTAATTTATTTAAATATATATAAAAAAAGACAATAATGATTGAAATATTTGATAAAATATAAAGATAATAATTAGTTTTCAGAACAAACTATATACAACAGTAAGTGTGTGTAATTATTTATTTGATTATAAATATACATTACTATTAAATAATAATTAGTTAGTTATAAATAAAAGAGATGAATATTTTGAATTAAAATTTTAATAAAAAAATTTTTTCGGTAATGTGTTTAGTTGCATAAAGCTTGATGAAAACAAATGTGGCTAAAGAGTCCAACATTAACATTATGTTTGGTTTAAGGATTTTGGGAATTAAAAGAAAAGAAAATGTTAGGAAAGGTAATTTTAGTTATTTGGTTAAAAAGAAAAATAATGAGTAAAAAACACACTTGCAGAAAAAAAAAATGTATTTTAAATAAAATGAATCTATTTTCATCTAATTGGATAGATGGGGCCCGCGGATCTGCTTGCAAATTGCTTGAGAGGCAAGCCATTGGGTGGACATTACCTAAGCTCAGACCTAAAACTAATCGTAAAACTCAAACTCAAACTCAAACACAAAACCAAAATATATTAATTAGATCCACGACCAAATCCATTAAAGTATTTGGCCTAAATCGGATCAATAACTATTTGATCTATGTATCCAATAAATCCAATTCCTACAGGCTTTATCCCATAATTCCGAAAATATTCCTATTATTTTTATATATTTTTTATTATACTCCTTTGATTTTTATTTATTTTGTTCAAATCGCTCATTTTGATTATGTTAATATTTCTTTTTAATTTCTCTTTTTTCTTTATCATTTTACGAAGTTTATTAATGATATAAAATTCACATTAAAAATCTCATTACTTTATTTATATTGAAACAACATTGAGCATCCCTTAATTTTAATTTGTTATGTATTTTTTAATTTCTTTTCAATTTTAATTATCTTTTAGATTTTAATTTCCCCATGGCTCAAAACAATTTTTTTTTTTTTTTTATATTTCAAATTGGTGCACCATGCAATCATTAAATTTTGTGAGGCCTTTACGCGTTGGATTAACCAAACGAGATTCGTATTAAAGAATGTAAAGATATAGAAAACTCGTAAAAAGATATTAAATATGAAGGTAATCGTCAAAAAAAGACTACGAGCAGTATGCTATCCTCTCAAACTTGTACAAAGATAGAATAATTCATTAGTCATTTTTCAACCCCAAAAGAGAAACCTGCTTGATTACAACTAGAGGAAAACAAAGTGGAATTAAAAAAATAATAATAATAACAAAAGGAATTTCAAACAGTTCTTTTGTTTTATTTTTTATTTTTATATTTCTAATTAAGTTATTAATCACAATCGCATCACGTCCCTGCACTATGCTTGAAACCCGATTTCTACAAGTTAAACGAGCAAACTCTAATTAAATTTTCATCAAATGCAAGAAATTTCCATTAATTTAACTGAAAATAAAAATATTATTCTTTATTTAATTTTTTCCTTTTTCAAATGACATTATAAGGATTGTCCACTTGCACGAATACACACGCACACATATTATCTTCTCAGATTGCAATTTCAAAAGACAAAAAAAAAAAAAAAAAAAAAAAGAGAGAGAGAGAGAGCATATATTTTTATGCTGCTTCGGCACATGAGGTAGAAATGGGAATAATTGCAATAAAGCGAATAGGGATATATTCATCATGTTCAATTATGTTATTATTATACTATTCATAATACTTTATTTTTAAAATTATTTGGTATCATAAGTCTTGTAAATTTTCATTAATTCATTCCTTAATTAATTATTAATTACAATTTAAAAATTATAAGATAAATTTTATTTTAAATCAATTATAATAGATTAAATTATTAATGATTGTTTAAAATGCCAGAAAATTAGAAACATAACCCAACCTGAAAAGGTGGATCTATTAGTTAAACCCCAAAACACAATCCTATTGAGTCTAGGTCTGAATCTATAAAATAAAATATTTAAAGTTTATCATGAGTCTAGGCCTAGGTTTGGAAAATACCCGCCCAATGACAGTCCTAAGTGAAAGTGAGCAAAATCATACTAGGTTGTGAATGAATGTAAGTGCGGGACAAAAGTGCGCTAAGATTTCTCTCGTTGGACATGGCTTGCGGGTGTGAGGTTAGTGCAAATTATTCCATTAGCTTTCTCAGTTTAATTTTTATGCCATGAGCATTTCCTGAAGTCTTTCATGTTTGTTTATAGTTGTGAAATCTCCAAATACAATCCAATTTGGTAGTAGTATAAATTTTGAATAAAATTCACATAATTCATATGAACATGTGATAAAACTTACGCAACAAAAATAAATGCAAATGACACACAAAAAAAAAAAAAAAAAAAAAAACTCTTGAGTAATAGATATTTTTATGTCCAAAATGGAGACTAAAATAACCACATAGAGCTATCAAACATGAGAAGACAATACCTCGGATGCCTTATAGATAAAACTTTGGGAAGAATCATCATCCAATTGGATTGGAAAGCCAGAATCATCATCCAACTGACTCAAGAAACAATATCTTGAACAGGGATTGTGTTGTCGCCACTTGCCAGGGAAACAGATCTCAATCGCATTTTTGGAACGTATGAAAACTGGTTTCAGGACAAGACACGGCGGCGGTAAAGTTTGAACAAAGAATTTGGGTAATATACTCTCAGAAAGTTGAAAATGATTTCTCAATATTTATACGCTCATGGACAAATCGAAAAGCATCGAATAATCTTTCACGAAAGAGTACATGCAACACATTATTGATCATGCTGATGAGATCGATAAATTATTAAAAGTTAAAGAGTATCGTGCTGGAGAAAATAGACAAGGTATCAGAAATGATCTACACTATGAGCAAAATTGGTGCACTATTTTTCCTTTGCTTCTTTTGACGGCCTCTGCTGACATTTTGCCTTCATGATTCAAACTTCCGTCTTCTTACTGTCTTATTTGTGGTAAATAACAGTATTGAAAGGACTAATCTCTTAATGTATTTACTAGTACAATTTATTGATGTTACCCATCTTTCGTGTTTTGGAAACAAGGTATATTCCAGACTGTTGGAAGAGGTGAAATTTTAGTCGGTCTAAACAACAAGGCTGAAGGTCTGCGCGAAGCAGCAGGTTGATTAGATCTTTTCTGTACTCTTTCTTGAGTTTACATGCAAGACTGCATAGTAACGATCGCATTTTCCTTATCCGTGTAGGCTAATGAATTTAAGGACAACCTCATACAAATAAAACGAAAGATGTGGTATCAAAATATGAAAATAAAGTTGACTGTGCTCGCAACTAGAACAGTTTTTCCAATCTCCATTTTGGGCTGGCATGACTGATATTACATGCATTAATGCTTCAGTTGGGTGACCGGTGAGGGAATATTTCAGAGTTTTGATTATATTGGACAGATTTTTTTGTAATTAGCTGTAGCCAGGAGTTTTTTTTCCCCTTCTGCTCTTGTTCTTTATGAGAATAGGGAAGCTGTGGAGGAGGGGTCTCCTGATGGCTGTAATTAGATATATCTGTTTGTATGATGTAAATATGTACATTCTAGAGAAACAATAAAAGGCTTGATTGATGCTCTGTTTGGGGATTTGCAGTTTCCGTTACTAGTTTGGTTTGGATTGAATCTTTAAATTCGTCTGACAAAAAGGTGTCACACATAGTTGACTTCTCTGCACTTGGAGATATAATGTGCCAGAAACAACCGCACAAACGGAGGCGTGCTGGTTCATGTCTGTTAATTCGTCCCACATTGTTACGACAGTGTATAAGTGTTAAGGGGAGAAGCTATAAAATGGGCCGCCCAACACACAACCCAGTCATACCTTTCTCGGCCTTTTGGCTAAGATCAAGTGTAGTATCTGTTCTTATCAGTTTAATATCTGATACGTGGGCCATTGGTCCACACGATATTAAATAAATTTTTTGAGGGGAAAGGCTCAACAAAGCAGCTTGCTGCTTGGGCCTTCGCGCGTCGTCCGTGTGTTGCACTACCTCACGGGCCTGGCGCACCCCACCAATGCCAGTCTAGAATTTGTTAGGGATTCCCGGCTGGCTTATTTCTCGGCTGGTTATGGCAAAAACCAACGTGTTTGCTTAATTCATCCGTTTTGTATTACACCTACCACAGTCACAATTAAGGAATCCGATATAACATAAGTTTTCATGTGGATTTCTCTAACGAACTTATAATATGCCGAACTTTGAAGTTATGGTGATTTATTGATGTTACTCAATTATTGGGCCGAAGCCTGAGGCACCTGATGTTGGGTCTCAAATCCAAATGATAGTTGCATGACACAAGTTTGTTTTAGAGTGATTAGGTCAGTTTAAAATTGCATATTAAGAAATGTATCTTCCCAATTGGCTTATTCAAATCAAGTCATCTTTTTATTTTTGGGTTTGTGTTTTATTTGAGTTATATGTTTGAATATATTGCTTCATTAGGACTGGTTAAAGATTTCTTAATTGAATAAAAATTTAATGGGAGTTCAGTTCATCAAACGAAAAAAAAACATTTGTACGCTTTTATAATGGCCGTGATGCTTAGAGTTCAATTTTTGGTTGGCACAAATAGAATTAATTATTAATTTTCAACTTAACTTGTAAAATGTCTCGTTTAAAATTGCTGATTTTGAAAGTAAAAACCAATCAAAGTAAATGGAGAAAAGTGGGGAAAGAAATTACCATGGAATAAATATACTTTGACGCATGCCCTTTATCATTAGTTAAATTATTTAACTTTGACACATAATTTTGAACCCTAACTTATACATACATACATACATGTATATCTTTCTTTAACTTGATATATATAAGTCATTTTTAATTAATATTTCTATTTTTCTTCTTATTTCTTTTTTTTTTTTCTAAATATAATATATTTGTTGTGTAAGAATAAAATATATATTTAAATAAATTAATATACACAGAAATAAATTAAGTTAAATAATTATTTTTAACTTTATATTATACAAAATTGAATCACGTAGAGATTGTGTCAAAATTCACAATATAATTATTTAATTGTTGGACAAGACTAAGACATGACAACTACTTTACTATAATCCACAAAACAAATTGTGGTAAAGACACGTAACAACTAAGTTACTGAGATTAAAATAAAAAGAATGCATATCAACAATGATAATGGTGACACTAAGAACAACAATAATTCTATATTACTAACAAAATTGATGATAAAACTAATCATGGTAGAACTCTTAAGATACATAACGGAAGTACTCAAATTCGAGGAAAGATGTGGTATCAACCATGCCGGCACTACTGCATGGGCCTGGCGTAGCCCATCAACACAAGTCCAATATTTTCAATTTCTAAGCCCAATTGGTGATGACTCAAATGGGATAGATAATGTGTCCGAAAATTTTATCCCAAGTACGACAAAATGATACGACCAGCACAATTTGGGAATTGGAGATTTTAATAAGCCACTTCTATTATGGTCAATATCTAATTTTAGTTATGGTGATGCATTCAAGTAACTCATTATTGTGCCACCAGAATGCTTTTAACGCAGGAGCTCGAATTCCAACGTGTTGGTTGCAATAACATGGGTGTGTGTATTTGTTTATTTATTTATTTTGAATTATTAGTAGTACCTTTTGACTTTAACATGTCAAGCATTTCCACACCCACGCCCACTTTTTTCATTTAAAATTAGTTGCCAACATTATTTTCTGATTAGTGTTTGATTTAATTACCTTACATGGGCATAAAAGTCATGGTTTGCCTAACTCATGGGACTTGCGCAAAATCCCTTTTTAATTTGTTATATACAGTACTGTCAAGACTTTTCCTAAGGAATGAATCTTTATTACATAAATGCTGCTATAGCACCTAGATTGTCTACTAATTAACAAAATTGAACAAGAATCAATACTAAACATAGAACCTATAAAAGTTCTATGCTTTTGTTATAATAATACAGCTTTTTGTTTTTAATTGTATATATAAAACATTAGGCATGCTTTTTAATTATACTTGTAATCGTTTAATTATTAATATTTCATTTTAAGTATATATGTTTTTTTGGTGGGAAATCAACAAACCTTAGGGAGCATCTTTGTAAGAAAGTGAGGCTTTAAAAAGGGAAATTAAAAATCTTTCCCAATGAAATCATTTTTTTATTAACAAAATCCACCAAATTGGTTATACATCAATAATAATATTCAATAAATACAAAAAGATGTTCATATACATGTTTTGTTCCATTTTCAAATGATAACTCAAGTAAAAAGGCATACTTTTTCCCACCCCAACCACACGCCCTTCATTAGCATATATACATGATAAAGTATTTATTACATGCTTAGTAAATTTTGCACACTCTATATTTATTCATAAATTATAAAATTATTGAATTTTAATTAATAAAAAGAAAATATTTAATATTAAAAAATTATAAAGAATATTTCTAATAATAAAATAAATAAATATGAAGAGAAGTTGAAAAAATGGCAGAAAATTTAAGAGAGATCACAAATAAAAAAGGTTTAAAATGAAAAAAGAAAAAAATAAAAATTTAAAAAATTATGTGATTTTACATTGTGCAAAAATATTTAAAATAAAAAATGTTGAAAGATCAAAAGTATTTAAAAATGATAGAATTTGAGATAACATACAAATATCAATTGTAAGTTTGATCAATAGAGATAAGAAAATGATATAAATAATAAAAGTATATAGAGTATGAGTAGTTGCCTAAATGCATTTTGTGGAACCAAAAGCCCTTATTGAAATAATAATATAGTATAAATATTATACATGTTTCTAAATTTATACACACTTATAAATTCATTTGTCCAAAACATGTAAGATTAATTCAAACACTAGTACTCACGTGCAAATGTTATCATTCTTAATCCATTTATATTATAATTTATCTCTGATTCAATAGGATTATAGATTAATTACAACTCCATTAGAAATTCTTTAGCTACCTAATTCACCTGTATTCCTCCATAATACTTGCTCTCTTTATCTCAACAAAAATTTTAGACAAAAATTCTTCATGCACTTGTTCAATATTATAAAGCCAAACAACTAAGGCTACATTTGATTTTATTTTTGTCCTATAAAATACATGCACTTTAATCATTACATTTTTCAAAATTTTCTTTATTTTGTCACTTTTACATAATTTTCAAGAGAAAATAACTAAAAATACAGACTCAAAAACCAAACAAATGTAGCCTAAGTCATTTCAACATTCTACATAGGAGTAAACTCTATGCAGTTGCTAAATAATTAACACAACCTTAATTTGCATTCTCTTCATAAGTAATTAACGTTGAGTAAGCAATAAATAGTGCCCATTCAAATCAATCCAAAGTGTCACTTATATAAAACTCAGCCTCAGAACACTGGAGAATTAATCACAAGTACATTTCACAGAATATAACATCCAAACAAATTAAACACCCATCTTTGCTAGTTAAACTAGCTTGACAACCCTCTATATTACAACTACACCTTTCCTAGATTCAACCCTCATTTCATTTTCTCATCATCACGACACTGCACCTCTTGCCAAGGGATGCATCCCTTCTCAAACTTAAATTTGCACCCGATAAGATATGAAGAAAGCCCTAAACTACTTATAAATACTTCAATTCTAGGCCCCATAAGGTATGTCCAAAAGGGCTTCTATTCCTTAGGACACTTAATTTGATCAGTCACTTGAAACAAAGAAAGAAGTAGATACACATAATTAACAAACACTGGCAGTAACACAACCCAATTGATGACAATAACTCCAGAAACATATCATCACGCATCCCTCACTTCAAATACGTTGCGATTCTTGACAACGATGTCGTACATGTGAAAGGACTTGAAATTTTTGAAGTCCTTGGGGAGCGAAATGAGGTGAACTGTGGACCTCTTGTGGAACTGAAGCAGCTCAGGGTCAACACGGTACCTCTCCCACCCCAGAGAGGACAGCTTGCTCTCTAGGACAGAATATGATGTGATGACCTCATTGGAGGGCACATGGACCAGCACCTTCTTGCCTTGGCCCTCCCCAGCATTCTCCACGAGCCGAAGGACGCCGTTTTTGAACTCCCAAACGCCGGACATTCTGCTGGTTGGTTCTTCAAACTGTGAGGGTGGTGATGAAAAGGATGGATGGGAATATTAAGGATGAATGTGCAGCTTGAAGCTGATGAGTACTTGAGTAACTAGAGGTGAATGTGGAGATGTATATATAGTGGATATATGCTATGGAATTAGCCCTTTACCTAATTTTTTAATTTGTGAAGTCACACATACGGTGATATATTTAATTAAGCAGACAAGCTATATATGGTATTGAATATTTCTTTTTCTTTATCATCAGAACTAGGTTCTTTCTTTTTTAAAATAAAAATGGTGTTGCTTTGTATCAGATTACAAGCATCAGTATTTTTTAATTAGGACTTTGTACCTTTGCCATCATGAATAAAGAAAGCGTGTCTAATTTTAATATACTTGATTTTTGTCTTAATGGGTTCTCAAGAACCTTCTCTGGCTTAATATTCTTGTGAAAGATTGATGTAATACACACACACACACTTGAAAGTAACTGAAATTTTTTTTGAATGAATCTATTCCAACTAATGCATGCATTACAATGTCCTTAATTGACCAGTAGGCCAAGACTGCATCTAATTGAGAAAAGAAAAGAACAATATCTAAAAAGAGAACCCATCTCATTTATGTGTAAATTGTACACTTCCTATTATATTGTGTGTGTGGGGTAAGGTGGGATTGGGTTTATAGATATTAAATATTAATATGGCCAGCAATCAAACCCAGACGAAAAATTTTGCGGAGGGGAAAAAAAAGAAAAAGAGAGAGGAAAAAGTGTTTCATGGAAATGGCAAGTTTCATGCACGGCGTGAGAGTGACTGAAGCTGTGATCGGTCAAAATAAAACTCGTGAGGGACAAATGGTCAAGTCTGTTGCCCCATACTTTAGGGATAGGATAACGAAGAACATACCAAAAGAGAAAAATATGTCTTTATAATTGCTTATGAGTATCTCTATTTGTCCATGATCAATTATTATTCAAGTCAATTCAATTTTTTTTTTAATTTATTTTCCCTGTAAGTGACTACTGAGATTGAGAGGGAAATGTCATAGTAACCCATTCATTCAAGGAGTGGGCTTATTGAAACGGGATTTAATTCTGAAATCATTACAAGGCAAATGTTGATGAGCCCCCACATCTTTGCAAGTCAAACTGCTCAATGTTTACCCATTGAACAACTGTTTCTCTAATGGAACTAAAGGACATCTTCACTCCTAAAAGGACATCTTCACAGCTTTTGAAGCACGTCTGTTTTCTTCTTATGTATTCTTCCATGGCTTAGAAATTTTAAAAGGAAATATGAAACATTTTGATGCTTTAATTTGTGAAGGGAGTAAATCTTGGTGTCTGCTAGTAGTTGGAATTGGAATCTGAATTTACCTTCCTTTAATAAATGAAGGTCCACTTCTTGGATTTTTTTTTGGTATCTCCTTGCCTTGGATTTGCAGTGGATAGAAAATCTTTTGCCAATGTAACAGTTTCAAAATTGGAGGGCCATATCTAGCTGTAGCGGGCTACCTGCAGCAGGACAACAGATCACAAGAATTGGGTGTCAGTAGGCACAAGACAAATGATGCTCAGAAATTAATGTCTCCAAAATTTTACAGTTGGGTGGGAAGGAAAATTGACATATATTTAGAGCTATAAAGCAATAATGGGTAATATATTCAGAAGTGTGAATTTTAATGGGATGAAAATGACACAAAGTTTGCATCCAAACATAGCCTTGGTCTTTTACTCTTCTCTCTACGGACATATTTTCTGTTCTCTTTGACAAGAAAAGTCATTCTCTTGAACAATAAACTAATTAACCTTATCAGATCAGATGTTTGTAAAGTGAACTTGGAGAGAGGGTATGATTATGCTTCTTGATAAAGTATAGAGGAGAATTGATCCACTCCTGAAATGACATTTGGCACCACCCTCTTCCTGCTGCTAAACTACAGTCACAGGTTTTCACAATTCCATCCTTCGTGAAGTGATCCCAATGCCCTTTTCTTTTAGTTCTGAGGTCTCTAAATTATCATCACATATTTAATATTGGTAGAGCAAACTGACAAATTAACATACAAACAATGTGTTCGTGACTTCCATGATTCATGCCCAACTCCGGTGAAAGGGAGATATAATGTTAAAAGATTTGATTGACAAAGTATGAAAGGAATTATTTCTATACATCCTACAACTTGAGAGCAAGAATGTGCAAGAAAAGAAGAAATAAAGACCTACCACAATTCTTGTTATTTAGATAACAACTTTTATTTATGATTTGATTTATTTTCTTGTTATATGATTTCATAATTAATGATTGGTATTAAGTTAGGATATTGTCTTATTTAAGATTAGTCTTGGTAGTATATATATGAGGTTGAATAGAGTTTGAAATACACCAAAAAAATCAGCCGATTATCTCCCTTTTTCTTTCACTATTGTAATAGTGTTAGGCTTTGTTTGGTTTGTTATTTTTATGCAATAAAGTTTGGAGCCTTTTCCTTCAATTCTTCTACTCCTTCAACAAATTCACAGCTTTGTTTTCATACTTTTTGTATTTAAAATCCAACATTATGGTGTTAGAGCTATCGATTGGGCTTGTGGTAATGGCAACCACTGGCAATTCCCTTACCCAATCTTCACTACCGTTATTTAAAGGAGACAATTATGAATTTTAGAGCATTAAGATGAAAATGTTATTTAAGTCTCAAGAGCTATGGGATTTGGTGGAAAATAAATATAATGAGAGGGATGATGAGGCACGACTAAGGGAGAACGAGAAGAAAGACAACAAGGCATTATTCTGCATCTAACAAGCAGTCCATGAGTCTATCTTTTCAAAGATAGTACGAGCTTCTACGGCAAACGAAACTTAGACAACCTTGAGGATGGCGTACCATGGATCATCCACTGTGGTAAGAATTAAATTACAAAACCTTAATCGCGAGTTCCAAAATTTGTATATGAAGGATCGTAAAAGTGTACAAGAATTCTTGACTAAAGTTGAGAGCGTGGTCAACCAAATGTAGTCCTATGGTAAAGAAGTCTCCGAATGCATGTAGTGTCAAAGGTACTCCGCAATCTCTCCCCTAAATTTCATCATGTTGTGGCAGCCATAAAAGAGTCAAAAGATTTGGCAATTTATTCCTTTGATGAGTTGATGGGATTACTACAATCCCATGAGGCAAGAATCAACAGGCTTGAGGAGAAAATAGAGGAGAAAGCCTTTTAGGCAAAAGGCGAAAGAGCCAAGGACTAAGACAAAGGAGCCGAACGTGGCAAAGGTAAGGGAACTCAGCGTGGCAAAGGTAATTACCATGGAAAAGGTAGGGGTTCGGACTAAAAGTTCAACAAAAACATTCAATATTTTAATTACAAAAAATTTAGACACATTAAGGCAAATTGTAGGTATAAGGATAAACAAGCAAACTATGTGGAGGAAATTAGTGAAGAAAGTAGGTTGTTCATGACTTACTCAAACCCAACTGACGCGGGGAATGAAGTGTGGTTTGTGGATAGTGGATGCTTAAATCAGATGACCGGCAAGAAAGATCTCTTCAAGCATATAGTAGAGAATCAAAAGAACGAAGTGAAGTTAGGAGATGACCAAGAGATGAATGTCAAAGGTAAAGGCATCATGGTCATCCAAACTAGCTAAGGTAACATTAAACTACTCCACGATGTTCAATATACCCTTAACTTGGCTCACAATTTGCTTAGTGTTGGGCAATTGATGACAATTGGATATTCCTTGACGTTTGATGATGGTAAGTGTATCATCAAGGAGACACAATCAGGACAAGTGATGGCAAACATCCAGATGACCAAAAATAGGATATTTCCACTTGAAGTGTCAAAGGTTAGAGACTTTACCTTTGTTGTGGGAGAAAACAATGAGTTAAGAACATGACACTTGAGGTATAGGCACCTTAACGTTAAAGACTACAACTCTTGTAGAGAAAAGGCATGGTTTATAGCTTATCTAAAATTCAAACTTTATATACGTGTGATGGTTGAATTTATGGGAAACAAAGTAGGAATCCATTCCCAAAAAGAAAGGCTTAGAGAGCAAAAGAGAACTTGGAATTGATACATATGGACTTGTATGGACTAATGAAGACTATATCACTTGGAGGTAGTTACTATTTCTCTTTTTCACGGATGATTACTCAAAGATGAGCTGGGCGTATTTCTTGAAGACAAAGGGGGAGACCTTTGAGCACTTCAAGAAATTCAAAGCTATGGTGGAAAAATAGAGTAGTGTAAGCATCAAGGTTCTACAATTCGATAGAGGAGGTGAGTTTTTTTCCAAAAAATTTTCTCAATTCCTTGATGCTAATGGTATTAAAAGGAATAGTCGAAAGGAAGAATAGGACGGTTGTGGAGATGGCGAGGAGTATGGTGAAAGGAAAAGGCTTACCTAATAGCTATTGGATTGAAGCCATTGCAACTGTCGTCTATTTGTTGAACATCTCTCCAACAAAAGTTATTCAAAATAAAAACCCTTATGAAGTATGGAGTGGAAGCAAACCATTAGCAAAACATCTCAAAATATTTGGTTGTATTGCCTATGTTTGGCAAAAGGAGAGTAAAAGACACAAACTTGATAAAAAATCGCAAACATGTATTTTTGTAGACTACTGTAATGAGACAAAAGCATACAAATTGTATGATCCTACTAATCACAAAACTATTGTTAGTAGGAATGTTGTTTTTAATGAACTTACAGGATGGAATTAGGAAAAAGAGGAAGAAAATTCACCCCATGAAATTCATCATAGAGAAAACATAATTCTACCGCATGATGAGTTGTGATCGCGGGAGCCAGAGTCACAACCGCAAGAATTTGATGATTTTGATGGTGATACTCGTCCAAGGTGATACAAATCACTCCGTGAGATCTATGAAACTGATGAGTATGCATTTTTTACCTCTGATCTAATTTTTTTTGAGAAAGCTAAAAGAAAAAAAGAGTGGGTGAATGCAATGAAAGAGGAACTAGCATCCATTGAAAAGAATGCAACTTGGAAGTTGTTTGACCTTCATCAAGGTAAGAATCTTATTAGACTCAAATGGATCTTTAAAACCAAGTTTCATATAGACAAGAGCATACAAAAATACAAAACAAAGCTAGTTACAAAAGGGTACAATCAACAATAAGGTGTGGATTACATAGAGACATTCTTGCAAATGGCAAGATTTGAAACTGTAATACTCTTAATTGCATTAGCAGCTCAATTAATATGGAGTATATATCAATTTGATGTCAAATTTGCATTTTTAAATGGGGAATTGAGTGAGAAATTCTATGTAGCTTAACCTGAAGGGTTTGTGGTATACGGTAAAAAAGAAAAAGTGTATAGATTAAGGAAGGTGTTGTATAGATTAAAGCAAGCTCCAAGGGCTTGGTACAACAAAATTGATAACTACTTCCATTAGAGAAGATTTGTAAGTAGTGAAAATGAGCTCACTTTGTACTTGAAAGGGAATTATGAAATAGATATCATCATAATCTGCTTGTATATTGATGATATCATTTACATAGGATCAAGACCATCATCGTTTGAGATACTTAAGCAAGACATGATGAAGAGATTTGAGATGACGGACTTGGGATCCTTGCATTACTTTCTTAGACTTGAAATTTTGCAAGTAGAGGATGGAGTTTTTATTTGCCAAAGAAAGTATGCGATGAACCTGTTGAAAAAGTTCAACATGTCAAAGTGCAAGATGGCATCTATCCTAATAGATGTTAACCAAAAGTTACAAATTGAAGATGGGTTGGAGAAGGCTAATATAAAGCAATTTAGGAACTTGGTTGGAGGTTTGTTATGCTTAACTCACACTAGACCTAATATTGCATTTTCGGTTATAGTTGTCTCAAAATTTATGTCTAATATGTTCATGCAACACTTTGGAGTCGCAAAGAGGATTTTGAGATACGTTACAAGCACTTTGGATCATAGAATATGGTATACATATGTTGAGGACTTCAAGTTAATTGGTTTCAGTGATAGAGATTGGGCAAGTGTCTTGGATGATAGAAGAAGCACTTCTGGTAATCTGTTTACATTTGGTTTGGGAGTTATCACTTGGAATTCAAAGAAGCAAGCTACAATTGCATTATCTACGACAAAAACCAAGTATATGGCAGCAACATTAGCAGATTGTCAATGTGTTTGGCTAAGGAGAATGTTGCTTGATTTGCAATAAAAGCAAGTGGAAGGGACTATTATCTTTTGTGATAATAAGTCTATTATTGCAATCACTAAAAATCTCACATTTCATGGAAGAACAAAGTATATCGAGTTGATATATCACTTCATTAGAGATTTGGTAAATAAGGGTGAGGTGATGGTGGAGTTTTATAGCACACAGCTTCAAATGGCTGATATTTTCACTAAGACATTAGCTAAACCTAAGTATGAGTTCTTCAAAGTACTACTTTGGAGTGTGCAACTTTGAATCAAGGGGGAGTGTTAAAGATTTGATTCACAAAGTATGGAAGAAATTATTTTCATAATTCCTACAACTTAGAGAACAAGAATGTGCAAGAAAAGAAGAAATCAAGACTTACAATAATTCTTGTTATTTAGATGGCAACTTTTATTTATACTTTGATTTATTTCTTTATTATGTGATTTCTTAATTAATGCTTGGTATTAAATTAGAATATTGCCTTATTTAAGGCTAGTCTTGGTAGTATATACATGAGGTTGAATGAAGTTTGGAATACACCAAAAAAATCAGCCAGATATCTCCTTTTTTCTTTCACTATTGTAATAGTATTAGGCTTTGTTTGGTTTGTTCTTTCAATACAATAAAGTTTGGAGCTTTTTCCTTCGATTCTTTTACTCCTTCAACAAATTCACGGTTTTATTTTTATACTTTTTGTATCCAAAATTCAACATATAATTCATTAATCTCTATGAAATCTTTGCCTATATATATACATTTCAAATGCAGAGATTCCATTGGCTCTTGAAGATGGGTGAGATGATGGGTAGGCCCACACAAACCAAGACTTGATCCCACAACTTGTATTCCAATTTAGTCCCATCAACTTTGAATATTAGCCAATTTAATCCATTTTTATCCTTTAGGTAATAAAACACAAAAATCTTTCTAATGCTACATCCTATCATGCATGACAGAAGGTTCTCGCTAATGAAGTGCAAGACTTGCAAAAAGGCTTCCCCGCAGACAAAACATATATATCTATTGCATCATATACAATTACAAAACCTTAATTAATTAGGGCATTAAATGCTTCACAAGTGATGCCCTCTTTTTATACAATTCTTATACGTGGTGCATCCGCCACAAATGCAACCTGTGTCATGTTTTTTAATGTTTTTTGAAAATGACCAATTATTCTTTTAACATATAGCTATACATAACACGACACCCGTCATATTATTAAGCACTTCTATGTACATCGGGTGCACTGTTTAGTGTTTACAAGCCCTAAATTCTATCAACCACATCCCCAACAGGCGCTCTCTAAAACTAAAAACCCTTCAAACCAGAAGTAGTAATCCATCAGCATCACAAAGAAACAACAGAAGAGGGAAATTTAAGTGCAGAAAATCCTAAATAGAAGTACACAATAGTTAGTTCACGTCTCTAACTTCGAATTCATTCCGATTCTTGACAACAATATCGTACATGTGGAAGGACTTGAGCTTGTTGAAGTCCCTAGGAAGGGAAATGAGGTGAACTGTGGACCTCTTATGGAACTGCAACAGGTCAGGGTCATCATAGTACCTCTCCCAACCCAGAGACGCCAATTTATTCTTCAAAACTTCGTACGACGTAATAGGCTCACCGGAGGGCACGTGGACAAGCATCTTCCGGCGAGGGCTCGGGACGACGCCTTTGTTGAACGCCCGCGCACTAGACATTGATCAACCGACTAATTCTGCGCTCGAAACCTCAAAGAGGGAACAAAAAATATTTTAAGATCTTGGATTTGTTGGCCTCTTCGGACATGGAAATTCAAAGAACTAGGTGCTGGAGTATATATAGGAGCAGCAAGCAAGCTAGCTGTCAGATGCTTTGTAATAATACTAACATGACGTGGCAGTATTAGGTGCATTAAGTCGTGTTTGGGAAGCATACTTCTAGACTCTGTCTCTAGTACGTTGCAAGATCAGATGTCTCAATCTCATAGGTCCAAAATAATTCAAAATCGATCTAATCCAGTTCAATTCAGCGGAATACAGTGCATATAATTGTCATCCGACAAACTTTCTTGAGATAGTAAGTTATCTTTGACATACTTGAAAAGCTTGATTAGTTCAAGGCACGCGGATTGATTAGTTAATTACTTTGTAAGAATATATATCTATTGAAGGAGACGTAATGTAATAAACTAACGTTTTATAGGTCATCTTGAATCTTGCTTTTCAGGTTTCTGAGAAGAAAAAATGGTGAGATGGATTGAGAAAAAATGCTTTTCAGGTTTGCATGAGGGGGAATATTTTTCAAATACACGAGACCAGACTTTTCCAGGGAAGGACAAGGGAAAATGAATTTTGCAGCTTAGCAAGAATTGTATTTCAAAGCGGTACCTTAGCCATCAAGAAGAAGATGAATTGATTTGGTTCTGATAGTTTTGCTGTCATGAGAGCTTTGGACTGTTAAAAGTATGTAGTAAGATTGCAAAAGAACAAACTTAGATCAAGATGGCGTCATGCATTAATTGTGCATTTCACATCAAGTGCTTTGTTAGTTCTCTCTCTTAAACTTTGCATGCCATGCATTTATAAACACCTCACTTAATTGAATCTCATAATATTCTTACATACTTGTCAATATAAATATTTGATTTTCACATTACAATTTTTAACCTTTAAAATTTAAATTTGATTTAAGCCTCTTTTTTGGGTCTAATACAATTATCATTAATAATAAATTAATAAATTCTTCGTCGGGGCTCAATAAATCCAATTATTTCTATTTAAGGGAGATTAAGATGTAGTTCAATAATTTCGATTGAAATAAAGTTTTAAAGAGTAGTTTTAGTTGGAATATTTTTTGAAGATTTGTATTTAATTTTTTTCTAGTCACAACATCGTTTAATAACAACACATGACAAATTAGTCAAAAAATATACAACCTGTTCTCTTATTGAAAAAAAAAAATAAAACATTTAATTTCGGAGACGAGTGGTTGACAATAATTAAACAACGGCTAACAATGTTTAACTAAAAAGATGCCTATATGCATATCTATCTATATATATATATATGCGAAAAAATATATAAAAGTACATGTTTAATCCAGAAGAAGAGCAAAAAGCCAGTAGCGTTGCATAACATTATCCAGAATCTTTGTGTGCGCATATATCGTACGTCTGATCAGCTGAAAAATGGAAGAGAAAAGACTGAATGTCTTCTTGCAAGTGTGTGAATGGGGTATTCATTTGAAATTTCAACTATCTTTGGGAGATAGGACGATGCATGGCTCTTTGGACCAGATGTCACTAAAGGGATTCTTGATTCTGGTTCTGATGAGACCTTCACTGTGCTTTGTAGGTTGTCATGATCATTTACATTATCAACAAATAGAGAATGGACAATTTTATCCAACATATTGAAGACTCACGTGCATGCATGCATTTAATTATTCTGTACCGCTGCCTATATACATAGTGTGTGAGATCAAGTGGATGACAACGCGCATTTGGTGAAATCGAATAGAGTAGAACTGAATTTTTTGATATATCAAAATTTTCATATATTAAAATTATATGTTGAATATTTTTAATTTGATTAATTTAACGAATTGTCTTGGTACATTGAATTCGATTTTGAAATATCAAATTTTAAATTAAAAAATTAAAAAAATGAATGAATATATATTTAAAATTATAAAATTTAATTATACAGATTACAAAAAAATATTAAATATTTTTATTTTAATATTTCATTGTTTTAATTTAGCTTTTTCATGGAAAAATATGTCTACTACAATAATATATTTTTTGTTTAAAAATATAAAATAATAGTATAAAATTTTAAACAAATTAAATATAAAAATTGGAATATTAAATCACAAATATAAAAAATTTTAAGAAAAAGCATGATAAATTTTAAAAAATAAAAAAAAATCGATATTTGATTTGGTACAATATACCAAAATTAAATACTGAAGTTGAATTGAAAATTAAAAATTGTCAAATTAAATACTGAACCAAAATTTTAATTTAATTTTTGATAGGTTCGTAATTTTTAATTCCACCTTAATTAGTTTACCAAGCTGTGAACCACCAATGCTCAGCCATCAAGACATAAATATATATGTCATTATGCACTGCTAGATACATAATCATCCAAAGTGGTTTTCCATTTTATACAATTATTTAATTCTCGCATTCTATGTGAAATGCAGCTTCCGTGCATGTTAACTAAAAACGCCAATCATATATCGTATGAGGTCAACAATTTCTGCGTTTTAAATTTTAATAACAACTTAGGCAGTATCGTAAGTGGGGTTTGGCATGGCGAAGGACAGATAATGACCAAACAAAGTCTGAAAGTGATCATACATTGGCACTCTAGATTCTTGGCCTGCCTTTTCATTTTATCCATTTTTCTTTGAAAACTTTCATTTTATCCAGTTTAAAACCAAAAGTTGGGGAGAAAAAGCACGAGGGACATTCCCTTGCAGGGCTTTGTGGCATACAAGACTAGGGCAATCCGCAGCAATTGTTCATCTTGTCCCTCGTGAAGTAATGGTCCCGTGACATGAAATAACCCGACCAAGCCCTAGCAATGCCATGTCCTAGTCAACACAAAGATTTTGCCCCGGACACTGTCCTTTTATACATCCCAATCCTACTTTTAAGGGACACCCCCCCCCCCCCCACGTGAAACGTAAGAGGCTAAGATTCCCCATCTCGATCGCAAAAGAGACACTCAAATGCTACAATCAACACGTATTTTATGGACTGCTCGATCATGTGTATGAATATATATAATAATGTGAGGTTGTGTGTGTGAAAATTCTGTTTACAATGTTGAGATGTGCTTAAATTTTCGACTTGTGTGCATGTCGGCATGTCTGGCATAAAATGCATGGGGATCGGTTATTAGATTATGTAGGGCAAAGCATTAGAACTGAATCGGGTTACTCGTTTCTCCACTGTAGGCAACTACGTGACACATAACCAGGGTATGTCTCTTTATTTATTTGCAATTAAGGTTCACTACGTTGGGAGGCAATTTTTTTTTCAGTTAAAGATGATGTTTGGTGGGTGTTACGTTGGGATGAGTAGTATATTTAGTTGTTAAATTTTAAAATGATAAAAATTTTAATTTATTTGAATATATGTATAAAATATATATTAATGATTGAATAATATAATAATATATATAGATAATAATTAGTTTTTTAAGTAGAAATAATATAAATGTGAGTATATATGTGATATATAAAAGTATTGATTTGATTGTGAATAAATATAAGAATTGAAAAATAATTAATTAATTATATATATAGGAGATAAAAATTTTAAATTTGAATTTAATTAAAAATTTTATTAAGTACTTGGAAGTGGAAGTTGGATAAGGTAAGTGGGAATTCAAATGTGGGTTACAAACATAGCCGGTATGTTGTCTTTTCTAAGATGAGGACTTAGATGAAGTGTGTAGGGGAGGTGGCCGAATAGATATTAATTGTGATTAAAGCCATGTCAGCGCATAGTTATGAATATATAAATTAATAACATTTTAAGTACAAATTAAAAGATAAAAAGAAATTCAAAAGATATATATATCAAACTATGTTTGGGAGCAAGCATTGTGACAAAGTTAAAATTGAGGGAATAGAATGGAACAATTGAAAATTGAGGGTAAGAGAGTAAAAATAGAATATATGAACAAGTTAGATTATCACAGTAATTTAACAATGTGCTATCAAAATTAGACCTTCAACCATAACATATAGTATAGATATATTAATTTATTTCTTAAAGAAATTGAATTAATCGTGCAAGAGTATGTTGAAAAATTAATTAAAAGACCATATTGAGTCTTGGTCATAATGTAATAATAAAGATAAATCCTTATTTATTGAACCAGGCCTTCCTAATACATAAAAAGTAACAAAATATTGTACGCATGCGGAACCTTTTTTGACGTAAAAATATTGAAAAATAGGATATGCGATAGGTTGTCCTCACAAAATATAATTATTCTGCAATGTCTTGTGGCCACGTGGAAGATTCCTGATACTCTACGTGCCACTTTTATTTATGGTTGGCCACCGCCGCCTCAACTTTATTTTTGTTTGCTTCTTATTTAAATATTTGACAAAACAAGTATATTTCGTGACTTTTTTTGAAAAAAAAAAAAAAAAAAAACATTATGTTAAAACCCTCAAGCCTTCATCAACCCAGCTAGATGAAAGTTAGAGACTATGATCCCCACTTGAAAAAAAAAAAAGGCCAAAATCTAGATAAGAAGTGTTGATAAGTCAAGTTTGAATGACATTTTGAATTTGACAATTATCTAAATATTTGCTCATTTTGATTTTATAAAATTCAAATTCAAAATACAATTTGAGTTAAATTGTGGAATTGAGTTTAAAAAATTTATTTAAGTTTCAAGTTTGAATTCGTCTAATCTAAAAACTATAATCAAATTTAATCGAACTTAAGTATATTTACTCAATTAAATAAATTAGACTTATTTACATCTGTCATCAAATGCATAGAGGTTTGTGTGTAGTAGGGATCTCTTTGAAAGACCGAAGCCAAGAACATTGATGGGACTTAATAAGTCTGATAAATTAATTACGCAAATTGTTTGTTATTTGTCTAATAATTGAGGGTATATATTAAAGGGTCTAGTACATGTGCAGTGTGCAAATGCACTAAATAATAAGAATATAATATTTAATTTTTTTTACATTTTATAAAATAAAATGATAAAATTTATAATCATCATAAGCACATATTTGAATGGTTGGTGTTGTTGGAAAAACAAAGATGATTTCGTTGCCTATAAAGAAAAAGAACACAAAAGGTGGGTTTAATTTTCTTGTAGAGATTTCTTTTTTCTATTTGGACGAGGCTTGGCAGGGTTCGTCAAGCAACAACTCGAGAATCAAAGATTCTTTTCTAAGACGAGTGAATACTTGCTTTTACTTGTTTGGTTGGCTGTCAATCTCTAAAGATTAATTAATACTGAGTGATGGAGGCATGTTCGATACGGTTGTAATATTTTTTTTTAAAATTATAATATTTTATTTATTACAAAAAATTATAGTAAATATAAAATTAATTTACAATTAAAAGCATACAAGAAAATTAAAAAATAAAAATTGAAAAAGTGATTTAAAAATATGAAAAAATAGAATTACATGAGAAGATAGAAGGAAAAGAAAAAACAAAAATCTACCCAATAAGGGCATTATATTAATTTAAAATTATGCTATTGAAATTACACTATTAGTCCAAATATGTAGTGTAGGACATAAAATAGATAGAATAAAGAAATACATTTTTAAAAATAGAATAAATTAAAATTGAGAAATGAATGAATTAAATTAAAATCATGACATTAGAATGGAAAAATAATATATAAAAAAACTAAAACGATTTTGATAATTATTCCTTGCGCAATTTTTTTTATATCTTTAATATAAACTATAAATATTCATGAGCATCCGTAGCTCGAGTTACAGCTTTGTAATTACTTACAGTGGCATAGGTTACTTCCTTTAATCACGTGCAGAGGTTCTAATATAATAAAGCATGTAAAATAACAAATACATGGTATATATGGCTTCATCAAAAATATCTTTACACGACGATATGTGCTAATATAGGCTTGATTAAAGTATTTTTAATATAAATTCATATTTTTTTGAAAAAAAAATTATTTTTTAAGTGATTATTGAAACTAAGCCTAAGTGATTTGTTTAGTAGATTATGGAAATATTTTTTTTGAATTCGACATTTTTTAACAACCCTTCTTGATGAAGAAAGCTAACGTGAAACTTCTGTCCTATCATTGGCTAACCGAATGGAATTTCTCTACCAAAGTGGGATTAGAGATCATCTTCTTATCATGCTGATAAGAAATTAAAAACAATTTCAAGTTTAGTTCAATAATGGGTGCATGAATTTATTCCCCAAATATTAGAAAGAGATGCAACCCCATGATCTAATTGGAATACAAAAAGTGAACACTTTTCAAAGATATATGTTTATTGAAAAGTTTCGAGAAGGAGAAGAAAAAGAAGGATGTTTGTTTGGGTATGAAGGGAATATTAAGGCAAAAAGGAATGAATGATCTAGTTCTCTATCATTAGTTTTAATGCTCAACTATAGATTAAAAATGATGGGGTTGGATGCATTACATGGAATTTAAGAATAAAGCTATCAACTTTGGGATGAAGGATTTATTCCATTCAAAAACATTAATAATAAGGATTCTCTTGAAATGACATCCCTTGATCCACATATAATGAGTGCATGCATACTTCATTTGTATCATATTGTAGGAAAGAATTCCAATAAGTAATAATATTACGATGCTCAATTTTTATATATACTCATCTCTTTACGTGGAGTTAAGCATCAATATTCATCTTTATTATTTGTTGTTGTTGTTGTTGTTATTTGTAAGTAATCTCTTACTTAATCTTAAGAGACAACTTCACTATTTTATTATGTAATAATCAATTTTATGCGAAAATACTTTGTAAAGGAAAAGATTATAGTTTAGAACTTTGTGAGACGGTGAGTTTGTAACTTGGGCCATTTTAGGGGTGATAAAAAAAATATTAAAAACTGTTTGAATTGCTCGTATCGTCTCAAACTGTATCATTTTTAAAAAATTTAAAACATGAATTATCATTTTAAAATTTTAACAAAATTCGACCATATTTATTGGTTTGGTGGTGGCCTTGTATTAAACAATTCACTGAAACGCATTGCTTTATGTATTAAAAATATATTATTAATTATTTATATTGAATAAAGTGTATTTTAATTCAAACTTTGGATATTTTAAATTAATACAATTATTTTTTGAACAAAACATATTTCTACTATAATGAAAATATCGCAAGTTCTATCAAATGGCACAATTAAATTATATGTTATGACCTAATATTAAAAACAATAAAATTAAATATATTTATAAGGTAAATTTTAAGTTATGAGTCAAACTTTTCAAAAAAAATTATGAAAATCATTAGTAAAAAGTCCATAAATTTATTTTTACACTTATAAGTTTCATCATTCGTTAAAAATAGTTTGCTTGTCCATAAAATTAGAAAAATTAAGTTTTATTATGACCTCAAGTGCCAACGTAAAATACTAATGAAGAGATTGCATGTTAGGTTTGTATTTTTGTTTATAACTATTTTTCTTATTTTTTTTACTTAAATTATTTATTTTATTTATCTTGCAAAATCATTAAGGTGATGTTTATACTTCATGAAATTAGACCCTCCATGATATTGTGTAAATAATATTTTTGTTGATAACATAATTTTATTTTTTGGTGATTGTTAGTTTTCAGTAGCATCGTTATTCAATGTAGGTATTGTTTACGTATTGGATGCATCTAATTTCAATCAGTCATGGATGAATTGATATGTATAATCAACTATTAAATCTTATTAAGAATACTCATGAACCGTCGAAATTTTTTATAGTATATGTCAATTTGTTGCAAACGTAAAAATTGTGTTCTGGTATTTTATATCTAAATGAATTCATTGATAAAATCATCTAATTGTATCGAAACACACCAAACCGCACCATCATTTTTGGATCTTAAAACCACAAGTTTAATTTTCTATTAGACCAAACACTATATATCAATTAAGCGTTTGAGATTCGTAGAAAAAGGCTGAAACCACTGTACAATCACTCCTAGGCCATTTAGAGATTTTTTCATTCATTTAGTTCACTGGGCCGACTTAACCATACCAGGGTTTAATCATACCCATACATCATGTATGAGAAAGGATTAAAGGCTTGAGGTGCATCATGGTACCCTCACACGGGTCCTTCCCCGGGCGCGAAGCTGTCCTGAATTCCATATTCTCCACACTAAAGCCTTTCAATCCAAGTTCAGCAAGCAGTCATTATTTTTCATTCACTACAGAGTAGGTATAAATACTCAACAATTTTTAATGTATATGAAAATTCTTATTACACAAGGAAATTACTTCCGTACGCCAATGGAGTTGTACAACACAGGAGGATCTGTGGAGGTGGAGAATAGGGCAACAGGTATACAGTTAAACAAGTACTAGTACAGCACAATTGAGCATTCAACACCTCAATCTGTTAAGTTCAACAATGAATAAAGCATTGAACTCCAAAAAATGCATTGAATAAAGCATTGAACTTGAACTTCACAAAATGCATCCCGCGTTATTAGATCAGTGCCTAATCTCCAAGTTATTCTTTCCTCGGGCAATGCAAAAAAGAAGGCAATAAGCCCTTGTAAGAAACAATGAGAAGAGGAATTTTCAACTGTTCATGATATAAATGCCATCTAATCCTGTGCCTGGAAAACAATAATCCATCGGGTAACTGCAGAAGTTGGATACTGCAGGAGTTGGATGCAACTGGGTTGAAATTCTACCAAACTAGCTCTTAGTCAGGCTTTCTGTAATGGCCATAAATATTACTAGTGCCTAGATTCAATCATCATCAGAGTTCCCCTGACTACACCTTTATAACTTTAATGAAAATACCATCACTTTGGGACACACTTCAGAGTGAAGCAGCCCAATCCGCGGAATTTGTAACATGCAAGAACCCATCCATAGAATGTGGAAGCATACAACAATTCAAGAACAATCCCTAACATCAAGAAACATGTCAACATTAACAGAGTAAAGCATTTAGGATTCAAAATTTTGTATTGCTGAACTGAGTTATACTTCAAATTATGAGAAATTCAAATAGAAAGTAAGCAAAATATTCCCATACAGATTATAGCAAATTAAAATTCAAAAAGCATGAAGTGGAATGTCAATCACATATCCAGGTAATTGATCTGGCAATGGACAAATCAACAACCCTGCTACACAAAAAAGACTCTCAAAGCAATGCAAACCAGTCACCAAATGCAATGATATCATTGGTATTAATGGACTAGTATAAGGTTTACAAAAATAAGGGAATATTCAGCCCACTTAAAAATTCCAACAAACGTGAATTGAAATATCCACCATGGAAATTGGCCAAGAGACAACAATAGTCATGAACCAAATTACGATAACACTACTATAGCTCAAAATTCAGTAACTAAATGAAGTTTTTTCTCAACATGCAACTTCAACACCAAACATTACCCCTAAAGCTCATCCTCCATCCGCAAATACTCCCCAATATCCGCGTGTCGATGTACCACAATCCCATTAGGATCCATCTTCCGACAATCCACCGTACTCTTGGCCGCAGCACCAAATCCTAACGGCACATCCGCCATTGAGAAAACGACCACTCCATCATTCACCTGAATGTTCTCGGTAATCCTACCCACTCCGCCTTTCAACACACTGTTTCCGTACAAAAAACTCATTTCCGAAGTGGGCTTTAGCCAAACCTTATGCTTAGCATTGGCTGCTAACAGATTCAAGCTATGGATCGTCAGGTGAAATTTCCCGGATTTCGTTAACTTACCGATTTGAGTTCCGAGTGAAACTAATTTGTCGCGCTTGATGTTGGTGGCCCTTTTGATCAGGGATTCGGAAACATAGTAGACCCGGTTCTTTTGAAGGCGGAAGCAGTAACGTCCGGGGTTCGGATCGGGTCCCTCGTGCGATTGAGATTCCAATACGATGTTCTTCAGGTTGTTGCCGACGAATTTGTGGAGCTTGTCGAAGACGATCGTCGTTTCTTTCTCGTCGAGAGGTCTCATGGCTTCTCTAGGGTTTTGGTGTTGGGGATTCCGACTGGGAAGTTCGGCCGCTGATTACTTTAAATTTTGTGTCTTGGATTGGACTCGGGCCCAAATATCACAAATATGGGCTTGAACTTGTCTGCTTCTAGAAATATGGACTGGCCCAATAGCTCCCTTTATTACGCACGAGGGAATTAGGGAAAAATAAGACTACTCATTTAGTTGATTTTTATCGTCTTCAATATATTCAATAACGACCACTTTCTTTCATTTTTCAATGTAAATAAATAATAAAATTGAGATTTCATTGACAAAAAAAATACCTTCTCTTTGATTAAAAAAAACTTATGGAACTGAAACTAATATATACATATATCAAATCCTTATTTTATTTTAATGTATTTTTATTCTTTTCTTCCCTTGTTCTCTAACATCCACTCGAATTTTCTTCGTCTCTTTTTTTCTTTATTTAAAATTTTCCAAGTAATTTTAAGTTGTAATAAATTACTCATATTGTTATGGAAAAGTAGTTTGTGTGGGCCATTGATTTTTATTTTTCTTAAATTTAATGTAAAATTTAATCAAACAATATAAAATGTATTTTCTTCATAAGAAATAATCGTTTAAACATAAACACAACAAGTGTGCTAAAATTATTAGTGTAAATGGTGTGGACTTGGCATTTTGATCAAGAAAATGATTAGGAGGATTTTATTATTTTTTAATAAAATATTTAACATGTTCTTTCACACACAAATTGACATGCACATGCATTCCCCCCCCCCCCCCCCCCCCCACTTTTTTGGAAACGTCTCATAGCATCGAACTGTTACAAGAATGTCAAACTCTCAACTTCGTATGCCACTTTCCAACGAAAAAAATTGACCCGTGATGCCTGACTTCCCCCTTCCTTATTATGCTCTTAGTAGCCAATATGGTGAGTAAACCCATCATGGATTAGCAAGACACATATGGCTCAAAACAGATTACAACTAAATATGGGGTGCCAAACTGTTTTCTACACATTGTCATTTCATCTGTATGGACATGAGAAAGAACAATTCCTTAAAATAAGGTGTCGTGGTGGTATATGCTGGCTTGACACCCACACTTGTTGAAACAGTTCCTTATGCTGGATTACGATTTGGAACCTACGACACATTCCAACGTCGGACAATGATGAGCTTTTAACTCCATTGCTGATGAACCCCTTTTTTTTTTCAAGGGGTATGTGGAACACAACCCTAACGGCAAAGCTAGCTACATTCTTTTAGCTTTCCATGTTTGATTAGGGAGGTGGTGTTTAACATGGGAGCATTTATGTTAATTCACTCCCTGTGATCAATAATGTCTATTGAAGTAATAATATGGTATATATAAGATGACTATTTATGTGATAACAGAATGTTGAAATTGTTGTAACTGTTGCTGATTCGTATGAAATGAAATATCAAGACTTGGTATTGTCATTTTTGAACAAGTCACACTTTCAAATACCTGAAACTGAGTAATGCATGAAACTCTCTTTTTTTTTTTTTTTGTAAAATAAATCACTCTACAATAAAATTGGTGGAAGAAGATCAAGGACATGCTGTGTATCTTCGTGATATTTTGAAGTACAGAACTCAGGTGACGTCTGGTAAGAGGATATTAGAATTAGAAATTTAAATGAAACTTGTGATTATTATTTGGTGCACTATTATTGAAATCGAAAATTTGACAATCATATCCTAAAATTTAAAATTAACCAAATTTTTAGTAAGGTGGAGGGTTATGAGAAAATCCAAACTTGATTCCCATATATTTAATTTAAAATATATTAATTTAATAAAGATATAATACATACACCATTCATAATTAAAGATAATGCCTATGCTTGACTTAATTAAATGTAAAATCACTTAATTTGTCTTTTAAAAAAACTTTTGTTCTTCTCTTTTTTAATTTATTTTGTTCTTTTTTTATATATATTTTTTCCTCTATCTTCCATTTCACTTATTAAATTATTCTTATTTTTATTTTTTTAACTTTTTTGTATTCCTCTTCAATCGAATAATATATTTTATTCTCTTTTTTATTATTTTTTCTTATAACTCGTTTGACTGTGTTTAATTTCTGTTATTTAATTTTTTAAGATTTTTCATCTAATATTATTTATATACTATTAAATTATGCTTTAGAGCTTTAAACAAACTATTTTTTTCTTTTTTCTTATTTATCTGTTAATATATAACATTTATTTTTCTTTGATATTCTCTTCTCTTTAAACTTTTACATTTATTTTTTTTTGTAATATTATTTAATTTTAAATATTTTATTTTTATTAAGTAAAATATAATAATTTTATAATATATTATAATTAATAAAAATATTAAATTTATAAATAACTTACACATGTAATGTTTATTTTTAAATTTATATAAATCAAGATTAGAATTAAAAAATTTTCATATCTCATTTTGAAAAAGTATATTTTCAATCAAACAAATTATTGGAATGAATAACTTCGTTTCAAATTCGAGGTGAATGATTCCAAATCAGATTCGAATGTGCAAACCAAACATGCCACCTTGGTTTTATGATGAAGTGTTGGACTATGGTTTCTTCACTATCTGATGCATTGAAGGAGATTTATATATGAGCACACACTGCTTTCCATTTTCAAAATTTCACCCACTGGCAGTCTGCTCGAGTTGTTTGCTGGTAGGTTGAAGAAGAACTGCAAAGGGATCCAAGATATGGTGCTCGAGTGCAGCACCCCCCTTACTGGGGGAAATGTGTGTGTCGCCCTCCGACAAATTCTGCGAGCAGGCAGGACTGGTCTTTATCATTGTCCTGTCAATTGTGAAAGCTGCACCTGCTGGTTCTGTGACATCTGTTGCTTATGACTTTCCATTAGACTGGTTGGAGTTCCTATGAACTTGGTTTTCAATGTTCTTTTTGTCATTTTAGAATTCATTTGTTCAACCCTCAACTCTTTTCCGTTGTGACAAGTCAACCACCAAGTGGGAGCTAAGCTATGTATGTTTTCCGCTAGATGTTATAGGCATATAACAGCCAACAAGGCAGCAAAAATAGAGAGGTTTAAGTTCTGATTAGATTAGATGACATGTAATTGAATTACAACCATACGTCCATTTGGATGTAATCATAAGGTTCAAATCTGCTGGTTTTGAGCTCATATTTTGTTTTGGTTACTCCTTGAGTGAGAGTGAAGTACTCGTTACAATTTCATATTAACGTGAGGTTGTTAAAAAATTTAACCTAAGGAATAATGAAATGACCAATTATATCAGCACAAACAATATGGGATTTGGCTTCTATAATTGGTTAGTTTTACGAAATCCGCAGATGTAACTGACATAAAGAGGTAAAGGAGAAAAGGAAAAAGCAATAGTAAGCAAATATGAGGTTGACATCAGTACAAGTAAATATTGTCAATAAAACTTATAAGAGCTACGCTGACAACTTTTAAATTTCGACTTACTCAACCATATTTCTATGGTCTCTCTATTACAAGCCAAGCTTGATGACTCAGAATGCCAGCGTTTCGCCGTCCATGCCCACTGGAACAAGTTGAGAACAACTCACCAAGTGTTGCAAGAATCTTTTTTTTTTTTTTTAATTATCAATATTTGGGACATGTGATATTTAATCCTAACTTCCCCCGGTCTCCTTGTTGTAATGCCTTTGCAGATATCCATAAGCAAAAACACCCAAATGCTTAAGATATAAGGCCTTATGTAAAAGGCAATGGGGCAATGACTTCAATTTCTCACATGTAAAAATTTCGAACTCTTGAAGGGATGGTAGAAATAGAATGGTAGTGATATTGGTTTCTTTATTTATATCTTCCCACTCTTTCCACCTCCCACAATTTAGGAATGGCAACACCTTCAATTTGGGGATTGCAACTAATGACTCTGTACCTAAGAACTCATACCTCATGTTCCATATTGCACCAACATATCTTAAGATACTCAAAGAAGGGAAGCTTTCCCAAAGGAGGCAAAGAATCTGTACTACTTGGATACTCTCAATAACCTTCAAGATGGAGCCTCTTGAGATTGGTGAGGGTTAAGATCCATTTTGGTAATTGGAAAATTGCAACTTTCCTGAGGTCAAGATCTTGCAAGTTTGGATGTGATGGTAAAGCTTCCAATATTTCTAACCTTGCAAAACGACAAACCAATGTCAGTTTCCGAATATATTTCTTATTTTTTAAGTTTGCCTTCTTAGCTTCCTATTCATCCACGTCTTCGTTGATGTCAATGTAAAGAGCACCTCCAAGTCGGATCAACTCCTTTAAGTGCCCCAACTGATTACCTAAGAATAGCTCTAGTGTTTGAAGACTGATTAATTTCATGAACTCTGGCGAAAATTTAAAATCTTTTGAAGTGTCATAATTTAAAAAATGTGGCAAGTTGTTTATTTTATGAATCCCTTTTGAAAGCCCACTAAGGGTCAAAGTTTATTAAGATTATTTTATAAGATTAATTTATCACATGTGTTATATAGAATTAGTTATCCATTGTTTTGCTTATTTTATCAAGAGCTTGTATTTTATAAAAGGCTTTATAATATTTCATAAAGAACATGTAATTAGATTTGAAAAAAATAATCTATTCAACTCAATCATTTAAAGTAAACATGGCCTTAAAGTATTTAATGTCTGAAGTTTGCAAATTATATGGATTGCATATGGTTTCATGCAGATCCTTTATAAGGTTCTGTGATAAATTCAAGAGCCTTACATGAATTAGATTTCCAATTTCCATAGGAATCTCTTCCAAATGACAATTATACAAAATCAACAATCTAACCCGTTTTGAATTAGTAAGAAATTTTGGAGGGATCACAGTGTTCTTGCTTTTAAAGTTGTGAAGCTTCTTAAATTTGTAAATTGATGAGTTAAGAGTCGCACAAGTCATCTCATCTCTAGATTTCAGTAAGAGATGGCGAGCATTTCTGGTCACTCTCTCTTCTCTTCCATCAAATTTTTCCAAAATTAAACATTCGTTCTTTATTAGAAATTGAGCAAAATCATGAACCATGTCATGCATTTTGCAATACATTATATGATCATCTGTTGGATCTTTTTCAAAATACTAAAGTAAAGAATGCATTGCTAAATTTTCAAAGTATTCATATCTTATATCCTCCATCTCACATGACACTCTCCTTGATGAGGAGAGAAAGCCTTGTGGCATCCAAATTCTTAGTGGCTCCTCCAAATTATCTCTATGTCTTTTAGAAAAATGGTGCAATGTGAAAAACAATGTTTCATCGTGGGTTGCAACTCATCATAACTTAATGCTAGAAATGGGGAAATACTCAAAACATCTTTCCACTCCTTTAGAATAGTTTTTGAATGCAGTAGAGCTTCAATTTGAAGCCAATGGCAAGCCTTTGCATTTCTTGGCTATCTCTAAACCAATTTGTTTCTACATCCATATTCGCTCTGATTCCTTTTGTGAAAAGCTATTTAACTCAATATTGACCAACATAGCATGTCATCCAATTGTTTTAACGAATAAATGTATGTGCTACCCATTATTTCAATGACCTTTGCATTCTTAGTGGTCACCAAAATGCCACTTGAGGGGCACCTCACTTAAGATATGCTTAAGGGATTTGACATTGCTTCTTCCCCTAACCAAATATTATCTAAAACAAGAAAAAGAATTCCCCCAGAAATGGATTCTTCAATGCATTACGGTAGTGTGTCAAAATGAGAGAGATTTGGAGAATCTCTTTTTATAGCTTCAAGTATTATTTTACCAATTTTAATCTTATAAGAAATATCTGAAGCATAGACCCATGCACGCGCTTCAAAATGCTTCTTTACTTCGTTAAAGATAAGTTGAGCCAAAGTGGCCTTTCTATCCCACTTGGATCAACTGTTGAAACAAATTTTTCATGTTAAATAGTAAGTATTTTTTGAAATTTTTGAAATGATTGATTCAGTGTTTTCCGTATTAGAAGATTTTGTATTTTGAAAAGTTTTATTTAAATTTGTCAAATTCATAATTTAAAATATTAACATAATATTGGGAATTTAGAGTTTTTGGAATAATATAATCATTATTGGGATTTGAACTACTAACAATTATTTCTATTTTGGACAATTAGTTTTGAATTTCTTTAATAAATTCAATTTTCTTATTCTAAATATTTTTTTATACTTCTTTTGAAAACTTTTTATGATTTAAGTAGTCATTCCTATTTTGGAAACTTTATATATATATATATATGTGTGTGTGTGTGTGTATATAGATATAGACACACATATATTTATAAATATACAAACATATAAACATATTCGCTTTATTGTAATGCACGCAAATATTTCTTAACCAACCCGTTTTAATGGGCCACCGATCTTAACTTTTACTTGGACCGGGCTTTGGATCAGTTCGAGATTAAATCGCCCAACCTGCAGCCACTTATTGGATGTACTTATTCGAATTGGCCCCACAACATGCATTTCTTTGGAGTTATCTTGTCGTCGTCAAATTGCTGGCATCCACTAACATTGATAATTGAAGGTCCATATGTTTCTTGTGTTTCCTATAATTTTGCCGTTATAAAGCCCTGGAAAAGATCTGTCCCATATTTTATCTAATCATGCATGACTGATTTGAATAAAGTATTTTATAACACATATATCTTTCTGCTAATCCTTCAAGCCCATAAGTTCTAATGCAGAAGGATATTTGAGGATCTCTTCAAAGGCAAGTGTACTTCCGGAGTATATTCTGGAAGATGCACACAATGTATGAAGCTTTTCTCAGCATTGCTTGCTGCCATCCGGAATGAAGGGAAAAGAGAATGAAACATCCGTCGAGAGAATAACTGAGAAGATGGAACAATCAAAAACTATGACGAGATGGCTCTGAAGGTTCTTTCTTTCATTACCTTATGAGACATTACTTAGCGTTTCAAGAAACTACCTTGTAGAAATCAGCTGTGTTCGACACTCTATAATATGTCTGGTTGCCGATAAATTGATTACCCCTAATTTGTCCCGTTTCCGAAAAACTTTTGTCGTCACTTTTGTCCAAGAAACCTGTGTTGTTTCTTTCAGAATAGTTGCTTTTACCTACTCCTAGTTCATGGAGAAATGAAGCATCACCATGTTGGAGATTCCATTCCATGGTACTTAAGTGAGAGTATATGGATAAACTTATTTTATAAGATACTTTTACAACTTATAAATTTAAAATTATTATTTTAAAAATAAATTTAAAAAGTATTTGATAAGAGTGTTTTATAAAATTTCTTGATATTTTTAATTATGATTAATTATAATTTTTTTTAATGTAATAATAATAAAAATAACTTAACTACTATTAATAAAATGTAATTTAAGGATCTTTATATATGATATTTTTAATATATAAAATGAAATAGTTTAAATATTTAAAAATAATTTGAAAATAACGAAATTATTTTTAAAAAGCTTATTCTAAACATTTAATTTTTGTAGCCTATAAATTTCTTTTATTAAAAACTCACAAATACTTATAAGATTTTGTAAGTAGTTTATAAGTTCATCTAAATATACATGTTAGGTTTGTTTTCATTTTTTTTACTCTAAACACATACGTCACAATTTTTACACTTTTTAAATTTTACTATTATCTCACTCATATTTTTACATAAATTTTAAAGAATTATACTTAAAAATATACACTAAAAAATCAAAACAAATCGTAACCACAACAATCCTCCACATGTCCTTGCTGGGGCCATCTCTTCATCTGTTTTTGCTAATTCCTGCGCCTTGATACATAATTCTTCATCATGTGTTATATCTATGTCATTAGAGATTATAACCTTTTTTTTGGACCATACACATGTCCAAAAGTATTTGTATTCTCCATCGTTGTACTAAATAAACAATTTTCCAGTTGATAGATCATAGGATATGATGATGAGCAGATTGATTGGTGAAAACAAGCCCTGGATATTTGTCAGAAAACTAGTGAGTGTTCACTGAAAACACCATGCGGAAGATTCTAAGGAAGCAAAGATTGAAATTGGAAGAACAAAATATATTTAAACTAAAATAAAAATAAAATGAGAAGAGAAAATAAATAAATATAAATTTAAAAGAATAAGAAAGAAAGGGTATAAAAATTTAAAAAAAAGTAAAAGTAAGATTAATTTTATGATTTTATATTATGCTATTAAAGGATATATATATATATATATACTAATTAAAGTTGTACCCTTCGTGTGTGTAAAATTATCTATAAATTATAAATTATTGTATTTAAATCATTAAAATAAAATTATTTAAATTGCAAATATAAAATACTTGTAGTAAAAAAATAAAAAAGTACATATATATAAATTTAAATTACAAGTATAAAAATATTTATAGTAAAATTATAAGTTGTGCAAATATATATATAAGCCTTAGTCAATATAGGTATTGGGTTTAAAATCCTAATCATATACATGACATAGATAAGACGCATAAAAGGTCAAAAAACAAAATGCCCAAGAGAACGCGGGGAAAAGCTACAGTCTAGAGAACGGGAGAGATTCATATCTCCCCAAATTCGCTTTCGTCTTCAGGTATGTCATCTCTCTGTAAACATACGAATATGTTGTGTATGACGCTGTACTTCGTGTGCCTTTTGTCTTTTTTATGTGGATTTTTTTGTGTGTGGGTTAACGGGCAAGAAAATGTGGCTGCGATGTCTTTTTTTGTGCGATCAATGTGTGAATTAATTGTGTTTTCTATGTAGTTATCGATCTCGAAGTTGTAGTAGTGGCTGTCGCAATTTCTTTTTGATTTTGAGTTGAATTCGAGGGGCTCAGGTAGGTGTTGCGAGCTGTGGTTCTACTTATTATAGGGTTTTATTTTCAAATTTGTGCATTTGGGGAGTTCTTTTACAGATTATTTGTTGCCGTTTTTTTTTTCCTTTTTTCTATTTCCTTTCCTAAGTACAGCTGGATAGTTTTGATTATTGGTGTTCTTATTGAAACAATGCTCTCCGTTTGAAGTTAAATTTTTGACATAATTATTGAGCTTGAACTAAATTATCACTGGATTCTATTGCATATGATATTTTGGTGATTTTCAAAATTGCTCACAAGTGTTACATCTTAACAATATTCAGGTTATCTCTTGCATTCTTGCTATTGATGTCGTTTACTATTTGTGTATCAATGGCGCTCTTGAACTGGAATTAAGTGGTGGCTTTCAATTGATTTTGGCTGGAACAGAAGATGAGGATGAACCAGCAGAATACCATTGATTTGGATCAAGTATGGGACACTACCCAGAACCTTATCCAGAAAGGATACACAAAACTGAAAAGTATTCTAGAAGGACAGCCTGAGCCACAGTTTAGCTCAGAGGACCACATTAACCTCTACACGTATTAATATACTCTACATCATTAGCACATTGGTTTGGGTGCTTTTATGTTTTCATTTGTTTATGAATTGGCTCTGTTTCGTAGGAATATATACATCATGTGTACTCAGAAGCCTCCACGTGATTATTGTCAGCAGTTGTATGACAAGTACCGGGAATTATTTGAAGATTACATTACATCAATGGTAACAATGAATCTCTATTTTTCTATTCACTGGTATAGCATTATAAGGCTTTTTATTTGCACGAATCAATGGAAGAGCTCGTTATTCTCTAGAAGTCCAACCTCGCTCCTGAAGTTGCATATGCCTCTATACTAAACAAAATTTTTATTGTGTGAACTGAAAGTTACAATTTCAGTACCCTGAGACTGATTAGGAGCATGGTCAAATTTTACATGCTACTTTTTATCACGGCTTGTTCATCAGTTTAGTTTCTATGAATTGATTTATGTTATTTTCCTTCTTTCTTTCTGTTTTTTTTGCTTCTGGCTATTGCATCTGACTTTTGTATTTTTCGTTTAGGTACTTCCTGCTTTAAGGGAAATACATGATGAGTTCTTGTTGAGAGAACTTGTCAGAAGGTGGTCAAATCATAAGATCATGGTGCGTTGGCTGTCAAGATTCTTTCATTATCTTGATCGGTACTTCATCGCTAGAAGGTCACTTCCAGCACTTAATGAAGTTGGTCTGACATGCTTCCGAGAACTGGTAACCTTTCAACTATATTCCTTCTTGATATTTAGTTTTCTCAATTTTTAATTGCCTGCTTTTTTTTTTTTCTAAATTTTACTTCTTGGTTATTAGGAATTTGATTAAGTCAATTTTTAAGCAGATTTGAGTGCCCTGCTTGTTTTCTCCCTTTCTCGTGTCATCTTTCATTTTGTTCAAATTTTAGAGCTTCAATTCTATTTCAGGTATATCAGGAGTTAAATTCAAAAGCGAGAGATGCTGTTATATCTCTGGTATGTTTGTATTATTGATTTCCTTTATACCATTAAATTTCCCCCTGTTTTGAGGTTTGATGTGTTTTCTTTTGACTAGATTGATCAAGAGCGGGAAGGAGAGCAAATAGATCGAGCCTTATTAAAGAATGTATTAGATATTTTTGTTGAAATTGGGATGGGGCTGATGATTTATTATGAGAATGATTTTGAAGCAGCATGGTTGAAGGACACAGCAGCTTACTATTCTCGAAAGGCTTCTAATTGGATCTCAGATGATTCATGTCCTGACTATATGTTGAAAGTAAATTTTTTATCAGTTTATACCCCCCACCCTAAGAACACAGACACATGCTTGTATACGTCAGCACAATAAGAAACAGAGTGGTTAAGTTGCCTTTGTCCAAAATACTTTTCTCTTTGGTTTTTGACAATAATTCCAAAATGCAGGCAGAGGAGTGTTTGAAACGAGAAAAGGACAGGGTTTCGCATTATCTTCATTCAAGTAGTGAGACAAAGATGCTTGAGGTTTGTTATTTCTTTCATGATAAGTTCTGTACACAGGCATGTGTTGGCATCCCTTGTATTGGAGCTTGTTTTCATTGATGTTTGTTAATTGACATATGTTTTTTATGATTTACTTAGTTATTTTTTATTCTGGATGTATGTAATATGTATTTGATCAGAAAGTACGACATGAGCTGTTGTCTGTGTATGCCACCCAACTATTAGAGAAGGAGGACTCAGGTTGTCGTGCATTACTTAGGGATGACAAGGTACTTGACAACGAAATTGATCTTTGAGTTAGAATGTTTTATGTTAGTTGAGAGCATGTTTTCTAAGTCCCTGCATTTTTCCATTAGGTAGAGGATTTATCAAGAATGTATAGGCTCTTTTCCAAAATACCTCGAGGGTTAGAGCGTGTTGCTGATATTTTTAAGCAGGTTTGTTATGTTTTTGCGTTTGCCTTGTATTAAACAAGTGCCAGTTAAATTTTCATGATGCTCGTACTCTTTGCGAGTTATAGTTGGATGACAATGTTTAATGGTTTCCCGACCACAGCATGTTACTGCTGAAGGTGCTGCTTTGGTGAAGCAAGCAGAAGACGCTGCAAGCAACAAAAAGGTTGGACTCTTTCTAGATATAAATATACGTTGTTTAATTGACCTCTTTGTGTGTAACTTCTATTTGGTAACAGCTTATAGTGTTGTCATGTAAAGCTTTAAAATTGTCAGGTTTATCTTATATATAATTGGCTCTTTTGTTTGCTTTTATTTTTTGATATTATGGTGTCTGTTCTGATTCAATTTATCTGATTCTAATCTTATTGAATTAACTTATTTTCTTCTGAATTTCTTACAACCCCGAGTAAGGTGTGACCCACCATATTACTAGAAATTGGAGGGCTGCATTTAATGGGCATGTTTCCTGTCAGTAGTTGAATATTTGTGGATCTTTCTAATATGGACAGTTGACTTTGACAGGCTGAAAAGAAAGATATTGTCGGAATACCGGAGCAGGTAACTTATTCTGAATTTTATTAAATGCCTACCAGGAATTTGTGACAAAAGTAACTGAGCTCCATGACAAATTCATGGCATATGTCAATGATTGTTTTCAAAATCACACGCTTTTCCACAAGGTTAGAACTATGAAGTTGCTTCATCTTCACTTTTGCCTTGTTTGCCTTGCCAATAAATTTTTTAACCATTTTTATTTCTTCCTATATACAGGCCCTGAAAGAGGCCTTAGAAGGTTTTTGCAACAAAGGTGTTGCTGGAAGCTCTAGTGTTGAACTTCTTGCCACATTTTGTGATAACATTCTTAAAAAGGGTGGGAGTGAAAAATTAAGTGATGAAGCTATTGAAGAAACTTTAAAGAAGGTGTCTTTCATGAACATTTTGCTTTTGAGTTTGCATTTATGTACTATAACCAGTTCAATTCTGTAATTGAGGTTCTAAATATACCTCAGGTGGTAAAACTGCATACTTATATCCATGATAAGGATTCATTTGCTGAATTCTCTAGGTGAGATTCCTAACTTTGTAATTCATGCACGTGTCTAGTTCTTATTCAGGATTGTATTATTTCTTATCCCTTTTACTGTTGATAATCGGGAAACTATTATTTGATAAAAGTGCAAATGATGAGCATGAGAGATTGAAGCAGCAATGTGGTGACCAAATTTACGTCAAAAATGGAGGGGATGGTCAGTTCTCTTATTATTAACTATTTTGAAATCAGTGTGATTGCATTACGCATGGATTTTTTATTTTTATTTTTTTGTAGATTTTGAAGCCCAATTTCCAGTGTCCCAATATACTAATCAACCGAACTTTAGGCTTATTTTGTTCTCAAATTTTGGGGTGTGTTTTTAAGTGTTTTTGTCTCGACAATTGTGTAAAAGTAAGAGAGAAAAACATAACATTTAAAAAGTGCAATGATTGAGTTTGTGGGTTTTTGAGGTACATAATTTGAAAACGAACATAACCTTAATTTCAATTCAAATTCAAATTATTCTCTCTCTTTCATGTATATCCAAATATTTAAAATATAATCATTACATCTATTTATAATCAAATTAGTATAAAAAAATATACACATTTGCTCAAACTTATATATATTTATACTCTAAAAACTAATTATTATTTCAAAGAATTGTCGAATCATTCAACGAAATTGATCTTTGAGTTAGAATGTTTTATGTTAGCTGAGAGCATGTTTTCTAGATCCCTGCACTTTTGCATTAGGTAGAGGATTTGTCAAGGATATATAGGCTCCTTTCCAAAATACCTCGAGGGTTAGAGCTTGTTGCAAATATTTTTAAGCAGGTTTGTTATATTTTTGCGTTTGCCTTGTATTAAACAAGTGCCCGTTAATTTTTCATGATGCTCGTACTCTTTGCGAGTTATAGTTGGATGACAATGTTTAATGGTTTCCTGACCACAGCATATTACTGCTGAAGGTACTGCTTTGGTGAAGCAAGCAGAAGACGCTGCAAGCAACAAAAAGGTTGGACTCTTTCTAGATATAAATATACGTTTTTTAATTGATCTCTTTGTGTGTAACTTCTATTTGGTAACAGCTTATAGTGTTGTCATGTAAAGCTTTAAAATTGGCAGGTTTATCTTATGTATAATTGGCTCTTTTGTTTGCTTTTATTTTTTGATATTATGGTGTCTGTTCTGATTCAATTTATCTGGTGAATAAATATTTTGTGTACCACTACATCCCAGACCTTTATCTATAAATCGATGTTTGTCAGATATTTCTAGTATATCATAGTTTTCTGCGTATGAGATTCGAGATTCTCTTACAAAGATGTTGATTTGTTTCAATCAGTTGGTTCCATAAGTAAGAAAAGTCAGTGCCTATGTATCAAAGCTGCATTTTTGATTGTGATATAGGAAAGTCTTGGGTTTTTCTTTCTAATCTTATTGAATTAACATATTTTCTTCTGAATTTCTTACAACCCCAAGTAAGATGTGACCCACCATATTACTAGAAATCGGAGGGCTGCATTTAATGGGCATGTTTCCTGTCAGTAGTTGAATATTTGTGGATCTTTCTAATATGGACAGTTGACTTTGACAGGCTGAAAAGAAAGATATTGTCGGAATACAGGAGCAGGTAACTTATTCTGATATTTATTAAATGCCCACAAGTTTCATATTTAAAATTAATTATATCTATTATCCAGGTATTTGTGAGAAAAGTAATTGAGCTCCATGACAAATTCATGGCATATGTCAATGATTGTTTTCAAAATCACACGCTTTTCCACAAGGTTAGAACTATGAAGTTGCTTCATCTTCACTTTTGCCTTGTTTGCATTGCCAATAAATTTTTTAACCTTTTTTATTTCTTCCTATATACAGGCCCTGAAAGAGGCCTTAGAAGGTTTTTGCAACAAAGGTGTTGCTGGAAGCTCTAGTGTTGAACTTCTTGCCACATTTTGTGATAACATTCTTAAAAAGGGTGGGAGTGAAAAATTAAGTGATGAAGCTATTGAAGAAACTTTAAAGAAGGTGTCTTTAATGAACATTTTGCTTTTGAGTTTGCATTTATGTACTATAACCAGTTCAATTCTGTAATTGAGGTTCTAAATATACCTCAGGTAGTAAAACTGCTTGTGTATATCTGTGATGAGGATTTATTTGCGGAAATCTGTAGGTGAGATTCCTAACTTTGTAATTCATGCACGTGTCTAGTTCTTATTCAGGATTGTATTATTTCTTATCCTTTTTACTGTTGATAATCAGGAAACTATTATTTGATAAAAGTGCATATGATGAGCATAAGAGATGTATTTTGACAAAGTTGGAGCAGCCATGTGGTGGCCAACTTACGTCAAAAATGAAGGTGATGGTCCATTCTCTTATTATTACCTATTTTGAAATCAGTGTGATTGCATTGCGAATGGATTTTTTATTTTTTTGGATAGATTTTTAAGCCCAATTTCCAGTGTCCCAATTGAATCGTACTCTAAATCCCTGCATTTTTGCATTAGGTAGAGGACTTGTCAAGGATATATAGGCTCTTTTCCAACATACCTCGAGGGTTAGAGCTTGTTGCCAATATTTTTAAGCAGGTTTGTTATGTTTTTGCGTTTGCCTTGTATTAAACAAGTGCCCGTTAATTTTTCATGATGCTCGTACTCTTTGCAAGTTATAGTTGGATGACAATGTTTAATGGTTTCCTGACCACAGCATATTACTGCTGAAGGTACTGCTTTGGTGAAGCAAGCAGAAGACGCTGCAAGCAACAAAAAGGTTGGACTCTTTCTAGATATAAATATACGTTTTTTAATTGATCTATTTGTGTGTAACTTCTATTTGGTAACAGCTTATAGTGTTGTCATGTAAAGCTTTAAAATTGGCAGGTTTATCTTATGTATAATTGGCTCTTTTGTTTGCTTTTATTTTTTGATATTATGGTGTCTGTTCTGATTCAATTTATCTGGTGAATAAATATTTTGTGTACCACTACATCCCAGACCTTTATCTATAAATCAATTTTTGTCAGATATTTCTAGTATATCATAGTTTTCTGCATATGAGATTCGAGATTCTCTTACAAAGATGTTGATTTGTTTCAATCAGTTGGTTCCATAAGGAAGAAAAGTCAGTGCCTATGTATCAAAGCTGCATTTTTGATTGTGATATAGGAAAGTCTTGGGTTTTTCTTTCTAATCTTATTGAATTAACATATTTTCTTCTGAACTTCTTACAACCCCAAGTAAGATGTGACCCACCTTATTACTAGAAATTGGAGGGCTGCATTTAATGGGCATGTTTCCTGTCAGTAGTTGAATATTTGTGGATCTTTCTATATGGACAGTTGACTTTGACAGGCTGAAAAGAAAGATATTGTCGGAATACAGGAGCAGCTAACTTGTTCTGAATTTTATTAAATGCCTACAAGTTTCATATTTAAAATTAATTTGTATCTATTATCCAGGAATTTGTGAGAAAAGTAATTGAGCTCCATGACAAATTCATGGCATATGTCAATGATTGTTTTCAAAATCACACGCTTTTCCACAAGGTTAGAACTATGAAGTTGCTTCATCTTCACTTTTGCCTTGTTCGCATTGCCAATAAATTTTTTAACCATTTTTATTTCTTCCTATATGCAGGCACTGAAAGAGGCCTTTGAAGTTTTTTGCAACAAAGGTGTTGCTGGAAGCTCTAGTGCTGAACTTCTTGCCACATTTTGTGATAACATTCTTAAAAAGGGTGGGAGTGAAAAATTAAGTGATGATGCTATTGAAGAAACTTTACAGAAGGTGTCTTTCATGAACATTTTGCTTTTGAGTTTGCATTTATGTACTATAACCAGTTCAATTCTGTAATTGAGGTTCTTAATATACCTCAGGTGGTAAAACTGCTTGCTTATATCAGTGATAAGGATTTATTTGCTGAATTCTATAGGTGAGATTCCTAACTTTGTAATTCATGCACGTGTCTAGTTCTTATTCAGGATTGTCTTATTTCTTATCCTTTTTACTGTTGATAATCAGGAAAAAGCTTGCACGTCGCCTATTATTTGATAAAAGTGCCAATGATGAGCATGAGGGAAGTATTTTGACAAAGTTGAAGCAGCAATGTGGTGGCCAATTTACGTCAAAAATGGAGGGGATGGTCAGTTCTCTTATTATTACCTATTTTGAAATCAGTGTGATTGCATTACATATGGATTTTTTATTTTTATTTTTTTGTAGATTTTGAAGCCCAATTTCCCGTGTCCCAATATACTAATTAACAAAACTTTAGGCTTATTTTGCTTTCAAATTTTGGTGTGTGTTTTTAAGTGTTTTTGTCTCGACAATTGTGTAAAAGTAAGAGAGAAAAACATAACATTTAAAAAGTGTAATGATTGAGTTTGTGTGTTTTTGAGGTACATGATTTGAAAACGAACATAACCTTATTTTAAATCAAATTCAAATTATTCTCTCTCTTTCATGTATATCCAAATATTTAAAATTTAATCATTACATCTATTTATAATCAAATTAGTATAAAAAAATATACACATTTGCTCAAACTTATATATATTTATACTCTAAAAGCTAATTATTATTTCGAAGAATTATCAAATCATTCAATCATTATTATATATATTTTGTATAAAATTATAAATTCAAACAAATTGAATTTATTATCTCCATCAAAAATTTACAACCAAACATAATTTACATATCCAACAAAATTTTTACTATTTTCATCTTTACGGGCATGCTTTTGGTGAAACCAAAGCACACTAAACCAAAATTTCGGTACATCAAATTTGCGTACCAAATATTGAATCGAAAATTTTGGCTCAGTTTAATTTACCTAATTCTTTTGTATATTTAGTTTGGTTTTTTGGTCAATCTAATTTTAATTTAAAAAATTTTAAAAAGTAAAAATAAGTAAATCTATATTTAAAATTATAAATTTGAATTATTTAGGTTTTTATTTTAATATTTCATTGTTGAAATACTGAAGTTGAAACAAAAACCTAAAATTTTGAAATTGTCATATTGAATTCCGAATAAAAATTTTGGTTTGGTATTTAAGACGTACCAAAATTTCGATTGCGGTTCGATTTGGTTTGGTTCGAAAGTATGTCAAACTGTGAACATCCCTATTGATCTCCCTACAAAATCAGCAACTGGTTTTCAATTTATCACCCTTTTCAATTATTCCAGGTCACAGATTTGACACTAGTCAGGGAAAACCAAGCTAGCTTTGAGGAATATCTTAGCAATTGCCCAAATGCAAATCCAGGGATTGACTTGACGGTGACTGTCCTGACTACGGGTTTCTGGCCTAGTTACAAGTCCTTTGATCTTAATCTCCCAACTGAGATGGTATGCTATGGATGCAGGGTTATTGCTGTCCTAACCATCATATCCTTGACTCTTCATTTGCTTTGGATTTTTATGCTAGGTCAAGTGCGTTGAAGTATTTAGAGAGTTCTACCAGACAAAAACAAAGCACAGAAAACTTACATGGATATATTCCTTGGGCACTTGTAACATCAATGGAAAATTTGAACCAAAAACGATAGAGCTGATCGTAACTACTTATCAGGTTATTTGGCAGGATGAATGTCATCTGATTCAAGTGTCATTCCTGTAATGGGTAAAATAGTGATTCCAGCTTTAAACTCCCTTTTCCAGGCTGCTGCACTGCTGCTGTTCAATGCCTCAGATAGGTTAAGTTACCAGGAAATTGTGTCTCAGTTGAACCTGTCTGATGATGATGTTATTAGGGTGCTTCACTCACTTTCATGTGCCAAGTATAAGATTCTGAACAAGGAGCCAAACACCAAAACAATTTCTCCAACTGACATTTTTGAGTTTAATTCAAAGTTCACAGACAAAATGAGAAGGATCAAGGTACTCGTTTCCTCTTTCCTTTGCTTGTGTTGTGTGCGTGTGTGTGAGAGACGTGAGGGCACAGAGAGAGAGAGATGGTTTATTGGAGAAAGTGGGTATAGGTGGGTTTACTGAGTAAGAGGGAATAAATATAAGGTTTTAAGAGGGACCTACATTTTGCATAGGTGTTCACTCGTACTTAATTCGTTTGTCTTTGTTTCTGTCAGATCCCTCTCCCCCCTGTGGATGAGAAAAAGAAGGTTATTGAGGATGTTGACAAGGATAGACGGTATGCGATTGATGCCTCAATTGTGCGTATCATGAAGAGTAGGAGAGTCTTGGGCTACCAGCAGTTAGTTATGGAATGTGTTGAGCAATTGGGCCGTATGTTCAAGGTACCTTTGGGATGTTTTTTCTTTGTTTTTTTTGGAAAATTTTTCATGTGCAAATCCTATTTTTCCTGACTTGGGATTCTGTAGCCTGATGTTAAGGCAATCAAAAAGAGGATTGAAGATTTGATCACTCGTGACTATCTGGAAAGAGACAAGGAGAACCCCAACACGATCAAATACTTGGCTTGATCCAAACCAGCAGATGATCAAATGTAACCCCTACCCTTGCTGGAAGACAGTGGGAAAGAAAGTGGAAACCTGTAAAATTCAAGGCGACTGTAAATTCTGTTGTATGTTTCTTTGAAGCTTTATGGCATTTGGATGACATGTAATTGAACTACAACCATACGTCTATGTAATCATAAGGTTCAAATCTGCTGGTCTTGAGCTCATATTTTGTTTTGGTTACTCTTTGAGTGAGAGTGAAGTACTTAGTTACATTTTCGTATTAATGTGAGGTCATTGAAAACTTTAACCTAAGGAATAATGAAATGACTTGTTATATCACCACAAACAATGTGGGATTTGGCTTCTTTAATTGGTTATTTTCACAAAATTTACGGATGTAATTGTCATAAAAAGGTAAAGTGGAAAATAAAAAAATAGTGGTAAGTAAATATGAGGTTGACATCAGCAGAAGTAAATATTGTCAATAAAATTTACAAGAGTTACGTCGACAGTTTTTTAATTTCAATTTAGTCATATTTTTATTTTCTCTCTATTACAAGCCAAGCTTGGTGACTCAGAATGCCAGCGTGTCGTCGTTCATGCCCACTAGAACAAGTTGAGAACAACTCGCTAAGTTTTGCAAGAATTCTCTCTTTTCTTTTGGTTTTTTTAAATATCAATATTTGGGATGTGTGATATTTCATCCTTACTTTTCTTGGTCTCTTTGTTGTAAAGCCTTTGTAGATGTCTACAAGCAAAAACACCCAAATGCTTAGGACATAAGGCCTTACGTAGAAGGCGATGGGGCAATGACTTCAATTTCTCACATGTAAAAATTTCCAACTCCTAAAGAGATGGTAGAAATAGAATGGTAGTAATATTGGTTTCATCATTTATGTCTTCCCACTCTTTCCACCTCCCACAATTTAGAAATGGCAACACCCTCTATTTGGAGATTGCAACTAATGATGTTTCCTCTATTCCCAAGAACTCATACCCCATGTTCCATATTCCACCAACATAGCTCAAGATACTCAAGGAAGGGAAGCTTTCCTAAAGAAGGCAAAGAATCTACACTACTTGGAAACTCTCAATAACCTTCGAAATGAAGCCTCTTGAGATTGGCAAGGGTCATGATCCATTTTGGTAATGGAAAAATTGCAATTTTCCTGATGTCAAGATCTTGCAAGTTGAGATGTGGTGGCAGAGCTTCCAATATTTCTAGTCTTGCAAAACGACAAACCAATGTCAATTTCCGAATGTGTTTCTTATTTTTTAGGTTTGCCTTCTTAGCTTCATCTTCATCAACATCTCCGTTGATGTCAATGTAAAGAGCACCTCCAAGCTAGTTCAACTCCTTTAAGTGCCCCAAATGATTATCTAAGAATAGCTCCAGTGTTCGAAGACTGATTAATTTCATGAACTCTAGTGAAAACTTAAAATCGTTTTTAAGAGTCATAATTTAAAAAATTTGATTACTTTATGAATCCTTTTCGGAAGCCCACTAAGGGTCAAAGTTTATTAAGATTATTTTATAGGATTAATTTATCACATGTGTTATATAGGATTAGTTATCCATTATTTTGCCTATTTTATCAAGAGCTTGTATTTTATAAAAGGCTTTATAATCTTTCATAAAGAACATGTAATTAGATTTGAAAAAATAATCTATTCAACTCAATCATTTGAAGTAAACATGGCCTTAAAGTATCTAATGTCTGAAGTTTGCAAATTATATGGATTGCAGATGGTTTTGTGCAAATCCTTTATAGGGTTCTGTGATAAATCTAAGAGCCTTACATGAATTAGATTTCCAATTTCCATAAGAATCTCTTCCAAATGACAATTATACAAAATCAACAATCTAACGCGCTTTGAATGAGTAAGAAATTTTGAAGAGATCACAGTGTTTTTAGTCTAAAAGTTGTGAAGCTTCTTAAATTTGCAAATTGATGAGTTAAGAGTCGCACAAGTCATCTCATCTCTAGATTTCAAAAAGAGATGGCGAGCATTTTTTGTCACTCTCTCTTCCCTTTTATCAAATTCTTCCAAAATTAAACATTCATTCTTTGTTAGGAATTGGGCAAAATCATGAACCATGTCATGCATTTTGCATTACATTATACTTTCATCTGTTGGATTTTTTTCAAAATCCTAAAGTAAAGAACGCATTGCTAAATTCTCAAAATATTCATATCCTACATCCTCCATCTCACCTGTGACTCCACTTGATGAGGCGAGAGAGCCTTGTGGCATCCAAATTCTTAGTGGCTCCTCCAAAATTATCTCCGTGTCTTTTGAAAAAATGGTGCAATATGAGAAACAATGTTTCATTATGGGTTGCAACTCATCATTACTTAATGCTAGAAATGGGGAAATACTCAAAACATCCTTCCACTCCTTTAGACTAGTTTTTGAATGTAGTAGACCTCCAATTTGCAGCCAATGGCAAGCCTTTGCATTTCTTGGCTATCTCTAAACCAACTTGTTTCAATGGCAAGCCTTTGCATTTCTTGGCCATCTCTAAACCAACTTGTTTCAACATCCATATTCGTTCTGATTCCTTTTATGAAAAGCTATTTGACTCAATATAGACCAACATAGCATGTCATCTAATTGTTTTAATGAATGAATGTATGTGCTACCCATTATTTCGATGACTTTTGCATCCTTAGTGGTCACCAAAATGACGCTTCTGGGGGCACCTCGCTTAAAATACACTTAACGGATTGAACATTGCTTCTTCCTCTAACCAAATATCATCTAAAACAAGGAAAAGAATTCCCTGGAAATGGTTTCTTCAATGCATTACAGTAGTGTGTCAAAATCAGTGAAATTTGGAGAATCTATTTTTATAGCTTCCAATATTGTTTTACCAATTTTAATCTTATCAGAAATATCTGAAGCATAGACCCATGCACCCACTTCAAAATGCTTCTTTACTTTGTTAAAGATAAGTTGAGCCAAAGTGGTCTTTCTATCCCACTTGGATCAACTGTTGAAACAAATTTTACACTGTTAAGTTGTAAGTATTTTTTTAAATTTTTGAAATGATTGATTCAATGTTCTCCGTGCTAGAAGATTTTGCATTTTGAAAAGTTTTATTTAAAGTTTTCAAATTCATAATTTAAAGTATCAACATGATATGAGAACTTAGAGTTTCTGGAATAACATAATCATTATTGGGATTTGAATTTCTTTAATAAATTCAATTTTCTTATTCTCAATATTTTTTTATACTTCTCTTGAAAACTTTATTTGATTTAAGTAGTCATTCCTATTTTGGAAAATTCATATATATATATATATGTATGTACACACACACACACATATTTATAAATATACAAACATATAAACATATTCGCTTTATTGTAATGCACCCAATTCCCATATAAATCTATTTATATTTTCAATTAACCATTGAAATGATTATTTTGAATATTAAATTAATGAATTATTGGAACATGTGCAATTAATATTTGTATAAATGCATTTAAAAATTCAAGGTGAACCCACTATGGAATAATTAATTTAGCAGAAGTCAAAAAATCATTTATTATCTTGATAATCTCCATAAAATCTTGGCTATTGTTTAATAGGAATATGAAAAGTTTAACAATATTTTGATCATTTACAACTCACTTAACCAACCCGTTTTAATGGGCCACCAATCTTAAATTTTACTTGGACCGGGCTTTGGATCAGTTCGAGATTAAATCGCCCAACATGCCTGGTCCAGGCACTTATTCGAATTGGCCCAGGACATGCATTTCTTTGGAGTTGTCTTGTCGTCGTCAAATAGCTGGCATCCACTAACATTGATAATTGAAGGTCCATATGTCTCTTGTGGTTGACTTAGCCCTCAAAAAAGAAGAAAAGATGGGCTGACAAATTCATTATGGGCTTGTAAGCCCACTTCTAGAAAACGGGCTTTAGATCTTCAACCAGGCGCGAGCCATAGCCCGCCCACTCCGTTGGCACAGATCAGCCTTTATCCCCACTACTTATGGGTATTTGGGCCATTCTTGAAAGAGATCCATCCTTTGGGCCAGATTCGCCCATTACTCTTTCAGCCCTGCAATAATTCGGCAATGATTTCTCCGCGATCGGACTTCATAATTTCTAGCAGCCTCACAATCACAGGGCATCTTTATATTTCGACAGAGCTAGATGACAAACGAACACAAGGACGATGATGTAACGTCTATGCTTCTTATTATGTAACATCCGACAGTGCGTCTATAGTAGGAGGAGGAGGATCGTCAAACCTTTGAATACAAATCCACTCTAGCTAACTCATGGGAAACGCTCTGCATTTGCCCCCATTCGTGTACCCGTGCAGTGGAATCCCATTCTCAACTTTGTTCAGGTGCTCTAGAGTGCATCAACCTCAGTCCTGGATACGAATATATACGATCACTTGTGTCTCTTCTGAAATTCATTCATAGTTTCTTGGTTCCTCGGAAGACGTTTACACATGGGTTAACGGCGGGGTTCGGAAAGAAGTTGTTTGGTTCGGTCGCGGCGGCCGGTGGGTGGTCGGCCATCATGTTGGCTCCCTTAGGGTTCGTAATAGCTCATATGCGGGCCTTGGCAGTGCAGTCTTTCCACCACACACTGCACACCAACAATGTTGTTAATTAATCATATTTTAACGCCACAAACAATCTAAATATAATTGCATATATATTGAAACCAATTATATAGACCAGAAAATAATAAACGAGGAGGGATTAAATATTTGGCAATAAAGATGACATGTTCAATTTCAAGGAAATGTTCAGTGGAAATATCAAATAAATATGATTCCGAATGGGGCTTTCTTCGTCGTCAATAATTTTAATCTTCTTGAAATCGTTGGGAGAAAATTTCGATTGCATCCATTTTTGTGTGTACGAAAGGAAATGAATGAATTATGAATTCCATTTTCCGAAATCATCTCACTTTAATAGATGAAATTGTTAAGGTTAAATTAAATGGAAATAATAATTTAGGCAATCTGAAAACGCGTTGCCTAACAGCGCCGAAAAATAAAAATAAAAATAAAATCCATCTGATCTTTAGCTCTAGCTAAGAGGACTGAAATAGTGGAAATTCATCATTTCTTACCGATACTTGATTTCTTGAACAGTACTGAATTTGAAATGAAATTACAATAATCATAATACAATCAATTATAACAATCGTTGCCCTCAGTAAGTACCCACAAGATCACACACACACACACACACACACACTTTATAAGTTAAAATAAAGTAACTTCATGGCCATTACTTTAACATCAGAACTCTGATACCATCATTCCATCTACATATGTTTCATCTAATTTTAATATCAATACTCTCTGTTGAAGACACACTTTCCTTATTAAACTCTTGTACTGTGATCAGCAGCCATCAGTTAAGGTTAGTTGGTAAGTACCTACTGCGTTCCAATGGCATCATCAGTTGGCAGATGGAGGGAGAAGAGAGTGAGAACAAAACTCATGTTAACTCAAGGTAGTCATCACATGCCATGGAAGGCATTGGTTGTACCAAATTTGTTTATGTCAAGCCATGCAGACTTTAATGTTAGAATTGGTCAAAACCCTAGTTGACTGATTCAAGATTCAATCTCAAAATAAATTAATAAACTATTAATGATATATTATTATACACATGGAAGAAGGTAACTCAATAGAACATGGCATCTTCACTAAATAAGGGGGTGTTGGACTTGGAATATTCTTATGATTATATAGTATTGGCTGTTTAATTTAATTATATATATATATATATATATTGATTTCTACGTCTAGGCTGCTTCTTGTCCTTCTCATGACTTGAAAATTCTGCATCTGCCTCTCTCTCTCTCTCTCTCTCTCTCTCTAACAAGAATCAAACAAAAGGGACCACCAAGCGGGAATCATCACAAACACAAACCAGAATTTAGGGTGGGCTTCACAAAAGAAGAGCAACTGGCGTTTGTTAATTCACTGTGAACATGACATATGTACTCAAGTTGTTAAATCTTGATTATATACACATGTAATGCCATAGAGACAAGGCTCATTGAGAAACATGAGTGTGTCTTTTCTTTTGACCTAGTTTTCGTTGAACAATTGACAAGAATCTCAAGCCAATGAGGCCGGTCTGTCCCACAACCTTGGAACTAGCAAACCAGATTCATTAAAAGGAGAACATAATGTGAATTTCTTAATTAGATAAGTTGTCCACTTGCAAACTAATTACATGTAATGAATGGCCTTCCATCAGAGTATCCACAATTAATGATTTGGATGCCATAGATATATAGTTGTGGAATCACGCCTAAGTCACCAAACTGGTTGCATTTTATTTTATTGTAAGAAAGTTGCAAACTTTTCAAACTATAAACCCTATTTTGCTAGGATGTTGAAGATGACTAACTTGCCACAATACAAGTGGAATCACATTGATTAGTAAACCTAATACTACTTGCCCCCTCTAACTTCATTATTTTTTATTATTATTTTATAAATTTACATAGAAATTTATTATTTAACTCTATTTGGAAGTCGTAAAATGCGAAAAGGCTGATCAGTGCTCTATAATATTTTTCTTAAATTAACTAGTCTATTGCCTATATATATTTCTTTTTGTTTATAGTTTAAACTTTGGCATATGAGTCAAGATGCATATCCATGTATAATAAATATAGGTGTAATTTATAATTACAAATGCTGAGATTAAGTTGATTTAAACACATAGTAATTGCAAAAAAAAAAAAAAAGATGTGATTTTATGTTTTTCCATAAACATTCAACTGTGGTTAATCTATTAAAGCTTTATGGCATTGGCAATGTATGGTAACACCGAAATTTTCCTTCACTTTTTTTTTTTTTTTCATGTGGTCTGTATATGGTAACACAGACAATTTTCGTGCAAAATTCATTATTTCTGTAGCTATTCTAAGGACTGAGACAGGATATTCAAAAATAAAATGATTAATTTATAAAAATTCCATGAATATAATAGTTCATATATGCCATTATTAAATTCTCTTTCATTTTAGTTGACTTTTACAGTGTGATAAGATGTACTTGTTAATATACATTAATAACGGCCTTGTGTTTGGTCATTGTTTATAACTATTTACTCTCGTTCCAAAATTCTACGATCTAAATAACTTACCATACAAATTTTATTCAAAATTAAATTTAAAATTTTCTCTATCTCACCTTTTATGATTGAATAATTATTTTTTGATCATTAACCTATTCGCAATCAAATTAATACCAATCTTATAATTTTCATACTCACACTTATAAATATATATATATTATCACCTCATTCAATCATTATTATATATTAAATATATATAAAATTAATTTTATTAACCTTCCAAATTTTTATACCAAACATAAATTGTCTTCACACTCAAATCACCAATATTTTCTTATTCACAGTAATAACAAAACCAAACATGCCCAATATGATTGTTTTAGTTTATGCTAACTATGGGAAATAATGGGACTTGGAGGAAGGAATCAAAGGGTCTGCAGTCCAACATTTAAAAGTCAATTCTGATTAAGTAATAATATCTCTCTCTCAAAAACACAACAGTATTTCTTCCCCAAGAGGCATAAATTATGTTCCTACTATTTGTGTGCTTATTTACCAGAGGTTTTTGCATTTTAAACAAAAATATCATTGTGTGTTTGTGTGTGAGGGCCTTTGAGACTTCTTACACGTCAAATTAGATTTCAACACGACAAAAGTCTTAAGCACTTAAATAGATCATGATCTGAAACCATTATGGAAACAGTGACGATTTCGTGTGACCACTAGTGAGAGTATCCAGGAAAATACATGGAAGTTTCCTAAGCATCCAATGCCTAGAAATTGATATGGCAACTCGGTCTCATATTGGAGTTTCAACGTGTCATGTCAAAAAGAGCCCTGTCAGCTTCCACCGATGCCCCATTACCAGCAGCCCTAAAATGATTCGCTGCCGATAGATTTAGTATATACGTAATTTAGGGCATAGTTATTTTCGTTGTCCTGTGAATCCACTTGAATCCAACGATTGAACTGGTTACACTTTTGATTAATTAAAAAAAATAGTAAGATTAATTAAAAAAAAAATAGTATGAATAGAACCTAAAAATTAGAATATAGTAAAATCAAAAAAAAAAAAAATTTATTGAATCGTACTCTAAATCAAGTGAACCAATCACGATTCATGAAAATTGAACGATTTAAATTGATAAATAAGTAGACTTTCAAATCTTAACTTTCTTCTTCTTAATTTGATTTTCGTTTTTTTATCGTAATCTATCTTTGATTTGTTCTCTTTTATAAAGAAAATTTCATGAATCAAATAAATTATTTGTCAAAATATCCCATAATTTTTTATTTAATCATATATTGAATATATAAGACATTAAAATCTTATTTTATTTTGATTAAATTTTTTAATAAGATATATATATATATATATATATATAAATTACATTTATTTGTTGAATTAATATTTATTGTTTTCATATTTGTGGTATTTTTATTGTATTTGTGCAATAAATTTAACTACTAAGAGTAATTAAAAATGCTTAATATTAGATCCAAGCATTCTTTAATTATTCACTATTTATTTTTAATATATTATATAATATTTATATCATCAATTTGATTATGATCGAACCACCAATTGAATCAGTAACTCTTGAACTGATAAATTTTTTTGATTTAATGACCGATTTAATTTTTAAAACACCGGTTATTTCAAAGCATATCTAATTTATATATGAATGAACCAATAGTTTCAATTAGATAATTCCACAATTTTTAAGCGGCTGGCAAAGCATCGTCACATGCCATAAGTTTGCGATGAAAACACATGAAACGTAATTATTTACACACACAACCATTTGTAAACAACCCATAATATTATCTATGAAATTATGGTGATGTTTGGGAGAGGGCTTTTGTTGTATTAGGATGATGCATGTTTGGTATGAGCTGTATGAAATGAGTAGTGTATTTAATTAAAAAATTTTAAATTATTTGAATATATGTGTAAAATATATAATAATAATTAGATAATATGATGATATACATAGATAATTATTAATTTTAAAGTATAATGTTACTGTAAGAAATTTTAAATTTAAATTTAGATGAAAATTTTTTTGAGTAGTATATTTGATTGTATTAATTTTAATAAAATGTTGGAAGATGGAAAGATATGCTTCAAATATAGCCTATGAATCCGATGCACCTACACTTAGTGTTTCATTTGATAACATATATCAATTTTTTTGAAAATTAACAATTGCATTTTATCATGTGAGATGATACATGTCATTACATGAAGCATCCACTACAAGAGTGCATAAGCTTTGTTTGGAACAAGATTTGGATGGGTTTGTAACCCGTTCAAAATTTGCTCAAAAATATACCAAAATAAAAAAATTATTTAAATTTAAATTCAAAATTTTCTTACACAAATATTTAAAATTCATTATTATATACATATTTATAATCAATTCAATTCTTATATATACACACACAAACATTAATATTTATATATATTTATATGCTATAAACGTATATATTATAACACCATCTAATTATTATTACAATTTATATAATGTAAAAATAATTAAATTCAAATAAATTTAAATTTTTATTCCTATCAAAACCTTACAACTAAACATAATTTTCAAATTAAAAAAATATATTCACTATTTCCAAATCCCATCTAAGTGAACAACCAAACGTCGCCATAATCTCCTCAACCCCAATAATACTAATAAAATAGGCATATACATATATACATGTATATGTATATATATGCACATTAAGCTAAAGTTTGACCAAGACATACACTTTCACGTCTGCGACAGACAACCACCACACAGACTCCAAGCCCATATTCTCCTTGACAATGGTCGATAATTCAGAAGCCAGCCCTTCCAACGACATCAAGGAACAAGACAGGCTGCTGCCAATAGCCAACGTCGGCAGGATGATGAAGCAGAGTCTTCCCTCCAATGCCAAGATCTCCAAAGAAGCCAAGGAGACTATGCAAGAATGCGTGTCTGAGTTCATAGGCTTTGTCACCAGCGAGGCCTCGGAGAAGTGTCGGAAAGAGAGGCGAAAGACGGTCAACGGCGACGATATTTGCTGGGCTATGGTGACGCTGGGATTTGATGACTACGCTGGACCACTTAAAAGGTACTTGCAGAGGTATAGAGAGATTGAAGGGGACAGAATTAATCAAAATAATAAGGCTAGTAATAGTGAAGAAATTATGGAGGGGAATTTCTTGTTGTACACTAGTAATAATCAGCCAAAGGAATCAGGCTGAAAAGAAAAACAGGTGATTTGTTGTTGCAACATTTGTGTACTACTTCATCAAGAGTTGAGGCTTTAAAGCGTGTGAGAATTTCTGGGCTTTTGTTGATTTTGAGTAGGGTTGTGCTATTATGGGGTAGTTTAGATCTCTTTAGTTCTATGATTTTTTTTTTCTTATTATACCTCAATTTAATTTTATTTCCCAAGTCAAGAAAAATTTTGCTTCTGGAATCTTGGTTTTCTTTTGCAATTAGTCAAAATGTGTTAATGCCAAAAGGAATAGCTTATACAATAGCATAAGGCAGAAGATAAGCTGATTTTGGTCCAAACTAATGTGTTTCCATATGTCTTAACACAATATTTGAGATTCATGGTTTCCAATTTGTTGATTGTTATCTTTTCTTAATTAGGTAAAGGTTTAAATTGTTGCGGCTTCTGGGCTTTGTTCATTTACTAGGCTTACATAAGTCTCCATATTAATGATTAATTCCACTTCCTCCTCCTCCTCTTATATGTACTTGATGTCTTGTTTTGACTTAATCTTATTTCCAAGCCCAAGAATCTTGTTAAGATTGCATTTATGAGTTATGTCACCATCCTAATTGACAGCTTCACCAAAAGGCCTTTTCACCATTCTTATTATGTTTGAAAAGTTTGCACAATATAAAGGAAAACAAGCATGATTATAGATATATCAGAATCCTTTTTTTTCTTTTTTTGACCTTGTAAAGAGATATAATTTTGAATGCAATATGATCAGATTTACTGTTAAAGAGTCAATCTTATAAAGGGAAACAAGATGCTATATGTATATGTTCTAAAGTACTTATCTTTATTCACGTAACCCTTATCAGATGAAGAAGGTGATTGATGGTTCCTTAATTTTATTTATGACATATACTAATTTTTTTGTAAGTGAAAAATCCTTCCTCTTGGCTGGGAGCAGACCCTAGTCACCGTCACACAAATGGATATTTAACAAACATATATAGCTCCGAAATCAGAAGATTAAGTTCATAAGAGAACAATCCCTTGGATCAATAATCACGTCCTCAAAAGTAATTTAGTGCATTAGTATCCAAACATGAAGGCTTCCCTGTCATTGTCATTATGTCTCAGACACACAAACACATGTATGTATGTCATTGTGTCACATATATATATATACATACATATATTCACAACCACACTTCTTTACAATCAAAGTATTTGTGTCTTAAATTTTTTTTTTTAAGAATTATGTAAAAATAAAAAAGAGAAAAAAATAAAATTAAAAAAATATAATAATTAAACGTGAGTTTTTAGATTATAAAATTTGAAGACAAGCATAGCTAAAATTCTCACACTAGTTGCATACACATATAGGTGAAAAACACAAGAAAGCTTGACCATGTTGAACTTCTTTCGTGTACAAATATAGGTTTGCAATATATAAGAATATGTTTCCTCGCAAGAGTACAACAGTGCGTGTCTGTGCGTGTGTCAACGAGAAATATAATAAAATTAATTATGTCAATCCAAAAGATTCTTAAAATAGAGTTCTGTAATTTGAAATAAGTTTTTATTTCCTTTAATTTAAACCATTTCATCACCATCAAAATCTAATTAAAAGCATAGTTGAGGGACAAAACTTGATAACTAAATAAATTCAAACCCTTGGAAAATTTATTTTTCTCAAAAGACATCGAGAAAAATTTATTTGACGACGAAACAAACTTAAAAGTTTTGTATCTCTAGATTGATCTTTTCTATTCAATATTCTCTGTTTTCATCAAATTTCTTGAACTGATAGTCTTTGCTTGTTAATCATATATACCTATTATATGCATATCTTGACTCACAATAAAAATCTTCATCCAATAGTGTTTTGAGTAAATTAGAAAAACAAAAAATGCAATCAAAAGAAAAGAAGAAATATTAGTCTTTGCACGCAACACAAAACCTGGATCGTGTTTGTGCCACGGCACATCACACCCTAACCGTGCAAGTAAATGCATCAAAACACCTCACACCATTGTTCAGACCATTGATTCATAACAGATATAATAATAAAAATGCGAAACAAGTCCCACAAGAATAATCCAGTCCATGAAATGGAACTTCTGGGATTTTGAGGTTTTCCAAAGAAACAGCTGATAGAACCAAACACACCAAAAGCACTAGCTTGAGAGGGCTGCTCCATTACAGGCCTCCTCCCCGCAATGCTTAACCAGCCTGCAGCACAATCCTCATCGCCGCCATCTCGCAGCTGAGCATTGCTGGTGGCACCACCGTGAAAGACCTGGCCACCCTGCACCGCCGTAAATGTTTATTATATTATTCAAGACAACGTTATCTTGTTTTCAAGCAGTACTTAATTTGATTATAGATGATAATTTTTTCGTTATAAACCCTTGGAAAAGATCTGTCCCATATTTTATCTAGTCATGCATGACTGATTTGAATGAAGTATTTTATAACACATATATCTTTCCGCTAATTAATCCTTCAAGCCCAGAAGTTCTACAAATTGTATGACCAATACAGAAGGATATTTGAGGATTACATCTCTTCAAAGGCAAGTGTACTTCCAGAGTATATTCTGGAAGATGCACACAATGTATTAAAGCTTTTCTCGGCATTGCTTGCTGCCATCCGGAATGAAGGGAAAAGAGAATGAAACTTCCGTCGAGAGAATAACAAAGAAGATGGAACAATCAAAAACTATGACAAGATGGCTGTGAAGGTTCTTTCTTTCATTACCTTACGAGACATTACTTACCGTTTCAAGAAACTACCTTGTAGAAATCAGCTGCGTTTGACACTCTATAATATGTCTGGTTGCCGATAAATTGATTACCCCTAATTTGTCCCGTTTCTGAAAAACTTTTGTCGTCACTTTTGTCCAAGAAACCTGTGTTGTTTCTTTCAGAATGTTTGCTTTTACCTACTCCTAGTTCATGGAGAAATGAAGCATCATCATGTTGGAGATTCCATTCCATGGTACTTAAAGTTACCAAGAGGGTGTTTGGATAAACTTATTTTATAAGATATTTTTAAAGTTTATAAATTGATAGATATTATTTTAAAAATAAATTAAAAAAGTATTTGGTAAGAGTATCTTATAAAAATTTTTGATATTTTTAGTTATGATTGATTATAATTTTTTTTGATGTAATAATAATGAAAATAACTTAAACTATTAATAAAATACAATTTAAGGATATTTATATATGTTATTTTTAATATATAAAACGAAATAGTTTAAATGTATGAAATAAGTTGGAAATAATGAAATTATTTTTAAAAAGATCAAAAACTGGCAAATACTTATAATATGTTCGGGCAGTTTATAAGCTCATCCAAACATACATGCTATATTTGTTTTCTTTTTTTTCACTCCAAAAACATACCTTATAATCTCTACACTTTTTAAATTTTATTATTATCTTATTCATACTTTTACACAAATTTTAAAAAATTACACTTAAAAACATACACCAAAAAATCAAAACAAACAAAACCACAACTATTTAGGAGAAGCAGTTGTTCATCAACCATTCTAGTCTCCACATGTCCTTGCTGAGGCCATCTCCTCATCTGTTTCTGCTGATTTCTGCGCCTTGATACATAGTTCTTCGTCACGCGTCATGTCTATGTCAGTAAAGATTATAACCTTTTTTTTGGACCATACACAAGTCCAAAAGTATGTGTATTCTCCATTGTTGTACTAAATAAACAATTTTCAGGTTGATGGAGAACGGGATATGATGATGAACAGATTGATTGGTGAAAACAAGCCCTGGATATTTGTCAGAAAATCAGTAAGTATTCACTGAAAACACCATGCGGAAGATTCTAAGGAAGCAAAGATATATGGAGGCCCTGCAATATATGTTTTATTCAAGCAAAGCCTTAAGCTCAATTGCTAGCTAACAAATCCTATGCATGAGGATATTATATACGCTTAAGGTCAGTCCCAAGTCATCTTCTTCATCTTCATCAACTTGTAAAGATTGAATAAACATGTTCAGAAAAAAAAAGGAAGAAGACATTGCCTTCTGAATCAAAGTCGGAAAGAGCAATGAGATCTTCGAGGAAGGAGTTTTGGAATACCTACAGCTGGTTCGAGCTCATTTGCTTTGCTGTGTGCAGACTGAAGGATGCTTAATAAGAACAAGGGATCATCAGAAAGTAGCATAAAGTATTAGAGTACACCCCCATTAATCCACAGGTTTGTTTACAGTATTTACAACGGGATTGTAGGGGCAAGGAAGAAAGAGTAAACCTCATGGGTATTGTAAATGTGAGCAAATATACCATTGAAATAAATTCAATATTTAATTAGTTTATGACTTCTTTTTTCAATACATGTTTGTTACATTTATTTACAATATTAAATATTCCGTACAAATGCTTACAATTGCTCAGGCCTTGCCTTCGATAGGCACTTGCCCCAGTAGGTGAACTGTCATTTATTATTTTAATTGTTATTGCCATCATCTATATTGTGTTATTATATCCATAAGAATATTTGATTCGACAAATTGAATTTACGCAATTATTCATAATTTTATTTTTTATTTCTAATTTATTTTATTTTAAATTTTATTTCTTACTTCTTTATTCATTCTTTCTCCCTTTTTAACTCTCTATTCTTTTCTGTCTCTCTAAAATCTTCTCTCTTTTTAAAAATCTTTTGACCTTTCTTCACTTTGTTATTTCAAATAATTTTTTTGCACAATGTACAACTCTACAACTGCTCCTCACATAAATACTTTTACTTTTTATCAATTTTTTTTCTTATTTCATATATTCTTTATATTTTAAATTTTAAATAAATTTATTCTTGTTATTTAAAATATAAATTTTTTTATAAATTATAAATAAATTTGGATGCACACAACTTTTACTAATTATTGTTATTATCATTATAGTTATAATTATTATTATTATTTCTTCAATTTTTGAAATCTCATAAATAAAATAGATATGGTTTTCATTAATACAATAGAATTCCAAGTACAACAACTCACAATTTGTTGGGCTAAAGAACTATTTTGAAATTTTCAATACTAGCTATAACGATATATTTTCAAATGTAAAAAAATAAAAAAAAAATATTAGTGCTGTTAATTCAAGAAGATGAATTTTTATCTTTCTGACATAAATTTATCATGAAGAGCAGTTGATGACCAAGCAATTCTTTTTTGTTTTTAATTTTCTTTCTGTAAATTAGACATAATATTAATTATTAAACTTCGAGTTTATTAATTTCTCAATCAATATGATATCCAAGAATCCACAATCTTAGGGTAAAAATCAAAAGAACACAAAAACAAATATACATATACATATATATATATATAATATGCTAACAAAAGTTGCGTGTTTTATACATCTATTAAATTATTTATAAAGTATTTTGAAACATAAATTAAATTGTAATATCATAATAAAAATAAAATTTTTGAAATTGGAAGAACAAAATATATTTAAACTAAAATAAAAATAAAATGAGAAGAGAAAATAAATAAATAAAAATTTAAAAGAATAAGAAAGAAAGGATATTAAAAAAAAAGAAGAAAAAGTAAGATTAATTTTATAATTTTATATTATACGATTAAACTAGGATATATATATATATATATATCCTTCATATAATAAATAGTAAAAGTATTTTTTTAGAACAACAACTAATTAAAGTTGGACCCTGTGTGTGTAAAATTATTTATAAATTATAAATTATTGTATTTTAAATTATTAAAATAAAATTATTTAAATTAGAAATATAAAATATCTATAGTAAAAAAATAAAAAAAGTGCATATATATATATATATAAATTTAAATTAAAAGTATAAAAATATTTATAGTAAAATTATAAGTTGTGCAAATATATATATAGTCCTTAGTCAATATGGTATCGGGTTTAAAATCCTAATAATATACATGGCATAGATAGGACGCATAAAAGGTCAAAAAACGAAACACCCAAGAGAACGTGGAGAAAAAGCTACAATATAGAGAACGGGAGAGATTCATATCTCCCCAATTCGCTTTCGTCTTCAGGTATGTCATCTCTCTGTAAACATACGAATATGTTGTGTATGACGCTGTACTTCGTGTGCCTTTTTTCTTTTCCTTTTTCTTTTTTATGGGGAGTTTTTTGTGTGTGGGTTAAAGGGCAAGAAAATGTGGCTGCGATGTCCTTTTTTGTGCGATCAATGTGTGAATTAATTGTGTTTTCTATATAGTTATCGATCTCGAAGTTGGAGTAGTGGCTGTCGCAATTTCTTTTTGATTTTGAGTTGAATTCGAGGGGCTCAGTTAGGTGTTGCGAGCTGTGGTTCTACTTATTATTAGGGTTTTATTTTCAAATTTGTGCATTTGGGGAGTTCTTTTACAGATTATTTGTTGCCGTTTTATTTTTCCTTTTTTCTATTTCTTTTGGGCGGGATAGAGGCTGGGTTGGGTGACAGGAATGATGATTGTAGAATTGGTGCATTGCTTGGTGATACATTAATAGATGATTATTCATTGGAGAGACGTAATGATGGTTCATTATCAAATAAAGAACCGATTTATGACCAAATTCTTTTTTGGCATTGTTCTGCTATAGAAATGGTTAATTAGTCTTACCCAGAATTGTCTGCAAGCAGATTTTGAGAGACCTGTGTCGGTAAATATATTCAAGCATTTTGGCAATCTTATTTAGCAAGTATGCTTGCCTCTTTCGTTGGGTTTCTTCTTATGGACTATTATGGTTTCTCAGGATGGTTAGTCATTCTAATTGGAAAAATGTAGGTTTCTTGTTGAGGTATTGGAGATAGATGCAATGTATATATTGGTTTATTTTGGTTATTAATTATTTCGTTTAGGTGCTATCTGTTTCATTTTTCAGGTTCCTTTTACACCAAATATTGTTGGTTTTGTTTGTTTACTTTGTTTTAATTTTGAAAAGTTATCAATTAGTTGATTTAATGACTGTAATTCCTAAGTACAGCTGGATAGTTTTGATTATTGGTGTTCTTATTGAAACAATGCTCTCCGTTTGAAGTTAAATCTTTAACATAATTAATGAGCTTGAACTAAATTATCACTGGATTCTATTGCATATGATATTTTGGTGATTTTCAAAATTGCTCACGAGTGTTACATGTTAACAATATTCAGGTTATCTCTTGCATTCTTGCTATTGACGTCGTTTACTATTTGTGTATCAATGGCGCTCTTGAACTGGAATTAAGTGGTGGCTTTCAATTGATTTTGGCTGGAACAGAAGATGACAATGAACCAGCGGAATACCATTGATTTGGATCAAGGATGGGACTTTATGCAGAAAGGAATCACAAAACTGAAAAATATTCTAGAAGGACTGCCTGAGCCACAGTTTAGCTCAGAGGACTACATGATGCTCTACACGTATTAATACTCTACGTCATTAGCACATTGGTTTGGGTGCTTTTATGTTTTCATTTGTTTGTGAATTGATTCTGTTTCGTAGGACAATATACAACATGTGTACTCAGAAGCCTCCACATGATTATTCTCAGCAGTTGTATGACATGTACCGGGAATCCTTTGAAGATTACATTACATCAATGGTAACAATGAATCTCTATTTTTCTATTCACTGGTATAGCATTATAAGGCTTTTTATTTGCATGAACCAATGGAAGGGCTCATTATTCTCTAGAAGTCCAACCTCGCTCTTGAAGTTGCATATGCCTCTATACGAAACAAAATTTTTATTGTGTGAACCGAAAGTTACAATTTCCGTACCCTGAGACTGCTTAGGAGCATGGTCAAATTTTACATGCTACTTTTTATCACGGCTTGTTCATCAGTTTAGTTTCTATGAATTGATTTATGTTATTTTCTTTCTTTCTTTTTTTTTTTTTTTGCATCTCGCTATTGCATCTGACTTTTGTGGTTTTCATTTAGGTACTTCCTGCTTTAAGGGAAAAACATGATGAGTTCTTGTTGAGAGAACTTGTCAAAAGGTGGTCAAATCATAAGATCATGGTGCGTTGGCTGTCAAGATTCTTTCATTATCTTGATCGGTACTTCATCGCTAGAAGGTCACTTCCAGCACTTAAAGAAGTTGGTCTGACATGCTTCCGAGAACTGGTAACCTTTCAACTATATTCCATCTTGATATTTAGTTTTCTCAACTTTTAATTGCCTGCATTTTTTTTTTCTAAATTTTACTCCTTGGTTATTAGGAATTGGATTAAGTCAAATTTTAAGCAGACTTGAATGCCCTGCTTGTTTTCTCCCTTTCTCGTGTCATCTTTCATTTTGTTCAAATTTTAGAGCTTCAATTCTATTTCAGGTATATCAGGAGTTAAATTCAAAAGCGAGAGATGCTGTTATATCTCTGGTATGTTTGTATTATTGATTTCCTTTATACCATTAAATTTCCCCCTGTTTTAAGGTTGGATGTGTTTTCTTTTGACTAGATTGATCAAGAGCGGGAAGGAGAGCAAATAGATCGAGCCTTATTAAAGAATGTATTAGATATTTTTGTTGAAATTGGGATGGGGCTGATGGTTTATTATGAGAATGATTTTGAAGCAGCATGGTTGAAGGACACAGCAGCTTATTATTCTCGAAAGGCTTCTAATTGGATCTCAGATGATTCATGTCCTGACTATATGTTGAAAGTAAATTTTTTATCAGTTTATACCCCCCACCCTAAGAACAAAGACACATGCTTGTATACGTCAGCACAATAAGAAACAGAGTGGTTAAGTTGCCTTTGTCCAAAATACTTTTCTCTTTGGTTTTTGACAATAATTCCAAAATGCAGGCAGAGGAGTGTTTAAAACGAGAAAAGGACAGGGTTTCGCATTATCTTCATTCAAGTAGTGAGACAAAGATGCTTGAGGTTTGTTATTTCTTTCATGATAAGTTCTGTACACAGGCATGTGTTGGCATCCCTTGTATTGGAGCTTGTTTTCATTGCTCATTGTTAATTGACATATGTTTTTTTATGATTTACTTAGTTATTTTTTATTCTGCATGTATTTAATATGTATTTGATCAGAAAGTACAACATGAGCTGTTGTCTGTTTATGCCACCCAACTATTAGAGAAGGAGCACTCAGGTTGTCATGCATTACTTATGGATGACAAGGTACTTGACAACGAAATTGATCTGAGTTAGAATGTTTTATGTTAGTTGAGAGCATGTTTTCTAAATCCCTGCATTTTTCCATTAGGTAGAGGATTTGTCCAGAATGTATAGGCTCTTTTCCAAAATACCTCGAGGGTTAGAGCCTGTTGCCTATATTTTTAAGCAGGTTTGTTATGTTTTTGCATTTGCCTTGTATTAAACAAGTGCCAGTTAAATTTTCATGATGCTCGTACTCTTTGCGAGTTATAGTTGGATGACAATGTTTAATGCTTTCCCGACCACAGCGTGTTACTGCTGAAGGTACTGCTTTGGTGAAGCAAGCAGAAGACGCTGCAAGCAACAAAAAGGTTGGACTCTTTCTAGATATAAATATACGTTGTTTAATTGATCTCTTTGCGTGTAACTTCTATTTGGTAACAGCTTATAGTGTTGTCATGTAGAGCTTTAAAATTGGCAGGTTTATCTTATGTATAATTGGCTCTTTTGTTTGCTTTTATTTTTTGATATTATGGTGTCTGTTCTGATTCAATTTATCTGGTGAATAAATATGTTCTGTACCACTACATCCCATACCTTTATCTATAAATCGATTTTTATCAGATATTTCTAGTATATCATAGTTTTCTGCATATGAGATTCGAGATTCTCTTACAAAGATGTTGATTTGTTTCAATCAGTTGGTTCCATAATGAAGAAAAGTCAGTGCCTACCTATCAAAGCTGCAGTTTTGATTGTGATATAGGAAAGTCTTGGGTTTTTCTATCTAATCTTATTGAATTAACATATTTTCTTCTGAATTTCTTACAACCCCAGGTAAGATGTGACCCACCGTAGTACTAGAAATTGGAGGGCTGCATTTAATGGGCATGTTTCCTGTCAGTACTTGAATATTTGTGGATCTTTCTAATATGGACAGTTGACTTTGACAGGCTGAAAAGAAAGATATTGTCGGAATACAGGAGCAGGTAACTTATTCTGAATTTTATTAAATGCCTACAAGTTTCATATTTAAAATTAATTTGTATCTATTATCCAGGTATTTGTGAGAAAAGTAATTGAGCTTCATGACAAATTCATGTTATATGTCAATGATTGTTTTCAAAATCACACGCTTTTCCACAAGGTTAGAACTTTGAAATTGCTTAATCTTCACTTTTGCCTTGTTTGCATTGCCAATAAATTTTTTAACCATTTTTATTTCTTCCTATATACAGGCACTGAAAGAGGCTTTTGAAGTTTTTTGCAACAAAGGTGTTGCTGGAAGCTCTAGTGCTGAACTTCTTGCCACATTTTGTGATAACATTCTTAAAAAGGGTGGGAGTGAAAAATTAAGTGACGAAGCTATTGAAGAAACTTTAGAGAAGGTGTCTTTCATGAACATTTTGCTTTTGAGTTTGCATTTATGTACTATAACCAGTTCAATTCTGTAATTGAGGTTCTATATATTCCTCAGGTAGTAAAACTGCTTGCTTATATCAGTGATAAGGATTTATTTGCTGAATTCTATAGGTGAGATTCCTAACTTTGTAATTCATGCACGTGTCTAGTTCTTATTCTGGATTGTATTATTTCTTATCCTTTTTACTGTTGATAATCAGGAAAAAGCTTGCACGTCGCCTATTATTTGATAAAAGTGCAAATGATGAGCATGAGAGAAGTATTTTGACAAAGTTGAAGCAGCAATGTGGTGGCCAATTTACGTCAAAAATGGAGGGGATGGTCAGTTCTCTTATTATTACCTATTTTGAAATCAGTGTGATTGCATTACATATGGATTTTTATTTTTTTTTGTAGATTTTGAAGCCCAATTTCCCGTGTCCCAATATACTAATCAACAAAACTTTAGGCTTATTTTGTTTTCAAATTTTAGTGTGTGTTTTTAAGTGTTTTTGTTTCGAGAATCATGTAAAAGTAAGAGAGAGAAAAATATAACATTTCAAAATTGCAATGATTGAGTTTGTTTGTTTTTGAAGTACATAATTTGGAAACGAGCATAACCTTAATTTAAATTCAAATTCTAATTACTCTCTCTTTCATTGTATATCCAAATATTTAAAATTTAATCATTACATCTATTAATAATCAAATTTGTATAAAAAAAATACACATTTGCTCAAACTTATATATATTTATACTCTAAAAACTAATTATTATTTCAAAGAATTTTCAAATCATCCAATCATTATTATATATATTATATCTAAAATTATAAATTCAAACAAATTGAATTTATTATCTCCATCAAAAATTTACTACCAAACCTAATTTACATATCCAACAAAATCTCTACTATTTTCATCTCTGTGGGCATGCATTTGGTAAAACCAAACCACACTAAACCAAAATTTCGGTACACCAAATTTGCGTACCAAATACTAAATCGAAAATTTTGGTTCAGTTTAATTTACCTAATTCTTTTGGATATTTAGTTTGGTTTTTTGGTCAATCAAATTTTAATTTAAAAAATTTTTAAAAATAAAAATAAGTAAATCTATATTTAAAATTATAAATTTTAATTATGTAGGTTTTTATTTTAATATTTTAAGAAATACTGAAGTTGAAATGAAAACCAAAATTTTTGAAATTGTCATATTGAATTCCGAACAAAAATTTTGGTTTGGTATTTAAGACGTACCAAAATTTCGATTGCGGTTCGATTTGGTTTGGTTTGAAAGTAGGTCAAACTGTGAACATCCCTATTGATCTCCCTACAAAATCAGCAACTGGTTTTCAATTTATCACTCTTGTCAATTATTCCAGGTCACAGATTTAACACTAGCCAGGGAAAACCAAGCTAGCTTTGAGGAATATCTTAGCAATTGTCCAAATGCATATCCGGGGATTGACTTGACGGTGACTGTCCTCACTACGGGTTTCTGGCCTAGTTACAAGTCCTTTGATCTTAATCTCCCAGCTGAGATGGTATGCTATGGATGCAGAGTTATTGCTGTCCAAACCATCATATCGTTGACCCTTCATTTGCTTTGGATTTTTATGCTAGGTCAAGTGCGTTGAAGTATTTAGAGAGTTCTACCAGAGTAAAACGAAGCACAGAAAACTTACATGGATATATTCCTTGGGCACTTGTAACATCAATGGAAAATTTGAACCAAAAACGATAGAGCTGATCGTAACTACTTATCAGGTTATTTGGCAGGATGAGTGTCATCTGATTCAAGTGTCATTCCTGTAATGTGTAAAATAGTGATTCGAGCTTTAAACTCCCTTTTCCAGGCTGCTGCACTGCTGCTGTTCAATGCCTCAGATAGGTTGAGTTACCAAGAAATTCTGTCTCAGTTGAACCTGTCCGATGATGATGTTATTAGGCTGCTTCATTCACTTTCATGTGCCAAGTATAAGATTCTGAACAAGGAGCCAAACACCAAAACAATTTCTCCAACTGACATTTTTGAGTTTAATTCAAAGTTCACTGACAAAATGAGAAGGATCAAGGTACTCGTTTCCTTTTTCCTTTGCTTGTGCTGTGTGCCTGTGTGTGAGAGACGTGAGCTCACAGAGAGAGAGAGATGGGCTCGGGAAAAAGATGTTTTATTGGAGAAAGTGGGTATAGGTGGGTTTACTGAGTAAGAGGGAATAAATATAAGGTTTTAAGAGGGACCTAAATTTTGCATAGGTGTTCACTTGTCCCTAATTTGATTGTCTTTGTTTCTGTCAGATCCCTCTTCCCCCTGTAGATGAGAAAAAGAAGGTTATTGAGGATGTTGACAAGGACAGACGGTATGCAATTGATGCCTCAATTGTGCGTATCATGAAAAGTAGGAAAGTCTTGGGCTACCAGCAGTTAGTCATGGAATGTGTTGAGCAATTGGGCCGTATGTTCAAGGTACCTTTGGGATGTTTTTTTCTTTGTTTTTTTTGAAAATTTTTCATTTGCAAATCCTATTTTTTCTGACTTGGGCTTCTGTAGCCTGACGTTAAGGCAATCAAAAAGAGGATTGAAGATTTGATCACTCGTGACTATCTGGAAAGAGACAAGGAGAACCCCAACACGTTCAAATACTTGGCTTGATCCAAACCAGCAGGTGATCATATGTAACCCCTACCCTTGCTGGAAGACAGTGGGAAAGAAAGTGGAAACCTGTAAAATTCAAGGCGACTGTAAATTCTATTGTATTCTTCTTTGACTTCTATGATTAAAATTTGTGTAAATTTTGCCCTAAAGTCACGTAAGGTCCAATCCTACGGATTGGCTTGCTTTGAAGAATTGGTGAAAATGACAGTTCTGAGCAGCAGGACAAATACAGCTCCCATTGATTTCTTTGTGCCCGCTTATGAGAGTTACTTTTCCTTTAGAAGCCTTCGTTTGTTCAGATTGGCCTTTCCATAAAGTGAAAGTAAAAATTTTCGCACAAGCAGTCTCCAGCATGCTGTTTAAAGTCTTGTTTGTGATTTCCTATCAACCTTAATGGATATATTAGACTTCCGTTTATTCTGTTTGTTGACAATTGGGTACTTGATGGCTTCTGTTTTCGAATGCTGGTTGATTCGGCCTGTTTTGTTCAGATTTTATTAGTATATGCATGTTTAGTGATATGAACAAAGAATTTGCTTAGTTGTCAAACACCATTGCCTGAAATCTTTCAGAAAAGTGGATATTATTCTTTTGGGAGTATGAAAGCTCTGCCTTTTTAGGTTGTAGGTTGCCATTGGATGACGGATTCATTGGGAGATTTGATATTCAGAAAAAACAAAAAAATTATTTGAAGGTGAGAGTGAATAATAAAGCTTTTAGGAGAACTGGGTTAGTTTTTGTGAGGGCAAAACTACCAGGTGAGATATTGATTAATGATTGTTATTTTTTTTTAGAGTAAAATATTGAAATAGTTATGTACTTATTTTAATAAACTTGAGAGTTTTTTAATTTTGTTATTATTATTATTGATATTATTGTTGTTATTAGTGGAAGCGGTGTAAGGGAAAATGATGTGATCTAATGATAATGTGAAGTAATGGATGGGAGATTGATATGTGTGGTAGTAGGAGAGTAAAAATTTGAGTAGTAATTTTTGAGAATCTTTAAGAGATGGGTATTATATGGCGTTTCTGGTTTTTTGGTTTTTTGGAGAAAAAATTTCTAAGAGGGCAAATCTCCCTCTCCTTCGCCCTGTACCCCTTTCATACTCTTGTATGTATTGTTGCACGTATGATACAATGTGGGATATATTATGTATGCACGTACACGTTACTTGAGATGATTACTTGCTTAATTCTGTTGACAGCATCAAAACTTTATGAATTCTTGTTATTTTCAACTTCTTGAAAGATTTGCATTCATTAGATTAGTGTAGTCTTAATGTTGATTTGCTGGGGCCCCAGGCTGATGCTTTGCCTGACCATTGGCGATTTTATACGTAACTAACTGTTCTTTCCTATGATAAGAGTTTACTCTTACTAGTCCGATTGTTGTATACTAAAATTTTTGAAGATGAAAGCAGGATTAAAATTCTAATACGGAATTAGCGAGTTTGGGTTGAATTTTTGCAAGTGTTGGTTGATATTGGATCAAACTATATGAACTTGAAAAAAAAATGAGGGATTTTTTTTAGCTTGTTCCGAGGTCAACCCACAATCAATTTATAAATTTAAAATAATTTAATATATATGTATATATTAATAATTAGTTAATTTAAAATATTTTAGCATATAAATAATGGAACTATTGTTTGAATTGAACTAAATAGCACAAATGGTTGGGCTTAGATTGTTATTCGTATCTCAAGTCGACTAGTTAATTTGTAATACAAGTCTATTAACACCCTTAAAAATTTGTATCCCGAGTCAAATAAATTTATGATTTGGCCTAATTTAACTCGTAATAAGTCCATATTTCTAAATTGAGTTTTTAATTCCTCAACACAAGTTAATTATTACAAAGAATTTTGAATGCGTTGTGCGTTGGTAGTGGAAACAGGGAACCTTTTATAACAAAGTGGAACCCTTTATAACAAAGTGTGACACTCAAGTGACAAAAATAATTCAATGAATGAAGTCCATAATTCTACCTTAAAGTGAGATGACCTCAGTAGGAAAAACTAGAAAGTTTTTCTACCGTAGGTTTTGGCGATTTTACTAACACCAGGTACTTTGCATCAGATTTTTACATGTTACATTATTTAAAAACAATTAATTATTTTTTTGACGTATAATTATGATGCGTGTCAATATTTAAAACACTGAGCTATATTCGCATTAAATACACCAAAAGTTTTGTGTAGTTCGGAATCAAGGTTCATGCTTCAAATAGAAATACAGGATATTAAAGGTTAGGTCACACACACACATATATTCATATTTGATTATTTTATGAAAAATTGTTATTTAGTTTTCAAATATTAGATGATCCCGTCACTTGATAAAATAGAACAGTTAAAGAAGAAATGCTAGGTAATTATATGAAGTACGTTGGTGAGTATCGGTCTATATTCATACTATATTATTAAGAGTACAGAGTTAATTTGGTTAAATATTATGAATTACAATATTATCTTTAATTAAAAGATTTTATATTTTTAACATACCATGATTTTTTTTTTTCTTTTTATGTTATACATTAATGATAATTTTAGTTGAAAGGAAGACTTTTTGGTAGCACATTATAAAATTATATAAGAATAGTTAATTAATTTTTTTAGTTTTCTATCATTTTTTATTTTCTTCTAACTTATTTTTTTTTTTATATGTTTTTCTCCAATTTTTACTGTCTTGTCAAATCCTCTTCATCTTTCTTTTTTATTTTTTTAAATATCTTTTATACTTTTAATTTATATCTATGCTTTATTATTGAAATTAAGGTCTTTTAGCAGTACACTGTAAAATTACATAATCATTCTTAATTTGTTTTTTTTTTTTTATTTTTCTATCATTTCTTTTTCTCTTTTCTTTTAAATTGTTTTAATTTTTTTTCAAATCTCACTCCTTTTTCAACTTCTTTTTATCTTTCTTTTCTATTTTAAATATTCTTTACTTTTTATAATTTTTTATCAATTTTATTATTTAAAATACAATAACTTTATAATTTATAAATAAATTTACATGGGCATAATAAAGTATGCTGCTTTTACGGGTTAAAATCTTTGTTGGTTCTCAAATTTTGGAATATATTTTTAGGTGTTTTTATTTAAAAAATTATGTAAAAATAAAAAATATATATAAAAAATGAAAAAGAATAATTGAAATTGCGTTGTTTTTAAGGGTGCGTAATTGTAAAATAATCGTATGTGCTCTTTGTAAAACGATATAGCGGAAAAAACAAATGGAGACAAACACAGTAGGATTTGGTGAAGTTCCCACCATTTGACAATCGGTAATGGCAGATGTCAACCTGCATTTGCTTTCAATTACACGACTCTTTAGTGGGTTGGCAACTCAAAACCCCAACCTCAAACGCCACCTTCTCTCCCTTTTGTTTTCTTCCCTCAAACATGGCATGTATCAACAAAATTGCAAGATGATCTCATCTCGTTAAACCATCATCATTATTATAACTCTAATAGCATAATTCCACATTTTCGTTACCAAAAAGCAAAGACATACATAAGTATTAAATAAGTTGAATTCAAGTAGCAACTTGCCGTCGATAGCTAAATTAGTTCTCAGAGGAGAGAGTAAACGACGTAGGGAAGACGCAAAATGACAAAAATCTACGCAGCAGGCATGCTTAGATGTTTAGTTAACTTTGCATCAAATGGCACAAAGCAGTGACAGGTTCAATGGCTTTGAGTAAAGATTTTTGCTCAGTGCCTGTCAATTATGACTGTTGGAACTGATTCTGATCTGTTTGCATGCGCATATAACGTAAATAGATAGTCTTTTTTCCCTTGAAAGTTATCAGAAAAAGGGCTTGACCACAGATTGCAGGGCTTTAAGATTCTCAATGCTTCTTTCTTGTACTAATCAAAATTCTGTGTTCCTTTCTTCTAGTCACTGTCCCAGGCGTGAAGCTTTGTCCCCATCAACTTTGATTTTGTTCTGCAAATCTTCAACTCTTAGTAATGATCATAAACTGTTTGTCAAAATGATCAGTTCCCTGAGATTATTACTCATCTGTTGCCACATATCCAAGAGAGAGAGCGTACACTATGTGGAATTAAATACAACTCTTTTAAGTTTATTTGCCACAGAAGGAATGGTAAATATAAACCCTTTTACTTTTATGCAAAGAAGAGGCCAATAATGGGCACTCTAGAAAATCATATATGATGTCATTGACTGTTGTCTTTTTGTGGTTAATGGTGGAATTCATTTATCATGAAATCCACTAGCTGATTGCACCTCTAAAAATTTTCCTTAATCATTTTAGATCTCCAAGTATGTTTAACCGTAAAACACTATTTTACTTTCTTAATTACATTATTTTCGGACATCTGCCAGTGGTTTTTGCAAAAAGCAGCTTTCTTTGTTCTTAATTTTACGTCTGTCTGGTGCACCACTTGTTTGCAAGAATTCGCATACTACTACTGTTCTTAGGACCCTCAAAATCAGTGGCAAGTTGCTTGATTAGTGCTGTTTCTACACCAATCGTGTGACAAAGTTGAATCAGACAAACATGACTGTGGGCTCTCTTCTCCCCCCCTCCACTGAGAAAAGCTCTCCTTGTCATCAGTGGAAGCCATTGGTTTTATTTTTTCTCCAATCTGTATTGCAAAACATGGGGTGGGGTAGTGAATGGTGATGCTCCCTGATTTCCTTAATCATTGCACACTACTTACCAAAACTGGAATCTTGTAGGGGCAACAGTGAAAGGTGATAACCTCAGTAGGAATCTTACATATGAGCCCTCGATTGAATAAAAGCACTCACAAATGAACATTCTTGACAAGAAAATTTTGCACAATGGCTGGGCCCACATGCTTCCATTAATTATTAAACTCCAACAAACTTGATTAAAATATCAAATATTGCAACTTTTTTCTGAAGTATATGCATCACAGCTTGCATTCTGTTACGCCCTTGTACAAGTAAGAAGTCACTAGTTGACATGATATAACACCTAAGACATACTTGACATACGAAACCTAAGTTTGCTAAATTTTAGCCAGTCTAATATATTGATATTAGTGATCAGTTCTTGATTTTGGCAAATTCCAGTGTTTTCTTGCCCTGAAGCTTGTTGGTCACATAGTGTTTGCTGTATTCTCCATGATTGTATCTTCTATACTTGCAAGGATTCTTTTCATCCACCAGTTCTTTCATTGGCCCAAGTTCTATTTCATAGCTTGGAGCGTAGAATGTGACAATTGACAGTCTATCTTTTTCCCTGTGAGTTACTGCTCTATGCTCCACACTCTTGTACTTGCCGTTTGTTAGAACCTATTTGGATTCCAAAAGAAATAAGAATGAGAAAAATCCTGTAGAAATGCATAGACCATGAAAGACATGAAAAGGTCAAAAAGAAATAAGATGCTCATAATCTGATTATCCGATACCTCTATGGTGTCTCCAATATTAATGACAAGAGCATTGGGAATTGGCTGAACTGGTATCCATGTGTTGTCTTTCATTATCTGCAGCCCAACTGAACCACCCCTTACTTGCTGTAAAACTGTAAGTGCACTTCCATCAGAATGAGGGCTTAGCCCCAAAACAAGGTCTGGTCTGGGGCATGCCGGATAGTAGTTCATCCTTACTGCTTGTACAGCCACACCAAACATCTCCTCAAAATCATCTTTATTTAAGTTAAGAGTGACAGCTATGTACTTCAGCAAATTCTTGCACAATTTCCTTACTTCTCTTGAGTATACCTCCACCGTTTCACTGTCAAAAACATAAGAGGCAAAAATATTTAGAGCACTTTATGCAGTAAAAGAAATGCACAAAACAATTCAAAATGACTAATGTTTGACCTGAAGTCAAGTGGTTTAGATGGCCAGAGTTTTGGGTTCCTTAGGTGGTGGGGTTCTACCCCAAGTGCAAACATATTGCACCAGTCTAATTTCTGGTCTTCTGAGAACACAAAAGCCTGACCGTATCCTTGAACTGTCCCTGGAATCATTGGGTATTTCTGTTTCTCCTCCAAAGGCATCGTGAAGAATTCCATGGCCACTTTTTCTATTCTTTCCAGCAATTCTAACTCAAGTCCATGGTTTATAACCTGCCAACACAAAAAATAATTAATTCAACTGTTAGCCAAACATCTTCCTTCAGACATATACAAGAAGTAATGATTGAGAAACAGAACCCCCATCACCTGGAAAAATCCCCACTGCTCACAAGAAGTTGTGAGCTTCATTATTTCACTGCAGAACTCATCTTTGCTTCCTTCAACAAGTTTTGAGAAATCAATGACAGGAATGCTGTCACCTGAATATGGAACAACCTTGTCAAGAGCCGGCCTCTCCACAGCATCCCGGATAAATCTTTCAGGGATTTGTGATGATTCACTCTCTCTCAGTTCTTGCACGTCATCAATGTGGCCAACTTTGATGTCAGAAATTGGAGCAGGAGCCATTCTATAAAGGTTTCTAAGAGATGGGAAATGTATGGAGAAATGCTGCTCTGCTTTGTAGTTATTCAATTAGGACAGCGTCCGTATTTATAGAGGGAAGAAGCAGCAACTTTTTGATGTGTGCTGTATAATTGCTGCACTTTAATGAATTTTAAGCCGTGCATGTTAATTTGGACAATTAGGTAATCAATAATTCCTATAATCAACTCTTAGCATTTGCTTAGATCATCAAGCAAGAAAGTCAATAAATAATTGGCATTAAGCCTGACTTTCTTTGGACTTTTCACGTGATTATTGAAAACAGAACAATAAGACAAATAAACTTTAGTTGAGTGCAAGTAACGAACAATTAAGGGTCAAGACCAAACCTTTCATTTAGATTTGTGTGTGTGTGCTCAATTTCATTAAGAAAAATCAAATATACTTTAAAGTGTTTAGTTCTTACTGATTTCATATACATCTTTCTATGCATTGACATTTGTAGTATTAGAGTGATCTCATGCATTAATAACTAGGCTGGAAGCTGTAGGATAAGTTTAAACATGTGTGAGTGTTCATAATAAGCTTACACAATAAGATATACAACATGCATGGTTTGAATGGGAGAGAATGCAATTCTCATCCCACATCAATGGAGGAAGAGTTTTAAACCAATTTATTTAGTAATCAGTTTTGTAAGGATGAATTCAAGCTCATAGACTATAAATTGTGGGTACGGTTGTTGTATTTGTCACTTGGCATGTTATGGTACACACCTACACGAACAAAATAAAGTTGAGAGAAAATACAAATTAGTAACGCAATTTGTTGCAAATCACACTTATGTCTAAACAAGTAATTTGCCTTATCAACTATTTATACTATAGCAAGCTCCATTTGCAAACACTTGAAAAGTATGATGGATCTCTCCTAGTTGAAACTTGCATTAACTGAAATTCATTTGACCTCAACAAGTGGGCATGCTTATAGTCAAATTCTTTATGACTACAAGATCCCCTCCTTCTACCCAAACTGAAACTCCCTCTTGGTTGCAACTTGTATTGACACAAGCCTACTCCTCCTATAATCATTGCTTTAAAAAATGGTCAGTTTGATCGGTTTGATCGATTGATTTTTCGATTTGATTAAGATAAAAAAATCAGATATGCATAGTTAAAAACTGGTCAAAACTGATGTGAACTAGTTAAAATCGATAAAAAAAACAGGTCAAATCAGTTTTATTTAAAAAATTAAAAAAAAAAAGAAAATTTTAACAATTTTTTTTGAAAAAATTACAAAATAAAATTTTCACTCTTTTTTCAAAATTTCTTACGTTTACAACTCCTCAATTTTAGTTAAATATACAATTTTTATTTTGACTTTTGTTTTTAGTAATTTTTATCCTTTTATTTTTCTAATCAATATTTTGAAAATTTAATTATTGTATCTAAAAATTAAAAATAGTCAGATTAATTAATCTGTTTATTTTTCAAAACTATTTTTTCAATTTTATACTTTTAATCATTTTGAATTTAATATGTTTTTTTAATTTGTGTAATAAATTTTTTATTTTAGTTGAATTATTTAATTTTTGATATTACATCTAAAACTTATTTTTTAGTATATTGTTATATTGGATTACATTTATTTTGTAAATTATTTTTATAGTAATATATATAATATTATATAATTAAAATAACTAATTTTTTCAACGGTACAATTGGTCGGACCAGTAACTCAGTGATTCAGTAAATTTTTCAATTTAAAAACGTTGCCAATAATGAAACAAAAATCAACAATGTCAAAATTAGATGGAATTTGAGTGTGATTCTCATTCAATGCAATTTCTGAGATCTCCACTCCGTATCCAACATCCAATATATATGGCTTAATCATTATGGTAATTATCCAGAGAAAACAACCCTAATTTATAGGTTGAAATATGATTTTAAAACTCTGGCATTATTCTTGTCCAAATAAGTAATATATCTCCAATGAATTCTATCACAATGGTAAGTCATATGCATATCTTCAAACTTTCTCATTTTTGAATTTCGTTAGGATTTTTTCTCCAAATCGAACTCCATCAATTGCTAAACAATCTTGTTAATTTCAAAATAAGTAAATACAGATTTGAGAATTGTAAAACAAAAAGTTCCCACATGCTGATTCTTAAAATGTGAGAAACAACAACATTAAACGTCCTGTCATCTTCCACTGAACATTACGAGCCCAGACCAGAAGAATTTACCATCTAAAAGTGCACGCAGACTTCGATGAATTGGAGCCAAAGAGCAAGGAATGGTGAGTAAAGGTTGAGTAGTAAAAGTTAGAATCTAAATCAAATGGCTTGAAATAATGCAAGTATAAGATCAAGTGGTGGCAGAAGCCAGTAGGGGCCAACTCTTCCATTTCCAAGTATACTGTCTCCATTTCAGCAGACCAAATCAAGTGACTGCTGTCATCACCTTCCTGTTCTCAAACCACACACAGAGTAAAGCTCCCAAGCAGGACAGGACCCTACTTCATTTGCCCCAAAATTGAATCATGCAAAAATTATACACCACGACGGTTAAACGTTTCTCTTGCAAACCTTTCTTTTTCTTGCTTTTCTTTTTCTGTTAGAATAAGTAGTCATAATGCCTGAGATATGATCATTCAGCCCAGTGTATTGTGTCATCAAGAATTTTGATATCTGCAGCTGCCAATATATGTGCAGGTGAAGGACCTAAGTGGTACCCACTCACATTTTGGAGGAGTTAGAACTTGTAAGCCTGAAAGTGATTTTGCAGGTCAATTTCGTGGTCCCTGAATTTTGACTTGTGACCAGTTAGCTCAGAGGACTTTCATCACACTCTATATATGATGCTTTTTAGGGGGTGGTTCCTAGCTAGTCATCATTCAGTCATTTCAATAATTATCAAGCCACATCAATAAATGATATTGATTTTTCTCAAACCTTTATCCCTTTATGCATAATTCTTCCAGTCCTTGTGGTGCCCATATTAGCTTGACTGCATTTGTCAAGCTGTTCAATAATTTGGCCCAGGCTTTTTGAGTGGTATAGAAATGTACTCTCTCATTTATTATCCCAAAGAACAATATTAAATTGTTATATGCAACTTGAAGAGGCGATGTTATCTGCAAGGCCTTGAAGACAAATATGGCATGCCTCAGAAGGACAGCTGGCATGGTCCACAGTCAGTGCAAAAGGTTCCCAACCAAAGAAAAATGGCATACAGAAGAAACAGAAGAATCCAACACACATGCAGCTTTTTCATTGTGTTAACTTACCATTCACAACATGATACGTGTAGGAAGGAAAATTGTAATTGGGGAGAAAAATATTGTACGAAAGATTCTCTGAAATCACCATTCATATATGTTCTTTGCTGCTCATGTGAAAAGCAATGTCATACTCCATGTGAATGGACACATCAGTAATGAAATCTTTCCACTGAATAAATCTGGTTTAAATGCACATTAAACATTCTTTCCCACACCATTCAGCTCAAGAATGGTACTTTGATATAAAGCAAAGTCACTCCAACTAAACACAATGATCGTAGTAGTAGTCGAATCAAATAAAAGGGACAGCCTTATGAATTCATCTCATCCATTGTAGATATTTTATGCCAGAATGCCAATGGCGTATCAATTAGTTTGTGTTCTCAGATAGTGCATATGTTAGGCTACACAAACAGTACTGTTTGGAAGTGGCCCAAGCCAAAACGAGTATGAAAAAAAGCTTTCGTTGCGTGGGGCTCAAAAACTGTTGCCCCACAACTACTAGAGCACATAAAAGATTCCACATTTCAATATCACAAGCAATACATTTTTATATTACCATTCTTCCCACCGATTCTTGTTCTTTTTCATTAAACCAAAAGGAGTCAGCATAATGTACAATGGCCGGGGACATTAACTCCCCTGCCTTTAACTGATCTCTATTATACAAGAAAATCAATGCAGAGATATTGAAAAAAAAATGCCAAGTCCCTCATAAGGAAGGACAAGTAATGAATATATTGCCAATCAGCCTCAGATGACAACTCTTTACATGGTCTCTTCTCTAAGTAGGAATGACCCCCAACCTAAAGTGTCAAAACCGAACTGTTACATGAGCCCCGAATATGGTACTAGAACATGCACGTGTATGAGATTCATTTATTGCAATCCTGATGATGTTGGATGGAGAGTTTTGAGCATATACCCTAATCTTGAGGAGGAGAAGCTGAAGCCACAAAAATGTCTTCAAAAGAATGGCATACCAATCCCATTTTGTACAAATTTACAGAAATCTAATTGGCTCCTTTATCTCTCTTCTTGGGGACCATACGTATGCTTCCTTCTACAGCCTCTCTCACAAAGAGAAATGCACTAGTGAAACACCACAAGTATGAATCGTTGGCTACTCTCTAATGCTACTGAGACCTTGGTGGTTGATGGAATTATAAGCAAGCCACACTAAGCGTACAAGTTCCTCGACATTTTGAAAACTGAAGTCAATAACCTTTTTAACAGCAACAATTGCCTCCTTATTCTGAGATTCTTCTAGTTCTACACGAGCAGCTAAAAATGAATCCTGTGATTTTTTGGCAGCTTCCATTGCAGAATTGACATCTTTTGCCTGCGAAACAACCTCGGTTTTAAGTTTATATCCCAAGCATACCAAATAAAACAAGATTGATAGAGAAGAAACATAATCTCAGTTATTGATCCATCAACGAATAACAAGACCAACAAAGGATATCCTACTCCCTCCAGACCTCTATCAAGGAGATGCCCCCTTGCCAAAACCAGTTGAATTAGGCCTTCTTAGAATGATATCATGTTCAGTAAAAATAATTCCTATCTATTGATCTCAAAAATGATAATTTAACTTTGCAAAGCTCCTATCATGACTCTAATAAAGGTGCAAAGGGAGAATTGTGCTGTAGACCTATGGAAACCCCATCTCAAATTATTAAAAAGCTGAACCTAAGCAGCCAACCAGTTTCACATTTTATATCCCATGACTTTCAAATCAAAACGACCACAGCACAATAGAAGCAGATAACACAACATTAATCAATCAACTCACAAAGTCAAGCAGCCGAACAAAATTGGGGCGGTTGCGACAAAGTATAACATGATTCCCAACATTAGAACCACTGCCTTTAGAAGAAGTGGCCTTGTCCACCATTGCCAAGTTGTTTAAGTTATCAACATCAGAGGCTGAAGATGATGGAGATTCATCTACACAGATGAGAAAATATAACATAAATGGCCGTATCATCTGGAGTTCTGGACCAATAACATCATCAAAAGACAACATCTATCATGTAAAATCCACAAGCAAACATATAAAATTAAGTAGGCAACACCAGAAACGAATTCTTAGAATCATTACACTCAGTATTTGGTTTATTCAAAATAGAATGATGCACCCTTCGGTGCCACAACTGATATTTCACGTTTAAGAAGAATCAAAATACCTTCTGGAATCATTTCCAGATTTGATTGCAAATCATGCCAAATTCGTGATGTAGTTGAACTTTTGCAATAAACTACCCTTTGGTAAGCCACTTCTGCACATTTAGAGGCCAAAGCAGCAGCTGCCATTTCATGGCATCTTTCACATTCACAGGTGCATGTCCTGCAAATTATGTGAAGTTCATGTTAATCCACAAAACAAATAGTACTCCAATAAAGGAAGCTTCGCATCTAAGGTAAATCTTCAGACTGATTCTACATTCGTGTGTCTTGAAACGCCACAAATTATAATCTTTTTTATTCTAAAAATATAAAATTCAATAAATATGACATAAACTAGTATCCCCACAAACCCAATTGCACAGTGACAAGCTGAAGATGTATCAATAAATATATGTTCCCGTAATCTAGTCAGACACAAACATTGCACTGCCACCCCATAGTAAAAACAGAACGTAAACAAATAAACTCTCCTTCCATCTCAACATTATTTATCAGAGTCCCACTTTGCATAAAATTTAAGAAAAGTAATTTTAGACTTGATGCTTGTAAACTCAAACATACATCTGGACCTCTTCTTCGTAATTCATGTCAAAAAATTCCACCTGATAAGTAGGAAGTCGAAACGTTGAAAAGATTTCTCAGACAAATCAGAGGTGAATAAACAACCAGGTGACAAGTATCTACTTGCTTGAAAAGTTTGGCGGCAACACCATACATTTGCATTGGATTCATCTCCAAATGCTTGTTACTTTCTCCACTGCATGCCTCTAAAAGAGAAGCGCCATGAAGAAACTTTAGGGCAGCTTTGAAGTACCCATAATTACTCTCGGAACTAAATCCAGAACTCTGCATGAGCATATATAACGAAAAGTTAGAACAAACAGCAGTAGGTTTGGAGTCTACATTACCACAATCTTAAGTATGTAAGAAACTAAACATGAGAATATGGAAAAATGTATACTGACACTTGAACAAGGAAAGATAAATGTGCATGTGTACATTAAGTAAAAATCAGAAAGACCTTAATTAAATCAGCATGACTTCTAAGTTTTTCAGCTTCCTTCAAAACATCTTCAGCTTCTTTCAAGCCAGTAGTTGCATAACCAACTGAGACATCACTCTTGGCAAGACTTGCATCCACAGCCACAGCTTCCACTGCCTCATTTTTAATGAAGTCATGAGTCTGATTCTGGAGGTGGGCAACTGCAGTGTCCCTCAGAGCCTTTGATGTATCACCACTTAATGAATTATCAATGAAACTTGAATCCATAAGAATTTTTAAGGATCCAAATGATCCTGCTGCATGTTTGCTAGGGCATAATGCACCCTGATTCTCTCTTTGATGCAAGTCAATGTGCAACTTCCCATTCCAATGCTCCAAACTACTGCTAAGTGGATAACTTGATTTCCTGTTGTCTTTACCATGCTCTCTCTGGAAAGACTGGTTCTCCCTGCTGCCATCACTTGACCTTCCTAGATCCCTCTTGCCAACATTTGTACCAGGTTTAACAGATTTGATGCTAGATTTTTCTGAGAAAGGATGCCATGTGCCACTTGATACCTCGCATTTAGGAGCATGATAGTTGTCATCCACATCAGTCTCCTCTTTCAATTTACTCCTTGAATCTAAAATTTCAGAGTCATTATCGTTGGTTAGACCTGATGTCCCCTTCCCAACTATGCCCAACCCGGAACCTTTATTTGTGTCCAGGAATTTCTTCACACCACCTAATGCAAGAGAATCATTATACGTAGAATCAACTTTCCCTACAGTCTCCATCATCATTGGTGAAGCCTGATTTGGATAAGGCGTCCTCATGGGAGATGAAGAAACTGACTCCTCAGGTGATCCTATTACCCCCATGCAACTACTTCTGTTTTGACAGGAATCAGAAACCATAGAGGAGCTTGAAGTCGCAGCCACTGACAGCTGTTCACAGCCCAAATCCTTTCTCAGTTTATGTATATCATCAATGGTGAGGTGCACCTTCCGTCTTGGTTTCATTATCTGCTCTGCTTTCTGCATATTCCTATTGCTAGGACATTCTTTACTCCCAGATGATTGAACTCCAGGTTCTGCACTTTTACTTTCAGGTATACAATCACCCTGACTTTTTCGGAACTCCTCTTTCATGTGAGACACTTGAGATTTCTTGTCCCTGTGCAAATAAAGATCCTTGTCTTCTTTGATAGAAACTTTTCTGCGTTGGAGGTTGCTTCCGTTGTCTTGGCATGTCTCTTCTCGAAGCTGACTATCAGCATGATCCTTTAATTTTATCTTCTTTGTAGATTCCTCTCTATTATGCCATGTTTTAATGCCCAAGGGCCCATGATCTGGTAAATCTTGCCTCTGATCCTTCGGTTTCTTCACATAAATATGTAAGTTGCCCGCACCCTGAGAGATTGCATCTTTTTGTGAACTCTTTTTTATCCCGTATTTCTTAGCGGCCTCGTTGGGCAAACCAGATGTCAAACTGTGGTCAATCATAACTAAGTTCCCACCAGAAGTCCGTAGATTTTCCACAGAACACATATCTTTAGATTTAATCTTTTCCGCATTCCCTTCTACATGCTGAGCAGATTTTTTCTGGATTTTTTTCTTCAGAATTGCATCATCTGCAAGATGTAAAAACAAAGGAACATTAACGATCATGGGACAAAATGCAAAAGGAATAGCAGCTGTGAAAAAGGACTTACCTTTGATCAAATGCTCACTTTTTCGTTTATTAGATTTCACAAGAGCTGCTGATTGATTTGGATACTGCACACTGGATATGTTTTTTGCATTTGCTCCTGCGAGAGATTGCTTCACCTCCTTAGAGTTCCCATTTTTCAAGGCCAGCTGTTGCAAGCGTTTTTTAGCATTAGAAGGAACTGGATCATTCATTCTCACTATATTCTCTTTTGCTTTAAGTTTCTGCTTCATCATTTCACCATAAGCACTGTTCTGGTGGTTCTGCCCTAAGTTATGTACAGTAGCTGAATTTGCTCCAATCATGGAGCCATCGGCATAAGTTTGAAAATTATGTTGATTTTCAGGGACAGGGACTAGATATTCACGAACAGCCTTTGTGGTCTCATCTTCGCTAATGTCACAATGATTCATTCCTGGACTGGAGATCAGTACAACTGTTATCAAATCCACGCTTCATTGCAATTGTTTAAGCATACACACAAGATAGAATACTTTAAAGATGTGTGTGTGTGTGTGAGAGAGAGAGAGAGAGAGAGAGAGAGAGATTGCTCGCATGCATGCGATGAATAAAGAGAGATATGAGAATGGGGCACAGAAAGCACACATACATTTCATTGTATAACATAAACCACATCCAAAATGGATGTGACAAATTTGTTTCTGTGAACTGGACAATTCAGGTGGATATTTCGACAATCTAATTAAGATTTTTAATAAAAATAATTCAAATATAATTTTAATATGATGCTGTGTTATTTACCATATTCCAGTCTAAATAAATTAACAAGAGCTACTTACCCCAACAAAAGGTCAAGTCGATATAATGGATATTCATTTTGGAGGCAGGAGTATAACTCAACTAATGCAATCAAACTGTGCATGGTACAAATTTAATGACTAAAAAATGTTAACAAGTTGCACAAGAAAGACTCACAGCCAGTTTAGCATGCTGCAGACCCACTTATCAGGCAGTTGTTCCGACTTTATGCCATATGGTAGAAGGCGCCACTTCTCACAACGGTCACAGCCAACCCATTCTTCTTGTATTACTACAGGAGCCACCACTGCGTGCTCCAACCCGCCGAAGATTCCTTCGTTAGTATGATTTGCTGCAGCTGGAGGCTCTACCACATGCGTGTCAGATATCGCCCTGTCAAATGTTTTTTTATTTCTTGATTTCTCCTTCAATTTATTGGCATATGCAGACTTTGCCTTACCAGCACCAAGAGTATAGTTCTTTGGCTTATCACCAAAAGGATTCTCCACTAAACACTTTGGGTTTGCCATATTATGCTCTGAACTTGAATCAACCACATCTTTCCGGCTGAGATGAAGTCCACAGTCATCCTTCATTCCACTGTATTTGTTTTCCATTGCAGGACAACCACCATCACTCATACTATCAGCATGTAATGCAAGCTTTCCACTGTTTTGACTTCCTTTTGGCTTATTTTCACCTTCAAATGATAACTTATCTACAGCACAAGGCTTTTCATATCCGTTGCACTCACCAGAAGTACCTTTCTCACCAACTCTCACACTTGAGTTATCCATGGCTCCTTTAACCCCTTCACCTTCAGAGTTACATGAATAATCTTTGAGTGACATACAATTTATGTTAGCTTGGGTCCTGCAACCCTGCACATGATTAACTGAAACATCCTTCTGTGAAATTGTTGCTCCATGTTTCCCAACCTTCTCAATAGAACTGCATCTGGATTCTGGTTGCTCACACTTAGCACAACATTGACCAGAAGTGTGTTCCAAAGAAGTGTCCTTAACCAAATCACCAGAAACCTCTCTTCCTTTCACACTATCCTTATTTAACTTCCTATGTTTGACTTGGACGTCCTTCTCAGATTCCCTGACTGTATTGGATAAAACTTTTCCATAAAAATCACTGGATAGTTGCATGCTGTGCTCCAGATTATCACTACCCAAAATTTTCTGCTTACTGTCATTAAGATCCACTATAGATTGATCCTTTGATTTCTCAAAGTTTTCACTTTTATCAAAAAAAATATTTTTCTCTTGCCCAAGAATGTCACTATTAGAAAGCCTTACAGAGATGACATCACTTTTGCGAGCAGTTTCAGACACACTTTCTACTGAATGTCCAGTTTCTCTGACCAAGTTCAGCAAATCTTCACAAAGAGGTGAAAGCAGCAAACCACCAGACACTGGGAAAGAACTCATAATCTGTAACAAAGAATGGACATATAAAGAAACACAACATAAACAATTAATTAGAAAAGAAATATGTGATTATCAGAAGGACATTAGAGACAACAATAGATTCCGGGGTCTTTAGGAAAGAAAAAAAAAAAAGGTAAAGTCAGGCAGGCATTGCAAATATGATTGGTTGAAAGAAGGTTGGAAAAAAAATTCCACGTCATTATTTGTTCTCCTATAACTTTCTAGTTTCCAATCAATTTCAGTATTTTCCCACTGCCACCCTCACTCTCACCACATATACAAAAATAAAAGAAAAAATAAAAACTAATAATGTCCATTTAGTTCAGGGATGACTTCGTCTGTCAGATTATTACACTTACTAGCCCATAAAGAAAGACAACAAGGAGAACATAGTACTACTAACTGCAAAGGCAAACAAATTATACCTGTAGAATGTTAGCAGGAGATTCATCAGGAAAATCATGAGACTCAAGCAGCAAGTCATCACTTTCATTGTGACTGTTTTCCTCTGAAGAAGGTGGAGACGTAAGCCCCAGATTGCATATTTCAGCATTATATTGTGCCGCTCTGTCCAGTCCTACTTTGATGCGAACCTTCAGTGTTTTCTGGTTATGTGGATTGCCTGAACTACTTGAAGGAAGTTCAAATTTTCCAGGAAAAGCCTCAGCAACTTTATCAGAAGATAAGGGGGCCTTTTGTCTGCTTGAAGCATCTTCTTCAAATGAGTTTTCCAAGGTTTGTGATGCATGCATACCGGGGGAAGAAAGGGGGTCATTCCTCCGAGTAGAAGGAGCGTCCAGAACACTGACAGATATAGGGGCAGAATCCTGTGCGGTATCACAACCAGTAGAGCTAAATACATGAAAACTTCCCACTCATATTTGACACAAATAAACAAATTTGGCCTATCTACCTCAGGACAGCCATGATTAGGAGATCTAGTTATCTGGAAATTTTGAGCTATCTGTAGAGATTTTGGCTGCAACCAAACAGAAGGAGAGCGATGATACATGGGTAAAAACGAGCCATATCCGCCAAACTTTGCCCCTACAGACCACCAAAAGGTTGTTGAGGATATCTTCTCTTATAGGAACAAATAGAAGACAGAAGTAAGCAGTTAGTCCACTTACCCAAATTTTCTGCAGAAACCTCTCCTTCAAAATCTTTTTGAAGATGTCCCAATATATTTTGGACCTTGTCACCCTTTTAGAGACAAGATCCAAACAGTAATTACTATGTCTAAGAGCAGGTGAAAATTAGAAACAGATAGAGATTACAAGGGAATGCATTATTGTGAAATTCTGTAGTATTACACTACAAATTGTTTTAATTAGCTGTGTGGTCCATGATCACTTAAAAAATAAAAATTCACAATACAGAAGTACAAAATTCAGTCACTAACTGCACTATGGCCACGGACACTGTAAATACTTACATCCAATTTTATTAAAAAGTTCTTATACATCCGGCATTCTTGTTTAGACATTGATGAGATTCAGAATTGTTGTTTAGACATTGAGGCGTTTCAGAATTCTTGTTTAGATATTAATGAGAAGATCAAAAGGGTTCTTTTTTCCCCTTTTCACTTCACTTTCTGAAACTCATGAAAATAGCCCCGGCGGACATGCGGGATTACAAAATCCATTTGAAACTATCACCTCGTGATAACCCAAACATACTCAACTGCTGGAACGTAGGAAGCAGATTCTTACCCTCACAGGTTCTTCAATTATCATATCAGACCAGATACAAATAGCAATCATGCTTAGCTTTTCAAAACACGCTCAAGAATATTTCTTCATAATTTCATTACAATGACACCAGAATTATAATCATTCATCTCTCCGTCCTTGTGATATATCCCAATATATTGTAAAAAAGTGCCATCTCTCTCCTCTTTCGGTGAAAGGCAACATGCTTGATACGTCATGCTGAGTTCACTTCAGAAATAGCATAAAATTCATTTTTTGAGGTATTAGCAGCAATAATTGCCAGCAGGCATAAACAAAACTCTTACAATGTAAGAGAGAGCTATGTCAGGGTCAATGCTTGTATCATCCTTGTAATAGCAAGTCTCCCCTTCTTCAAGCTCAGGCTCTCGAACCATCCCTGGCTAAGTTCAGAATCCCCACTAAAAACAAAATCCTGACTCTAGTCCTCTCCCCACCCCCAGAATCCTCAAACTCCCCCAAACCCTAATCTGACGTCTCTCCTGAAATCCAGCATATCGCTCCCCAATTCAAGAATCCAACTTCAACCCAGTAAAATAATCCAAAGCCCAAAACAACCCACCAAAGCACTCCCCTAAATTCTCCAAAATCAAAAGCCCTAATTCAAACTCAACTTGATCCACGTCATGGGCAGAAAGGCGTCTGCATCGCATTTATTCGCGTAAACACCAATAAGAAGAGCGAATGCAATTCCAAATAATCAAATTTGCATCAGCAAGCGACGATCGAAGTGATTCCGACTGTAATGCTCGTTAATTTTTTGTTTTGTTTGTTTTGAGGTACGTATATATTTTTTTATGCATATGGAGGTGGGGTAGGGTGGGTTGCCGAGGAAGGGGGTTTGGGGGTTCTTTACTTTCTATTTAATTTTATTTTCTCTCGTAATGAATTCTGCAATATCTTAATTAACAAGTCACTCTTAATTCTTCCACTCACTTAATTTTTAGATTTTGTGTTGATGTTAATTTTATAACCACTAATACTTAGGGCTGTGTTTTGATGCAAAATATGAATTCAAATGTATACTTCCAACTCTGACAAAAAATTTTATATCTTATTTTTATATTATTTTTAAATTTTTGCATATTTTTTTCCTATGATAATTCCATCCAAACCAAGCCTTCTAATTTTGGATGATATTGCAAGATTTGATGTCATGCCTGATTTATTACCCCTTTTTTCCTCTCTCTTGGTTTTTTTTACTGCATGTAATTGACGTAGAATGTGATTTTGCATTATTATTTATATACTATTTAAGCTGAGATTCATGCCTCCATCATAAATCCAATAACTTTGTGTTGATGTTGAACTTATACCCCCCACTCTTCTCTCGTCTTATGCATGTCCTTTGGCACGTTCTCTTTCCAAATAATAAAGTTAATTCAATAAACAATATGTCATTGTTATTTTGAGCAAGTTCGAGTTAATTATTATGTAACAATTAAAATATTGGGAACTTGCTGAGCATACCACAACACTTGGGGTACTGATGCTGATATCAATTCTCTCATTATTGTTGTTAATTACTGATTAATTCAATTATAAAAAAGAGAATGAGTAGAGAGTGAGAGTAGGGATTTTGTCTTGTGAGCGACATGATTGTGGAGAACCAATAATAAATAAAAAAACAAAAAATTACACAAATGGAGAGTACCAAAAGCCAGCAACAGGACACACCATCAAGTTGACAGAATCCACTAGAATTTAACTGTACTTTTTATTTGAAGTGTAGTCAAAGGAAAAGACTTGGACATTTGGACAATCCCACTTTTCCAGACAGAACTTGACACCTGTCTTTTATAGATTACATGTTAATTTCTTTGCATACTGCACGCGTTTGCATTAGTTGTTACACAACACATCATTTTCTAACGTTATGTTTTGTCCATTGAAAACTATGGGCCTGTTTGATTCTGCAGTATTTTTGGTGATAGCGACTTTATAAATATTATTTGGTGAAAAGTGAGATGTCAATAATTAACTGTAAGTGGTTGTGTTTTTGGGATGAAATATTTTTGCACCGTATTAAATATTGTGGCTGTTGAAAGCAATGCCCGACCGAAAGAAAGTACTTTGGGTCATTTTTTATTCTTAAATATGTTGTGCTCATTGTGGGTGTATTGAATGTTTTTTTTTTAATATATGTATTTTTACATATTATTTTACAAAATAATATATTAGACACACACTGTGAGACATTCGTGATGTCCCTAGATTAAAAAATAAATAAACTCAAGCTACAACTGCAATAAATCATTGTGGGTGCAAGACACTATCACGGTGAACATCTTTAAACAAGGCTCCATTTGTAAAATGAATCATTTTTCTATGGTTATATTTGGAACCAGCTTCTAACGATAAAATAATCTCTCAAACTTCGTATTATCAAAATATAATATTTAATAATATTTTTATTTAAATTTAAATTCAAATCACCTTCTCTCACATATATATATAATAATATTTTAATTGTTGCATATATTCATAATCAAATTAATATCTATATATATCAAATGTATGCTCGTATTTATTTTTACTTATTTCATATAACATAACTATTATTCATATAAATTATTACTTCATTCAACCATTATTATATATTTTATACATATATGCAAATAAATTATATTATTTATTTCATTAAAATATTCTTTTTAAACATACTACTCATTTCAACACAACACTTAATAAATATCATATCGAACGAAAACCCGCTCTCCCAAATATGGCGTATCTTCATTTCACCTTAATTAGTAACGATGTGATTTCAGATATTAATATTGTCAACTGTGATTTAAAACTTCTTACCCATCTAGAAGGAGAATAAACTTAGGGAAAGGGTCGTAGAGAAACAACAATACTCCTTGACAGGGCCTCTCTTTATATATGATGGTGTGTATTAATATTTTTGTTTTTAAATGTATTTTTTAAGCGTGTTATTTAAAAATTGTATAAAAATTAGAAAGAAGAAATATTTAAAAATATAATAAATTTAGCTTGTATCTTACAGTAAAAAAAAAAAAAAATGAAAACAAGCATAACCTAAACAATAAGGAGAAGGCAGTATGTTTCTTTGGCTAATTTAATAGTTTTGTGGGAAGTTTATTTATTGTTCTATTATACATCATACCAATGATAATAACAAAATAGATGTTTAGATGTAAATCTGTACCAATTCAAATCAATTCTTCCAAGAATATTATACATTAAAATAATATTTTATTTATATATCTTTTTTATTTCTATACTATTCTTAACTTTTTTGCGTAATATTTTATACATTCAAATTTTACATGCAAAGAGGTGAAACAACAGCAATTTACTATGAGAAAGCAGAGGCGAAATTAATTGATGCAATATAATACAATTTATCATTTATAAAACCTACTTAGATTAAACGTTTAAAAATTTAAAGACAAAATAGATCCAACAAGCACATTAATTACCTAAAATATACAAGCTATATTTATTTTACAATTTTTTTTTTACCAAAAAAAAGCGTTCAATCATTATAAATATTAAATCTTATTTTTATACACTTTTTAATAAAAACTTAAAAAAAAAACACATACTTAAAAACACAAGCAAACATATTTTTCTCTCTCCTTCTTAAATAGAATTCGTGGATTTTTTGATGTCTTATAAAACTTGAAATTAAAAGTCATAGGTTATGTTTGCTTTACTTTTATAGAGTTTTTTTTTTTTAAAAAATTTGAAAAAATGCATATAAATCAACACTCACGCACGTGACCAAAATCTAATTATTATCATTATTTATACACTTAATCTTGTCTAAATTTTATACATGCACTTAATTTATATATTCATATCTTAAAGGTTAATTATATTATCACCCAGTCTAATCATAACACACACACACACACATATATATAATACATCACTAATTAGCTTTATCTGATCCACAAAATTTTTCATAAAAAATACACGCTATTCAAAAGAACTCAAAAAAAAAAAAATTTCCAAACACAGGATTAAGCATTTGAGAATTACCATTATTATTTATATAGAAAACAGAAACTAAAAAGGAAAAATGTTGCAGTAAAGGTCAGCTGACTTGGCAACTGAAAGGGAATCACAAAAAAAAAAAAAGGGCGACGTGGGACCCAACTAATAATTCATCCCCTCAACTACGTATAAATTGACAACAAAATTCATCTTTTCCGAATAATAAAGCCCTTCAAAAATGAAAACGGGAATATTTAGGGTTTGGGCAAAAAATTTCCTCTACAATATTCCCAATGATTTTTCATCTTAAAGTAGCCTTAATCCTCCTGTGAATTATTAGAAGTTTCTATTTTTGATGCAACCTGCTTTGCCTCTGGTGTGAAAATTTATCATCATTCATGGTTTTTAATTTCAACTGTTTCATAGTTTAATGATTATTTTTAGCTTTACCAGTGCAATTATGGTTGTGTGCAGATTCAAATAAGGTCGCGTCTTCCCATCAGATAACAGTTGGAGAAGTGATTTTTTCGATTTTATCCTTAAAATTTGAGGGTTTTCAGCTTAATGGGTTTCTGGGTTTTTGCAAATGTTGCCTGAAATTTATTGTTCCCGTTGAATTGTTGCGACGCGCAAATGCTAGGGTTTTCTTGTGAGGAAGTGTCTTTTTGGGAAGGTTAAAATTGTGACGGAGTAAATGTATCCCCTTGGCACGGATCATTCGCGCAAAAGTGGGATGGTGCTGATTCCCACCCGTTTTGTGTGGCGTTATGGTGGGAGAGCTGTGTACATCAGTGGCTCATTTACGGGGTGAGAATTAATTATCATTTGAAGCTTACTTGTCATGCTTCCGAGTGTTGCAATAATTTTCTTCTTGGAGTTTCTCACCCCCCCCCCCCCCCCCCGTGTTTATGACTGGCGGTGTCTGTGCACGTTAAGTTTTTGCGTAATTGATGGTTTTGCGTAATTGATGGTTGTATTTGAAAAGGTGGACGCAATGGCCAATGACACCGGTCGAGGGATGCCCTACTATTTTTCAGACCGTCTGTAGCCTGCCTTTGGGTTATCACCAGGTTGGTGTCATATTTCACGGTTTGTTTCTGAAGGTTTTAGTGTTTCTTTAAACAAGAGCTTGCGATCTTTATGTTGATTGATAGAGTATGTGGATTCTAGTTTATTTGAAGATGGTCTGATTCTTTTTTCTTTTGGCAAGTAATCAGATAATTGTAGCCACTGCAATTGATTTGCAGTAAAATCGTCTTCCCTCAAGATGCTATTTTTTCATGTTTGCCACATATTTGAAGTTGGTATTTAGGGTATTTTGAATCGCGAATCCTCCGATCACGGGAGTATCTCAGATATATATGGTGGTACTTTGCTAGAAGAAAAATTAATTGTGTGCCTGTTTGTCATTATTGTCCCCTTGTTTTTATTGCCCTTATTTGACTTCAAATGGTGACGTTAGCTATTTATGAATTGGGTGCAAGTGTTTAAAATTGCAGGTTTCTTAGTTAAGACTCTGTGGTGAAACCAGAAATAATGATTTCACTTGGTCAAGAAATTATTAATTCAGATGCTGGTAAACTATATTAATTTGCTGGGTGTTGGATGAGAATTGTTAAGACAACATTTGTCTCTAAAGGAGAATGGTTTGTTAAGTAAATACAAATGCCAATAATTTGTTAGTTGTTTGATAAGAAGGGCATTATAACACATGACAAGACGCAAGTTAGTGTTCGGCCATGGGGATAGCGAATAACTCTTAAGGAGGTTTAAATGCAAACAATAAACTTATTAAATTTAATGTTTGAAAATTTGAGGTGACATGGAGTTGTCTGAATGAAAAAATTCCCTGTAATTGATTCAGGTATATAACTATGTAACTCCCAATCTAGTGAGTCAAAAACAAGAAGCATCAAATCGTGCAGGTATACCATGCTAATGAGTTTACCTCTGTCCAATTAGAATGTTTGAATTGGTCTATATCTTGGGCTATAATTGGTCTGTCACTCTTACTGTGTTCAACCATGAATATTAACATTTGAATCAGAATGGCGTTCAAGATAAGAGTTAGAAAAGTGGAGATTCTGTTGACATGAATAGAAGATGAGATCCAGAGGAGCATTCTATCGTGTGAAATTAAACTGATTTTTGTCAAGGAAATTTCCATTCTAAGAAGCGGGGACATTGGTTTCCTAGAGAGGAAATAGGAATATTAATGACTGTAATAGTTTGGGCCTAACAGACTATATATTTATCCGAAATCCTTGGAGGTAACAAAGTTTCTTATTTTCACTTTAACTCATAAATATGAGCCGGGGTACACACTTAGATACCCAACGTTACACAAATATGTGTCTCAACTGATGTCTGTGCCTTGTAAAATTATGGGATATGAGTTAGAGGGGCATATTAATAATTGTGATGAATCAACCTATGCTAAGTATCCATAAATGAGGATTCCTGATATGGAGAACCCATAAATCCATTAACTTGTAAAGGGATGGATGACGTTTTTGCAAATATTTGTTGAACGATTTTGTGTCTCCTTTCATTGGATGCTAAATTTTGTAATTCACACTTTGTTTGCAGTACAAATTTGTGGTTGATGGCGAATGGAGACATGATGAGCGTCAACCTTTTATTAGTAGTAGCATTGGAACAGTAAACACTATCTTGTTAACTCAGGAATCAGATTATCATCCTGCATTGTTAAGCCCACAATTGCCTCCCTCAGGCCCTGGTTCCAGTATGGATGTGGATAATGTGGCTTTTCAGCGTGGGGTATGGCATGGCTGCAGTGATCTTCATTTAATTTCATAATTTTTAAATATCACTTTATTTGGCAACCAAATGTCTCAAATGCCTTGGGCAAAAGGATTTTATTCCCCTCATGCATATAACCATGTATATCTCTTCCCAAATGTGAAGCCTTTATTAATTTTTCCCAATATATATCTCTTTCTGTAGTTATCCATGTTGAACATGTGTGTACAAGATTCTAGAATAAATGGCTTGAGATATTTATTTATTTATTTCCTATTGCATGATCAGCTATTATGCCTTTTTTAGTGTGTGGAGTATTTCTCCTCAAATAAGAACCTTAGAATGTTATCAAAATGCTCACAGTGGACAAATTTAATGATTGACTCTTTCGATGAGAGGGAACTTATAGATTTGGAATCTGAAAATTTGCAGTTTACATTAAATTGATTTCAACCATAGCCATCTTTGAATCTTTGTAGACTTTGCTACATTGAGGCCACATGTTATTTTGTGTGGTCGCTGTCATGCCCAATTACAGGAAAAAGAAGCTGAACACCTCATCCACTATTTGTATTGGTCACAGGTTCGACTATCTGATGGTACATCTCCAGAGTCCTTTCCGATGATCTCAGATGCAGATTTAGAGATTTCTAGGCATCGAATAGCTGTGTTTATGTCAACACACATGGCCTATGAGTTGCTTCCTGAATCTGGGAAGGTCACAATGATTGTTGTCCTTTCAAATGTTATCTTCCACACAGATTTTCTTTTTATTTTGTTTACTTGATTCATTTGTTGGATTTACAGGTTATTGCATTGGATGTAGACCTGCCTGTAAAGCAAGCATTTCATATTCTGCATGAGCAGGTACTTTGTTAGGTATTGGTTGGCTAGATAAGTAATTGCTGTTTGTTATCCATGTTACTGTATAACTATCAGAATCTCTTTATTTCAAGAACTGAGAGCAACATGGTAGTGGCACAAATATAATGGCTAAGACATATGCTTTTACACTGTGATTTTGTGAAGTAAGCTGTTCGTACCCTAGTAAAGAACAAGGGAATGATGTACTCTAGTAAGCAATTGTTGCTTTGTAAATTGTCAAATCCCATTAAATGCATTTTCCTATATGGGGAATAGGACTCGAATTTACTTGAAATTTTGTTTTTGTTGTTTTCTGTATTTTTTAAAGGATATTTAGTGAATTAATCTTACATTGGTTATTTTCAATTTTTAAGTTCTGTAAGAATCACTTGTCAATGGTAATGTAACTATCCTTTCCCCGAGCAAGATGTGCTTGGATATTTTTGTTGTCCCAGGTTGTTCTAAATGTACAAACTCTTTCCAGGGGATCTCTGTGGCGCCGTTATGGGAGTTTTCAAAGAACAAATTTGTTGGAGTTCTCAGTGCACTGGATTTTATTTTAATTATGAGAGAGGTATAGACCTAGCGTTATGTCATTATTGTGTAATGAAAATTTTTTTATCTTAATTCAGCTTATATATCTGCTTTTCCTTGTGTTTTTCTCTTCTCTTCATCCTTTATTTGATTTCTTCAGAAGATGACCTAATGTCTCTCTGGTATATTGTTTGTATGTATATTTTGATGGAGAATAGTTAGTTTTCCTCCATTGGTAGTTGTTGGCCTTCTAATGTTATGTGTATGTGAAGTTAGATCACTTTTAGCATGTGCTAGAGAATGTTTGATTATAAATCTGGAGAAAAGTTACATTCGGATGTGTTTCGATGGTCAACGTATTATTTATTTATAAAGATTTTTTCAAATCAATTGGTAAAAATTCTCTGATATTGTGCAATTGAATTTGCTTTAATATTGCTGTGATTTTAGTCTGTTTAATGCACTTATTATTTGTGAAATATTGCATGTTGAAATAATTGTCAATGTTGATCAGATATTTGATATGTTTTGATTGAGGACATTGACTACCATGAGCCAGCCACAAGTTCTTTGCTTGTGAGAAATTTATTCTGGAAAATTAAATCACTTGAGCCACCCACCTATAGGTGCTTCTGAACCTTTATAGTTTTTTTCATTTGTGAATCCTAATAATGTTCTCTTTATACATTTGATGACTCTGTTATTATAGCAACTGTGTCCTAACACTTCGTTGTGGGCATATATTATTGTGTTAGAAATGTTCTGTAAAGGTGATGAGCGGTGTTAGTTACCAGAACATAGATTGTTTTGAAAAATCTATGTTCTCCATGTTTTGGGGAGGCTGGAAGGGAAACATGGTTCCTTGTTTGGTTACTTTTTACTGGTTTCTGTACTACAAAGTCTTGAAACACTTTATCTTGATATTCTCAACGTGTGACAGCTTGGCAATCATGGACCCAATTTGACTGAGGAAGAGCTGGAGACCCACACAATATCTGCATGGAAAGAAGCAAAATTACACCTGAACCGTCAGGTTAATGGGCTAGGGAGTGCTGTTTCAAGACAACTTGTGCAAGTAAGTCTGCATGCTGGTGTGCTGAATTACTGCATGTAAATTTTTTGCCTGGAAACAGCAGTTTGAAGATTCACTGCACTGATACAAGTGGAATGGATAATTGGGTAACTGGTTTTGTTGTTCACACTGATGCTGTTCATCTTCCATGCTACTAATACTGATGAAAGAATGAGCAGAAGTTGGTTTTGCCTTCTTCAAACATTGTGATTGTTGAGATTGTCCGCATAGGACGAGTTATTTAAGGTTTTCTAATTGTTTGTTGTGATATCAACTTGATTTTTGAGCATGTGTATCAATCATGAGAACATTAGAAGGCCACGTTTGTAGTTGATGAAGAATAATTAGGTTTTATTATAGCTATGACAAACATGTGTCTATTGTGTTCTAAATATTTGTCAGAAATGCTACCTTAAGTTATCCAAATTTGCTTTGCCATTTTGATAAATTATATTTGGTTTATCTATGAGCAAAATTTTCTTCTACATTGTAGAATTAGCATTTAGGCCATTATTTCACGTTAACCTGGTGATGGATTTCAGGCTGGGCCAGATGACACTATGAAGGAAGTTGCTTTGAAGATTTTACAAAATGGTGTTTCTACAGTTCCTATTATTCATACTTCGTCAGTGGATGCTTCAAACCCTCATCTGTTGCATGTTGCTTCTCTTTCTGGAATATTAAAATGTGAGAAATTTACCTGCCATTTCTCTGTTTGAATTCATGTTATGGCGTGCTGATTGCAAGTAATATAGAAAGTGTCCAAATCTTGATAAGTAGACATATTATGCTGCATTACAGGTATTTGCCGGTTTTTTAAGCACTCACCAAGCTCACTTCCAGTTCTTCAATTCCCAATTTGTTCAATCCGTGTTGGCACTTGGGTCCCAAGAATTGGAGAACCAAATCGGCGGCCATTAGCAATATTGAAACTGAGCGCTTCACTTAGTGCAGCACTGAATTTATTAATTCAAGGTATCTACTATAATTTAAAAATTGGAGCATTGCAAGAGCAGTCTCTTCTTTCTTTCATCCTCATTCTTTCTTCTTCGGACCACATGGCAAGGAACTGCCAGCTTGTTTCTGACTAGATTCACTTGCTCCTTCCCTGGACCATTTATCGCTCTTTTCTCATTTAACTGGATGATTTTTTTCCCGCAGCCTATTTGTATGACACTTGTTGCAATCTTAGCTAGTAAAGGTTCTCAATAGTGCATGAGACTATTTTCCTTTTTGTATTTTGTCACGAGAATTGATAGTTACTGATGGATTTGATAATGAAAAAAGTTCCCAGCTGGGTGCATTCAACTTTGGATGCACTGAGTGCCGTGGAAGTTATTAGTTGTAATTTATTTAGAGTACTTTATAATTAATTTCTAGACCTGCATAAGTATTTAATGAAGTATTTAAATACTATTACAAAGCTGTTTGGCACCGCATATTCAGAAGTACAAATTGGTATTAGATACTTACCTCACTCTCATGTCTTATCCCATCACAGCGCAAGTTAGTTCAATCCCAATTGTTGATGATGATGACTCTTTATTGGATGTATATTCTCGAAGGTTAGTATTACATGTTGTAATGAATGTTTGTGTTATGTAAATTAGTTATTGAATGCACGGAGTGTGTATTCATATTACATAGTTTTTTTTTTTTTTTATGCAGTGATATAACTAGTTTGGCGAAGGATAAAATTTATTCACAGATTAATCTTGAAGAAATGACCATTCACCAAGTAAGCGTATTTAGTCTCTTAGCACTGCATCTATTAGATAATCTGTCATTAATATATTCTAACCTTTTTGAGGGACCATAATATGTCTTTTGTATCAACGACATGGACACTTAAAGAATTTGATTTTGAAGTTCATGCTGTTCTGGGGACAGAATTATATTTGATCCCTACCAATTCTTAATTTTATTGCACGACCATTGGAGAGCTATGTTATGCAATATTTCTTTGTCCTCTAAGTTGAACTTGTATGTGTAAGTAAGATGGTAGCCAACAGCTGCATTTTCTGGGTGGATGACAATGATTGTTAAAGGAGTATTAAGCCACAAAAGTGCATATTTCTCCATTATGGGAATCACTTGCATGCATAAATGTTGATTTAGATATGTTGGGGAAAGCTCTTATTAGATGTCTACTGATCACAGTTATTTTTAATATGCTGTTTTTACACGACAGAGTGTCGTGATGATAGTATCTATAGATAATGGTAGTGGCAGTACATGCTAAGTTGGAAAATGACACCTTTGAAATTTTTAATGCTGTTGATACCATTTCTATGGGTTATAATCACAGAGTTATGTGCAGTTAATAGAACAGACTCAGGTATCAATATGTGGTGTTTAGTGTTTGTATTATTGCATAAATAGTACTAGTGTGATTATTAAGGTTATGCATTTGATATCTGGCAAGTGAACTTTGCTCAAGTTGTCTGGATGTTGAGGTCAGTACCTAGTTAGTTTATCTAGCACTTATTTCTTTAGGTAGTCTAGGTATCATTTGTCATCTTTTATTGTGGTTAGATTCGTTGAGTCCCAATCAAATCATCCCACAGGACTTACCCATTTCAGAACAAGCTCTTGTGTAATACAAAAAGTGCCTATGGGGGCGGGGCTATTTAAATTGAATTTGCTGAATTAGAAACTTGAGGAAGAAAATTGTTGCATCCTATAATTGATATGCCCATCATATGGAAACCATGTTTGATACAATATTTCTTCTTGCAGTCCAATTTTTCTTATTTGTTGTGGCCATTTCTTGAATATAGGCATTGCAATACCGAGATGATCCCTTTTCTACATATGGGCACAACAATCAAAGATGTCACATGTGCTTGCGGTCTGATCCACTCCTTAGGGTCTTAGAGAGATTGTCCCAGCCAGGTTTTCCTTTTTCCTTTTTTTTTTAAAAAAATTTTTCCTCCTTGTGTTTTCTTGTTTAATGTTTATCAAACATGGGAATCAGTTTTTTCTTTTAGTTACTTGCGATAGCCTGTTGATACAAGTACATTGTTGGTGGGTTAATTGAACTATGCCAGTTTCTTAAAATCAATGCATGTATTTCTTTCAGGTGTCAGACGGCTTATTGTTGTTGAAGCTGGGAGCAAGCGTGTCGAAGGTGTCATTTCCCTGAGTGACATTTTTCGGTTTCTCTTGGGTATTTAAACAGCGCAACAGCAGATCCTGTGGCGGTATCTGTTACATACAATCAGATTGTGTGCTTGTTCGTGGCCAGGTATAAGTTAATAGGCAGAAAGATGAGAAATTTTGGCTGCTATTGGGGTTTGCACGAACTTGCTGACTTCCCTGGAGTCATAGGCAAAATTGAGCCGAGTTTTATGGGAAAAAAGTAGGGAAGTAACTACTGTTGGAAGGTGGGAAAATTAATAAGCGAAAGATGTTTGATGATTCTTGAGTCTTGTTTTTGTAGGTTTAATTTGGAGCCTTGCTTTGGTGATATAATTAGTCTTGTCTTTGTCTTGTCCTAACCACCCTATTCTTGTGGTGATGCTTTTTGGTTACATTGAATACCAGAAAATCATACCAGCAATTAAAGAGGAGATTTAACATCACTCATTTAGTGTTTGCTTTGATGCTATTGTTGGGAAGAAGGAATATTGAAAATTCTGCACTTGTTAAGGGATATATCTTGAGCATCGTATAATGTGGGGCTTGAGAAAGTAAATGAATTGATACACAACTTTGAACTGGGGATTTTGTAACTGGACGAGTTGGGTAGTTTCCTCCGTTGGGGGGGCACATAGGTATCTCGTCTCAATATGCTACTAAGTAATTAGACAGAATTGGGCTTATTTATGACAGTTCATAAATGTTTGGTATTTATTTTATGAATGCCTCGTGCAAATTTCAAACAAACCCTTAAATAAAAATAAATTAAAATCTAGCAATCAAGTCTCTAGCCCTCCCAAAGTTTTCGTAACGTGACATGCAAACGCCTTGGGGTGTAGCGTTATAATGGAGTTTAATTGTTTTTTTTCCTTTTTCATTCACATTTCAAGGATTTTAACTCATGACCTTGTTAACGAGAAAACGGGCATCAATTTAATTTAGTGTTTCAAGACAGATAAATCAATCATTGCCATTTTTAAAAATTACGACTTGGTCCATCATGATCTACTTTCCATAATTAATACATCAAAGGAATGATCTACCCTTTATAATTAATGCATCAAAGAAATATTCCCCTGGTTGGTTTGACCTGGCATTCAGTGCAAAACTAACATTGATATTTTGAAAACATTAAGCATGCAAAAATGTCTAGTATTTCATGCCAAGGTATCTCATACAATGACATCACCCTTAGACTAAAAGCCTTGAAACAAACTCTCTACATAGAAATGGGGCAATGCCATCTTGCCCAGAGAGTACAGCAAATATTTTGGGGGCCTTTTGCCTTCCAAACAGTAAATATAATCTAAGTTGGTTAGAAAAGTATAAGATCTCTTCCACTAATTTCAATTCCTATCCTTCAAAGTGATTTTCTTTTCCATTGCCTCTTAACAGATTGTAAATTTATTCATGCCTGCAAAGATGACAACACAAGATGACACAATACTATAAATAGTGAGATGTATGAATATTGTCAAATCAATGGTGATTAATAGGTAATGATGTAGCTCAGTGATGTGGCATATGAATATTGTCGAACCAATGCTAATGAATAGTTAATGATGGATAAAAGTTGTGTCTTACATTGTATAGCATAAATTAATGGTAAAAGTAATGTGTAGCAAACATTGAAGCCTTGCCTCATTTCTCCCAATAAATCAAGGCAATTTGTAAAGGGAGGTGTAAAAAAGAAGAAGCGAATTAAAAGAAAAGAAAGGAAGAGTGTAATCTGCAAATGAGGGCCATTGTGTAATTTCTAGTAAGTACAGGGCCCAAAACAGGATTTAAGACAAAACACTTCGATGGGCATTTAACAGGCCACAAGAGAGATGTACGGATACAGACTTGCACACACGCACACAAAACGTACGGAGCGGGGGAGAGAGAGAGAGAGAGAGGGATTGACGGAAGACGAGAAAAGGGCTCAGAGGCGAAGCAAATTGGCTGCTCTTCCACCTGCATCCACAGGAGCTTCTTAAGCCTATACACGCACTGCATTTGTGTGTTTAGATGTCAATGAATGGACTGCATCGGCGTGATCAAGTTGCCAAACTCATTGATTTTGCTTGTGGTTCATTAATTGGATACTTATTTCGGGAGTGTTCTTGTTAGGGTTGATTATGCTGCACTACATGTGTAAGAATAGATGTACCTGTTGCCCCTAAATTCTCAAGTGGGATATCTTTGTCTCTGTTTGATTTTGCATGTGGATAATGGTGCTTTGCTGTGTGTGTATATGATTATGCAGCTGTTGGTATTCAACTTTTCGTTGTGTATAGGAAGCTCACCCTTGGGGGGTGGTAACGAAGACGAACAACGCTGCTGCTTTGGCTAAATTTCTTGAAAGAAAGCTTCAAGAGCCAAATGGGTGGGCTTCAGTAGATCCGAGGCTCGTTGAATTGTCCGAGAAAAATGCCAAACAAACGGTTCAATGCAGTATGAATTTCTGCACTTCTCTTAAGCTAGAGCAATGCTGAAATTTATGGTTGAAGCTTGCCTTTCTTTGGGTGTTTATTCGGGTTTCTTAGCAGAAGTTTGCCTGCTGTGACGGAATTGGGTCCTTTCTAACAATTTGTGTTGGCTTTGAGGACCTAATGGCTTTCGTGTGGTATGCTGGAAACCAAAAACGTTAGAAACATATTTCCTTTTTGGGTCTATTAGAGACTGATCTTAGTTGATCTATTCAATTTAAGCATTGGTTAGTGGAATTAAACTGTTGGGACAAAGCATCCATAAAATCACCAAAAAAACAAGAAATTTCTTTTGTTAATGAAATTGTTAGTTTGATCTGTTTCCTGTTTAAGTTGTTGATGCTTCCTCCTATGAACGTTTTTGTTTCTTATTGGGTCGTTCTTCTGCAAGTCAGCTTTACAATTATTTCTCGGTTTGAGGTTAGATTTCGTCATGGTTGAGCTGTTAAACAATCTAATAAGAACCAAGATGGAGAAGAACTATTTGAACTTCTCTCTCTGTCTCATTTCTCATGGTCATAATTAACAAAAAGAGCAAAGAAGCACACTTATGCCCATATTACGCAAGTGTTTGCTTACTGAGATTCAGTTATTAAATACGAAACTAGAATTTGGTGTTGGTAAAGAAAGGAGAAGATAAGAACTGTTTTGGTGCATCTTTATGTGTTATAATTCGTTAGAAATTAGTTTAAGTGAAATAAAAGCGCTATTTGAACAACATTATGAAAAGTTATCAAGTTCTTATTTTCAGCACTATCTTCTCAAGTAAAATGCATATCTTAGCACGAGATTGTCAGGGTAGACGTTGGAACCAAACACTTGCCTATGATGTCGGCCCTCTTATTCAGTCTCCCTTGTGCAATGTTCAGGTAGAACTTCAACGTCAGGAAGAATTATGTGTCATGTCAGTACTCCTGGAGACTTTAAGGTGTATCTCATATCTTAAATCTGCGTCATTTCCCTCACTATACGACCTCCTTAATGTGCTGTTATTACTCACCTGTTGAGAATATTGCAGGACTTGGAGAAGAAAAAACAAACGCCTCTGTATCTTAAAAAACAAAAGAACAAAAAGAAAGGGGAGGTAAAAATTAGAAAGAACAACCAAAAGGCATGTTATTATTTCAGGTGTCATTTGTTAGTTGATAAAGTTAGCATTCAATAAGATCTTGATCACAATGAGATCCTTGACTCTTTTGCAAAAAGTTGAGGATTCAACCTACCACACATCAAAAAGACCTAGAAAGAAGCTGAAACTATGATCCACTTGGAAGCATGGGATACAAATTTTGTTAACAGATGCATGGTAGGATGAATGATAATTGGAAAGTAATTAGGATCTTTGATCCTGGAGCATGGAGATCCCACAAGTTGTGTCTTCTGAACTAAAATCCGCAATAGACTGCAAGAAGTATATTTGACACGATTGATAGAATTTGGGCCTAGTTTTTTGTATGAATCCTTCCATTGTATTAACTAGGAAGCAAATCCAGAAATCCAGAAGTCTATGTTAGCAATGATCGCATTTAATAACTCTTCAATTACACAAAATCACCGATAACAATATTTCAGAAAATTCATGGGATTCCTGGTTGGTTTAAATCACAACCTTTCACCTGTGAAAAATTCATTACTTCACATTGAGTAATGTACATTTTCAATGCTTCATCGACACAAATAAATAAAAGGAAGAAGAAGAAAATTGGCCGTTATTCAGTCTGATATTTGGAAAACTAGCACAAATGAGACGGCAGTTTCTTTATTATTGTTCTTGTCTCCAATTAATTTACAACTTGTTAATGGGATCCTCAACTCGAGGTAAAATACAGGTATCTAGTTAAAGCAACTGTTTGTACAGTTGACAAGCAAATGATGCTATGTCAACATTCTTCAATCATTTACCAGAATTCGAAAACTGGCTGCCCATGAGAGTTGATACGAAGAACTCACAAATAGGTTCAAAAAGTACTGATCCGTCTTACCTATTAATACAAGGGAAAAGCTATAGCTCAGAGTTGAATTAAAGACCAGCTCAATTATTTGTAAGGCAGATTCACAGATCAGCATGGAGAACCTGATTCCTTGTCGGCTTCCAACACTAAGTAGGTATGAGTGCCAATATTTGATTCTTGATGATGCCAACGCACTTTTGTATTTCACTATAGACTGGAAGGTTTTGCGAACTTCGTGGCTGCAAACTTGTCACAGCAGAATCTAGTATCTGTGCAACATCGGATGGAGGAAACTGTCGTTCTGTACACTTCTGCAGTATACAAATGTCTCTAGTCATTTAAGTGCATTAAGGAAAATATCACCACCTCTCAGAAGACTAATCACTTCATTGTGGGGAGGTGGGGGTTCCTTTCTTAATTCACCTGAATCATGAGCAAGGTCGCCACACAATTTGTAATCAGCTTTGAAGGGCTTTGGGACTCGATGTCAGAAGCATTCGTTAATTTTGGATCAGACAGCTGCAACAATTTTCACTTTCAAAAAATTAATAAACCATGACAAAATGTACAGCCAAGTGCCAATTAGTTAAGATGAAAACTTACCACTGGCATGCAGGAATCATCTGAAGGAAGCTGGTCATTTACATAATCTATGGCTTCTTCAATTTTCTCAAAGGTATCCTCCCTACTTTTGAGGGACTTTATTGCCTATAAAAATGAGGAAATTCTTAAAATCTCTTTGATAAATGTGGCTATTATCGCAAAAATAAAATATAATATAAAGGTCAAAAATAGACCCTTAATTTATCCAGTTTCTTTATGTATGCAGCATTGGAAAATTTTCAACGCATTGCATGTCCAGACATCAAATCAGAAAAGTTCTAAGACAGTGTATCTGACGTGCCTAGAGGTGAATTTGACTGTATTTACAACTCAAATAGGGTCCTTTTCTTATACAATATATATATGTTTTTAGAACCTAGATAAGTAATAAAAAGATTAACTAAATCAATAATTTTCTAAAACTACTTGAACAAAAAATAGCATTGCCTCATCTATATTCATTTCTCTCTTCACATATCTTCCTAAAATAGTCACTTTTCTTTCCTAAAATACATAGCAAATAAATTACGAAATTAGAAATTTGTCACCGACCATTATGAATTGACTTTTCTTTGTAATGTATCATAATTTATATACATTATGCATATGCATGCGCATATTTGCTTAAATGCATAATATAGAATTATTCATACAAGATAATTGTCTCAAAGCTATGTCTCCTAATTTTTTTTTAAAATGTTGCCCTTGTGTCCATGTTTTATAGCTTGAGACACCAAAGGGAGTATTTATAATACAGAGCATCTTGTTTACCAGCATAGCTGCATCTACCATCGTTCGGGCTTTTGTTCTTGAGCTATCCATGATTTCGTTCACATGGGATCCTGAATCATGAGTTTGACATGTAGAGCCATCAAAAGAATTCAACATGCTGCCAGGGTCAGCAACATGGTTTACAGGCCTAGACCCTGTAAGCTGACATTTTCCTTGATATGTGTTCCTTTCTCTCAAGCAATGTAAAGCTGAAGCAACCTGCCAAAGAAAATTGTGCCCGTGGTTGTGATTTAAATGCAAAATTATTTTTTGCTAAAATAACAAAGATGTGGATTCCAATTCTCCTGTATGGAGACTTATACCTCTTCATTGGCGTCATTCAATTGTACAAGTATGGCAGCATATTGCTTTTTAAAAGTTTCAGAGTCTTTCAAAGGATTATCCCCATCCTTCTGATTCTCCAACACATCATCATTCATCTGCCTCAACTCAAGAACAATAGCTTCCTGCATATGCAATACAAAGATTGAGACTACCAACGCACTGAGATTGCTCCTAGCAAGCAGATAGAAGCTCCAATTATTAACAGATACCATTGGCATTTGATAAAAAAATTTCTGATCATTAAACACATAAATCCCTGGGATCAAACAAACAGAATTTGCCACAAGGCAGTAGAGAATGCGAAGTGTTTAAAAGCTATCTACAAATCCAAGTATTAACTGCTACATAGTCAAGGGAAAGAGTGTCCACTGAACGGAATAAACAGATCAAACAGATAATCAGGGCAACACTGATACCTTCTTATCAAGAGCACGTGTTAGCTCAGCAAGAGCTTGAACATCAGCTTCCTTAGCCTGGATCTGAGTTAGTGCACCAGGCTGAGAATATGCCATCTGCTGGTAAGTTGCAGTATCAGCAGATCCAATGCTTGTTTGCACATTAGCATTTGCAGAAGCAAGCTGGAGAACAAAATCTTACTTGAGCTACTACTGTTCTACCATAAACTTATTAACTTCCTGCTAGAGTACAGGGTTCAAAAGATAAATAGTTTAAGATATTATAAAGATGCTAATGGGTGGATGTAATCAATGTGCTGAAAGCTGACAGTCATTATTTGGAATGCAGCAGAGTCATATGAAAAGTTTCGACAATTAACTGTTATTTCAGATGAGCCAGCCCATATAAATAAAATCATTCCTCTCCCAAAGAATTGCTCTTTCCATGAACTACTGGAGTCTTACAATCACATAACAACATAAGTAAAACAATGTGATCCATGCAACAGATGTTCGATTTGGAAAATATTGACAAGGAAGGATCGACAAGGACTTGTAATGTATCCATCAACGAGACTAGATATGATATCCAAACTACAGTAGAGGTGAATGTGTAATGCAAATCGTAGAACACAAATTTAGGGAGAAAATTCGTGCCTTTGCTTGCTTCAACAAGCTGGCAGTATTTGCCAACGGAGAAAAATGAGGTGCACCACTTATGTTATCCAGATTGTCACCAGGGGAAGACTTCATGTATTCTTTTGCTCTACTATTTCTTTTCATTTCATTGAAATTCTCAAAAAACTTGTCAACAGCAACTGTCTGTCTCCCAAGCAATGCAGGCATATTCTCAAAAGGATTCAAGGGCATGCAGTCAATGTCCTATAACAGAAAAAGAATAGCATAAATCACGCATGGGAGGAAAAAAAAAAAGGCACACAGGAAAAGAATATCAGCAGACCTACACAATTTATCAGTAGAGAACAGAAAATGCAGAGTCATTAGGTTGCCCCTACAGGTTCTTTCTCACAACATATTGGTGCAGAGATTGGAAAAGACCATTACAAATCAGACATAAAACTAGTTGAAATTAGCAAATAATATATATAAATATATATATATATATATATATATAGATCATACTTACCCAGATATGCAACCGGACCAGAAAAATATACAAGCTGATACCATGAAGAGCCTAAGTTGCCTTTTGATAACTAACAAAATGATTTGTACAAAAGTTTAAATAGCATAATCTTAAGATAAAAAAATTTTTTGCTTCAAATCACATATAGTTTTGAAACTGACTGCAGAAAATCATCCAAAATGATCTTTTGGTAAATACTCTCTAAATTATGCTTCAATTACTTCGCGTGCCTAGTTGCATCAGTCAGTAAATAAGACATACCTATCATTCAAGTCTAACAAGAAAAATGGCATCCAATCATTAAGTAAAACAAGAAACCAAATAGTCATTAGAATGAAAAGAATAACCACGAGATGAAAATTTTCAAAAGCTGTGCAAATTTTTTTTCAACAATTTGGACGGAAGAATAATCAGAACAAACAATTTAATTATATGCATTTGATTTAAGAACTCAAGGTAGTCCTCAGATTAATTTGGTAAAAAATAATCTTGAAAGGGTAAGGCACACTTATTTCAAGAATTTTGATAAGGCATTTAATGTTTTTGCCCAAAAATATGGACGGAATAATTAATCAAAAGCAGGAATTCATTCATAAGCACTTGATGTGCAGATTGTGAAAACTAACCTTGAAAGGCTATTACTTTGAGCATTTTGACAATGTATGTAATATATTTAGACAATAGCATGCTTAATCTGTTAAAAATCCTCACAAAAAGAGATCGAGGAGTGCAAGCTGCAGCTCAGAAAGTAGATTACCATGACGAATTCAACCCCTAGCTCATGGCGGTCAAACTGAACCCGACACTTAGAGTGATCAACCGTTAGTACACTTCCATCATGAATCTCCCTTGTTTTTGGATGAATGGCAATAACGCGCTGTCCAACAGATAACGGTTTTGCAAGATCAGTCGGCAATCCTTCCCTCTTACCTTCACGAAGCTCAGTGTAATGTTTTCTAACAGAATCTCGGTACTGATTAAGCTTCTCTTTCTCTTCCTTCAGGAACTGCTCTGAAAATCGCCGTGGTTTACCAAGCGAACTGTTTAACGTTAGAGTAAGTGACGATGCACAGCCATGCTTTTCATCCGTGACAGTTTAGATAATCAACAGAATAATAGGAGGAAAAAATCCAGAACAAATATAACCAGCAGAAAGATACCTTCTTATGACACCCCACTCCACACGTGTCAATCTAGGGACATGACCCAATCCAACATGATACAGATATTCAACAAACTCCCTCTTTGCAAACCAAGGATAATCAATGGCACTGTAGAACCATTCATAAGTGCACCATCTTCTTAGACGTTGATTCAACAAACAGTGAGACAATTTTTCCTGTATGATAGAATATGAACAGAAAAAGTTACCATCTGAGTTGTCAAAAGTCTGGGTAAAAGGAATTGGAGAAGACCAAACCTTGAAATTAAATGTTGTGTCATGGACTGAACCAAAAGGCATGTTATTCTGGTCATTTACAATAGTTTCAGGGAATTTCAAATCTTTCTGAACCTGAGGTTTTTTCAGGCCGATTTTACGCCTGCTCCTAACTTTTGTAGTTAAATTGACGTGGTTAACCATGGGAACCTGCACACCCGATGGGGTGGAATCACTCCCTTCTTTCTGTAGATCGACGTTAGAAGAATTTTCCGGAACTTTCATCAAGTCTGGTGAACTGCTATGGGAAGATTTCTTGCTTCTAATCATTAACTTCTTTCCTGCATCTCCAGCCTACAAAAAGAAGCATTACTGATGTAGAGAGTTCTCAACTAAGGAAGTAAATTTCTTGGGAAATTAGGAAAAAAAACCCAAACATATAAACAAACAAATTATTTGTGACCAATAGAGTGTACATTGCGATGACTATATTTTCTCAACGAAGTAGGGGATGAACCAATAAAAGAAGTAGAATCTCTCAGCATCAAGAACACCAAAAATTACCTCAATCTCTGGAGATTCACTAATATGTATATCAGGATGAGCTTCAGTTTTTTCAATCTGCAAATAAATATTCAAGTAAACTAACCATGCCAAGGGTCAAATTCATAAGATAAGAAGGAGGACAGAGAAGTTATGTGCCTTTATCACCTTAGGCACTTGCATCTTTTGCTTCTTTCTTGATGTTTTGGTTATAGGTTGACGAAGGTCCTGGTTTTCTTCAGGAGTAGAAGTAACATCACCTACCAAACCCTTTCCAGGTTTTGATGTTTTACTAGAACCAACTTCAGAATTTGATAATAGATGCCCTTTTGTCCTTACTCCTGAGGATCTACGTTTTTCTCTTGTCTGGTTCACTGGAAGATCTTCTAATGGCACAGATTCATCAACATGATCATCATGTTCATCTTTAAACTGCACCTTTGACTCTGATGAATGGGAAAATGGTTAATCAAGGCATCCTAATAAATTCACATGCAAATCTGATGACTGAGCAATCAAATAATGAAATAACGGAAGATACAATTTGTAAAGTGCACAATTTCATCTATTCATCTTTTCAAAAAAATGAAAATTTTGAAATTTTCAGAAGTATTAAATTGCTTAATGGGAAGGACAAACATAACCAAGATGGGAATTGAGAAAAATGCAAACAGCCTAGGGTTAAATCTATACAAGACACTTATCAATAGACTCTTTAAAGTCCCACCAGGGAATTTTTGCAAAAGTATGGGTGTATATAGGTCAAAGATATCAATACAACAAATTCGTCTTTACAACATGAATCTTGCAGAGAGAATCTATAATTGTATGCATTAAAGCAAGTTGCATGAGAGTTATCAGATAAACTGAATTGCAATAATAAAGTAAATCTCAGCCTCGATAAATTTTTTAAATAGGAAAGTGCATGTAGAATTCATACCATCTTCATTTTCTGTTGGCATCATCAATGACAAATCAGCCAGAGTCTGCAGGGCATCAAAAGCAGGGCCTTCATCTACAAAGATAGAGCTCATTTTAATCTTGAATAAATGGACAGCAAAACACTATGTTCAGAGAAAAATACCATTCCCGATTCCTACAGCCAAATAAATTGTCACGAAGAAAATAGACAATAGCCCATGTGAACATGTGTTAAACCTTGCCCAAGATCTCAATTAACTTAGACATGAAATATCCCCATGTTTTGAGTGATGAATTAATCAACTTGTAAACTCACATGTACTACTAGTATGCTCTATTTTATATAACTTAAAGGGTAATACGCAAACCAAAAAAATAGGAAGGCAACATTCTTATATTGTGGGACTTGAAACAGAAGCAATTAAATTCTACAAAGTATCCCTTATTTTATAATGTAGAGCAGTTCCTAATTTCACAACAAAATCAATAATGGATAAACACACAACAATGACTACCAAAGCCATGAAAATGAAACAGAAGCCATTTTAATAATACATGGATAAAGGCCAGTTACAAAATGATTGGCAAAGACACACAAGGATCAGAAGCTTAAAACAGGAAGACATATGGAAGAATTTGTCATACCTCTTCTAAAAAGAACCTTTTTGCTCTTCTTTCTGTGGCTCTGTATGGAGGACCTAGAAATCTTGGTGTCATTGGGCTTTACGTCAAACTTGCCTCTTGTTGACCCTAACCTTTGACCTTCCTCTGTTCCACTACATTCTTCCTTGATGTCATCCAAATGGCTTTCGTTATTGCTATCAACTTCGATCTTATTCCCTTCAAGACTTCTCCCCTTCAGTTTCATTGCAGCACCGCTTACAGATTCCATCACATTAAGCTTATGCATAGACAACTCACCAGTGTCAGCTTCTGTGCTTCCTTCCAACTCTTCTTCATCTGTGTCAGCTTCAGGCTTCATGTTGTCTGTGTCTGCTACAGAATGCTGTAACCAACAGCAATGCTATGAGTTAGGTAAAAGATACATTGTTTCAGTAGATCAGAATGCCATTACCTTTATTTGAGCATGCCTAAAAGGTGATGACATGACACTTTCAGCTCTTTTACTTGGTGTACCAGAAACCTGAGGAGAACCACCTTTTTGTGATGCCTCTGCCAAGGCCATGGCTATTTCATGTGCTACTTCATCATCATCAGCATTAGCCTTGAGTTTCAAGCTTTGCCTGGTGGAAGAAAAATATTTCTCCACATTGATCTTTTCATATGAAAATGAGACGGGAAACCTTGGTGTCCTTTTCCCAACAGGACGAGGTCGGCTTCCTGAAGAAAACTCCATACATGTATATTCAGAATGATATCTTGTTGTAAACAAGTATAATTGCAGGAGGAAAAAAATGTGAACTCTTCAATTCAAAATGAATTTAACTGCTGAGAGGGTAAAGAGACAAATATTTGCCATTAGACGTGGAATGTGCTCAGCGCAGTGCGATATGAAGATTAAGTTAAGATTTGAAGATGAATGCAACTCCATGTGCCCCCAGAGATTTTGGCAACATAAAACTAAAAGGAACATTCAAGAAAATTATTACGAATAAAAATCTGGTCGGAGTAGACATATGCCAAATGTGAATACTCCCTAAAGCCACAAGAATAACCTTGGAGAAACTAGAAAGGACATTTAGGTACACATTAATAATCATTAATAGACATGCAATTGTTCAAAAGAAACATACCCCTCTGAAGAAGATATTTGCATTTAAATCTGGCTTTTCACATGCCCAGGGTTTCCAAATATAAATGGTTAAGAAAATATGAAGCAGACACGCGAATCCAAACAAAAGTTCAGTCTAGTGATAGAAAGCATAGCTACACATATGTTAAAATTCTATTCAACTTTGTTTGAACGTACCACCAGAACGTTTCTTCTTTAGCAATGACAGACAACCGTAATTTGCAATGTTTGGGGCATGTGAAACACATTGCTCATCTGATGCTTTAGAGTTAGTATGTTGGGCTTTGCTACGAGCACGCTTCTGAGGCTTTCGAGATGATCCCACCCCATCATTGCTTTCTTCATCACTGTCACTTCCTGCCTGTCAAACCCAGAAAACATTACATACCGAGAAACTATGAAAAAAGGGGTTTCCATCCACACATCTAAGATTATGAGCTCCCAGTATTACTGAATTTCAACTGATTGACTGTATTAATGACCTGGATAAAAATGTTGCGGCACGTGAAGTCAATTATAAGTTACATAGGATAATAACTCAAATTCCATCGGATTCTTTATTAATATTTTTATTGTCTTTTAAAGTGAAATCTCATTTAACCTCAGTATGGACATTAAAGACATGCAGGTAGCTCGATGCAAGCAACAGGGTATATAAAATTAAGAATAACAATTTAAACAACGCCTAACTGCTTCTTCCACATAAAAATTTAAATTTTTGTTATGGTGAACTTTTAAGCACTTCATAAAGTGAATTTGACTGCAGAAATTTTGTTTGTGGATAACTTGTTTGATAACATAGATAAAAAATAGTCTCACCAAATTGCTGTAATAATCAGTCATCATGGCAATCAACCCCGCAGCAGAAGCAGTTCCATGTGGAAGAGATAAGTATGCCTGAAATTAAAAAGCTGAAAATAAATGAAAACAATGCAATTGCAGTTGAAGCATGGCAGTGTCTGGTTTCATTCAAGATATGACTTGATTTCTTCCAAACTTTAGACTTGCCATCATTTGTTGGCATGAGCCTTCCTAATGATATGCAGGCCTATTAAACATGCAGCACGTGAGAAAAAATAATAATAATACCTAACATTAAAAGCCATCACACATTTAAATCAGAGCACCCTTCTGTCATTGAGGTTTACTAATTTAACTCTCATAGCAATAAAGTTGAGTTCCAGTCCCCATTTAGTGAACTACATAGCCAGAGCAGATACTGTCATCACTATTTATCCAATCGAAAGTCATACTTTTATCCTGCAAAGAAACTACTATGCCTAGACAATTTGCATCTTAAACAAACAACATAAAGTTTGAGTCAGTTCAATTTGAGGTCAAAATGTTGGCAGATTTCAGCTTGTGCAACACTCAATAATAAGAAATAAATAAGATTATCTGATGTTGACATCCCAAGCGGCTATCCTAATCAGCTAAGCCAGTACAGATTTTAGAGCCAAGGGCTCATTAAGAGGAAAGACAGTATGCCCCAGAACCAATTTGTCATAGACCATATAGATGCGCCCTCTCAAGCCTTAAAACACCTTGATGTAGGAGTCCGAACTAAGAGAGAATGCTCATAGAGAGATAATGCGTGGCAGCTGCTTGAAGTAACAATTAGCTGTATATATGTGACATGAGATTATTTTTCCCAAGAGAATAGTTATCTAAGCATTATTCTTAAACCCATAAACTAATAGCCAGCATTACCCTATTCATTGTGTAAAGGGCCTCCACCATTTCCGAAGATCGATTTCGCACAGCACTAGCCACCTGTACCACATGAAAAGGACAAAGAAAAGCTATTTAACAGTCAACATATTAGGTCATAAAGAGCAGTTGGATAATCCATAATTAAACCATGAAACGATCATTTCAAATAGATTTTTTTGATTTTATGTTATCCAGATAGTGGTGGTTGCATTTATTTTGTACAGATCAGGTCATTTTTAAGTGTGGTAATTTTAGGTAACAAATTCAACTAACATTTAAGCATGTCTATTCTATTGATCTTATATAGATTTGAACTAACCTTTTTCCAGTCTTTACCATTCTTACGATAAGACTCATAAAAACGAGTTAGCTCTTCCATGGTCCACCGAGGCCCAAGCAGGCCAGTCAACTTTCTTTTCTGCATTAAACAAGGAGGGAATGCTCAATCTGCTAATGCATGCACAACCCCATTTATAAAACAACCATGCATGAGCATGGGAATTGTTTGTGGGAGAATATGCTGGATACTTGCACCTTGTCATAAGAAGTCAAGCTACAAATACCCTTAAATTTACAACTCATATGTTTGATAAAAATTGTGTGACTAAACTGAACAGCAACTTCACTTGTCAGCTTTGCATACATAATAAAGGAAATGAAAACAGGAGCTTATGACTAACAAATGGAGACCTCCTCGTATAAATAAAATTAGAGATAAAAAGGGAGTAAAAAAGTTTTAATCTTGCAACTGCAATCTTAGGTTTTCTTTCTGAGTAGTGTCCCAATTCAAGGGACTGACCTCAGTCACTAAAAATCATGCCACGGATCTTCAGAAGAATTGACCTACTATGCATTTTGGAAGTTCATCTGACATGAATGTGCAAAAGGGAATGAAAACACAGTCAATGTATTTCTACAAGATCAACTCCTCAATGAATTCCACAAAACAATAAAGTGATGCTATACACGTAAATGAAAATATAGAATGTAGAGAGAAAATACTAGCATGTCATGGGTAACCAAACTAATGGAGATCATATGAAAATCAAGATGATGGTAACTGTTAAAGTCACATGTAGCTCAAGCAAGGTGTGAGTTTTCAACAGTGAAAGTGAAATTATAACAGGAAACACAATAATTGACCAGAAACTCACCCGACTATTGCTTCTTTTAGCACCATCTCCATCTTTGCTAGGAGATACTTCATTGATGGAAGAATAGCGCTTGTTCACACTTCTAGATTTTCTTGTGGGCCCCATTTTCAGCTAAACCAAGACACATAGCAAAGGAAACCAGAAACTCAAGATGTTTATATGCTTCAACCGCTCCTTAATAGTAAATTATTGAGCCATTAATACTCTAAATCCCAGACAAGGATATTTCAACTTCCCTCTGAACATAATACAAGCCCATGCCATAATTCACTTCAAAGGAATAAGTAAAAAGAAGCCATTTAATCTTACAATCAGAAGAGAACATTAATTACAATCACAGAAGAAACACAACAAAACAGAAGATACAAATTTCAAAAACCCATTCCCAGATTTAAAAACCATCTTGATATCAAATTAAAGCAATGTCGTGCAAACCAAAAAAGGGATTAGCATAAAGCACCCCAGTCCCAGCCCCCGCCAAAAATATATGTATATATATGATAATAATAACCCCTAGAATACAGAGAGGGCGGGAGAGAGACCCCACATCCCAAAACAAGCCAAGAGAAGTAATTTTGATCTCCAATAACTTTAAACAGATAAATCAACACAATTTAAAATATATTTCAAATTTGAAGTCGAGGATAGCTCCAATTTTGTGTTCAATGCCAATTGCAGCACATTCATCCAACATGCGCCATCCCCGACCCAGCACACAGAGTTCATTCAAAACCAGGCGGGTAAAAGACTCCTCAAAATTCAAAATTTAACCCACTTCAAAAGCTTAAATCAAGCACCGTCACAACTTTTCAGAGAAAAAAATCAAATATAGAAAACGTGAAATCTGTAAGAAAGTGCTAAATTCAATCAGATAGAGAAAAGGATGCAAATCCGCCCACAAGAAACGAAAAAATAAAAATAAAGGAAACACTTTTGGTTATCGGTACTCGGTAAAAATCACTAGAAAAGAAATCAAGAATCAGTGCCTCAAAACCCCTACTACACACAACTCAAATTCAATTATAACAAACCATATAAAAATTCAAAAAGAAAAAAAGATCAGCTGAAATTTTAAAAAATAAAAAACCTCTTTACCTTTCCGATAAATTCGATTCACGGCATTGAACAAAAAGCTGCAGATTTGAAATATACGAACAACTGTTGGCGAAGGAGATGAGATTACGATTTTTCCGCGATAGACTGAGACTATAGAGAGAGAAAGGGGAGTGCTTTAGAGAGAGAGAGAGGTGGGAAGAAGAACGAAGTTATTTTTTTAATGTTATTTTTTAGCTCTCTGTGGGGTTATAACCGCGAAACTCTACTCTTCGTATTTTTTGTATTTATATATGCGATGTCTCGAAGCGTTACTTTCAGGGGGTCGTTTAATTGCATGTCCAGTCGTTGTACTATTGGTATTTCTACTTTAACCCAGCTTATTTTTGAATTCTTCGGTCATTGGTCCAAATATTCAATCTATATTGCAGTTAGATTTTAATGGAAGAAATTGAACTCATGAGCATGATTATATGAATTGTTTAAAACCAAAAAAAAAAAAATATTTTAAAGATTATGAATATGATGCTGGTAACTTGATTAAGTATTGTGAAAAATAAAAAATTGTATAAATAAGTGGTGCTCTCCTACAATTATGAATATTTAAGCTACGTTTGTTTTGTAATTTGAGTCACTAAAAATACATATTCAATTATTATATTTTCTATATTTTTTTTTTCTTTATATAAATTTTAAGATAAAAATACTTAAAAAACGTACACATCCAAATTTAAAAATTGACATAGCCTAACTACTAAAGAACTAAACGAGAAAATGTAAGAAGTATTCAACTAAAAACTTGTAAATTTTTATAGTTTATAACATATTTTTGGAATTTGTAAGTTTTTATATCTTATTTTTTAAAAGAATAACTAAAAATTTTGAATAAAATGATACCAATATCTTAATAAATGTTAAGTTCATAAACACAAGCAATTGTATATTTTTTTAATATAACAATGGCATAAACCAAAAAAATAACTAATAAATCTAAATAAAAACATTTATAATATTCTTTCATACAAAGTAAAAGGTTTTGTGAATGTTTTAAAGTAATATGCAAGAGTTATATTGCGATTGGATGGAATGTTAATATCTGAAAATTAATTTTGAGAGATTTAATGATATTTAAGTTTTTTAATAAGACAGTTTAGAGAGTCGTTTGACATCGTATTACGTGCATTTGTAAAAATGATGTAATTTAATATTTAAATAAAACATTTTTAGTATAATTTGATATACTTGTTGAATAAAATATTATTATTATTAGTATGATGTACTGTAATTGTTAAAATTTTCATAAGAAACAAAGCAAACAAATATATATTTTTTTGGTGAGTGGTCCTATACTTTTAAAATTTATCCTATCTTTCTTTTTAATTTTTACAAAATTTTCAATAAAATATAGTTAAATACAAAAACCATCATACATTTAGCCTTTTAAAGAAACCCATTGAGTACAAACGTTTTATTTTTATATTGTTTATTGAAAAGTTTGTCCAAAAAATGCACATGCTCAAGCTCAACAAGGAGTAAACAAATTCCACTGAGTTAGTTTGGGTTCATATTTCAATTCTTATTACTGCTCACACGTGTTTTATGAAGGTTTTTTGGTTTTTTGTTTTTTTGTTTTTTTGTTTTTTTTTTTTGAAGTTTTCTATGAAGTTAAAAAGAGAATCATATAATTGCAGTGAAAAAACAAAACAAAATGGTGGCAGGTTAAGTGCAACAATTAACATATCCTATTTTATTTGGACTGCAGGTTATTCATTGTTGTATTCCCCCGGAAACACTTTGACTTGGGCTTTGCAGCCCAAGACCTTTTGCTTTATGTTTGGTTGGCCCTTTTTTTTAAAGTTAATAATGGCTTTCATTTCTTATATGTCTTTTTAAATATATTTTTTAAAATTTTGTGTAGAAGTAAGAGAGATAGAAATAAAATATAAAATTATAATAAACTAAATATATTTATTTATATTACAAAACTAAAAACAAACAACGGTCACGCTTGGGTGCAAGCTTGCAGCAATTTTCCTCTATAATTTGCACTTCTGGGCCCAAGCAATGATCATTTTTATATCCTTTGTGCCGTTTTATAAGTTCCTGTATCAATTTTTCTCCTTGATAAATCCAAACAGTGCCAACTTTCATATAAGTATGGAAATAATAAATAAGTGTATTTGATTTGAAAATTTTGTGTTTTATTTACACAAAAGTATATAATAATACAATGATATGATAGAAATAAGAATTTTAATAAAATTTATTGTATATACATGTATGTATGTACACATTAATGTGAGTATGCGTCTTGGTGATGATTGATGTTGAATATAAAATGGACAAAATTTTGAATATTTATGCAGCTATAGTATATTATAAATGTGAGATCATTAAAAATAATCGCCTTTTAGTCATTTAATACATGTATAAATATTTTCTTAGCAACTATTTCTAATTGTTTTAAGTCTCTTCAATTTTTTAAATCAAATAATAAATATAAAATAAATTTGAATATTTCATTTTCATCAAATAATTTTTATTTTTTATATGTAGACCATTATATACTAGCATTTGTTATTCATATATTTTTTTCAAATAATCACACACGCGTATGGATACAATATATATTAAGAAAATGAAACCATTTATATTTTTCAATGTATTTAAATACAAAATAGCATTATATAACTTTTTAGTATTATTATTGAAATTAATTAAAACAAATATGGTATATGTCGTGTGTATCATCAAATTACTTATACTCATCCATTATATTAAAGAAAAAACTTATTTAATTTTCGCACAAATATAAAGTGTGCAGAATTACAAGTTTATAAGAGAAAGTGCGCATGAAAAAAAGGCTACTTTGCTAATATATGTTTGGGACATGCTAAATACTCAAAAAATAAACATAAAAAATCACGAAGCTTTGGAAATCACTCTTAAACTTCAGTGGAGGTTTTGGTAGGTATAAATCCAAGAATTTAGTACAAGTAATGTCTTAAAGTGTCTATGTTATGAAAAATGCACAAACATATAGATGGACATGAGTGAGAATGGCCCACAAAGTCTGGTTATATTTGTTTTCAAATTTAGAAGCTTAAAAACATAGTTTTAATTATCACATTTTTTAAATTTTATCTGTTTTTCTCTTATTTTTACATAATTTTTAAAATAAAAATATTTTAAAATACGACGGGCAGTCACCTGAAAATTGACGCCGATTTTGGTCCCCCGTGCCCGAAAACTTTGTGGCCCTCAATATATAGAGTTTCTGCGTTAATGTAAGAACACATGGGGTGAACTCCTGCAATAATATGCCTAAACAAGGGTTTTCATCCTCCTTCAATGTGTTGCTTCATTGACTCAAAAGTTTGACTCAGGCACATGGAAGATCCAGCACTCCATTTTGAAGATAAAGAGCAATATGCATGCGGCTAAGGTAATGAGGGCTGGAACACGAAACACAAACAACAGTTAGAAAAGGAAGATCAAAAAAGTTCATGGAGTCAAAAAAAAAAAAAAGGGTTAGATGCAGACAAGCCTTGGGATAAATGTGATGAGGGAACTGAGCAGTTCAAAGGGGAAACAGAAGATCAAACTGGTTTAATGCCTTATCCTTCTGTCTCAAAATCCTTTCTTTCTTGGTTCACTGAATTACTACACACACACACACTTACACCTGATTATTCTGTCTTGTCTTGTTTTTACTTTTTGGGTCAAACAAAATGCACTTACCTGGACATATATTACAGTTATTATTTGTCTAAGTTGTCTCAATGATTTTGTTCATTATACAGAAAGGACATCTTTGCAGCAACTTCCAAGTACCTTTGAAAGAATGTTTTAACAAATATGGGCTGCTCACGTCACTTCTCGGTTGACTAGCAAGTGTCCTACACTAGTACATTTGATCATAGCTTCCCACGTAAATCATCGACAATATCAATTCTTGCACCATATGTAGTTGACATTGTATGTATGAACTTACAAGTGTGTTTGTCATCCCAATCTGGAGTATGATTCTGCTTTGAATCCAAAGATCAGCAGGCAAAGCACAATATTATTAAGCTATTAGATTGATTCATGACAAGGAAAGGGTGAAGGTGAACATTATTGCCCTCGAAGAAATTGTGCTATTAGATTGATTCATGTTAGCTGCAAATCTATTTAATTCAATATCAGTCTATACTGTATTATTAAATTAGTAAGGTTTTGTATGATGTAAAATTACGTAATTATCATTATTTTAAATTCTTATGTTCCATCTATCATTTTCTTTCTTTTTCCATCTAACTTACCATTTTAATTATATTTTTCCTCAAATTTCTTCTCATTTCAAATTCTATTGATGGTTTTTTATTTGTTATTGTAAATATTTTTTATACTTACAATATAAAATAACTTGATTTATATTATTTAAAATATGATAATTTTATAAATTTTAAAAAATTGAATACACATAATTGTGCTACTCTTACTAGTTATTAACTATTTGAGTTCATTTTGGTATTACAGAGTAAAACTACACATTTATCTCTTTCGAAAGATTATGTGCACACAATAGTTAAAAATATGAAAATTGTGTAATTTTACATTGTGTAAATATAATTAAAATAAAAAATAATGAAATCAAAAGAATTTAAAAAATGATAGAATTTGAGACGACATATAAATATAAAATATAAGTTGGATGAAAATAGATAAACAAATTATATAATGAATAAAAGTATTTAATAAAAAAATAGCTACATAAATTTACTTTATGTAATAAAAAATCATTATTAAAATAATAATATTGTTTATATATAATATAAAGTAAGGTCCATCCTCCAGCCTACATAATTTTGAATTGAATATTTCACCCACTGTTCTCTTAATTTTTTGCTTTGTTTGTTTTCATCATTATATTTTAAATTTTTTTTTTCTTTACAATCTTTTAAAAAATTTACATTTAAAAATACACACTTAAATTTAAAAATAAAAATAGTCTTGTCTCTCTCCTCTTATTTCTCCTTACTTTTTTTTAGTCCGAGTGTCCATGTCCATAAATAAAGAGCATACCAAAAAATGATATATTATTTCATATATATGATATATGATAGAAATGAAACAAACATGAGGGTACGTTATTTTTTAGACATTATCAATACATATAAAAACAATTTCAAACACAATATATGTATGTGATGATTATATTTAATAACTAATCATTACTAAAGTACTACTATATCATATTATTATATGTTTTTACGTACACACGCAAAATCAAATAAACAAACATCATTCTTATATTAATTTATAATTTTTCATAAAAAAAAACACACACACACGTTTTTTTGTTCTATGTCTAAAAATTGCTACGAAGACGTGGGAGAGTTGGACATGACGCTGTCGTTTTATATTAAAAGGAGTGGGGCCTTTGGTAATAATAATGATGGGTGAGAGAAGAAAGAAAAGAATAAACAATCTAAAGGAGCCGCCGACACTGAAGGAGTCGTGGAGTTGAGGGGCATGATTGGATGCAGCCACTTAAATCATTTAAAACTGTTCTCCTCCATCCCCTGCCCGCCACGCGTTCGCCGTTTTCTTTGCACCGGCTAACTTGCTCGCTGGTTTCTCACTTTTTTCTTATATATTAAATATTGTGGGACATTAAATTTTTTATATAAATTAAAAATATAAATTCTTAGGCTACGTTTGTTTTCCTTTTAAATACGATTCATCATCATTTAGAAACCTTACAAACTAAACATATTATCATACAAATATTTTTTCAAATTTAAATTTAAATTTTATTTTCTCTTATTTTATATAATTAACTAATAAATTTTCAATCCTTAAAACTATTTTCATTTAAATTAATACATATTCTTATAATTTTTTATTACTCTATAAATTTATCTATTATTACATTATATAAAAATATTTTTTATCTTTATTCAAATCATCTAAATTTTCTGACTCTCAGAATCAAACATAGCCTCAAGGCATGGCCATAATTTATAGCACGTATGTTGCCTTTTTTCTAACGGTATAATTTAAAGGTGTTAGTAAGTCAATCTATTCAAATAAAATTTAATTAGGATCAATAATATTTTAAAATCTTACATTTAAATAATTTTTAAAAATTTAATTTTATTTATTTTAATTTTTAATTTGATTTAAAAATTTATAAAATTGAGATTAGCACTATTCGAACAGCAGCACATATTTGATTTATTAATCCCAATCTAGTACACGTGTGATCATTTTAGAAGAATCATTTGTGGGCCTTTGATCGCAAATATGAGTTCTTTTTTCCTCACAGCACAGTAGCATTGACGGCATCCTGTCCGTCAATCTCCAAATGATTAAATATGAGCCGTTGGTTACTTATATGGCACATAAAAAGACATCCGTTTAAGATTTTCCTCTACTTCAGAGTTGTACTTTCTTGACTGATTAACAAATAATTTCCCCACACCCACATCTAGGCATTTATTCAAGACCTTCCTATTTGCGAAAGCATCTGCTTTTCACGTAGTGTGTGCAAGTAAGTCAAGATGATGTGACAAGTGATTAAATCCAAAAGGTGGTTTGTTCCATGTAATTTTTCTTAACTTAGTTTTACCTTTTTTTGTCGGAATTAGGATTTCAGTTGATTTTTGTTTCGTTATATTAAGTATTAAATCATTTTTATACTTATTACCATTTTTTTCTTTTCTTTTGATCATGTTTCTAGAGTTAAAAATTAACATTCAGCAGGGTGTGGAGAGTCAAGCCAGTGAACAACTTGATTGAGGTTCAATTTGAACTCAATCAACTCCTAGAAATGCTTGAAAGCTTGATAGACTTAATTCAGGGACAATTACACCATTTTATTTATCAAAACTAAGCTGAATTTGTCTGCAATTAAGACTCGTGAAATTTTAATTAGTCTATCTAGCTCGATATCGTGAATTCAATTCAAAGTTTTAACTATTGATTATCTAAAAATAAAGGTTCTTTGTTGTACTAATTGGTTTAAAAACATTTTCTTTGGATGAAAATGCTGTATATTTTCTGTCACCAATAATGGACATCTTCGCATGATGTAATATCTTTGCATGATGTGATCTCCACGTTAGGTTTTTATTCATGTGACCTCTTTAACGGAGTTCTTTATTTTTACACATAAATCATAAATATCGTAATTCATAAATTGGCAGTATTGTCTTTTTAGATTTTTTTTTTTACTTATTTTTTATGAAATCTTATACGTGGATCCAATTCTCAAATTATTTTATAACATATTTAATTCAAAATTAAAAAATTTAGTTGTCAAGTTAAAAGACAACTAGTCACCAGATAAATAAGTTGGTTCACAACCCTTAGGAATGAGAATATTACAACAAGCTCAGGTTTGAACTCCTCAAAATTATTTAAGTTTAAGCTTCAACATGCTACTAATTCAATTCAGTTTGACTTCAAATTAATCTTAACAGTTAAATTATATGAGACCAATAATATATCAATGTTGAATTATTTATTTATTTTATAGTTTATTATTTTTTATTTTACATAATATTACGTCCATACTTTAATGAAGTTTAATTCTGTTGATTCATTTTGTGCTAAAAAGATGGATAAATTCAATGTATTTAGTACGATTTTGTTTTCATTTAATACTGTACATATTCACGCGCGCGGTAGGGCTGGTTGAAGTGACATGTGGATGGGCTTTACTGCGGACGTGGCTCTTTTTTATTCGACAGCACGAAGACTTTGTACCCTCTGCTGTCTACATGTTTTTTTAATAATATTTTTCAGGTTTATATTTTAATGTTCATTTATGTAGACTAAAGAAAAATAATGAAGTTATATTAAAATAGTCTAGAATGCTTTGTTGTTAAAACTCAAAACCCCACCTTTGCTTAATCCATTTGTCTTTTCTCATTTTTCAATCAAAGAAAATAAAATTATTTGTTTTTCAAGTACAATCAAAGTACAATAAGTATTGCCATTGAACAGATGCATTGAGTGTGGAAAATGCCAACTAGCAATTGTAAATGTTTCATGCTTTGGGTATATATTTTTAAGTATATTTTTTTAAAAAATTATGTAAATAAAAAAATAAAAAAATAAAAAATATAATGATTGCATATCTACATTTTTTAAATTATAAATGAAGTCAAACATAGGATTTGTCTTTAGCCCAGCTGTAGACTAATCTTAATTGGTAATTGTGACATACTTCACATATATCTAAATTTATTCACCACAAAATTAAAACTGTATATTACATTTATTTTATTTATAGTACATATTAATTTATTTAAATATTTTTATACTTTACACAAAAAAAAATAATGGTTATTAAATAAATAAAAAATTATAATTTTGTTGTTATTAACATATATATGTAAATCTATTTGCTGCCAACTATAGCAGTTGCTCTAGAGGGATCAAACTCTTTATATTGCAAATAATACTGATAATTAAGTTGGTCAATTTGTTAATCATATACTGTCATTGTTGTTGGGAATTTTTTTAGGGATGATTAAATAAAGTTTGATTGTCTAAACTATTCTAACTAAGAGAATTAAGACGTGGATATGCATGCATCAACACACACACACACACACACACACACAACTTGATTTGATGGAAATAATGAGAAAAACCCATTTTATCCCTTTCTTAAATTTTGTTAAGATAAATTTAGATCTAATTAGACATGAAGTGATTTTTTCAATAAATTTTACATGTCATATTTGCAGTACAGTGTTACACATTAAATTAGCCACAAATCTATATTGATTAAAAGAAAAAATATATATTTTTTTTTGTTGATAAATAGTAAAATCCACAGCATATAAAAAAAGTCAAAGAATATCTATCAATTAACAATGAATGGAAATAGATATTTCTTCATCAAAATAAGGTTACTTTGTACTTTTCCGCATCCTAGGAAAGATGATCCTTTTAGATGACATCAAAGACATGTCAGAATGTAGCAATTAGAAGAACATATCTCGGAGAGCTAATCTCAACCAACTTTATTAAATTGATAGCAAATCAAATTTGGCTGTATTATTATTATTTTTAATCTCCTATTTGTCATATAAAACAATGTTTAATTGTCAAGCGAAGTGCCCTTTTCATCATCTTGCAATGGGGGGGGAGGGGGGGGGGGGTAATTTTATGCTTCATTCACATGAATATTGGTTCACCATCCATTTATTTATTGGATTACTATAGTATTCTTATTTAAATATTTTTTTGCATTCTTCTTCTTATATTTTTGTTAATCTTTTTTACTATATTTTTATTTTTATTTTCGTATACTTAATTTTATTTCCATTCTATTTTGTTATGGTAAATAAAATATCATAATAAATGAAAAAATTACACATGCATCGATTACTCTACTAATATGTATAAATATATATTGTTTGTTAAACACGACAGAAGTATGTATAATACAATAATGCATGGGTTTTTAAAATAATTCTTTTATTTTTTTTATAAAATATTATGAAATTTGTCACAATTTCATATATTTTTAACGTGAGAGTATGAGATCATGCGCTTCATGTATTTAACAAATAATCATAATAATGAAAAAGGTCAGTGGTAATAAAAGAAACAAGAGAAATAAAAAAAAAACATTAAATAAACAAATCTCCACCAGAGAATAAACTCATCCCACCAAAAAGACAAAAATCAAGAATTAAAGAATAAATTAAAAAAAAAAGGAAGGAGCAAAAAGTACAAAAAAAAGAAAAATCACACACTGACTGTGTGAACTCTATAAAAGGCAATGAGTGTGAAAAGAGACCACTTGAAAGTAGAAAACCACTTTCTCCTTCTGACCCCTCTCTCTCAAACCACCAAACCCCTTCTCGATCATCAGACCAGCGCCACCCCTGCTCTCTCTTTCCTTCGTTCAATCACATACAACCGTGTGTTTGTTTGTATCTCAGACGCCCGTAGGATTTTTGTGTAAATAAGTACCTTTACGTATTGGTAAGATACTTGTATATCGTAGATTTATTTGTACTGTACTATTTATATTTGTAGAGGGGGAAGAGAGTGAGGGAGTGCGTGTGTGCGACAAATATGGAGAGCTACAGTGGGACTCAAGCAATGGAGGCGGTTCCGGCGGATCCAGAAGCGGAGTGGGCGACGCCGGGCGACCAAAGCGGGCTTGAAGGCGAGTTGCATTTGAATTTCATCTTAATTTCACTTGAGTTTGAGGCAAATTTTCTGAACTGAGTGTGGACTCCGTCTTGTTGATCAATTTGAGGTTTGATTTTGTTAATGCAGAGACCATGTGGCGATTGAGCCTTGGTGGTGGACCCGAATCATACCCCGAGAGGCCCGACGAGCCCGATTGTATATATTATTTGAGGACTGGATTCTGTAGATATGGCAGTCGGTGCCGGTTCAATCATCCACGGGACCGTAACGCGGTAAAGTCGTTGGATTTTAGAGCAATTGGATGGAATATTGATCTTTTGATGCATGATTGTGTGATCATTGATTAAAGAGTGTAATTTAGTGTTTTTTTATATAGATTTGATGCTAATTTAGGAAAAACTAAACTTGTCTTGTTTAGGTAGGGTAGTTGAGGTGGTTTTGATTAAATAAAAGTAATGGAGATTGGAAAAATTTTGCCTTTTCTGATGGTTACGTGAACTGGGCAAGCATGCGTTGAATTTAATTAGCGGGATTCATATGGAACTGATAGTATATATGCTAGATATCTGGCCTTTTTTATTGATATATTTCGGTTTTGACTTTTGTTATGTAAAGTGAATGCATTTGGCAATCATACCACTTTATCGAACAAACATTAAATAGAAGTATTAGGGTTCTTATGGTTTTGAAGAAAACTTGGTAGAAATGGCTGCTTTGTTGTGTTAATGAGGTTTATAATTATTTTTGATGAAGTAAAAGTAGTATAAATTAGTGAAACATTTATGTTTTTGATAAATCATATCAATTTGGTAAACATGCAATGCCTAAATGTGTCGTAAGTGTTGACATGATAGGCAATGGGAGCTTCAAGAGCTGGTGGAGGTGAGTACCCAGAACGCGTTGGCCAACCTGTCTGTCAGGTATCCAATTGAGTGTAAAATTTTGGCTTGGAAATTTGTGTGTCCGTGCAGTCTGTGGAAAAATTTTTAACCCCTTTTTAGATGAACTACGTTGATACTGAATTTTATGGTCTTGAAGTGGTACAGTATGTAAATTTCTGAATAATTTATGGCACTTAAATCAAATTTTCTCTTACCACTTTCTAAAGTGAGACAAAACATTCGTTTCTCTGGAAGTGCTGCCAATTTATCTGGTTAATTCATCTATCTTAAGGGTATCTGATTAATGGTAATTGCTATCATCCTCTTTAAGTAACTTGTCTGTGTATCATCTATTTTAACGAAGCTGAACTTTGACCAGTGGAGTTATTTTTATATATTGGCAAAATTACATCTGCTGGATCATGCTCCTAAACTAATCCATTTTTGGGAGACTGAGCATTTCTTTATTGATCCAAGGCACTTCATCTGGTTATTGTCTGACATTGCCCCTACATTTCCTTTTGATTAAATATTTTAATTTGTTCTGGTGTTTTTGTTTGCTATCTGAAAACGTGCCAGCTACATATCATGAAATAGCTTTTATTTAAAGTACTGCCAGAATTTAGATTGTGTGCCTTCTGGATTTTACTGCTACATTCTGTTGTTACTTTTTTCTAAAATAACCTACTTGTATATTGTTGACCATGGATTTATCTTATATGCTCTTACTTTCAGTAGCATGTTAAATATGGAAGAAATTTATTCACTTCTGTACAATTTTATCTAACGTTGTTTTGCAATCAACATGGAATAGCACCCGGAACACATGAACAGATGAAGTTGCTTTTTACTGTGTCCTATATTTTTTCTTTATGTTGTAATATTACATAAAAGATGCAACATTGCAGTTTTGTCTTTATCCATCTTTTGGTTGTGTCTAAAATCATAGAGCAATCTTCTTTTATTTCTTATGCATTGCTGCATTGGATAACTAATTTCCAGGGATGCATATTTGTCATAATTTTGGTACCTGACTAATCAGAACATGAAAAAGTAATTTCGTTGCCTCAGTTGCTGGGACATCAATTCATCTGTTAGTGGGAAGAGGGATTTCTTCATGTTAATTGGATATTGACACTTTTAATGACTTCTATCTGCTAGGAAAAGCAAATTCACGCTCCTCTTCCATCTTTCATACTGACAATGTTTTTCATTATAATTCTGTTGGAAAACGTATTCTTTATGCTTGTTATATTTAACCATGTTCACATTTTGTATTGTTTATCATTTGTTTTTTGTTAAGCAGAATAAAGGATAGAAAGGCTGATTATCATTTAACACTGTCAAACTTGATTCAAGGGTGTTATTTGCTTTGCATATCTAAAAGGGGTTTGGCTTTAAGCATTTATATCCTTGTTATGTGTGACACTCTTATTAGCCTCAAGCATTTATATTTATAGAATCCTATACATGTTATGCTTACAAGAAATCTAACTATTTTCTACTCTTAAATCAAGATATCTCTCCTTTTAAACTGTTTTTCCATAGAAGTATCCTGGCTCCTATTTGTTGAGTGCCAGCCTGTCTTCTTAATTGTATAGCATTAACTTGTTTGTGAAAACTTTCCCTTTTGTACAAAATACACCCTTTTTCCTGGATTTGTAGTACTATATGCGGACAGGAACATGTAAATTTGGTGCTTCCTGCAAATATCATCATCCAAAGCAAGGAGTTGGATCTTCAGTTCCACTGACATTCAACTTTTATGGATATCCTATGCGACCGGTCAGCTTCTTTGAATTTTTTTGCTCTTTCATTTTCTATAGCATCTGTTTGCTTTCTTCCGGGTGCAGCTGTCTCATTGAGTCCTTGTTGCAGGGAGAAAAAGAATGCTCATATTATGTAAAAACGGGGCAATGTAAGTTTGGAATTACCTGTAAATTTCATCATCCACAGCCAGCAGGGGTACAAGCACCAGTGCCAGCCCCTGGTCCTGGGCATTTGGTGTATCCGAATGTGCAGTCTCCTTCTATTCAATCTTCTCAACATTATGGGGTAATTCAAGGCAACTGGCCAGTTCCCAGGTCTCCCATTCTTCCAGGTTCTTATATGTCTGGAAGTTATAGTCCCATGCTCCTTTCCCCCGGGGTTGTTCCTGTTCCTGGTTGGACGCCTTATCAGGTAGGTACAGCTAAATCTGTTTGTTTGATCTGAAATTCCTTGACATGTCCCTATTTTATGCTTAATTGTAGAAGCACATGGTGCAGGCACCTGTTAGTCCTGTGGCCACCCCAAGCAGTCAAACTACAGTTGGTGCAGGCCCAATCTATGGAATACCGCAGTTGTCTCCATCAGCGACTGCATACACAGGACCATACGTCTCTGCTTCTGCTGGCCCCTCAATCGGCAGTCAAGAGGAACATGCATTTCCAGAAAGACCTGGTCAACCAGAATGTCATTTTTATTTAAGGACTGGGCATTGTAAATTTGGAGCAACATGTAAATATCATCATCCACCGGAATTGTTTGCACCAAAGTCCAATTTTATACTTAGTCCAATGGGTCTGCCATTACGCTCAGTAAGCAATCACTTCTCCTTTTACTCTGTTAAGCATTTTAAATTTGCTGCAAGTGGGAAGGATAAGTCGATCATCTGTTGCAAGGTATTTAAAATCAATTTTCCTTTGCTTTGTGATTGTTGACACCTATTTGTGAAGATGACTTTGTATTTCTTCTGCGGGTGATACCTGCTCAGAGTGGGTCTATAAGTTGTAATCATGCATTTCCTGCTGAAATTACTTAATTACATGAATGAAAAATGAATACCTAGGTAAAAAGTGATTCGGAATGTATTTACTGGATGCAATGGCAAATAAAAATACGACCATAATGAATTTTATGCTCCTTACATGGTTGCATTTGCTCTTATTCCAACTAATGACATTCAGATGATCCTTTGATGTGTGTCTTTTCTTTCCTATTTTATCACTGACCTATACCCAGTATGCTCCACTTACCCTCCCGCTTTTCATTTTCTTGTTTTGTTTTTGTCTTGGGAGTGTTGGGGTGTTGTGCCTTGCAGCATTCAAGAATTATATTCTCTTTGTTTTTGCAAGAAAATATTTTTCAGCAAATAAAATTCTTTATTTGGAATTTACATCATTTTAATAACATTACCTTTTGTTTTCCTTTAGCTATTCCATCTATATATTTGGCAGGTGATGTTGCTTCCTATAAATCTGAGCCAGCATACCGGAGTTCTGAATTAAAATGTAACCCATGTGGCCATGATAAGTTTTACTTTTCTGGGAAAAAGACAATAATAATTCAGTCTTGTTGGGAGGTCTCTTCTGATGAAATAAAGTGTCATCAATTGAGTTGGACAATTTTGTTTTATTTCTCTTCATCTGTGATTTTTTAAGTGTCTGTCCCATAACCCATTTTGCATCAACATTAGAGTTATCTTTATATTATCGATGATTATCAGGCTACAATCTTCTAAAACAAATTGAGGTGCGTTTGTTTTGTCCTTGGACATTGTTTCATTGTTCAGAGTTTGAATGGCATCTGCCTGTAGGGTTTCTCAATCTCGAGTTGTAATAAATCTCCATGCCCAATGAAACCTTTATCTTCTTTAAGAACAAGTAGTGCTTCATCTAGATGTCTCCCTCCCTACTTCCCCCCTCCTCTCTCTCCAGTTTTTTGCTGGGTGAAGGAACTCATCCCAATAACTGGTATTGCTAAGTTGCATTCACCCTAGTACTTTTAGTTCACCACTATTAAACTACCAATGTACTGATTATTTCGGCAGATTAGCATTTGGCTTCCTTTTTGTCATTCACAAACCTTATTTTTTATGCATGCAAACAAAACGCCCACTTTCATGTAGGTCTGATGTTCACCATATGTTTAAATTGGTTACAGTTTTGAGGTTGTGCAATTGTATTCTGTTGTGACCTCCAATATGCAGCTTAATAGTCGAGAATTGTGTCTTCTGTTGCTAACTATATAGCCCACTGTTTCTCAGGGTGCTCCAGTTTGTGATTACTATGCACAAAATGGAGTATGCAAATTTGGGCCCTTGTGTAAATTTAATCATCCAATGAGAAATTTGAGTTACAGCCCTTCAGCGTTGTCTCTGACTGATATGCCAGTTGCTCCTTACCCTGTGGGATCTACAAATGCAACTTTGGCTCCGCCATCTTCATCGTCAGATTTGAGGCCGGAGCTTCTGTCTGGGTACAGCAAAGATGCCTTTTCATTGCAAATATCTTCTATGAACAGTTCAAGTGCCTCAGTTGGTTCAATATTCTCGGAAGGTGGGGCTGTTCCTCAATCAAGTTTTCAGCAGTCTGGGCAGGGTTCTCTCTCTTCAAGTGGTGGGATCAGTGTAATTCATGGAGGTGAGGTTCACACATCAAGATGAATAAAAGGATTGAGCCATCACTTCTCTGTAGAGTTGACCAAGTTTCATAAATCATACATAAGTTTTCGGTGCAAATTCGCTAAAGGATACCTGGCCTAAGCCAGCAATCTGGATTTTTAGCCTTCAGATCTAGCGCATTGTGGCTATTCCATGCGTTCATAGAATCATCTCATGGCTAGCCACCCTTTCCGTATTGAATAAGTCATGCATAGCCCTTCAAAGATCTTGCAAAACCTTATTTAGCCTTTTCAGCCAGACTGTAAAAAACTAGAAACCAAACCAGACCTCCTTTAGGTAATTTGCATCAATGTCCAACTTTTGGAGCTGTCTATCTATGCTATCTTTTTCGGAACGGAAAAGATATTTTCATGCAGTCCTCCATCTGGATTTAACATTTTTGCGCCGCTTTCATACCTTGAATGGGAAGAATGTCCCAACTTGACTAGGGAATGAAATATAGGGGCGGTTTTCTCCCCCTTTTTTGTTTGGGGCATATCATGGAGGCATGTTAATCTCATAGAGCTACAAGGCAATTTAATGCTACCTTTGTATGTAGAATGTGTACTTGTGTTGTCACATGTGAATTGTTATTGTTCATAAATTATCACAAATGCATCAAAATAAATAGAGAAAATCCTGATTTTCTCAATATTAATTAGCATTTTTATATACATCTCAAATGGAGTATTTTATGATGATGGCTATTCGAGAAATTGTTATTTTTCAAGTATTATTGGCTTATTTTTGGATAAGTTCTTTAGTAGTGTGAACGTTTGGTGTGCTAGTTCTGTGAAAAGTGTTAAAAATAATAAGTGATGAGTTGTATATATATATATATTTATAATTATATAATAGTGTATATGATGGTAGGACGGTGTAATATTCTATATGGGTGATAAATAGCTTATTCGGTATAGATATATATATATAAATGTAAATGTGTGTATAAGGATTAAGATGTTTGAATCAAGGTAATGATACATTTATGTGTATTCATATTAGCGAGAAAACGCATCTTTAAATGTCATATATGTTTGGTTTGTATGTGTTTTTGTGAGGTTTTTGAGGTTTCAAAAAACTCAAAGAAGTAAAATATAGATCAAGGGAATTATGACTTATGAATCATGTATTTGGATCTCGGATTTAGTATGGAAAATAATGACATAAATGTTTCTATTTATTCTTGTTTTGCATTTAAATAGTATAATTTCGCATTTTTATCATTATTTTGTGTTTTTTTGGCACCTTTTCTTCCTCATTTCTCTCATTCTTCATGCTGACATTGCTTTAGTAATTTATGTTAAATATATACTTGATAGGTAAGAAGACTGTAGCAGGTTGGAATTTGAAGGCTCCGTGTAGGCGCATGAATTAAAATTTTCTATCTCGTTTTTTAGCCTCTCATTAAAATGTAACAGTCACGTGGTTCTTATATTACATAGCAGTTATATATGCATATGCCTACAATATATTAGTGGAACTAAGGCCGTCATGTATTAGAGGAAATAAGGAGACATGATTTCATATGTTAGTGGAAATAAGGAGACATGAAACAAAGAAAATTAAGATAAAGGATTTGAGGGGATTGAAGATTTGATCAATTGTATAGGATATTCATGCATCAACCATATTGCTGTACCTATTTTAGATTTTTAGTTGGTTCAAGTAAACTCTGGTTAAGAGGATATTTGAATAAACTGAATAGAGTAATATGTGCTCAGCTTGTGCCGCCCTTACCTGTGCTAGATTAGTTTTTTCTATGAACTTTCCTCTTTGGTTAAATCATTACTTATGATTTAAAAATTCACTACATATTTGATATGTAATCAAGTTTTCTGACAGGCAAGGCAATGGGGATTTAAGTATACCTTGGAAATGAAACTAGATAAAATTAGACACATCAGTTTGGATGGGAATGGGTTTTGAACTTAAGACAGCTAGCCTCTCTCTTGGATTTGGGATATATGCTAAGGTCAAGTCAAATTACTATGATTAAACCTCAAAATAAGCCAACTTTCAAGGCAAAAACTTGAACAATTGCAGCGCCCTTGAATCTTGTCACAAACATTGCTTGATATGACACCAACCTTATCAGAAGCACTAGATGCGATTATGATATTAGATATTCCTGTCCGGAAGAAATCCTGCCAGTCAATATCAAGCAGTCTCATGGGTGTGTTCTTGCCAGAATTCAATGACTACTTGTGGAGGTTGATCAGCTGCACACACACAAACGCACAGATACATGCGTGTGTGTGTTTTAGCGAAGACATATGCAATAACTTATTCTCTTCATTAAGTAAAACAAAACCCTAGTCTGCATTCAGTTTCCAAAATGAAACGAAAAAGAGGAACAGGAGAAGAGACAAACAGGAGATGTTCACGCAGATACCCTATAAAAGTCAAATAAAAATATATGTCATCAACACATAATTAACTTTAAACATCATCACTCAAAATATGGGGAGTGCCCAAAGTCAACCGCACCCCCAAAAGAAGGAAAAAGAGATGAGCAGCTTGCTGCAGAACTACTGGCTGAAGCCATCAGAAAACTTGGATCATAATTTTCACAGCATTGATTTAATTCTCCCCCATTTTCGACCACAGAGGGGTTGTTTATCATAGCTGAAAGTTCCCAAGAAGACTGCTCACTGTCCCAGAATCCACGACCCCGTTCTTGATATGATGAAGAAAAATTTCCAGGGTTCTCACGATTCCATGCCGCAGTATTTTCATACCATGGCTGGTCGTTGTTATTCTCTGATGAAAAGATGAAGTTTAAGTCAAAACCCTGACCCTCATCACGAACTTTCTTGGAGCTCTTGGAGTAAGAACTACCAGCATTAGAAGAAGTTGAAGGGTTCAAGTAGTTGTTGGGGACTATGCAGTCCAAGTATCCAGAATTAGTGTCAGCTGTGGAGAGGCTAAAGACGCTGTTATCATGATCATTTGGTGATGAACCATAGGAAGAAGATTCTTGAGAATGACAGCTGTCATGCTCTGACTGGACACACTTCCTAGGAACTTCATCTTCAGCAAGCTGTGGTTTGGTCTGTGGGGATGGTTGCAGGCAGCTTTGGAACTCAAAAGGGCTCAAAAGGGAGTGGAAAGTTGTGTGGTCAGAGTATATGAAATTGGTTCTTGCTTGAATTCCTTTGATGGAAAGGGCTGCTCTATCATAGGCCAATGCAGCTTCTTGGGCTGTGTCAAAGGTCCCCAGCCAGTGCCTCTCCTTGGTGGTGGGGTCCCTTATCTCCGCCGCGTACCGGCCCCACGGCCGCCGCCTGACCCCGAGGAACCGCCCCGGCTCCGCCTGCTTCCTCCGGCCCCTTCGCTCGCCCTGCTGGGACACTGCCGCCGTGTTGCGTTGGAGCAATGCGAAGCCTGTGTCAGTCAGTATGGGCTCAAAAAGAGCAAAGGACTCCTTACCGCGAGATGGTGTCGGTGCTGACATTGTATAATTGTTGCAAGAAAATGAAGCAAGCTTATGGAAATGAGTTGAATGGGAAGTGTGGAATAGCAGTGTGCATTGGGTTAGCTTTTAAAGGGGCCGATCCGAGATGAGGGAGAGAGGGAAAAAAGGGGTTTTAATTTTACGAGATTATGCACTCAATTCATTTGTATTAGTTGCTTTTACATGATGACATATTTTAAGCTTTTTATAAGTTATTAATTGTATCTTACCATGTGTTAAAGTGTTAAAAGTGGTAAAAAAAATGATTTTTTAATCTGTTTTTTTTAAAGAAAAAAAAAGGAAAAAAGAAGAAAAATCATATCTTCTCGTTTCTTACATACATCAAAAGATATTCTTTTTATACCTAATTTATGTCCTTTCTTTGTTTATTGTGTGTGCCTTTAGACCAGTACCAGAAAATAAGAAAAGAAAAAGAATCTGTGCCCTTTCCGGAGTATCAGCTTTTTGATGATTGACTAGGGTTTCAAAATTCCATCTTTGAAAGGGGTTTCTCATCAACAAGTAAAAATGTTTATTTAAAGCAAGAATTAATTAAAGTTCAAGGGCCTCACTATAACTTCATTGTATATCTTTGTGTATGCATGTGTGACTTCATATATAATGATCTCTTGCAAATTATTATGAATCCAACAGACAGTGCCAAGAACTCCAAGACAAGCAATCCTAATAAGGCCATGAAAGAATGTTGGGGAAAGTAGAAAAAACAAAGATGAAATATTTTGATTCAGGAGCAAATTAAGGATAATTATTAAAGGATAACGAAACGATAATCACAAACACGGCTTTATTTGTCTGCATGTTTCTTGAGAATCACGAGCATTTGAAATCCAAGCACAAGTTTTGTGTACGTTAGCTGAATAATGTCTGATATGTCACATGTTTAATCCGCGTCCCATGCATAGTTTAATCTGCTAAATTTCTGTCTTCTTCATGATTTTTCAAAGGGAGCAGTTAGGGATCTTCACTTGCCAAAAATGATTTAATCCAAGATGATGATAATAATAATAATATTATTATTATAGTATTACAATTGGATTATTATGCATATTATGGGAACATAACCACATGATAGATTTCCAAGACTAAGGGTGGGATGTACTGTCCTATTACTTGCATACTCAAATGTAGTTTTGTCACTTCTGTGATCTTAATTTCCCGTATGCATTATATTACCCCTATCTCCGTTGTTATTATTATAAATCTTTTCAGTCCCCCAGTGGGTTCAGATGGATGACTGATAACCATTGTTAAGTCCACCCTCATTTTAGAATTTTCAAATGACATAAATCACACTATGTTATTATTATTATTATTTTTTTAGTTATCACTTTATGTTTCACTTTGCATATGGGAATAAAGTGGTAAGTTAAAAAACAAAAAAAAAAAAAAAAAAAACAAAGCAAAATTAATGAAGCGGTGGTGTGTCAGTCTGATCTAAAGGTGACTTGAGAAAGGCTATATAGTCAAGAGGGCAATCAAAGGCAAAAGAAACAAATTGAGTTAAATGTAAAGCATTGTGGATGAGAGCAGCCCAAATAAAATTAGTGGATCATATTATATCTATTTTATTCTACTTATCAGGAGTTTTAATAGTAAAAGTAAACTTTTAATTTTTTAATGATTTGTTGATTGAGATTTCACATGCATAAATGGCATTGGAAACAACACAAACTATATTTTATAATCAGGTGGGATCAACCCCTTTTTTGTCATTAGCATTTCAAAATTTCATGATGCTGACCACTTATCCCTCTAATGGTCTTTTCCTGCCTCATAATGCCTCAAAATCAAACTATAATGCTGGCCACAGTGTGCGTCCACACACACACACACACACACACAAAGCAAGAAATATTAAGCTCGCACACTTCATATATGCGCGTTTATAAAAAATTACATAATTCCATTAATTATTACAAAATTTAAAATTATTTTATTTTTTAATAGTTCAATAATAAAACAAAATTACTTAATTATATATTTATAAAATATGAAGAAAAATTAGAGGTAATGAAAAAAGATCAGGAAAGAATAAACTAAATTTTAATTAAAAAGATTTAAAATAACAGCAACGAAGAGGAAAAGGAAAAAAAGTAAAGTTATTTTACTTCATTTATATTGAAGACTAAAATTATTTATTAAGTAGTACAAATAATTTATTAAGAGGAGTATTTTTAGAATTTATTAAAATAATTAAAATTGGTCATATGAGATAGTCATAATAAATAGCATAAATAGTATATATATAATTAGTTATGAAGGGTATTTTCAAAAAATCATTAGAAGATCAAATAGGATTTTAGTAATAATATAATAGTATAGTTTAAATGGTACTAATCATTTTAAAAAATAATTTCTATCCTTTTAGTGCGGCATGGGCAACATATATGACGCTTGACTCCTCCACTGAACACATAAAATTTAATGCATACAGATAACATAAAATACCATCAATTCATGTTTTTCCCCCATGAAGAAAATTGAAGGAGTTGAAAATGAAATGTGTGTGTGTGTGTGTGTGTGTGTGTGTGTGTTGATCGGAGAATAGAATTGATTTAACATATTATTACTATTATTATGGGGAGAATTTGCTGCATAACTTCTTTTTTTAATTTTGTGGTTAACTTCTTTCGGCACCTGAAGATGGATGAATAATGATCAGTCAAGAGTCAATTTAAAAGACGTGATCCACTAGGGTTTATACAGCCAAAAAGAATATAAGATGCTAATCATGTAATCAACCATTATAATCCATGGCATAATTATGACTATATTCTTTACAAATCAAACAAGATTATCAAGAACTAGAAATTATATGATTGCCAAGGGACCCTTTTCCACTGCAAAAAACAATAAACTAAAGAGTGGAAGAGAGAACTTAAATCCGGACAAGAGACTGGTTTGGGTCAGATAAGAATTTTGCTCAATCTCCAAAAAATTGGACACAACCTTTTTGGTCTAAACATCTAAGGCCATCCGGAATTTAGGGAAAAAGATTGTGACATTCTAAGGAGTGCAAGGAGACCAAGGACCTGGACTTTGACCACTATTTAGAATCAAAAGAATTTTCTTTCTTCAATTTTTTTTGGGTTTTTGTCTTAATTAACAAAGGGGTGGATTCAATTAGGGCTATTTATAACTCAAGTTATTTGATTCGAGTTTAATTAAATTTGATAATAATTTTTACTCCAATCGTATAGCTCAAATTCAAACTTAAACAATTTCTTTAAATTTAATATTACTATTTAACTTAAATTCTAGTTAGATTTCAAATTTTATAAAATTAAAATGCACAAAATTCAGGTAATTATCGAGTTCAAACTACTCTAATTTGATTTTAACTTTCACCAAATTAAAGTGAGTAAAATTTTAGAAATTATTGAGCTTTGACTTTGACTCTTTAAAGGGCCTTTGGTTTAAAAGTAATTCATCCCAAATGACTATGTTAGAATAGTAATTAGCATGCATGACCTTAGTTGAGCTTCAACTATTTTTGTTTTTTTTTTTGAAGTTTAAAATTTACTGATAGATGATGAGACTTAGTAACAATAATAATTATTCTATAACTATTTAAAATGAAAAAAGGAAAATTGATGATTCATGTGTAGTGATCATAATTGGATGTTGAGACAGGGAAGATATGGAATTAGTGCAGTTAAAAGTTTGACTCGCATCAATTTTGAATGAACATTTATATTTTACGAGATGTTTATACGTGTATCTCATGTTATAAACAGATTATTAAAATACTTAAACTTTGTGTTAGCCTACGTGTAAGAGGTTTTAGGGCCGATTGTGATTTCAATTGTCATCACACACACACACACACACAAATGCATAGGTTGTGCATGCCTGTGATAATGGTCCTTTGACTGAAATAGTGTATATTGTAGAGAATTTGAGGGGATGAAAATTATATTTGATTTGTAAAATTTGGTAGGTATAAAAATAATTTTTATATACATGTAGTATGTAATGATGATTGGATGATAAGATAACGTTTATAGAATAATAAAAATAAATGTGAGCAGAAAAAACTTAGAAATATTTATTAATTTTGATTGTGATTAGGTATAATAATTAAAAAATTTATAAAGGATAAGAGAGGGAAAAATTTAAATTTGAATTTTAATAAAATTGGTATGGACAAATAATGCTTGATTTGTAAGGTTCTTAAGTAGTAATAAATAGAAGTAAATTTGAAACAAACATAGCTTGTTTTCACCTCATTAAGTGAGATCTCATGCAAACTAAACTAGATTTTACCATAAAGGTGCTTGGTTTTGTTTCGTTTCTTTATTTTTATTTTTATTTTTGTATTTCCTTTTTCCTCACCCCAAATTAACATTACCATGGTAGGAGCATGTAATGTATTTTATACGGACAGAGGATGCCGAATAATCAAACTCATTTAAAAAGTTCGAAAAATTAGAAAGGCTAATAATTGATATTTAATTTTTTTAATATGTCCCTCTTATGAAATTAAATTTTTTTTAAAGTTTAACGTACGAAACACTCTTTATAATGTATTGCTTTAATAATATTATTGTGAATGACAATAACAAATGGTTAATTGTTTGTTTGGATGCAAATTTAGTTGGAGTGGAGATTCAGTACATAAAATTTAAGAATAGAGTAAGAATATAAACTAAAAAAAATTAAAAATAATTATTTTGATGAATAACATATTTAAAGAATTATATTTCAATAGGAAAAAAATTCCTTCCAAATTCACTTCCAAACGTAGATTAAATGATCTTAGATCTCGCACCGGCTTTGATTTTTATTTTTTCTGTGATATTTTGGATGCATTTTTTTCATTATTGTGTAAAAATAAAAGAAACAATTTAAAAATGGAAAAGTTGAAGTGTGTCTTTATTATTAATTAAAAATGAAATCAAACGAAGCCATCACAATCTCTTGATATAGGCCCAAAGAAAATGTATGGTTTTTGGACTTCGCAAGTGATCCAGATTTAAGTTACCCAAAGCCACCATCACTCTGATCATATACACAATTTATCTTTTATTTAAAATCTCCAATTTCATATTTATTGACAGGAAACAATTGACAAGAGATCATGAACAAGATCCAATACTACAGTTTCTACAAATAACAAGAGATGGGCAAATTCAGAAGTTTTTGCTCCAATATTTCTTAAAATTAGACTCAGAGCTACTGTATATGAACTCAGGCAGAGTAACTGAATGTATATATCCAACAAAAAGACTTGTCATCAGTATGTTCAAAACCTGCAGCTGAAGGTCGAGGATTCATCTGCAGACGACGTAGATTGAAGCCATGGAACTGTAGTAAAGGCATGCAAAAATGCAGAAAGTTGCAATAGAAAAGGAGTTGCAGGGAACAAGAGAATTGCCTGAGAAGTAAGAACAAAAGACAACATTATACAAGAAACCTACGTGGGATGACTTCCGAGGGTGCCGTTGTTGATGACTTTGTTTAAGCCAATGATCGTCCCTTACTATTAAGCAATCGGCCATCGTTGTTTTCTTCAGTTGCAATAAAGAAACTAGTATTAATGCATCTGCTGTGCATTTCATAACAGAACGGACCGCACATGCTATCCCTGTATTGTACTACTGACAACTGAAAGAAGTCATACCTGACAGGCTGACACTGTCATGACCATGGCGATAATTAGACAATGAGAGATGATCTGAATAAGAGTCATTCGACTGATTCTGCTGCCCATTTCCTCAGACTTGTGGGGCCTGAAGTGTCCGGAGCGTCGTGCCACACCAGTTCCATCTACAAGGATATGGTATAAGAATGAACGACAGCCTTTTAGACAGGAATGCAATGCAATCATGCGGAGGAAAACAAAGTTGAACTTACCTCTCCAACAATGACAGTATCACCCTCCTTTACCCCCAGCTTCATGAGAGATTTGTTAACGCCACATGCCTCCAGAACATGTTGAAATCTATGCTCGGAGTCTTTGTATCTGTTCCATAGGTAAAATGAAAGAAATAATTTTTGTAAGAAGGGACCAATGCCCGGATAAATGCAGCTAAATTCCTCATGACCAAAAATTGGAACATGCTTCAAATCTTGATGTTTCCTCATGAAGTTAACTAACTAATCTGGTCTCAAGTGTTTCAACTAACAGCAACTAGAATGGCCTCAAGTTTAAAATATAACCATAAGCTGGCAAGCCCGTCAAGTGAGTTATATATTCAGCATATAGGTATCTAGGTAATTCCAGCATCTGTCTGAAATGTGCACTATAGCTGATAAAACAACAATGGAAGCAACTCAAAGATCTCCATTACAGTAATAAGTTTATACCTCCAATTGGTCATTTGAACAAAACGCTGCAAGCCTGCTCCTACCACATGCCATGTGTTGGTGCTGCCGTCATGTGAGATCTCAAATTCACTTATTGGAGTGGCTCTTTGCTTCAGCATCATATCAGCCACATAATTCAAATTTGTCGGATCCAGTATACCTGTAGTAAGATAATTACAAAGAAATGAGACTCTTGTGCACATGCAACACACTTTCAGAACAAAGTAAAGAGAGAGGGATTGAATAGCACAATTTCGCATGCTCAAATAACATGAAACAATATCCAGTGAAAAGTACTTTGTGAACAAGTATGAGTATATATATGTATGTATATATATAAATTCTTGGCATCGTTAAATGTATTGCAATGTGTGCATTCTCCAAAATCATACAACAGACATTGTAATGGTTTCTGACCACCTTCTTTATTGGCTGCATTTTTCTGCACAAGCTCATAAGCAGAATTTACAACTTCCTGCGTGCCATTTCTAGTGACAGCACTCATACAAATAGGTTCAATACCACGAGCTTGTAGCACCTCTTTGAATGATGGCCAATTTTCAGATGCCTCTGGTAGATCCATTTTGTTATATGCCACTATATAAGCCTTTTCAGCAAGTTCAGGGCTAAACATCTCCAGCTCAAGGCGAACAGCATCAAATTCATATTCGGGCTGCTGTGATGTACCATCAACTATATGCACCTAAATTCTCCAGGTTGGAAGTTTCTAAATTAGTTTCTTTAGGTCGTATCTATATATCTTTACATAAAACTACAACCACAACAGAAACATGTTCAAGTTAAATGAACTTGAAAAACAAACATAAATATGATAAGAGTTCAGAGATTTTCAAAAACAGCTAAATATTACAGGTCGCTGCTAAATGATAAGATGGAAAAATTCATGAGATTGCATATATACCTGAAAATTCGTATTCTAAGATAATTGGAACAAGCATCGCTACATGATAATGTGACAAAATCATTAGACCATGTCTAAACAGGTGGGGAAAAGAACAAATTCTAAGATCATCAGAAGAATAGCAATCAAACAGACCATACCAGAACAGAACATCTCTCAGTGTGGCGCAGAAACTCATGTCCTAACCCAAATCCTAGATGAGCCCCTTCTAGTAGCCCAGGCAAATCAGCAACCACAATTGTAGCATCATAATTGAAAGAAACAACACCTAGATTTGGAAGCAAAGTTGTGAAAGGATAATTTGCAATGGATGGCTGAGCGGCACTGATGACACTAAGAAATGTGCTTTTCCCAGCATTAGGAGCTCCAACTATCCCAACATCCGCTACCAGTTTCAGCTCCAACTCTAGCCACCTGGTCAATACACGATCACTTGTTACATAGAAAAAAAAAATGCTCCTGAAAGAGATACCAAACCAAAATTTGGGATCAACCGGAGAGTGAAGGACCAGAAATCAAAAGGAGATAATAACTTGGGAGAACTTATAACACTCACTTGTTTTCAACTAGTAAAGTTATTGTGCTGTGGAACTGAGTAAAAGCAACAATAAAAAACACCAAACTAGAACCAGGAACTAATTTCACAATTTAATGGACCATATCTAAGTCAAGCTAAAGCATGAACATAAAAGTTAACCAAGCACATGTGGGGCAGGTTAGTTGCCAAAAAATATAAGTTTAAAATACAATAACACAAAGAACTTCATTAACTGGATTCAGCACAAAGGCACATGTGAGATGACGCATAGGTGTGTCCTTGATCTCATTATATAAAGTTTGCCAATAAACTGAAAAAAGATTAGCCTAAATTTGATCAATCGGTCACTGATGTTTATTGTTTTCTTATGCAAGTTACTGACAATATCAGAACCCCACAGCTCCCTTATCCGTATAGGAAACAAGCGCATCAAAAGAACTAATCGTTACAAATGGTAGCCCAATCACTCCTAGCACATGAATATCTCATAGCAGCAAGAAATATACAATAAGAAAATTCCAGCAGTAAAAGATACTTACATTTCAGGCCCTTCTTCTCCATTCTCTGCAATCTTGGGCACCTTATTCATTCCCGTCTTAAATGACGCATTGCCCCTTCCACCTCTCCCTCCTGGTAACAGCATTGCCCTCTGCCCCGGATGCAACATCTCAAATAGCACATCCCCACTAGTCTCCCTCACAACAGTCCCTGGAGGCACCTTAACCACCACATTCTCACCCTTTGCCCCATTCTTCTGCCGTCCCTGCCCATGCCCTCCCCTCCCAGCCCGAAAATGTACACTCTTCCTGAATGGCAACAATGAATTCATAGCTCCATCAACCTCTAAATACACATTTCCTCCTCTACCACCATCCCCACCTGATGGCCCCCCTAATGGAACAAACTTCTCCCTCCTAAACGCCACCACCCCATTTCCCCCATCCCCTGCTTTTACATATACTTTTGCCCCATCAAAACATCTCATCACCGCGGGTACCCCCTTCTCTTTCTCTTTATTTCCCTCTTCTTCTTCAACTCCTTCACTCCCAAATGACATCAAATCTTCTTGTTCATCAAAATCCTCATCGTCGTCATCATCATTCTCATCATCAGAACCCACTTCATAAAGTTCAAATCTTCCATAATCAAATCCCATTTTCTTGCCACTCCTCTCACTATATTCCTCGTCATCTTCATCAGAATCGCCATTCACCTCATAATCCTCATAACCAATATGAAAATTTTCAGTGATTTCATTTCTCGAATCAAACCCATATTTTTCTCCAAGCTTTTCATCAAACTTCTTTGCGGGTTTAGAATCAGAAAGCTTGATAACTTCAGTAAGCGATTGTGAAGCTAAATCGTCGAAGCCGAAGTCATCTTTGGGAGGCAAGCGGGTGAAGCTGGTAGCATCTCCTCCTTCAACGCCCGAGTAGAGGGACGGCCGGGGCAGATAGTTTCGGGATTTTAGCTTCCGGGTTTTCGGGCTACCCGTAGAGACACGCTGTTTGTTTGAATTGTGTCTGGGACGAGACGAGGAGAGTGGTCTGAAATGCAAAGTGGTTGCAGAAAATACAGATGAAAACGCCATAAAAAGGATATTTTGGGCTTTGCTGTGAGAGAAAAATTGCAGAGGCGTTCTCGACGGAGAGGACAACTAATGACCTCAGAAATTTGCATTCTTTATCGTCAAATTACACTCAAATTAATCGATTTTTTTTATCTGTTTTCTTTCAGTTCAACTGCATAACGGAAAAAGAATAAATCCCCTTATTGCTTTTATGGAGTTTGTAGAGATTTTTCCAGTATATGTCCTTAAAGTCAGATTTTCGGAACATTGGGGGTATATTTGTATATTGGCAAAATTTTGGGGGTCCTCGACCCAAATAAAATCCTCGACGAGCCGTGATTTCAAAAAGAAGAGCGCTTCACTTCACCTCTCAAACTTTCACGCACGGAATACAGCGCTGCTACTGTTCGATGGACGTTCCGAAAGACCAAATCTCTACTCTTCTGGATCATGGCCTCTACACTTCCGCTCAGATTCTGGTAAAGTTCTCGTTAATTGTTCAACTGATCCCAATTTTGAGCTATTTTTATTGTTTTGCTATTTTTTTGGTAATTATTAGCTTACGGAAATGTAATGTGAAGTTCTTTTCCTTAAACTAGGGTAGTTTTGCTGTTTCATCAACCCCCATAAATCGGGAGCCTAGTCCCCATCTTAAAGCAGAGAGCTTGGTTGGTATTCTTACGATTTTTTTTTGGTTGATTTTTGAACTGTCAGTGCATTTGTATTGATAACCATTGACTGGTGGCAGGTTCTATTTGGAGATTCATTATTTCGAGAAAAAGAGCATCGAAGAGCAATTGTAAGATTGTTGGACACTTTGCATAAAGCATCCCAATATGCAGTATATTTGTGCTAGAAACAAAAGTTCAACATCGCTGAGTGATATGAATACTGGACTCTTTTTTTTATTCCCTCTTTCCATTTCATGACATTGTTATTGTAAATGTACTCGTTCTGGAGACTGGATATAAATTTGTAAATGACATTCCCCTCATGTTTGTAATTTATAAGCCTAACAGCTGTTTGACTTGGAATTGAAGTTGATGAGAACTCAGTATAGATTTGAATCTTTCGTTCCTAATTTCAGTTCTAAGGCTTCAGTTACAATTTAAGTTATTTGATGGAATTGGACTCGATGAAAAATCAGCATAGGTTTTAATGGCTGGATTCCTGAGGTTTCAATTCCCACTTGAGTCATTTAATGCTACCAAGTAGATAACGTGCACAAATGTAGAGTGAGCTGTTGGACCTCCAAAAGGTTGATTACAACTTCATGGTTTGGAAATCTGGCATTGCACATCACATCTGGGCACTATTTACTTGGTTAGCTTCATCTATGATGCCTAAAACTTGCATGAGAATGTGTGTTTGCACCCTGTGTTTTCTGCTTCTTTGTTTCTCAAGTTTTTGTTATTACAATAGAGGAAATGCTAATTGTTAGGTTATTTATTATTATTTCCATTATTATTGTTGTTGTTGTAGTATTTTACCTTCTCTGAGTTTATTGCTTCCTTGAACAGCAAATGTATAAACAAGCAATGCAATACCATAAAATGCTACCAAAACAAAATTTGGCGACACCCCCAACAACTAGAAGCTCATTGTCGTCTTCCAATAGGTCTTCTTCTCCAAATTCTTTCAACACTTCAGCAATAAATGAATATGAGGTAATACAGTACACATTTGCATACCTTTTTTTGATGTTTTCAAAAATTTTGAATAGCTATTTGTCTTTCCTTTGGTACTGTTAATACAGGTGAAATTCAAAATTGCAATGTGTCACAGCTCACTTGGTGAGCATAGAGCTGCTCTTGCTGAGGTTTGTAATTAAATTTTTTTTTTTTTTTTAGGGGGTGGGGGTGGGGGAGGGTAAGGGGAGAGGCAACAAGTTTGGGGGCACATTGATATTTTTTCTTGAATATTTTTCTTTTTCTTATATTGATGCTGTATTACAACTGCATCTGGTTTCGGCATCTATCTTAGTTGAATACCTTGCAACTTTAGCCAAAATGAATTATCTGTAGTAGCCAAAGAGTTGATGTCATGCTGTATGTGTTTAACAGATGGAGGGAATTCCAAGCAAGTCAAGGAATCTAGAGATGAATATTATGATGGCAAAGCTTTACCGAAATTCTAGGCATACTCGAGCTGCAATTGGGTGTTATAAGGACTGTTTGAGGTCTGTTATCTACATAGTCAATGAAAGAATTACATAAGCTTTTAGCATCTTGAGTTGGCTTCCCCACCTTATAAGTCATCTATATGATTATGATTTTTTCTGACTATAGGACAAAAACAGTGGTGAAGTAGAAGAATTCTAGAGTAGTTTGTTGCTAGTAATGTGTTTTATCTCAGTGCATAAGTAAAATTTTCTTGCATTGACGGATGACCTTGGAAGCCACTTCTGGTCAACCAATAAATATCTTATGAAAATTGATGCTTCTTTGGGTTTATAATCAATACATTATTATTATTTTTTGGTTCGTGGGCATAAGTTACTGTTGCATCAAATTTTGAACTCGGTGGATACTTGCAACTTGCAAGGTTCAGCTTCATTTTTCTCTTGGATAATGTGACAATTATCTCTCTTTCCTTCTGTATGTACGTTCAGTCATGCATATCTCTGTAGAATATATTGAATTTGATAAATGACATTGATATTTTTATCCTTCTTGTTGGCAGGAATTGCCCGTACATAATTGAGGCTATTATAGCCTTGGCTGAGTTGGGTGTTTCTGCTAAGGAAATTATGTCATTGTTTCCTCAGGTTTGTTTGTTAGATTTTAGCTGTATATGTCTGATTCCCATTTATTATTGTTCCTTCTTTCTTGAATTCAACTGTATCCAGTTTGAGTGGAAATGCTGGTGCTTGGTAAACATTTGATGCATTGATATCAGCCAAATTTTCTCTGCTTCAAAATGAGTATAATGAATTACAGTGATCCACAAGCCAGCTCGGATACAGGGGTTGAACTATAGTCCTTTGTGTTCTGATGATTTCTTATTTTTTCATTTATAAAATGTATTTTTTAACTTTTTGTCTTTGCTTGGCTGTTCATTCAAAGAATTTAGGAATAATATTTATCATGCATATGTATTACATAAATCACATCATGTCGGTCCATTGCCTTCTCCTTGTCAAGGTTCCATGCATATTAACTATAAACCCAACTACTTTATTAGTCAATACTGACTTGCCAACAGAGCTGGAATTCCAGAATTTTCAGCAAAAGATTCTTTTAAGTGATATCAACTAGTAAAACTCCATTACTCTCCAAACTGTTCCACTATCTTATTTATTTTACTCATATATTTATATCAAGGGCATCTGTGAGTGGCCATTTACATGATATTGCCTTGATTATTTCTTGAGATGTTTTTTCTTGATAAATGTATTTAATACATCAGTTGGTTCATTAACTAAGCTGCTGGGCTTCTTTTTCATTATTCTTTCTTAAACCACAAACTGTCAATTATTTACTCTCCTATTTGTTTATTGATTGCCAGACTCCAAACAGAAGTGGTAGACCTCCCTCCGATCATTGCGATTCAAGTCGTTGGTTGCAGGTAAGCTGTCTAAGAGCTATAATTACTTTTTCTACTTTGGATGCATATTTATGATACCTTAGTCTGGTTTATTATACCATAGCTTTTGCTTCCATGACAATTTTCCATCACATGCCATTGAATTGTCTTCTCTACGACAGGTATAATTAGTGTAAATGCAGTGTTAGATAGTACTTACTTCAGAAATGCAAATAGTATATTCAATTCTGTGACATATTAATTTCATTGCATATCCTGATGATCGCATAGGAACTTGATTGATCAAACCAAAAATTAATTTCATCTCATAAAGAACTGCTCATGTCCTTAAGTGATAGAGTTTGCAAGAATTATTAATAAGTATATTTTATCTTAAAAGCAAAGAAATGTGTGGTTCTCAACTTTCAATTATCTTGTAAAAGCTACATTTTGTTAATATGTTTGCTTATATATTGAACTTTTTGCTGTCATATACTTGGTCTATGCTGATGTTGCTTCCATGCGTGGGCAGAAGCATTGGGATAAACTGATATATACATCACACTTACATTCCCTGAGTCATTCATGTTCAATTTGGTTGATTTTTGTTATGATAGCATTGGAAGTTTACTTTCATGATGTCAAAGATCCTGCAGGAACTACCCCTGGAATGGTTTATTCCTATGCATTGTAGAACTTTGCATTCTTCAACCACAATATTAATGCTTGGTGTGGTAGTCCTAGACACTTTTATGATCTTGTTTGCTATTTTATCAAGATCTGCTATGCACTTACAGTTTGCAACTTTTAGCCTAGATCTAGATATTGTTTCTTTGGCTTAAAAACAGCTTCTTCTCAAAACTGGTTTATCTTGCTATGATTACCCCTACTAAGTGAATTTCTTGTCTGCACTACAATAGTCATGTGATCTCTTTCTGCAATGCAGACTTATGTTGAAGCTCAGTGTTGCATTGCTTCAAACGATTACAAAGGTCAGGCTATGGCTAAAGAATTTTTTTTTCTAATTTCCTTTTCTTTCCCAATCTAAATTTTATAGTTGAATGTCTCTTCTATGTGCACAAGGCTATATTGCGACATGCATGAAGGCCGCATCTCTCTGTCTCTGTCTCTCTCTCTACATATATATATATATATATATATGTATCTTGGTGGATGTGGCCTTTGTTCTGAGTAATCCATTCTGCTTCACCGGATTCCATTGCAAATTTCATTATTTGTTCAAATTATTTAATTTTATTTACTTAGGCACTTTCTATGGAATCCACTATGCTACTCCATTAAAACTTCCGCAATTACATAATTGCATTGGTTTTACCATTGCCATTTTTCCACACAATCACTGGATGTGTTGTAGTTTTGCCAAAATCAAAACGTGCAGTCTTAATGGTTGATTCCACCAACTCTCTCTCTCTCTCTCATTGTTATGCAATTCACCAAAACTACACACCTATTTTAGCCACGAAAAATGAAAGCAAACATTCCCAACTTGTCTTATTATTCCGCATGTCTTTGCACTTTAGCTCCCAGGAAGAAACTGTTGTGAATCACAATTGTTTTTGCTTTTGCCATTGTTGTTTATTTATCTATCTGTTTTGCGTGGTTAGCAGGTGGGCTAGAACTATTCTCAGAACTTCTACAGCGATTTCCTAACAACACCCACATATTGCTTGAAATGGCCAAGGTCTGTAATATCGCATTCAATGAGTCCTGACATTTTAAATCTGTGCTCGTTATTTCTTCGTCTTTCAGTAATTTTAGATGCATATATGTATTAGATCCTTGTCAAATGATCCTTTAGGCTGTCCATAGCTTTTAAATGAAATCTTGAACACTGTGTCTGCTATGTAATGGATTTATAAGACTTGCAAAGTTAATAGTTTCATGAGGAGTATAGTCTATGTTTTATACCCGCATGATGGTTCTTGCATACTTCGATGATTCAAATCAGCCAGCATCTTGGAAGGTTCTTGCTTATCCACACATCAGTAACTTAATCTATTTATTGTATTAAGAATTGTCAATAGTGGGCTGTTGAGTTTTGCAAAGGTAAATAATGCCAATCTATACTTTTCTACTCTTATTGTTAAAAAATTGATTCTAGATAATCAGAGAACTATTGGTACCTTTGGATCTTATTAATTTATTGAACTTTCTTGTTTAAAGAAATGCATCTCTTAATTGCTTATGTGGGGGGAAAAGATACCCTTTTCAGGATAGCTTTTATTTCAGCTTCAGATGCCTCTTCCTATTTTCTAATTGTGGTAGTCATATAGCCTGCTGCAGTGCTGGCACTTTTTCTCCCTAATGTTATGCTAACATCTTTTCCTTAAGGTTAAAGCTATCATTGGGAAAAATGATGAAGCCATTCTGGATTTTGAAAAGGTAAGTAGTACACTTGAATTCAAGCAATAACATTCTTTCTTTCTTTGTTCTTTTTTTTGAAAATTCTTGGAAACTTTTTTAATTTGCTATGGCCTTTTGTTTTCTACCCGTTCACACACCCTCCCAAAGATTTGAACCTAAAACCTCATGGTTGAGATAATGCGTATCAAACCATTGGGTTGCCCCTTAACATTCTTGTTAACTTACAGTAAACTTAGGAACTGACATCTGCAGGTTCGATCAATTGATCCACATGTGGTTACTTATATGGATGAGTATGCAATGCTTCTAAAGCTCAAGTCTGACCATTTTAAGTTAAATAAGTTAGTCCATGACTTGTTGAACATTGATCCCACAAAACCTGAAGTTTTTGTGGCCTTATCTGTGATGTGGGAAAAGAAAGATGAGAGAGGCGCATTATCTTATGCTGAGAAGGTTAGGTTTCTTGTGTTCTTGTTGACTTTATTGCTACAAATGCTTAATAACCCCCATTCATTATTCATTAACAGAGCATCCGCATTGATGAGAGGCATGTAGCTGGTTATCTAATGAAGGTATGCGAATTTTTTTTGAATAAGAGTGGGATGCCATTATCATTCTATTTTGCTCAATGTATCACGTTAGAAGCTCAAGTTATATGTTCGTGACAATGCATAGTTCAGTTTTCCAGTCTTCCAGTTCATTTACTAGTTGGAATTCTCTTGCCTTTTCTCATGATATACAGGGCAATCTTTTCTTGTCAATGAATCGGCCAGAGGCAGCAGTGATTGCATACAGGGGAGCTCAAGAATTAAGGCCTGATCTTCGATCATATCAAGGTATGTTGTGACACAAACTTCAAAGTTTGTGTTGCTTGATATATAGGTGCTGCATAGTTCAACTAAGGCTTGATATGTTGTGACACAATGTATCAAGGTATGTTGCTTTGCCAGAGAATATCTGACTTGTTCTATTTAAGTGAGCTCATGCAACCAGAGCAAGGGCAGTATGGCTGAAACTTCGAAGTATTGCAGGTTTAGTTCGTTCTTATTTGGCCCTTTCCAAGATTAAAGAAGCTTTGTATGCTGCAAGAGAGGCAATGAAGGCAATGCCGCAATCTGCAAAGGCTCTGAAACTAGTTGGAGATGTCCATGCTAGTAGCACCAGTGGCAGGGAAAAGGTAGGCATGATCATTGGGTTCTTAAAATTTTTTTATAATATTAGTTTGGGCCTGAAGTAACTTGCCAGGCTGATTAACGCACTAAAATACATGAAAGGACTTGTAGCAAAGCAAAATATTTATATTAGTTAGATTTGTGTTTATGTTGTCATTTAATTTTCTTCAGAAGGTTTGGCTGGAGTTCTGTCTAAGAAACTTTATAATCCAGCATCTGCAATACTCCTTAAATTCACATAAGCATCTGGAATGGTAGTCTTTTCATCAATTGATTTCTTTATTGCAGGCGAAGAAGTTCTATGAATCAGCCCTTAGGCTGGAACCAGGTTTCCTTGGAGCTGCATTGGCTTTGGCTGAGCTCCATGTTATGGAAGGTCGAAACAGAGATGCAGTTGCCCTCCTGGAGAGGTATTTAAAAGATTGGGCTGACGATTCTTTGCATGTTAAGCTTGCTCAAGTGTTTGCAGCTACGAACATGCTTCAAGATGCCCTTTCACATTATCAGGCAGCATTGAGGTAGGTTCTCTTCTTTGCCCATGTCTTTTGGGGTTATTCATGAAAGGCTTTGATACCATACATTTTGAAACTCAAACTATGAAGTAAAACAACAATGTAAAAGCCAATCTGCGTGCTTTTTGCCACCCCCCCTTTTTTTAACTACCTACAATACATATCATTCCACTTGGTTCTTTTGTACCGGCAATGCATTTTCTTTGCCATTTCAGGATGAACCCCCAAAACGAAGCTGCAAAAAAGGGACTAGAGCGCTTGGAGAAACAAATGAAGGTTTGTGTATTGTTTTCTGCTTTATTGTTGGAAGAGTTTTCCTTGCCATTAGATTACACGTATTGCAGTAGTTTCTGCTGGTTCCGTCAAAAAGGCCCCATGAGTCTCTGGTTGGATACCATGTATGTATATATAGTCTTTACCTGATATTGTGCTCCAGGGAGTTGACCCCGATGCCCCCGAGGAAGACGAGGTTGAAGATGCCGATGCTGATCAGGAAGAGGCTGAACTATTATGATGAAAAATTTAATGAGTTATTAGAATGATTTGGTTTCTTGTGCTCCAAGTCTATTCCCCATGAAAGGGTCGTGGTGGCATAAAAATTGTTTTCATCGAGAAAAATATGTTATTGATGAAAAATATGATATTACAGTGGTGGCATTTCTGCTGCTTCCACTGGCTGCAATGGGCACGCTAGCTAATGAATTCTAGATAGAAGAGTAACCATACAGGGTTCATTCACTTGACAGGTAAAAAAATACACACGCGACTATACATTTGATTGATTTTGCTTAAGCGTACGCAAATTAACAAATATAGAGAAACTCGATAATTTTTTATAGTATTTTAATAAAAGGGAAAATTTAACTAACATTAAATTAATTAAATATAAATTATATATAAAATTAGGTAGCTTATACATATGATTAATCACGGGCAGGCCAATGATCACCTGTCCCATCACCATCCCCACATTTTTATTCAGACAGCATGCGTGTGGGGCGGTCATGAGGTATTTATAGATTAAAGATTGTATTTTTAGCGGTTACTAACATTTGAGGACGACTTGCGGTGCAAACTATCAAAATAGTCACGGCTGATGCTGCTTTTATGTCGTCAGGCTACAGATACTAGGAGTTCCATGTAAGAACAGTGTCAAAGGTCGTAGTATATACACACCGTTGAGAAGGCTTGTCCTGCCCGCAGCGTGTGACAAACCACGAGCATGATCCTATATGAGCCACAAATTACAATAAGAAATGAAGGGAACCCATGCCCACATGCATATACGCTATAGATATGGTTGTGAATAGAATCCTTCTACGCGCTAAACATGGAATGGCTTCCGAGGCGTTGGAGCTCGAGTCTCCAACGACTGTAGTCTCTGTTTCAGATGGAAAACCTCAACCTGCAGATTGATAAGAGGGCAGGAAAAGAGATAAAAACAAAAAGAAACCAGTGAAACGACAATCCAGTCGAAGATAACATTAGCAGGATTTAGTGTCAATCGATGTTTCCTTAGTCACTACGAAGACCTTAAGATGCCATTGTCATTCAAATGAGTATTACCTGCAACTGAAATGCTCTTGATCGCTCTCCAACAAGGACTCCTCTAGTCGAATGAAGTTCCTGCAATAAAAGGCAACGAGAAATTAATAAACAATTGTGAGTTATTGAGGGGCAGAGCATAATGTAATGGTACCTTCTGGGTGTCATCCAAAACAGCCTTGAGGAAAGCCACATCATGCTCTAACCGTACGTTGTCAGAATGGACAATGTTGGAGAGGCTGTTGGCCTCCTCCTGTGCCAACTCAACACTGCCTAGCTTCTCTTTAAGCAACTCCATTTCTTTTGCCGTCTCCCCCAATTTTTTCTCCATTTCCTGTCTATTTTTGATAGCAGATGACAAATTTTTTTCTGCAGCGTCACGAGTAGCTAATGCAGTTGCCAACTGCCCTTCCAGAATCCCGTTCTTTCTTAAAAGGGTAGCTAACTTTGCTTCATATATCTGACAGACACCTGATGGAGCTGTTACTCTTGATTTACCATCAGTGTCATGAAACAAAGGATCTTCACTTTCTGAATACATGTTTCCAGTTCCCCCTTTATTGAGGTTCAAGTTATCGTATTCGGCTACACAAGATGTTTCCTCTGCACTTTTATCTCCACTGTCACTTACCCCAACACCAGAATTGAGTGTCTTGTTTTGATCCATCATCTGACAATGATATCATACATCTTTTTTTTTAAATTGTCCAAAGTAGTATTTCAAAGTAGACACAGCCCTAAATTTCATGTTGAGACATTTTTTACCAAGCTGAAGTTCCCCAAAGTTAACACAAAGTGAGCGGCAAAAAGACAACACATACATTGCGCCACATGCTGCTGTGCACTCATTACAAGCCAGCCACTCATCACCATAAGTAAATTAAATTTAAGCCAAGCCAGCCACTCATTACAAGATTTGAGCTACAGGAGAATCTTTACCTCAAACTAGTTCCTACTATCCTTGGCTATCCTAAATCCTGATATCCCATTAAGATCAAGGAAGCCTTTCTTCCAGTAGATAACCATTGAAGCAATGAATACAAAAGCCACAGGAGGGGACAAATATAAAATCACAAGGTCATCCCATTCCCATCAACCCGAGCATTGCAAGAAGAAATATAGATGGGAAAATCACAAAGAGAGTTTTAGCTCACCCGGAATGAATGCTTATCTTCTGAACTCTTTGTTGTGGTCACATCAGCATTCTCCTCCTCATTATAAAATTGTTTGCGGAGGGAGACATTACCAGGAGCAGAGTTTGGGTATACAAGTAAAGACTCTGATAATGATTTTCGACCAGATCCGTGTTGTTCAACTGCAGATGCTAAATTAAGTCTTGTGACAGAATCAAAATGACTATTAAGGGACGTGTTATTGCCTGGTTGAGTGGGTAACCCTATTGATGATGAACCATTCTCAGAAAGCAAGGTTCCGGCAACTTTACTCAAAGTTGATCTTCGACCCATTAATGATTCAACTTTTTCGATGATAAGTACCTCGACCTATTATAAAAACATAATACGGATCAACATCTATAAACAACTAATTCAAATACTAATAAGAAACATACATTCAACTTCCAGCACCTGGTTTGATGGATCTTTCTTGGTGCCACCAAATGCAACAAGAAAATCCCTTTCCTTATGTTGCACAAGAACGAGGCTAAAACCCTGGAGCCAAAAGGAAAATTGAGGCATGGGTCCCCAATCAGTTAAATGAAAACCAGAAAGGAAGCACAAGAAGTGAGACAAATTAACAGATACAAGTGATGCAATGTAGTTTAATCAAGGGCACACTTGAGAAAACAACTGAATGAATTCAATAATACAGATTGAAGAAATTGTTATCCGAATTCATTCAAACAATTTACACCCAATCTCCTAATGACATTATGTCAATAAAAAATACAAACCGGCCATGGCAACATTTCCTTAAATGCACCAAGCTGCATCAATCTGAATAAAAAACAAGTGAATTTTCTAACCCCCTGGAAGTTCTGTAACGGCAACTCAATGAGAGTTTTGCTCATTGATCATTCTGGTATTGTCTTCCATTCACAACTTGCTTTGTAAGCATTCACTCAAAAACCAGGGGACCTCTAACCAGATTAGGCTCCTCTATTATTGAAGGGGTATAACAGTGGCAAGGACCAAACACATGCCATCACATGACAGAGTACTGAGTGAGTGACATAAATGAACGTCAAACAAACAATAACATAGTCACATCAGTGCTTTCAAGTTGCATTCATGAGGGCACAGAAGAAATTTAGAGTCAAACCTTGCTTGTGGTGATAGAAGATGGAGGTGATGCAACAGCAATAGACCATTCAAATTTCATAACATCAAATATCAAGCTCTCTGCAGGTCCTGTAACAGGGAAAAATTGGAAGATATGTTTGAATGGCTTTATTGACTTGTGCTGACAAATTATTTACTTTTGAACAGGAGGAAACACTTTAAAAATTCGAGGCAACTTTGAATTAATAATCCTCAGATCCAAGCAGACGCACAATATCATCAGAATTTCAGGCAGACACTGGTATAAAGGACCAAGAACAGTGACAATGCATCAAATTATGTAAAGCAGTGAGTTGTTTGCTATACGTTTTTTCTTGCTGCCGCCACCCGTAATATGCCATTTTGTTCCGCAAAGTGCTCCACAACAACCAGATCTGGGAGATGGATGAAAACCTCGTACTTTAATTCTTGACCATACCATCTGAAAAGAATCAATTTACCCGAGTTATAGACTTAAAGACTTCCTGTGATGATATTCTGCACATGGTATAATATAACAATTCAATAAATTCAAAATATGTCAGATAGGGCAGAGGATTCACAAACCGCCTCAAAGTCAAGTGAGTATAAGTCATTCAGGGTCCTAGATTTCGACGTCCCACCAAAAACAAAAAGCATTTTGTCATTATAAAGGCAAGCAATATGATTTGATCTTGGGGATGGTCTTGGTCCTCTGCACATAAGAAAAACTCCATTCATATATCTGAATCAAGTGCAGAAGCTTTCTGAGAATATGTGAAATCAGGAAGAACATGATGTCAAGAATCATATTTACTGTCAGGAAACAGGTGTTGACCAGGGGCAGAAGAAAGCTTATGAAATATTTCAACAGTGATTTCTGACGATGCCTTACGTGCAATGGAGAGGAAGCCAGGTTAGGGATTTCAGATCAAACATATGCAGATCATTGAGTTTCCTCCTTTTAGTATTTTCACCTCCAAATAGTATTAGAACAGAATTTGCCCTAACAACTGTATGACCACTACGTGCAATCTGCAATTCGTATTTGCTTGAGTTAGCACCATGTATTTCTATTAATACTTTTCACTAATGATACGTTGGGTCTAATGCTTAATTGAAGAAAAATGAAAGGAAATGCAAAATATGTCCGAAATGTAATATAACTGAACGTTACCAAAAAAAAAAAAAGAATTTGTTAAAAACTTAATAAAATCAGATCTTATGAAACAGAAAAGAAGTTATATTTTAACAAACAGTTTACAATCATATTTTTACAAGCCTTTTCTTTGTATTCTCTTTTAAAACCAAACAAAATAACTGTTAGTTCATTGGTCAAACATGCTCTTACTGGAATCAGTTCGTCATGAAAACTTCAGAAAGAAAGTGCACAATAAGCAACTCATATATCATATTTTATCTTGTCCAAGAAACACCAGATTTTATTTGTTTGCAGGATGCATGTAACTGCTATTTTTGCATTATCCAAGATAACACGTGTAGTAGAGATTTTTGGCTCACACTTAGGTCAGATGCAAGCCAAGTTTAATGGAAGCATAAGATCATGCCTTGAGAATGAGCATGGACTTATTATTGTTAAGAGTTCTACATTATGAAGGAAACTACCGGAATTTCACCCTTAGCTTCAATAAGTGACCAACATTCTGATTCCATATCAAATGCCCAGACTGCATGACAAAAGGACAAATGCATTAGGCATGTGATATATCATGTTGAGATCAGATGACAACGAAAGAAGTTATAATTTCAGCAGACAAAAAAGGGCAACCTGACACTCGGTCACTTGCTGGTTCGGTTTTCCCACCAACAAGGAGCACCTTCTTCCCCCAAGGGATCTAGGAAATGACAAGAATGACTCAATAAAGACCAGGTTTCAACTATGTAACAACTTTTAAATGATGTGAAATCTAAGGTAAACAAGAAGAATAAGCAACAAACTTCATAACATCTAACACAGCTGCATGATTCTTTGTTCATGCTGAAAAAGGAAATCCAGAAAAGATACATGCCATTGTAATATTGCTGGAAAAGTTGTTATACCAAAGTGTGACCTTTGCAAGCTGGAATTTTTAGCGGAAGACTAGTTGGTGAAAGGTAAAGCTTTGATGAAGCCGTAGACCAGGAAAAACTATCAAAATTGAGTACCTGAAAAAATATTAAGTAAATAAGAAATTTTCTACTACCATAATACATAGTTATGCTGCAAAAGTTATATAATCAATGAATTAACTGAAAAAATATAATATTTAAATTATTCATTTTCTCTACATCATCATGATGAAAAGAGATAATCAGTAAATCGACCAACAATAAAATGATAGCTAGGAAAATACAAAAAAAAGAGAAATAAAGGGGTTAAAAAAACCTAAATCGTCATGATACCTGCACATCTTCAAGTAATCCACTCGCAGACTCGCCCCCAACTACCACCATCTTGTTCCCTACTACTGCTGCTGCATGCTATTCATAGTATATTCAAAGTTTTAAATATTTAAACTAGAGAAGACATCTGTCATAGCTTTTCAATTTCAATATTACATTTAAAAGGTAGGGCCTGAACATTTTACATTGGAGCGAGGTGTAGGCTTCTCTCCACTTATTGAAAGCACCATCCAATTCTCTGAGCTGCCAGAAGTGCAGTTGCTAAGCTCTGGTGCATTGGATGATGATTGGAAATTAAGTTCATCTGCTTCATTACTTGCTGCTGCAGCACCTTCCCCCTGCCAAAGTAGAAGACCATAATAAGCAGTAATATTGACTGGACATTATGCAAAGTTAAATTCAAACCTTACATTTGAACTGTTAAATCGTTTAGTGTGCCTTATAGGACTTCTAGTTCCCTGAGCAGAGTCCGAGAGTTGAACTTTTAATCTGACAGAAACACAAAAAACTATGAAAAGCTATTCAAAACATGCATTACTTTTTATAGAATATAAAATTTTTTAAACCACAAATCAAGCTAAAAATAATGATATACCAGAAAGAACAATTTAGGCAAAAATAATAAACATGATTTTGACATGCTGCAATTTGAAGTCAGTTTTGGTTAGTGTAATCAAGATTAAAATTTTTACAAAGGCATGAGGGTAGAAGAATGCCCTTCATTACACCATAGGTGGCTAAACATTCGTGCTATTCATCTTGTGGGGTTGACAGGAAATGATAGGTTGTTTGATCATTTTCTGCCGTTTTAATCAAGAATGAAGACTGATGAATCATTAACTCTAATGTGGATATGAATCATTAACTCTAATGCAGATATACATCCAAAGGAATGAATCGTGACCAGAAACTTCTAAACGATCAGCTTTAACTTTCTTTCTTTATCCTTACTATTCATTCTTTATGTTCTTAATAAAGTTAGACAAAGATGAGATCTCGGCAAGTCTTTCATGACGCTCTAATAGACCATGGACTAATATATCCGGCATCTATATCTCTAGCAAAGATAATCAGTAGCTCTCATTCCTTCTCATTCAGTGGCATCGAGGAAGAAAGTGGCTATCATAGTCACAATATTTCCATCGCTATTGTCAATTCAGCTGACATTTCAACATGTGAGCATACTTTTCAATATGAAAGCATAATTCTAATGTCTGAATTTGCATTGACCAATCAAGCATCATAACATTGACATAGCTCTCAAACCTTCATAGACACACTATTAACTCTTCATCCCAACATAAATACACACAGAATATGGCCCAACATATTCTCTTTCACGAAAAGGAAATTATAGAGGTGAAGACATGGATAACGAGAAAATATGAAGGATAGTTGTTTGAGTAACTAAAACACAAAAATATCTCGTGTCGAAAAATTAGATCCAAACATACCAATTCAGCCAATTATCTTTACACAGGATAGAAACACATAAATCCAAGAGTACAAAACCAAATGAAAACACATTCACACACGGACTGGCACCATAGAACAAAATGCCGACACGTTACCTTCCAAGCTTCATCCTCCGCCTCGAAAAACCAAACATGTTATCGAAATCCCAAACCTTCACCGGCAAAATAGTGATGATCAGACCTTCAAAAAGAAAACCAAACCAAAACAAACCACATCATTGCAGAAACTTCTTAGAGCATTTCCAAACTAGCAAATGCATCCTCCGAACAAAGTTTGTTTAGAGATAAATAAACACACACCTTAGAAACGTTATCCAACCCTGAGCTAGGGCTTGAGCACGACGAAAATGTACGAAAGCTTGGCCTTTGGGATTCTCTATCCTCCAAAGTAAATACTCGAAGTTCACATGCCAACGTACGGCGTCATCTTGGGATGTGTAGCTACCGAAGCTGTAAGCATAGGCAATGGTATTTTACACTTGCATTAATTACTTATCGACGGAAGACAGACAGCAGGGGTGCGTAAGTTAGAGTGCTGTCTGTTTCGGTGACGTGTATCACGTGTGTTTCTCGGGGGCTGTTTGGGCGTAGAGTTAAAATGCGCCCCGGGAGGAGCTGGTCGGACGTAGACCTGCAGGACTTGATCGCGTGCGGTTCCATTTGGTACAGTTGGGCGCAATCCTTAATTTTTCTTTTCCTTTGAGTCGTATATTTTTTAATATATAATGAAATGTCGATTAGGGTACCCACATTATCATGGGTGATTTCTCAATTTTATTTCATGCTTATATAAGTCATGATTAATTATTATGAATAAATACAACGTTGAGTGGCGAAAATTGGAGAAATTGGAGGGAAGAGACCGGCGACAGAGATATGTCCGTTGTCTGATTACTAGTCTGAAGGGAGAGAGCGGGGCATTTAATGTGAGGGACGTGTGGTGGGCCAGATGGGGCCCACTTAACTTCTTGAAAATTGTGCTTGGGCTGAAGCCCTGTGTCTCGGAGAACGGGTCAACATCAACCTTGGATAAATCCAAATTTTGGATATTGGGCTGGGTCTATGTGACATAGACCGGACAATTTTTCGTTGGGCCGTCCGGACAGCAGCCCAGATTACTATTGTGACATCAGTGTTGGGGTTTCTTCGTCGTTTAACCTAAAAAGTTTTTCTATTTTCTCAAAATGTCCCTATTTTAAAATTATTTACAAAATTAACCCAATTTTTTCAATTCAAAATCATAAAATTAGTTAAAAAATATATATATATATATATAAAGAATTTTGTGATTTTGAATCACAAAATTGAATGCTTTTTTTATCGAGCATGCACCTCCCTCCTCCAATTTTAGCCTCTGTCGCTCCTTCCTCTTGCACTAACACCATCACTTTCAATATTCTCTTCACTCTACAACAGCAGCAATCCCTCTCCTCTCTTCAATCATTGGTCGACATTCAATGATGATCTTCCTTTTTTATTTCAAATAAATTAATGTTCTTCGTATCCATGTTTGATATAAAGTTTAATTTTTATAGTTAAGATCTTTAATTTTATTTATATTTTTAGATTATATGTTTTAGACTGTGTTCGGTGTGTAAGTGTCTGGGTATTATTTGATAAGCTTTCTTGTACACTATTTTTAGATTAAATTAAGGACCTATTTGGTTGTCTTATGATTTAAATTTGTGTTTAGTTAAAATAAGTTATCTTCTAATTGATTAAATTTACTATTTAAAGTTGTATTTGGTTTGATATCAATTTAAATTTTTAGATTTGTATAGAGTAAATGTTTGGTTTGAAATTTAATTTACCTTTTCAAATTAGATTTAAGTCCGTATTTGGTAAACAACTTTCAAATTTTCAAAATTTCAAATTTATATTCTAAAGTATGTACATAATTTTTATTATATAACATACTTTTAAATTTTTTTTATATGTTTATATTTTTTGGTATTTTTGAAATATTGTTATATTCGTACATGCTGAATATATGAATATGCTATTTTAATGAAGAAATGTACTTGAATTAATTTAACAATTTCATAATTTTACTTTATTATTTCTCTCTTGTATTTGAATTAATCAAAAATTTATTTTATATTTGATAGTTTGATATGTTTATGTGTGTATACTTAACAAAAGTTATATATGCTTTGTAATTTATTTTAATAATTTTAAAATATATTTAATTAAATATATAACAAATAATTATAGTTTATTTTAATTATCTATTTACATATTATATACTATATGTTAGAGTGTAACAAATTTATATGAGTTGAATGTGGACATGCAGTGCTTGGTTGGTTTTAAGATTTAAGGCCGGGTTTGCTTTTTAGACTCAAGTAGTGTTTGGTTGGTTTGATCTAAGACAACATTTGAGTTAAAATTTATAAGATATATACACAATTTTTGTTATATAATATATAGACATATTTGTTGATTATGTATGTATGATTTTTGCTATATATAGAAGTATTATCATATTTATATATGTTGAATATGTGAATATGCTGCTTTTTGAATTTTTTTTGTATTTTTCGCTATTTGATATGTATGTTTAAATTAATCAAAATTTTAGTGGACTGGCTTACTATTTGATATGCATGATGTTTAATATGTTTGAATTAATCAGAAATTTATTTTTTATTATATAATTTTCATATGTTTGTGTGTATTTTTCATAAAAATTACATATGCTTTGTACTTTATTTTAACAATTTAAAAAAAATCTAATATATAAAAAGCATTTAGATGTTATTTTAAATATCTATTTACGTATTACATATTATTTTATAACAATCAAATCATCTTAAAAATTGATTTACCTTCAAAAAATGTTATTAATAAATTTGTTTGAGTAAGTACGATGTATATAATGAATACATGGAGTTTATTTTTTAAAAAATATATATATATATATATAAGTTTTATAACAATTAAATTATCTATTGAATAGTCAACTTAATTAGAAGTATAATTAATAATTTAGTGGACTGCTTTATTCTTTGATATGTATGTATAAATTAATCAAAAATTTGTTTTTCATTATATAATATTGTATGTATATGTGTACTTTTTCATAAAAATTATGTATGTCTTGTACTTTATTTTAACAATGTAAAAATATTTTTAATCTAATATATAAAAACTATTTAAAGGTTATTTTAAATATCTATTTACGTATTGCATATTTTTTATAACAATCAAATTATCTTGAAAATTAGATTTATCTTCAAAGAAATGTTATTAATAAAATTTATTTGAGTTAGCATGATGTGTATAATGAATACATGAAGTTTATTTTAAAGATATATATAAGTTTTATATATCATTTTATAACAATTAAATTATCAATTGAATAGTTTGACTTAATTAGAAGTATAATTAATAATTTAATAGTTTAGTTACGTAATTGGATAATCTAAGAAGTTATTAATATTTTTTTTTATAACTTGTTTTTATAAAGATAAGTCGATTGGTGAAGATTATGTGCAAATCGTGTTTTATTGGGCTGGTATTATTTTGCGAGATATGAATTTTGTTAGATACTACCACGAGCCACGCGCATTAAATATTATCTCCAGTGACACGAACTTAATGCAATTTTTCACAAGATTGTACCAATTGACTTGTGTTGATAGTAATGTGTTTTAATTGAGAGTTTACATACCATTTGTGTTGAGCCATGACACAGACATAATAGAGCCATTGTAATTCAACTAAACACCAATGACAATCTGCATTTCTTTATAAACCCCATTAATAGATTCTATTTTCTAGAGTTATATTTAAAGTTTAATGAACCTTATATCCTCTAGCAGATCATGATTTCTATTTGTGACCCATAAATGAGCAGTTGAGTGAACTACCTCAAGTCGTAGAAGGTTTGGCATAGATAGGGGTTCACGAAAGTCCAAAAGAGCACAATTTTGATAAGCGACCTTCGCATGTGGCTTCGTAGTTGGATGATGCGTTGGATGAAGAGGATGACCTGGAGACAGAACCGTATGATAATATGTTAGGGGCAAATAATAATAGTTTTGGACAAAATTGGAGTGCCACAAATACGTTGCTAGATGATGACATATAGGAAGATAATGGCAAGGGACTTGCACATATGAATACTATAGGCACAAGAATGAATTAGTCAAAGGTATGTCAGGACATCTATTCAACCTTTATTTGGTCAAATTTAAGTTCAGGACAACCTATATACCCATCCATTGAGTTCTTGCAAACTATTTCTCATGGCTGCGACTATGATAATCAGGATATTCTTCCTATCACATGTGGCCGATTTTATAAGGAAGATAGTGAATTGCTCTTGGGTATAAGCTTTAGTGATAAAAATCACGTAATTTCTACCATTAAAGAATACTCATTCAGCGTTATACAATATAAATATAAAGTAGTAAAGAGTACACCAATTCTTTGAAAAGTGAAATGCAAGTAAGATAAATGCTATAAGTGGAGTTTAAGGGCTATTTTGAAATTGAAGTTGGATTTTTGAAAAATTATAAAATATAAAAGTCCACACATTAGCTTCTCGAGTGTGAGGTCAATGCACCATAGAAACTTAAACAAGAACACTACAGCTCAATTGGTTCTAGGCATAGTTCGCCAAAACCCATCGTACAAGATCAAAATTTTCATTTAGATAATAAAAGACAAATATCGGTTTGAAGTTAGTTATGCTAAACCATGGACTGGTTTAAAATAGGCTGTTGAAATAGTGTATGGCACATGGAAGAGTTCAATTTAGAAATTACTCGCATATATGGCCGCTTTGCAAAAGTACAACTTTGGAATCGTTATAGAGTGATGGCACGTTAAGAGTGGTACTTGGAGACAATACACATTATGGTATGTTTTCTGGGCCTTTAAACCATGTCTGAATGGGCACCAACATTGCCGTAACGTAATTAATGTGGATGGGGTGCACCTATATTTGAGGTACAAATATAAAATATGATCATTGTGGCACTGGATGTAAACCACAAAGTATTACCATTAGTTTTTGCTATTGTAGATAAGGAGAGTACAGAGTTATAGCACTAGCTTTTAGATTTGATTAGCCGTTATGCTTTGCGCAATATAGAGCACACCTATCTTAACTCTAATCATCATGCAGGCTTACTTTCATATGTGGAAAGGGTTCTTGCCTTTGAAGAATCATGCGGGACATATATTTATTTATTATTTAAGTCATCTTTGTTTGGGTTTCAGCAAAGCCTGTAGTAGTTAAGCTCTAAAAGACCTATGTTGGAAAGTAGGGTTCGAGCACGAGCTACCGAATTCAATAGGCACATGGAAGAGATACATTGAATCAATCTTGATGTATGGAATTGACTAATGGCAATCAAATAGGCGAAGTACACATGACTATATGAAGGAGGATGGTAAAGTGCGATGTTGATAACTAAAATTTCAGAGTCCCTTAATGGAGTTTTGAAAAGGACAAGGCAACTCTTAATAACCTTAATTGTTTAGTTTACATTTGATTGAATTGTTGATTCTTTTTAGATAGATTCATGAAGGCGACAAACATGAAGATAATGGGCTGTGATTGGCTAACGTGGCCTGCAAACAAATATTGAGATGCAAAAAGGAAGTTTGTTAAGCACACATCTCAATTGATTGACAAGCCTGTACTTCCCACTAATGTACAAACAGTGTACCACGGTGGGAGCCGTAGGATGAATTATGTTGTTAATCTCACGCGGTGTGAGTGCAGTTAAGGTAAATGGACTTCAAGTGGGATTCCATGCTCCCATGCTATTCATGTTTGTTGTCAATATCGTGTTAACTCAAAAGAGCTTGTTAGTGTCTATTATTCAATTAATACATAGATGTGGATCTAGTATGGCGAATTTCAAATAGTGTAGCCCGATGACTATTGGGAACCTGTACCATTGTAGTTGGTGCACAATGTAGAATGTTAACGAATTTGATGCAAAGGGCGAGATCGAATAACTTGCATTATAAATGAGATGAATTGTGAGCAAGTCTATGCTAAGTAGGCTCTTAGACGCGTAAAGGCAGAAGGTTTGCATAGGAGAGTCTAGATAGTCAACGGCGATATCTTGTATTTTAATATGTTATTCACTATAATGAAGACATTTAGTTGAAAAATGAATGATGTGTGTAATTTTGTTCACTCTCGATAGATGCTTTGCTTCACTAGTCTTTTATAGCTACTGGCTATACTTTGAGAACGTAAACCTCAGAGTGTTTCATATCTTTTATGGCATCGACTTGTACGACGTATACAAATATGGTGCATTGCAGTTAGATCACTATTTGATCATGGCATTAGTTGAGAAATGACGTTAATAAACACACACATTTCACTTTATACTTGCGAAGATTGTCGTTGTACTAGAGGACGTGGCACTAAAATAGCATGTATTGGTGGAAGGCGACCCAGTCATCGGTATAGAATTCAAGCTAACATGAGCACAGTGGATGTACATTTGCATAGGAGTATTAGATTAGGCACTGATAGATCAGGATTTCAAAAGTTACTCTTTCCCTTGCAAAGATTGCACAATACGTGGAGTTGTTGCCCTGACTTGTCCAACAACCGGGTTAGGTTGTTCTATCTTAATCTAATTAATGACTTAGATAGTGCCAACAGATACAGTTAGGGTAGTGTAGTTTTGGCATGCCTATACCGAAATTTCTGTATTACTTGCCAAAGAGGGCAATCATCTATTTCTAGCCTGTTTCCCCTTCTATAGGTACGTTTAGCACACCTTATATTTGCATAATATAATTTCGACTCCAAACATGAATTAGATTGTGAAAGTAATCCTATTATCAATAATGTAAATATGGGCACGATCTTAGATACCAGGACTTGCACCATAGATTGTAGGGCATTATTCTGCCCTGTGTTCATTGATTTTATTCTGCCCTCTGATTTTATTCTGCCCTCTGTTCATTGACTTTTATTAATCTTTTAATTGCTTTGCTCTAGAATACATAATTGTTACTTTTGCTTTTGTTTTTTTTTTTTGGGATAAATGTATAGATGGTCCTGTGCATGAAGACAGATAATTGACATCGGAAACCACAGTGTACGGATTTTTCAGGAGATTTGGATTTCGAGGCACAGACACAAGTTCGTTATTAAAGTATATATTATGTCATATTACTAGTACAATGTTTGATTGAAATAATCATCGTAAGGAGTTTGTTATAAATAATGTGTAGTTTAACTGGCGGCCATATACTCCTGAATAGTATACTGCATTGCCAGCTAAATTTGGGCACTATATGTAGACGTACTCGATTCACTCATCTTGTATAACATTGTGGAGATGTACTAACTAGAGTGAGTTCTATGACAGTTTATGATGGTGCAGGACATTCCATCTACCCCCAACTCGATGAGAATCACCTACACACCATTAACTGCTGTGAAGAGAGTTCGGTAAGAAATTAGGTGACACATTATGAAACATATGTAAATCATTAGTAGAGTCTAGCAGTGGTTGTGTATAGATAGAAACACCATAGCCGTGTGCCCCAAGTAGGGAGCAAGGACATTGATTGGAATTATGGGATTACTCGCCGTACAATTATTCCACTGACAGCCTTCGTAATGTTTAGATTTCAGTTCGAAAATGATCCCTGAACTGATTATGTGGTATGTAACTTCAAATAATATTTATTATTTACTTATGTCTATCAGATAATAAAAATTTAGTGTGTACTGAAACATAAATCCATTTTAGATCCATGAGATGAAGCAATTCTTTATAGACGGCAATGCCAACCATTGTACGAGGGTTCTGTTATGTGATCGTGCAAGGTAGGCCAAAACATTGTATGCCTATGGTGAGGTGAATGTCACCTCTGTGACACACGGCATGTCTACAGAGATGTGCCCGCCAAAGATCAGGCCCGGGGTGGAACAGCACAGTAGACGTTACTTGTATCTCATAGTGTAGCATCTGTGGACTTTAATCGACTATCCACTTTAACATATAGTGCAATATAGGTCTCTTATACGCCTACTACATCACAGCAGCATGATGATGTTTACATACTTACTCCTCTAGATCTATTCATACAGAGTCTATACTCACCACAAGTGATACAATGTCTTTACTATTCAAGAGATAGTATCTAAACACCCATGCAGTACTTTGGGACATTAGATGAATATGGATGTACTTTTCATACATCACATGTTTCATGGAGCAGCTATCCAATGTATGAGGAGGTGCACCAGAACGTAACATTAGAGTAATCCACTGCATTGCTGCATGATGACATATCACAGTATATGGATGATGATGCTAATTTGAGATATCGTAGAGATTGACGTGCTCCCAAATGTGGCACTAGAGGATATAAGATATTTTTATAAGATTATGTTGTACTATATATTAACATGTTTATTAGAAGTTACTTGGATAAATATGTTTGTTGGAAGTATTTTTAAATTATCATGTTTTATTATTCATTACTCGCACATATTTGTGGGATTTAATATTATTACAATCTATTTAGGTATGATTAATTATAAATCAGCAACATACACATGAATGTAATTAAAACCTATATTGGTTACTTAAAAATAGATAACAGTGTTAAACCAAAATTATAATTAACACAAAAGTAATTCTCTTAATTCACTTATCCAAGAAAAATTTATTATTAAAATAATATTTTTTGTATATTTTTTTAATGGACATTTTCTATATAATACAAAATTTTGTCAACCAAATTTCACATTATAGTATTTGTTTTTGAATTAATTACGTGTGTAGTTTCTTTATGATCATATGGTGATTAATTTTATTTTCTTACTAACTTTGATTTGTGAATCAAACAGATAAATTAAAAATATATATTAAAAAGTGGGACCCATTTTCGTGATACAATATCATAGAAAGGGTCCCTCCATTCCCCATTTTCCTCACCAAAATGCGTTTTTTTTTTAAATTATGTGATTACAAATTACAGAATTTGTTAGTTTCATGAATGATTTTAAAATAGAAACATTTTTAAAATGCGGAAATTTTAGGTTGAACAGTGAAAAACCCTTCAATGTTAGATACAATAATGACACTTGAGCAACTCCAGACTATTATGGCATTGTTGAGGCGTGAGATAGAGGTATATACATACATACGTACATACATATATTATAATGACTTAAATTTTACCAAATTTCAAGAAAATAAAATTGGTGGGGCACCATTTTTTTTCCCTTGTCGTAGAGTTTACTCTTTTTAGGCATGCATATTGAAGGTTTACTTATAATTTTACGCCATGCGCATCTCTGTACTTCTCACGTCTAATTATTTTTTTTTTCTTATAATATATTTACTAGGCCATTTTTGATGGATTGACCAAAAGGCTCAATTAGCTTGATTTTCCTATAAAAAGGTGAAAAAAGGGGCCATTAGCTGGTTTGTGTTTAGCTTTTGCAGAAAGCTTTTAAGCAAATTCACTCATGGGGAATATATTGACGAGATCACATTCTCATCCAGACAAGTGCTATTTGTTCAATATATTCTCCTATTCAAAATCAATGATCATTTTTTCCACAGACAGTGATTCTGTGCTGAATAAGTTTATCTGGGATTTACCCAATGAATTTTTTCATAAGCTTGTTTTTATTTTCAACTATATACATAGGCGTAAGTAAATCGAGCTTAATTTATCGAACTTTTACTAGTTAACTAGCTTGCATTTATTAATGTTCTTTATGCAATTCCTTCTTGATGTAGCAGAATCTTAGAGCAATTCTTAACACTATAGTTGTAAAACACGGAGCTTTTTCTTATTTTATTTTATTTATTTATTGTTTTTGCTTTTTGTTGATAGAAAGCTGAACTTTGAGGTCACGTTTGGGAGAGGGGTTTTTGTTAGATATGATGTTTTGATAAGAATTGTGTTGAGATGAGTAATATATTTGAAAGGAATATTTTAATGAAATGAGTAACATAATTTATTTAAATATACGTATAAAATATATAATAATAATTGAATGATGTGATAGTTTATAATTATAATAATTATATTGTAGGATATAAATAAAAATATATGTGATATATATAGATATTGATTTGATTGTGAATATGTGTAATCATTGAAAAATAATTAGTTAGTTATATATATATGAGAGAGGAAAATTTTAAATTTAAATTTGAATGAAAATATTGTTAAATAATATGTTTGATGGTGTAAAGTTTGCTACAATATTTTGGAATTGAGAGTGGGGCTCCAAACATAGCACAAGGTACGCTTTAGTTTTTTTGGTAAACTGAGATTCAAAAAAATTTTGAATGAAATATAGCTTGACTAACTTAATTGTACATGAGAAGGTTTGAAGCTCAAGTCCTATCATTATGTTAGACAATGATTCAAACTAAACTTGGAGAGGTTATTAAGTTATTCAATCAAGCCCCAATAATTTTATTCAATTTATTTGACAAGAAGACATTATTTAAATAATATGTGAATTGATCAAACATACACGCGCGTGCACAAAAAAAAAATAAAAAAGAAAGAAAAAAGAGGGGCAAGGATGTAAATTATTTATAAAACTCAATTTTATTAGTCATAAAGATGCATAAGCTGCAACTCCACTGAAAGGGTGCAGCACACACATTATTTAGTAAGAAGCATGTAATTAGGTAAACTTGGAGCATATAGCCTCATCATCCTCTCCTTATACCTCTAATAACACCTAATCTGACCTCTAATTACTAAGAAAATATATGTGTGTGCTCTCGTGTGCACATGCAACAAAATTACATTATACAACAGCACGTACTGATACTCATAGTATTAGACCCACAAGGCCCCAGCTTCTTCGAGCATGGCCTTCAAGGACTCCTTAAGGTGGAGGCTCATGATCTCATTGGATCCACCCACCAACACGCCACCAATAAACACCGTTGGCGTGGTGGGGTTGCATCCCATCTTTGTGATGGCTTGCTCGATGTCTTGGCCACCAGGGATCTCATCGAGCTCGTAAATTGTAGGGTTGGCACCAAAGTTGAGGAAGAGGGACTTGATGGTGTGGGTAATGCAGCATGTGGTCTTGCTAAAGATCACCAATGGCTTCTCCGACACCATTTTGCTTATCATCTCCATTGGTAGGGAAGATCTTAGGAAATGTACTATAAGACACCTGTGGTTGTGTTGATGGGGAAAGGAGAGTGTAGAAGTGTGCTTGGATGGTGGCGGATGCCACTAGGGAATTGGGATTGATGTGGGGAAAATGGAGAGTGTTGCAAGCATTTATATAGGGTAAGAAGATCTTGGGGAGAGGGCACTACTGGAAAATTGCATTATATTGCGCGAGGGTGTTTTTCATTTTTGTTAATTTTTATTCTTTAAAGAAAATGTAGACTGCATTCGGTTGAGAATGTTCAGATAAGATATTTGATGATTGTTTTTGTAATATTGTTTCATTTGCTTGAGAGGGATTGATGTCGTCCACACAAAAGCAAAACTGGCACACTATGACGAATCTCTTCGTATGTAGATATATTTGACAAACATGTTCTCTGTACGGATTTCCCATGTTGTGATGATGATTTCAAGTAATTTTTTTAAGCATTAGAATATTGTCATGGTCACTTTATTAATGCTAGAGGACACTATACTAGATTTCTAAAATTATTAAGCAAACAAACTGGAATTTTTGTCACGCGTGGGTAATGCCTTGTGAATATTTACTATTTCTTCTTTAGTCGGTGTCAAATATAAGTTATTATACACAAATTCTCAATATATTTTGTTGTAGGCACAATATATAATTTGATATTATAATGAAAAAAGGTATGCTTATGTGCCTTGTACATAATTATTAAACGTTTATTTAATATTATATGTGTGTGTGTGTATATATATATATATATTTTTTTTTTTTTTTCATTCAATCATTCTTTAGCTTGGTCAATCAAATAGTTTGTTAAATTGTATGATAAAGAAGTCACCGTCAACATATTTCTACCATCAAAAAAGAGTTTGAAATTTCGGATCATCATTTGTTTGATTTTAATTTTTGGTCGGTACCATACATATATTATGATTAATAATTAGGAAAATTAATTTTTTTTTTCTTGAAATGCTTTGAGAGTAATTTTGTGGTCCAATAAATTTTCTGGTGTGTATATCTATCGTGGAAGCATCTGGTGAGTTGGAGAGAAGGAATTGAAGTTGTATTTATCCATTTGGGACCTCTTTTTTTCTTTCCTTGTCGGAAATAACATGAGATTCGATTTGAGCAATAAAGGCAATGTGCATAGAATTTTTTGTTATGGGATAATACTGTTCAATTTGTGCATATACATGCACTTGGGACCTGATTTCAAGTGGCCATGCAAGCATCCAATGTAATGAAGCGTTTGATGATAATATAGAGGATATTGAATAGATTTTAGGGCATTGCATGGCGTCGTCGAGATTAATTTCTTTTTCTTTTCTTACACTCCCTTTATTCTTGTTTAATGAATGCTCTTATTTCTAATCAATATGAAATTACGTATAAGGCAATAAAAAGACCGGTTTTGGGTGTTGTCATAGTTTTGGACTTAAATTTGGAGTTACCACCCACTTTAATTGATTGTTTTATGTGAAATTGTGCCGTATAGTAAGAGAAGTTTTAGTTGAAGAAACGAGATATACCTCTATATTTGATTATGCCCTTTTCTAGAGAAAATTTAAATCATTGGCCACTTTTCATTTTTCATTTTCATTTTTTTTTTTTTATAGATGTTCAAACATGATGGCTTATAACTTATAAGAATTATAAGTGCAACACTAATTTTCCTTTATAAGTGGATAATTTTTTTATTTCAAATATATTATTTAAAGAAGTAAAGATTACTTCATCACATTCATACAAAAAGAAAAAAAGGAAATTACATAAAAAAAAAAGTTGTGAAAAATAGATGGGGACAGTAAAAAGATGTGGTGCACAGAAGAAGCGCATACGATGAGGTCCCCAACCACGAGGTACGTTATATTCTCTGTCTTTTGTTTTTAACGTGTGTGTGTGTGTGTGACCTCATTCATTGGCTTTGGAATTTTCGTACACAAATGAATTTTCATTTTGACGATGATGGCCTTAAATTTTGGTCATGAATGTGCACTCATCGGTGTTCCACATTCTTTACTCCTTCAAAAGAGAGTCAAAATCCATGGCCTTTATGTGCTTAACCAAATGTTTCACGGGCACTATATATATCAAGTCTATTTTCAGAGGCTAGGTTTGGTAGTGGGGTTTTTATTTGATATAATATTTGTTAAGAATTGTGTTGAGATGAGTCGTATGTTTGAAAATAATATTTTAATGAGATAAATAGTATAATTTGTTTGAACATATATGTATAAAATATATAATAATAATTAGATAATGTGATATATAGTTTATAGAAATAATAATTATGTTATAGGGCATAAATAAAAATAAATATGAGTGTATATGTAATATATATATATATATAGGTATTAATTAATTGTAATTAGGTGTTATGATTAAAAAATAATCAATTAGTTATATATATGAGAGAGAAAATTTTTTAATTTGAATTTGAATAAAAATATTATTGAATAATATGTTTGATAATATTAAGTTTGAGAAATTATTTTGAGGTTGAAAGTTGGGTTCCAAACATAACCACAACACTTTCATTGTTTTATGTATATGTGATTCATTAATTAGTTTAGTCATAACACAAGATAATAATTAAGTATAAGATTATAGCTTAGCGTGGAATAACTAAATTGTAACAAAAAATAAAATAAAAGTAATAAGATAGGACTCTAGTCTGAAAAGACTTTTTTCCTTTTTTTTCTTTTCATGAAAATTTGAAGAGCATTAATTTGGAGAAATCTCAGTAGTCCTAGAAAAATCTGCCTTCTACTTTTAGACTTTTCATCACCAAAATTTGGAACAGCATTAGAAGCTATTCCAAATATGAAACAGCATATGATATGCAGTTCCCAACCCAAAGACCATGTTAGTTTGGAACATTTTTTACATGTAATTGGGAAATAATTCTTGTAATACAATAAATTCATTTGAAATCTGTTATCATTCCTAGTACGTTGGAGGCAATTTGATTTCCATCATGTCCACAGCAACTAAATAATTAATCCTTTTGCTATAAAATATCAACGGATATTTTTCCATTACCTAACATTTCATAAGATTTAATTATTTAAATCTATATATATTATATCTTCATAGGAGTCAGTTGTGGGTAGATTGCTAAATCCATTTGAGTTATACTTGAAGGTTTAAAAGACTGTATATAGGAAATGAATAGGCCTTCGTGCATAGACCCGATTGGTAATTCCATTCTCTTTTTTGTTGAAATTTTTCACGAATGTGCATCAAATTTCACCGTATCTCATTACTTATAAGAATAAATTGTTATATAGGAAATATGGCAAAAGCATTAGAAAAGGTTAATGCCATAGACCCCGATGACCCGAGTTCAGAAAGAAAATCAACTTACAATTCATCTAGTAGCAATGTCGTGGCCATAGCCTTTGGTGGGTTTAAGAAGAGCCAATTACTAGGTAGGGGATCAGATGCTAAGAGCTTCCACAATTTCTACAAGGGATCCACCTTACAAATATCTTCACTTGTTCTGGAGTTGCGCAACATGAAGCAAAAACTAATCTAAACAGAAAAAAAAATTACAAATTGCTGAGAAGAAATGAAAAAGTGTAGGGAAAATGTTTGAGTGAAATAGTGCAAAATTGAATTAATTACTAAAGTAAGTCAATACAAAATACCCTCAAACTTTCAATTTGAGTAGGCCATCACATTCCCTAGGTAAAGATGACGACGACGACGACGAAAGACTTGACGCTAATGAATAGTGTAGCAAGCCACTTTATATATTTTTTCCTCCCTATTTTATTGACTTGAACAAATACATGTCATATTTTTTGTACGATTTTTGGATTCATTTGTTTGTGGCTATGAATTAATATAATGGTTGTATAATTTTTATATTTTCTATGATACAAAAATAAGGATGAAAAAATATTTATAACAAATATTGTTTAGGAATTTTTAGCTAAAAATAATAAACAATGTTGTATTTTTGGAAAAAAAAATGCCAAAAACCATTCCAGACTCATGCCAAAATTGTCTCAAATTCGGGCAAAAAATGTTTCAAATCTATTCCAATAGCATGGTAGATAAACCATGCCAAATCCGTTCCAAATTTAGCTGTGCTAAATCCGTTCCAAATAAAACCCTGTGCTAAATCCATTTTAAATTAAACTCATGCTAAATCTATTCCAAATTTAGCTATGCCAAATCCATTTTAAACTAAACCCCATCAAATTTGATCCAAATTAATCCCGTGTCAAATCGATTCCAATATAAATCGTGTCAAATTCATTCCAAATATACCCTGCCAAAGCCGTCCTAAATATTTGTCGTGCCAAAACCATTCCAAAGTTTTCGTCTCAAAATCGTTCCTAAGTCGTGCCAAAAAAAAAAAAAAAAACCAGTCCAAATTTTCATTCCAAAGCCATTCCAAAACTGCTCCAAACATTGTAGCCCATGTTTAGTTTTAGAACGGTTTTTGAGATGCCGATCCTAATTTGGAATGACTTCTCATAGCCATGTCAAATTTTTAGAATGATTACAATAGACCGTTCCAAACAATTTGGAATGCTGCATTTTGGAATGGTATTTTTGTTCTCCAAAGCCATTTCAAATTGTCGTTTCAATCCGACAAATTTCTTGTAGTGGTTAGTTGTCCAATCTTTGCTAATTGAAGACTTTGTCGAACATTGCTTTCAATCTTAGATGATTCATGGAAAGAATTATAAAAGTTAGAGAAAGATATTTGGATATTGACAATATTGATCATAAGAAAGCCAAAAAAAATTGCATTGGAGAGAAGAATCACCAAGAAAAATGGATAACAAGTAGAAAATTCGAATTGCCAGGGCAATTCTGGACTATCATGCGCAATCTTAGTATAAGGACCATAACATTTTGTAAAAAATTCTAAATTAAGTACGATTTGTTGTATATTAAATTAGAATCATAGAGCTTTCCAACCATGTATAGGTCATAATAAAGCCCTATCAAGATCACAGTCGTTTATTTCATGAATTGTGAGGCCTAGGTCGAAGGCCTTTAGTAAACACCACAATCATCTTTGTAGTAACAAAATTTAATTTTGCAGCAGCAGAAGATCTACCCATGACCTCAAAGTGCATAATTGGAACAAAAATTTGTTTAGGCTACAATTTTGCCAAATTTAAACCGAGAAAGAATTTTAACACAATTTGAAGACTAAGATTGTGAAAATAGTTGTATAGGGCATTATATTTTGTGAAGTTGAATCTAGACTTAGAAAATTTAGTTGCATTTTAGAAATATATGAGAATCAAATTTCTACAGTTTCGGCTTAAACCGGATATTATTTAAACAAATAGGAAATCCAAGTACCAAACACGATGAAACCTTAAATCAAGGGAATTGATTACTACGTAAGTAGATGACCTAAAATTTCCTAAATTATTTATGAAAGTATAATTTTTGAATTACTCAAAAATTTTCTTTGAAAAATACTCTTGTATTTCCAAAAATGTTTATGCTCTTATGCTAAGAAGTTTATTTTATGTTGAGCCGAAACAATTTTTTTCGAATATGTTTTGAATGTAAACAAGTATTATAATGCAATTATAAAAATGTTTTGTACTGAAATTTATACTGAACTTTGATATTTATGAAAATGTTTATATGTGATGTTGCTCATTGGAAAGTTCACAAGTGCAGCAGAACTAATTTCAACTCATTTAACCGAAGTAAAAGGTTGGGATACAATACTCAATCCACTCAATTGGGGTTAAAAGGTTATGTTATAACCCTTTTTAGTCAGGGCTTAAAAACTAAAGTTTTGATTAATGAATTTAATACACGATACGTTCGAATCGATAAGCGGCGTACATGATGAAATGATGTTGGAAATGAAATTTTCACTTATGTGCAATATTCATAAAATGATGCGGAAAATATTTTATATATGCAATTTATTGAAATGATTTTTTTTTTTTGTAAATGTTTTGAATTGTTTACATCCCCTAAAATAGACAATTCCTTGTTAGGTGCTTTTTGCTCACAAATTTTCTTTTTAAAAAAATCTTTTTGCAGTCGAGGACTTCAAAGACGAGACAACGTTAGAGATGGCACTGGGACGGGTGATGCACCCCCCCCCCCGCCCCCCCATTGTCAAAAACCTTCCCCCACTTCCCATCTTCGCTTCACTCTCACTCTCGTCCCATTATTAGTCTAAATCCCTCCACGGGTATGCCCATTGAGGAGAAAATTTTAAATTTAAATTCAATTTAATAATAACATTATAATAAAAAAATATTATTTAATACTTATAATAATTAATTAACTCATTTAGTTTAGTAAAAAAATGAGTTTCCATCCTTGTATCAATTAAAATGAAAATTTTTATACTTTTGTTTATTGTAATTAATTTGGTTTTTTTATATTTTATGATTTTTTTATTGTAAGAAAAAAATATTAGTTTTTTTAGAAAGTTTATATTTTTTCACAATTAAAATGTATATTTATTAAAATTAATTCTTTTTATTAGATTTTCTCTTTTTATTCTAAGTAGAATGGTTAAATTATTAATTTAGTAAATTAATTTGCAAATTAACCAAACTTAAAATTATATATAAATTTTAATTATTTAACATTTGACATAACTAATTTTAATTTATAATTTAATTTACTTAAAATAATATATATTTTTATTAGTTTATAATTTATTTTAATTAAATAATACACATTTATACATATATATATATATATAATTATATATATTATTCAATTAATGTGCGCGTGCAAGTGCATAAACCCACGCGTGTAATTAAATCTACTTTATGCCAACTGAAAATTTGAAATAGACAAGTGATGGATTGATCCTTGTTGACTGTGTGATTATTCTGCCAAAAATTTTGTCGAAGATTGCACTAAATTATATATGATTCTTTTGGAGATCAATATCATATCACACCATATATGCTTTCCACATTATCGTACCCAAGCATATGGATTTTGGTGTCCTTTGGGGTATTAATTCTTAGTTGTCATTATCATCATCCAAACTGGTAAATAAATGCATGGACTATTAATTGTCTCTCACCTCTTCTGATATCATAATGTGGATGCCACGAACTCAGTTTGAATAAATCCAATCATAACCTATGTGTATATATTCTTGTGCTTTTTATTATTTATTTATCTTTTAAGCAACAAAACCTTCGGATCTTATTATTGTAGAGTTATGTCTAGCATTTCTAATTTTAGTTTATTTATCTATTTAAGAAGATAATAAGATAAAGAGATTAATGAAGAAAAAAAAAAGATAAAAACTATATTTGGGAGTAATTTGGGAAATGAGTTCTTCAAAGTTTACGCGGACAAGGTGTGAAGAAGCCTACGAATATTAACATTAAAAATGGTCTTGTATTAATGTATGTGTAGGCTACTCATTTCTTTAAAATACTAATGCTTTTGAGGATGAATTAAATTACATAAATTTTTTTCCATATTAGAATCTGACCAATGGTTAATGCACTGAAGAAAAACTCACGTGAGTGACTCAAAAAAGCAATTTAGCACATGTATGATCCTCATGGTGCAATTAACATCGTAGAAATCACAACATACATACGAGGGCTTGTGTAGGTTTGAGTTGGAAGATGTGAATGCCCACAAATATCAACCTTGAAAATAATCATGTACTAATATATTGCAAATTGCCGAAGTTTTTAAGATAACAATACTTTGAAAAAAGAAAACTTGGACTAATTGTGGAGGCCTAATTTCAATAATTCAAGATAAGGATGCAAGTGGTTACATTACACATGTACAGCCTAGCCACTAGTTTTTTTTTTTTTTTTTTTTGCCCTTTTAGCAATGAAGGGAATAGAGATACTAAATAATTTTAATATTGCAAGCCATTAATAAAATAGTTAAATATTGCCAGTTTGACTTTTGGTTCATGACCACCAGGAAGCAAATTAAATCTGTATTCTGCTTTGGATCAAAGCATGGGCCATGGGGTACCCTTAAAATACTGTTGTAGGATGCTTAACAATCATTTGGCACACAGATAATTAGGAGTAGAAAACCTTGGGCTGCCACGTATTACCACAACCAACCCCCAAACACCTACACACATAGATATGTTCATTTAGTATTTCTTAATTGATATATATATATATATATATTATTCTACACCACTAATTGGTTGAATAACAACCCACAATATGGTCTTGTTGCTTCTTGAAAGTGAACAACTATCAAAATGGATGTGATCGAATAAACTTTTCGTAGCAGTATGTGCATGTGTATCACACACACACACACAAAGCTGCTGAGTTGTAGCTTCATCCATCACGTATTATGTATGTTATTTATGTATCTATACCCTATTATTATTTCAATAAAAAATTTTAATTTTGTCAAGTAAATTTATATAATTATCCTTATATTAAGTTTTTTTATTCTTTTTATTATTTTTTTTCTCTCTTTTCATCTAATTTATAATTTATATTTATATGTCTCTCAAATTTTCTCATTTTTAAATTCTATTGATCTTTTATATTTTTTATTTTAAATAATCTTGCAAAATATTAAATCACATAATTTTCTTATTTTAATTTTTACTCTTCTTTTTTAACTTTTTATTTTTGTTTTCTCTCAACTTTTCTCTTTTTTTCAAATTCTTTCAATATTTTCTTATTTTATTATCTTAAATATTCTTTGTACTTTTGATATTCAAAATTTTATTTTTTTAATTAAAATATAAGAATTTTATAATTTATAAATAAATATACACATGTATAGAATGTGTAAATTTTACTAGTCTGTACAGTTGTTCTCCCCTAACAGAATAATATGGAAAATGACACCATCCCCAGTTTAAATGTATTTACTAGCTGACTCAAAAAGTCTACTCCTCTCAAAATACGAAAGCATTTTCGTGAAGCTATATACAAATCATACTTACGCACACACGCTATATATATAAATATATATATATATATATATATTTATATGTGTATATCAGATTCTCTATCTGGATGACAGTGTACAACTACATATCATTTAATCTACAGAGAAGATGCTGCTGGTTATTACAGCCAATTGCATCATATACATCCAGATTCAACAAGGAGCTAATATACTAAATTAATCTGATTGTGCATGAGATACAGCTTTTGATTTGGAAGTTCGATCTTCTGCAGAGTGACACTATGATTTTGTCTTTAACAGAAGAAGTGAAGGAAAAAAAACATAAGCAAACTTAACGCTGTATAATATTAGTTAATATTGTGTACTGGCATTGCTTTTACGTACTGTTGTAATAAAAATTTTGAAGTCTGGAATAACATTTCAAGGGGAAGATTTGGTATTCTGATCGAAGTTCTTTATATGTCATAATCCGTTTTGTAACGATTAGAACTCAAGTTATTTAACCCCATGAATTCCTCCTCCTCTAATTAAATGTTTACTATCTAAACATGTTTCAAGATCAAAATTGGCTAATTAATTATAGCTCATCAAGCACATCACTCATGCCCGTTAATTAATTACCAGAATTAAATATAAACCGTTCATAAGCTACTCAATTTAATTTGCTGCTGGAGCAGTGCTCAACCAAAGAAAAGACTGAGATCCGTGCTCAAAATTGACAACTACATTATTAAGATCACAGACATTACGTGCATATATAGCTTCACTGAAAAAAGTCTGAAAAGTGAACATTAATTATTCAGAATATTACTCAAGAAAACTAAGGCAGAAAAGGCCTCACACGCTCTCTCCCTATTTCACTGCTAACAAAAAATGCATTTATTATTATTTTTCGTGTGTCGGACACCCGGAGTTTGATGACGTCATCAGACCCACATGGCGCCAGCCCTTCGGAGCATAGGCTTCAAGGTTTCGTTGGGTGGAGAGTCATGACCTCGTTAGCCCCTCCCACGTGCTCACCGCCAATGAACACCGCCGGCACGGCGGGGTTGCGGCCCAGCCTGGTCAGCGCCTGCTCGATTTCCCGGCCCCGCGAGATCTGGTCTAGCTCGTGCACCGTCGGGTTGACGCCAAAGTCGCAGAAGAGGGACCTCACCGTGTGGCTCATGCAGCAGGAGCTCTTGCTGAAGATCACCACCGGCTTTTCCGACACCATTTTGTTTACCATATCCATTGATGTGCTGTATTAAGAAGGAAAAGCTTCCGAAATCAACGTTTGGATGGTATGGTTCGATGTGATAATCACAAGGACAAGGTTGTGAGGGAAATGGAGAGTGAAGGGGCGTATTTATAGAGGAAACTGAAGGGTGAAGGGGTAGGGTTGCTGATGGGGATGTACGTACCATCGGATTGGAGGGTTTAAGAATGTCTGAAATGAAATAAGATTGGATGGTTGTTCAATTTGGTATTAGTGATAAGATCGTGGTATATGAGTTTCATGAGAGAGATTGATGTGGAGTGGCACTATAAAAGGTGTATTGCACGATAACGATAACGAATCTCTGCATACCGAATATTTGATAAAAAAGAAATACATATATGTGTGTGTGTGTGTGTGTGTGTGTGTGTAAAAAAATACACTCTATGGGTGTGAATTTATTTGTAAATCATAAAATTACTATATTTTAAATAATATAAATAAAATAATTTAAAAATTAAAAATATAAATAAATTTACAATAAAAAATAAAGAAAGATTAAAAATTTTTGTAAGATAGAAAATTTAAGAGAAAACATAAATTATAATGGTAAGATAAAATAAAATGATAGAAGAAATAGAAAAATAAAATAACAGTAATTATGTAATTTTATATTAAACAACTAAAAAGTCTTATTAACTTAATAATATAACGTGTGTGTCTTCTACGGAGTATCTATTGAAACATGTCCTCAGTACGGGCTTCTCAAATATTGTTATATGATAATTTTAGAAATTAGAAATTAGTATACGTCATGCCACTTATGTAGATATTATCTTTCCGAACTAGTATAATTATTTTTTAATTATGTGTTACAATTGGATTATTTAATTTGATATATTCGTGATTAGTCTGTTTAGTACCATATGTTGCACTTAATGTCGCTTACTTATATATACATATATATATATATATGCATATTTATTTTTTATGATTTGGTAAAAGGTACTTGTTACTAGATACTTGATATTACAACATCATATTATAATTTATAACTTAATGTTATTACATTATCCACTCACATAAAAGCTGTAAATCACAACAAATTCAGATACACAATATGTTCAAGTAATTAAGAGCCATCATTCCTACAGGCCTCGCCCACTAAAAATAATCTACTCGTTAAATATGATTACAATTAACGTTATACACACAAGACGCTTTACTACTCAGAATAGTTCTTCTAGATGAGTTATCCTGATCTCAACCTGCTGGCGCTACTGCAAATGTTCTCTTGTTCCAACCTTTTGTTGACATGAAAGTGTTTCTCTTCCACAAGCTCTTTGCCCACAAAAATATAAGTTATAAGATACTGTGTGTGTTTTACACTATTTTTAAGCTCATTTAATTCTAGTGGAAGACAAACTTTGTGCAACACTTCTGTGATGTGGTCTAAGGATCCGTCGAATTTTATTTAGCATTTGTTATTTTTATTCTTATCTATTAACGAGCTTATTAATAATTTGGTCCCTATGAGTTTTTTAGCTTAGGGTCTAATCTGATTTAATATAAATAGTTATTTTCATTTACTCAATTTTCTCTGGATATGAGGGTATTCAAATCGATTCAACATGGGTAATTCTTGTGTGAGTTGTAACGTATCAATCAATCTCAATGAATCGATTGTGGTTGTCCTATCACGCTGATTATCAGTTTTTGTTTCAATTTTAGTTTCAATACGTTGGGTCGAGCACTCTGATGCACAGTTCGCATTTTTGGAATTCAATTTGGGTTCAAATCAATTTTTATTCTTTTGTTGCCCTCCTACTGATCATGTCAGTTGGTATCAAAGCTAATTATATCAAATTTTAATTTGATACACGGTCCGACAGCAGAAAAATGAAAATTAATTGAACTCAAATTGAATTCCAACATTGTGAACCGTGCATTAAAGTGTCCAACACAACGTATTGAAACCAAAATGAATCCAAAATTAGATAATCAACATGATAATGATAGAACGGCCACAATTGATACGCCGAGGTCAATTGATAGCCACGACCCACTTAGGAATCACTTCTGTTGAATCAATTCAAATGCCCTCATCTCTAGAGAAAATTGAGTAATCTTATAACTCTCAAATTCAATATTAAAGATCTCTCTATCTCAACTTAATGAAATAACTATTTATATTAAATCATATTAAACCTTAAGCTAAAAAACTCATATGGCCTAAATTATTAATAAGCCCATTAACAGATAAAAATAAAAAAAACAAATGCTAAATAAAATTTAACGGATTTCTGAATCACATCATACCCTCCTCTTGAGATTGAATTGTCCTCAGTTTGTGCTTGTGGCCTCCTAAATCAAATACTAATTTACAGAATCCTCTTGATGCATCATAATCACTCTCTTCCAAGGCTATATAATCAAACACATGTATGTAAAATATCCATATAGCGACACAAGACTAAGAATAATACATTAACAATGATTCAAGTAGAATGATAAGTGCATTCTCTAACTACTTATATAGACATATACACAAAATCTCCTTAACTAGCAAAAACTCCAAGTCTTGAAAATTGCCAACAGACAAAGGTGGTGCTGAAAAGTCAAATGGATCAATATATTCGTGACTCTTTAGAAGCTAGACTTTCCATTCTTTTACTGGTTCTTCATTCCTGTTTTTGTTTCATCTTCAACCTCCACTTCTAGTTCTATGGATTCTTCTTTCTCAACTTTATCGTCCTCAATTCCCAAAGGCGTGCTAGTACTACTGTTATCTTTATATTGTACTTTCTCCAATAACATATCCTTTGTAGTCTTCACTTCAGTCAAACATTGCATTGCTACTGGTAGACTTTTCTTATCTCCTATAACTTTGTTAATGTTAAAATGAGCATCAACTTCTTCATTTTAACATTCACTCATGCTATGTCCACGTTAATATTAATTAAAACACAACCAAAATCGACTTTCAATATAAAAATCTGATCCCTTGGATATCTCATCATACTCATTCTCATTCGATCTCTAATCTTTATCATAATAGTACTTTGAAGGTGTATGTCTATTTCTTGTCTTCTTATGTCCCACTGTATGATTGTTCCTAACAAAACAATTCTATCTTTTATCCACAATTTTGAATAACTTTTGGATTTCGTCAAACATTAGTTTTTTGTAATATGTGTGATTAATCAACATCCTGTAGAAATAATTACAAATAGATTTCTCTCTCTAATTTTTTTTTTCAATCTGATTTTTTTCCCTCTACTTTTTGCAATTTTTTCCCAATTTTTTTCTCCACTCTTTCTTCTTCTTCTTCTTCTTCTTCTTCTTTTTTGCTCTCTCCTTTTTTTTTTCTCAATTTTTTTATCACACTTTTTCACTTTTTTGTCTGCCTTTTTTTTTTCTCTCAAAACCTAACAACCAAGCAAGTCCTTAATTACCAACAAAGTAAATTAGCCAAATAGAGCCTTATTTGATCCAACAAATAATCAGCTCAACAACTAAAACATTAAAATCTGACCTGGCCCAATAACACAATATGACCTAATAAATTGTTTTAAAAATTCTAGCCTGGCAAAGCAAGTCAAACAACATCAACCCAACTGAGAATTTCTTCTTATGGTCCAATGATTGTGGCCCAAATGCAGCCCTAGCCCAATTATGTTCTGGCCCAAGTGAAGTTTTTCGACCCAATAGATCTCTGGCCCAAATGACCTTCAATCCAAGTAAATGGCCTAGACCAACCCAATTCAATTTTTTTTTTTTAATCAACCTTAACCAGGAAGACCCCAACTAGCCAAACCTAGGACAATTTTTCAGCCCAACAAGCTTCGGTCCAAATGTGGCCCAACAATTTTTTTTTTAGACGAACCCATTAGGGTCTTCTACAAGCAACGGCAGCGGTGGCGCTTGGAATTCAATGACGGCAGTGGGAATTTTTGAGTGTGATGGTGGGGAAAAAGTTCGCTAGTAAGTTGTGTAGCTTCAGGCGAGTGGTGTGGGGCAAATTTATGGTCGATCGACAAACTAGGGCAACTACGATGCAAGGGCCCTTGGCCGGATTTTCCTCCAAAATTTTGCCGTTCTTGGCTTGAGTTGACAATGGTGCTACAACAACTAGGGATGTTGGCTTCGATCACGATGGAACTGACCCAGGACGATGGCAAACGATGGTAGATTCATTCAAGGCAGCGATGGCCGCCCGGTCTTGCCAACATCATTTTTTTTCTTTTTTCTTTTTTCTTTTCCTCCTTTTTTTCATGAATTCTACTTTTTTATTTTTATTTTCAATCCAGACCACATATCGAATTAAAATTCAATACAATTAGCTCTGATACCAATTGATGTGATCGATGGGGATGGCGGAAGAATGAAAATTAATTGAACTTAAATTAAATTTTAAGAATGTGAACCGTGCACAAAATGCCCAACCCAACGTATTGAAACTAAAATGAACCCAAAATTGGATAATCGGCATCACGACCTACTGAAAAATCACTCCTGTTGAAATGACTTGAATGCTCTCATCTCTAGAGAAAATTAAATAATCTTATTATTATCAAATTCAATATCCAAGATCTTTCTATTTCAATCGAATGAAATAACTATTTATATTAGATCTTATCAAATCTTAACCTAAAAAGTCTATATAATTCAAATTATTAATAAATTTATTAATAAATAAAAATAAAAATATTAAATATTAAATAAAATTCAACGAATCTTGGTTGCATATCTGCTCCATAAATCTGCCCATACAATTAAGCTGGTGTTGCAATGTTAAATCAACATTTTCTTTCTCTATTGAATTCTCTACCATTTGGGCTCATCCAATCCCAATCTTTTAGGAATGGTCTTTAGCCATTTCATCAAATAAATCCAGCTTGTACAAGACCTTATGATAATTATAGACTCCAGTATCATAGAAAACAAATCACTCCTACAAACTAAGAAACAAATCTGTTAAGAAAGATATCCCAACCATAAAAATCAAATATTACATAATGAAGCGGACATTTTTATTATATGGCAATTTGTTTGTGTCGCATATTACCAACTTATTAAACAAAAAGCCAACAATCTTGATTCTGAATGTTGTTATATATCTAATGTGAAGCTAAATCTTGAACCTTAATTTTTTTATGCCTAGTAATCATAGAAAATGAAGTTCAAAGATGTGAGCATAAATCTTGAATCAATCCTCTGAGCTTCTTCAATTATAATGCGCAATTATTTCCCTAATTTTCTGGAAAAATTACAATTATTTTGGGTAAATATAGAGAACAAATTGTTAATGATGACCTAAGAAATGGTCCATTTAACTTTCGTGTCGTCGAGACGGTATTTGTGTTTTTTAATATTCAACATTAGTTCGTATAAAAGTGTTAACTCTTTATAGCCCTGCATATTGAGGGTTCATTTATGATTTTATGACGAGCATATTCTCTTTACTTCTAATGTCTAATAATTTTTTTCTTCTTATAATATATTTAGTCGATGACTTTTGATGGATTGGACAAAAGGCTCAATTAGGCTGGTTTCTTTATTAAAAAAAGGTATTTAAAAAAAAAATGAGGCATTTAGCTTTTGCACGAAGCTATATATTAAGCAAATTCATGCATGAAGAGTATATTGATGAGATCATATTCTCTTCTAGATAAGTGCTGTTTGTTCAATATTCCTCAACTCTTAACCAAATGATCATTCTTTCAAAGACAATGATTCTGCGCCGTACAATTCCATCAGGGACTCAATGAATTTTTTTTCATAAGCTTGTTTTTATTAAACTAGGCATATAGAAGTAAATCAAACTTAATTTATTTAACTTTAGATTAGTTAACCAATCTGCAATTGTTTGTGTACTTTTTACTGAACTTTTTGATGCAACAAAACTCTAGAGCAAGTTTAACACTATGGCTATAAAATACCTAGCTTTTTTTGTTTTATTTTCTTCATTCATTTATTTATTTATGAAGAGCAGAACTTGGGGAGATATATATATATATATTGTAAACTGAGATTCAACTTACAAATTTTTGAATGAAATATAGCTTAATTAGCTAGCTTAATTTATTATGTGGCTTCAAAATGTTTTAAGCTTAATTCTTATCATCAAGTTAGATAGTAATTCAACCGAAACTTCAATTCAAAGGTTCTTAAATTATCCCATCAAGGCCCTTGAATTTTATTTACTTTATATGACTAGAGGCTGTTATTCAAATGTGAACTGATCAAACACACACACGCCCACGCACAAAATGAAAATAGCAAACAAATAACAAGTGAGGACGCAAATTATTTATAAAACTCAATTTATTAGTCAAATAAGATAGACAAGCCGCAACTTCACTAAGGGGGCACTGCAACACACTCATTATTTTAGTAAGAAGCATGTTAGGTAAACTTGGAGCGCAAAGCCTCATCATCCTCTCCTTATACCTCTAATAGCACCTAATCCGACCTCTAATTTATAAGATTATATAAATGCAACAAAATTGCATTATATTATAGCACGTGTCAGACACATGCATGCTAGTGCTCGTAGTGTTAGACCCACAAGGCCCCAGCTCTTTCGAGCATGCGCTTTAAGGAACCCTTGAGGTGAAAGCTCATGATCTCGTTGGCTCCACCCACAAACACACCGCCAATGAACACTGCCGGCGTGGTGGGGTTGCATCCCATCCTGAAGATGGCTTGCTCGACGTCCTGGCCACTCGGGATCTCGTCAAGCTCGTAAATTGTAGGGTTGGCACCATAATCGTAGAAGAGGGTCTTGACGGTGTGGGTAATGCAGCAAGTGGTCTTGCTGAAGACCACCAATGGCCTTTCGGACACCATTTTGGTTATCATCTCCATTGGTAGGGAACTCAGAAAATGTACGATGAAAAAACTAAGGTTGTTATTGTTGATGGGGAAAAGGGAGTGCAGTATGGTGTTCTTGGATTGTGGTTGATGCCACTAGGGATTTGGTACTGATGTGGTGAGAATGGAGAGTGTTCCAAGCATTTATATAGGGAAACAAGATGATGGGGCGAGGGCATGATTGGAAAATTGTATGATATTGTGTTTTTGTGTGTGTTTTTTTCTTTGTTTGTTTTCATTTCTTTAGGGAAGAAGAGAGGCACCTTGGGATTAAGGATGTTTAGATAAGATATTTGATGATTTTTTTTGTAATATTTTAGCATTAGGTTGAGAGTGATTGATGTGGCCTACCGCACCAAAGAAAAGGCGGCACACAGTGACGAATCTCTGCATAAGTAGAAATACTCGAGACTTGAGATACGGGTCCTTTGTACGGCCTTCTCATGTTATGATGATCACCAATAAAGTTTTTAAGCATTATAATATTTGTTATGGTTATTTTCTGTTAAAACTGTGAGCACGCCCGACAACGCTAGATGTCTATAATAATTAAGTCAATCATATTGAAATTTTTGTCACGTATGGGTGATGCCATGAGAATATTTAGTATTCTCTTCATCAGTCTAATATATCAAATATACGTCGTTATAAACTCAATGTATTTTAGTGAACACAACATATGTAATTTGATATTATAATGAGAAAAAGGCATGGCTATGTGCCTTTTACATAATTTGAAAATTTATTACATAGATATATATATATATATATATATATAGATTTTTCATTTGTTCTTTAGTTTGGTCAATCAAATATTTTATCAGATTGTATGATAAACAAGTCATCGTCAACATATTTCTACCACGAAAAAAGGGTTTGAAATTTCAAATCATTAATTGTTTTGTTTTAGTTTTGGTCGGCACCATACACATATATATTGTGATTAATTAGTAAAACTAATTTGTTCATGAAATGCATTGAGAGTAAATGATTACACACACACACACACATACAGATATAAATTTTTGTGGTCCTAAAAATTAACTTTCTGGTGAGTGTATCTATCGTGGAAGCATCTGGTGAGTTGGAGAAGGAATTGAATAATTTGGATTTATCCATTAGGGACCTCTTTTTTCTCCTCTCTCGAAAAAATATTAGATTCGATTTGAGTAATAAAGGCAATACGTATAGAATTTTTTGTTTTGGGATAATAAAACACATGACTAATGCGCTGTTCAATTTTGTGTACACACAGTGGCCATGCAAGCATCCAATGTAATCAAGTCTTTGATGATCCCCCACCAATCTTTTATTAAAGTCTCACTGAACAACACGCTATTATTACTAATAATAATATGGAAGTAGTTTTTAAGGCATTACACGGCCAAGAATGAGTCATTGAGATTAATTTTTTCTTTTCTTACTGTCCCTTTAATCTTTTCTGGTTTAATTGATGTTTTATTTCTAATTGATATGAAATTATGCATAAGAAAATAAAAAGGGTTTTAAGTATTGTCAGTTTTGTCCTTAAATTTACCGGAGTCACTTTAATTTAAGGAAACAAGATGCGACTCTATCTAATTTGATTGTGAACATTTCAAAAGAATTAACGATTATTTGTCTTATTATTATTTTATTCAATTTTTCCGGTCAGACTTCATTATAAAAATTACAAGCGCAACAACAATGTTCGTTTGGAAGTAAATATTTTTTATTTAAAAAAAGTATGTAAAGAAATAAGCATTACTCCATCACATTCATACCATAAAGAAATTACATGAAAAAGTAATTAAAAAATGATGGAGACAGTAAAAAGATGTGGTGAAGAGAAGAAAAGCATATGATGAGGTCCCCGACCACAAGGCACGTTATCTTCTTCGTCGTTTGTTTTTTTATATGTGTGTGACCTCATTCCTTGGCTTATGCATTTTCCTACACGAATGAATTCCCATTTTGACGATGATTACTTTGAATTTTTGTCGTCGATTTGCAGCCATTGGTTTTCCACATTCTACGTCTTCGAAAGAGAGTTAAAGTCCATTGCCTTTACGCACTTAACCAAATGGGTCATGTTTGTTGTGATATCAAGTGAATACTGATTAATTAATGTTGCGACTTCAATTTATCTATTTTCACTTTATGTTGTAAGCGTCACCACACGCTAAAGAAGAAGCAAAATCAAAATTAAACACACATAATAAGTTTACGCAATTTTGAAATCCAACTCTTCTGTCTACAGGCACTCACCCTAATTTATCAATTTGCTATTCAATGTGAACAAAAGTATGTCAACTCAAGACACTTGTTCACACCCATGCTTCATCTTAATCAAGTACCCACTCAAGAAGTCTTGCAAAACATCAACTCTAGTTAACAATTCATACGCGCGTCAACATCAAGAAGTCTTGCAAAACATCAACATAAGTGCATCATACGTGAAAGTGTATGTAATGTTTTACTCTTTTAGCTTCCTAGCCTTTATACATCTCTGCAATATTTATGCATGTCACTTATCAACAAAATTCATGATAATCAGTAGCATATCATTTGTAAATATTCACATAATATTCTACTGCAGAGCTTGTCCAGGTCACTAGGCTCGGATTGCAATGCCAAATCGACAGTTTCTATCACATTTTCAATCTAGAGTTATGACATAGCAGAACTCACGAGATAGACATCTCAACAGGTACCAAAGTCCAAATATCAACGCAACCAATCCATAAAGATCATTTATTTCAACAAAAGTGTCTATTACATCTCAATGGAAAATATAAATAAAACCTTTGCTATTACATCCAGGGCTTTATTGTTGGGATTTCTATAACTAACCCTTTCCTCTTCCCAAGCTCTCTCATTCCCATATTTGCTCTCATTCGCTAAGAATTTCTATAAAAGGAGTTTTTGAAAAACATAAGCAACTCATCACCCAGTAAGAGGTTGCCTACCTTTTTGTCAAGATGGGAACATTGAAAAGTCGTTTGCAAGAATTCATGCATTCGATTTGAAAGTTCATATGAAAATAACCAACAAGAATTAAGCATGTATTGTATTACATGATAATTTTGTTATAGTTTTTGTTAGCTTGTTTAGAGACTCAAGCAGGTCGTATATCATATTCATTGATCAGGATCTTATTCTTTTACCATAATTAAAGAGGATCATGTATCTTAACCTATAACTCCAGTTGAGTGAGTCATGTATCTCAACTTATAACCCCAATTGAGTAGATCATATATCCCAACCTTTAATCCCGATTGGATGGGTCATGTATTCTAATTTTTGACTCCATTTGAGTGGTGGATCATGTATCTCACCTATTGCCCAGTCAGTAAATGGAACTAATTCCTACACTACCGTTTGATTCCTAAGGCATCATATCACACATTTCAATATTTCACAATTAATATATCTAACACAATTTAAAATGCAAATCATTTGGTACTCGTCCACATTTAAAACATTTTCAAAAATTAACTTTTTGAAATGAAAACATGCTAGTTTGCGTAAATCAAATGAGAATATTTCCAAAAAATATTTTGAAATAAATTTTAGTAAAAATATAACATTTAAAGAAAATACTTCATTTAAATGACAATTATAAAAAACTTGCAGATAAACAACTTATTTGATATCTAGTTACTACTCTGGAAGGTCACTGATTTGGTTTTCTTGGTTCTTTTTTCAAATGAGAACAATTTCTCAATTTAATTCCTAATTTAATAGAATTTCAATCCTACATTCTTCTCAATGCAATCCTAAGCCCTAAATTATGAGTTAGCTTTTTCCCTACAGCTTTTGCGCCAAATTCTGCTAGTATAAGAATAAAATTTGTTTACCAAGAGAGTTCCTTGTTCAAATTCTCATGTTAGCAATTTTCTATATCCTAATAGGCCTCATCCAAGCTAATTTAGCGTGGTTTGAAGTTAAAAGTGATAAAATTTGACATTAATCATGAAAAAACTAAGTTCTATCCACATTTCAAGTCTCGCCCTTGCGAAAACATCATTCGTAACTGTGAAAATGGGTTCCGTGCCCACAGGACAAGCCATGAGACATCCCCAAGAAGTTGGCTCGCACCCATGACACCAGCCACAACGCTTTCTGAATCTTTTATTGCTCTAGGTTTGACATGGTATATATAGTAGAGCGTGTTGTGGGTAATTAAAGAAAAGAGGACCACTCGTTTTTTGGTAGAAAATTCCACATGAATTTTCTGTATTTTCAAGTCAAAATTTAGCCTCAATCTCTCCAAATTTGGTCCCATTGAGCATGGTAACAAGTCTCCACCCATCGCCTAATTTTTGGTAAGGTTTGACTATAGCATAAATGTGTGTATATTACCTTCTATACACTCTCAATACTAGTCTATTTTGTTTACACGAAAATTAATAAATAAATAGACACTAAATAATTAGATCTTTCACTAAAATAATATTGTTTCATAATTATTGATATCACCCCAAAAATTCAAGTTATTGCAGTTTCCTTATTTGGCGAGATTTCTTTCTAAATTATGTTGATTTACTCCTATAGTTTAGAATATCACACCTCTTCTTCAATCTCAGGTCTACCTCCAACGGATTAGGAGTAATATTTTTCCACTTTTTGAACTCATGGAAATAGAGAGAGCCAATCTTACCAAATTTGCCAAGATCATATGGGGATATTTTTACACAAATGTTAACAATAAATATTCTAGCTAACAAGTTACTATGGGTGTTCATTCAGTTACTAAATACCAAATCAAGTCAAAATTTTGGTATATCAAAATTTTGATAAATCAAATTTACATATTGAATATCCAATAGAATTGTTCGATTCGATTTACCAATCCAATTTTAGTTGAGTCGGTTCAATATTTTAATTACCTAAATTTATCTAAATATCAAAAAACGAAAATGAGAAATAAAAATGCAATATTAATAGAAAAATAAAAATAAAGATAAAAATCAGTATTTAGTTTAATATAGTATATTGAACCTAAATATCAAAATTAAACTAAAAACTAAAATTATAAAAATTGTCGTATTGAATATCAAACAAAAATATACTGAAATTTTAATTTCGATTCAATCTAATCTGGTCGTTGTACCAAATTGTGCATAGCACCAAGCATGACATCAATATACAATTGAATTATATATAACATTAATAAGATGTCAATTCAAAATGGAAGAGTCCTATAATGATGTATTGGATAATTAATCATGACACCAGCTACGTTTGTTTTGACTTTTTTATAAAAAATAGACGTGTATTAACTAAATTTGTTATTAGGCATGGCTACAAAGCTAATGAAAAGCTGGTCTTCTGTGTTTTTATTTCCAAGTACTTTGGTGTTTTTTTTTTTTTTCGTACTTAGTGAAAATTTGAATAGCTTTAGTTTGGAGAAATCTCTGTATAGTACTAGAAAAGCTGCCTTCGACATTGTCGTCACCAATTGGGACCTTGTTCATTCCTGTTGCTTCTCACTCCCAGTAAATAACCAAACCAAATATATGGAATGTTTATCCTTTAGGGTATACGTATGCGGGCAAGTACATACACGTATAATATGCTCGTATAATTTTTGACCCCAAGATAGACAAACTTCATCGTATTTTTTTCATTGGACGGTGCGAGTGCGTACAAGATGCATGCATATAGATATATATCCACGCAGAGTGACACGTGTAGCTCAGTGCATGGAAGGAAGCAGATACGATCCATAAGAGAGAGAACGTACGTAAAATGTGGATTACGAGTAACTTTGTACTGGCCGGTGTTGCAAAATGTCAACGTTAATCGGTACTATAGAAAATGAAGGCACAGACGGTTCTGGGCATCCACGCACTCATCGCGATTACAATAATCAGCAGGAAGAACCTGTCAACTTGTAGTTTTATTCCTAGCCAGCCATCTGCACTGATCTCTTGGAACAGAATTAGAGGGAATAAAGAAAAGATTAAAAAAAAAAAAACATGTGTGTTTGTGTGTGGTGTTGTGCTAAGTAGATATATCCATCAAGAAAGATACAATGTTCGGGATGTGTGCGCAAGTGGACTGAACCATATATGCGGGTAAATCTACTTTATGCCAAATTGAAATTTTGATATAGACAAGTGATGTGTGGATTGATCTTCTTGTTGATTATGTGATTGGTGCTGCCAAAAATCTCATTGAAGATTTTGCTAAATTATATGATTCCTTTGGAGATCAATATCATATCCCACCATACTCTTTCCACATTTTCATACCCGAGAATATGGATTTTGGTGTCCTCTCGGGAATTAATTTTTAATTCATGTGATAATCATTCTCCAAAGTGGCAGTATAAATGCATGGATTATCAATGGTCAACACTTCTTCCGAAATTAATTTGAATAAACCTAATTATGACCTATTATATTTTCTTGTGCATTTGTTTCTTTTTTATATTTTTTAACAACAAAACCTTCCGATTTTATTATTGTAGAGTTACGCCTACTAATTCTAATTTTAGTTTATTTATCTATATAAGAAGAAAAGAAGATAAAGGGATTAATTAATGGAGAAAAGGCAAGAGAAAAAAGGATAAAAATTATATTTACGAGTAATACGAAAAATGCAATGAGTACTTAGAAGTTCACTCAGACAAAGTGTGAACCAGTCATGAGAATATCAACCTTGAAAATACCTTGTACTAGTGTATATGTGAGTATTCCACCTCTTTGAGCTATTCGTACTTTGGGGACGGATTAAAGTCCGTGACGTTTTTGGCATTAGAGTTGACCAAAAAGTTAATGCTTTGTGGAGACCCTAGACAAATGATTTGGCCAAGGGGGTCTACGCATGTGTGTTCCATTGAGCCATCTAGAGAAGGAGGGTCAACATTTTGTGTTCGTGCTTGCAGTAAGCCAAAACCATGGGAATGACAATGTATGCACAAGGGCTCGCAAAGAAAAGATGTGAGTCGTAGCAAACATCAACTTTTAAAATGACCGTACACTAGTATATGTGTAAGCTATCTACCGCTTTGAAATACTAATATTTTGGAAACAGTGTAGACACCATAACATAAAGTATTGTGGAAGCCTAATTTCAATAATTCAATAGAATGGAACAGAGATACAAAAAAATTTAAATTTTGCAAGCCATTATAAAATTATTAAATGTTGCCGCTTTGACTTTCGATTTACGATCTCCATGAAGCAAATTAAATCTGTATTATGCTTTGGATCCATGCATGGACCATGGTTTGCACTTAATAATCATTTGGCACACGGATAATTTGGAGGAAAAAACGTTGACTGGCCATGTAATACTATTCTTAATTGAGATATATATATATATATATATATATTAATTAACACTACTAGTTATTAATTGAATAACGTCAACAATATGGTGTTATTGCTTCCTGAAAGTGACCAACTATCAAAATGGATTTGATCGAATAAACTTTTCATAGTATGTGCATGTGTACCATCACATATATACCAGCTGAGTTGTAAATTCATGACGTGTTATGTATGTTATTTATATGCTTGTATAGTTGTTATATCCTGACAGAATACTCTTAGACGAAAAATGGCAACATCACGCGTTTAAAATTAAGCTTCATATATATTCCGTGTTATTTATTTACTAGTTCACTCAAAAGTCTCCTCCTCTCAAAAAGTAGCACAATGCTGACATTTTCTACCATGTAGATTATAAGCATGGAAACGTTTTTCATGAAGCTTTACAAATCTAAATTTATACGTACGTACACACACACATATATATATACACGGACAACGACGTATATCAGATTCTCTTCTAGATGACAGTATGACTATATGTCAATTAATCTCTAAAACAGATGCTGCTGCTTACTACAGCCAAGCATCATATGCAAATTCAACACATGGTGAATATATGCTAAATAATCAGAAAATATATCTTCTGATTAGTATTTTTGATCTCCTGCAGATTAATAGGCGTTTTGAGGGTGACAAAAAGATTTTGTCTTCAACAGAAGAAGTGAAAACAAAGCCAAATTAAGGTTGTAACTATAATTACTGCATTCCCAACGTTGCGTAATTATACTGCTTGTTGTACTAGACATTCAAACATCTGGAATAACATATGAAGAAGAAGATTTGATATCGTGATCAAAATTCTTTATATTTTTTAATTCGTCGTTTAGTTTAAATATCTACTATATATCTAAGCACGTTTCAAGATCAACTTCGTTAGTGAAGTTATTACCTTATCTTTTAGTCCTTAACATCAATTTGATTAATTTGCCCCCTGGAATAGTACAGAACCATTAAGGGACAGAATGCAGTGCTCAAAATTGAAGATTCACACTAGGAGCACACAAAGATTAGCATACATGCATTGCTTCACTGTGAAAGTCTGAAAATTAAAGGCTATGTTTGGAAAGGAGTTTTTGTTTGATACGATGTTTGGCAGTAATTGTGTTGAAATGAGTAGTACGTTTGAAAAAAAATATCATAATGAAATAAATAGTATAATTATTTAAATATATATATAATATATAATGATGATTAGATAATTTGATAATTTAGAAGAATAATAATTATGTTTAGAGTATAAATAAAAATAAATATATGTGATATATATATATAGTTATCAAAAATGAAAATAAATATGAATATACATGTGATATATATAAGTATTGATTTAATTATGAATAAATGTAATAATTGAAAAATACTTAGTTATATATATGAGAGGGAGAAATTTTGAATTTGAATTTGAATTTGAACGTAAATGAAATTGTTATTGAATGATATATTTGTTAGTATAAAGTTTAAAGTGTTGTTATTTTGACGAAAGGTTGGGTTCCAAACATAACCCTAAACCCGAACATAACCCTAAACCCGAACATAACCAAAGTGAACTTTATTCAGAACATTACTCAAGAAAACTAGAGCAGGCCTCGCACACTTTCTCCGTATATCACTGCTCACCAATCCGACTCCCGACGTATATCTATATATATATATGTGGGTGTGTATGTATATATGCAACAAAAATGCATTTATTATTACACCAGGAGCTTGATGACGTCATCAGACCCAGATGGCGCCAGCCTTCTGGAGCATAATCTTCAATGTTCCGTTGAGGTGGAGAGTCATGACCTCGTCAGCCCCTCCCACGTACTTACCGCCAATGAACACCGTCGGCACAGCGGGGTTGCGGCCCAGCCTGGCCAGCACCTGCTCGATTTCCCGGCCCCTCGAGATCTCGTCCAGCTCGTACACCGTCTGGCTGGCGCCGTAGTCGCCGATGAGCGACCTCACCGTGTGGCTCATGCAGCAGGAGCTCTTGCTGAAGATCACCACCGGCTTTTCCGACGCCATTCTGTTTACTACATCCATTGAGGGAATATGAAAGGAAGGCTTCCGAAATCAACGTTCGGATGGTATCGTTTGGTGATGCAATAACAAGGACAAGGTTGTGATGAAAGATCTTGGATTGTTGGGAGGGAAATGGAGGGTGCGTGGGCGTATTTATATAGGAAGACTGGAGATGTTGGGTTCTCCGGTGAACGTGGGATTGGAGGGCTTGAGAATGTCTTAAGATCAGATTAGATGGTTGTTTAATTTGGTATTAGTGATGAGACAGATTATGAGGGGCAATATCAGTTTCATGAGAGTGACTGATGTAGATTGGCACCGCATCATAAAAGGCGGTTGCGTTGCACGATAACGAATCTCTGCATACGGAGTTGACAAAAAGGAAAAAGAAAAAGAAATAAATAAATGAATAATAAAATCTGTGCATACGGAAAAATTCAGACGTGTCGTTTGTACGGCTTCACATATATTAGCGTATGATAATTAATTTATAATTATTTTTGAAATTATGAAAATAGAGTTCAAAGATGTGAGCATAAATCTTGAGCTTATTTACATATGTATAATATGCAATTATTCCCCTAATTTTCAGGCAACGGCATTATTATTTTGGGTAAATATAGTGAGCTAATTATTAAATGTGGCTTAATGCATAAATGCTCTGTTTGCCTTTCGTGCGTAGCTTTCCGGGAGGGCATCTGATGACTTGGAGAATGAAGTTGGATTTATCCAATTGGGACCTCTTTCTATTTTTCATTTTTTTATTTTTCCCATTATAGACAAAAAAAAAAAAATATTCGATTCTAAAATAAAGGTCGAGCAATGTATGGGAATATAATTTTATGATGAAATTGATAGCATACATACGACAATATGCTATATATCATTTTTGGAAAAATAAAATAAAGATTAAGGATCATACAATTATACGAATATGGGAATTTGAATTATGAGTCTCAACTTTTCAGTTTCTCATGTGCAGACCCTGATATGTGTGTGTGTGTGTGTGTGTAAATTACTTAATGAATTTAATTAAATTGTAATTAGTACCTAAAATAATGCATTTGACTATGCCCAAAAGAAATAGAAATGCCATGGATAAAAAAGAATGCATACGTAAAATGCATGAGGTCCCCGTCCAAATTGTTATCCTCTTTGCCTTTTTGATTTGCAATTTTGTGTGACCTCATATTCTGTGTGTCTGTGTGTTTCTTTATTTTATTTTATTTTTTCGGCATTTTTTGTGGACATGCAGGAAGACTTTCCATGTCTATGTAATGGGCTTTGACGTCTGATCAAAACAAAGTAGGTTGCTCTAATTGAGGTCTTTAATCAAAATAATGGGAAGCATAAATCCTTAACTAAGATGGAGGATTAAAAGATGAAATTTGATCCATGTTGCTATACGCAATGGCATGCTGGCAAGATAATTTAACACGAATAGATACACATACAACATATATGTTCCTCAAAGAAAAATAAGTATCGAACTAGAAAAGACGTGGGCTATATGTTGGAGGAAATAAAATCAAATTAATTCATATTTGCATGCGTCAATATAATTTCTGTGGTTAATATAATTTTTTTACTTTTATTATTTATGATCAGTGAATCATTTGCAAGAACATTGCAATGAGGCTCAAAAATTACACTTGATCACGGCTATAGTTTGGATCAGATCATCTCCATTTGATTCCTTTCTTCTGGCTATCATATGAATCTCAGAAAAAGAAAAATTGCAGCTCTTGGAAGAATACTGTTTTTTTTTTTTTTTCCACACGGATGGAAGAATCAAAAATGAAAAGGCAGAAGAGATTTTTTTTTAATGGACAAATATGAACTGTAATAAAATTGGAGAAGCATAGATACGATATATTATATCAAATCTGATAAGATCTCATGAAGAATGTGTATATTTACATACACGTAGGTGGATGTGTACGATGACAAGACATCATGTGAAGATCTCATATCTCATAATCCATTAATCCTGCAGTCTAGAGTCTTGCTATCCAATGAAGATAATTGATATTTACAATTGTGATAACAGATATTATAATTTTTATTCGTTGATTAATTTTTTTTATTTTTAATAAAAAATTATAACATTTGTTATAATTTTTATTTTTAATAAAAAATTGTAATATTTATTATAATTTTAAATATTTGTAAATATTTGGTGTATCTTTGTCGCATGTAACATGGAACAAGGGTAGGTCTCGACGTAGAGACGTGGTTTAAAAGTGATAAGACTGTTTACTTGTTCCAAAAACAAAAAAAAAAATGATTAAAGCAGTAGACATCTCTAGAAATTAAACAAAGATTATATTTTAGAAAAAAATAATAATAATAAAGAATGTGTTGTAAAATCTAGTGCTAGATTTTGTGAATAGTGAATTCTTTTTAATTGGTTTGATTGAGTGATGGCATAATAAAAATCAGCATCAGATTATATAAACTTTCCGCCCATGAGAACCATGGCCTGCAAGTATATATTCCTCCACCTCTGCACATATATTTTGTGTGGGTGTTAAAATCACAATTTTTAGATGTAGTTATGTCCAAGAAACTAAGGTAAACGTTAGTTTTTATTTTTTAGTGTCTATTTTTAAATGTGCTTTTTCTAAAATTACATAAAAGTAACAAATATAAAAAGAAAATTATTAAAGCATAACGATTGTAACGTGTGTTTTATGGTAAAAAAAAATGAAAATAAACATAGCTTAAATTTTAGTTATCAAACATTAACAGGGAAGGGAATGAAAAACCATGATGGATTAAAGAGCTAGCATGGTGGTCTCGCCTCTCTCTCTTTCTCTCTCCATATATATAGATAGATAGATATATAATACACTTATTTGTTTATATTTATGGTGTAAATTATATTTATTTTCATTTTTCCTGCTATAATCATTATATTTTTACACTTTTCTCTCTTCATCTTGCTTAATTTTATATATTTTTTAAGAAAGAATACTTAAAAATACATACTTGAAAAATTAAAACTAGCATAGCCGTCAGTTTTTCCTACGTTCATTCTCGTAGTAAAAGTGTGTACATAGTCATATTGATGTAGTTGATCAAAAATAATGTGGTCAATGACTAAAAAATTAAAATTCTTCAACTATAATTATGCACATAATTACTAGTATCAAGCATTTATTTTTCTGTTTACATTTGAATTTTCCTTAGTTCAAGTTATTGCGTTGGAAAATTTGCTAAGGTTTTATATTTAAATAGTGCTTCTATTTCCCCCATTTTTGGTTTATTTTTTATGGTGGGCTTGTGAAATTATTCATCCGATCCGTTTGAATTGAGTGCTTTAAATAATGAAATGTATTATTGTGTTATCAAAATAGTTAATTGTGTTTTTCGTATATAAAATGATGACGTGTGTCATCAGTTAAATTAGTTGATTCAAATGCACCAAGTGCATCACCTCACAAACCCAGTCAATGAAAATCAAGGTTAATGTAGAATTACCAAAATCTCCTATGCTTGTCAATTTTCTTCCAACCTTGTCGATTAATGAAATGTTATGTACACTACAGGCCCAAATCCAAGCAGCAATTTTGGGCCACGTTCCTTACATTGGGCTTGCCCAAGTTCACCTGATTTGGACTACTTTCTAATCCTCCAGAACAATTGCAAAAGGATAAAGGGAAAGGAGAAATAAATAAATAAATAAATAATAAATTGTGAAATGTCAAATAATAATAGATAAATGGGACAAAAAAGAATCTACTATTTTTTATTCAAGTTTCATAAAATCCTACTCCAGCAAAAGAAAAAGAAAAACAAAAAAATCTCAGTGACAACTTTTCACTATAATTAAAAAATTCAAAACTTTCACAAACATTTTTTTTTTCAAGAGTGGTTATCTTCAATTAGGGGGGAAAAAGATTTTACTATGACATCACAATATACTAGGTTAGAAGATTGTAAAACTTGTATTATAATCAGTATGCATTTAGTTAGAGGATTTTGCAAAATTAGTATGTTGCATAATTTAAATTATAAAAAGGAAGAAAGAGAATGCGATAATTCACATGACAATGATGATTAAAAAATATACAAGTTATGTTTGGAAGGAGTGTTTTGGTAATGAATAATGTTTTGTAAAAATTGTGTTAAGATGAATATTGTATTTAGAAAAAAGATTTTGGTTGACGAATAATGTTGTTTATTCATAAATGTATAAAATATATAATAATAATTGAATGTTATAATAGTATATAAGAATAATGATTAATTTATAGGATATAAATATATATGAATACGAGTGTACGTGTGTATATGTATATGTATTGATTTGACTGTGAATAGATGCAATGATTAAAAAATAATTATTTAATAGTATAAGTAAGATAGAGAAACTTTGAATTTAAATTTGAAGAAAAGTTTTGTTACTTACAATATTTGGTAGTTTGAAGTTTGATAAGATGAGGTTGAAATATAAGTAACAAACATAACCGCAGGAATTAAAACAAACAGAGCCCAACTTCTGCTTTTAGAAACACAGTTGTTTTGAAATTAGCAATTTTTGCATACTCTGTGTACTTCATCTAAAATTTTAAAAATATATACTTACATATTTAAATTTTATTTTTGTCATATAAGTATTTTAAGATATATTACATATATGTTTTATTTTATAATTTATAATCTAGAGAATAATCAAACACTCTACAATTTTGCTGTTGTAATAAAAAATAAAATTATGTCAATATAAATGAAAGTGAATATCACGTAATGAAAAAATAGAATAAGGGCATTGTGATAAAAAAATAAAATTTGTATTTTATTAAATTTTAATAATAAAAATAAAATTAGTTGAAAATTAAAACCGTATTACAAATTTTCTAAAATGAAGATGAAAAATGTGTTAGAATGAAACCACAGATAAAAATAAAAAAAATAAAAATAGAAGGATAAAAGATTAAAACAAAAAAAGTTGATTTGTTGTAGCATTTCTACGTAATGGACAAAATGTGATTATTTTAAAACCCTCGATTATTTAAAAAAATTTCCACTAACCAAGCATTTAAATGTGATGTGGTTGCTTCTTTCTGATTAATTTCAATTCCCAAAAAGAAAATTAAATGTTTTCTTTCTGAAATTATACTTTTACCCCTACAAAAAATGTACGATTCCATATATGCCCCCACACGGAGAGTTTAGAGTCTTTAGACACGGTTTGCACATTACAACAATTCCATAGACGGTGTTTGGACAAGAGTCAAGACTCATCGAATCTCGCTCTTAAAAAATTTAAACTTACCAAAGAGGTTAAAAATATTGGTCATGGCCATGCCTGGCTTAACTTCTAAATTTCCTTCCATTTCATTAAAATTTACTTGATTCAATTTTTATTTTAAGTTCAAATTCAAAATCATTTACTCTTGCATTGAAAAATCAGATTTAATAATTATATCTATTTATGATCAAATTATATTTAAATATATTTTCACATGTGTACTTATGTCTATATCTATTTGCATATAAAAGTTAAATATAATTATTATAGTTATCATATTATTTAATTATTATTATATACTTATATAAATACATAAATTTAAACAGATTAAAATTTTATTTGTTTCGATCTCTACAAAATCACCAACAAAATGTAGTGATATTATCTAATTAAAATATCCGACCAAACTCACTCTAAAGATACTATTAATTAAAATATTTTTTTTTCTTTTGATTTTTATTCTTCAAATATATTATTTATTTAGATAAGTTTTTCCCTCTCATTTCAATTCTTCATTTAACTATTGCTAAATTTTTGCAAAAACTTTCTTCCCAACAAAATTTAACTCCAAAAAAAGTCATCACGTTTCTTTGTTTCATACTCACCCACCATACAATATTTATATACATAAAGTTGTATATCTTCACGTTGCATTAAATTTATATACATAATGTTCTATGTCTTTATGTTGCATTAAATACACTCACTTCAAATATAAATTTATTTCTAAAAAATATAACAAAAATAATTAATTTCATTTCTTTTATTTTCTTACTTTTAAACTGAAGTTCAAAACTGAACACTATTTTATGAACCAAACACACCGCACAAATTTTTCCATTACATTTATTAAAATTATTTTCTGCGCTCCACTTTTGTCCTCTCTCTTTACCTTTCTTTTGAACAATCAAGACTTTCTTCGATTTGTTGATCTGCTCTTGTCTTGAAACGAGCGGTTTGCTGGTCTCTAATCTTGAACCAATTTAATTGTTGATGACCCGCTCACGGCTGAATATTTTCCAGAAAGGAGCGTCAAGGATCGGAATTATGTCATTTGAGCTGCTGTGAGGAGCTGAGATGACATTTTCGATGGTCAATTTTTGTTTACATGAAAATATATACAGATAAAAAGAGGGAATTCTGAGGTGGTTTCGTGTTTTGTCGGAATTGATATGGGCTGCTTTCCCTGCTTCGGATCGTCGGAGGAGGAAGTAAGTGGGAGCACCAACGGAGTCAAAGAAGTGTCGAGGAAAGAGTTTTCTAAACAAGGTTCGGCGGCTCAGTCTAATAGCCACGTGAATAGAGTGAGTTCAGGTAACATAGCTTTAACGTTGCCATTTTTAGTTAATCCAAACACTAGAGATTGGGGTTTCGGAGGTTGAATTTCAGTTGCTAAGATTTTGCACGTTTTTATTTGTGATGGTTCGGTAGGAGGTTTTTCAGTTCTATCTCGATCCGTGATTTTACCAAATTTTGGTGATCTGGATGAATCTTTGTTAGGACTTATGGTTTAAATCATACAAGGAAAAGGTTGCTTTGGTGGCATGGTTTTGTTTGTGTCGTAGTTTAGTAATCTAACAATCTGTTATTCGTTGTTCATTTATAATTTTTCTCTTTACTTCGTGTAAATCTGCCTTCGAATTAGAGGTTCTGAGATTTTGAAACTAATCAATTCTGTTAGAACATCATTGAAGTGAGTTATTGCACGCTGCAGCATTACTGCATTAGGTGGTGAAGTAAGGCATTGCAGATATTGGCATGCAAACACACTTAGACTTTATAACACACTTGCATACGCACACATTTCTTAAGTTTTTGGGGTGAAGAGAAAGAGTGCATTCCCATACACTCTTTGAGTTGCATATTGTGATCTGAAATGCTTTTGCAGTTGTACCAGCTGTGTTGTTTTACATGGCTGCTAGTTCTCTCGACCCGTTTCAAGACATGCTCTCTTCTTTACATTAAGCATTTATATTATCTTTTCCCAGATAAATCGAGATCACGGAATGGTAATGATTCTAAGAAGGAAACGGCAATTCCAAAAGAGCCAAATATTGCTGCACAAACATTCACTTTCCGTGAGCTCGCTGCAGCAACGGAAAGTTTTAAACCAGGGTGTTTGCTTGGTGAAGGTGGGTTTGGACGCGTTTACAAAGGTCGATTGGAAACTACAGGACAGGTTGGTTATCTTCATTGTCTGTATAGAACAATCAATTTCACAGATTTGTCTTTCATTCTATTTTTTTGGGGTCTATTAACCAAAAGAGAATAAATGTTCGCTATGCTGTGCTTTTGTCCTTAGAATTCTAACGGTATGCCGAATAATATTAGTAACTTGTAGTTTAAAAATGGTTAATTTTGCAGTTGGTTGCAGTTAAACAGCTTGACCAGAATGGTCTTCAAGGAAATCGAGAGTTCTTGGTGGAGGTTCTCATGCTTAGCCTCTTACACCATCCAAATCTTGTCAACTTAATAGGGTATTGTGCTGATGGTGACCAGCGTCTTCTAGTTTATGAATATATGCCATTGGGATCTCTGGAAGATCATTTACATGGTAAGTAATTTCTAGATGAAATGCATTTGTTTAAAATATGCAACAGAATTCTTATGATATTGTTCTGAATTATATTTTGCCCTGAACACTTTTTTAATTATTGTCCTTATAGCATTGCTGAGAAGAGAGATTGGAGAAGCTGTAAATATTATAAATTTTAGATTAATATCTTTGTTCATTCATATTCATGTCTTCTGCCACAGCATCATCTGAATCTTGCATTAGTGTTTACTAATCGCATAAGCATTCATGCATATGCATCTTCTTTCTCACTAGCTGTTTACCTGCCCATCTCTTATCAAATGCTGCATTCACTTGCAAACACCATGCAGGATTATGAATTTGTATGTTTTGAGATTGAAAGACACTTGAATCTAGGAATATTTCTAGGGTGTCTTCAATTCATTCTGAAGATAGAAATGACGTGCTTTGGGAGAATATGGATAAGGGCATTGCAATATTTGATTGAAGAGGAGTACCCCTTGTAGTTTTTGCATCCGGGCTTTGTGATGTTGGTGACTATTTAATGTTGATGTTGATTTCCGAAAATTGACTTACTGCAAGAAGCTTGTCGCTGGACTACACCTGAACAATTTTCAGTTAGGATTGTTCATTTTATTTGTGTAGGGCTTGGAGAGTTGATCTCATTTTTGGTCATGATATTATTTCATACTCCAATCTAGGGGTGGAATCGAGCCGAGTCGAGCTCGAGTAGAGAGTAGTAATCTACTCGAGCTCGACTCGAGTCGATTTTTTACGAACTCGAGCTCGAGCTCGAGCTCGAGTCGAGTTGTCGAGCTCGAGCTCGAACTCGAGCTCGAGTTAAATTTTACAACTCGAGCTCGAGCTCGCTGGGCTTGGAGCTCGAGCTTATCGAGCCGAGCCCGAGTCGAGCTCGAGTTCGAGTTCGAGTAAATATTAAATCATGTTTGAAAAAAATTTAAAAAAAAAAAAAGGTCGAGCTCGAGCTACTCGATCGAGCTCGAGTATTTTTTTGAAATACTCGAGCTCGACTTGATAGGTATATCGAGTCGAGTCGAGTCGAGCTCGACTCGAGCTTTGACCGAGTTGCTCGACCGAGTCGAGTCGAGCAACTCGGTTGAGTCACACCCCTACTCCAATCATATAGGTTATGTTTGAGAGAGGTTTTTGTTTGATAAGATATTTGGTAGGAGTTATGTTAAGATGAGTAGTATGTTTGGAAAGAATATTTTAATGAGACGAATAGTATTATTTATTTGAATATATGTATAAAATATATAATAATGATTAAATGATTTATAGTTTATAGGGATAATAATTATATTATAGGGTATAAATAAAAATAAATGTGAGTATATATGTAATATATATAGGTATCGGTTTGATTATGAATAGGTGTAATGATTGAAAAATAATTAGTTTGTTGTATATATGACAGAGAAATTTTGAATTTGGATGAAAATGTTGTTGAATGATATGTTTGGTAGTAGGCGATTGAGATGTTTTGTGATTGAAAGTTGAGTTCCAAACATAACCGTATATCTTTAACACTTGGCAAATACTATTGTAATTTATTGGTTGCCTTAGAGAAGCAAATATACTTCACACCATGATTATAATTTTATCCTATGACCCTTATTGATTCTTGAGCCCCTTCCACTAAAAATTTATATATTCGGTGCTTGTTATTCTAAAAGCATTTCTGTTCTTTTATATGACCTGTGAGAAATGTTACACTTGAGCTAGTTGTTATTGCAGACCTGAAATATTTAATAAGACTCAAGTCCTGGGAATTACAATGAAATTGATATGTATCTGTGTCAAAATATGATTTGTATTATTATAAGCAAGATATGAATTTGGACCTTCATGTTCTCATTTGCTTCCTACCTGTTTGTTAGTGTAGTTATTGCCATGACTTGGGTAGATGCACCATCCCGTATAAAAAGGATCTGTGTTGAATTTGAAAATAGTGAAGAGAGGAATAATTATTGATGGCCATCAGGCTTACGTTTACAAACCAATCCCAAAAGGGCTAAATGTATTCTCTATTGATTTGATTGTACAACGACTGCCTATTTATATGGGTGAGCACATGGAGGGATGTTCATTTGGTAATTAAATACGGAATTGAATTAAAATTTCAGGCTGCCAAATTTGTGTACTGAATGCCAAATAGAATTTTTGGTTCAGTTCGGTATATTATCAAAACAATTTCCATCAATTTGGTTTGGTATTTTGGTTACCAAATTTTATATTAAAAATAAAAAAGGAAATATAAAATGAAAATGTGGAATAAAAAATAAAAATGACAATATTAACAGAAAAAAATAAAAATAAAAAATGGCAATATTTTTGTCACTCAATTTTGACAATATTGTTTGAAAGCCTTTATCTATTTGCCGACCTGGTTCTTAAAATGATGTCTGTATGCAGATCTTCCTCCTGGTAAAGAACCTTTAGACTGGAACACAAGGATGAAGATTGCTGCTGGTGCAGCAAAGGGGTTAGAATATCTACATGACAAAGCCAATCCACCTGTCATATACAGAGACTTAAAATCCTCCAATATTCTTCTTGATGAGGGATATTTTCCTAAGTTGTCAGACTTTGGACTTGCAAAACTTGGTCCTGTTGGTGATAAAACTCATGTCTCTACAAGGGTGATGGGGACATACGGTTATTGTGCTCCTGAGTATGCTATGACTGGTCAACTTACTTTGAAATCTGATGTTTACAGTTTTGGAGTTGTCTTCCTTGAAATTATCACAGGTCGAAAGGCTATTGACAACACAAAGGGTGCCGGGGAGCAAAATCTTGTTGCTTGGGTACGTGGTGTTTCATGACTTATATAATGTTATACTTGATGAAAGTGGTATAATTCTCTATGCTTGTTTTACAATTATTCACTATCTAAAAACACAGTACACTTCTTTTTTATGTTTTCTCTCTCGTATTTTTACACAATTTTCAAAGTAAAAACACCTAAAAATACACATTAAAATTTAAAAACAAACAAAGCCAATGTATCTCATTAGACAGCATCTTGAATTGATATTATCATTATTGTCCTTTTAACTTCTATTTCAAACCGAGCCACAGGCGAGGCCTCTTTTCAAGGATCGACGAAAGTTTCCAAAAATGGCTGATCCTCTATTACAAGGTTGCTACCCAATCCGTGGACTCTATCAGGCACTAGCAGTGGCTGCCATGTGCTTGCAAGAGCAAGCTGCCACTAGACCCCTGATTGGGGATGTTGTGACTGCTTTGACGTATTTGGCTTCGCAAACTTATGACCCTAAAGCATCTGCTGCACAGAGTAACAAAGTCGGTCCATCTACTCCTCGGCATAGGGATAAGTGGAGGAATTCATCTGATGGAGTGGACAGCGTGGAAGATTTAGGACGTGGTAGCCACCATGGCTCACCTTCCACACACAAGAATTCACCTGATTTCAAGAAGAGAGACTCGGTCAGAGAGCTACATACTGGTGCAGAGTTAGGAAGGATTGATACTGGCGGTGGGTCTGGGCGGAAATGGCGTTTAGATGAGCCAGAGTGTCCTGATTCTCAACGAGACAGTCCTGCGAGTGCAGGTAGAGCAAGAGAAACACCAAGGAACAGAGACCTGGACAGAGAACGTGCAGTTGCTGAGGCCAAGGTGTGGGGTGAGAATTGGAGGGAGAGAAAGAGAAGCAATGCCATGGGCAGTTTTGACGGTACATACGAATGATTTCGCAATTTTTCAGTCTCATGAAACTGCAACTTATCTTCTGAGGGTCACAATATACAGAAGGAGGACATCCACAAATGCATCTGCCACACGGGCCTCGTTTTATTTCTTGTCGGTCACGGTCCCGAAATCATTCGTGCAGCTCTGTTTGCTGAATGATTCAGTCATGCGGTCACGGGAGGGATGGGCTTAGGGTGGGGAAGGGTGTTGTTTGGTGATGATCTCCCTTTTGGAAATACATGCAAATGACATTGCGGAATGTTGTATGCAATATGTTAGTCTATTTAGGGGGTTTGTTGTTTGCTTTGTACATTGAGGCTATGGATGCGTGTCCAGTTGGTGAATCTTATATTTTGCATATGGTTCCAATTATGCATGAATGTAGAGTTTTTGGGCTTGTGTGGATGGTGACTGTCACATTTCTGCCACAAATTGAAACCAAAAATGCTAATGAGTGCTCCATTCGCGCACGCCATTAAGAACACATAAGATTAGTCAATAAGAAAAGGATCAAGGTATCACAACCATTAACAACTCTACTCTGACAAAGGAAATACTTATTACCCTGACAAAGTTAAATCATGGCGTGATCAAGTGCTTTGTGGATGATCATGGTAAATTTACATATCAAAAACTATGATCTCGTCTATTACGGTTAAATCGTTATAAACTGTCACATAAAACTAAAAAGAGTAGAATTAACAATTGATTTTGCTCTATAGGCATTGCACGAAGCGTCAAAAGAAAAGTTTCTTATTGCTAAACCGAAGGACAATATTTTTACGGCAGCAGAATCCTCGAAAGCATCGAGACGAACATTTCAAAGGTGGCTGCAACCCACGTCATCGAAGCCCTGGACAAAATTAATTTATTTCAAACTTAAAAGGCACTTGGAAAAGCGTTAACCTCGAAAACTCGCAATCACTAGATTCCGACCTTATTAATTAAATACATTATCATTATATCATAAACTTCAGAACAATTTCAATTCATTTAATTTCTCAAACACCAACCTTCTAGGAAGCCTTGGTAAGGGAAAAGAGAGAGATACAAAACATAGGAATGTCAATTCTAGTTTCCAACAAGCCTACTGCGCGTTCATAATTAAATGACGATACACAAGGATAATTATTTCTAATTGAAGCATTGCAGTTATGGCAACTAAGAACCAGTGTTTGCAGCATAGCTTGGCTTCTTGGTTCATAATGCCACGAACCTTTTAGCCATTCATCAGTTCACACGTTAGATACATGTTAAAAGTCCTATCATATCAGAACAGAGGGACTCCATTCTCAGTTCTCACACACGGCTAGCAACTTTCACCTCAGAGTACACGTTTCCTAAATTGTACAACTAATGCGTGTATTATCTAGTACTGATGAAACATTAATAGTTTCTTGATATCATCCGAAGGTCAAACATTAACCCAAAACTGTTCCGGCTTGAAACAGAAAGACATCAACTGATACTCTAAAACACTCAGGCGTCACTTCCTCTTCTTACCCTGTGAAAAGACCACGACCCTGGTTTAGCCACATAAGAAATTATTACAGCCAAACAAAAAATTACAGCTACTCAACATACCGAGCTCACATAGTCATCCATCAATAATTGCTTTCGCTTTTTGGTAGTGGGAGGGCTCTCTGCAGCCTGCCTAGCAGCTGCACGCTTTGATGGGGTGGTATTCTGCTGGGAAAAGAAGTGATTTTACAAGTTAAAACATTGCTATGTGAAATTTAGTCATCAATTTGTGGCATATCATCTTCAGGCACAAGGCAATGCTTAGGGAGGCTTAAGAATCGAAGTATTTATTTTTCCTCCTATCTAAGCAAAACAATATTCAACAAATGAGAAACACATACCTTTGCTAGTTTTTTCTCTTTACGAGCCTGTCTCTCCCTCTCATCAAATTCTTGGTTTTCCCTTTCCACTAACCGAATAAGTGTATCACATCTTCTTGCAAGTTCTTGTGTCGTACGAGACTTTACAAACCAATCAAAACGAAACAACGGGGAAGTTCGAAACGCTGCCTTTAGCTCATCCCAGTTACCATATCCAAGCTTATGAACCATGCATATCTAACATGTATAGAAAACAGTATGATTATTATGAGACAATAAGGCAAGAATCAAATACATAGCAGAAGTTAGGTGATTACTAAAAGTCTAACCATGAAACGATCACATTCTTCATTGTACAGCTTCCCTTTGTTCTGGCCATACTGGATCTTAAGTTCCAGCCAAGGGTTCTTGTAGCGATCTAATTTCTTTCCAATAGCTTTCATGATCTCATCTCTCCGTGAAATCCTTGCTTCTCCTCTTTCAATGTTTTTAATGATCCTATCATAGTCTGCAAGTACCACATTTCCATATTTCAACAAGGGAGAAATGCACAAAGAACTACAGCACAATGGCCTCAAACCTCAAGCTTACAAAGGGCACCTATGAAGTACTTACAGAACAGTTGAACCTAGAATATATCAAAAATGCACAATTAGTCAACCATGCATCTTGATAAATTTCATCTATCTACATTCAGAAAAGCTCAGGTTATGTTTGTTTTCATTTTTTGGTGTATTTTTAGGTGTATTTTTATCAAAAATTGTGTAAAAGTAAAATAAGATATCAAGACAAAATTTAAAAAATATAATAATTGCAATATATGTTTTTAAGGTGAGTAAAAACAACTTATTCTGACAAATACAGTAATAGCACTGGCAACAAGGTCAATGACCTGAATACTTACCATTCAGTTCTTTATATCTGTCCTTGAAAACTTTTGCGTATCTTTCCACTTCCTCCTCTGTTTTCCCTTCCATTTCTGAAGCAATATTCCTGATATCATTTCGACCATACTTCTCACAGGCCCTGATGAAAGTGTTAAAGTCTCTTCTGCTCCATGTTGAAAATCCCTACATGCATCAATCATTAGGTGAAGGCACACCATGCGCACACAATTCAAGTCACAAAATTAATGAAAACTTACTTCTTCCAGTAGTTGCTCCTTTTCTTCCTGCTCTTCAGCAGTCAGTGGGTCTCCCACATCTGGGTATAAAATAACGTATTTAGAGAATGTCAATTACTAGTCATTTTTCTTTCTGATTTACACATTTCCAGGGGAAACTAACATATAGCAAACATGCTCAATAAAAGTACAGACCTTCAGGTTCATCCACCTCTATTGTATCTTTTACTTGATTCTTTTGATGTGTCTGCTGAAATCATGATATGATAACAAATAAGTATGCATAAATAAGTAAATTTATAATAGGAGTCTCAAGTGTAGCCCAGACACCTACCATAAGGTAACGCACTTCTTTTTCATACAGCTCACTAAGACGCTGAGTGTTGAAGAACTGGAAATCATGCCTAATAAATGATAGAATGTGTTAAGATACAGAAAGTCTTAAACATCAATAAATTCATTAAAAGAACCAAAAATGCTTACAACTGTGGCATTCGAGGAATTCGAGGCTCTTTGGGTCTTGCAGGACCACTTTGGCGCATTGTCTGCTTGAAGTACTCCGATTCAGAATAACTAAAGGCGTAAAAAATAGGAAACATCATTTTGACAGACTAAAACTAATAGTTGAGTGCATAATCTGACAGATTGAAGAAACATACTTGCGCTTCCTTTCTCTTTTTGGCGGTTCAATCCAATTTTCACTGACAATTTTCTTGAAATCAAACTTGTTTTCATCCTTTACCAACAAGGAAAAGGACACAAATACATGAGTTCAAAAAGAAGGAAGAACATGAAATCTCAATAGTCCGCAATAAGCCAAGCAACCATACCTTCTCATCATCAAAATCATACAAGTCAGCAGCTGCAGAAGTCCAAAAGCTCATATTAGTCTCACTAAAAGATATGTTCCAGACAAATAAACAACACAACAAACATCTAAAATGTCGGTCAGGAATAAGGAGCATACTGTCGTCCATTTTGAATTTGATGGCATCTTCAGTAAATTTTTTCATCTTGGCATCAAGTTCAGCAGTTGCCTCTTCTCCCTTGGCAATAATTCTATCTATATCTTCATCAGTGATTGTGCTATCTTTGGAACTGAAAACCATTTCAGCACCAAACCTCACCATTTGCAGGAGTTCATCCTTATTAACAGCTGTACAACAGAACATACATAAAAACTACATTCTTGCAGTGGCAAGACTCATCTATGGAAAGAAATCATATAATCAACCATAGAGACTCACTCTTTTGCTCAGCTAGTCGCCCTTGTTGGATAACCAAGGCATCAAGAGCAAGCTTTTTATAGGCCCTTTCAATCACCTTTTCCTCAATGGTGTACTGGTAAAAAACCATGCACACGTTACACCTCACAAGAAATGCAGGCTAACATCACATTAGGATTATAACAAGACAGACCTCAGTGCAGAACCGGAAGACTTGAACTTCCTTCTTCTGTCCAATTCTGTGAGCACGGTCCTGAGCCTGCAGATCAACCTGTGGGTTCCTGCAAAGCAGAGAAAACAAATGACATACAATTTTAAAGTCTGACATCATATCCTTCTTAGGCATCACCAAAAAATAGATGCAGCAAGTCTTACCAGTCGCTGTCATAAAGAATGACAACATCAGCAGTGGCAAGGTTGATACCAAGACCTCCAGCTCTGGTTGAAAGTAGAAAGACAAATTTCTCACTTCCTGGCCGATTAAAAGCTTCAATGGAAGCGTCTCGATCTTCACCACCTGTATTTCCATCAATTCGACAATAATGGAATCCACGGAACATCAAGTAGTCTTCTAGAATGTCCAACAGTCTTGTCATCTATTTTATGCAATCAAAAAGGAATTGTGTGATGCATTAATGCAAAAACACAGCACAATTTACATATAAATGAAAGGTTGACAACAATTAATCCATAATATCTAGGGGCAGGGAAGTGCAGGTAAATTTTAAATGGAATTCTGAAATAAGGGAAGTCAAGGACAGAAACCTGGGAAAATATCAAAACTCTCGAATCACGCTCCTTCAATTTTGGAAGCAACTTGTCCAGAAGAACCATCTTGCCTGAAATTGATGACAAATTATAAAATAAGACAAAGATCTCATCTTTTCCTCTATAGATGCTGCAGCAAAGCCATACCAGCATTTTCTATGAGATGGTCTCCAGTGGTATATGGTGGACCAGGTTCAGCACCTTGAAACAGATACGGATGGTTACAACATTTTCTTAGCTGCATGGCTATATTAAGGAGGCGTTTGCGTTCTCCACCAGCATTGACAACCTCAAGATCTTTCTGCAGCAATGCTCTATAATATTGCTTTTGCATCTGGGACATCCCAACTTTAAGTATCGTCTCCTTCTTGGGAGGTAATCCTTTCTCAACATCAGACTTCAACCTTCTGAGAAGGAAGGGACGAAGAACCTAGTAGATTGCCAAAAAGAAAAGACGGAAGATTGAAACAGTGAGGACTTGCTCAAGCAAAAGTAGTCAGTCTCTAGGTATCTGACGGATGACTAGATGATGTTGCAGGAACAACTATCCTGATATCTGATTTTAGTAGCATATACAATGATGATAAACCCAACATTTCTCATTTCACTTCAGCATGATGCAGAAAAAGGATTACCATATGGTTTTTATCACTCAAATCGATATCAGTAGTGAACAAAAAAGGAGATCATAGATGTCAACAAGAAAAAGAAAAATAAAAAGAATTACGCTTGGTAATATATTGTAACAAGTACTGATTCGTCACACTATAGCATGGTAAATTTTAATTTTTCACACCATCTCAACATTACATTTAGCACACAAGCGGTGTTTATATTGTATGATCTCATAATTGAGCAACTACAATTGACAAAATTGATTAACACTGAATGTGAAACAATGTTCATTGATCATTGAGTGTGAGAACATTTTATACTAGGAGCAGAAGTATCAATGGAAATTTAAGCAGACCTTGTGAAGTTGCTGGACAACTTCCTGCTGATCATTGTCACCAGAAATTTGGAACCATTCGTCAAAAGTCTCAGCAGAGCTAAATATCTCCGGAAGTAAAAAGTTAAGGAGAGCCCAGAGCTCATGTAGATTATTCTGCAAAAACAAATAACATTCACAAACAAAGAACCCAGGCCACAGAGACTAGATACCTATAAAAGCAAACAATATAGACCCACACCCCAAGCCTAACACAGGATAAAAAATGGGCCACACATGAAAGGTGGCCAACAGCAGTAGCTTAAGACAAAGGCTGGATGTCAAGATAGGCTAATACAAAACTTTCTTCCATCCCCAAGATTTATATATTCTTCATAGAATATATGAAAAGAATGCCCTGAACTAAGTTTGCTTTGTGTCATGCCCTCCTTGCCTGTATTTAATGTTCTTCAAAAGGTAGAAGAAACAGCTGAACAGCATCAGCACGTAATATGAGTTAAAAATTCCACAATTACAGTCTCATTCACAATGTAAATATTGAATATTCCAGATAGAGCCAAATGTATGAAGGGGAACGAGGCTCCAAAGAACATTAAAGATCAGTATAGCCATATTTTAAATTGCATTTTGTTTTTACAAACTATAACAAGAGAATCTCTAATATTTCAGTTCATCCCATTTAGCTAAATTCTAATAACATATGTCAACTTAAGCCCAAACAACAGGAAATTATAAAATTAATACCTGAAGTGGCGTCCCAGTAATTAGAAGCCGATAGTTAGTACTATAAAGTCTCATGGTTTTCGCAAGAAGAGAATTCTCGTTCTTGATTCGATGGGCTTCATCAATAATAATATAGCGCCAGCTAAATCGGCGCAAGGCAGACTTCTCTTTGATAGCCATTTCAAAACTCGTGACACAAACATCAAACTCGCCAGCAACAAGTAATTCCTCCCGTATGTATTTCTGAATCATCGAAAATTGGGGAAATGAAAAGAAGTAGAAACAGAACTCAAAACAATCTCTAAATTCATATAGCAAGGCTTACTCTTTCATCAGGATTTCCAAGAAACTTTACAGCACGCAATACTGGGCAGAACCTTTTGATTTCATTCATCCAATTGCCAAGTGTAGATTTGGGGGCAACAACCATGTGTGGGCCTGTAATGCCTCTGAACTCATGTAAGTAGCCCAACAAGGAGATAGTTTGTAGAGTTTTACCAAGGCCCTAAATTGAAATGCCAAGATCCATCAGCAATGGGAAAAATAAACGCAAGAAATTTGGTACAATACAAATCTCAATTAATACCATTTCATCAGCAAGTATCCCATTTATGCCATTTTCGTATAATCGTATCAGCCAATTTAATCCAGCAAGTTGGTAATCCCTCATCTTTCCCTGAATACCTTCAAGACAAACGATAATAGTTAGTTTAACATCATAATAATAAATAGGCATTAGACAATACCACAAATTAGCAAATTCTAGACCGATTCCCAGCTATTTACTAGCCAAAAATGTACTACCAAAGATACAAACGCATCCAATATGACATAGACCCATGACTGTGCAATTTCACATATCAGCAAAAGCCACTCCTGGGTTGAAACTGTCGGCCATATTCAAATACAATTAATCCAAAACATGAAAAATCATCTTACAAGATGGCTGTGCCACTAGCCTTGTATTTCCGGAGCCAGAAAGACCATCTTCTTCCTCTTTGAGACACTCTTCATCTTCTTCCTCTTCAGTTATCTTAGATGCATGGCGACCCCTAGTGAATGAAATCGGTGAATGCCAGCTCATTAGAATGAATTCAAGACAAATTCATATTACACAAGATCATTAATGTGATGAATTTAGTGATCCAGCACTACCACTATGATCTGACTCGCTTTCAAGAGCTTCATCTCCACCACCACTTATGATTTTTTTTTCCCAAAACTCTCTCCACAGAGACCAGTCTCAACCCCCGCTCCCCGCCCCCCCCCCCCCTTTTCCAGAAATGCCTACCAACAAAGGAATTGCAAATAAAACAACTAAAAGGATGGCACAGAGAAATTCCTGATGGCAAACGGTTGTGCCACCAGGATGCCCTCCCATTTTCCTGCCTTTCCCACAAAAGAGAAAATGCAGAATGTGAGGCAGACATAAAGAATACAAGAACAAATTTTGGTGGTAGGTAGGCACAACAGATTCAGCAGTAAATGATGGTGGGTGGGGGGGGGGGTGGAGAAAAAAGAGAAGTTACTAGGACATGTCAAAAGATGACAAAACTTGAAGGACAGTGATAGAAAGATTTACGAGATAATTTCTGTGTCAGCAGCAGTTCTGCAACTTCAGACATGGAAATGCAAAACAGCCTCACACTGTTTTTAGGATATGACCAGTTTCTGAGGAAAATTCAAAAAGACATTGAACTGATAGCAGACCAAAAAAAGCAAGAGGCTCCTACCAAATAATTGACCCCTAAAGAAAATAACAACTGCCAACGTCCAATCAACTGAAGGATCCAACTGTTTCAAATTTTACAAAAAAAAATACTCGGTACATCATCATTGTATTTTTAAAAGATTGACTTCATCCTCTTTAAAATGGTAAACACAGATAAGCACAGAGACCGTCTGCAAATTAATGTTCAATTCTACCTTACACAGATTGCATCAATAAGATTATACAAGCAAAAACTAGATCTATGTAAAACGGCCATGTAAGCAACACACTAGCACATAATTGTATAATGTGTCTAATTACTTCACCATTTTTAGATGATTTCCATAACCAGCTCACAAATCAAGCTAATAAAACTTTAGCAAGTGGCAAATCCCAAAGAGGTCATCATTTCAGATTGCCAAACACACTATCCGCCAGAACAAAAAAACAAAAGGTACCTAGGTTGCTACCGTCAAAGAAAAAATATCCAAATCTTCAAAGTGCCATGGTGATTTGCAGGTGAAAGAAGAAAAAATCTTTTACATTCTTCAAAATCCCAATCAAAGAAGCCATGCTAAAAAATACCAGCAAGAAAAAGGCATTACTCACCTTCCTTTTGCCTTCTGTGAGACAGACTGATCGCCTTTGGCAAAATGAGAAAACAACTCTGTTTGCTGCAAGAGATAGTTCAAGCGACCTTTTCCTTTGTTGTTCTGGCCCAATATAAATCAGATCAAGTGTTAAACCCCCAGCAAATCAATTACCAAACACAAAATGTAGTACGTCAGATTTAATTCATTTCAAGACAACACCATGTCAGCATCAATAGCAGCATTCTGGACGTCTAGTATTTCTTGAATTTTCTGCTTCTTCCTCTTCTGCATTTCTCTGAGCCGGGCCTTTTCACGCTTTGAGATTTCATTTGCAGTAGCATCATCTTCCTGAAAAGCAATTAAAAAATCTTAAGTGTACAACAATTCCAAGCCTGTAAGGTAGGCCAAAATCTAAGCATAGTTAAACACACAAAAGTGGACGTAGAGCAGCACCAGCTAAACATAATTACACTGTAACATACCAAAATGACTCTCCACTTCTATTCATTCACCATATTTAAGTATGTAAACCGTGTAGAATATAGATTTATCCACAATAGGAAGTGCATTCACTACTGAAATTCCAAATTTTGATGAACTAAACCAAGAGAAAAACAAAATAACTCCCTAAAGTTCTTCCCTGCTCCATCTTTAAGCACTCGACAATTTTATAACTGAACTGTTCAAATTGTGTAGGTATGAGATAGGATAAACTGTTTCACTTGGATAGAAAAGCTTCCAACATCCCCCAAAATCAGTTCATGAGAAAGAATTAAAACGATTTGAGTCCAATTCCGTCAACCATAAGCACCAAAAACCACTAGAAAGAATTGAAAACAAACCATACACAGATCTGTCAAGCTACACTAAAGAAAAGTACAAAATAAATCAATTCATGTATACCCACAGAAAAATACCGTAATTCACACAGTCAGACCTCATTATCGTCGTCTTCCTGAGGAGCAGCGGCGTCAGCATAATCATCCTCGGAATCATCGGCGGTCCGAGCAACGGCCTCGAGCTCCTCCTCGTCCTCCTCCTCAATGGCCTGATCCTTGACCTCCTGCTCCTCCGCCGAGGAACTAGACATGGAATCGTCGGACAAGGCCTTTGCTCGCGACGGCTTCGCCATTCCGAGGGTTTTGGCTCGCAGAGGAGAGAGACTTACGTTTTAAAAAAATAAATAAATAAAAACGGGATAAAGAGAGATGAAATGAAGCGACCGATTAGAAGCGCGTGTTCGATTTATATACACGGGCCAGAGTTTTATTGGATATTTCCCGCCACGGACGTAGGGGAAAAATTCGGGGTTCCCGCCATGGGTTGGGCCTATTTGTTTGAAGTGATGGGCCACAAAATTGGGCTTAAAAGGCTTTTGCCCAACACAGCCCGTAATTCATTCCAAAATCCATGGGTTGGGCCTAATTGTTTAAAGTGATGGGCCACACAATTGGGCTTAAAAGGCTTTTGCCCAATCCGCAGCCCGTAATTTTATTCCAAAATCCTCACAAACTCCAAACCATTGACCCCCGAATAACCTCAAAACCGTCCGCAGGGGGTAGTTTCGGATTCACCTTCGTAAACATTTTCCACTTTTTTTTTTCCCCTTTCTTTCCCGAAATTATCGACGGAATTCCACGTCATTTCCATTCGGTGTCGTTTTGCCTTTTGGAGCTTCGAATTCCATTCCTGACCATCTTATTAGGTCTTTCATTCTGTCTCTCGATCCACATTCCATTAGTAATATATTTAGTGCGTGTATTATTTTATATTACACGGCAGTAATAAAAAAAATAGTAGAAATACAGGAATATATTGAAGAAAAACGTAAGATGAAATCAAAAATCTCTTATAAGCTTTGCCTCGGTATCAAATTCTTGATAATCAAGGTTTCATCCTTTTCACTTTGCATATACTATTGAAATAATATAATTCATATTGTGAAGGCGGAGTAATGATGGAGTGTTACTTTTCAATGGACATATAAATGTTGTATATGCAAATAATAAGATTGTGGCAAGGTCATAATTTCAATATTTAATTAACTTTTTTTTAATATAAAGTTATATCATATGTCATAATTTTAAACTCTCAAGGCATCAGTACATTTCTGTTTAGGGATCTTTAACATGCAATTTCACAACTACAATGGACATTAAAAGACGATAGCTTCCATTATTACACGAGAATAGAAAATGCAAGTGATTATATTATAGGCACGAAATATTTGGGGAGTGTTTGGTTTTAAAAATTTAGAGTAGAAAGAAAAATGATAGAGAGGGGAAAAAATGAAAGAAATTTAAATTTCTATACAGTATTGGGTTCAAACGACTTTAATAACGAAAGGAAAATTTTAAACAAAGAAATCAAATGAAACAAAACTTTAAAATTGAAATTTTTTCATAAGTTGAGAAAAAATAATAAATAAATAAATAAAAGAAATATAATTAGTAAAATTTTTGGAAGAAAAATAAGAGTTAAAATAGTTTTCCTTCCATTTCCCTTCTTTAAATCATAATTTTCCTCTAATTTTCTCTTCCATAAGATTTTCCTTTTTATCCAAACAACCAAAATCATTTCCTTAACATTTTCTTTTCTTTCTTCCTAAATTGCAAGAACCAAACATGGTGATAAAGAATCCCATTACAAGTGATGATCGAATCATCTAACTCAGCTAGACTTTCTTCCATCCCCAAAGGCGACATTTCATGAGATCAAGCAAATTCCATTGTACAAATACACGAATCAAACATACATTTGAAGCAGCTTCTCTTTCAACTTGCCTCGACATCAGTCTGATGCAGCACTGGCATTCTCCTGCACAATCATCAACAAAGAACTCCCTCATGAGCAGAAGTGGAGACCATAATCGATATTTCCGTCCGTAGCTGCATAAAAATCTTTTTTCTTGGGTTGATATGTTTGCAAAAATGCTCCAAAGTTAGTCCAATGCTGCAAAATAACTGTAGCCCACATGAATTCTTGGCTAACGCGTGAAAGCTTTGTTTAAGACAAAAGTAGTCAAGAATTATTAATTTGACAGGTATCTGTGTGCTGGGGGTTGCCTCGATTACTTTGAATGAACAGAGCAGATTAGTGTGGTACAATCTGATTGTATGGTAAACACGCGAAAAAAGAAAAAAGTTGCAACTTAGTTTCAGACAAAGAAAACCAGAAAATTGAAAGGTTCTTACGCTTTTAGCTGCAGGAGTCTTGTGTTCTGCATCAGCTAGCATCTCCGGTTTGCCTTCATCCACCTTAGGGCCCTCTGCTGAGAATAAACAAAACAACATAAATTTTTGCATAAACATAATAAGCAAACCTTTTTCTTCGTTTGAATTAGCCTCTCCATCCTCAGCATTTCCCTCCGCATCATTTCCTTCCACTTTCCCTTCGGGCAAGTCACGAGGGGAATTGGAGTCAGATTGTCCTGAAATTTCATCTGAGGCGGCGGATTGAACGACTTCCTCGTTATCCTTCTTGGGGGAGACAACATGTTTGGTGGGAGAATCGTGTACTGAAGCCAGCGTTTCTTGTTGCTTTTCATCGAACAGCTTCTGCTCATTCTTACCGACACCCTCTGTCCCGCCTCCCCTTAGCTCCTCGTTCTTGCCGTCTTCTTTCTCCTCCGCCGCAACCACGACATCTGCAGCCTCTGATTTTCCTTCGCTCCCTGATCCTCCATTACCATGATCGTCAATTCCCTTCTCTTTGCCATCTGTTTCCCCGGAATTTGTCTTTCCTCCTCAGCATTTTAAGTTTTCTTCGCATCATCAGGCTGAGCTTTCTCCTGCTTGATCACGCCAGGGATTCCGCCATTTTCCTCCACGTTGCCATTCCCTGGATTTTTCCCCTCGGTTGCATTCGCATTTCCATCACTTACGGCCTTCTCAACAGGAGGATTATTCTTGCTCTGGCTCTTGGTCGGAGTACTCTCCGCGGCAACAGCGTGCTTTGATTCCCCACAGCCCATTGTTCTTCTCTGTAAAGAAGGGAAAGGGGAAGGAGTTGTCGAATTACCCTTTCGGGAAAGATCAGACGAAGAAGAAGCAGACAGCAAAAATAGAGAGGTTCTTCCCCTGGTTTCTCTTATCAGCCTCTCTTACAATTGGTTGGCTTTCAAGGAATGAATGGAGCACCGCTTTTCCCGTTGGTATTCTGAACGTCGAACAACAATCTGTAGTTTTTATGACGGGACAGAGAACTATGACTTCAATTTCCTTGATTAAAAAAAATTATTTCTTCGGGTTATGTTTGGACTACAAAACTTTACATTATCTAATATATCATCTAACAACATTTTTATCAAAATTTAAATTCAAATTTTTTATCTCATATATATAATTGACTAATTATTTTTCAATCATTACAACTTTCACATATACTCATATTTATTTTTATTTATACCCTAAAACATAATTATTCTCCATATATGTGATTACATCATTGAATCATTGTTATATATTTATACATATATTCAAATAAATTATTCTATTCATCCTATTAAAACACTTTTTTTTCCAAACACATTACTTATCCCAATTCCATTCTTTCCAAAAATTATATCTAATAAAAACTCCTCTCCCAAACATAGCCTTGGTTATTTGCCTAACTGGCAAAGACTACATGCAATGCATGCACGTAGGTTCGATAAGCTTAACGTCAAACTCGTGGCCTTATTGGCTTATGTTTGTTTTAATAATTTTTTATACGTGCGATTTTTAGAAATTGTATAAAAAATAAAAGAGTCATAAATATAAAATTTAAAAAAGAGTAATAAAGTGTGTTTTTGGTAGAGAATTTGGAAACAAATATAGCATTTTTATCGTGCATAAATCAGACCTCGTGAAATCCTGCTTTGTGTTTTCTTTTTCGTCTCCCTATTCCTATTAATGCTTAACTTCCATGTGAAAATTGTATAAATATATTGTCATCGCATATTGATGAAAATATAAAAATAGACGAGATAGAGAAAAAAACAAGACAAATAATTTAATATCAAATGAGAGAAACTTATTTTTCTTCCAATAAAATATAAAAACTTATTTTAATAAAATTGTATTTTAGTAAATTAATTTAAAAGATAAAGATGGTTACTATATTTCATTCACACATCGTATATGGTATAGGTGAAAAATTACGATAATAAACTTAAATCTGGTATATATTATAAAAAAATTTTAGCAATAAAAATAAGTCATCAAAAATAAAAATTATTCTAGACAATTTCTATAAAATGAGGGATAAAAAATGAAGACGAAATGGAATAATAAGTTAAAAAAAGAGAAAATATAAAAAAAATGAAGAGAAAATTAAGTAAAAGACATTTAAGTAAATTAAGCCTGAGTACAAAGGTGGTTTCTCACTGTTCTTCACACATTCTATGGAGTATAAAAGTATAGATAGACAATATATGAAAATAGAAAGAAATAAAAAAAAAAAACTAATTAGACCTTTTCTTATTCTCCAAAAAATGTTCACATCCTCTATTCACCATCCCTTTCTCCATTACTTTTTAAATTACAAAAAATGTAAATTCCTGTACTTTTTATTTTTCCTTTTTTGAACTCTACAACCACGGTAATAAAATGTATAATCTTTCACTTTTGGCTATGTTTGGACCAAATTTACATATATCTAAATCATTTCTTCCAATCGTCAAAATATCCCTGCGCACCTCATCTTTGATTATTCTACCCGTCGTTCAATCCCGCTTCCATGTCGGTTTTTCTGTTCTTTCCCATGTCCTTGTTTCTTGTTCCACTTTAGTACACAATATTATCTTCTTTTAATAAAAATTTCACTATTTTATTTGCATCCTTTTCGAACGAACTGGGTTTTCGGCCAACAAGAGTCCTCACTTTAACAACTACAAAGAAATCGCAAGCCTTGATTGACACAAAATTCATGTCCAGAAGCAAAGGCCAAACGGGACATCTCCGTTTTCCACCCTTTTTAACTGTCAGCTCGAATACAAAGACAAGGCGGTTGACTTTGTTTCCGCGAGATTGGGTTCCACTCTCTGCATTTCCATTGGCTACACCACCCGGTGCTCTGTCGCCTCTGTCACCCCATCCCGTAGTCTCAATCACGTCACCTTATCCTCTTTCCGTAAGCACTCAAATATAATCCATTGGGCTTGTTTAAGCTATTAAATGCATGGGAGATACAAAGGGATTAAATTAGGCTTCTGGGCAGACGCCGGATGCCCCATCTCGTGAATTCAGTTTCCGGGCCTTGGCTTTTCTGACAGTTCTTGCCCTTCTATCTGTCCTGTTTCATCTTCCCAGGTGATATTTTTGGAAACGCTAATGGAGGACGTCTGCAATGATCGCCGCACTTTCGGGAACATGGGTTATGGGTATATATTTTTCTCTCTCTTTTTTTTATTGATTCTTCTTAAAGTTCTTACTTATCCACTTATTCAGATGGGCAATGTGAAATCTGTGAGTTTTAAGTTTTGGGGAGGTGGGGTTGGTTTGTTAGTTCATGTTTATTTCTTTAATGATTTGCTGATTCGTGTTATGCATTTATCCGTCTGTTAAACATCTGTTTGATTTTTGCTTGCTTAGGGTTGTTTAGAAAGATGGAATCTTTGAAGTCCCACCAGCGGTTTATTGATGTTCTGATTTGTAATTATGTGTTTATCTGTAAATTGAAGACTTGATAATTTACAGATATTCTCTGGTGACCACTTTATACTCTTTGATTTTGTTTGGGAATCAAAATTCAGGTGTCTGTATGTCTGCACATCTATATATTCATGAATTTGTGAATTTGCTGTTCTTTTGCTCTTGGTTGATGGTCTAGTCCTGTTTGACAGAAGATCGAAATTACTGGTTTTTTTGATTCATTGTATTGCATAGATGCAAGCATTACAGAAGAAGATGCAGGATTCGAGCTCCATGGTCTAATGAAGTCTACGAGTGTTGCCACTGTCACAATGAAGCCACGGTACATTAATATTTCTTTTGGTATCGACTTGTTCATGAAAGTGTTTGTGGCCTTAATTTTCATCTGAAATTGTTATTTTTTTGTCATGTAACTATTGGCAAACATTATACACCTATGATTTGTTTTGATTCTTCTACCAAAACATGATTTGATCTGGTTTTTCTTGCTTCCTTGTTAAATCAACAGAGTTCGATGTGCACCATCTATGATCGGCATGAGTTAATCAGGTATGATGTGAAACAAGTAGGTCTCTTGTGGAAAAGTTCTCTTCCTGCTTCTTCCCCTATTTACTTGATAGTTCTTCATTCTTCATGTTCCAAATTCACCTTTAAGATGAATAATAATTCTACTCATGTTGCAGGTTATCTGTTCTGTTTATGATACTGAGCAGCCTATATGTCATCCCGGCTTTAGTCATAAGAAAATTTTCTTTGTTTTGCTACTGGTTTGTATCATTTTTAGTCTCTATCCCTTATTTTAGGTTTCACGTGTTTGTACAAATTGCGGTGTCAATATGGGAGAATACTTTTGTGATGTCTGCAAATTTTATGATGATGATGTAATTATCCTTCTACCCACAGCTAAAATAGCTGATGAAAGTGATGCAATCTACAAATTATCTGTTACTCTATATTCTAAGAGTTGGACTTTGAGCTATCTTCAAACATATGAATGTTTTTGTTTCCGACCCTCAATTCTGAAGTCTTCCTTGAACCTAATAGGGGCTCCTTCTTGGTGCAGATTGACAAAGAGCAATCTCATTGTGATGACTGTGGGATCTGTAGGTTGGTGAATAAATACGAATGCATTTTTCTAAGCTCTCACTCTCGCACCCAATCATGCCTGCGACCAATGAATTTTATGTTTTAATCATGACCTCAAAAATGAGCTGTTGGATAGCAAACCATTGAGTTGTCCTCTATGGGACAGTATAAATGCAAGCACATATACCTTTTTTGTTTATTTTCTGATGCATTTGAAAATGTTCTAAGATTCAATCTAATGATCTACTCTTTGTTCAGGATTGGAGGTCATGACAACTTCTTTCATTGCAAGAAGTGTGGTAACTAAAGTTTTTCAGCCTTATTTTTAGTATTGATTGGACTTAGAATTTCTTGTTTAAGTTAGATTCATTTAGATATAGTTGATTAAACTTTCAGTTAAAAATGCTTTGTCATATCCTGTTTTGGTTAATCGTGCTAGCTCTTGTTATTCAATTAGTTTGCGCAACAATCACACTTGTGCAGAGAACTCCATCAGGCATCATTGTCCTATATGTTACGAGATTTCATTTATACTTTTTAAAGATTTTTCAAAATCTAGAATATGAAAATTACCTGGTATGCACTGTCTAACACTGCTCAGTTTCTTCATTTACAGTACCTCTTCGACTCACTAAAAGACACAACTATTATGAAATGTGGACATACCATGCATCGTGAATGTTACCATAAGCTGATAAAGCGTGAGAAGTAATGAACTATATTCCTTGCAATTTTATTTGCTTGAGAATTTCTTCTTACAGAGAAAAAAATGTATAGCTATACCAATGTTGCTTGAATGGGTGTGTATAAAGGTACTGTTGTTCGATATGCTCTAAGTCAATCATGGACATGTCTAGAGCATAGAAGAAACTAAACCGTAGACACACAAAATTTTATGTCTAAATTAAATTATGCCACGTGAAAAATATGATTCCAAAATATCAATTAAATAAATTTATTTTTTATTTTTTGGAATTTAAATAAATATAATTTCTGAAATGAATAAATAAATAATTGATTATTTTAATCAACCAATCAAATGGCAAAATCTTGTTAGAAGTTAGAAAGATGAAGACTCTACAAGATTAAATCTATCTATTAAAATTGTTGGATAGGGTCCAAGTTGTAACAGGTAATAAAATTACGCCACGTCAGCAAGTTGATGCAGCCATACTATATCTCCTCTAACTATAAATAGGGGCTAAACCCCATGGAAAAGAGAAGAGAAGTCACGGAAGTAAAGCAATTGAAGATTTAAAGCAGTAAGAGCTTTTCTTAAATTCTTTCTGGGATTTCCAAGAACATTTAAAGTGTTCTTCATCAAATTCAAGAAGTTCGTCGCATTCTTCATCAAATTCAAGTTTGTTGCGTTCTTTATCAAATTCAAGGAGTTCATCACCAAATTCAAGACATTCTTCGTCAAAATCTTTAAATCTAGTATTTGATCTAGGATCTTGGTACTAAGCCCGAAGATCAACGTTGTTGAGACCTAACAACATTCAAAGAAGATCAAGTACAAGCCCTTTCCTTGAAGATTGATTAAGTTTCAAAAAACGCGCTCTTAAAGGAAGAATCAAATGATTAAAGTTAGAGAATAAAACCTATAGAAATTTAATTTTATCAAAATTTATTCAATCTTGTATGTGTTTTCTGGTTATTCAAGAATTTTGTCTTCCATAGACGATGAGGTTTGTTCGCTGGTGTGGGCTGTTGATTGAACCTTAAAACAGCCGCTCTACTTTTCTCCTTAAGTTGAAAGAATTCATGTTACCAAATGGGTCTGGTCATGCATTTGTGGGATTATCATTATGTGATCTCGGTCTTAGGCTCATATTATACTGTTCAGTGTTTTTACTTTGGGTGCTTGACATACATTTGGCAGTTCAAGGAGGCCTAGGCTTAGATCAACCATCACTTGGACATTGTGATGTGCATGAAGAAACGATTTTACTTTTGATACCTTGCTTAGTGATTTTGAGTTCCCAAGAGTACTTATATAAAAGGCAGGGGCGATCTGTAGGCACCTAGCATTCATGCTGATTCTTTCATATCAGTTGAAAATAGTGCTGGTTTGGAATTCGCACTGGATAACCATTATTGGATATGGTACAATTGTGATTATTTGTCTGGGTTTTAATTGTTTCCTGCAAAGATCTGTAGCCCTCACTTTTGCTCATATAATATCAAAAATTTCACTTGTTTGTTGCCCTCTAGCCAAGTGGAGCATGGAAGTACAGTAAATTCCATCTGCTTGAAACTTTTCTTTATATATGTGGTTTTTAATATAGAATGCTTCTTCAAAACCCGTTTCAATTAAGTGAAAGCCAATCCCTTATCTACTTTCACAATTATCATATATTGGACTGCTTAAACAGTTTTTAGTTTTACATAACTTGAAAATATATGTCACACGGAGATTGAAGCAACGGTCATGCCAGATGAATACAGATACAAGAAGGTGCTTTCATTGCTGCATTGCTGTATAATCTTTAATTTCATGCAATTTATTCTTTACACAAATTCTATGTCAATTTTTCAGGTTTGGATTCTCTGTAATGACTGCAATGATACTACTGAAGTTTACTTTCGGTCAGAAATGCAGCCATTGTCAATCATACAATACTCGAACAATTTCACCTCCGGTCCTTCCTCGGTAAGCAGTTAATATGTGGCGAATTGAATTACTTGATCCAGTGCACTTGAAAGCTGGTTCCACAAGCCTAAAGTAAGGTATCATCTCTTGTTGCATTGTGATTGATATCATCGTGTCTTCTCATTTTGTATGCACCACACTGTTACATATATAATTTGAAAGCAGCATTGGGTGTAATTCTCGTGGCTTTGAAAAAGTTCTAAGGGCGAATTATGCGTTCCTCCTCCTATTCATGTAGAAAAAAGGGTGAGCTAAGTAACAGAAGGTTCCTATTTTGTGTACTACTATAAGTTCACATTTTATATAAGTGAACCCTTCATATCCATGAACGTGTCTTGTTCTCCCAATACTACCCGAGGCCATCGGTGGGCGAAAATAGAGGGGTGTCAAAATGATGATCTTCTGGACTAATAATACAAGATAAAAACATAGAACTTTAGTGGCTGTGATAAATGCAAGGCTGTATAATCTTTCTGCGCTATGGGAGCTAGCCACTGACTTTCTAACCCTTCTAGCTATAATTTGCTTATGTTTCTTCTTGTTACATTGAGGGAATCTTGTCCTTGAGGTCAAAATTCTTATGTTTCCATGGTTGGCTTATGGGCACGTATTTCCCTTTCTTGAATTAGCCAAAAGACTCTTTAAGAAGAAAATTTCATATATACTTATGCTCTACTGCTCTCTCTCTCTGGAAACACTTACCTGATGGCGATACCTACATATCTCAATAGAACTGTCAGAACTCCATATTGCCATCATTGCCTGAACTTCCTCCAGATTTGCACACAACCAAGAACTTGCCATCCAATCTTTCTCCAACCCTCTTAAGGGTCTTTCAAACGTCAAGTTGTGGCTTCTCAGAGATCATGAATTCTGTAAAGCCAGATATGCTGAGGCAGTGTATCTGCTGGATCACGAGAGGATCAATATGCATGCTCATGTTGAGCCTACTGGTCCACTTGTTCCTGATGCTAATGACTATATGATGGTGAGAAGCTTACAGCGATCATGAAATGGCTAAGTGAAAAGGAACACAGCTCAATTGTTTACATTTCCTTCGGCTGTGAATACTTCTTACCGAAGGAACAGATGGAAAAAATTAGCAAAAGGGTTAGAACATTATGATGCTAGCTGTATGCAGGTAATCTGATTTCCCGTTGAGGAGAAGACCGTTTGCATAGAAGCAGCCTACCTGCAGGATTTCTTGCCACTGACTTATATTTCAAGTGAAAAAGACACCTCATTTATCGCATATCTGTAAGCATTATTAAGAATATTCTATTTTGACTGGTCAAGTTGGGGTAGGGTATTTGGCTTTATTGATATATGGACCCATGTACCAAAATATCAGTTGAAAATTGTGCATAGTGTTGACTTACTGAACTAGAAAATGAGACGTTCTAGAAAAACAGTCAATAAAAGCTTCTTGATAGTTGATGAAACAGTGGAGAGTTTTCTGGCATGGAGAAACAACAATCCAAGTTCAGAATTTTACTCTTTCCATGGCTAGCTTATTCACATGTACTTCCCTACCTTGAACTGGCCAAAATACTCTCAAACAGGAGCTTCCACATTTACTTTTGTTCTTCTGCCATCAATCTTGACTCCATCAAATCCAAGATTGAGAAGAGCTTCTCCGCTGATGCCTCAGTAGATCTGATAGAACTCCAACTGCCATCAATGCCAGAACTTCCCCCAGAGTTCCACACAACCAAGAACTTAACTCGCAATCTAATCCCAACCCTCTTACGGGCCTTCCAAGATTCAGCTTCCAGCTTCTCTGACATCTTAGACACCTTAAAGCCAGATCTGTTGATATATGATTTCTTCCAACCTTGGGCTGCAAAGCTGGCTTTGACTCAAGGCATACCATCTGTTTACTTTGCAACCTCAGGAGCTGCTCCCTTTTCATTCTACTATCATCTCTTTGCATATGGGACCAGTTCAACTTTCCCTTATCAGGAAATATTTCACCAGGACCATGAAGAAGTTCATGTGCAGCCTCCAAATGCACCAAAAGTAAAAGATGCTGATGACGACTTTGCATTTGGCTGTTTTAAACTGTCTTCTGAGATTGTCTTGGTTAAGAGCTTGAGAGGGGTTGAAGACAAGTATATCGACTATCTTTCTGTGTTGTCCAACAAGAAAGTGATGCCCACAGGTCCATTAGTCCAAGAGCCTAATGACAAAGATGAGGAGTGTTCAGAAACACTGCAGTGGCTAAGCAAGAAGGATCAGTCCTCCACAGTGTTCATCTGCTTTGGAAGTGAGCACTTCTTGTCCAAGGAGCAGATAGCGGAGATAGCAAAAGGGTTGGAGATATGTGGGGTTAACTTTATGTGGGCCATCAAGTTTGATGATCAGGAGAAGGCCCTTTGCTTGGAAGATGCACTGCCAGAAGGGTTTCTTGACAGGGTCAAAGAAAGAGGCCTTGTTCTGCAGGGATGGGCACCACAAGCTGAGATCCTACAGCATGCCGGTGTTGGTGGTTTTGTGAGTCACTGTGGGTGGAGTTCTCTAATGGAAAGCTTGTACTTTGGTGTCCCTGTCATAGCCATGCCAATCAGATATGATCAGCCCATCAATGCTAGGCTGGTGGTGGAGGCCGGTGCCGGAGTGGCGGTCGGAAAGGATGAGAATGGCAAGTTTAGTGGAGAAGAGGTGGCTAAAGCTATCGGTAAGGTGCTTGTGGAGAAGACTGGACAAGATCTGAGGTATGGAGCACGCAGAGTGAGTGAGAAAATGAAAGGGGAAGAGGAACAAGCCCTGAATGAAGCAGCAGAGCAGTTGTTGTGTCTTTGCAAGAAGAGTAGGCAGTAATCTGTAGATCATTCCAATTTCCCAACCTCAGGGAGTTGACTTTGAGAGGTTCATCAACAAAGCCCTAATGTCTAGACTTCTCCTGCTTGTCTTACAGAAAATTGTATTTCAGTAAGCTTTCTACACAGATGATGGCCTGGCTGGATCATTTGTGTCAGCACGCTGGTTTTTTAAACTATATTTCTTCTATTGATGTCTTTGGTGCACACTCCTATCAGTAAGAAGAAAATGAAGACAAAAGAGTTAAGCATTTTGTCCTTTCAAATAGTGTCGTTTGAACAGAATAAGCCAATTTTGTTGCTTTGTCTTGGTGCCTTGCAGTTTTTCAAGTACATAACTGAATGAAAATTGATTCCTTGAATCCAATATATATATATAGAGTAAATGTTGCACATTCTCTCGTGTGTGTAGGTTTATTTATTAATTATAAAAGTATTGTATTTTAATAATAACATCAAATTATTTAATATTAAAAAGCATGAAGGATATTTAAAAATAACGAAACAAAGAAATACCAAGAAAATTCGAAAAAAAAAAAGAATAGAAAATTGGAAGGGAAACATAAATAAAAAATTTAAAAAGAAAAACATTAAAAATTAAAAAACTACATAATTTTATATTGCGTAAAATTATTTAAAATAAAAAAAATGATGAAAGATGGAAAAAATTTAACAATTAGATTTTGAGAAAACAAATAAATATAAATTATAAGTTTGATAAAAATAGAAAAGAAAATAATATAAATAATAAAAATATTTAATATTAAAATAATTGTATAAATTTATTTTATACAATTAAAAAATTTTATTAAAATATATATTTATACACACACAACTGCACTAAATGTAGCAAAATTATCCACCTGCCACGTAGTTGAATAATAGCCACCCTTTTTGCCTTGTAGTGTACTTAAACTTTAGTTCAGGACATCCACAAAAGGCCACTTACAAGGTTAAAACAAGTGATGAAGGAAAATACAAATACATTTGGGCCAAGAATTGGGCACACCTAAATCCTAAATGGGTCATTTGTTTGGGCTTCTAAAAACTAATACGGCCCCAATTCAATTCCCTATTGCCAGGATGTTTAATCATCAATTCGCATGACTAGCATATCAATAATATAGCTCAATTTCAGTCTAAATTAAATGAAAAAAACAGAAAAAGTCAAAGCCCACGTTTGTAACACATCTTTCGTCTTGAACACATTGTCAAAACTTATCTACTAAACATACCAACTCATGAAATTTTTATGCAAATTAAAATTCAGAATTTTTCTCTTCTACATGTATAACTAATTGATTATTTTTCAATTAATATACCTATAACCAATCAAATAATTATCAATATATATAATATATGCATTCACATTTATATATACTTATACTCTACAACTGAATCATTATCCCTGTAAATATCATATCATCATATTATTATTATATATATAAACAAAAATTTTAAAATATTAAAATCTAACAATGAAACATTTTATGCCTCTCACCAAACATTATCATACAACAAAACCCCACTTCCAAACATAAGAGAACATGCACCGCGTCACAACATGGATTTGATACATACATACTAATAATTCATTGGTAACCTGCTGGCTTGCCACCACACTTTCCATGTAAAGCTCACAACATCAAAGGCACTCAAATCCACCAAAACCTAGTGTTTCTTGTGGAGGTTCAAGGTGGCGAGCACCACCAACAAGAGGAACAACAGCCCCGCCGCGCCGGAGAGCCCGATGGCGGCCGCCGCCTGATCACAGAACTTATTGAACACGTAGCATACCCTTTTCCAACGCATGTACGAGTTCCCGTCGTAGCCCAGAAGGCCGATGGCCAGGGCGGCTCCGACGCCGGAGAAGAGTAGAGCCACCGTGACTAGGTCGGAGAGGATGATCATAAGAGAAATAGCCTTGTAATTTCCTCCCCTATTTGCCAATGTTAGGGCTAATGAGATGGCTGCATGAGCACATGCTATGGCACTTGCAACCACTAAGAACCTGCAGCAAGATTATTTTTAGCAATGAATTAGTATATATTTACGTTTATATAAAATTCTTATATCTAAGTTTTCAATATATTTCTGGAATTGGTAGTAGATATTTAATAGGTCATGGCTCATTAGTTAGAGTGGGACTTGTTAAATGTAGGTAATATGAGTTGTCATTATTTAGCAAAAATAAATGTATAAATATGAGTTGCTGTAAGTCATTTTCAATGGTGAAGACCCTACATGACTGTTTATGGCTGCATCAATAAACGTTCACGTGATTATTTCAACGTAGTATGGAATTAAAAAGTTACATGGCTGTCAAATGACACAATACGGTTCAATATTCACATATTATAAGGAATTAATTCTTGTCTGATTCATGGTTTTTCTAATTTAAAATTGTCACAAAAATTTACTATGTGTTTAGTCCATGAATTTAAATAAAAAAAATGTTTTGAATGTTTAGATAGTAGAGAGATGTGACCAGTGGGCATTTCATGTGCGTTACTTTTCTTTTATATTTTTAATCTTCCTCACGCTTTTGTAAAAGCGTGAGGAAGATTAAAAATAGAAACAAAAGCACGAGAACGATTAAAAATAGAAAAGAAAAATGCCCAGTTGTCACATCTTTCTCTCTTTCTCGACATCTTTGTCAGTATTTTCTCTCAGTTACCAAATTTGACCAAGACTAAACAGATCTCTGATAAGTTTAACTCCTTCATTGTCTTCTTTACAGTTTTAACAACCAAATAAATTTAGAAATTTTATTTTCTATCGTCCTAGCACATTCCTTTCTCTAGCAAAATCCATGAACTTAAAATTATTAAATATACAAAGATTACTAATTCCTCTTATTTTTACACAAATCTTTTTTAAAAAAGGTTTAAGAACCAAACCCAACATAACCTAGTATTGCAGTTGAAAAATTCTCAAAATTGCTGTCACGATTTCTTGTCACATAAAAGTATTGTGTATTACGCATAACAAGTAAAAGGCGGCATTACAATAAATAAATAAATAAATATATATATATATATATAGTATAAATATTACTTACACAAAAGCTGGCAAGTAACGCGACTTGGCGGTGACGGGAACAATCGCCGGCGGCAGCGTGGGGTCGACCCGCGGCATCACCACTGTCGTGGTCTCCTTATCGACGCCGAGAACCACGGCGGCGGCCAGGCTGAGCACCAGCGCCAGGAACCTCAAAACGACGTCCCATCCCCTCATCTTATTCTTGTTGGCCACCGCCACCTCTTTGGCAGCTGCGCCACTCTCGATCCGTCCATAGCCGCCGCCCTTGTTCTCTGTCTCCATCAGTTTCACCTTTTTTTTAATTTCTCTTCCTCTCAAGTAACAATATTATCCAAGCAAGAGAATTAAGGTTGTTGGGAGAGGCGAGAGGGAAGAAAGCAAGTGTCTTATAGAGAGAAGGCAGGGGCAGAATGGGGAATCAGCCCACGCGGACAGACAAGAAGTGTGGAGGAGTGGTGATAGAATGTTCCTGGGACCAATCGATGAACGTGAGTGTGTGTGTGTGTGTCAGTGTCTGGTTGGGCAACCGATACATAATAAACATCTGAATTTGGTGGGGAGGGTGATTCTGTAATTGCATGTGGTCTCGTGTAACCATAACTTTGTTGACTTGTTTATGTGTTGACTTGTATGTGTAATGTTTTCAGAATTGGATCGGTCGTTGAACCGAAGAACTAGTTGGGATGCTGAGTAAGCAATCCGATTGATTTAATTATTTTTAAAAAATTAATTATTTTAAATTATATAAAATATATTTATACACATATAATAGTGTTAAAATAATATTATAAAATTAATTCATGTATATATTAAATGATAAATTTACATGTAATAAAAATTAATAAGTCAATAAACATAAAATATATATATATATATATCTATTTATATATTGGCTTGTTTGTTTTTTTATTTGGAATTGATTATCACCATTTAATAATATTACAAATTAAATATTATAAATTTTATTTAAATTTAAACTAAAATTTTTTCTCTTTATTTTTTATAATTAATTAATAATTTTTAATTATTATGTTTATTTACTATCAAATTTACACATATCCTTATGATTTTCATACTAACATTTATTTTTAATACCATATAAACTTATATAATATCATACCATTTAATCATTATTATATATATAATAAAATTTTTCTATCCATCAAAATTTACAAATCAAATATAAATTTTTTTCACAATCGAATTGCCAAAATCTTCCTGTCGACCATAATAAGAAACTAAATATACTCTTTACGTGCCCTTTATTATTATATATCTGTCAAGATAAGATAACTGTGGGTATGTTTGGTTGTTGATCTTGGTCGAAGTTTGGTCGAAGTTGAAAGTGTTGGTCGAAGTTGAAAGTGACGGATGTTTTGATTGGAATGAAAATTATATTTGCTGTAAAAATTTGATGGGAGAGAAAATTGCGGATTGTATGAATTTTGAGTATTTTTATATGCATATGATATACAAGTATATAATTAAGTGATGAGACAATATAGGTTGACAGAGTGTAAATATATATAAATGTGAGTGCGTATGTGTGAACATATGATTGTAAGTGTGTATAATGATTAAAAAATAATTAGTTAGTTATTTATTTATGAAATTAAAATCTTGGATTTAAATTTGAAAAAAAAAAATTTATGATGTAATATGCTTGGTTGGTAAAAATTTGGGTGAATTGAGAATAATGGAGAATGAGGAACCAAACAAAGCCTATGTGTTCATGCAACTGCAAGGAAGGAATGATACACGTTTCAACTTCCAAATTGAATGGAAGATTTCAACCGTAGGATGCAAATGTCTTCAATTAAAAGAGAACTCTATTTATTAAAAAAAACCAAAATAAGGAGGGTTTGTGTGAACTTTGTTGTTTGTAATGAAGCATGTGTTTTTTTCGTTGTTGAATTTGAGGTTTAAATTTATAATTGTATCTAGCTAAAATTATACTAAAAGCGGTTTTATACAATTATTGAGGAAATTTGTGTGATACTTGTGGGGAAACCAAAGTAGTAGAAAATAAGTTGTAAGAAATATTCAAGGCATTGGTAGGTCAAGAAAATAAAACTTGAATATGCGAATAAAACTTACATAAATGAATATATACATTAATATATATTTTTATTGTTACTTAAAATTAAATATTAATTTCATGAGAGCTTAGAGAAAGGGAAATAGTTAAGTTTGGAGAATTTTGGTTCATACGATATTTAGAAGATAAGATGAAAAAAAAAATGGATTCAGGCAAGAAACAAAAACTATGTTTGTTTAGGTTTTGGGGAATATGTGTTGGGAGAAATGAACTCTAAAAACAAAAAAAAACTTTTAAAAATGTGGCAGTTTATATTTAAGTATGTATAGTATATAAAAGAAAGAAAATAAAAAACAAAAGTACGGAAGGAACTTGAACTCTTAAAAAACCTCATAAGGAATACTCCTTTTTTCACACACTCTCACACTCAATTCTTAAGCTTAAACTAATGTAGAAGCTTACCAAAACTTCCTCTATTCATAGTTGAAAGCCCTGTACTCAATTGACCGCGTTTAGAGGCACCTATTCCTACACTCAATTAGCCATATTTGGAGGCACCTATTCCTGCACTTGATTGGCCAAGATTTGAAGCACCTACCCCTGCATTCAATTGGCTAAAAATGGAGGTACCTACCCCTGCATCTGATTGGCCACAATCTTTGGTTTATTCTTATTGGTTGAAATAAGCGGCTTTTGGTATATAAATACCTACAAACCTTAACATTTCGCTCCCTTGTTGCTATTTATAGACTTACTTGTAACCCAGCAATTTCTTTGCACGTGTTAGTCTTCTCTCTAGACAATGCCTTAGTTAACATGTCTACTCCATTGTCATCTGTATGGATCTTTTGCAAACTTACTTCCTTTTCTTCCAAGACTTGTCAAATCTAGTGATAATGAACATCAATATGCTTAGATTGGGAATGAAATGTTGAATTCTTACTTAAGTGGATCGCATTTTGACTATCACAATTTATGACATACTTTTCTTAGCTCCATCTTAATTCTCGAAGGAACTTTTTCAATCAAATTAATTCTTTGCAAACCTCGGTTAGTGCAATGTATTCTGCATCTGTGCTTGAAAGTGCAACACATTTTTGGAGTTTACTTTGCCAATACACAACAGCGACTGCAAAGGTTATTAAAAAACCAAAAATATATTTTCTTGAATCAACATTACTTGTCATGTATGCATTAGAATATCATTCAAGAATAGGTTTATTCCCTCCTCGAGTATAACAAAATCTAAGTTTAATTGTTCCTTTTAGATATCTCAAAGTCTACTTGATAGCATTCCAATATTCTTTTTCGGGATTTGACATGTAACGGCTTACTTGTCCAACTGTATAAGCTAGGTCTAGCCAGAAGCAAACCATTGTATACATCAAACTTCCAACAATTGAGGCATATATTATCTCACTCATATATTTCTTTTCATCTTCATTGTTTGAACACTACTTTGAACTCAATTTGAATTGTCTACCTAGTGGAGTTATCACCGACTTTACATTTTCATTCTAAACTTTCTAATCATCTTTTTGATGTAATTTTTTTGAGATAGCTAAATCTTACCATTTGGCATATTTCACAGAATATGTATGCCCAGAAGTTTCTTTACTGGTACCAAATCCTTCATTTCAAAGGACTTATTCAACTCCCCTATCAACTTATTAAGTTTATTTAGATCATGGCCAATAATAAGCATATCATCAATATAAAACAAAAGAATGATAAAATCATCATCAAAATTCTTAATGTATACACAATGATTACCGCTTGTTTTTCTAAAATAGTGATTAGCCATGATGAAGTCAAAATTTTTGTACTACTACCTCGGGGCTTGCTTTAGTCCATAAAGTCTTTTCTAAAACCGACAGACTAAATTTTCTTTACCTTTCACCTAGAAGCCTTCTGGTTGTTCCATAAAAATTTCTTCTTCAAGTTCTCCATTTAAGAATGCTATTTTCACATCAAACTATTTTATTTCTAAGTCCAAACTTATAGTTAATACAAGGATAACTCGAATATAATTCATTTTCACAACAAGAGAGAAGATTTTATCAAAATTAATGCCAAATTTTTGTTCAAAACCTTTAACTACTAACATTGTCTTATACCTTGGTTGAGAACTCCCTTCAACTATCTTTAACTTGAATATCCATTTGTTTTTGAGTGTCTTTCTTCCCAGTGATTGACTTATCAAATCATAAGTTTGATTTTTATAAATGGACTTCATTTCTTCTTCCATTGCCTTCCACTATACTTTGCTATCTTTATCATCTACTGCTTCCTCAAAGGACTCTGGTTCATCATCTTTTGTCAGCATTAGGTATTCAACTGGATTGTACCTTGTTGACGGTCTCCTTTCTCGTTCAAATTTCCTTGCAAGCTAAGACTCTGGTTCATCATCTTTGTTGAACTTGCTGGGAAGGAGGATCATTTACTGGATTTTCTTCAGTAGTCCTGTTCTTATCTTCTTTCTTTACATCTTCAATAGTTTAATTTTCAAAGAAAATAACATTTCAACGTCTTATTATTTTCTTTTCATTTAGGTCCCACAATTTATATCCAAATTCTTTATGCCCATATCCCAGAAAAGTATAATCTCTTGATTTATGATCAAGTTTATTCCTTTCATCCTTTGGCATATGAACAAATGTCCAACATCTAAAGATTTTTAAATGCTACAAATTCATAGACTTACCGGATCATACCTTTTCTAGAACAACTCCATTCAAAAGAACTGAAGCGAAATATTGATCAAATCAACAACTGTCTTCATAACCTCCCCCCAAAACTGATTTGATAGCTTTGCATGTAATAGCATAGCTTGAATCCTTTCAATAATGGTTCGATTTATTCTTTTAGCAACGTCACTTTGCTGCGTGGTCTTTGGAACAGTCTTCTCCAATCAGATCTCATGGCTGTTACAATATTCGTTGAACGATTTTCAGTACACTCTACCATTATCAGCCCAAACACATTTTAATTTAATATCCATTTCTCGTTCAATCCTTTTATGAAAATTTTTGAAAGATTCCAAAACTTAATCCTTTGATTTTAATACAAGTCACCAAATACAAAACACCACCAAGTGTTCTTTCATTCATTTGACAAAATCAGTGTGTACAAGTTCAAGAGATTTTTCTTTCCTTGTAGGGGGATTTTTTTGAAAGAAATTCTTTATTATTTCCCTTTTATACAATCTATACAATATATGAAATTCAATTTTTCAAATTTTGGTAAATAATTATTTTTTGTCAAAATTGACATATTTTTTTTCACTCATATGCCCCAACTTTTTGTGCCACAACTCCATTGATAATTTCATCACTGCACAAGCATTACTATCAATTTTTGTATTAGTAATGTAAATGGTATTTACCTTTCTGCATTTGGCAATAATCAAATTGCCCTTTGTTAACTTTCAAATTCAACGAGTAAAATAACTAGAGAACCATTCATCGTCCAACTTTCTCGTAGAAATTAAATTCAGCTTAAAGTCCGATACATACCTCACATCTTTCAACTTTAATTTGCATCCTAAGGCAATAGTTATCAAAATATCACCAAAACTATGAATTTTATAGGTGCCACTATCACCCATTTTTACAAAGCTATTTTCTACAAGATTGTAAGAAAAGAAGAACTCCTTATATGGAGTAACATGGTAGAAAGCTCTCAAATCAATGACCCAAGAGTAATCTTAAAAGGTAAAATTCAAAAAATTTTCATCACTTACAGTTATCACATCTCCATCTGAAGCTGTGGCTGTTTTTTCTTTGAGCATGTTCTGTTGCTTCTTTTGCTTTTCTTTTCCTTTGTTAAAATCTCATTTTCAATTCTAACAATTCTTTTTGATGTGCCCTTTCCTTTTACAGTAAAAGTATTCAACTTCTTTTCTACTAACAGTCTTACTCCTTAAGTGTTCCTTCCCTCAATTTGGTCCTTGACTTTGGTTTTGTCCATGTCTTCTATATTTTTCAAAAATCTGGGCTTGACCTTCAACTTCTTGTTCAAGCTCTTTCCTCCTTGTTTCTTTATTGATTAGGACTTTCTTTATCATATCCAAGGTCAAAATTTAGTTTGAAATAGAGTTAGAAATAGTAACTAACAAGGTTTTCCAAATATCAGGTAATGATATAAACAATAAAAGAGCTTGAACTCATCATCCAAATTTAATTTCAAGGTCGTACAATGATTAATTAACCCTTGAAAATTATTTAAATGCTCTGACATGCTAGAATCTTCTTTATAACGAAGACCAATAATTTTCTTTAACAATGAAATTTTGTTTACACTATGTTTCATTTCATTCATAGCTTTAAGTTTTTTCCACAAAATATCAGCTCTTGTTTCTTTAGAAATATGATTAAAAACACTTCGATCAATCCAAGCAACACTTTGGCCTACCATTTTTCTATGCATTCTTTCCCACTCAGTATCAAATTTACTTTCGAGTTTTGCAGCGTCTTCAAGCACTAGATCCTATAGGTCTCGTATGATCAAGTGGTTCTCCATTCGAAACTTCCAAATAGCATAGTTGTTGGAATTCAACTTTGATCATAGTGTCAATTGATTTCTCCATTACCCCTTGAATTATAAAAAATGATGTAACCTCTACTCAGATACCACTTTGTTGGGAGAAATGGACTATGCAAAAACAACCTCACAAAAAACATTCCTTTTTACACACACTCGCACACTCAATTCTTGAACTTAAACTAATGCAGAAGCTTGTCAGAACCTTCTTTATTTATAGTTGAAAGCTTTGCACCCGATTGGTCATATTCGGAGGCACCTACCCCTGTAGCCAATTGATCACGTTTGAAGGCATTTACCCCTGCACCTGATTGACCAAGATTGGAGGCACTTACCCCTACACTTAATTGACCAAGAATGGAGGTATCTATCCTTACATTTGATTGGTTACAATCTTTGGCTTATTCTTATTGCTTGAAATGGATGATTTTTGGTGTATATTTACAGTATGTGCATTTTTTTTTAAAACTTCTATTAAAATGGTATACTGTGAGGTGTAAACGAAGCCAAACATAGTTGAAAGATCTAATTCAATAGAAGTGTCTCTATAATGCATTTGAAAATATATAAAGTATTCAAAATCTCGTGGAATCAAAAGACGTCTAAGATAGTCAAAAGCATTTAGTTAAATTTACATTGTATTAGTAACAAATTGACAATGTTTACTTGGCTTCACGCCCATTCGAAAACATATATTATCCTTATTATACATTTTAAAATTTATTTTTTCTTTTATATATATATATATATTTTTTAAAAAATAAACATTTAATAACATAAACAAATATAGATCTATTGATAATGGATAGACAAAACACCGCAAGCTGTCCAAGAAAAGAGAAAAAAAAAAAAATCAAAGCCAGCTAATTATCAACTGATGTCTCGTACGCGAAAAGAAAAGTTATCAGACAATACATCATACAGGACAAGAATTCAATTTTAAATTGGTGTTCTTGAATAGGATTCTGGATAAAGTGTAATGATAAAGATGCAACTATGCAGGTCAATGGGTGTACTTAGTCACAATTCTTTTCCATAGAATTTGGGTTTGGGGGATAACATGATTGGATAGCATTTGACGAATTTGATATTAAATATAATTATGAAACTTGTAGCACTTCGTTGCTCTTAAAAATATCCGTTTATATATTTGGCCAATATTCATTAAGGCTATCATAATATTTGAAATTCTAAAAGTTATATACTAATTAATAATAATAACCACATATAAAATATGAGTTATCTAAGCATTATTTGTATACATAGACACTTGGATACCATCGCCATTATATCATGTAAGTTTTTTTCTTTTAATCTGAAAAATAAAATTATCCATATCGCTGTATATGTCAAGAATCCAACATTAGATCATAAACTCATATTAAATTCAATATCCAAATTACAACTAACCTTTGCAGTATCCAAACATGACGATGATGACTATTTATTACATTTATTTTTAAAATTAAAAGTTACTTATATTACATACAATTGAATTTAGAAGCACTTCTAACCCTTGAGAAAAGCAAGTTGACAAAAAAAATCAGCAATATCTGACCAAGAAAATGATTTATATATAAATTGAAAAAAAAAAAGGGATGAAACTGTGAAGATAACAATTACAGATGGTGAAGATTGATTTATGAGTTGAAAAGGAAGGTGTTCTCAATTAGTGTAAATGGATTCATTTCCAAGTCAAACATCTTGAGTTCATATATATCTTCTGAAAGGTCACATAATTGCTAGAATATGTATGAAATGAGGTAAGCCGCTGTCACAGATTCTGGTTGGTGTAATTATTTTTATTTCAGCATTGAATTTCTTATGGTTAAAGGGATAATGTTTTTTATTTGTTTTTCGTGGTAATTACGTGTTAAAATATATTTCTTGATTTGGGGCAGATAGAGAGGCACCATGGGATATCAGCTGGTCAACTGCATATACGATTAAAAAAAACGTGTGTGCGTCCGATTATAGAGCAAGACAAAAAAAAAAAAAAAAATCAGATGTCTAATGTTATTATATTTTACTTGTGTGTGAGACAAAAATTAAATAGAGATAACGTATCAAAATGTAAATGACAACTATAATTTTCTTTTTTCAAAATTATATTTGTGAACGTGATATAAATTAAGAAACTAAAATTATGGATTTTTTTTTGGAAAAAATGGAGCATATTTGTCAAATATTGAGATGTTATTGCTGAAAATAAGTTAATGAAATATGCATGCTCAATTTTCATACTCTCATAATTGATTCTAAGAAAAATTATTGTGATTAAAAACAAGAAAAAGTAATGCCTATGTTTGGGTCCGTTTTCTACAAAATAAGATATACACTTCAATCAATTACATTTTAAAATTTTTTTATCTCTTTCTTATTTTTACATAATTTTTAAGAAATATTCCTAAAGATGCACATCGAAATTTTAAAAAGATAGATAAAATTTATTATCTTTTCGTAAAATGATGGGTGGGAATAAGGGAATTGAAGAAAATATGTTTCTTAGCAATCCATTAGTTGTTAGGTCTTAATGAATACCATAGATGGATATATTATCAAATAAAAAGAACGAAAAACCACAATCTGGATAAGCATGGGTTTTGCATTTATCGAAACCATTATTATATAATTAAAAATAGCCCTTTTTTACCACATATACATACATATATACATATTTGTCTAAGCGTGAAATTTGATGTATAATAGTTAGGTATAATTTGGTTTATGTGAAAGCAAAAGAATTTAATCCTTGACAACTTCCAAAGAAAATTACGTACATAATTAGGAAGTGTAAAAAATGTAAAACTGATAAGAAAATGATTGATCAGTGAATTTTTCTATCATATATGTGTAGCTATTCATTTATGATGTTTTCATGACAAAATATTTTATATATATATATATATATATATATTATTTCTAGAAAAATATTTGCTGGATGAACAACACCTCAAACCCTTTTTTAAAATCAAATTGCGCAAAAAGTGTACATTTACAAGTTTGCTTGCACAGAAAACTTTATTTTACTATCTGTTATTTAACTTAGCCTATTCCTATCTGTTAACCATACTGTGCCACAAGACTCTTTCGTAGGATAGAGATAAAAGAGTCTCATGCAGCTAGTAATCACTTTATAATCGACTGTGTTCACCTAAATTCTCACGTTGATTAATTGTCCATGGCCTCCAGGCATAAAATCGACAATTCCAATAGAATTATAAAGAAAGTAGTAACTATTTATATGATTTGTGAGATAAATTGATTTCTATAGATTAATAACTCAATTTACAATGAGCGACGATTAATGCAAGGGAAAATTCTAATAATTGTTAGGTACACGGCAACAATACGACACTTCAATAACACCTTACCACTCTATAAAAGGCTTGGCAAAAAAAAGCCTAATGATAGCAACAAACATTAAAAATTTACATCCAAAAATAATTACAAAATATTTAAAAATATATATAAAGCCATAAACTTAATAGCAACAGGTGATATTTGGTTTGTTATTAGGCTCCAACAGGCTAGTTTCATATCAGGATGGTATGCTAGATAGGCGGCTCTCCATATTTTCTCCCACTTGAAAGGGTAATGCCCTCAACACTCGTGAAATTAGGAATGTTTCCACTAAGAGTTTGAGCACCTTAAGGTCTGTCACATGTTCCTAAGTGTTCTTCTCCTTTAAGCAGTCTTATCATTTTACTAAGCACTTGTTGACCTCCTACGTGGCAGTCCTTATGACTCAATGATCCAAAATTGCTTTTGCACTTTCTTAAATGGACACTGTGGCCGAGTTCCTCTAATACAGTCAGCATCCTCCGAGTTTGCTATGAAAGGCTTCAACTAGCTCACATGAAGGACATTGTGCGTCTTATACCATTGGGGCAACTCAATTTTGTAAACCACCTTCTCGATCTTCTTTATCACTCAACACGACCTAATGTATTTTTGCAAGAATCAAGATCTCTCCTTCGAACACACTTCGTGAGCAATCGGTTTGGTGCCTTCACCAACATGAGCATATTAAAGTTGACAAAGCGTCGTCCTTGGTTATCTTGCTTTTTTATTCTCTTTTGAGCCTTCTCCAAGTAACTCTTTGCAATCTCTAAATTGCGCTTCTATTCTTCAGTAAAACTTTGTACAAGGTGAGATCTTCTACTTTACAGGAAGTTTAGAGTGTGTGGGAGTAGTGATTACTACTTGATGACAATCTTAACAGGGCTTTAGTTGGTGGAGGAACTACTTTGAGTATTGAAACACAATTGAGCAATATTTAATAGCTGCATCTAGTTCTTCTAATTGCCATTCACTAAGTGTCAAAGGTACTCCTCCAACAGGGAATTGAAACACTATGTTTGGTAGTCAGATTGTGAGTGGTAACTTTAGCTCATACTCAGTTGGCCTCGAGGAGTTTGAAGAGCTTGGTCCAAAATATTCCAACAAACCTAGGTCTTCGTCCCTTGACAATGTCTTTCACTAGCACCTAATATTTAATAATGTACATTAAGAACAAATACGCGGTCGCTCTGCCTGATGTGCTTTGGGGCTACAATGAATGTGACATACTTCAAAAACCTATTTACCACAATGATGTTGCTTAAATCTTCCACTTTAAGCAATCCAGTAATATAGTCTATGAAGACACTCTTCTAAGGTCGTGTTGGGATGGGCAGGGGTTCTAGTAGTCCCTTGGCTTCAAGTGATCTGTTTTTTCCTACTAGCAAATCAGGCAGGATCAGACGTATACCTTAACTTCATCCCACATTTGAGGTTAGTAATATGCCCTCTACACTAAGGTTAATGAATACTCATCTCCAGGGTAACCTGCCTAAGAGGTATTATAGCACCCTACAATTAATGATTTCCTCAAGTCCCTGCCCTTGAGAACATATAACCAATTGTCCTTAGTCTATAGCAATCCCTCCTCAAGCTAAAATTGCTTAGACTTCCCTTGTTGGACTAATTTGATCAAACACTCTGTAGTTAGATCTCAAATCAACAACTCTCATATTTGATCTTTCACGGAGATGGTCACCTTGGTCGAGGAGAGCGCAATAACCACCCTTTGCTCTGCTAAGTTTGCCCTCCAATTAAAGACATTTGCTGCTTTATGGCTAGAGCCCACTCGGAACTCTAATGTAAAGTTAAACTCTACAAGCAGTTCTTGTTATTAAGCTTGTTTTAGTGTAAACTTTAGTTGGGTTATAAAGTGACTCACTGCACCGTTATTAATTCTGATGAGGAATGGTGCCACCAACGAATAATGTCGCCATAGTCTAAAGTAGTGAACTATGGTAAGGAGCTCTTTCTCATGTATTGGTGGTTTCTCTCTGCATCTTTCAACTTCTTACTCTCAAAGGTAGTAAGATACCCATCTTAGCTCAAGACTCCCCTAATTGCATAGTTTAAGGCATCAATCTCCACCTTAAATGGCTTCTATAAGTTTGGGAGAAATAACATGGGGTTTGTGGTCATGGCTATCTTTAATCGTCGAAAGGTAACCTATCCTTTAGACAACCACTTCCATTCCTCTGTTTTTTTTGTAAGATCTGTGAATGGTCTAACTATCTCAAAGTACTCTTTTACAAATTTTTGATAATAATTGGTCAATTTAAGGAATGATCGGCATCTCATAAACATCATTAGGAGGTTGTCACTCCTCAATAGCCTGCACTTTCTTTAGATTTATCCAAATTCTTTCACGTTTAATAATATGACCTAAAAAGTGGATGGTTTCCTAAGCATTTTAATGGCTTTTCAAATCACTCGTGCTCTTAAAGATGAGTGAGAACCTTTCTTAAGTACTTCAAATGATATTCTAAGGTTTCACTAAACACTACAATGTCATCTAAGTACACCACCACAAATTCATCAAGAAACCCATAGAGTACTTAATTCATCAAGGTGCAGAAGGTTGCTGGTGTATTCATTAAACCAAACGGCATAACCAAAAACTCATAAGTATCATATCTAGTCTCCACAGTACTTTTCACCACATTACCCTTTTTGATTTGGACCTGCTAATAGCCTGACCTTAACTAAATTTTAGAGAAGTATATCACCTAATTCAACCAGTCAAAACAACTAATAATCAAGGATAGTTGTTCTTCATAGAAATCTTGTTCGAAACCTGATAATCACAACACATCCTCAAAGATATATCAAACTTCTTCTAGAGCAAGACAGGCACTCCATATAGGGACTTAGTAGGTCAAATGATATCACTTTCCAACATTTCCCTTAGTTGTTTCTTGAGCTCCATAAACTCAGGTTATGTCATGTGATAGGGTTCATGGACAAGTTGCTTAATGCCTGGTACAAGTTCAATCTCATGATCCATAGATCTCTTAGGCAGCAGTTTATGAAGAAGTTCATTAGGTATAACATTCTCAAATTCCCTAAAAAGATTTTTCACCACTCCAGGGATTGGCCCTAACTCTTCCATCTCCTTAAATTGAAGGTTACATAAGTAAGATGGCTCATTGCACTTGCATCCTTTCTTAAATTGGATAACCAACAAACTCTTCTCATCAAGTTAACCAAAAACTGTGGGAACAATTCAAGGTTTGTTTCCCAGCATTATCAATGCTTATCCATATGGTAAAACTATTTCTTTTACCTCTCTCAAAAAATTAAGTCCGAGGATAAGCTTGAAATTGTCTATATGGACAATAAAAAGGTTGATTTTTCTTTCAAATGGAACAGCCCTAATCTTGACTTCTTTGGACACCCCGATAATAGGTTGGACTTTTGAATTGATAGCTTTCACTTGTCTAACCCCCTTTTCTAGGGCTAGCCAAATCTCTCCACCTGCATAGTAGCCAAGAAATTGTGCGTGGAACCTGTGTCGATCATAGCTTGAATGGACGTGCCATTGATCTTCACGTCTATATACATCAGTCTTTTTTTTGTGGCCTTTAGAACTCTCCTCATCTGCAGGGTTTTCACTAGTGTCGAGGCAATCTATTTGACTACAAACTTTCTTTTTTGATTTTCTGAAACTTTGCAAGAAATGGTCTCGCATCGGTTGGAGATGGTACCAAGATTACTTCCCTTAACATCTGATTCATTATCGTCTGATTTGGGTGCAAGGGTGGAGTTTATTTCAATGGCTCTACATCATTAAGGCTTGATAAAGCATTCACCAACTTTTTCTTCGGGCAACCTCAAAGCATGAGTGGCCTATCACAAAGACAACAGTTGATCCTTCTTAGTGTAGTGCCCTATTTGCTGTCAACAGGCCTATTTTGTGGGTTACTCTAAGGATTGACTAAGGTCTAGGACTATTAATCTCCCCCACCTTTGTTTAAATTATTTTTGACTGGCCTCTCACCATTTTCCTTTTGTTGGGGTGTACTCATTGCCTGACCTTCTCTTCAGGGTTCGTTATGAAAATCTATAAGTCCCGTTATGGCACCTGCTAGTGCGGTAGGTTTCAAGCCTTCTAAGAAGGTAAAGAGCTTATCCTTCTTGGACATGTCTCCAGTATCCAACATAAGTGCCAAGAATGACTTTACATAATCTTGTACACTTCCCGTAAGCCTTAATTCCCACAATGCCCTCCTAGCATTGTATTCTACATTCACCAAAAAGAACTAATCCCAAATGGCACCATATTCGTTAGCCTAACTGTCGGCATAATTAGTGCGCTACCATAATTTGGTATCTCTTATCAAGTATGTGGTGGCGATGGTGACATTCTTGACCTCAACAATAATATTGGCTGCTAGGAAATATCATTCCATGTTAAAGAAGAAATTCTCTACCTATTTTGCATCTCGGGCACCTCTATATAGTTGTGGCTCAAGGATATAGACTCTTGGCTTAAGGTCATGTGCAATCGCTAGGGCATTCCTGATTGTTCACTAGAGCAGTTTAATTTGAATAGACATTTGCCCGATCTCTCTTTGGAGCTCTTGAATAGTACGAGTTCCTTGATTCTCAACCAGTGCTTGACATAATTCTTGACTCTCAACTAGTTGGGCTTCGAGGTTCATAACTTTAATCTCTAGGTCCTCGACATTCTTTTCCAAGTTTGCAGTCACATAATCAATCTAGGAACCTTACTTCTCTAGGGCTTCCAATCGCTGCTTGGTAGCGATATTCTTGAATGGTGGGGCTTCCACCTTGTTGTTCACTGCCACATTTATTAATGTTGTAGTATCCATTGTCCTTCACCTCAACTTGGATCAAAATCGAGACTCTAATACTAGTTGTCACAGGATTCCTTTTAAGGATAGGGATAAAGGAACACCGTGAGGCTATTAGTCACGTCACAACCGACTACATCTAGATGAATTTGCACACTAATTGATTGTGCACCACCTACATAATTTCAACAATTCCAACAGAGATGTAAAGAAATTAATAACAATGTACACGATAGAAATTTGTTTATATTGATCAATAACTCAAGTTACAATGAGCGGCGGCTAAAATGGGGTGAAAACTCCAACAATTGTTGGGTACACAACAGCACACGGCAACAACACTGACACTTCAATTTACCCTTTATAACAAACTTAGCTAAAAAAATCCTAATGACAATACTAGATATTAAAAATTCAAGAAATCACATCTAAAAATAATTATAAAATATTTAAAAATACGTTTAAAGTTCTAAATCTAATAGCAAAGAGTGATGTCTAGTTTGACATGGGGCTGCAACAGGACAAGCACCATGTCAGGGGGCCTGCTGGATTGTCAGTCCCCTAAACTATGTCTGTCCAGACTAAATATATCTACTAAACGAAGTTGACCTATATATTTATGTAACGAAAAATGTACATATGAATTATATAAAATGAAATTTTCACCGTACTCCATCCTTGCCGTAACCTTCATTATACTATTGAAGATTAAACCAAAATCATTGCATGAGTTGGAGTGCATATCTCCCATGTAACTATTAAACACAAAACTTGGTGCAAGAACAACTTATCATATTATTTTATCTTTTCTATTATTTGTTCAGCCAAAGCCCATTTAATTTTCTACGTAAGGACATACATCATGATTCTACATATATTATTAAATTTGAGAGCGAAGCCCTTCAATTCTTATGCAGCTCAATCTGGATGAGATCATGTTAGAAAAATCTCGAAGTTTTTGTTAACCTAAAGTTGATTTTTATACGAAGAACTGCAGACAGTTCAGCAACCAAGCAGATATTAAAGGATAAAAGTCATTTTCATCACGACTTGGTTAATATCTTAGTGAAGATGTTGAAATTTTTGTCGTTTAGATATTGATCTTCTTGATTGTTCCATGCCATGCAACTGCAAAGAACTTTATTGCCTAAAATTACAGGAAAATAAAAATGGTTTTATATTCATGCATGCGTGGGTAGAGAACTAGAGACGTCCAAGTGTGATAAGAGCGTAGTTAACATTAACTCATATATGTGTATTTGATATAATCTTAGTCAAATAATTAGTTGAAAGAAGCATAAAATATTCCTGATGAACTATATTATTAAAATTGGTTCAATGAGTTGAACTGAATAACTAGATTACAAGGTTATTGATCCTTTTTTTTTAAATGATTGTTTTAAATTTGGTATAATAATATTAAAGTAATGTTACAAAACTAATTCAATTCAATTTATTAACATGTCAAATGATTTGATTAGTTTTAAATGTAATATCTATAAATTTAATAATTAAATAAGAAAGGACCTTAATTAAAAATTCAAAGGAAAAAAAAAAGACATGAAGATTAAAAAAATAGTTTTTCAAAATAAAAACAACTCAATTAATCTGAACGTTTTAATTTAAGATGTGATCTTTAAATTATTAATAACTCACTTTGAATAATATAAGAATAAAGAATTCAAGAAATAAAAGACAAAATGAAATATGTGTGTGTGTGTGTGTGTGTGTGTGTGTAGCGAAAATCATACACATTAATCAATATTTATGAGGTAAAAATAATTAACATCATAAGGAAATTCAAAAAGACATTTTGATCATTTTTTTATCAGAAATTTGGTTAATAGGTTTCAATTTCATTTTTTTTTTATCAAAATTGGATGAAGTTGATTTTTACCCGTTGTGTATAGTAATCAGGTTTTGTCTAATTTTGATCGATTTGAACAATTCATAACTATTTTTTGAAATAAATAATTGCAAAAAATAGATTATTTTAGAATATAATTGGACGGAACGGAAAAATTAACCGATCTTATCTGTTTGTCTTGTTTGACCTTCAGGATCTTGTTGACAAGTTGATGACGTTGAAAACCCTTATCTGGAACTTAGATGCTTATCATAATTTAGCCAGCAAAACTTACATGATATTGAGACAAGAATGGTTTTGAAGATAAACATTCTCATTTAGGCTAACCAATAATTTCATAAAACTTAACTGGGGTGTCTTCCAACATTTAGCCTGGCAAGTTTGTTGCTTGGAAGAAACAAATCGGTAGATTGCTGATAAAGTCTGCTGAACATCTACCCAATAAATAATTTAATCGAATATTTTAATTAAGGACAGGGCTTAATTACATGTTTTGGCTACTAACAATGCAAGTTGATTAAGGGCTCCCTTGCACAAAATAAGCACCAGGCAAATATGGGGGCCCAAAGTGATTGTGACTGTATTTTATTTATTTATTTATTTTTCTTCGATAAGATATTTACTTCTGAAATATTTTTCTTGATTGATGTCCTCCACCTCATGAGATATCATCTACTATAAAAATAATACAATGATAATCTTGTGAAATTAGTAATTCCCTTAGATGTATACTGTCACCAACCATATTGTCAACGGGAAGCCCAAATTTATCCTTCTAATAATATCTTTAAATTTCATTATTGTGAACATGACGAAGAAACCCTAATTATTGTTGAAGAACAGTCAACACCATATTTCTTCACGTTCACACCATTCAAGTTTTACACAATTCAAAACGTTCCATTCCCATTTATATTACAATTTACGAGCAATAGTCAACCATACATGTTAATACATTTCCAAGTTATGGGAATATTATAGTGTTAATTTGCTGAGACTTAGCTGTGACAAAAGCTTCTATGACAAATCAACATTGTTACATTCACACTGTTGCAATATTAAAAAACTCCTCGGCGTGCAGGAAATTAATTAAATTCCTAACTCTATATATATATAGCACGTTCATGTCTCCCAGTATTTGAAATCTTACAACAATCAAAGAACTTCAATAGAGAGTTCACGAAAGATACATAGAACACATTAAGAGAGACAAGCACCTGAAGTCCATGGCCTCAACAGAATCCCGGGTGGCGCCGCCGCCGCCGGAGGTCAAGTCCCCGGAGGAGAAAGGCCGGTTTGCCGCGGCAGAAGTGGTGCTGAGGTTTCTGGTGTTCGCCTCAGCCCTAGTGGCTGTCTTGGTGATGGTCACCAGCAATCAGACAGAAGTTGTTGGGACTGTTCCATTTGCACCTTTTGTGGTCACAAGAACTGCCAAGTTCAAGAATTCACCAGCTTTCATGTAAGTATTTTTTGCACTGCACGCAGGCTGTATGTATGGCTAATTAACGTGCAAATTAAGTCAACGAATCACACGATGTCTGATAATAATTGCTGTGATGAGTTGTTTGGTTCATTTCTTGGAGTTAGTTTTAGAAGTATTACAGGTTACGTTTGTTTTCAAATTTTATACTTCAAAAACACACACTTAATTATTACATTTTTTAAATTTTGTCTCTTTTTCTCTCTTACTTTTATATAATTATAAAAACAAAAATGCTTAAAACTGCACATCTAACAAATATAGCCACAGTGTTTATTAGAATGCACTGTGTCATCTGTGGCTAACTTTCTCGAAGCTGTAATATGACTGTTGAATATTTGAAAGCAAAAATCTGTCTCATGCCAAAAAAGTGAAAGGGGGAAAGTAAGTAATTCACCCTAAAATTTCCAAGTACATATATTTTATTATGTTTCATTTTTTGTTTGGACAGGAATTAGAAACCCTCTAGTTTCCTAATACTATTAAAATTGAAAGAATGATCGTGATAAAGTTGCTTGACCATTTCTAGGAACACAGATTATTCTGTGTCACTTTTTGCCCCTCTAGAAAGCTTTGAAATTTTGTTACCTTTTAGTCTTTAAAAAGCTGCAATTTTTCCTTTTCTTTCTTTAATTTTGCTCCCAAATGAAGCTTAAAGCAGGGAAACAAACAAAGAAAAATGGAGAGGGGCTCCACTTATTATTTTTTTAAAGAGAATGCGGGAATTCATCCACCATATAAAATAGACAAAAGATGATAAAATATTTGATGTGTGGACCAGTAATTAGTCTATAAAACCAGTTTCACATGCAGCCGAATAATCTGTATTATAAAGTCATATTATTGTTTGTTGTGATATAATAACAAAACTAAAGGACAGGCAGGAAATTGGTAGGGATAGAACCTCCCCCCCCCCCCCCCCCCCAAAAAAAAAAAAAAAAAGAGATTTGATTGGGTCTACGGGAGGTAGTGATTGGTCCATAATAAACGGCAGATAAGGCGTAACAGAAAATGTCATCAAAGTCTCCTAAATTCATTGAAAAACATTCTATTCAAAGTTGTGCTTTTTCTTTTTTCCAGATAAGAAGACTTCCAAAATTTTTGCTAAAAGTAATTATTAATAATTAGGATATACGACAATAAAGTTTTTCAGTGCAATTAACTTCTCAAACATGATCTACACGATGCTTGGTTCTTGGAATAGGAAAAGAAAGGAAAATGTGAAGAAATTTTTTTTTTTTTGATTGCTTAGTTAGTTAGTAAGGAAAATCTCATGGAAGAGTAAATTAGAAGAAAATTGCAGTATAAAGAGGAAAATGGGAGGAAAATTAATTGAAGTTTCACTTTTCCTCCAAAAATTTCACCACCTGTATTTTTTATCAATTTCTTCATTATTTTTCCTTAAATTATAAAAAAAAAATTAAATCTTAAATTTTTGTTGATTTTATTTCAAAAAATATTTCTTTCCTCTCTAATATCCTTTCAACCAAATTTGCTCTCCATACTCCTAAAACCAAAACATAGTGTTAAGGTAATGGAATTTTTCTGTAGTAAAACTGATTACCCTTTTGTTGTTATGATGCAGATACTTTGTGGCAGCACTCACAGTTGCAGCCTTTTACAGCATCATAACCACTCTCATGTCTTTCTTCAACCTCCTCAAGCCTTGCTGCTCTCCCAAATTGGCCTCTCATCTCATCATCTTTGATGTGGTAAGATCCCAAGATTCCGAATTCCAATCCTCTCTACACCAGAGAAAGCAAGATGCACTGCTCACTCTTAATTAACAATGGGTATTCATTCATGTGCAGCTGTTGCTAGGAATCATGGCTTCTGCAACAGGCGCAGGAGGTGCAGTTGCCTACATAGGCCTGAAGGGCAATTCACATGTTCAATGGCGAAAAATCTGCAATGTGTATGACAAGTACTGCAGGCACATTGGAGCTTCAATGGCTGTCTCCTTGTTTGGATCCGTTGTGCTGGCTCTGCTGATTCTGCTCTCAGTTTATTCCTTGTCCAAGAAAATCCCAAAATAGGCCGCTGTCTTAAACAGTCCTGGAATTCATCAGTTTGTAGTGGTGTTTAATTTCTTGTTGATTACGGAGTTTGTCACTGTCTCTGTGTGTGCATATGTGGGTGTTTTTCTTGTGCAGTTTGCTGTAATTCATCATCACGTATTCATTCTGTAGACTTGGTGGTGCACAATGGACTTGGTTTAATTGAATGAATAGTATTGTTTCATTTCCTGTCTCAATCAGTCTTAGACTTTACATTGATGTTGCATGTGCTTCTATGGTGTCCACAAATCAAATGAAGTCAATGAGCTATTGAACAGATGGATAACATAAAGGGCCATGTGTAAAGTGACAGATAAGCCTAAAGTTTAGAGATCTACTTTGCTCTTGGCTGTTTGCAGTAACAAAAATGAATTTTCAGAGCCATGACCATAACCACTCAATTAATAACCCCATCTCTGGAGATTCAACGGTTGGTGTAGCTGAAGCTGTAGCAAGTTTGAATCTTTTTGCATTAGATTATGACCTGAGATTAGTTGACAAAATGAGCAGTAAATAGTCCTTTTAAGCCATGGCTTCTTGAGGACTGAACCATAACTCCATTGCAGTTGGATAATTTAAATGGAGTCACTTGATGTGTCTTTAATTTAAATTTAACTGATAAGAAGAATCAAGGCCAGAAAGTATGTTATGACTTGTTACAATTGATCCTTATATTCTGACTAATGATTTTATGGTGTTTGGCCTTCAAAGCATATAGATGCAACTAAAAACACAAAGAGAGAGTTGCTAGATATCATTCAGGAATGCGTTGAATCCCCAACCTTCACAGAACGGTGTACATGATTCGTGATGCAATCCTCTTCAACATGTGTAAGCCTATCATTGTGCCATGATAAATGCCGCTTGGATGGCCTTGTTTTCAGTTCTACGGAAATTTTTCATTACCACAGACCCAGTAATCAAGTTGTAATAATTTTGGGGCAGGAATGAACAGGATGCAGATGAAAAAGACATCATTGGTTGTTCTAGTTTGTTGATTATAGAAGGGATTTGTCTTAGTATTTCCATGATGCATATCCATGATCAAGGGGTTTGTGCTATGCTTTACATCTTCGGATCCCAGTAGTCCATGACCTGTCTAATTCAAGTCCACATTTGGCAGAATATCATTTAAGAGTGTGCCATGGATGTTATGATTTATGTACGGGGATTAGGCCTCTGGTCATGATATTATGACCTTCATGTAGCAAGATGCATTCCAGTGCTTGAGAATTAACATGAAACCTCTAGTTTGATCCATAGATTTTAAGTCAGAGTCAATTTCAGTTGAAATATGTTCATAATAGTCAAGATTATGCAACACAAGCTCTGCATTCCAACGTCCACCAAAAGCATAAAAGGGAAAAGATGGAATATCAAATCAAGCCAACATGCCAAAAGCTGGCTACGAATAAACTGTTTTTCATTACAGACAAAAAGTGCAAAGAATCATTGCAAGCAGTAATCAATAGGTCTTTCAACTTCACATTAAACTGAAATCACAAAAGGGCTCCACCAATTCTGCTAGAACTCATGCTTGGACTTGTTGGGCAACTTGTAAGCGGCCTCATCGGTGGCTCACAAAACCTGCAGAGGTGAAAGCGTAGAGAAAATCATCATACATTCAAAATCATCATAAGATGAGCAACAAGCCAACAAGAAGCCATCTCCATAAGCAGAACAAAGAGCTTTCTGGTTCACTCTCATCGGTGATGACATCGCTGAGCCAAGAAGTAGTGCAAAAACCTCGGGGGCGCTTAAGTGGCCTATTTTGTTACTTGCAACACCATAAGGATAAGTACAAAGGTTTGTGGAAACCCATAACCTGTGAAATATATAGGAAAAGGGAAGATTTAGTCATACCTGAATTAACATGGGTAGCACCGGTAAAAATAACGAACACGGTGCCTTGGCGCTGGAGTGCACAGAACCATCAGCATAACTACAACGAAGATCAGCAAGAGGAGCAATGTGACGTCAAATCCTTCGTCGCCGCCTGAGTCACAGCAAATCTTGCCCATGGCAGGCTGTCAGGCACAGAATGCACAATATTTTTGATGAATGAATAAATGAAGGGAGGAAACAGCACTTTAATGGGCAGAGCTTAAGGTCTTGGTCAACCACAAATATTAGTTTTTTATACAGTTGTTTGTGGATGCACCTAACATAGTCAAACCGACATCTTGATTTACTGTATATCAATGCAACTGGTCTATCAAGCATCAAACACAGTTGTAGAATATTAATACTTTCGTCATTGAAGGTGGGGTTGGGAGACGTAAGTAAAAGTTGACCATAAAACTAACTAAGCATGTGGGAGTCGAGTTTGTGTTTTTGCACGGTGGTCCGGGGCCATCAATTCTATATGTTCAACTGGGAAATCATTTAGTCTGAAGAGGAATTATTGTAGTTTATTTATTTATTTATTAATTTACGGTTGCGTTGGGATTCCAATGATTGAAGTTCTCATAATTTTAGTACAACTGAATTTTTTTTTTCTTTTTTTTTTTGCATTCCATATCGTGCACGTCAGTTCAATTTAATGCTAGCGTAGAATACAAATGGAAACACCAACTTGGGGTTGTGGGCAAAAAAAGAGAAAAAAGAAAGAAGAAAGAAAACTTTAAAGTGAAGAAAAATACTAGAAAGAATTTTCAGAATTAATACTCTGACAATTCTTCGGCTGGCTTGTTTCAAGATTCAACAGACTACAACGAAGATCAAATGAGTTCATCCAGCAAGCAAATATTAAGCAGTCAAATTAAAAATTAATAATTAAAATAAAAAAAAAAAAAAAAGATAGAATGAAATACAGAATAGAGTCAACTAACTTTTACCTGGTAGGAGTTTCAGTGAACTGCACTTAATCCTCAGTGAAATCTTGCCAAAACAAAATGATAAGAAAACAAAGAATGCAATTTCATCATCCAAGGAGCTGAGTCCCATTGCAATCACTAGCAAGGGATAATTTCCATTCTATACAAAGGTATTGAAAGACAACAGCATACAATGTATATATCTCATTACACTTCAAATTTTGAGAAGGCCAAACTCTCATTTAATAAAGAGGACAGATAGATACAAAATCTTCTGCTCCGACTGGATAAACACAAGACATAAGATCAATCCAGTCGTGCACATTGTAATGACATTAATCAAAATTACAGCTGTTTGTCAACAAACAAAAGAAAATTTTAAAATTTACAAAATCCAAGAACACTCTCATGATTACAAAAAGAATAAAAGAAACAGTAAGGGGGGAGAAATATAATTTATCTCAAACAGTCTATAGTTTTTCGGCACAAATGTGAGATGCAAGTCCGCAACTTTTGCACCCCACCATTGATCTTGCAGTATTATAAGGTAATGGAATATATCTCATCTTATCATTCTTCAATATTCATAACAGAACTCATTTCTTTCTGATCATCCTTCTTTGATGACTTTGGTTTTCTGCTTGGAGCACCAATGCCAGCAGGGTCAGCCAATGGGCCTGACCATGTTCGAATGGGTTCTTTGGGATATGATAAATTCATGGAAGTGAACGGAACATCAGGAGGATCAAAGGCTGGATCAACGTGATGAGAAGGCCCCAGACTGTAACCAAGCCCTCCATCCTCGTGTGGAGGAGGAAATTTTTCACTTCTAGTCTTTGCATTTGCATGGTTAATTAGACGCCGTATCTGTTTCATGGATATAGTAAAATCTCTATCAATTTTATTAAATTCTTATTACTAATAATCTTAGTCAGAGAGAGAGAGAGAGAGACTTTCAGGCGATTGTGAATGGCCATAAGTCGTACAAATTTGTAAACCAAGGTTCAGCACTTACATTCTTTTATGTTCTTTTTACAGTAAGAAGGTGTATCTTTAAACATTCTAAAATTCATCTTATCAGTATTCCCTGAGCAGGTGATAAAGCAACACGATCAATCTTACAATTCTACTCCTCCAAGAGCCATGCAAAATGGAGAAATAAAAATTCAGTCATTACAAGAGGTAGAATTTCTTGTCAAACCAATAATCCACCCCCTGACACCAATGGCATGTAAATGGCTGTGACTTTTGATCTACTTTGAACAGGAAACTGAATTTTAATTTCAATTACCAAGGTTAAATCTATGTAATGTGAATTTATTAATATGACTCCAAGGCAATGCAGGAACAATAAGCAGATATAGAGTTGTTGGCAGATGAATATTAAATGACATACACCAACATTTGCTCGTAGTCCAGCATTGGCTTCAGCAGTAGGCATTCCCTGCATTGCTTGCTTGCGTATCCATGTTTTCTTTACACCACCGGCATGAGTTTTACCAGCAGCTTTTGATCTGCAATTGTGAAAATGGTGTCAGTTAGAAGACAAAAACAGGTGCCGTTTGCATACGTGCACGCACTTCCTACCATAACTTCATCATGGAAAGATATTAATAAATAATAGAAGTAAAAGAATAATACAGATGCACATCATACCATACTTCACTGGGGAAACATATCAATCAGTAATAGAAGTAAAACAGTAATACGACACCTAAAACATTCCTAACCTCTCAGCCTCTTCATCCCGACGTTTAGCATCAATCTCCTTACTTGGTTGATACTTTGGAAGGCTAGAAGGATCACACGCATAAGGTTTGGTTGTGAAAAACTGCAAGAGAGAACAGAATCAAAACTATATTACAGCTTACCATATAGAAAAGGTGGCAGCACTCTTATAGAGATTTGTGCTGAGGGACAACGAAAAGTAAATGAGAGGGAGAGAAGCAAGCATAGATGGTCCCACTGCAGACGTCACTGAAAACTTTTCTATTTCCATGCATGGATAAGGTTGGATACAAAGAGCTATTGTCTCGTAATTCTATTTGAAAGTATGGGCTGCTTTCTTTCTTTACTACAGCATGCATAGTTGAGCACACATGACTTTTAGAGAGAGACAGAGAGAGAGCTCACTTCACTCCTTAAAGCAACTGTAGCAGTTTGACGGTCGGCTGGGTCAATTGAAAGAAGAGTATCAATTAAAGGCAGTGATGATGGCGGGAAATCTTTAAATGCCTCCGTTATACACCTTTTGTATGCTTGCTGAGGCTTGAATATGGTTGCATGAGGCAGCTTTGACTTTTTCCAATATTCATCAGATGGTGAACCACATAATTTGAAAATCTTATGCAGTTGTTCCACCTAAGCACAAGCAATAATATGTAATCAATCTAGTAGGACATCAAGTCTTATGCACAAGTTGATTTTGCTCTAATTTCAAGCATTCACCAATAAGAAGCCTGCTAAATATATACAAAAGTTTAGATTTAAGGCTAGCAATATACTTATATACAACATAGAGTACAGAATTGCACCATACCATAATTAACAGTTACAAAGATAATGAAGAGAAAAACATCTGTCAAAAGCATCAAAAAGAAAGAAGCACCCCTTAAAGTCAAGCAACGGAAGACAAACCAATCCACTTTAATGCACATGTGTAATTATAAAGTCATTACAACCAACACTATCTAACAAACTATGAAAGCTCAAACATCAGACAAGTTTTGACATTCAAGTAAACATAGCACACAGCTTAAGCATCACAACAAACTATTTTGACATGCGACATTGCGTAGTAATTAGAAAACCTAGCATCTAATTTCATCTATAGAGCCACTATCCACTAATTGAATAGAAAGGATCAGATCATGACCAATTTTTTATGCACTACATTGCTTACTAATTGACAATGGGGAAAAAATGCATCTGATATCATTCATAGAGTCAGTAATCCAGACATTCTGAGGTCCAGGTTAAGCATGTGTCTACTAAATACACAGTCATCCATCTTATTGAGTACAGTCACAGACCAGCTAAGAGACACTGAGCAATTATAAGAATTTGTTACTAATAACTTATTAACGCAACACTGTAAACTTTGCAGTAGGGCAACAAATATATATAGTCATTAAGAGTCTGAATTAGATAGCTACAACATTTACCTCTGTCCTCCCAGTCATGATGGGCTTCCCAGCAAATAGCTCAGCTAAAATGCACCCAGCACTCCACAAGTCCACACCCACACCATATTCAGTGGCTCCAAGGAGAAGCTCAGGTGGTCTATACCAAAGAGTAACCACACGGCTAGTCATGGGCTGCTTGCTATTTGGGTCAAAGAAGGAAGCCAATCCAAAATCTGCAATCTTAAGAACTCCTTCATCATTAATTAGAAGATTGGAGCCCTTGATATCACGATGCAACACATGGCTGTTGTGGCAGTGTTCAAGGCCAGACAACAGCTGATGCACGTAGCATTTGACCTACAATATTAAACAAATCATCACCTAAGGAAAGAACATAAACAAAAAAAAAACAAAAATTCTCTAAGTGATATTCAAAAATCATTTCCAGAAAGTAAAAATGCAAGTCCCACCTGAGGCTCTGTAAACTTGATGCCTGGGGTTGAAGAAAGGCCAGCCAGATCATGTTGCATATAGTCAAACACTAGATACAAACTACATGACATCCTTGATGTCGCTAAGCCTTGTAATTTTACAATATTTGGATGATCCAAGCGGCGGAGAATCAAAATCTCCCTAGCCATGAATCTTACACTCTCAGGCTCTAAATTATCAAATCTAACCTTCTTCAATGCCACCACCTTCCCCGTCAAATTATCTCTGGCTTTATAAACGTTGCTATAAGTACCTTGCCCAATCTAACCCAAAAAATAAAAATAAAAATAAAAAATAAAAAACTTGGAAGCATCATCATTTGTCAGTACAGTAGCTAAATTAGAAATGACGATACACACCACAGTATAAAGCTAATGATGACTGGAATTGAAAATTCACTTGCCTTGTTAACCTTTTCGAATGTATCAGCCCGACGCGGGGTCCACCCATTGACAGCCTCACCTGCAACTGCCACAAGCCAAGGAGGCCATCCAGCAGCAACTTGCTCGCCTTGAATATGCTTAGGGGGGTTACTCAAACTGGGATTCAGCCTAGAACTCCTCTTCTCTTTTCTTGATTGCTTAACAAGTCCACCCTTGAGCTCCTCCTTATTGACGTCATTCTGAGCTTCACCGCCACCATCGCTCTCCTCCGCCTTACTTACCAAACTATCTACCACTTTGTCCCCCCTCCCCGATGCTACGTTCAAATCAACGCCTCCTTCTCTACCTCTCTCCTTCTCACCTATAATATCAGCGCCAGGTATGCCGGACGACGAAAGTTCTTTCCCAAAAGCACACCCCATCTCTTTGTGACCCTAGCGTCATTTCTCACCACACAGCAAAATCTTGTCCGTCATCCAAAACCCAGTAGCATAAATAGGCTTAGTGCAAGTAAATCAAATAATAAGATTTAGTCAATCCAAGAAGCTCACAAATAAATCTTGGCTCGAGCAAACAAAGGGGGATGTAATCAAATTAGCAAGTAATTACAAAAGATTGCATTTAACCGTGCTTTGATTGATAAAGCAAGATTCTTGAAGTATAATAGAACGAGAACCTTAGCTTTAGTCCTCCAGAAAGCAGAGGCGGCAATTATGATTTGCTAAAGCCCGTGACGTATGGCAATCAAAACTTGAGATTAGCATTATAACAATGCTCAAAAAGCAACAAGAAAAATTATTGGTAGCTTTGTTTTGCTTTTTGGTATAACGTGGATTTTTCTTTTCTTGCGTTAGATTGAAGGATAAAGAAATAATTAAAGTGTCAAGTTGAAATTCAAGTGGGCGGTATCCAAAATAAAACATACCTTTTAATAATTTCGTTTCCTTTTTCTTTTCTCATTTATTTCTGCACTATTTTTTAAAATCTATTATCTACTATTATATAAACATATATATTACCCTTAAAATTTTTGATGCATTGTTAAATTACATCTCTATCTTTAATTAAATATTCATATTTAGTAAAATTAAAATTAATTAGATAGATATAAAATTTTATTTAAATTATAAAGATTTAAATAGTTAAGTAATAATAGAATTCCAACTTATTTAGAGCTCTTCTATTTTAATTTATAAATTAATTAAAAGTTAAAAAGTAATAGAATTTTATATTGTCTAAATTACTTATAAATTATTATAAAAGTTAATTATCTATCTGTATATAAAGTATTTAATTTTTAAATTAAATAACAATAAATTTGTTGGAGGACACTGGTTCATAACTATTACACTTAATTAATAAATATAACATAAATTAATTTGTAAAACAAAAACAACTCAATCAGATGAAATTACAAAAAAATAAAATGAGCAATAATATAAATAATTTTAACACATGCAGTAAAAATTACAAATAAATAAATCAGTTCTAATAAAAAAACAACAATAGTTATGAACTAAATAATGCTTTATAAATTATTTTAACTGTAAAAAATTTGACAATAAATTTTATTAAATATGTGATATTTATTTGATATAAGTTATATTAATTTTAAAGATTGATTATATATAGTATAATACCATAAAGACTGGATATAAATTATTATGATGTGAAATTTTAAATTTTAAGCATAAATACACTATTTATTTGAAAACATATTAATAGATTAATGTAAATATAATATTATTAAAATACAATTGAAATATAAAATTATATTTACAAAATTAGAAATAAAATGATAAATTTAAAAAGATAATTATATAGAAGAATGATATAAATATGTAAAAACTGTTGTAAGAAACAGTCATATTTAATATTTTTGTTATGCACTAATTAGTAATATATGAAAAATATAAAATAATAGATAATAAAATCAATGTTACAAAATTAAAACCAAACAAAAAATTTAGTGCATAAATTTTAAATTAAAGAATGATGTGTAATGATAAGTTTATATGGTTGGATTGATGATAATTTATAATATAATTGCATGCCAATTTTGAAGTATAATATGTGAAATAATATAAAATAAATTAATGTGTTAAAATATAAAAACAATTAAATAATTGTACTACATAAAAATAATGTTCTGTATTATGGGTAGTTATTTAAAACATTGAAATAGAAGGGTATATTTCTTAAAGAAATAATATATAGTTTGAAATAAAAACAAGAAAATTAATTTAATTAATTAGATAAAAAGCCGTTGCGAGTAAAATGTCATGAATATTGTCAAATTGAAACCACTTATAAAATATCCAAATTAATACATCATGCAGTAGTTGGCAATATAAATATCATAAACTTTAATAAGTAACATATGTAATATGATGATTTGAATCTAAAACAATACATATTCAATAAAAAAATATTAAATAAATTCATAATGATAAGACATCAAATAAATATTAATAACAAATTAAAGTAAAAATTAGCAATGCATAAAGAAATATTATTATACTAAAACCCTAAAACTAACACAAACTTCTTTTATACTAGTCTTCATAAATTTAACAAAACAATTACTATATGAATTATGAACAATTGATTCTTATACTTCTATACTGTATATAAAAGTGTGTAAGTGTATCATATTATGTGTTTTTGGCATTTTGTGAAAGTATATATATATACTTATTTAAATACTTATCCTTATTAAATAATGTTTCTTAGATAAAAATAAAATACTATTTAAAATATAAATGTCTTAATGGTCAAGTACAATAAAATTTTAATTCATTTAAATTTCTTATACAATTATTTATGAATTAATTAAAATCAAAAAATTAATAAAACATCTGAATTTGTATTATTAAAATACATTTAAAATATAGAAAGTAAATTTATAGTATTAGAAATAAAGCGACATGCTTAAAAAAGAAAATTTTATAAAATAATGTTATACTTATGAAATTGCACAAGCATGTGTTTTTTAGATTATACTAACTTAAAATTATAGCACTCAATAAATATAAAATAAATTAACATGTTAAAAAGTATGAAAATAAATATAAATCAAAGAAAATTACAAAAGATAAAATAATTAGTAATATAAATAATGTTACAAAAAGTTAAACTTTCAAATAAATAACAAAATATAGTATTACCAGAAACAATTATTGTGGTAAAATAAACAATATATTTTAAATTATTGTAATTGTGTAAATTTTGACTATAATTTTTTGAATTCACGGCATTTATTTGATATAATTTAATTTTATTTTTAAATTCAATTATCTATAATATAATACTATAGAGATAGAATAACAATTATTATAATAAAACTTTTGATTGTAAGGATAATAGTATTATAAAAACTCATTAAAAATATATTATAAGGGTAATAGTATTATTATAATAGATTCTCTTAAATATAGTATTATAAAAATCATTAAAAATATAAAATATAAATTTATAGTGCATAAAATGATATGTTATAAAAAGATAATTTTATGAAAAATTCCTATAAATATGAAAATTCATGAATACGCAAAAAATGTTATGATAAATAGTAAATTTTAATATTTAAGTAATTGACTTTAATATTAAAGAATAATTGAAAGATTCTAATATAATTGGATATCAATTTTGAAACTATAATTAAAAAAAATATATGAAATAATTTTATTGCATACAAATAATGATACATATTATAGATACTTGTTTAATATAACTAAATACAAAGCATATATCTTCGAAACATAAACTATAATTTGAAAGTAAAGCAACAAATATATATTATTTAATTAAATAATATACCTTGCAAACAATATGTAATAAATTTTATCAAATTGAAATTAGACTTAAAAAACTCTAAAATGAATTAGTATTTGCGATAAAGATATTATAAACTTAATTAAATAACATGTACAAAATAAAAATTTGAATAATATATATATTTAGTAAAGAATATTATATAAATTCATAATGATAAGACATTGTGTAAAACATTAAGAATAAACCATATAATAATTAATAATTAATAAATTAAATAATTTCTAAATATAATTTTTGTTACACACGTACTCTTTTTTTGCGTGCACTTAAAAATAGATATCTAGATTTATAAGCAAACAAACCATGTCACTTAAATTTCGACTTGGAACGGAAACATTCTATGATTTCTTTGGAGGCTAATTTAAAATTATTTGGTTCTTTATAATTTCTGAAGTAGTTGCTTCCGTTAACCTAATTTTTTAAAATGAACAGAAAGTACGGCAGCAGGTCATATTTGAGCGATGAACTACCGGAAAACGCTGTTCATGTACATCACTCAAATTTCACAAATCTAGCTCCTGACGTCCACGATTTCAATGATATCATCAAGGGTTCAACAAACCCAATACGTGCCAAGGAATAGAGGATCCAGAATCAATGCATAAACTCTCTGGATTAATGGGGAGTATCACAATTAACCTGCATGCACGCGACCACAACCATGAGGCAAAGGCAGAGCCACAAAGAATACTTCACTGATAACCAATCACGGCTTGGTCCAGAAGTGTATCAGGACTTGCGAGGTTGACTGCACAAGCTCGTCAGAGAATCTCAAGGAACTGAGCAAAGCTGGGATATTTTGGCTCCCATCCTAGTTCTGCGCCAGTTTTCGAGTTGTCCAATTTCTTACCTAAAGGGTCTGATGTTCCTGCAAAGATAACAGATGTTGCCAGGTGGATTTAGAACAGCAACTTCAAAATAATACAAGGTTAGATGCATCTTGGACTGGGCTAAGAAAAGTTTGGTTATGATGTAAAATAGTTGCAGGGTTCTGAGAAGATGCTTGCCTGTGAAACCCTCAAACTTCTTGCTATATTTTCCACTTTTATTAACCATTTCCATTAATTCTTGCCCGAAAGCACATAACATGGCAAATTACTAACTGCATCTAGAATGTATTTTGTCCCTAAAGATCCTACCGCATTTACATACACATTATTTAATTTAACCAGATAACCTGGATAAAGGGTGATTATCACAGCCAAGAAAGATCCCACCACAAAGATTCGTTCTAAAGATGGTAATTGAAAGCGACACTGCGTCCTGTCAGAGTTGTGCAAACCATTGTGTTAATTCAAATTGGCATATAAATGAAACACAATACAAAATCATCACAATAAGTTCCCAGATAATGGGGCCCGCAACAAGAGTTTCAAATTAAGAGACAAGAAGTTGAAAATAGTAGCAAAGCGTCGAGTCGACTCGATCTCACCCTAATATTATTTCCACCAGTACGCGTATCTAAACATTGTACGAGAGAACGAGATAACCGATGGTGAAGGCAGCGTTGACTTTCACGGGAAGCGGAGTGGCCATCGAAAATGGCGCAGTGGAACAAATTCGCCGGAAAGAATTGAAACTGAAGCTTTCGGGAAGCGAGAGAGATCTCGAAAAAGAAGCTGGAACAGAGAAGCTGGAAGAAACAGGATTCGGCTTTCTAGAACGTCCTAGAAATTCAGTGCAATTGGCAATGTATAACTTGCTCGGAACACTCATTCCCCAAAATCCGATAATCGATGTGATTAAAGAAGAGTTTTATTTATTTGTTTGTTTGTTTGTTTGTTTGTTTTTCAGTTATTAATTTGCTGGCAGTTGAGAATTGTGATTAATTGGAGCAGTTGAACTGCAGACAACGGAATTTACTCGTCCAGTAGAAAGACGCCACGTGGTATAGTCGGGGCCTGGGGTGGTCTATCGTACTAGCGGCAGTTTTATTAGTGAACTGTTCATCCGTCTATTAATTTTTTCTCTAATTGTTTCTCCCTAATTGAAAGTGATTTCGTATCCCGGAATAAATAATTCCAATGAATTAGTCGTCATTGTACATGCTGCCAAACAGATCGCAATTCGCGAATGAAGGATATGGAGCACGGGTTGAGTCACAAGTTCACCCGCTCGGACAACCTAATTCAGCTTCAATTTCATAATTAATTTCTGTAGTTAGGGGTTGAAAATGGGATTAAGACAACCTGGAATAAGATATCCGTTGATTATTTTCATCTCAATTACAACATACCGACTCCGAATTTTTATTTTTGGCCGTATGGTTAGGGATGGTCCACGGCCTTGCGTGATAAAGTGACCCCTAATGTGTCGATGTCAATATTACAAACACGGTGTTTGACAAAATATAACGGTTACGTTTGTTTTGATTTTTATTCATGTGTTTTTAAGTACGTTCGAAAGATAGATAATAATAAAATTTAAAAAGTACAATGATTATACTTTGTGTTCTTGAATATATGATAACAAATATTATCAATTTTATTTGACAAGTAAAAAATGAATGTGACGGTGATCAAATATGTTATGAATGTTTTGGTTTTAGAGACGCTCCAATAGTTAGCCCATATTTTGTGCTTGAGGCTCGAAGTATTGGGGTTGAATAGGTTGAATATCATTCGGCCGCATGCACGTGAGTAGACACGAGTATGGATAAAAAATGAAAAATAAATGTCATAAAAACACAAAAATTATGTTTAGAACTTAATTTTTAATTTAAAATCATCATTTCAAATTTTACACTGTTAAACATAAAATTTAACAAAACATTTATTCAAATTTAAATTAAAAATTTTCTTATCTTATATATATAATTAATTAATTATTTTTCAATCATTATATCTATTAACAATTAAATCAATATATTTATATACATATATTTACATCTTTTTTTATTTACATCCTAAAAATATAATTATTATCTCTATATACTATTATATAATTCAATCATTATTATATATTTTATACATATATTTAAACAAATAATATTATTTATTTCATCAAAACACTCCTTCCAAACATTCTACTCATCTCAACATAACTCTTCATCATATATTATTTTCAATAAAAAAAAAACCCCTCTCCCAAACACAGGCAAAGTGTTATTTTTATGCATTAAAATATGTGGAAAATCATTAATATTAACACGACTTTACCCTTTCCATCTTCTTGCTTTTGAGAACCTTTTGCTGTAATAAATTCATGGCAAGACAATGTTCTTAATGGTTTGTTTATCCCAAGCAATTCTTGCATGGTTATGTGGAATTCTTCCTTCCATGTACAAAAATTTGCAAATCTCAATGCATGGTTGTAATAATTGTTATAGAAGAGAATTATACATGTGATGGAAGATCTCAAAGACAGTTGTTATCCAATAAAATCAAATCTTCACATTAATCAAGGCATAAAATCGCCTTAGTGTGTGCTATGAACTACTTGAAAGCTCTACTCAGTCTTCGCTAGAAGTCATCATTGAAGTGCTCACTCGTCCTTCTCGTTCCATAAAGAAATTAAGTACTACATTTATTTGATAATGAGTAAAAGTAGCACGTATCAATTTATTCATAAATTATAAAATTAAAATTACGAGTGTAGAGATAATTCAAAATAAAATAAAAAGAAAAAAAGAATTCAAAAGGAAAGAAGTTTTAAGAGAAAACAAATAAAAATAATAAGTTAAAATAATAATAATAATAATAATAAATAAAAATAAAATTGTTGTATAATTTTACACAAAGAATCTTACTTCTGTGACAATATAGTATAAAATAGACTTAAAGTAATAAAATATTTACAACCAAAAAAATAAAGAAAGATAAAAAGAATTTAAGAGAAAAAATATATAGAATAATAAGTTTAAAAAAAAGATAGAAATGAAAAATAAAATAATATGATTAAAGATATTCGCGTAGGTTCACAATACGCAACTAAAAAGTTTTATTTTCATAATAATATAAGTGTATATACATAGTATAGTAAAAAATGTAATAATGTATTAGAAATTATAGTTGAGTATGTTTTAGTTCTTTTATTTGAAGATAATGATGCAAATTTGTTAATTAAAATTATAGTGTGCAGTCAAATTAAGTCTAAATCCTTTACACTATAAATAATTAAAAAGGACAATATTTTAGAACATGTCCATCCTTTCAATCAATTAAATGGATATAAATATTTCGCAGCACAATATCCAATAAAAATAAAATAAAACTAGTAAAAACAGCACATTTTATATATATGTCAAATTATTCATAAATTTAAAAATTATTATATTTTACATAATAAAAATAATATTATTTTAAAATTAAATGTATTAAAATATTAAATAAGAAATGAAGAAGATCAAAATAAATTGAAAAGTAAGAAAATTTAAGAAATAGTACAAATACAAAAAATATTTAAAAAATAGCGAAATAAAGAATGTAAAAACAGAAAAAATTAAAATAAAGGCAAGTATGTAAACTTACATTATGCAACTAAAATAGGCCAAAACTTTTAATAATGTAGTATAGATTACAAGAATCTTATGCATTGCTTTTTGTTCAATTATAATTTTTCCTTTCTTCTTTACGTGACTATGCCAATGAACCAAATTGTCTGAAATCTCTCGCAGCCACAAAGAGGGAAACATCAAAAACATAATGGCTTATGTTGAGTATCAACTTTGTAATATTTGCATCAAAACAAAGAGCAAATGCATAAAGTATAATTAAATATAAAGCGATATTTGTTTTATATTTATGTTTTTTATATCTTGATTATTGGGATTATATTTTTAATTATTCACTTAGTGGGTGTTTGGTTAAACTCATTTTTTATTACTCATTGGATCATGTAACTTATAAGATGTTTTTAATGCTTATAAGTTTATAAATTTTATTTTCAAAATAAGTTAATAAAATATTTGATAAAATCATCTTATAAGATAAGATTTTGTTAAAATTTATTATTATAGTTAATTATAATTTTTTGTTATAATATTGATAAATTAAGTATTATTAATATAATATAATTGAAGATGTTTATACTATTTTTAATATATATAATGAAATAATTTACGAGATGTTTGAAAATGAATTAAGAAAAATTAACTTATTTTAAATGAGTTTATAAATTTCAAATATCTTATTGTGATAACTTATAAATTATTTTATTAACAAATTTATCAAACATTTTAAAAAACCTTACCAGCTCTTCTAAACGTGAAAATGTTTAACTTTGACAAGTGATCAAGACAAAATTATTTATAAAAGGGCATAGGTCCATTTCCTCAAAAATTTGGTCCGAGGATTTTTTTTAAGCGTTTAAATCCAAACATAATAAAAAACATGACTCAAAATTTAAAACTAATAACAAAATCTGGTTATTCTATGAAATTTAAGGGGAAAAGAAAAAGCAGAGAAAAGTGAAATGCTACTGACTTGCAAGAGTAAATTTGAAAATTAAAAATTTAAAATATAATAATTAAAATATGTAGTTTTATTTAATAAAAAATTAATCGAATAAAGCTAAGTGCGCACTTTATATTTAAAAAAATAAACAAAACATGACCTTTTTTTTCATAATAATAATAATAATAAATGCATAAAGTTTGTTTTTCTCCTCTTCTTGAGGATTAGAAAACAAAAGACTAGAAGAATAATTTTAATTATTTAGTTAATAAAAAATGTTAAAAAACTTGAAGAAAAATGTAGGTTAAAAATAGGCAATGTATTTTCCACATCATTTGGAATATAGATGCTGAATAGATCAAATTATTTACCTCGAACTCAATTTATTGGGAGAATATTTTTATTTATTTGAACTTAAACTTAAATTTTATTATTTTTTTAAAAAATCAATCTTATTGTTTGATCCAAATTTTACATTAAATTTGAATTTTACAAGATAGATGCAAGTAAAATTCAATTATCACCAAATCCAAATTGCTACTTGAAAAAATTATTTTAATTCTGCATTATTCTTTAAAATGTTCATTACTTCTATATTTCTTATTCAATTTCATGTTATTTTTCTCAAACAACCAAAAAAAATTAAAATTTTGCATTCTTCGTCTTATTTTTCTTACTTTTCTTTGACGTTTATATTTCCTTATATAAACCATATATAACCGAGCAACCTAAGATATTTTGCATATCTTCATTTTTTTTTCTCTTTTCCTCGACATTTTCTTCTCTTTTTTTTCCAAAATCTTAAAACCAAACACCCCGCTGTAGTTTTATTAAGAGTCCCCGTCTGCGTATTTAATGACTTGCGACCTTAGGAGTGAGGACGCAGATCTGCTGCTCGACCATTTTCCCCACTCACATTTTCGCATTAATATAATACAATCGTTTACCCGTTTTTGACCAAACTAGAAAGTGGAATTCATCTCTGTCGGCTTTTGCTTGCTGTCTGATATTTTCTTTGATCCCAGGAGGCGAAAAAGCCACCAAAAAGAAGGCACGATCGACTCATGACTGATGTTTTCTTTTCTTTTGTATGATGTTGTCTCTGCCTCTTGTGGGTATATTCGCTAGTTAACTTATTCTTCTTGGCTTTCTTAGGCTGCGAGCTTTCACCCTTTTTAGCAATCATAATTGTTACTTCTGCTTTTCTGCGAAGCATGGCATTTTTTTTGAATCCTATTTTACAAGATCGTTGCATTTTGTCTGCAATTTCCTTGTTAAATACACTTCTGGATATATTTATCTGGTTTGTTTGCTTAAATTTGGGTTCTCTTTTGTGTATCGTTATTGAGTTTATTTTTTTTCATGTCGTATTTTATGGAAAGGCTATTTGATTGATCTGCGTTGGGATTTTAATACTTTGTTCGCTTTGGAATCTACATCATCAGGTTTATCCATCTTTCTATGGGGTTTGAATGAGGTGCAAGTGTATGCTATGTAGTGAGAAATGAGGATTAGGTCTGCTGAGAAATGGGGTGTGTTTTAGCGAAAGAGATATCATCGCCTGGGCCTCCTGGCCGCGGCGTTGTACTTGGAAAGGAGATAGGTAGGGGGGAAGGGAAAGACTTTTCCGTGACGTCAGGGAGGAAAGAGAAAGTAGTTGTTGGTTCAGTAAGTGAATCAGAACAGGAGGTTGGTGGAGGATGTGGTAGCGGTGGTGGTCATCCTCATGATGGTGGCCATCGGAAGGAGGAGGAGCGAAAGGATGAAAACGTGCAACGGCATAGAGGTGAGGGGAGGAAGTCTAGGCCAAATCCGAGGTTAAGTAACCCCCCTAAGCACATCCACGGTGAGCAAGTGGCTGCCGGATGGCCGTCTTGGCTCTCTGCCGTGGCGGGAGAGGCTATCAACGGATGGACACCTCGTCGCGCTGATTCATTTGAAAAAATTGACAAGGCAAGAGGTTATTAGTTCAGTTGCACTTTCTTCTTCTATTTTGTTTCCCTCTTTTCTAACTTCTTTTTTCTAATGGTTTGTTTAGATTGGTCAAGGCACTTACAGTAATGTGTATAAAGCTAGAGATGTCATCACGGGGAAGATCGTTGCGTTAAAGAAGGTTAGATTTGATAATTTGGAGCCAGAGAGTTTAAGGTTTATGGCTAGGGAGATTCTGATTTTGCGCCGCTTGGATCATCCTAATGTTGTGAAATTGCAAGGATTAGCGACATCCAGGATGTCATTTAGTTTGTACCTGGTGTTTGATTACATGGAACATGATTTGGCTGGACTTGCTTCAAGCCCTGGAATCAAATTTACAGAGCCTCAGGTGGAATTCTGTTCTTTTATTTTTCTCTTTGTTATTGATAGTTAAGGACTGGTCTTTCAAGTACTTGCCTTTAGAACTTTGTGGTAGTTTTCTAATGCTGGTATAGCATGATATAAATGACAGGTCAAATGCTACGTGCATCAGCTTTTGTCTGGCCTTGAACACTGCCACAATCATCGTGTTCTGCACCGTGATATTAAGGGGTCTAATCTCCTTATTGATGATGGGGGAGTTCTTAAGATTGCTGACTTTGGATTGGCTACCAGCTTTGATCCTAATAATAAGCAGCCAAAGACTAGTCGAGTAGTTACTCTTTGGTATAGGCCACCGGAGCTGCTTCTTGGTGCTACTGACTATGGCATAGGTGTGGACTTGTGGAGTGCTGGGTGCATTTTGGCTGAGTTATTTGCTGGAAAGCCTGTCATGACTGGCCGGACAGAGGTAACTTTTGTAGTTCTTTAATTCAAACCCTTCTTTACCATCTAATACTCATTTTCTGAAGAAACGTTCATAGAAGCTACCGGTGTCATACTTTTCCCACCTGTTCACTTGATCAACAGTGTAACTGACCGTACTGACTTGCAAATGACAATTTTCCCTTCTACATCTAAAGTTGAATTTTGTGTAAGCTGGATGGTTTGATACAATATTGTTTCTGGATCATTGTGTTACGCTTGTTCTTTTCTTTCTTTTCCTTAAACTCAGCGTTAAGCATATCTGTTGATGAAAACTGTGGCAGTGATATAGTGTTATCTACTTACTACTGTAAACTAAACTTGTTATTAAAAACCACACAATTTTCCTGTGAACTAAGGTTGAATATAAGTTTGGTTGCTAGAGTTAATGACTCAGTGTGATAGGCTTTCATCTATATACCTCAAAGTCTGATCAAGTGCCTGCATGTTAAGGACCATACTTGTCTGCCCATTATCAGGCATTTAAGATACTACATTATAGCGTAATAGCTTAGCCTGAGTTGTGTACTTGTATTGCTGGCATCTTTTGACAGAATCTTCAGAGAATTTTTAGGGTTTAGGGTTTAGAGAATGTTTGAAGCTTTAAATACCACCTTTGCTATGGTTTCAGCCTTTATAGCAATCATTAGATTTTTATATTTGTTCTTAGGTGGAACAATTGCACAGAATTTTCAAGTTATGTGGTTCTCCATCTGAAGAATATTGGAAAAAGTCAAAGCTTCCTCATGCAACCATATTCAAACCACAACAGTCATATAAAAGACGCATAAAGGAGACATTCAAAGATTTCCCTCAGTCTTCATTGCCTTTAATTGACACACTACTTGCAATTGATCCAAGTGAGCGTCAGACGGCTACAGCTGCATTGGGGAGTGAAGTGAGCTCTCTTCCTACCTGTCTCAACTCTGGTTTCCATACTTGCATGCGCGCACACAAACAAAGAGAGAATGACGGGGGAATAGAAGTTTCCTTTGTCAATAAAATGAACACTCTTTTATGCAGATGACCTTTTGAGCAATTGCATCTCTCCCATTATTTGTCTTTACGTTTTTATGCATGTTTGGCCTTATCTCTTTTTGAACTGGGATACACCATCACTCATACTTGTTTGATATCTTCATTCTAATTTTCTGGGATTTTAGTTGTAGACAGAATAAAATAACATGAATCATCTAATTATCTCTCAGTTCTTCACGACCAAGCCTTATGCATGTGATCCTTCCAGCCTTCCGAAGTACCCACCAAGCAAGGAGATGGATGCTAAGCGTCGTGATGAAGAAGCTCGAAGGTTTGAACTTTATTGTAGTTCCATGGCTTATTTACCTCCAATACCGTATGGTATACATCTATGACTTTTGTCTGTGCAGACTCTGTTTGATTTACATCCTGTTGGCTGTTTATTTTGCTTTTGTTCTGTTAACTAGGATGCTTGGCAAGGGTCTGATCTGTTACATATCTGTCAAAAATTTGACATGAGTTGCATGATTGTAGGTTGAGACCTGCTGGTAAAACTCAAGCTGATCGTGTGAAGAAAAGTCGAGCTCATGATAGGGGAATCCGGGCAATGCCTGCTCCTGAAGCCAATGCTGAGCTTCAAGCCAATATAGATGTATTTCATTTACTATGCAGCACAAAGTATCTTCTTTATGCGTCACCTTCATATTATAACTATAAATTTACAGGGAAGAACAATTTATCTAATTTTCCAAAAGTATGTCTACAGTGACTGCTGTATCTTTTTGTTCTCATAATCTCATCCCAAAATTATTTTCGAGTTTTAGCAACTTCATTTTCAACATTTGCTATATTGTCATGCTCAATGGGGAGAGGCACTTTTATCCTTTCTTACCAATGCTTTATATGCAATTCTAAAAGAAGTATGATGATTCTAAAAGCTTGTTATACTGTTCTATTTTTCATTGCTCTTCAGGGTAAAGCTGTAACTTTGAATTCACAATAGTGCTGTAAACATCTCATTAAGGTGAAAGCACATATATGTACTATTTATACAAAGTTTCATCACGGAGTAACTGACATGGTTGCTACTAAATAATGATTAATTATCTTTCTTTGGTTATTTTTTATTTTTTTCTTTTTTTTTGCATATGCACAGACATAGGGTGTGCCGAAATTAGTATTTAAATAAAATTGCTCTACCTTGTCTTCACTCCTATAGATCAGAAAAATGAAGTGTTCCATGAGACTGGTGTTTGTCGGTGAAGATGACAAAACAGATGACACGAGTAGAGGACGCGTTTCCTTTACACTTGAAATGCATGGCACAAGTTTCCTACTGAGCAAGGCACTCTTCTAGTGTATTGTACTAACAGTAACTTTTACACCCATGAAACAGAGACGGCGACTCATTAACCATGCAAATGCAAAGAGCAGAAGTGAAAAGTTTCCTCCTCCACACCAGGATGGTGGACTTGGTTATCCTCAGGGCTTGTCAAACTATGTTGATTCGAACTTTGATCCTCCTGATATTCCATTCAGTTCCATGAATTTCTCCCATTCAAAGGATTCAATTCAAACTTGGTCTGGCCCATTGATTGATCCTGTTGATGTTGGTTCTCCAAGACGAAAATCAAAACCATCAAAGAAGGACCATCGGAAAGATAAGAGTTTTGCTCGGGACAAGGACAAAGATGACATGTAATTTAGCACATCCTATACATGAAGGTACAAACACAACAAAGTTTTGTATGTTATATCTGTTCTGGAAAACTATTGGACTATTGAAGAGGTGATATTATCTTTTAATCGTACATTTCTTGTCCTATAATTTTTTTTTGTAGTCTTTAGAGCATTTTTATTATATTGCTGTTGTGAGTTTTTAATTCCTTCTACTGTGTTACTTCATCCCATGCATAGGAAATTCCCTCAAAGAACTTGTGTATGGTGAGCTAACCTTTATCTTTAAAAACCAATTTTCTAGGGACAGATTGACCCGTCACACTCTATTTTGAGTGTCACGTATTTACTGAAACTGTAATCAAGTACACACACACACACACACACACACACACATGTTTAGTGAAACATTAAGACAGTGAATTTGCAGATAAGAACCATTTCATTTCTGAAGCCACCGAGGCCTTTATAATTTGTGTGTGTGTGTGTGTGTGTGTGATTGCAGAGCATAGTATAGGGGCATATTTAAACAATCAATCTAGGCTGCATAAGTTTTTGCTGGAGTTTGGTACATATGTTGAGCTTGAATTGGGCTTGGGCATGGATCAGTTGTAAAATAAATCAAGCTACAGCAAGTCTTACTCATAGTGAATAAAAGTCGGTTTCCTTAGTCTTATATTCACTCATATATTATTATCTCAAAAAAATTTGGCCGAACTCCAGTTTATATTCTAAAATGTTATTCAGGGAAGTGCAGCAACGAGATTTCAGCTGTAGGCCACTATTCTGTGTTGAATATTATGTGTTAATATTCTGGTTTATGGTTACACCTGCGGTTTTTGTGCATTTATCCAGTTATGGGATAAACTTAACGCAAATGGCTAGTTTGGAACATGCGACTTCATGGTTGCATTGAATTTTCAAATCACGTAAATAGAATTATATACCGAACTTGTATATATATATATATATATATATACATACTCGTACAAACTAAAACACCCTATATTATTCCAAAGTGATGAAGAACCAGCAAATAATGCATATGCCTTATCCACAACTGTCCGAAACTCAGGAGTCAGATTCTGATTGGCTGCGGAATTTTGTGAGGTTCATAATATTTGTGCGCTTGTATGGCGAGAATTCAGCCCTCAAACAAGGACATTGCATGGAAATGAGTCAGCACCCTGTCATCTGGCAACTGGGATCGTGCCACGTGTCAGACCGGTCTTGGAGCTCACAATTATTTGAGTGGAGTAAATTAAGAACCAGTGGTTGTTGGATTGGTTGGCATAGGATGGCCCAATTTTCCTGCTTTTTCCTCTTTGGCTTTACACGTAAGCAGTTTTTCAACTTTTTCTTATCCAATGATCCAAAATTGAGGTTTTCATTTTTTTTCAAAAAATAAATAACAAAAAAGAAAAAGATGGTCCTCACGCGTTTTTGGGATGTGAATGTGATGGAATTCTTTCATTATCAATTCAAAATTTAATTTTTAAAATTATTGCAAGATATAATATTCATTTCCATTCAAAATAAATATAAAGATTAACTTTCATCTTTGTGCTCCGTGGTTGGCTTTGAATTTTCAAAATGAATTTAACTTAGTTCAATAAAACTACTTAACATGCAATCAAATTTCAGTATTACTATAATTAAGAATCAAACATTAAAATCCTCCTTATGAGTACTATTTCTATTTTGATTAACACAAGTAGTTCGTTGAGTTGTACTTATATTAATTTTATGGATATGTTGGAATGCAAATTTTCAAACTTCAAAGTCAATTTTTTAAACACATTAACTATCAAAATAATATTTTTATTTCTTTTTCTTTTCTTTTTTATGTAATTTTTAAATTTTCATATCAAATTTTCTATCTTTACAATTTACATACAAACATAACGAATATTTTTAACTAAGATATCAAAATTTAAAATTATATATATTTTTGATAAGAAGAGAATATACAAATAAAAATGCTCCTGGAAACTTGAGTGTGAAAGCAACCCTCGGAATTATTATCACGTGGCTGCCGTTTCTTCCACTCTAATTGTGAAAGGTGCTTGATGCCCCACTTTTTCTTCTTAATAAATGTAGTAACACTCTGACCCTTCATCAGCCATACAAACAAATCATTCCATCTTCCATTCCTACGTATCTGCACTTCTATCTCTACCATTTATTTTTTATCGATTTCTTTCGAGATTTTCCTCTCAAATCTAGCAGCCAAAAATCAGCCCGCTCCCTCAATCTTCATTAAAATAAAGCCCCATTAAAATTCTGTCCGATTTCTTTCCACTTTATTGATAGAAACAAGTATATACTCTCCAAGATTCAAGCTTTTTGCTTCTTCTTGAATTGAATACCGCAAAGATTCCGGTATTTTGCCCGCTGAATTGAAGTTTTTGCTTGCAAGTAGTTTCCGCAAAAATGGAGGTTTCTGTGATTGGAAGCTCACAGGTGAAGGTTGGAAGGATAAACGATACTGGGTTCTGCAGTTTTAGCCGGAATTTGGATGCTAAGATCTGTATTGTGAAGAATAACAATTCCAAGGGATGCAGTCTTGTCCAAAGTCAAAGCTATGCATGGCAATCGAGGTCTACCGTAGGTTTCTGCCTGAGAGCTTCTGCTTCTGCCCAGACTGAGGCCGTTGTTTCTGAGAAAGCTTCTAAAATAACAAGAACCACGCCTGTGAGTCCTTTCTCTATTTCATTTGCTTATTGATATGTAAAATTGCATTTTTGGGGTGGTGGAAAGTGGGGAATATGAGTTGCCTTTACGAGTGTTTTCAAATTAATTGTTCTGTAGTTTTCCTTTTTCTTTTTTCATGGTTAATATTTTTTGTTGATTGTATTCATTGAGTGTTTCTTTTTTTGAGGGAACTTGTAAAATAGGGAAAAGGCTTTTCCTTTATGTTCATCTAGCACAAGTAATGCAGCTTGGAGTTAAATTTCTTATCAGGGGTTTTTCTTGTTGCTGGTGGTTCACTCACTTGATTGTCTAATGTGAGGTGTTAAGAGTTACTAAAAATAGGCCAAACTAAACTAAATATGATGCCATCTCCCTTGTTCTTTTAATATTTATAGAGAAAAAAAAAATCAGTTTTAAGAAAAGTAAAATTCTCTTCCTTTTGATGAGTTTTAAGAACATATTATTGTGATTCTTTGGAATGTTATCTGCCAAGAATATTTTTACTGCTAAGCTACTTTTCTCTTTTTCCTGAGAAATGAAGTCCTGAATCTCTGCATCAGATGGCATTGGTACCTAAATCAATTCATTCTTAATGCACTGATCTAAATTTCCGTGGTATTGATGTTCATATTTGCTAGACTGACCAAATTATCAGTCTGCTTCCCTTGTCTCTGGTTTTCGGCTCAATAAAGCATGCTTGCTTCTTAGACTGTTGCAGTGCTTTCAAATTGCTGAAGGGATAAATAAAATTCTTCCTTGTCGATTCTCTTGCAGTCAGACGGCGTGAAACTGTATGTGGGTCTGCCACTTGACACCGTCTCCAGCTCCAATACGATAAACCATGCTCGAGCAATTGCAGCAGGGCTTAAGGCCTTGAAGCTGTTGGGAGTAGATGGTGTGGAGCTCCCGCTGTGGTGGGGAATAGCCGAAAAGGAGGCTGTGGGAAAATATGACTGGAGTGGCTACCTGGCTATTGCTGAAATGATCCAAAAATTGGATCTTAAGCTTCATGTATCCCTTTGTTTCCATGCATCTGAAGAACTCAGCATCCCACTTCCACAATGGGTTTCTCATATTGGTGAATCTGATCCGAGTATTTACTTCACAGACCGGTCAGGACAGCAGCACAAGAACTGTCTATCTTTAGCTGTGGATGATCTTCCTGTTTTAGATGGAAAGACTCCACTTGAAGTGTACAAAGAGTTCTGTGAGAACTTCAAGTCTGCGTTTTCGCCTTTCATGGGTTCCACTATCACGGTAAAGCCATATGTTTGTTTAGAGCTGAATGCACCCTGTTTTTGTTCAAAACTATTTTGTTGTTTGCTGATTATGGTTAGGCCTTTTCCATTTGACAGGGCTTATCAGTTGGTCTCGGGCCAGATGGCGAGCTACGGTATCCATCTCACCACCATCCAGCTAAAGGCAGCAATCATACAGGGGCTGGAGAATTCCAGTGTTACGATAAAAATATGCTCCGTGACCTTAAGCATCATGCAGAAGCACAGGGCAACCCTCTATGGGGCCTTGGTGGTCCTCATGATGCCCCTGGCTATGACCAGTCTCCAGTCTCTGGTGGCTTCTTTGCCGAGAATGGTGGATCTTGGGAGACCCCTTATGGTGATTTCTTCCTTTCTTGGTATTCAAGCCAGCTGGTGCGCCATGGAGACCGAATCTTGTCACTTGCCGCCTCAACCTTTAAAGATTTCCCTGTTACATTATATGGTAAGATCCCTCTGATGCACTCATGGTACAAAGCTCGCTCTCACCCTTCAGAGTTAACAGCCGGTTTCTACAACACTGTCCATAGAGATGGTTATGAGGCCATTGCTGAAATCTTCTCAAGAAATTCCTGCAATGCTATACTCCCTGGCATGGACTTATCAGACGACGACCTACCAACTGAATCTCGTGCAAGCCCTGAATCTCTGCTCGCCCAAATAATGTCTTCTTGCAGAAAGCACGGTGCTTGGCCCTCAGGCCAAAACACGCATGCTTCTGGAGCTTACAGGCACTTTGAACAGATCAAAAGGAACTTGTTGTGTGAAAACGCTGCGGTGGATGTGTTCGCATATCAAAGAATGGGAGCTCATTTCTTTTCTCCTGAGCACTTCCCTGCTTTCACTCAATTTGTCCGTGGCCTAAACCAAGAAATCCCAAGTTTGGATGATGACTTGCCAGTGGAAGATGAAGAGGATGCTGCAGTGTCCCTATCCGGTGTGAACCTGCAGATGCAGGTGGCTTAGTTTGGCATTTATTGTTGATGTAAATATGGCAGTTCAGCCCCCACATGTACAATATTAATGTGGGAGGAGCTGTTAAATGTTACTACTAATGCAAAAGCTATACTAACTTTCGATCAAAACTGTGGCCGTATTGTAGGTTGTGTTGCGACAATACAATTTAGTTTAGAGAAATCTGTTGAAAAAATCACACAACACATACACCAATAATAAAGTAAAATGATGTAACATCATATTTGTTAACGCAATTTGAAATTTTAATTTTTTGTTTGTAGGTACAAAGTTCGGTAAATTTTATTAACTCAATCAAAATATTGTGAAAACAAAGGTTAACAACCTTCACATTTTTTTACAGAAATCCTATACCTTCTCTCATGGTAGCTGATCAGTTTGTGGTATAAAAACAATTATGTTCTATGTTTAAACTAATTACTCTAGATTTAACACTCAAATACTCAGCAGGTTTGTATATCACAAGATTATTCACATATTTCAAAAGTCAAAAGAATATAAAAATCTCTTAAAAACATTAGTTCTCACACGATTAACAGTTAGAGTCTTCTCAAGGTTGCCCTCCATGTCTAGGATAAGCAATAATTTATAATTGTAGAATGCAGACAACACATCCATTCAAATTCTTTGTGGATAACCTCTGACTCTTAGAAAGTCAATGGCGGATCAATATCAAAGCAATGTTACATCCAATGTTGCAGTGAAAGTTTAGGGTACTCAAGTTGTTAATGTATATCCAATATGTAGGTGACCTAATCCAACTTCCAACTTCTGTCAAATTTCATCTTCACTACAATAATCTATCCAATTTCAAACCTTATCAATTGGTTTCTAAGATATATCAAATCAATATGTCCAACTTATCTTCAATCACTAAGTCCAAATTTGTTTAAACACCAATAACCGTTTGTTTTTGCATAAAAGAAGAAGTGTATAAATATACCAACATAATTTTGGTAACAATCTCTCTCTTTGACACATTTGTAGCACAACACAATTGGCACCCAAAAATTAAGATAAATAGAAATCCAACCAACTCATGTAAGGTACTAAGAAGTCTAGAAATCTATGGTCATTATTTCCAATAGTAGTCAGAACATTATAGAGAAATACAAATCAAAAAATATCTTTAAGGTTCAACACTCCCCCCCCCCCCCCCCCCGCGCAAAATAATCATGGAAAAGAACTATGATAGCTCAAGAAGTATTATTATTAACAATAAAAGACTCCCCTTATGTTTGACAATCATACTCCCCCTTTCCCGTCAGAACTTTTTTCTCCTTTTGTTTTACACAATTGCTAAAAGGCAAGCAAATGCAAAATAAATTCCAAAGCTACTTTATGAATTAGAAGGACTAGCTGAAGTATTACCATAGGAAAGTATAACGATACTCTTAGAACTTGATACAAAATGTCTATGCATTGTTGTGTATAGTATTGTAACAGTGTTTCTTTATTTGTCTTCTATTCCAATATGGTTTTTAATCACCATTCAATCTAAACAATTTTGAGTAATAGGCTTATCCTTTTTGTGATGTTTAACATACAAAATTTTGTTTGTTCTTCCTCGAATATTGCTCTTTTGATCTTTTTCAAAATCCATGTACATGTGTGCATAACTTTTGTAATTTAAAAGATTTCCTCTATTGTCAATATGTCATACACCTTTTGAACAATCCTTTGGAGATTCATGAGATATAAAGCATTTGAAATCTAATTTTTTGACCAAAATCTATCTAACTTGACCTCTGTTGCTCTTTTTATTAACAACATTAGATGTAATATCTTCTTTTTGTAATACAAGCTTTAATAATGTAAGGCACCTTCCAATATGATGTTTCAATTTTTTGCAAAATCTACGGAATATTTTTGCTCTTTTCTTCTTCCTTTTCCTGAATTTGCTCATCATTGCAATTTTATTTAAAACAATTGGTAAAAAAAAATTTATCAAATTTTACTTTATTGCATTCAACTTCACTTAAAATACTGTTCCTATCTTTGCTTGTAGCTTTCAGCCTAATATGTTTTCTTTGCATGGTATGCTTAAATAGTGTGAAGTATTTTGATACAGAATGACCCAACTTTGGAACAACAATTGCATGTTGGTTTAAACTTACACCTCTTTTTGTTTTTTGTCTCATTCAATGTTGCAACAACATTGACAATAATAGAAGTAGTTTCCTTCACAAACTTTACTTCCTCATTCTCAATATGGCTGCTTCCTAGATGCTTTGAAAATCCCCAACCAACATATTCCAATTTTTCTTTTCGAGAATTTCATTATTGAGTGTTGCATCAGCTTCATTTGCTCTATTTTCAACTTCATGGTAAAACCCTTCAAAACTTTTGCACTGTTCTTTTAGATTGTTTACAACATTCTTTAGCTTCTCTTTGTCTTGTTTCAAAGAACTTACTTCATTCTTTAGTGCTTTGTTTTTTAAATGCAAGAACATTAATTTATTACATACCAATTGATAAGTAGATAACAACTCTTCTTCAATAACTTTGTTGTTACTACTACTGTACTCAAATCAATCTTTTGTTGTTCCTACTGATGTTGCAACATTGTACGCTATTTTCAGTGTTTACTACAGACTGAGTTAAATACCAAGTGGTTACTTGTTTCATTATTATTATTTGACTTTTCTGATTCATCTTCATTATAAGTCATGCTCATAAATTTTTCTTACCTTTTGAGAGTATTGTTACACTTAACTTGAATATGAACATCTCTGGTTATCTAAGACTTGCTTCTTCTGGTCGGCTCATATTAGCCTGGGCTTTATTACAAGTAGTCATTCCCTCATTCCTTTAGTCTTCTTAAGGGAACTTGAATCAACATTAAATTATTCTAAATTATATCTTTCTTTCTGAGGGCTTGCGGTTCTTTACACCAAATGCTGTTAATAAACCATTAAAACTGTCGAGATCTCTTTAGAATTTTTATCATGATTTTTAGGCATCTTGTTGAATGAATTTCCAAGTTTACTTGACTTCCTTTTTTCTAATAAGCTTTTGAGCTCTTTAATCATATATACAATATTGTCATTAGAGTTTCAACATTCAACTCAACTGTTCTTTGACTAGAAAGCCAACTATTTTTTATTCTTACTATTATTTACGCTCATTTATATGTTTATAATGAAAATCATAAGCTCTTTAAGGTGAAGATTATTTCTCATCTTTTGCTTTCTCTATAGTTGCAACCTCATGGGTAAACCTTCTAGGCAACGAACGTAAAGTTTCTTCTCAAGTTAAGCTTCAGAATATTTGTTGCCAATTGAAAGGCTTTATTTGCAATATGGCACAACTTTCAATTAAATTCAACAATAGTCTCATCTTCTTTCATTCTTAGAGTTTCAAATTGAGAAGCTAATATTTGAAGTTTAAAAATTCTAAATACACTTATGCCTTTATGAATATTTTTTACGATGTCCTAAACTTCTTTTACTACATCACATGTGAATATCAACTTAGACTATTAGTCATCCATGCTCGTAAAAATTGTATTAATGGCTTTTGAATTCCCTAGGACAACTCGTTCTCCTTCTAAGGTCCTTGATCTCACATCTTTGACAATCTCTACACCTTTGGTATTCCTTTAAGTTAGTGGACACCATCCATTATTAATAGCTTACCAAGTTTTTTCATCTTCATATTTTATAAATGCATGCATGTATATTTTGTAATAAAGATAGTTGGTACTATCGAGAAGTGGAAGACATACTGTAGATGATCCTTCTTTAGTATTCATATATATAGAACTTCAAGAATCACTAGGATCACACCTGCCTCGAACTGCTCAATGGGCAACTTCGCTTTGATACCGTGTGAAAATTGCAATGGTGTTGTAGGTAGTATTACAGCAATGTAATTTAGTTTAAAGGAATTTGCAAAAACAATCACACAAATAATTGTGCACCAAAAATAAAGTAAAAGATGGAACATCAAATTTGTTAATACAGTTCAGAGATCTACTAATACATCTGTACTCACCAATCTAAGCAAATTTCACTAACTCAACTAAAATATAGTGACAATAAAGGTGAACATCTCTTACACCTTTCACGTAAACTCTTTATCTTCTTCTAAGGTGGTTGATCAGTTAATTGCACCAAAATACTTTTATTTTATGTTTAACCTAATTATTCTTATAAGGTGGTTGATCAGTTAATTACACCAAAATACCTCTATTTTATATTTAACCTAATTATTCTTATAAGGTGGTTGATCAGTTAATTGCACCAAAATACCTCTATTTTATGTTTAACCTAATTATTCTTAGGCTAATTTTCAAACACTCAACTAGTTTGTATATCACATGGCTGATCACGCACTTCAAAATTCATAAGAATATAAAGATCTCTCAAGAATATTAGAACATAAATAGTAGCTGGAGTCGTCTCAAAGTTACTCTCCATGTCTGGGATGGGCAGCAATTTACAATTGCAGAATGTAGACGTCCAGTTCCGTCCAAACTCTCTGTGGATACTCTATTGACTTCTCGAAAGTTGACTAGGGATCAATATCAAAATAATGTTGCAATGTTATATTCAATGTTGCAGTGGAAGTTTAAAATACTCAAGTTGTTGATCTATATCTAATTAGCAGGTGACCCAATCTAATTTGATTTTAAGTTTGTTTCCTTCAAAACTTCTAACTTGTCTCAAATTTTATCTTCACTTTAATAATCTATTCAACTACAAATTTTATTAGAAAGTAGGTCTCCAATGTATATCAAATATATCTATCCAATTTATTATCATTCACCAAAAGTCTACGTTTGTTTAAACACCAATAACCATTATTTTTCCCATAAAAAAATTTATGTATAAATGTGTCGATTTAATTTTGATGAAAATAAAAAATTTAAAATTGTCTAAATTTGGTCACTTCCTAATGTTTATAATATATAATAATAATTTTATGGTAAAATAACATGTAGCTTTGTAACGTATAAATGTAAAATGTGTCCGTATGTATAGATAATAATTTAATAATGAATAAATATAATAATTAAAATATAATTAGTAATATATATATATATATGTATGTATGTATAATAGAGACAATTTAAATTTGAAAAAATATATTTAAAAAATTGTAGTATAAGATATTTGATAAAAATTTCTGCGATTTATCCCAAGAAAGCCATCCTCGTTGTCTACATATGAAAACACCACATTTGTCTTCTATTTCCACATTGTTATTACCTATTCTAGGATTCGAGATCAAAAGCAACAAGGCTGAAGGAAGAAAAACAAGAGGAAACCACAACCGAATATATTTATCAAAATGAATGTATCACAGAAATGTAGTTAAAACATATACACCATGAATGTTTGTCTGGCTTCTTTATATCGACCAATACTTTCAGATTCTAATGTCTGTCCCACGCATTGAACAACAAGTTCAAAAAGAAGCTCTGCAACCAGAAAACATGAACCCCGTGTCTTCCATATTATTCGGCTTTCCTCGGTCTCCGTGCACAGTGCAATAGTCTTCCCCGAGAGTCTAGCCCTTGCCAAGAATGTCTCGCCCTGTAGCCAAAAGCCGGTAAGGAAGAATGGAAGAATGGCGTTAGCAGCGCCAGTTACGTATCTAATCATGTAGACCAGTCGAACAATCTTGCATAAAATTAACAAACAAGTCTGCTAGTGGACATCCTAATGGTTTATAGTCCCGGTTCTCATAGAAGAAGTCTTGGATTTAAACCCTCTTAGGTGTGTGTCTATAAGTGGTGTGTGAGTTCAGAAAAAAGTCCTTAAAAAATAACCAAAGACAGGAGATTTATACCACTTCGAAGGCATCATTCGCAAGCGATTTTTGTATCAAAGCTGCTGAGACAGATGGCAAAGGCCTGGAATGCTGATATTGGATAACCGTAGTCCATGGTGAAGACATCTTTCCCCACTTTTCCAAACTGAAGGATGACCTTTTCATGTTCTGGCCCAGGTGTGCCATTCTCAGGAGAAGCAACGAGCTGAAAATTTTTCACTGATGCAACAGTGACACGCCCATGGAAGTTCAAACACCAGCATTGGAGGTGTTCATGCCACCGTGGAGCCTTGTTTCTCAAGACAAGAGAACCTTCACCTTGGCTGATCAAAGGTCCGGATAAGGATTTATTTAGATGATTTGATTTTGTGCGAAAGAATGGGATTGAAGGAGACGAATTGAACCCGGTGACAGGGAAATGTGTTTGTGTTGGAGCAACACCTCCGGGTTTAATGGCAGAAGCTGGGATAGCATCCATGATACAGTGCATTCTTCTTGGACCTCTGCATATTAAAAGATCAATTATACGCATTTGCCCATTACACGCAATCAAAAATAGGAGGAAAAATCAGCAAGCAATCCCAATTCCCAACAGAGAGTACCAGACACTATCAGAAACATTTTTAAATAAAAAATTTGCATCACTACTACTAGGATCAAATTAAGATTCCTTTGACCTTTCCATTCACATGTTAAAACTTAAAAAAGGACTACAGGAATGGCATCTATCTTCGTTATACCTGGCTCCAAGCACATTCAATTCATATGAGATGTGAGCCACTGGATGGTTACTAGTGGGAACCTTAGGTGAAACTTGCTTCAAGCCAACCATGCGAGTGGACCAACTTTTTGACATTTTGGCTCCACAATGGGGAGGGAGACCATCATACACAACGAACTTTGTTCCCAGAAAATTAGATCTGGTGAAATGAACAGTTTTGAGCACCCTCTATTTCTATAAACATTTTGATTAAACAGACATCTAAAACTAAGATTCACCTCAATTTTCCAACGTAATTGGCACTTCCCTTCGACATATCATCTGCATGTAGAGAGATTATGTAGTCTGTACATGTGGTCCGCCTACACTTACGTGCAGCAAGAAGGAACTTGCCATCATCTCCCAGCACTGCCACAAATAACATCAAAGGATGTTAGAAATGAAACAAGATTAGGCATGAACATGCTGCAAAAAGGATCCCTAACTACGATATAGAAAGAGAATGCAGAAGTAAAATTTTGTACAAAAGAAACTACATCGTATATATAGGTGGAATGACTAAAGGGAAGAATAGATTCTGGAAAAATGCGGCAGCTATGGAGTTAAGAAAATAGCTCACACCTTGGCCTAAACTCACAAAAAGATAATAGGTTTGAGTAGAGCGGTTCCTTTTTATAAAACACTGGATACGAGATTCTCTTGGACCAGGCTGCAAAGAGAGAGAGAGAGAGAGAGAGAGAGAAAATTTTAATTGGAGCAAAAGCATGTAGAGACATGAATGGTTTCAGTACCAATCTGAGTAAACCATATTAAAAGGCCAATAACTAGATTTAAGATTAAAAAGCACAAGCATAGTATAAAACCAAAATACAACGAATTTCAGAAGAATGTTTTCTGACATGGAGATGGCTACAACAAAACTGAGACCACACTGTTTTGCAATTCCAACTGGTTAGCAGCTGATGTCACCATAATCCATATTCAGGAACTAAAATTGGATTGTTTGGAACTAAAATCTTTAAGTCAAGGATTTGTTAATTTATACTGGATTTGGAAAGTTTACTTAATGTAAATATCAAGTGCAGGCTCCAGAGCTCAGGCCGAAGGCACATTACTTACTAATTGAAAGGAATCAATATTCTAGCAATTAAAAAAGTCAAAGTTTTGTCCCGAAACATGAATGCTGTCTCTGGAACGTTAACAACCACAAAGATATATGTCTCAGTTGATGACATTCACAAAGACCTATTCCTGCCGAAAACATCCTTTACTAGCAATAAGTTAAAACCATTTATTCCTCTTGTTTCTTTTTCGAGGAAAATTAAGACCTTCACTCTAGTCAAAAGCAATTTGTTTCCAATTTTTGTTACTATTTCTCTCTTTTTCAAGTAACAAGTAAGATGTTTCTCCATCAAGTATAAACCACTCTGCCACAACGCCATTTATACCAGTGAGCACCCACGTAATCAATAGCGAAGTTTAGGAAAAATACCCGAACTTCGCATTTAGCTTTTTGATGAATTAGAAAACTTGCATACAACCTCAGAATTCTTTTGCTGGAAAAGGACACGCAACATTAACCAAACAATCTCAATCTTCTCTTAACTGCCTCTCCCTTTGTGCATCAATGTAAAAGTTTCAATGAAAATGACTACAACGGGAACCATTTTATGTACAAGAAGACCATACACCATCACCAAAAAATGCATACAATTCTCAGAAAAATAACATCAACCATACCCAATCTAATTCCAAAAAGAATCATTAAAACAAATCTCAATATCTTCAAAATATTTCCATAAAAAATCCCCAATAAAACATACAAAACCATATATATATATATATATGAATGAAACTACAAAACCACACGCAAAAGCCACCAGTTATAACCGACACAGCACAGAACGCCATAGCAAAACAAGCTTCACATCAAGAACAAGCATAAAACCAAGAAGGCTTGAAAATCAAACCATCTTCACGGATATAGGAAACGTAATCTTCCCGGAAACCTCAGGAGTTTTGACCACCTCCTTCATCACCTCCCTCCAGCCCTTACACACCCCCGCGCAAGCCACCACGTGCTTCCTCGACGGCCATTTCGACTCGGATTCCTCCACTTTCAGCAACACCTCCCTCAACAGCTCCGAAGGCAACCTGTCCCAGTAACAACACCCACAATCGCCGTCCGCATCGTCTTCACCTCTTCGCGCACAAAGCTTCGATTTCTCCACCGCCACCGAGGTGTCCTGAACCACCCTCCGCGACCGTGATTTAAACCCCAGCTTAATCATGGCGCCTCACCGCGGCTTATGTAAATCCTTTCAAATTGTAATTTCGCGCAAAGATTTTCTCCAATTTTGCACGCGCCCAAAGCCCAAAGCCCCTTCTAAATCACAAACCTCGAAACCGAACACAAAACCGCGTCTTTATCGTCGGCTATCGTTATTTCAACATAAACTGATTGAAAAAAACCCAAACAACCACACTACAACACCTCAAATCAGCAAATCGCAGACATGGGATTTCAAACTAAACAGGAAAAAAAATAAACAAAGATTCAAAGCAGTGTATGAGGAAAGGGGTGGAGATTTTTTTCCGTGTCTTCTTTCCGGACAATAAGACTGAGGAATTTGAGAGGAAATCGATAATTGCAGTTAACGATAATGATAGAAAGATTCGTGCGTTTCGGATTTTTAAAAACCGGAAGAATTGTCGTCAAGAAGAAATTGGATTTTTAATTTAGGCGATGGAAAATAAATTAATAGAAAAATATAAGCAAATAATGGTGCGATAGATATTTATGCAATGAAAACGATACGGAAGATGGGGTTTTGGTGGGTCCCATTCTCCATTGTTTGCTCGTAGAATCTTTTAGGCAATGTTTGGAACCAATCTTCCAATTTTATCCAATCCTTTCATTCATACTACTAAATACTACTAAATATGCTATTTAATAATATTTTTATTTAAAATTAAATTTAAATTTTTTTTCTTATATATATAATTAACTAATTATTTTTCAATTACTATATATATTCATAATCAAATTAATACTTATATATATTAGATATATACTCGTTTATTTTTATATATAATTTAAAATATAATTATTATCTTTATAAACTATCACATTATCTAATTATTATTATATTATATATATATTTAAACTAATTATACCATTTATCTTATTAAAAAAAATTTTTAAAATATATTACTTATACTAATTTATCTCTTATCAAATATCATATCCAATAAAATCTCGATTTTTATGGTTAATAATAATCAAATGCTTTCGGATAGTCGCCACGTAAATGTCTCAATATTTTTATTCAATTCTTTCTCAATCATTTGGGTTATGTTGGGAAAGAAAGTTTTATTAGAAGATAATGTTTGGTTGGTGGGAATTTCGCTTACAGTGAATTGTAAATTTAGAAAGAACTTTTTTTATAGAATAAATAGTGTTATTTATTTAAATTTATGAATACATATGTATAATATAATTAGATAATATGATAATATATAAATATAATAATTAATATTTAAAATATAAATATATAAATGTTAGTGCATGTATGATATATAAGTATTAATTTAATTGTTAATAAATGTAATAATTAAAAAATAATTATATATACATATATAAAAGAGAAAAAATTATGAATTTGAATTTGAACGAAATTTTGGTTAAATTTTATATTTGGTAAGGTTAAGTTTGATGGGTTGAGTAAAAATGGATAACATGAAAACAAACATAACCCTATATTTTTTTTATTATGTCTATTTTGGTTTTTAAATATGTATTTTAAGTGTGTTTTTTAAAAGTGGAATAAAATAGAGATCAAATTTTAAAAATTTATAATGATTGAAAAGCACGTGTTATTTTTGCTAAAATGGAAAACAAACACAGTTGCATTTGGTGACCCCTAAATGAATACAATCTATACATTTTAGTTTGAAAATGTAACCATTTTTTTATTTGTTTTAGATTTTGGCTGAATGCAATCTTGTGAAATCAATTCTTCTCATTCGAACTATTCAAGGTTTGCATGGATCACTTCTCATGAAATTTACTTATAATTTGGTCGTAACGGGCAAGCAATATATTAATAGCAATTAGGTATAAAAAAAAAATATTGAGATGTCAAGTGATGGTAGGAAAAAACAATTTAATTGTTCCACCAAGAAAGACTCGTCATCGTTAGTCTTGAAAATAAAGCAATTAGCAAGTGGATTTTTTTTAGTTCATAAACAAGGTTTAAAATTGTCGAAGTGTTGGACTAATTTGACCTTAATTGCCACAAAATAGTATATGATTCTACAAAATAATAAGGACCATTATAATATCAATGGATGTGGATTATAATTTATTATTAATTGATGATGAAGTGAAAGCGAAATTCACCCCAAAGAAAAAGAAAAAAAAAAGAGCAAGAAAGAAAAGGATAATATGTGTGTGTGTGTGTGTGTGTGTGTACCTATAAACAAGTCAATTAATATAAACTCCCTTTTTCTTTGCTCTTAGTTGTCAACTTTTATTATGAGATTAATTGATAAAAATAATTGGATTCTAATGTTATGAATTATTTAATTTAAGACTACCACCCCGTCAATGCTACCTTGTCCAAAGAATTAAATTGCTTTTGTGGCAATGTTTCTACCATTCATGACGATAAAATTGTTATTGCCATCCAACACTATTTCCCTACTTGTTTTCTTTTTCAATTCACCTAAATCTCATCATCATTTAATCACACCCCCGCATTCCATCCAAACCACCCCCAACAAGAAAAGAGAAAATTCTGCCATTTTTACAAATTGGAAATAAGTTGGCATTTAATATATTTAATTAATTGTGAACCTAAATCTCACCAAACCCTAAAAAATGCTATTTTTGAAATGAAACCATTCACCAACCAATCAAACAAATTTTCCCAGTCTCCCGAATGAAACCCTTGACTAAGTCAAGGTTTCTTCACCCATTAACCCCTTTTCTGTAAAAGTAATAATATTCTTAGACATAATTTCAAGATTTAGGGGCCATTTAGTGGTTGATGCAATGTAATTCACTATTTTGTAAATTTTTCTCACACGTGCACCCACTCTCTCACACGCACACACCATTTGAACACAACACCTCAATAATGAAATATTAGTATTTAGACTATTTAGCCTCCCTAGGAATTGTAATCCACTATTGACTACTATTAAGTTTCTTGTTAAATCAAATTACTGTTATTAATACGAACAAATATATTACCACCAATTGTTTTAATTGTTTGTTGGGTATATATTAAGGCGAGTATTCTTTTTCAATAATTACATAGTTAGCTTTAACGAATACTAAAATCTCAATGTCCACATGCATCCTACAAAGCATGTTGTAATATAATGTTGCTTACACAAAAGAAGGTAAATTTTAGGAAATTAATTCAAAAATTTACAAAAGAAAATACGCATCGTATTTTGGTATTTAATTATACTTTTTCTCTCATAAATCACTATTAAAAGGGTGCAGAGTGTAATGGCGCGGAGTTGGTGATACCGATAAGGATTAATTTATTGCTTAGCTGGCTAAAGGCAAGTGGCGAGGGACCGTGGGCCCCACAAATAACCTTGAGTAAGGCCCATAGATTTCCCTTTTCTGGGCCCCACCACTGTCCATTGAATGAGGATAAATTATAGAAAAAGATGGCCATGTTTGTTATCAAATACGGAAGTCTAAACTATTATATATTTTATTTTTTTTATTTCAAAAATTTTTGGTATAAAATATTAAAAAATACACATTAAAATTTGAAAATAAAAATGTGGATGGAAAATCGGCCATGTAATTATCCTTTTCTTCATGTATAGAAAATCCATGATTCTTCAAGCATAATTTCTAGTAGAGAAAATGAAGTGAAGGAAACTAATAAAAGCGTATGAGAAGCATAAATCCCATGATGGAATTAATTTATTGTGTCCAATGAAGTGAAGTGATAGTGGTGACAGAAAATAAAAACCTGGGTAGCAACCAGAGATTCAAAACCTTAGGCTTGTAACAATTGGGGAAAAAATAAGCTACGTTTTATTAGGCTATTTTTAACTGGCATGTTGTATTAAATTTTGTATAATTAAATATGTTATTTAAAAAAATTATTTAAATTTAATTTTAATTTTTTTCTCTCTTCCTCTTACACACACACATATATAACTAATTATTTTATATTATTAAACATATTTATAATCAAATTAATATATAGATATATATATATATGCACATACACTCATATTTACATATATTCATACTTAAAAAACTACTTATTATTCATATTTATTATCTCAACATTTGTGCTGTATACTTTATATATATATATATATATATATATTCAAACTAATTAAAATGTTTATTTTATTAAAATTTTACAATCAAATATATTTTTTATTATAATACAAGTCCCAACCCCCTCTCCCAAACATAGCCTAGGGCTTTATTCTTCAATAAAATCATTAACAGAAAGATGCCTCAACTTTCTGCCCCAACAATATGATTCTGCTTGGGTAATGAATCCGATGAATTCATTGTATCTGAAATTCTGTCGTAGGGCTGTGACTTATTTACCATCTACAATAAAATCTATCTATAATATTTATTATGGCTATTTTTTACATGCCACTCACTATTTTACAAAATTTGTATTTAAATTTTTTTTTACATATATAATTAAATATTTATTCTTTAATCATTATAAATATTTATGATCAAATCAATATCTATGTATATAAACATGCATTCTCATTGTGTGTGTATATATATATATTTATATTTTAATAATTAATTATTATTACAGATAACCTATTAATTCGAATTTTATTGATTTATTTTTACGGGTTAGATCGTACTTAACCTGTCAATTTTGCAAGTCATTCGAATCTAACTCATCAATAAAAAAAAATTATTTTTACTTTATAATAATTAAGTATTATCAAAATAAATTTTATATGTCAAAGTTTGATTAATGAAAAATTCTAAAATTTCATTATATTAGATTAAAAAAACATTATCAATTATTTTACATAAACAGCTAAATTTATTTGTTTTTAAATGATATTTATTATTAATACTAGATCAGGTTTTTTAGTGTTTAATTTAATTAATATTAAAAGCTTGAATCATTAAATGCTTACTACTTTACTATTTAAATTTATTTAATTAATTTTTTTCTATTTACATAAATATTCATTAAATTACTTTAAATATATTCATAGATTTGCGGATTAATTTATTAAATAATTTAAAATTAACTATTTTTTTTTTTTTTTCAGTCTGCGAGATCGACTCGATTTTTACTTGCACTAGTGAAAGTTTGACCTAAAGCTATAAATTTCATATTACGTTTCAATCGTGTCCAAAATTGTAATCCTTAAGCAAAAGGCCAAAGCCAGTAAGGATGTAAACATCGGTTACGTTTGGCAGAGGGTATATATAATAATAATTAAACAGTGTGAAAATATATAATAATTATGATTAATTTTTATAATAAAAATAATAATAAATTTGAATATATGTGTAATATATGTCTTAATATATGTGTAAGTATTAATTTGATAATAAAATATATAATAATTAAAAATTAATTAGTTAATTATGTAAAAATAAATTTAAAATTTATATTTATATAAAAATTTTGTTAAATAATATATTTATTAATATAGAGTCTGATAATGCTTAAGGAGAGAGACATGGTGACTGGTTTTGCAGGTGTAAGTAGTCAAAGTTGATAGGACTCATTATTCCAGTCTCATAAAAAATTATATAGAAAAAATATCTACCAATCATGTTTGACCACGTGATCAAATAATTGAATAAAGATTTGCTTAAGGCGGACGCAAATCCCAATTCCAAAAAATCCACGAGGAAACTCCTTACAAGTTTGACTTGCCCTTTCTTTACACCTTTGATTTATATCACACAACATTCTGAGCTACAACTTCGACAAAAATAGGAGATATTTGGAAGTTTATATATGTTTTTATAATTGTTTGGTAAATATCTTGGTTAAAGAGTTCATAAATTTAAAAAAATAAGATATTTAAGGTTTATAAGTTTTATAAAATTGAATTATGTATTATCAATTTATTTTAAATATTTTATAAATAATTTTATTTTATATATTAAAAATAGAATAATTATTTTTAAATTACATCGTATTAATAGTATTTAGTTTATTTTTTTGTCATTATTATACAAAAATATAATCAACTATAAGGATAATTTTGAATAACCATCATTTTTATTCGCTTATTTTTAAAATAAGATTCGTAGACTTATAAGATCAAAAAAAAAAAAAAAAAATCTTATAAATGACATAATTTTATAAATTATTAAAAACAACTTAAGCCAAACACTGTGTAAATACGATCCTTCCCTAACCAATGCACACACATACAATTTCATTGTTCATGTCCAAGAAGTAAGTTCCTTGAAGGGCTTCATATTCGGGTACTCAATTCCAACATGTGATAAAAAGCCCCCACACAAGGAGACTGAATTCACTCATTCATCATATTTTACTTCAAATAGAATCTTTCCTCTAATGTAACAGCAACATTGCCACTCAAGTCAATGCAAACATGACACAATTACAACATTAAAGCCCCAAGTTTGACACAACTAATGGGCCTTTCTTATCTCTCAGCTTTCCTTTTCTTGTTAGGTTGCTGTCACCATTCACATAACACAGGGCCACGACAGCTTGTATTGATTTGGTGCCCATGGAATATCTTCAAAAATACCCAAAAAAATAATTATTTATACAGTGTATAAAAAAAACACACAAAGCGCCATGAACAGCCTACAATTTATTCAACCAATAAAACTTTTACAGAAGGCCATTAAGAAAATATGATACCATTTTCCTTCAAAGATGCACTAATTGGCAAACATGCAAGCATTTTGAAACGAAGAAGGTGTTGGCTAAGCTTATTTCTAAAGGCTTATATGATCATTTACTTTTTAATAAAAACAGTGATTAATAAGATTGTGTTAAAATTTATAATTATAGAAGGTTATAATTTTTTGTTGCAATAATAATAAAAATAAATTAAATATCATTAATATACTATGGTTAAAAATATTTATTTCAATTTTTAATATATAAAATGAAGTAACTACAAAGATCTCTCAAGATAAATTAGAAAAAAAAAAAAAAAAACTAAAGTTACGTTTGATTTTAAATTTGAATGTATATTTTTAGATATTTTTATTTTAAAATAAAAGAAAAACAGTATAATGATTGATGGTACGGCCAAAACTGCAAAATGAACATAGTCTAACCTACTTTTAGATAGTTTATAAATTCCGGACACTTGAGCTTATAAATTTTTTTGACAAAAAATTTTCAGAATAGTCTTTAAAATTTTATAACATATTTTAAGGAATTCGCAAGCTCGCTCAAACATTTTAAGGATATGTAAGAATTAGGCTTAATAGATTAATTTATCAACGCTAATTAAATATTCATCATAGGTAATAAAAGTCAACGGTAAAATATATATCCAGTATTATTTAAGAAAATATTTGATAAGATAATCTAATTCAAAAATTTTAATAAAATAATTCAATTATATTAACCTTTTGACATGCTTATTATTAAATTATCTTACGGTTTCTAATCTATATTACTAAATATAATATTAAATTAATCTATAATTTAAAATAATCTCTAAAACTTCAATTCTACGCATCAAAGTAAACAAGTCTTAGGGCTGCTACTGTAGTTACGTTGTGGTCAACCAAGATTGGAACACCTACACAAGAGGCTCGTTATGGTCGCCAATTCTATGACCAAACACCCAAGTTTCACAATCTAGAAATAAAACTACAGGCTCGAGTGCAAGAGTTTGTTCTACGGATTGTGAGAAGGTGAACCCAAGTCAACCAAATGTGACTATAACCAGTGCCTTGTTTGACATGCCCCCAACGAGAGAAAATGGAAGGTTAAGTGAGGCCAATATCACCACAGGACAATGACAGACAGCACAATGGTTTGTATCCTCTCCACTTGCATCTCACTGTGACAAGATGTGGTCACATGAAGTCCCAGGATAAAGACCACAGCAAACAGGCATGAAATTGTGTAACCTCAACCACCATCCCTACTTATCCCACTTGTCACTATAATGCAGTTTGTGGGTGAAGAATGGTCCCACATTTTCCCCGTGGAATCTACGGCTTGGATGAATTATCATTGAATGGAAGCACCGAGACTATGTTTGTTTCCCACCTCTCAATCTCCCAACTTTTTATTAAATTTCACGTTGTCAAATATCTTATTTAATAAAATATTTTTGTTCAAATTTAAATTTAATCTTTTTTTTAGATATAATTAATTGATTATTTTTTGATTGTTATATCTATTTATAATCAAATCAATAGATATATATTATATAGATACTCACATTTATATTTATTTATACCCTAAAAACTACACATTTTCCCTCTATACTATTATATCGTCCGATCCCTATTATATATTTTATACACATATTCAAATAATTCGAGGGAGCATTTGGATTGAGGGATTTGAAGGGTTGTATTTTAAATTCATAATAATAAATCCATCAAACTTGTTTGGATAACAATAAATTTCGAATCCTTAAGTTTTCCTTTTAAATTATGATTTTAGTAATTGGGATGGATTTAAAATTCCTTTCATTCAGAGTAATTTAAAATTTTTTCATCTAAACCTTTTCTTCAAATTCAAATCCTTTCATCCAAATAGGTTTCAAAAATTTCATCCTAACAAAAACTTACACTACTTGTCTCAACAAACAAAACTTCCACTAAACACCTTCCAAACATGGTGCAAGTTGCTCCCACCCAACACGCATTGCTAAAAATGTTAAATAATAGATAACTAGCAGCTGTACTGCAAATTGGTCATTTCAAGGCAAACTACTTATTACTTCTCACTAAAAGGGACAAATGACGGAAGAAAAGTTGTGTCAGCAATGGAAGAAGAAGAAGAACCACCCCAGAAAAAAGATATAAATAATAAAGATAATGCAAAAAGGACTATGCAGATGAAGGCGACATGAACATGAAAATAGTGGGAGCTAACTATTAACGGACAGAATCAATAATATATATATATATATATATTTTTTTTTTTTTTTGCTTGTCTTGTAGTTCAATTTCTTGGGTTGATTATTTATGGGCCGAAATTTTAGGTCTGGGTCTGTCCGTTAACTACTGCTCATTTGGGCCATAAGGGAAGCCCAATTAGATGAATTGTGCGTTTCAATCTTGGAGACACCTTTTTAACCCAGTTGAGTTTTGTCGACGGAAGACTTCTAGGCATTATTTGATTGGTTTCATGTACTATGATAATAAGAAAAATGAATATCTATATTAGTATATCCCTCCCCCCCCCCCCCCCCCCAACAGTGTCTTAGTTGCTGATCACGAATTAAAGGCAATGACAAAAATAAAGGAAAATAATGAATCATGAATCTCCACAATGATGATTATCCGAAATGCATGACTAATCACTATTCATGAGTGTTTTTTTTTTTCCAATTTATTTTATTGAGAGAAATTTGCAATGCTGGTAAATTGTATATGTGGCTTCTTTGAAGAGGCATTAGAATTAAACGTGACAAAGGAAATAATGTAATATGGCCATCTTTTGGCTAATATGAATTTTGAGATGAAGTGCATGATGTTTTGTGCTTCATATACTCTGTGAATATAAAATCAATAGCTATTAATGGATTCAATTTCAAAATTGATATGCTATTTCATTAATGTAAGATTTGTGTGGTTTCCATCTAACAATTGACCTTTCGTAAGGGACAAAAATAAAAAAGTTGGTAAGTCCATTGAACAATAAGCACATCAATTTCCAGCTAGCCAACGGGACAAGGACTCGTATGGACAACCCTGAATGAAATGACAGGGAAAAAAACTTAGTGGTGCCACCCACTTTTGATTTGTAATGACTCAAATTAAAGTAGCACTCCAAGTAAATAAGCACTCAAATTTAAATCCACTTCATTTTATAGTGGTCAAATTCAGTTTTACATTTAACTCAAACAATGAGATCAAGTTTGAAAAAATTTTCGAAATTCTAGTTCAAACCCGATAAAAAAATAAAACAACATTTTCTAGTCTAATCGAATTTTAGTTAAGTAGTTTAGCTTCTTAACAACGCTAGTAACAATTATGGGTTAAAATATTTACTCCGTTGGATGAAATTTTAGTTACTAATTTTTTCAACACGCACACATATGTATTGGTATCACTGAGGAATTAACGATACTCCTTGGTGTTTGTTATTACTACCTATAAAAGTATGTATATTATATAGTCATGTGAAGAAGACAATGTTGCAAAAAAGAAACGACGAGACTTCATTTTTCAATTAAAAAAAAAAAAAAAAGGGACGAAAACACGGTCTGAGGACTTTGCCAACCACTTGCCACTCTATTACTCGATGCTATCTATCTTCCTCCTTTTTTTCTCACGAATATTCCATTGCTCTAATTCTTGAATGCCATAGCCACTCAAAAAGTGTAATGGGACCGTATTTAATTGATCATAATAATATATTGGAAATAGACTAATTAATATAATCATGTGGGTCATTATAGCAATTGTCAGCCATAATAGACCAAGAAATCATGTCTTTGCTCGCCATATAGTTGCTCAATAATTCGTACTTTGCTTTTGCAAATATGATTGGAACGCCACGAGGGTATTTTGGTGCCATTTTTCTAATTTTTAGAATAAGAATTTATATTTTTATAATTCTTTACAATTTAAAACATAATATTTTTATAATTTTTAAAATAATTTGCACGCATATCAAAGTTTGTGTTATTTTTACTAATTAAATATTCAGATTTAAAGATTTTAATTGTACGTGTGACTCGAGCACGTTAACCAAGAACATAGTTAACTTCATATTGATATACAGCTGTCAGACACAATATTTTATATGCAATCAAATCTTTCTGATGAGATAATAACGTTGAGTTAATTGTTTTGCTTCTTTTTGTCTTTGTGGGTCAAGATTTTTGTTTTAAACTATAAATTATCTTTTAAGTTGCTTGGTAATTTTGACTACGTAATTTTTTTTTTTTATATTAGGCATCAATTGACGAGTTAAAAAATAATATTTTGATTGGGACACACATGTGTATATCATTAATCATCAATTTAGAATTTTGATCGACTAACCAATTGACGCATGTCATCGACATGTTACTAAAATTCAATTTCAGGAAAATTATTTGAAATCTTGGATTAAAAATTGAATTAATCCCGATTAAAATATGCGTCGGCTTAATCAAAGCTTACTAAACAATGAAAAGTGGCAAGAGAAGGCCATCAAGACATTGAATTTAAAAGTTGTCCAAGAATTGAATTCAATTATTGATACTTGACGTTTCGTATCTATTATACCCATATTTATTCAAATAAATTCGGACCACATATGTAGTATCTTCTATTGTCGAAATTCCTTTTTGGAAGGCTGGAAATTTTGAAGCATGCTTAGACTAAATAAATGAAAATATATATTTAAAGTTGAATTAGAATCATTAGATGTTGCAATATGCCCACACATAAACAAAACAGTGAGTGAACAAACAAATGATATGTCAACACGATTATGATGCCTAAATCTATAAGATTTCATCCAAAAAAAAGGCCAAACTTACTTGTTTTGCCTAAACCAAGATTTCTTTTAATTTTGTCTACAAATCTCTATTGTATAATTTTTATAATTGTCTAATGTTGTAATACCATGCTACCTTCTTTATTTTGTTGGGATGTTATCTAAATACACATGGATCAACATAATAAATCTCTTAAATATGTCGACTGAAATTTTTTGTGAATTTCCATGAGATCTTCTTCTTTCCAATTGACGTGGTTTTCCAAAATCACATTGACTCCAAACTTCTTTATTGCGTGTTAATAAATATTACGTGATGGTTAAGACAAAACATACTAAATCAAGAAAGTTAAATTAATTGATCGATGTATATTATTCCATGTTTCGCTTAGCTATGGTGAATGGCACATTAAATTGTTGAAAATTTTTAAATATAAGATTAAGAATTAATGTCTTTTCATGAATCGTAAATTTAAGGCAAATAAATACAACTTACTATCTTGAAAAATAAAGTTGTAGTAAGCTCGATCAAAAAGTATAATAGAGAAAAAGGTATCGTGGCATGTAAAGATAATTATTATTATTATTATCTTATTTAACTAAATTAATTCTATGGTATTATGTGTTCTCTAGACTAATAAAAAGTAAGTGACATTCTAATTATCCAAATATAATTAATTATCTATTATTCAATCACAAACTTGAATTTCTTTTTCTTTTAATAAACTATGAATTTAAGCTGCAATTAAAAATATCTTAGTTGACATAGATAAACATTTTCTCGTTCTTTGAAAATTTTGGCTGGTGGACAATTATTATCAAAAATAAAATGATCAGATAATCATTATATATTTTAAATTTTATTTTTTTATTTTTACACATATTTCTAATAACATACCGAAATACACACGCATAAAAATATAAACAAACATAAATTTTAAACATTGAGATTCAGATGTATCTCTTCTGAAAGTAACAAGTTGTTTGCTACATGACAACACTCGCCCACACTTTGTAATGAATTCCGGCGTGGTCCATCAAAACAAGAGAACAGATAAAACCATGTTCTCATGCCTATTGATGCCAATTACTACACATATCAACAACAGAAAAGCAACCCCACTTATATATATATATATACATATGTACATATACATGCACATCAAAATTATTCGTGCCAATGTAATGTGATCATTGGAAATCAATTTTGTTGAATAATTACAAGTCACTCATGAAATTCGAATAAAATTAAGAGTTAAGGAGACACAAAGTTTGACGTGGTTTGGTCAAATATTGCTTACGGCTACGAGATAGTTTGTGTATGCTTTATTTTTGGAATAAATGCAAATATACATAAATAAGCAGAAAATTCCTATCGTCGTTCTTACAAGAAGAAGAACGAAGTGGAAGAAGGCAAACCATCGTCTTCCTCTCTCAATCACCCATTTTTTTTTCTTTGCTCTCTTGAATATTACAAAGGATATTTATAGAGAATAAATGAGGCATATTTCTTCATTGACACGTAACTGTACTAATAATAGAATTTGTACACTCCATAAATTTAAAAGATAAAATTCGAGAAAAATATAAATTAAAAAAAAAAGTTAAAAGAAAAGGTAAAATTAAAATTAAAATAACAAAAATATGTGATTTTTATGTTGTGTAAGAATATTTAAAAGAAAAAATGATGGAAGGTGAAAAGAATTCAAAAATATAATAAAATTTGAGAGAACATATAGACATAAATTGTGAGTTTGATGAAAAGATAAAAAGAAATAATAGAAAAAATAAAAAAAATATATTTAATTTAAAATTAATTGCGTGAAATTACTTTGTAAAACCAAAACCCCTTTTTACGTTTGACAAGTTATAATATAGTATGGGTGTTTGAGATGGCTTTTCACATTGCTTGTCTTTTTTCATAGTACCATGTTCGATGTAACTTTTTGTATTATCTGTACTTTCTCTATGTTCTTCGTTTCACACGACTAATGACCTAAACTCACAGCTCTAGTGCGAGACCCTCTAGCTTAGGCAGCGCAAGAACTTACGTCTCTCTACATACAAATTAAATTTAACAATTATTGCTCTTGGGAGTAGATTTATCAAAGTATTTATTTTCTTATAGAATCAATTTTAAAATTTTTAAAAATAAAAAATAAAAATCATCCACCAAACGAGAGAAATATCTGCCCCACGCACATTTTCTTGTTCTTTCAAAATTTTGGTTGGTCGACAATTATTGTCAAAATATAAGAGATAAGATGATTGAATGGTGCCTCCCAAGACGGATAATCTAGACCTCCAGATTCAAACGTCTCCCATTCTGAAGATAACGACTTGTTTGTTGTATTACAACACACGACTTTTGCCCGCACTTTGTAATGAATTCCACTGTGGTCCATCAACAAGAGGACAAACAAAACCTTGTCCCCATGCCAAGGAAGCCCATACTACATACACCACCAACAATAGAGAAGCAACCCTGCTTATGTATACATAAGTGCGTACATGCCCCTCAAAATTTTTTAGGCCAATATAATAACTAATAAATTATTTTTTAATAAATATAATTAATTATTCATGATTAAATCAACATATGTCGTCAAAATTTTTCTATTTATACTTATTTTTAATATTTTATAAACTTATAAACTATCGCATCATTCAATTATTATTATACAATTTTTTCCTATACTCAAATCACTATATTTTCTGCTCACCTTAATAAGTACTCAATATGATTCGAAATTTATTGTGTTGAATAATTCCAAATCACACATGAAATACGATTCAAATAAGAATAAGGAGGATAAAAAAGTAGACGTGGTCAAGTCAAATATTGGCTACGTCCATTTTCCTTGTTCTCTTGAATAATATTACGAAGGATGTTTATAAAGAGTAAATCAAGCATATTTCTTCATTGTTGACACGCTACGATTTATGATTAGTGTCGTCATTACATTGGGTATGACTTTGCACACCACCTTTTTTTTTTTTTTTTTTTTTGGAATGTAATTACGATGGATATGACTTGTCTTACATTTTACATTTTCTCTATTATGGCATTCCTTACTTGACGCGATTAATGGCCTAAAAACTGGGGCAATATAAGGTTGGGTACACATTACTTCACCATACATATAATTAAATTTAATAATTATTGCTCTTGGGAGTAGATTTATCAAAGCATGTGATTTTCATGTTTAATAAGAGTTAGACTGAGGAGGATGATTTCGTGTCCAGTGTATATGTACGTAACTAAAAACCAGACAAGAGAACAATTTTTTGAATTCATAAATATTTTTTATTACATTAAAATATACATGTTACAAATACAATAGTAGTCACTTTGATGAAAATAACAAAAATAATAATAATAACTTACCAAACAAAATGATGATGCTAATGACTATAAGACTGCTGGTTTAATTTGTAGTACTAATAGTGAAAATACCACCAATAATAATATAAAAATAATAATAATTTTGTCAATTAATTAAAGACATACTGCAATTTCTACCAATACTACTCTGCAACAACGCGTCACGTCACGTCATGTCAACGCTTAAGAATCAGACATAACAAAAGTTTACATGACACATCAATTATTTCTTTAATATCACATCTTTATTGTTATTCTTTCTTACAAAACTAATCTAATTACACTCGAAACTTTACTATTTACTTTAATTATTTTTACCATTGTGGCTGAGCTGTTTTTGTCGAGCTGTGTTAAAACCTTGACAAATTGGCATTTGATGGGCCTCCTATGATGCACAAGAATTCTTCATTGAAGTTGACATTTAGGAGATTCATCATATTTATTTATTTATTTATATTTTTATTTGGTCTTCAAAAAGAGAAGATAAAGTTTACGAAACTACACAAATAATTTTTAAATGAGTTAAACATCTTGATAAAATAATATCACTTTATATTAAAATAGTTGTCGATGTGCATGTGTTATTATCATTATTGTCACACGTATCAAGAAAGAAGCTAAAGCTACGTTTGGGAAGAGATTTTAATATAATGAAAATGTGAACTTATTTAAATATATATAAAATATGTAATAATATGTGATAGTATCGTAAATAATGATTAATTTTTGTAATAAAATTAATATAAATGTGAGTGTAGATATGATATATATATAAGTATTAATTTAATTATGAATAAATTTAATTAGTAAATCATAATAGGTTACTTGTATATGTAAGAGATATAATTTGAATGAAAATTTTGTTTAATAGAATGTTAAATGGTGTGATGTTTGATAAAATTATTTTGGAGGATTATAAATGTAAAACAAACATAACCTAAACCTGTCTAAACTCAATAAATTTTAAAATAATTGACTTGACCAGTCCACATCAAAGGTCTTGCCTTTATACTCTGGGTGGAATAAGCCAATTAGATTTCAACTTTACATAGCGTCACAGACTTCCCCAAGCCAAGGCTGATATAATCATTTGGTCTGGCCTTGTTAGCCTAATTGGAAAAAAAAATAAAAAAATACATATTTTCTCTGACCTACTTATGCATTTATTTCTGGACTAAAAATTATATGGTTTGATGTTTGTTTATGATCTACTTTCAATATTACTCTTTAAAGACATAAATCCTTATACTATACTTAAATTATTCAAAAGCACCATAAAAAAGAAAAAGAAATTAAATACATAATCACTGCAAAATTACAAAAACAGCCCTCCGTTGGGATAAACCCGCCGGTGGGCTCCACCTACGGTGATCCACAGCTCCACGTGTCCCTTATTATGGTATTTCCCACGAGGGCCAAGTATATATATATCATTTCGCGAACTCTCCATTTCTGTCTATTTCCCACTCTCCCTCTTTACGCCTCTCTCTGTCTCTGTCTCTCTCTCACTCTCTCACGCACGCGATACGCCGGGCGATGCTTTCTCTCTCCAGTGACTAGACTCTTCGTTTCGGCGTTTAGTCCGTGAATTTCGCCGAACGGTTCTCGACGCGGGCTTCGAATCCGTGGTGTTATTTTCGACTCGGGTAAGAGAGTGTTTATTCGGTAGGAAATTGTTTGACTTGAACGTAGTTCAATTTTGTTGGTTGTTTTTGTGCTGAGCAGCTTGGAGGAAACGCGGATTTCGAAATTTCGAATCCGCAGCTTAATTTTATCTGCTTGGATTCGAGTTGAGTTGGATCGTCGCCTTCGACAAATCACGGCCAGAAGTGTGGGAAAACAACTTTTATTGATTATAGATTTACATCTGGAGTTTGAGAGCTGAGATCTAGTTCGGAGTTTCGGATTTGAATTTGGCGTGCTTTCGACTATCTCCGCGGGTAAATTTGCTGACTTAAGTTGCGCAGAAAGTTTTTGTTTGTTTTGCTTCGTGATCATGTTTGCGGTATATGGTTATTGGTCGCAAATTTGGAGTTCGTCTCGCGTTTTTTGTTTTGTTAGCTTAACATGTCTATGCTCGTGTCAGGTGGGTGAGGGTGTGTGTGTGTGTGTTAATTTATCTAAGAATGTATTTGAGCAGTATTGCAAACTTTATTTTTTCAAATTTATCTGTTCAACAATATAAAGGTTGCTAGAAATCAACACACTGAGCTGATATACGTGCTCGCGCCCACACACACTAGAGATATTCACTTTAGCAAACATGAGATAGAAACATGGATGGGCGTTACAAATAGTCGCGTATCCAATAAAGGATCATATAAATGTTGAATTTCTTTTTTATTTGATTCTAAGAAATATTGAACTATATTATTTATTGGGTTATTGATTGCATGCTTGAATGTGGTTTTGAGTCCAGCATGTAATTTAAACGGACTTTTTCACACTAAACTTGTTTAACATATTTTATTTTTATGCGTTGGCTTATCTGATAAAAGAATATTTATTGGATTGACTTTGTTATGAATTAATCGTGCAGAAAGATTTGATTTTTGAATGAAGTTATTATGTTTTATGTACTAAATTAGTATTATTTATATATACCTGTATGTAAATGTATGCACCTGAAAATTGTGAGCTCCCTTAGCTGGTACATTGATTAATGTGCACTTTGTTCTGTAATGCAGGGTTAATTTGTTGTTTGAGAGGGTTTAAATTTGGTGCTTGAAGTGTTGAGATCATTATTCAAAATATTGGTCAAATCTTCTGTGGATATTGCAATATTATCTGGGTTAATTTGAACATTGGACAACATAAATTTCATCTCAGGAACTATGTTAGAGATGGTGAATATGTTGTCAGCATCTGATCACACAGTGGTCTCAATAAACTTATTTGCTACGCTCCTCTGTGCATGTATTGTGATCGGTCATCTATTGGAGGAAAATCGTTGGATGAATGAATCTATCACTGCCCTCCTAATTGTAAGTATGTATGAGCTCGTGTTTAAGCATGCCGTGTTCATTTTCTGGTGGCCATCTTTGATTTGGAGGATCTATTTTGTCATTTATGTCATGCTTGTTTTATTGTTTAAATGGTTATTATTGTTTCTAAATTAAAGGGTTTGGCCACTGGAGTTATAATCCTTCTTATAAGTGGAGGGAAAAGCTCACGTCTCTTGGTGTTCAGCGAGGATCTTTTCTTCATTTATCTGCTTCCACCAATCATCTTTAATGCTGGGTAACTTGAGTACTTTTTATGCCACTCTCATTTTCAGATGCAACTTCGTTTTATCTATTTATTCTAACTCAATATTTGATTCTCAATCTCTACGCTGTAACAGATGAAAGCTGGTTTGTTTTATTAAAGACATAATAACTCTGTGTTGCACGTGACCATCATCATGATATAAAATAGGTTTGTTAGGTACACAGGGAAGTCCATTGACACAGTGATACAACTACTTTGTGTCCTCTTTATCTTACAGATTAAAGAAACTGCAAAGTCATGCCTCCATGCCTATACTTAGGGCAGATGTCTACTGCCTAGTTACAGTCAACAGATATCCATGAGATTATTTTCTTCACTCAACTTTCAAGCATTATCTCTTTTAATGGAATTGATATGTGAGTTGATAAATGTGAGATGTATTCAAAAAAGAATGTATTTAATGTGTAAAAGAGATTTGAATGTTTTTTGGGTTCAAAAACTTTCAGCCCTAGGAAGTCTGTCTAGAGTTCTTGTTATTTGAGTTAGACAAACTGAATTATTTTGTGTTGCATGGCATGGTAAGGCTAATCATTAAATGATTTGTATGTTTTGCTAACATTATTGAAATCATGTGTGTTTAGTTTGTTTTATAGTTCAATCTTTTGCAATATTGCATGTTTTAGTTTCATTTTTTTTTTCTGAATCCATGAATCAGTTTTTATTCATTTATTATTATTTTTTGACTCAATTTGTGAGACAGGTTCCAGGTTAAAAAGAAACAATTCTTTCGCAATTTCATTACTATAATGTTGTTTGGAGCAATTGGTACCATGATATCCTTCGTCATCATATCATTAGGTAGGACTCCTACCATATTTTGATTGATTTGATATCTGGATATTCCATTGTCCCAAAGAAGGATCAATTCTTGCCTCTTTAATTAGACGTCATTGTTCACCATCCTGTATTATCACTTTGTGGTTTTCAAATATTTATAGCCCATACTTGACCGAAAACACTTCGGAGCTGGTTCATACATTCCAACAAGATGAAACTTTGATCCTTCTCTTACTTCTTTATAATGCCTATGCACATGTAACATAACATGTATACATTGGTATGTGCGGATGTTCTTGGCTTAATTTTTTTCTTTATATTTCTCTTATAAGCTAAGGTGAAGCATTGTTGTCTTACCTCGTTTTCAACTTTAAGAGAAATTTTATTGATGGAAAAGAGCAGGCGGCAACATTTGATATTGATGCCTGGAGTTATGATTTCTAAATTATATAAGTTCTATTCCTTAGGTACCTCCAGATCTTGTTATCTTGTTACTATAAGCTAATTAAACTTAGTCTTTTCTTGGGAAGCACATTTGTGATTAGTGTATTATAGAAAATTAGTTTTCTTGTACTTGTTTTTCTCTCTTTTCTTGTCTTGGGTGACTTGTAAAGTCTTGTGAGGTATTGAAAAAGGCAGACAAATAACAAGAATGGCTGTTATCAGGGATTTGAAAGTATTTAGTATTCTAAATGTAGAATGTAAATGTCTAGGCTGTTACTTAAATATTCTAAATCCTGTGGCAGGTGCAATCATATTCTTTCGGGGGATGGATATTGGTCTTGCGACTGGAGATTATCTTGGTAAGTCAATCTCTTTCTTTCTTCTCCTCCCTCCCTCTCACTCATACACACACCCACACTCATGTGCACACACTGCTGCATAACATTTTCTCCTCTACTTTAACACCTTTTGCTTCTTTCTAGCAATTGGAGCAATTTTTGCCGCAACAGATTCAGTGTGTACATTGCAGGTATATTTTACAGCTTTTGTACTTTTGAAATCTGTGGTGAAAACTTCTTTTTAGTTTGATGCAATATGTCTGATTTTGTAGGTACTCAGTCAGGATGAAACGCCATTGCTGTACAGTCTAGTATTTGGAGAAGGCGTTGTGAATGACGCAACATCTGTGGTGCTTTTCAATGCAGTCCAGAACTTCGACCTCTCTCATATCAATTTCACTGTGGCTTTGCAACTAATTGGAAACTTTTTTTATTTATTTATAACCAGCACTGCCTTGGGAGTTGCAGTAAGTCTCTCTCTCTCTCTCTCTATGCACCAGGAATGAAAACATGTGCCTCTTAAGTTATTCGCTATCTTTTAATACTGCAAATTTATCATGTACTTCAGGCTGGACTGCTTAGCGCATATCTCATAAAGAAGCTCTATTTTGGAAGGTTGGTGACAGTTGCCTTGATTGTGTCTTTACTACATAAGACAATTAATTTTTTTCTGAAGAATTCTAGGAGTTCATGCCAGCATGCCAGACATGTTTGCCATGTCACAGCATACTGCATAATGAAATTAAGAGACCTTGTTAGTTCCTTTCAGTGATATTTTGTTTCGTTGATTTGTGTTGAGAATCAAATATTGAGAAAATAAATGAATGCTAAGACCAATTGAAGGCATCTTCTCTATATTCTCTAATTTCTATGATTGGTCCGTGTTGCATTCCAGGCATTCCACTGACCGCGAGGTTGCCATCATGATGCTCATGGCTTACCTTTCATACATGTTGGCTGAAGTAAGTTCTGGGACAACGTATGAGGAGTGCTTTGACTTTGGTGCTCTCTTTTATTGACTAATAGTGTTCTAGACCTGGAGTTTTAGGAGTGAACTTGTTCTCTGACCTGATGTGTGTTGCAGTTATTCTACTTGAGCGGTATCCTTACTGTGTTCTTCTGCGGGATTGTGATGTCACACTACACCTGGCATAATGTCACTGAGAACTCAAGGGTTACCACAAAGTATGATATTATGTTACAAATTAAGGGCATTCAAGCAAGTTAGTGCTTATGCCTCTTTCCTTTCTCTGGTAATAGCTTACATTTCTTACTAATGATTTAACCATAATGCAGGCACACCTTTGCGACATTGTCATTTGTTGCTGAGATCTTCATATTTCTTTATGTTGGCATGGATGCTCTAGACATTGAGAAATGGAGTGTTGTGCAGAACAGGTATGGTGGCTGTGTGGGTAACATGCAGAGGAGTATGCAAATAATCAAGAAATTTTTGTGAACTATGCATCTAAATCGGGGAAATATAGTATTATCTGGAAAATTTTCTTATATTATGTTTGCTTCTTTTTTCAGCCCAAAAACAGCAGCTTCCATCAGTGCAACTCTACTGGGATTGGTTATGCTGGGCAGAGCTGCCTTTGTTTTCCCTTTGTCACTTTTGTCTAATTTGGCCAAGAAATCTCCACGTGAGAAGATTAGTTTTAAGCACCAAGTATGAGCTCAATATCACAATTTCATTAAATGTGTATGACCTTTATCCACATAGCCTATCTCGTAATTTTGCCAATTCTGACGTGCAGATTACAATATGGTGGGCTGGTCTCATGCGAGGTGCTGTTTCTGTGGCTCTTGCTTACAACCAGGTAATATCTTATCTGAGCTGCTCTTACATTTATGCTGTTTTCTTCCAACAAATTTAACATGGCATATTAGCTTTTCTATCGCCTTAAGGCTTAGGTAAAGGGAAAGTGGGCATGCACTGCATCCCAACTATAGGAAAAATCTAACTGATTTTGTTTGCTCGTGTAGTTCACTCGAGGGGGACATACCCAGGAACGTGGAAATGCTATCTTGATTACAAGTACAATTACAGTTGTGCTCTTCAGCACTGTGGTGAGACATCTAATGCTTCTGCAAAAAACACATGATAATCTGCTGCTAAACTAGTTCAAGAGGTGAATTACTTGGGTAACAATGAAAAGAAAATTATTCTTTTTTGGGTCACGTTCAACGGGGATTAAAGTACATTGAGATTGTTTTAAAAGATTATTTAATAACATTTGACGTGTGGAATTAAATATCTTTCATCTTAATTATTTCAGACCATGCTTTTTTATTCATCACAAAGAACGAGTGACTAGACGTGATAAAACAGTTTATCCAACTTAATCATTCAAAGTGAAGTGAAGTGTTACGGAATTATAAAACTTCCATTCTCCAACTTGTTTCTTCTCGTCTCCCACGGTGTAATTTTTCCAAGTCTCTGGTAAATGCATCTTAAAAAGGATATATTTAATGCCTGTCCTTGCAGGTGTTTGGGTTGATAACGAAACCGCTGGTGAGATTCTTGTTGCCCTTGTCGAAACAGCCAAGCATGACGATCTCTTCAGACGCAAACTCCTTCGTCACACCACTTCTCGGTGAAACTCAGGACTCTGTAGCGGAGCTATTTGCTGGAAGTCATGAAGGTGGGCATGGCTTAACTCGTCCAAGCAGTTTACGGATGCTATTGACAAGGCCCACTCGCACGGTCCACTACTATTGGAGGAAATTCGACAACGCTTGCATGCGTCCAGTTTTTGGTGGGCGTGGTTTCGTGCCATATGTTCCTGGCTCGCCAACTGAACAAAGTGTGCGTCGTTGGGAAGAAGAAGAAGAAGAAGCCAAACAGTAAGAGTAGTGCAGCGCTGGTTCGGTGCGCACACTCTCCCAAAAAAATCCATTGGGTTTTCTTTTTCTTGGCGTGTGGAATGATGAGAGATTCGTGAAGAGATAGAGCGCAGAATTTGTTTCTGGAAAGCTCTCGACTTGCACTGTTGTGTTTTGTATTAATTAGTCTGTCTGCCTTACGAGTCGACAAGAAGCGCGGTGTACTTGGGAGCTCTGAAAGGTTCTCTCTCTCTGGCTACAAGCGACAAGTCGCTGTGTAAATTCACGTGTGCAACAAATCATGCGACTGAGGTTTGTTTTCTGTACGGTCAGCCGTGTTGTAATTAATTGCTTTGCGCGTGTATTACAGCTTTTTTCTGAGTATCAAAAACGACGATATGCTGCGTTGTTCACTTCCACTCGCCAGGGCAAAGGCGCCAGATGAAGTGTACCAATGATACCAACTATGAAAATTATGGCGATGTTAGTTTTTAATTTTTTTATTATTATTTTTACATAATTTTTGAGATTAAAATATTTAAAAAAATACACATCAAAGCTTATACCTTTTTCCTTCTATAATTATCGACTGCGTTTTCCTTTCATTAATCTTACATAGAAATACCGACCAACAAATACCAAAATCCAGAGATCAAAATGAAACTCTCCGGTGCTTCCGTAATCAGTTCCTTCTACAATGATGAGACTTACTAAAGCTATCAAAAAGCATGGCGGTACGTGACATGGCTTGTAAAGCCATCCACCCGGCATCTGTTATCTCCGTGAGTTCCCACACTAAGCTCGAAAGGAGAACCCAATCATCAAGCTAATCAGAGCCACCATGCACACAAACAGCAGGGGCAAGCCAGCACGAACTTTTCTTGCACCGCCACTCCTTGTCTTCAACGTTGCCTGTGCACAACAAATACACGAAAAGGAAAATAAGGAAAAGTATACCAATCCATGACAGATGAAACGCAAAAATATCGCGTCGATTGAGAGTACGATTCAAGTATTTAAATTCACCCACCAATTGCTGCTTTAGTGTGTCCTTTTCACGAATCGTATTGCGGATTTCCTCCTTTAGCTTCCCGATTGTGTGCAGTGCCTGTGAAGAGAGCCAGATTCATGTTTAGTATTTCCATAGGCATAATGCATCCGATGAGCATTAATCATTTCGGCACTCATCTTGCGCTCGATTCATGATACTTAGAAATGCAAAACAACAGTAAAATGTGCCAGGATAGGCAGATACAAATGATAGAAGGAAGTAATTAAAAAATAAAAAATAAATGAATTCGGCGATGTTTCCACTCCAATAATGAACTACATGCAGCTCCACAATTTATGCTATCATATGACGCAATACTGACCTCGACTAGCTTGGTATCTATCGCACTGATCTTTGTTCTCAATTCGTCAACATCTTGCACTAGCTTCAAATTGGCTTCTTTTACATCATTCGCTTGCAATAATTCCTCCTTCTTTTCGGGGCAAAACTTCTCATCCTGAACTGGAACAGACTTCATATCATCCATGACATTTGTTGGTCTAGACTCTTCAACGTTTTTGACATTTTCGAGTGCTTCCACTTTCATAATTACCTGCAACCAACAGAATGATAATATCATGACTTGAGCTAAGGTCAATCAAAGGAATATTTCCCACCATAAGCAATATATTGACCAAAAGAACAGTCTTCAAATTTAGCATTCAGACATCAGGTTAATAAAAGAAATTGTTCGATCCCCACAAGTTTTCCTTACGTGGATTAACCAACGAAAAACCACTAAACCAACAGGGTGAAAATGTTAATGGCCAGCTGCAATACATGATATCAAAAATAACTTACATATCATTGAGTCCTTCCAATAAAAAATCTATAAAACAACTGATAAAGCAAAATAAATTGGACGATCAACAACGGAATTAGCACAAGATTCATACTTGAGGTTGAAAAATGATACAAGTTGCCTGAGTCCTTTGTTCTATCATCCAATATCGAAGTGAAGTAATAAAAAGATTCTCACCATATCAGGAGGAGGGAAATTTTCAACTCCATACTGAAATTTGTCTTTTGGTGTTGAAATTTCATAAGACACTTCTGGCTTAATACCTTCATTAACAGGCAGCAAAACAGGCAAATGGGATTCTTTTGGTGTAGAAGTCTCATAAGATGCCTCTTGCTTCAAAACTACGTCAACTGGTGGCTTTGCTGGAGAATTTGGTACGGTAGCAAGAACAACCCGGAGCTTGGTCTCTTGAATATACTTTTTATAATCTTTTGCAAACTACCAGGAAAAAAATTAGGAAAACATGGTGTAAACTTATTAATTTCAAGAAACAGCTTAAAATGCAAGGTAGACGAGAGAGGAAGTACAGTTAATCCGTATTCACTGTAGCTGAAATCCTACCATGCTAGATGTGATCTCGTCTTCTATTATGCCATCTGGTGCCACAGTGCTCTGAATCAGGAATTTATCCTTGCACTGCATCTCTGGGGACGCTGACTTCAGTGCTTGCATTGTCACTGTATAAAAAGCAAATGTCAGAAAGTCTCCTAAAAAAAATCTAAATGGTCAATATCAATGGGAAACTTTGGTTTTGATAGTCAAATAGTAAAAAAAGTTGATGCAAGCAATTTCTCAACAAGAAGCTGCACTACATGAAGTATACCCTCCTTGTTTTGACAAGGACAATTGCAATAGTTCATTAAAAGCATTTAATAATTGTGAGATGGCATGAAACAAAACCCTCATAACACCCATTCACCCCCTGCCCATCCTCAGAAAATCAAAAAGAATAAAAATAGAAATTAGTGAACAAGGAAACATAATACCTGTCAAATCATATGTTGACTTTGGCTTGATTATGCCTACATTAGGTTTCACACAGTACTTCTTTGGCGATGTAGTTTTCACCTGAGAAGTTGATCATACTGCCATTTCACTAATCTCTTATAAAGGGAGAAGATTTATATCCATAACATTCATCGTGACTTAAAAATACTTTAGTGACCAGGATGATTATACAGTCAGATCTCGTATGAAAATATCAAAGTACGTGCACAGATACAGGATTGAAAATTACCTTGAAAGCTACATACTGGTCACTGACATTGGCAATATGAACAGCACACGAACTATGTTTTCTCACCTCACCTAGAGAAGCCAAGCCAGGAAAGAGTCAGCACAAGAAATTTAATAGGATGAAACAGAAAAGCAATATTAAATTAGTCGAACACTGCAAAAATTCAGTTAAATTAGCAATTTAAAATAATCCAAGATGGAAAGCAGTTACCTGGTTCCACAGACCTGATAAAGAAATGGAATAGAAGATGATAACAGTATTGTGCTAGAAAATGAACAATCAGAGTATACAGGCTATCTGCTTTCTGCTCTGACTGTTAGGAAACTAATATAGTATGAATTCTCAGAAAAACGAAAACCAGGTATATGCAACGTGTACATAAAGAGAAACCCAACAGACTTCATTAAGTGAACATACAAACAGCTCTGTGTCCAAAATGAGCACTTCAAAAATAAAATCTATCAAACACTCCTAAACCAACTTAATCACTGTATACTCCTTTGATGGCCACAAAATCACTGCCAGAAGATGATAACATTCTAGTGCAGTGAAACTCAATAAAAATGGGTTCTACAGAATGGGGTTGAATCTCTGGTATGGTGTTAAACAGTTTATATTGAATATCGAGTGGAAAGATGATGTGAGTTCCTACAATCCTCAGCATAAACAATACCACTTGATTCTAACTAATCTCAGAAAGGATGTTCCTTAAAATTACAGTTAATAGAAGATTTCGTACTGATGCAAGCATCAAAGGGAAACAAAAGAAATTGAAGGGTAGACACTACACTGATCGGAGAAGTAAATAAGCCTTATTTAATTCACTTACATACGAACGTAAGTTCTCGAGGCTGAATCTGCACCAGCCCAGTATCCATAATTCTTCAGACCTGAAATAGTAAGCAAAAAGTAAAGTGTCGGCTCATCTCAGAAATCCAGGTCTCATTTATTCTCTATGCATTTCTTCTTATATAAAGCAATAACAACCTTTTGTGGTCCACTCACTTTTATACTAGTCGAAAGGAATTTAATTTAAACTATAATGACAAAGCCAATTCAGCATCTTCGAGAAACCAAAGAAACGAGTCAAAACAACATAATTTGCCTCGTTTTCTTCAATGAATTGTAAGGCATCTTGTTAAAATACACCTAGCGTAAGAAATACTCTTGAAAACTACGATCACATAAAGCAACGTACCAAAAACAAAATCGAAATGTTCGGTTCCACTCGCAACATAAGAAAAGCAAGCACGATCTAGCCACTTAAAGTACAGTGCACGTGCCAGTGATTGTACCTTGCCGTAGAACCACCAAAAAGACTATATGAATTCAAATCTCATTAAATTCAAACTGTTTGGAGTAAAAGACACACCGTCTTAGCAACTCATAACAGTATACTCCACGGCCTACAACAAAAATCAATCGCAACACCAGGACGACCATTTCCAGAACTGCCGCGCCAACCAAATCGCCCACAGTGACACTCATAAATACGAAAAGCAAAAACTTACCGAAAACGAGATGCTGTGCGAAGCCACGGATTGGAATTCTCGATGCAGGCAGCGCGTTCCAACTTCAAAATGCGTAAACTTGGGGGACTCTCGAAGGTAAAACTTAGAGAGATAATACCGTTCGCAAAGCGAATTACGTGAGCAAGACCGAAGACTTTTCACTCATGGAGTGGAATTTAAGCGCTGAAGTTCTGGGGAAATGATTCGGTGCGATGAAGAACATGGAATCAAGGTACAAGCGGTGACGCAGGAACGACGTCGCTGCGCCAAATTATAGATTGATCTTGATTGATTAATTAATGACTATTTGATTTTTCCAAGTACAATAAAACTGTTTACCGCAAGCATGTTAATTTCTGTTTAATAATAATATTACTACTAATCTAACTCGGGGATGGTTTGATTGCTTTTTCGATTTAATTGAACTAATGCAGTCATGTCAATTTATTTTATTTTTTGTTATTCATGGTAAGTATTTCATATAATAATTGCCAGTTACTTGGAATGGAACAAATATATATTTTAGGAAAATAGAAAAATAAAAAAAAAAAAAAACCATGGCCACGTATGGGAGAAGGGTTTTGTTGAAAAATAATGTTTAATGTAAGTGGTACCGATATGAGTATTATGTTTAGTTGCAGGATTTTGATAGTTAAAAATTTTAATTTATTTAAATATATGTATAAAATATATAATAATGATTGGATAATGTAATAGTATAAAGGGATAATAATTATTTATAATGTATAAATATATATAATATATAAATGTGAAAGTATTCATGTATGTATATAAATAATGATTTAATTATAAATAAATATAATAATTAAAAAAATAATTAATTTTATTCATGTGTATATAAGAGAAAAGTTTTAAATTTAAATTTAGATGAAAATTTATTAAGTTACATGTTTGGTTTGGTGAAATTTGAAGAAAAATTAGAGAAGTAAAACTTGTGTTTTGAACATAATGCATAGAATTGAATTACTAATGCAGGCAATCTAATGTTAACCTTTAACAACTGAATACTAAAGAGAAATGTAATCAATCATAAAAGTTAATTTAAAATATTTCCCATTGTGCAATATGATTACAAATTTTAATAAATTAAATTGCTTGATCGAGACTTAATTAAATTTATAAATTTTTAAATCCAATTGAATTCAAACTTGAAATTTAAAATATTTTCTTAACAAGTTGTCACTGTGTGACTCAAATTTAAGATTGAGTTCAAGCTTTGCAAAATCAAATTGAGTCACGTTCCAATAATTATCGAATCGAAATTGCTAGTCAAATTCAAACCATGGCACTACTATGCACAACACATGTCATCTTCTAGATAATCTCGTAAAGGTTTCCATGTGCACTACCCTCCAAACTACGCATAAGCTACGAGGTATAAAGTAAAATCCACTTTATGCATATGAAGGTTCGTAAAATCCACTTTATGTATATGAAGGTTTGGAGGAACGCCAACAAGTTAAGTTTGAATAATAACTTAAATATCAATAAACTCGATTTCGTAGACTCATCTCAATTCAAACTTAAGTTGAAATAGTAAAATTATTGTTAAAAAAATATCAAAGTTCAAACTCGTAATAACACATTTATTGGTGTTCTCTAAATGAAATACTCCAATAAAAAGCATCTCACTTTCCTTGGTGTTGCCACTACCAAGAGACTTTTTAGCATATTTTTTTCAATAACACAAAGCTTTAATGCTGTGGAATCACTTCACATTCTTCTTTAATGTCTCTCTTCCACAAATACCCAATGGCATATTCCTTTTTCAAGCTTGGGAAATTTCGACCGTCAATAGCTCTCAAGTGCATATTTGTAATGTAATTCCGTGTTTAATCCTATGATTTATTTGGTGTGTATAGAATGATGCAAAACATCAAATACTTTAATTGAAAGTTAATATTATTGTTCAAAAGGTTCGTTTATATCTACAACTTTTAAACACGTAGTGAAATTTTGAAAGACATCATATTGAAAAGTAGAGCAAAATATTACTTTTTTAAATAGAAATTCTTTTACCACAACTCAAAAATTAAAACTTAAAATTGTTATTTGGAAAAAACAACTCAAAAGTTAAGACTCAAAATTGTTATCGGGAAAAAACCACTTTATAGTTGTACAAGTTAAACACATATAGTGCAGTCCTGGGAAATCTAGGTATTTCGAAAAACTTATCACTAGAAGGTTATATTTGCATTTCAAGAACTTCTTGCGCGCACAACGAATACAATGACAAAATTAAAGGCGCTCCAAACTGGCATAGAAATATGCATGGAAAAAGGGGTTTCTAAAGTGTGGATTAACAAGGATACTGGATGTCTTCTTTCACTAATTTCTTCTAAGCAACTCATATTATAAAAATTTCTGCACATATTATATGGAATTAAAGATATGACAAGGAATTAAAAAATAATTAGTTAGAATTGAACAATAATTTATATCCTGTTTCTCATAGCTCAGAAATATTTTTTCTAGAGACATGACTCATTTGAAGTCATATCTCTAGAAAATTTTCATTTTTTTTATATCTCGTCTGCTATAACTTCTACAAATATTATTCACATATATCCTAATTTATCTTCCCAAGAAGCCCTTCTCTCTTCTACTACTTTTCTGTCTCCCTCCTCCCTTCCACCCATCATTATAATATGTATATATATATATATATATATATATATTCATGCATAGCGCATTAATATAAATGTCTGTTAATAACTATCTAATTAAATCATTATATATATTACATTATTTTTCAAATATAGTACATTCATATAAAACATCTCACTTTTCACATCCCACAATTCTAAAAATATTTTATTCTACTCTATTTTATTTTATTATAAGAACATTTATTCAATTGCAGCCTTTACGTCCTATTCTCAAGTCTCTCCCGTGGCCAAGTAGGTAAGATTATGGCCCATGCCTAGAAAAACGGATGATCCAAATCGAGGTTCTCACGAGTCATTGATGTTTTTTTTGCAATTTCCTAAAAGCTGCGAGTGTAGTACAAGGGCAGTTTGTCGAAAAGGTACTACCTGTTACTGAGGTGTCGGAAGATGGGCTTTTTTGCGTCGGAACGTAGAGTAACACAAACTGGCGCTCATTCTCAGGTTTGGAAGTGGGCGGTGCAACGGATGTACCAAATCGTGGGTTACGACGCGGTTGCGTTGTAGCTTAATAGATGCACCTACTTTGAATCTGAGGCCGCGTTTGGGAATCCTATATCTTCTTAGTCTTTCCTGTCCTTTTCGTTGCGCTTTAATTTACTGCATTTACACTTTTTGATCGTGGGGCAAACGCTCCATGTGTTCGGTATGGTCATGACCGTGCAAATCATGGCAGTACGATTAATTTATCATCCATCTGCCGTAATTTGGACTCGCTAGATGCGCTGCCACGTGGCATCAAGCGATTAAATTTGATGAGGTAGGTGGACGTGCATGCATTTTTGTGGTAGGCTCGCGGACCGCAATTCAAGTGGAGCAATTGACTAATTAGTAATTAGTAACAAGAAATGACAATACGGTGAAGCCAATATAAAAAATCAATACTAAATATTATATTTGAAGTGGGATTTGACCTGAAAACACACACAACACACGTATATATTTAATTTTAATACGCGCGCGCACACACACATATATATACATGTATGATTTTATTATAAATACGTAAATTTTCAAATTATATATATGTAAGAGGTGTAATGATTTTGAATAAAGATTTTATTAAATAATATGTTTAGATTGTATAAATTTTGATAAGATAAAATTAATTAAACATACTGAAACAAACATAGCAATACTAATTGTCAAAATTCAGTGTTTCGTTTGCATGTAAATTTTAAAAGTAAGGAGTTTGAAATGAAAATTCAAGAATGATGTTAAGAAGAGAAAGGAAGAAATAAAAAAAAATACTATTTTGATAATTAGTATACATAGAAGAATTGATTTTAGAGGTTGAAATTTTGTATACATCTAAAACAAACTCTTTTAATTTTCTACTTTTTTTAATGTTAAAAATTTCTTAATCCCAACCTATAATATTTCTCTAAAGTTGCTTAAATACAATAAATAAATCTGTCTGGCCTTTGAAACCAAATTTAATGCCTTCACATTAGCTAATCTCCATACATCAACAGATCAAATTATTATTATTATTATTATTATTATTATTATTTTATGTCAATCTATTCTCAAAATCTACAACATGACATAAGTCTTCTTTCCCACCGTCCAAATCTGCATAAAATATTAATAGAATTCCAAATTTTATTCCCCACATTCATTATTTTGTTATTCTTTATTCTTTTCAAAATTTCATGCTCAACAGTGGTAGCATTGTTCACCGATATGTAAGCGAAGGATATACCCAACTTCAATTTTATTTAAAATTCAAATTCATGCTTAATTAAACTAAAAGAATATTATCGAGCCTAATCCAACTCAAAATTAAATAACTTGATTTATCAATATCCCCTACCTTGTAAATACAGCCAAATTTAGGTTCAACTGATCTCCTGGACCTCGTTTGCTTATAATATAATACTTATTCACTTTGTCTGTTTACATTTTGTTACAAAATAAAGATATATAATTTAAGTATTATATTTTTAAATTTTATTTTTCTGCTTCCATTATTTTATGTAATTTTTTTAAAAAAATCTATATACGTAAAAACACAGCTTTTGTTTTAAGCTACAGTGGATGGATGGTACCAAAATTACATTTAATTCATGGCTTTGTATTGATATGTATTTTTTATCTATTAATTGCATTAATAAATTGAGGGGATTTTATTTCTTCCCTCTAATTTCATTTCATTTTTCATCGGGAGTCTTTGTGGTAGAATCAACGGTGACCATAGACTATACATACATTCATACATACATACATACATACATAGGTGTGTCCACCAATAGATAGATTAAATAATAATAATATGGACCATGTTGAAAGCGTGCATGGTCAGTCATAAGTTTTGTCATGACGGGTCAAACTATCTGACGTGTAAATTTGTAACCCTAGAATTATTCATGGTCGTGATGAACATGACACGGCATCTTAACTTGGAACATTATTAAGATATTAAATTTGTGAGTTATTATCAATTCTATGCTCCTTCTTTTAAATTTTTAAATAAGGGCAACCCATATTTACCTAATCGCAACGCATTGGCTAGGCTTGTTTCTTAATTTTATACTATTTATCATTATTTAAAAATTTTATAAATTAAATACTTTATTCAAATTCATTTATCATCTCTTAATTACTTTTTATAATTAATTAATAATTTTTTAATTATTAAATATATTCACAATTAATTAACTCTTATTCGTATAATAATAATAATTTTATAAATTAAATATTTTATTAAATAAAATTTATTTAAATTTAAATTTAAAATTTTTATCTCTTAATTACATTTTATAATTAATTAATAACTTTTTAAGTATTAAATTTATTTACAATAAAATTAATACTTGATCATATAATTTTCTTTTTTATATTTTTTTTATTATACTATAAACTTATATATTGTTACATTACCTAATCATTATTAGATATTAAATATATATCAAATATTTTTTTAATCTATCTAAATTTTACAAATCAAAACATAAATTTCATCCAACTCAAATCACCAAACATAAATATTTATTATTGTTCAACAAACTTTATTGAGTGGGTTAGAAAATTTTAATGTCTAATCCATTGAAATATGGAAAAGTAATGTGGAGAGGATGGGTAAAGGAACAGTCCTGTTTATTATGGCTACTTTATTGTTAGGAGGAGTAGAATGTAATTAATGTTTAACAATTGTTAAAAGTATAAATAAAATACAGATTTAATAAATATTCTATAAAGTATATATAATTTTTGTGCAACATTATGAAAAATTTTAGTGATAAAGGAGCGAGTGAGAAAAAAGAATACTCTCGAATTTATGTTGTTTTTTTAAAATACTACCAATAGTCACGATAATAGTGATAATAATAAACCCTTGAAATTAAATCCAGATATTGACATTAGTAAACTCTCGAAAGAATAATATAATATCAGTGATGAGATACACTGTGGATGCATGTGGATAATTATATAAACACGTAAATATTTTCTTTCTATCATAAAATCTATGTCGTTTCTAAAAGAAGAAAGAAAGAGATAGATTTGAAAAATGGAAAAAATAAAATAAATTAAAATTGAGAAATATTAATGCATGTGCATATAAATAAATAATATTATTTATTTTAAATGTAATTTTTATATCATTTATAAAACATAAAATGATAAAGAAATAAAATTTTGAAAAATATAATAAATTGAAATTATAAAGAAGTTTAAAAAACATGTAAACAAATAAGGAACTGGAGCAAAAAAAAAATTAAGAATATTTTAGTAATTAGGCATTGTTTAGCAAGAATTAAGGTCTTATCTTTGATAGATTGCTTAGATATATAGAATAGATAATGTGATCAAAGAACTATTACTTGAGTTTGTTGAACAACTTTCCTTCTAAAACTATCTACTTTGCTCTTCAAAATAACATCCCAAGTACTTGAAATTATTAGGTAAGACTCTCATTTTGAGAAAAAAAATTTATTAGGTAAGACTCTCATTTTGAGAAAACTAAGTGCAAAATTTGGCCACTATCTTATCAATATTTGAACTTATGTTATAAATTGACCTCAAGAAAATCATATTCTTCTCTATTTATAAAATTTCAAACCCAAAAAAATAAAAATTCAAAAATTTCTCACTAATTTATAGGTAGGCATAACTTGATTGAACCCCTTGTAAGAACTAAGGATCATCATGTAATGACATCTATAATAAGAATGTGTTTAGGTGAATTTATAATTTCTTAAAAATATATTATAAGATGCCAGAGAGTTTTTAAACTTTTTACGAGTATTTTATAATTTTTTTGATAAAAAAAATTATAAGTTTAAAGAATAAAATAATTATTTTCAATTGACTTTTAAATACTTTATAAGTTACTTCATTTTATATATTAAAGATAATATAAATATTCTTAAATTATATTTTATTAATAACAAATAATTTATTTTCATTATTATTATATTAAAAATAGAATTAATTATAATTATAAATTTTAATAAAATCTTTTTATACGACTTTATCAAATTTTAAAATAAAATTTATAAATTTATAAATTTTAAAAATATTTTGTAAATTATATAATTAGCTATAAAATATAAGCCTAGCCAAACACTTGCGAAAATCTCCCAATCGAAGCAAACTTATTTGGGCCACAGATCCAAACGGCCCAGACATCCCAGTTGGATCCCACTAAATCCGCATCCAAACACTCTCAATATTCCGATACCTCCGAAGAAACGAAAAGCGCATCTATATAGCGATCGAGAGCTTCTTTCTCCCTTCAGAGGGCTAATTCGAGCGACACACTCTTTGTGCTCTCCGCCACCCTCATTTTCGGCCCCTCTTCTTTTCAATTTTCCAGATCCGTTCTCTAGTGGTGTCTTTGATCTCATTACTAATGGCGTCTTTTACTGCATCCTCTGTTTCGTTTTCCCCTGTTTCTTGCTCGTTCAAGCAAAATGAGGTTGTACTCTTCGCTGTCTCTCTCAGTTTATGGCTTATTTCACTTTTTTTGTCTGCTCGTTCTTTGCTGGGGAATGGATTTTTTGTGGTTCTTTGATGAGGCATTGTGGGCGTGCGTTTTGCTTTTGCCAAATCCTTGTGATCCGTGATCAATAGTCATGAGGATTTTCTTTTATTCTCCCCTGTTTTTATGATTCTCTGCCCCAGTATCTGATTTTGTTTTTCAGGTATTGAGCTTTGGGTTATGAAGCTGTCTGATGTCTTCTTTGCTTGTGAATTTCTTTTTATATATTGGCTTTTGTGTACGAATCAAAATTATATTTCCAATCTAGAACTTTTTAATTATAATAGTAGTTGGGCCATTAATTTTTCGATTATTGATTTATTTCTTCGTTAAAAATCTGACATTTTTTCACTGGATCGTTGGCTTCTCCAGCTTAATCTTCATTAGTAATTTTTTTGCACACTCAATGTATTTGCATGTAAAAATTATATTGTCAGGTTAATATTTATATTTTAAATTGAGTTTCATAAATTACTTATCTTATTATTTACATTTTAACAAAAATGATTACAACCTTGTGTATAAATAAATATAAAATGTTATATCATAAAATCATGTTAATAGAGGGAGGAGAAATAAATGACATAAGATTTTTAAAAAAAAGAGAGGTTTCTATAATTAAAAATCAAAATCACATCAAAAATTTATTCAAAAGAAGAGAGAAAGAAATATATTAAAAATAAAAAATAGAAAGAAAGTAAATAAATTAAAAAGAGAGAGAAATAAAATAGAGTTACTTTTATTCGTTTAACTTTGGATTGGAGTTAATGTAGTTGGTGAAATGAAATTTGCATCACTAAGTAAAGAGGCCTAGATTTTTATCAAGATTATAGCATTATATAACGTTATAGAGATAATGATATGTCCCATAGATTAATGACCAACAACTTACCTACTACCTAGATGTGTATTTTAGGAAATAGATTAAAAGATATCTGAAACGCTGTTAAGAATGTATCAACGGGCATTTCTAGATATATTACTCAAAAGAGCCGGCACAATACACCCCATCGAATAGAATTGAGAAAATTCTGTCCCATAATATAATAGCATAGATAATATACTGTTAGCTTGAAGGTTTTCGTGGTCTACTGATTACTGGATATACAGCTCAATTTACAGTTATGCTCTGACCATGAGTTTTAGTATAAATAACTGATTTCTGGACCAAAAAAAAATCTAAACTTTGTGCGTTGGCAATGATCTTCTCACTTTCAAATTTCAGCCTGTGAACTTAATCTCTTTGCTATTTTTTGGGGCTCTTTGATGGGTCTGTACACCTTTATGGCTCCCGAGTACTAGTTTTGTTTTCTCATTCTAGCGTTTGATAATATTCTCTGGGTTGTGTTTATATTTGCCTTTATCTTTAACTAAGATTTCCAGTGGTTCATATGAACTTCTTTTTTGAAAATTGCATATTTATTATGCCCCTTAGAATATATGCCACTTTGTTGCTACTGTAGAATTTTGAACATATTGTAAATAAACTGTTAAAAGCCAAAGTCAGAAAAATTTTTACTCAAGAATGTTCATCTTAGCTACATATCTCAAACGAATTGGATTATTCATGGATTAGACATGACATCATGGTTTCCTGACAATAAGTTATTGCAATTTGGCAGGTTTCAAATTCTAGAAAGGCTACACTTTCATTTAGTGGAAAGGCCTTCCCTTCATATAGGTTGCCAGCACTTCGTTTCAGAGTTGCCTGCGCGGTATGTTTCATTTATATCCATCATTTATTGTTTTTGATTGTTTTAATTTCTGACATTTGATTTCCCCCTCTTTTCCGCCCTTATTAGCTTCTTGTAGGTGAAGCTTCTGGTCATTTAGAGTTGCATTCTTTGTAAATTGATTGATAGTAAATGATATTACCGATCGATTTGGGTGGTTCTATTGAGCAGGCCAAACCAGAGACTGTTAACAAAGTAGTTGAGATTGTGAGAAAGCAGCTGGCTCTTCCTGAAGATCGTGATGTCAATGGAGAGTCAAAATTTGCTACACTTGGTGCTGATTCTCTTGACACGGTAATGGCTTGCTTTATGATTTGTGCTGTCACATACTTTGTTTGTTGTGTTCATAGTAACTTTGTCAGGCTACTTCTTTATCAAATCGTTTACATTTTTGGGCAAGTGACACGTTAGCTTTAGCTCAATGTTATGCACTTTTCATGTCCTCCATTGCTTTTGAAGGTAGTGTTGTAAAATTGTCAAGCAGTTTTTGAGGTTAAGTGACTGACTGTTGTTCCATTTGGAATTATTTTGTGTTGGTGATAGTGAAAACTGACTTTAAATAGAAAATCTATTTATTTAGGCGCTAGTCACTGCACTTTATGGATGAACTGAAGTAGTTGTATTTTGTTTATCCATTTCAGTCTGATTATGAATGATGCTATGCAAATTCTTTATTTTATTGTCTTTTTTGGCCTATTATAGTTCCACCTTTCATCATCTTTATCTTTATATGTGATATTTGGGCTCTTCCTAATAATGTAAAGCTATAGAGCTGTAAAGTACTGCTCCGTGTATTAGTTGTTTAAATGACATTCTTATTTTTGCTTACTGATGCTATAGTAGTTTTAATTTTTGCTTAGTGATTAATATTAGTATTTCTAATTTAGTATAAGAAATATGCTGTGTTACGTATTTTTGGGTGATGTAAATCTCCCACTCATGTAATTAGTAAATTACATTATATCATGTGAAAGACAATTTTAATGGTGCTGTGTGGATATACGTACATTTTGCATTTTTTATAATTTTAAATTTTAATGTTTGTGGTGTCATAACATGCCCCGCAAATGATAACAAATCAAACCACACCAATGAGAAATAGGTGTGTATAGTTTCACATATGCTGTCAAACACTCCCTTGGATAAGTTTCATTCAGACTTTATGCATGGAATGCTAAACATGAAACATTTAATTGTAGTTATATGCGAACTGATGAACTCCCTAGATAGGCTTGGTTATAAACTTGTTGTTGCTAAGAAAACATTAAAATATAAATTTGGAACCATGAAACTTTATAAATTAATGATTTGCATTTCGCCAAATTTTCCAACCAATCAAATTCTTCTAAACATTGACAAATCCTGTAGCGTCAAGTTTGGTTTGACAGTTTACTGTTGCAACTACAGGTTGCATTTCTAAAACAATATCAACCATCACCACCGTTGTGAATTTAAAAATTGGTTGTCTTGTGTATCTATGACATTCGAAGTGAATTACTTTCTCTATTATGTTTCCCTACAAAATGCATTGAGATGTATGCATCCGACTAGGTTGAGATCGTCATGGGACTTGAGGAGGAGTTTGGAATCTCTGTAGAGGAGGAGAGTGCCCAGAGCATCACCACTGTTCAAGAAGCAGCCGATCTCATTGAGAAGCTTATGGATCAGAAGTGAAAATCTTGGGCCTAGATTTCAGCTCCATAGGTTTGCAAGGAAAGTTCTGTAGCAGTTTATCTTCTATTTGCCTTGTCTGATGGATGGTTCCAGGCACTTTCTCCAGAATGAACATTAGCTAGCCAGTTGTTCATCATGCTTGTTTTGGTTCTGCTCAATCTTCTTTTTTTAAGTCATTTCCTGTTTGAATTGAACTGATTTACATTTAACGTTATACAAATTCTCTTATGTTTCAAACTTCGGTGGAAGGAACGTCTGAATGCCAAGAACTTAATACAAAACTTTAGAATTCCACCCTCGGCCTTAAGCCCCTAGTGTAGTGTACGCGCATGCTCCTCTGCCCCGGTGTCTGTGGATTCAGTCCTGCCCGCAACTAATGATGCCCCTGAAAAAAATTGTCCTGCCCTGATTTTCTTTCCTTCTGGAATCGGATACTGCTGCATCAATTGCACTTGGTGAATCACTCTTAAACAAATAGCGAAGAAGGAAAGATAAAGCTTAGAGCACTGCCCATGCGCTGGTTAAGTTGGTTTCCCACTCTTACTTGATTGGACTTAATGATTTGAATTGTTGTTGATTCTCACCTGCTGTGAAAAATCTGGGCTTTAGACACATATTTATAATTTATGAAGGGATTTGCACGGGTATATATTATACAACTTTTATACCGATATGTTTAATTTTGAAAATGAAATTTGACAGTCAACCTGAATGAACAGCACCAAAACTTATGGGAAGGTTGAATGAATGCATGCATGTTGTGGCACTTCTTACGTCTCTTACCGAAACTTTCTATTTTGGCGAGCGGTTTTGGTCAAGCCTTCATAGTTTGAATTGGCTAGCGAGTGCATAATGATTTCGAGTATATTGATTTCGAGTGGTGGTGTAAGATAAATTATTTAATTTAATTTAACAAAATATTTATTTTAATTGATTAAGTAAAGATTCGTTATAGAATTATAATTAAATAATCAAATTATTAAGAATTATATATATATATATATATATACATAATTCAAGTTATTATTTTAATTTTGATATTATTAATTGAATAATGCCTATAGTAAAGCTACAATGAAAGAATAAATGTAATTACCTTAAACTTTAGTAAATATAATTGTTAAATAATCGTTTGAATTATAATTACACAACCTCTTTCTACAAACCCCTAATCCACCTAACAACGGTCACAACGGCCAATTAGATTGCATGAGTCAGGGCACCACAAATGGACAGGTCGAAATTTTGAATTCATGCTATACGCGATTATTGAATAGACGATATATGACTTTGTGGCAGTAAATAATTAAACGAATAAAGGCCAAGCTTTAACAGATTGTAGGCCCCTGGCCCACTTATCCACGTGGTCAACTTAATTCTGGTCGGCCTACTCAGCAAAAGGCTTCGCGGGTCTTCCAGTAGCTTCCCCACACGCACGCTCTCCATCCCCCACATTTCACAAACCAATTAATAAAATTATTCATTAAAATCTATTGGATATTCCGTAAATATTTTGCCCCTTTTTTCAAAAAATTTTATGCCACAGATAAATAATATTGACGTGACTCGAGATTGAGATTAAAGCAATTAATTTTAGGATCACACAACAACACAAAAATTAACACCAAAAATTTTTAGTAGTTCAACAATGGGTTTTTTTTTTATTATTTGTATTGATTTTTTTTTATTTCATTTTTTAAAATATTTCAATTTTAGAATTATTGATGAATTTGACTTAATTTGATTTCATCTCACGGAATTAGTCTACAAGGTGATTCACCGACTGTAAACTCAAATCAGATAATTGAATTCCGTGTTCGTTTGAATTCTATAAATCTAGCTTTTATTTGAGTATTTTCATTGTTTTTCTTAAATTTTTATTTCAATTTTAAAAATATTTTTATTTCAAAATTATTTATCAAACTAGACATTTTGAAAAAAACAAATAAACTTAATTATCATGTAACAAAAAATACACAAAAAAACATAATAAATGATAAATATGATATAGAATAAAATGTATTTATATCAAACATTACAAAAATATATTAAACAAAAAATAATAAAATTGCTTGCGTATGAAATTTCGTCATGATCATATGATGATTTATTTTATTTTTCTCAATAATTTTAATTTATGTATCAAATATTCAAATCATATAAATTAAAATCTGTCAATTTATTATCCACAATTATTATGCTTTAATTGAATAATTGATATAAAAAAATATGTAATAATTTCAATTAAATTTATCTAACACAAACATTTACATATCAATGACAAATTTTGTTTGTTTGTAAATTTTTAGTTGAATAAAAAATTATGTTTATCATAAATAAATAGATAATAGAGGAATTGGACCATTTTCATGAACTCAAACCATGAGTTCAAACCATGAAAATAGATTTTTTTTTTTATTATTATTTTAATATTTTATGCGATTCTCTCGCAATCTTATCTCACCAAATTGACCAAATTAGATTAGTTTGATAAACAATTTAAAAATGAAGATATTTAAAAAAACAAAGATAAAATTTTTGGATACACAGTAAAAAAACCAATACCAATAATAATATTTGTTATAATTTGCATATAAATTACATTTCGAGGAGTTCAAAAAAGCCTCAAAAGTACCATATGCTCATATATTTGTATCTATATTGATTTAAATATTACACATTGTAACTTTTCGCTTCGATTATAACCTCAAATAATGATATGACACTGAGGATAATTCAGTACAACGTGTAGGAATGAATTCGACGAGGGAGTAACATAACTGCATTATGCACACATCCTTGATAGTACATCAAAGTGATTTGGATATCATTTTGTTGAATTTTTAATTTTAGAGTAAATTCTCGTATTGATTTTTTTCTTATGAAATTTGCAAAACATAAAATGAAAATTACGTGTCACTAAATATCAAATTCTTTTCACATATTATTCTATACTTGCGCATATACGTAATTTTCTCATGGCTAATGGTAGGGTTCATATCCAAAAACCGCATTAGTAATTGTTTATCAAGTTTGGTGGAAGGGATTAAGCGCTATTATTCACCGCAAAATCGTCATTACTTTTGCTGGCCTTCTTTGAAATGTTTTTTTTTTTCTCAAGTTTCTTCTAAACAAATATTTCAATTATATAATTCTAATATACACTGCACACTTTATATGTGTGCAAATTTATTTATAAAATAGAAATTTTTTATATATTAAAATTATAAAGAATACATAAAACAAGAAAAATAAAGAATTTAAAAGATAGATTTTGAAAGAAAATAAATATAAAAATGAAACTTAAAAGAAATTGGAGAAATAAAGATATGTGAAAATATAAGAATTTACATTGGAGGTAGTTGTATAATTATATGTTGTGCAAATAAATTTAAATAATAAAATGGAGAAAGGACAAAAAAATTTAAAAGGAGTAGAGAGAGAACATAAATGAATAAAAAAATTAATAAGAAATGAATAAAGGAGAGAATATAAAAAATAAACAATGTTAATTAATATAATAGAATATTAGAATATGGGTAATTGTGTAAATTTATTTTGTGTAGTAAAATAGCAGATTTTATAAACATGTTAACTTTTAAGAATTATGTTTGGTAAATTGATTTATTAAAGTCAATCAAATGTTTACTTTAGATGATAACAATTTATGATAAAATGTGGATTTAATATTATTTAACAAAATATTGAACATGATAGTCAAACTATAATAAAATAATTACTCATTTAATTTACTCATTGTTAAGTTATTATATATTTTAATTTATATTAATAAATATAATATTAAATTATTACGTAATTAATTTATTTTTTAAAATAATCCTATAACTTTAAAGTAAGAATAAGAGTATTACGTGCATTAAATGTGCACGTTTAATGCATGTCTTAAATGAAAGTAAGAACAAAGGAATATAAAATAGTAAATTGTGAATATTATAGTAAATTAATATTGTACAACTAAAATTAAGTACTTATCTTAATATATGATATATATTGTAGATAAATATTCAAAACTTAATTACCTCTTTTTAATATAAAATCATTATCTACACTAATTACCTCTTTTTAATATAAAATCATTATCTACACTGTACACTACTCCCACGTGTATACATATTATCATATGTGTGAATAAGTTCTAAAAGCATGTAATTTTATTAATATAATAAAAAATATTTTTTCAATAATACACTTAATTATATTGACAACTTTGTATAGAATGAGACAAATTTAAGGCAATGTTTGTTTTCATTTTTTATACCCAAAAAACACGTTATAATCATTATATTTTAAAAAATGAAACACTTTTTCTCTCTTATTTTATACAATTTTCAAGAATTACTTACTTTTACACAATTTTTTTTTTAAATACACTTAAAAACACCTATTCAAAAAACTAAAACAAATATTGCCTAAATTTTTACGCCTCCTATCATAATTTTAACTACTGTACAAGATTACAAATAAAAACAAATTTATGTTGTTCTTACATGTCATGTTATGTAATCCGGTTCATTCATAATGGTGTTGGGAACCCAATTTATTATAAAATAATAAAATACCACCTCAAATTTTATATTATAAAATATATTATTCAACGTATTTATTTACATTCAAATTAAAAATTTTCTTTTCTCACATATATAACTAACTAATTATTTTTTATTCATTACACATATTTACAATCAAATCAATACATATATATATATATATATCCCCGTATCAAACATATACTCATATTTATTTTTATTTATAACTTATAACATAATTGTTATTTTTAAAAACTATTATCTCATCCAATCATTATTATATATTTTATACATATGTTCAAATAAATTATTCTATTTATCTCATTAAAATATTATATCTAAATATACTATTCATTTATCTATTTATCTCATTAAAATATTCTATCCAAATATACTATTCATTTAACACAACTACTATTAAATATCAAATCAAATACAAACCCACTATCTCAAAATATATTGCCAAAAAGTAATATTAATCCCATCTATAGGTTAACTTAAATACAATTTTTAATCGATGTAGGGTGAGTGTCAGTTTATCAAAACCTATAATTTTAAATATATTATTTAATAAAATAGTTTTTTTTTTAAAAAAACCTTTCTATCTATTAAATTTTTGCGCCTCCTATCAAAATGTACGCCTAAAATTCACCCAAAGCCCATGTTTGGATGTAAACTTTTTATTATTTTCGTCTCCCAAAATATACATTTTCAATCATATTATTTAATAAAATAATATTTTTATTTCTTTATATCTCTTATTTTCATATTATTCTTAATTTTTTGTGTCCCCTAATTTGCATCCAAACAAAGTGCAAGATTTCAACTTCCAAGGCCCCCTCTTCAACGTTCAAACCAAAGTAGATAGCCTAGTCGTCTTCTCATAGTGTGAAAGTTCTCCAGAGCCTTCGATCCGTTCTCTCGCTCTACCTCTGCTCTATATATATACTCGACGGGGGTGCACTGAGTTAATGTAATTTTGTTCGAGGAAGAAGCGCAATAATCTGTAAGTCTCTGTCCCTGTTTAATTTTTTGAGATGATACTGATTTTTCCTCCTTTTATTTTCGTATTTTAATCTATTAAATTACCAGAGATCATACGAAATGTTATTGTGATTCGCTTGATTTGACTTTAATTTAGCTTCATCTTCAGGCTGTTTTTTTGATCCGCTGCTTGTCTGATTGTTCTAATTCATTTTTTGTTTGATATTCATTGTATGTAAGTTATTTTCAAGCATGTCCGTCTTTCTTGGAGTGGAACGATTCTGTTTTTTCTACCCTATATAACTTTCCGTTTTGATTCACGTTTTTGACAAATTAATTTATAGGTTAGTATATCGGCGACTTTTTATGGTTAGTTAAGATGGGAATCGATTTTGCTTTGCTAATATTTTGATGGACTGTATGTGATGAATAAGCGAGTCTTTCAACATTTTGTCGCTTCGATCTTTCAGCTTATAGTTCGAGGACTTCGTCTGCAGTTTTACTTATTACAAAATTATGGTCAAGTTGGATTGGATTAATCTGTTTTAGTGTGATTCAAAACGGCATTGACTGAAAGAATGTTCTTGTTGTGTTGCATTAAATAAGAGTCGTTGGGAGTAGATGAGTTTTCCCTGGTAATTACTAGAAAGATTTCAGTGGCCACGGCCTCTCATTTTTGTTAGCATGGATTCAATCGTTTGTGAGGCCTTCTTTTTTATTTTCCAACCCGGTGGCTGTAATGTTTTAAAACAATTAAATTCAAACCGTGTGCTACCCTCTTGATATTTAATGTGATTCATACAAATTAAATTTCAACAGTCCCTTGCTTTTTTCTTTAGTTTATGTTTGTGTCTGACTAGTAAAGTTGTGTTACAAATTTTGTAGACCACACACAGTCATGGTGAAGGCAGTCGCAGTGCTTAGCAGCAGTGCTGGTGTTAGTGGCACCGTCTACTTCAAGCAGGAAGGAGATGGTATTTATCATTTTCATGAAATTGGTACTTGTTCACGTTCAGGTGGATGCTTACATTCTCTGTTTCTTCCCTTCCTCAGGTCCAACAACTGTTACTGGAAATCTTTCGGGCCTGAAGCCTGGATTCCATGGCTTTCACGTGCATGCCCTTGGTGACACCACCAACGGTTGCATGTCAACTGGTAATTTAACTTTTAATGTTTACCTTTTTGCTGCATAGGTTTAGGTTTTCTATGTTACTTTGTCAATTCAGAATTCCATTTTGACATGATAGTAATTCCATTATGTAGGACCTCACTTCAATCCTGCCGGCAAAGAACATGGTGCTCCCGAGGATGAGGTTCGCCATGCTGGTGACCTTGGGAACGTGACAGTTGGAGATGATGGTAATTGCCTTTCAATTTTATGAAAAAAAAAATGGAGAGACCATGTGCACTCGTTCTCTGGTTTCTCTATTCATTGGACTCTCTAAATTGCTAGGAGGTTTAGTTCCTGATGTTCTCAGTCGGTGGCAGCTGTATGTTGCATCCACTGTTGAAGGAAGATGTCTTTTGAATCTTATTTGGATTCTAAATCTGGATATTGGCCTTTGTTGTTGCTCAGGAAAAAATTGAAGTTACTTTCTGTTTTGCCTTAAAGATCTTCCTGTGTTCTGTTTGTTAGCCACTATGCTTGGATCAATGCTTAGGATTCAATTTGACATTGAAAAAGTGCTATACAACGTAATTACCTGTCATTGTGCATACCACATTCAACTCTCTGCCCTAAGTGATTCTCTATTTTCTGCTTTCTTACTTATTGTTTCAGGCACTGCTGCTTTCACCATTGTTGACAAGCAGGTCTTGTTTCTTCACCACTTTCTCGAGTAAATATCTCTGGATTTTCTAGCTCTAGTATCTTTATTTTATTTTGTTTTATATTTCTGCAGGTACCACTTAGCGGACCGCATTCTATTATTGGAAGAGCTGTAGTTGTTCATGCTGATCCTGATGATCTAGGGAAGGGTGGGTCTCTTCTATATTTCCTTTCATTACTTTGACTTGTCATATGTCCTGGATAGAAAAACATGGATGATCTCCCATTTTCTCATCTCATTCATGGAGAGGGCTGAAGAAATGAAATAATTTGATTAACTTTAGAGTTTATAATTAGTTAACAGTAAATAGGTAACGACTGCTAGAGCTTTCTCTTAAGATATGCAGGTGATGACCACTGGATCAACCAACTAATGATAGGCAATAAAGTATGAGTTGACTTGTTTTGGTGTGCATCTATTGTTAAAATCAGTATTAATCTGAGAATTTTACGTGTTTAAAATGATTTAATTTAGAATATAGGATTTCAAAAGGATGCCGTCATGAATTTCTGAACATTATTTATTTTATTAGTTCGTTTCTTATTTGGTCAGAATTTTCGCAGATTGGTTGGGCCATGAAGGTAGCAATGTGAAATACCCCATAATGTTTCGTACTTCTAAATTTGGATATGCTGTGGTTTTGGTGTTAATCAGTTGTAATGTTTTTGGTATTGTTGACGTGTTATAAGTCTTTGCTTATGAGTTCCACCATCTGCATTTTCAGGTGGACATGAACTGAGCAAAACCACTGGAAATGCTGGTGGAAGAGTTGCTTGTGGTGAGGATTTTGTGCTTTAGTTACCAAAAGCTATTGATGCGTGAATGTTCTTTTGAGAGATGTCAAATTTCTATTTAAGCTTGACATATGGTTAACAATCATCAATTAATAATTTACATGAACACTAACCAACAATCAAATATTAGTTGATATAATCTAAATTTTCCCTATTAAATTACCCTTTTTCTTTATTCCCACTGTTATGTTACATAATCGACAACAAAATGTTGTTAATAAAGGCCCAGGCGACTGTATTGTCTTCATAACTCGTGGCTTTGTTTATGTCATGCAGGTATCATTGGCCTTCAGGGCTAAGTAAACCTGGCGGTGCGCTCCAGTTTTGTGCTGGCTAATGTCAGTTTAACCCTGCCATTTGCTAGGAGCTTTCCTGCATAATTGTTACCTAGTGGTTTTTAATAAAATGATTGATATCATGAACACAGTTCCTTCTGTAGTTTTTTCCTACAATTCTATGTTTTACAGTTCTGTCTACCAAGTGTTTTTACCAATTCAATGCCCGCTATTACAAAATTCTATGTGCGCTCTAGATCCTGTCTCTAAGTTTTTGTTTTCCTTTTGTTAGATTTATATACGATCAAGGTAATGTATTTGTCTGCGTATCTTAAGTCTCATATTGTTCGCCAGCAAGTTGTGTGACTTAATTAATTCTGGTAATAGAAAAGGACAAAACAATCCGTAGAGAAACTGCCTTATTGCAGTTGAAATATGAAATCAAGTTACCGCTTCGGTAGCAGGAAGCAATTACCGGCGGAATAAGACACGTCTCATGTTCGTGGGATGGAATTTCTAAGAATTATTCAGCAGGGAAAAAGTGTTCCATCTCATTTGTATCATGCACGAGCCGAGCCGAGCCATCTTGGCTTTCTAGGATACGCGGAGTGACTACTTTATATCATGGCAAAGTAAATACAAGAAATGGGAAGCACATATGCTACGGTCTTTCGAGTCACAACATACGTTACACTAACAATTTCAGATGGATGCTGCCAAACAACTCCACCATCAGACAAACAAAAATGTCTAGCTCTTGCTATTTGCTATAACTCCACACAAGTTTCAACTATCTTATAAGCCCACCAATGCCTGAAGGAAACACCAACCTGTAGGGGCCCCAGGCAGGGATCCTTACATCTCAAAGCAGTCCAAGCGCCCTTTGAGATGCACTTGAATGAGCAGCCATTAGACGGTCCGACTTTGCTGCAGGGCATTTTGGTACTCTCTGCAGTCCAGCAGTACGTACCAAGAAAGGATTGGTATGTTTGGCTAATTTCGTGCCTCTCCAATTGAAAATCATACTGAGTTAGAGGTTCGAGAGTCTTGAAAGCGTTGCAAAAATAATCTCGTATACACAGAGTTGACCAGTATAGCGAGTCCAAGTCCCAATACAGATGAAATCAGGACGGCATAAATTGGTGGTATGCGAAGCTGTCATACCAACAATAATATTGTTAGATTGCAAAGACGATCTGAAAAGTATATCTGCGTGGGAAACATGGATAACGGGAAAGAAAGCACCATCAATCTGTTTATGTATCTATTTATATGGTTTACAGTTTTTAGGCATCAATTTCTTCAGCATCTGTTATCTCCCATCACCCTCAAATATTACTAAATATTAGTTCAAGGCCTATGGTGATAGCGGAGTACATTCTCTGTCTCTTCCTCCCCACTAATGGCCCTTAAATCAGACGTAGAAGAATTAGAAGAGACAACCATGACTTAACAAAGGAATTAAGTTTTTGCAATATATAAAAGAAAATGGGACTAGAAGTATTTTGATACTTGCAGTTCTATGAGACAAATCTGTTTAATTATTAATGGTAATCATAATGTTGCAATGGATGCAAAAGCACTGTAATGCTTCTCACCACAGTATAGAAAACATGGAGAATCAAGGCCACAAGCACGAACTCAAGAGCTGCAAAGGTCCATATGTACTCTTTCATTGCTGCATCATGACAAATTGCATTTAAGATCAATATCATCTCAATGTGAATCACTACAAATTTAACGGAGGACTCCATTACCTAGGATAACTGCAAACATTGATGCTGTAAGACCCAACGTGAAAGAAAATGGTGCAGCAACTATAAGTGCTTGATTTTTCATATCTGAGATCTATAATGAGAAACATTGCAAATTGAAAAATATCTCAAATTTCAACATAAAATGAATTGGCTGACTGGTCTGTTACATATGAAACACTAGAACAATCATTAGGATCTTATTGTGTAATATCTTACCAATAGCTGCTCAAGGAAGAAGAAATAGCATATTGTGCTAATCAGGACGAGCACCACAAAATCTTGCCATGCGCTGAAAAAACAGGTGAGAAAACAACATATTGTAAGCTCATTTAAGTTCCAAAGAAACAGAGAAGAAATAGATATACTGATAATTCTAGACCTTATCCTTCTATTTTTTTTCCTTGTTATTGCTATGTCTCTATTTTCTGAAAGTTCACCGCAGATAACCAAGAAATGGATTGTGTTCAACTAAAGGATTTTCTATATAGGTAAGTGTGTGATAATATGAAAGAATGCTATCCTGATAACATAGTTCTAGGGGGGAAACGGATCCGTAACCACTTCGGCTATGTTTGTTTTTATTTTTAGATGCGTGCTTTTAAGCGTGTTTTGTTTCAAAATTTGTATAGAAGAGAAAAATAGAAAATTTGAAAATGTAATAATTGAAGTGTGTAATTTGTTGTGGTAAAAATCAAAACAAACATAGCATTCCTTTTTCTGTACTTTCTTCCTTTGATAAATAGCCATTACTTAGGTATAATTCAGTTATTAAAATGTTAACAATGCTATATTATAATCAACAATATTCAATTGTTAGCTTAAACAAAAAAAAAAAGGGTGTAAGTATCAAACTGAGAAAAGTCACCTGATCGAATTCTGTTGGTTCCGCTCTGTGTTCTCTCTTTGAGCAGCATTTGCTACTCGAAGCAAAGTAACAGGTAAGTTTGAAACTTCTTTACCACAGACTTCACACAGTCTGTTGCCTTTCAGGCTAAACCACTTAACTGCACACTCTTCATGTACCAGTCGGAGAGCACCTTTACAGAGACATTCCATCTTGAGTGTATTTCTCTCTTCACAGGTATCAAGACATATCCTGCACACAGCTTCCTCTTCAGGAATCTCTTGATCCTCATGGACAGGAGCAGGAGTTATTTCATCTAATACACCACAAGGAAAAGAACAGCGATAAAAATTTCATGCATAAGCAGAAACTACTCAGAGTAACAGCAGCTGTTTCGAACATCATTTTTAATGTAATTAATACCTAGTCAAAATGCAGGTGTACTGGCCAAAATCCATACATATCATTTTTAACATAATGAATACATCTAAATTTGAAAAAAATTCCCCGAGCTTCTACATTAGCAAAATGTATGTACACAATAAAATAAGGTTAAATTAAACAATGCCTACTGGTTTAGCATAGGAGCAATCTTCTATCAAACAGAAATTAGATGGCAAGCGCAAGCAGATGCTACATACCTCTGTCTTCATCTGGAGCATGATTTTCACCAAAGACAAAAGATGAAGATCTTACAATAAAAAAATTCCTCCCAGGCACAGACAGCGACCTTGAAACAGTAGCTTGAGATGTGCTTCCCTGTGATAAGCAAGAAGCATTGTTGTCAGTAAATTATCGAGCTTAATGAATAAAGAATTGAATCCATGGTATTTTAAGTATTAAAAGGATACTTTCTCAATCTCTGTCCATATTGTTTCCAAAGTTTGACGAATGAAACTGGGGCTGAAGACTCTTAGTACCAGTTTAAGGATCAAGCAACAAGTGTGTTGCTTGATTTTGGTAAATAAATTTGCAGCTAAAGAAACCAGAAGAGAAGCAAAATGTATCAGGCTTGCTAGTTCAAGCCATTCATATTGATTATTTTTGACATCTACTCTCTTTTTCTCTGTGTCACCAATATTATTATGAGAGTGCACAATGACATAAGGTACACATAAGGAAAATGACAAATTTTGTGAGACTAAATCAAAAGAAATATAATGGAGCGGAAGAAATTTGATAGAATTATCCAATAATGAAATTTAAACAAATTAGATGCGAACCAAACTTCATCACAAAAAGATATCAAAACTGGAAGCATATCAGTGAAAGTTTCAGAAGGCTCATAAATTTGAATTAATCAAAGGTTGAAATTGCCAGTGAAAGTTTCAAGGTTAACTAAAACCACCTGGTCAGTTCTTTATCCAGGCTTGGTGATGTCGTCATAAAGAACTAGAATCATCTTCGTTGTCACAAAAGTATCTCTAAATCCTCTCAAAGAAGACTTTCTCTTAGTGTAAGTTATTGCATCTCCATTGTAATTGTCAAGGCAGGCGATCACAAATGTAATAATTTAATAAGAAAACTCATGGTGAATAAAAAATACTCCACAGCATTTATAGTTAAAAGAAACTCATCAAACTGATTACTTAATAAAATATCTGAATTCAAATTTTAGCTGTACCAAAATAAGGATCAGAGTATGGTAAAAGTTGACCAGTTTGTCTGCAATTTGATAATAAAACAGACAAAAGCGAAGCATCTGGTTTTGAACTAGAGGAGCTCAAATGCGAAGCAATTGGAACAAACACATAGATGGTACCATGTGGAGAACATGGAGAGAACAAACACATGAAAAGTATATGAAAGTAAACAGATGAGAAAACACATACAATAAGTATAATGGAAAAAGAACAAGCGCAAGCAAAAAATTATAGCAGTAGTTCCCTCTCAGATTTTGGCCTCAGATCTAAAAAACGCCAAGCTGTGAACATTAAAGCACGTGCCTTCATATTAATGAAAAGTGCTAATAAATAAAAGATTTTACCGTTAACATATGGCTCCATCTTACAAATAAACTCTAAAGATGACACATTTATAACACAAAATATCAATATGCATGATTCTAGTGACTATCAAACATCTTATGGAATTAACCTCAATGAAACATTTATTCATAATCGCTACCAATATCCTGCAGCCTACATAAAGTTAAAAGAGTTCAGATGCAAAATTACATGTGGTCTTTGCCTTTCACTGTGTGTCCTGGCTGATGTAGGCGTAGCAATTTGAGGTGATAAGTTTGTGGCAGGTGTTACCGGAAGGGAAGTACACATTTTCCACCTCCAATTTGATGTGGAATTCGGAAAGGCAGGGCTTTCAGGAGTTGACTTCGGATCTGAACTCAGAAGAGCACTCCTTTCACCATCTGATGCAGTTGTCCTCTTTTTCGAGCTCAAAGCCCCAAAAAAACCTGCTGCAGGAGAACTTCCCTTCGAGACACTAGGAGACTGAGACAAATCCTTGCTGTTGTGGCCGCCCAAAATACCCGCAGGCCTTGAAGGTATTTGAAGGGTTAGATCTGAACGTCGTGCACTTGGCTCTGAATTTGAAACCTTATTCCTGGATTCCCTCTCATCAGAAGCACACTTTGTGCAATGCAAATTACAGTGTCAAATGTAAGTTTCATCTCATTATCCAATATGTTACAATTCAGAAGTCTGGAAAAGAAAAAAATATCTAATCCATATGGCTACAAATGACAAGAACTAAAAAAAATCCAATAACTTATAAATCTCCAGGGAAGAAGGTGCCAAGAGGAGTGATTGGCTGCAAGCAACCAAATGAGACGTATCCTTTAAGACACACAAGGCCCACCTTAGTGCACCAGTAACTTCCAGCATTGTACAAACATAGGAATCCACTAGATTAAGATGTTGAGTTCACATTGAATCTCTCAGATAAAGGATCCAGGAGCAGGTCAGAAAATATTGAAAAGATCTACAAAGTGGATGACCAGCGCATCTTTTACGTGCAATTCAGATAAAATGTCCTTAATCTTAGTTAATACCTTTACAACATTTCTGTGTCTACTCAACAATAATTATTACAGAAAGATAAAAGAAGTCGCCCACTGATAGGTGTTGCTAAGGAAAAAAAAAAAAGCAACAGAAATGCAACCACAGAAAGAGAGTATCAAACGAGAAACTTACTGACAGTAATATCCAGCTACTCAAATGTAAAACACGGTTAGCATACATTAGGGGAAAAAAAGCATAAGATCCATCTTGCATTTGTTCAAAAATGGAACAAAATTCTGTTTAATGAACTAATGCTTCTGAGTTATATACATAACAGGACGATAAATATTAGACACATAAAATACAGTTTCAATTCTAAAGAGAAGTGTGCTTAGGTGCTTGATGCATCAAACATTATCAAGTTCATAATAATCATCGAGTAGACTTTCCGTAGAGTTCATACACAGAAAAACACAAAAATAATTTTTTTTTTTTAAAAAAAACAAACAATGCTCTTTTTGTTATCTAAGCAGAACTGGAAGAAGATTTCACTTAATATGCATAGTTAGCGACTAGAGCGTCAGATTAATAATAGAGGAATGTCACTATGCATCCCTAATCATAACAGTGAAGTAGCAATCTACAAATTTCCACTAACAATACAATGAAGTAAAGCCTAAATAACACCACCGAGACAACAATAGTGTTTCTTTTACAAAGTTCTTCTTCAGTTTTAGGAAGCTCAAATCAGCCTCTAACTCAGACTCAAAATCCTTAACAAAGTCATCCAAAAAAGATCCTTACAAAGCATTGATCTTTCTAGCTTTCACCGACAATATCAAAATAACCAAAAAAAAAAAAAAAAGTAATAGCGCGTTAACAGATTAAACAAACAGAAATTGAAAAAGACAAAAAAGAAAGAAATCTAACCTGCGGTGTCACTGTGGAAGGCGTTCCCTTCGCTTCACGTTCTTCTGCCGCATCATCGACCACATCACCGGGTTTTTCGCTTTCCTTTTCCATTCTCGTGCAGAATTATGAGGAAGAAAAACAAAACCCAAAAACACAAAAAAATGGAAAAGACACAACAGGAATCGATGAGGCGTGTAATCAATAACCAATAACACGTGAAGATGAAGATTGCATTTCTTCGAAATTGAAGAGAGGGGGACGTGACGCGAGGACCCACGTCGCGACCCATGGGTTGTCATCTCCACACGGTGTTGGTGAATTGTTTGGATTTTGTGAGGTGTTTGGCTGGACGGGTTTGTTTTACGGGACACGACTGACAACCGTACAACATCTATAATTATTGGTAAATGAAATGGAATAACATGTAACAATGGCTAGCACAAGCATATTTATTTCTTAATTTTTTACTATTTATACCAATCTAATATTTATAAGAAAAAAATATTTGTAATATGTTTGATTTGTATGGTTATATTTGTTTTTATTTTTTTTCATTTTTAAATGTATTTCTTAAAAAAATTTATGAAAATAAGAAAGAGATAATAAAATTTAAAAATATATAATAATTATAGTGCGTATTTTTTAAACAAATAAATGAAACGAAACGCCACCTATATTTGTGGGAAATATTCAACCAAACATAGCCATACGGTTTGTGGGAATGCTTTTTCGACAAGATACCTTAAATTGATTTTTAAAAAAAATTATACACACACACATTATCAAACTAACATAATTAAAAAAGTAATCAAATAATCAATTTCAAAATACATTAGTAATATATAACACCAATTTTTGGTAAAATAGAAAATGATTTCGTCATGTCACGTGGCCAAATGAATTTATGACGTAGAAATAAAGGGACAACTGTAATTAATAAACTAATATTAACCAAGGCAAATTAGACAAATTATGCGAAGGTCTGTTCATTGTTAGTAGTGCTTAACTTAACTGAACTATTAATTCTTCTTGGCTATGTTTGTTAGACCACTTTTCATCTTTTTTTGCCTCAAAAAACTTTACACAAATAAAAATATTACTCAAAAAAAAAATTATATATATATATATTTAAATTCAAATTTTTTTTGCTTATATAATTAGCTAATTTTTTTAATTATTTCTTCTTTCCGCAGTCAAATCAAAAATGTATTTGAACATATGTACTCATATTTATATATATTTATACCAAAAAATTAGGCAATGATTGTTTTTATTTTTCATATCCAAAAAACACATTATTATACTTTTTAAAATTTACTTATTTCTCTCTCTTACTTTTACATAATTTTAAAAAAATACCTAAAAACACATATTTAATAATCAAAACAGACACTGTTTTAATTATTATCCATATGCATTATCACACTATCAAATCATTAATACATAATTTATTCATATATTTAAATAAATCAAAAATTTTATTCCATCAAAATTTTACCACTAAACATACTATTCATTTCAATACAATTTTTACTAAATATCGTTGCATAAAATTTATCGCAAACACATTCCTTGATTTCTAAATTTTGAAGTATAACAAATATCTTAATTAGATGTAAAATATAGAAATCTTAGAATGACATCACACCCGATCTAAAGTTCAAAAGGAAAGTCGGTTATGTTTGTTTTCAAATTTTAGGGTGTGTGTTTTAAATATTTTTATCTTGATAATTGTATAAAAGCAAATGAAAGAAAGAGATAAAAAAATATAATAATTGAATACGTGTCTCTTCTCCAAAATTTGTAAACAAACATAGCCATTATAATCCAAATTGAGATCGGATACAACATTAGACCATCATTATTTTCCTAACTTTGCTGCAATGGGGTTTTTCCAGTCATTTCGAGTTATTTTGCAGCATCTTAGGCTTGTTATACATTATAAAATACATGAGTATTTTAATTGTGTTATATTAATGATGTTTAACTTTTTATCGTTATTACACTAAAATTTATAATTATTTATATGTGTAAAAAAATTAATAATATTCTGTACATTTTATTTTATTGTACAACTTAATTGACTTATTTTTTAAGATAAAGCCTTTTAACATATAAGCTTAAAAATAATTTATAAGTTGCAAAAGCTTATAAGCTTTTAAAAGTAACTTAGCCAAGGGTAAACTTATAAACTCATTACTCAGTGTTGGGTAAATTTCTTAGTAAAATAGTTTATAAACTCAAAAATAAAATATTTAAAATTTATAAACTACTTACAAAATAAGCTTTCTGTAACTTATTTTTAAAATCGTGTAAGTCAGTTCATTTACTATAACAAAATGAAATAAATATTCTTCATTAGATTATTGATGCATTTAGTTCATTTATTACACCCAAATTTTATAATCATTTATCTACACTTTATTATAATTTCAACAAGGATTTTAAGTTGTATAAAGTAAATTTACATAACTACCCTTATGTTAAATACTCTTTTTTTTCTCTCTTTTTATCCAACTTATCTTTCAAATTTTATCATTTTTTAAATTATTTTGATCTTTCACCGTTCTTTTTTGAATATTTTTACACAATATAAAATTACATAATTTTCTTATTTTATCTTTTATTTATTTAACTTTTTGTTTGTGTTTTTTTTCTTCCAAATTCTCTCTCTTTTTTCAACTTCTCTTGATATTTATTTATTTTGTTATTTTAATTATTCTTCATACTTTTTAATATTAAATAATTTAATTTTTATTAATTAAATTAAAATAACTTTATAATTTATAAATAAATATGCACACATATAGAGTGCGCAAATTTTACTAGTATTTATAAATATAGGAAATATCATATAAGCTATTCGATATTATTTTATACAAATGCCTTAGCAACTTATATTTTTAAATGAAGGTTAGAAGCTCATGCTCTTGACTGTGTTTGGTTTTAGGAATTTAAAGTGGAAAGAAAAATAATAAAGAAAGAAAAAGAAAAAAATTTAAAATTTTATATAATTTTTAGTTGAAAGGATTTCACTAAAGAAAAGAACAATAAAAAAGAAATCAAATCAAACAAAAACTTAAAATTGAAATTTTTTATACTTCGGAAAAAAAAAAAGTGAAGAAGTAAAAAAAATATAGAATTGTTGAAATTTTTGGAAGGAGAATAAGACTTAAAATAATTTTCCTTCTTTTCCTCATCATTTTATGAGGAAAAAGAAATTTTCTTCTTTAAACTATAATTTTCTTCTAGTTCTCGTTTTTACAAGATTTTCCTTCTGAACTAAACAATCAAAATTATTTTCTTTAACATTTTCTTTTCTTTTTCTTCCTAAATTCCAAAAACTAGACATAGTGTTCACAGTATCTTATTTGATATGCTTTAAAAAACGAGATTCTAATATTATAAGGAGGAAATGCTTCATGGTTAATTAAATCCTCATATTTTGAAGCATGAACAAGGAATTGATTATTTCATTTTTCAGTTGTGGTGTCAGAGTCCTCATTCACTGAACAGAGAGGCAAATGCAGTTAGTGTTGGAGCATAAAACTGGTTTTGTTTTAGTTGTTAATGCGAAACTTGAGAATCAGAAATTGATCATGAAAGATTTTGTGCATCTCCCGTGTTACAAAATTCTTAGTCATAAGGAGACAGCATTAAACAATGTCCTAAATTGCAGGGAGTGTGCAAGAAACTGCATTTTCCCTATGTTCTCTTGAAAAAAATAATTATTTATTTTACCCATAATGAAGCAAATAATAAGAACTCAACCCATGACCTCAAAACACAGCTTTTGATGATTAAATTCTTAATCAAGGTAATTAAGATGTTAAAAGCCAAGTTAAGACGGGTGCATGATTCACTTACAATGAGCTACTTTACCAGGTTCATTTGGTTAACCGAACCCCAAATCAAAGTAAATTCACCGACCACATTATTCCAACCAATTATTGTAACTATCAAAACTCTAGAAATACATACTGTTGTCATCAAAGGGATGCCTGTAAAATGTTTCTTGATCAGACACAAGTTCACACAAGAAGACGAAGAACAAAAATCCAACGTCCCCTTAGTTTCTGGTTTATTTTAGTTTGTGAAAAAATGAAGCCAAGATTCAACGAAGTTTTACTCTGTTTTAGCCCTTTCAGCCATAGGAATTTGCAAGTTGCAGGTGAGCTGAAAATGAAGTGCTACCCAAAGACCTGTCCTTTAGCAGAAAGCAAAAGCGATTGACACCACAAGGAGCAAAGTTGAAGCTAAACCAACTTTGGCTGTTAAGTTGCTAAAACTTCACCATACCATGACTGCTTGTCAAGCTAAGGATAAAAAGTCTCTCTCCCATGTTCCTGTAATAAGTACAGCTTCATTTGCAAATTTCAACCTCTTACATGTTCAACGTGTCTTAAGACTTTTGCTCATTGCAGGGCTGCAACGCACCCGCGCTGTTAAGACTCAAAGCAGCCATCAGCATCTGCAGATTTCACCACATTGCCAAGAATATTTGCTGATGATGGCCTAGACATAACAGAACTTGCAGCTCACACAGATCAAGTTCCTTGAATCTTGCACGGGCACACCACATTGGAGTGTCCGTTGCACAAAGATTGTACAATTTCACAGGACTGGGTGATTCGGACCCTTCACTGGATCTTGAATATGCTGACACATTTGAGGACTGTCTGTCCATGCAGCCCTACCGACAGACCCTTGATCAGCACCGATTGCACGCGCTTGTGATATTCCTTGAGCTTTCTTTGCTCATTTTGCTAGATCAAAGGCGCATACAATGGCTAGGGGGCATATAACGAAGAACAGTAGAATTACTAATGCTTGATCAGACATCTGAGTGTGGGAAACCAGAGCTCAGTCTACGGCTAAATTTTATACATACTAACAAAAAGCAAGAACATCATGTACAGTCGTTGCATTTAGGACATAATTTGCAGAGCCTCCCTGGCCTTGCCAATTATGTTGAGAACTGTAGCAGCAATGTGAGAAGGTGTCAGGCCTGCCTGCATCAACTGATCAGCCGGGGCTCCGTGGTCAATGTATCGATCAGGAAGAACCATTGGCCTCCACTGCACAAGTTCCATTTGTGAAAAGTTAATATCCGGAGCTCATTACATTGCTATCTGTTAAATTTTCTGATAATGATGGGATAATTGCACGCAAAATCTCAGATTAACAGGTCAAGATTAGATGATATTTTCAGACATATATCCAATTATCTAGCAAGTGGCAGTCATGTACCTTTAACTTGCCATCAAGAAGCCCATCCAGGGCCATGAACTGAGCAACGTGAGATCCAAAACCACCAATTGACCCTTCTTCCACGGTGATTAAGACCTCGTGTGATTTGGCCAACCTGCGTATGAGAGCATGGTCCAGTGGCTTGCAGAAGCGAGCATCTACGACTGTCAGTTTTAAACCATGGGGCTCTACCAAGACAGCTGCAGCCAAACAGCTCTGCACAGCTGTTCCATAACCCAAGAGAGCCACTCTTTCCCCTTCAATCAACGCGTGGCCCTTCCCAATCTGAGGATACATGAAAAGTCAAATTCGAAGATAAGGGCATTCATGTTTTACTTTAGCATATAAGAGGACAAGGTTTGGTACTGTCCTACCTCAAGAGGGGTGCCTTTGTTTCCCTGTGGTAGCTTGATGCCTACCCCATTACCCCTTGGATAACGTAAACAGCTTGGTCTGTCATCTATAGCAGCAGCAGTGGCAACCATGTGAAGTAGTTCGGCCTCATCAGAAGGAGCCATCACCACCATGTTGGGAAGGCATGCCATGTAAGTAACATCAAAAGCCCCACAGTGTGTCGGGCCATCCGCCCCTACCAAGCCAGCTCTATCCATTGCAAACTTCACTGGCAGCTTCTGCAAATCAACGTCATGCACCACCTGGACACGGAACCACGAATAGTTAGGTAAGAATTCTGACATCTCAAGATGTGATACAGAACACTGTTTTCATTGTAAGAGGAAAGAAGCAATTGATTGCCTGGTCGTACGCTCTTTGCAAGAACGAAGAGTAGATGGCACAAAAGGGTTTGAGCCCTTCACATGCCAAACCTGCGGCAAAAGTTACAGCATGCTGTTCTGCTATGCCAACATCGAAACACCTGGTTGGGAATCGCCGCTGGAAGAGGTTCAAACCTGTTCCACCTCCCATTGCAGCATGAATTGCAACAATATCCTTGTCTGCTTCAGCTTCTGCAATCAAAGCCTCTGCAAAGTATGTTGTGTAAGACTGAGTCGGGGCACTGGATTTGAACTGCTTCCCAGTTTCTGGATCAAACTTGGCCACACCTACATATAACAACCACATCAATCCCAAATTTCCTTTTTTCAGCTGAAAATTAAACTACATGAGATATGATTGAGATATTAAATAATCATCAGAAATTTGTTACTCCTAAGATTTTAGCCGATAACATACCATGGTATTTGTCTGCAGCCTTTTCAGCATATGGATATCCCCTGCCTTTCTCAGTGACAACATGGATCAACACTGGACCAGTTGTCATAGTACTCTTGACTTCTTTTAGAATTGCTGCCAGATCATCAATATTGTGACCATCAACTGGACCAATATAATAAAGTCCTAGCTCCTCAAACAGTGTTGATCCAGAACCACTGATCAGCCCACGAGCATATTCATCCACTTTTGCTGCAAGCTCATGCATAGGCCCTCCAATTTGCTTAGTAACTCCCTGAAACAATTTCACCCCTGATAAATCAACAAATTCTCTGACAACAGAAGGTTTTCTCTCAGTTCATCTCATGCCCTTCATTCGTGTTACACAAACCTTAGCAACTTCTCTTAGTTCTCTGAGTGGTCGGTTGGACTGCAACCTGCTCAAAGCACTACTCAAGGCTCCAACAGGGGCAATGGGCCCATCTAAAGTGGCAGTGGGTAAAGAAACCTGTTTGTTGTCATTAAGAATAACAATCATATCCGAGTCCAGGTAGCCAGCATTGTTCATTGCTTCATAAGCCTGGCCTGCTGTCATAGCACCATCCCCTATCACAGCTACAACATGATTCTTTCTTCCTTTAAGATCTCTTCCCACAGCCATTCCTGCAGCCAAGAATCCCAGGATCAAAACTAGAAGGGAACATCATATGGAGTCATTAACATCACAGTGACAGCATAATGCAATAGAATACACATGCATAAATTTAGTTTATCTGTATTAGAGCATGCAGCATAGTATGATGCCGTATATTGACTAAATGAGCTGTTGCCACAAAGTACCAGCATTCATTACACAAAATTGCAATGCCAATTTGAAGCAGCAGGCTAAGTATAGCATGATGATTGAGTTCTATTAAGACGGACATACATGATTTGTCTAAACAATTGAATCCCACAATATGTTCAAATTTATGGATAATTTTCAAAATGTTTGTCTCAATACTTTATTCGGATAGCAAGACATTGTACCTAATCCTGCGGACATGGTTGTAGAACTGTGACCAGCACCAAAGCAATCATAGTCACTCTCAGACCGCTTGGTAAAACCAGAAATACCATCTGTCTGTCTTAAAGTTGGCATCTTGTTTCTTCTACCAGTCAAAATTTTGTGCGGATAAGACTGCGCGTACAATACACAAAGAAAGTATCACAATAAAGACAACACAACATAGTAATTCCACATAATGTACTTGCTCATAGGCTACGGTACCGTGGAAAATGGACATCACCTGGTGGCCAACATCCCAAAGGATTCTATCTTGAGGAGCATTGAAAACATAATGAAGAGCCACCGTTAGCTCAATAACGCCGAGGCTTGAACCAAGATGGCCCCCAGTGTTAGAGACATTGAATATCACATCGGATCGAAGTTCATCCGCAAGTTGCTTCAGTTCCTGCATAAGAAATCAGACAAAGTGTAAAAACACAAAAATGTTAATCAAAAAACTGTCCCCCTTTTTTTTTTTTAATTTGAATTCACATTATACCTTATGGGAAAGATTTTTCAAGTGAATAGGGTAGTTGATTGTATCCAAAAGAGGAGTTGGAGGTTTCTTTGAGAAATACTCTCCCCTTTCAGACAAGGATGCACAAATGCCAGCAGCCCTTTTCCTTACCTTCAACACCAAAACAGTAAAAAAAAACCAAATTGATCAGCTCTAATTGGCCTTTTCTTTATCTATTAAGCAAGAACTGTCTAATGTAAATAAGAAACAAGAAAAGAAACTTTCCTCTAAAAGATTAGCCACATGAGTATTCCCCCAAAATACTAAAATGATTTAACTGCTCAAACCTTGCCTAAAATGAAAAAAAAAAAAAAAGAAAGATAAAATCATACCTGATTAGTCTTGCAGTTAGTCTTGCAGAAAGGAAGAGACAGCAGATCCACCCCGTGAAGCCACTGGGAGTGAAAACAACAGTGTCTCTGAGCACCTCCACCCACTGCTCCCTTGCCCAAACTCCCCAAACTCCCAGACAAGGCAAATGTGACGAGAGCCATCATACATGCATACACACTTCTATATTCACAGTGTAACCTCCTCAAAAAAGGAAATTCCAAAAAAGCCTAATAAAGATCACAGATTTCCCGAAAAGGTAACAGCTTTACTCTTCTTTTACTCCAAAGAAAAGAAAAAAACCCTAGTCTTCTTGCGGAAATGGAGAGTGTTGATTCGCTTCCCCCCGTAGTTCTGAGGTGGGCTCTTTCAGTTTGAACTCTCGGGTGCAAGTGCCGCCGTGCTGTGGTGAAATGATGAGAAGGCAGAGTGGAGTAGACCCGTAGAAGTGAGTGCAAGGAACGGAAAAATTGATGGGATACAATTTTATCTTTCTCTTGAGCGCTTTGCCGGTGGAGCACTTATGGCGATGGTGGTAGCTTTCCTGTATGCAAGAATGGAGGCAATGAAGGGGAAAGTCAGTGTCGGGGAAAGACGGTGGGGAGGCACGTTGCCATTGGGCCACGTCAGCAGCGATCGAGCGAATGGATAGAGAAATGATGATGTATCTATCTTTCCTCTTGGACTGTTCTTAGTCCACGGAAGGATTTAGAATTCCACACACTTGTCTCTCTCTCTCTCTCTCTTTTTTAAAACCCTTTCTCCTTCTATTTTTGTTCCTTATTTATTTTTATTTATATTTTCTCTTCATTTTAATTTTCAAATTGTTTTTTCGATTTTTAAAATAATTTTTTAATTTCCCTTTGTACTCTTAGATCGATGCTTCTACTTTTTTATACACTTCTTCAAATTAGTTAGTTCTTAATTTTCTGTTTCATTTATACATTTAGACATTTTTTATATTTGACTAAAGTAGTTTAGGGTTTTATTTATTTTTTATAGTTTCTTTAATTGTAATTTTTTTTTCAAATAATAAAATTCAAAAAATAATAAGAGATAGTTTGAAGAAGCAATTAAAGCAAGAATATAAAACAATAGAAATGGAAAATTGAAAAAGAGAAAGGAGGGAGGGATCAAAAAAAAGAAAAGAAAAGAAAAATTAGGACACTCCTTCTCGGAAATGCTCATAAATCATATTTGTCCCTTTTATACATATTCACACGCACAATATTTAACCATTGTCTATTTAAATTAAATAATTGCATGTTAGTTATAAAATATATATTTGATATATCATATATGTGTTTAATTATGTAAATAAATAACTAAGTTTTTACATCATTCATATAATAGCATATTTCCTACCGTTATTTGTAAACCATAAAAGAAACAGACGTTAAGATCGACTAATCATTTTTCTCGAGTAACAAGTAACACTCTTCCAAGTTCAAATGGTAATCTACAAATCATGAAATTCGTGGTGCTCAAATTATGACATCAAGACCTAAGTTTAATGTCATCGTCAATCATTCACTAAAAAATTGATTATTAGAAAGAAAAATTTCAAGCATGGATGTTGAGCCAACGAATCTTCCATATTGATTTTGAATAGGGGACGATATCAAAAACAAAGATATGATAATACATGTATTCGTATCTTTATGCTTCGTTTTCGGACAAACATGAAAAAAAAAGAAAGCAAAGAAAATAGATTTAGTAGATTATTTATTTATTTGCTTTGTGTTTTCTTTTCGTTGTTTGTGTTCTGTTTTATATTTTTCTCCATTTCTCCAAATCATTTTTTGAATTTATATTTAAATTTTCTATGTCATGTTTCTGCATGTTTTACTAATTTCTCCAAATTATTACTTAATTTTCTCTTCGTTAATTTCGTTTTTTTTTTCCTCTTCTAGTCTTCTTCCGTGGACTTTTATTAACTATGTGTGAGTGTATATTTTTACAAAAAGATACAAAGAAAAATAAATAAATTAAATGCTAATTTGAGAGAGAGTGCGTGTGTGTCTAAAATAATAGTTACGGAGAGGGGAAAATACTAAAGATAAAGCAATTCATTGATATTTAAGTTCAAGAATAGGTATTAAATATTGTAAATAGATTTATTAAGGAAAATATTTTTAAAATTCTCATAAAATGATCAAATTTAGTTATCACGAGAGACACAGTCGTAAACTCGTAATACATAGATGGTATACATAACTAGGTATAAAAAATATTTTAGAAAAAATTATTAAAAAACTAAATAAGAATTTTAATAATAATTTAGTAGCATAGAGATATAAACATACACGCACTCCTTGTTGCGTACAAATCTTAAATGAAACACCACGTCGACAATTATACAAATGAATAATTAATATTTTATATATATTTTATATCATTCGTCAAACAATATTTTTTCCTCACTTTTAAAAGCAAACATTGTTGGAGTAAACTTTCCCCTTCTCCCTTCACACAATGGCCCAATAATAAGTGATGGAATACATAATCTACCACTTCATTATGTCACACTTAGATATGAGTAGCAAGAAATTAAGGTTATGTTTGTTTGCATATTCTCTAAGTGTATTTAAAAAAATGTATAATAATAAAAATAAAAATTGAAAAATATAATAATTATAATTATTTTTTAGTCGAAAAATTAAAAACAAACGTAGCCTAAAATTTTGCAGTTGACGAAAAAGCTATGGCAAGAGGCGTGGAAGGAAAAGAAAAGTCAAAAAAACAATAGTAACCCAATGTGGTGGCAAACTGGCAATCAATACACCACTTAGTTGGGATTGCATCAGAATTCCACTACAGTAACAGGCAATAATAACTCATTAACCAATGAAAATTTGACGAGTCCTCGTTGATTTATTTCCTGCAGCGTAGGGATGTCAATATCACAGCCAAAATCAGCACTGTGGGGTAGGAGGATGTCAATCATCACTGAGTGCGGCAAATTTTGGCAGATGGCAAAATCATTATTTTTAGTTAGTATTTTTTGATTTTTAATATAAAAAAATACATGAATGAAATAGCAATTAAAACAATTATTATAAATAAGTAGAAATAAAATAAATATAAAAACATTTGAAATGTTTGATATTAGTTCTTTTTTGGTTATTGGACATAGAAAAAGAAATAAAGACTCGTATGATATATTAAATAAAATAAAAAAATTCTACATGATAAAACAATGTAATTTTTGATAATTTAGTTTTTATGTAAAATTACTAAATAAAATAAATGAATATATGCAATAAAAATATTTGACATTAATTTTTTTAATTGAAGCCGTTAAAAATTCAAACATGTTTAAATATATTTATTTTAAATTTTTTAGATGTTTTTATTTTTATTTTGGTTCTAGTTATTTTTAGTTTTTATTTTATGTGGTTTTTATTTAATTTTTTATCTAATAAATTATTATATATAAAAACAAAAAATAATTAATTGAAAAAATTGTAATTATACCATGCGTAATTTAGCAAAACACGACAAAATCTCCCGCACTTGACTGGGTGGGGATCGAAAAGACCCACCTTTTTATCCCCACTCGTGCTTCCTTTCATGTCATGGATTCAGTTAATTTTGAATCAATTTTTAATCGCCTGGCCAGCCAAGAAAATTAAAGGGTTTTCTTTTGTGATTAGGCTGATTACGTACAAATATGGATTTACTTTTGACTGGCAACAGTTTGTCGGAACAGCCTTTAATTGCAACAAATAAAACTAGTCGAAGTAGGGATGTAAAATTATTACCCTGAAGTCACAATTGAGACCTATTTTATGAAGCTGATTTATACATTGGAAGACAAACAACGAAGGTTGAATTATTACCAGAAGGTGATGCAAGAAAGCATTTGATGGGTTGCTGATTGACAAAATCTGCAATGAACCAAGTTGGCATAGCTGGCTGTCATGCCATTTGAACCCAAGGGAAGAACTTTTTTTTAAATTCAATGAGGCAAGGAGAGAGACAAATACTTTTAAAAGCCAGTCTGCCAACACAGACATGAATCTAATACATGTGCAGTTTAGCCAACCCCAATTGCATCAGCTGATGACTCCTTTCGATTACGGTAGAAATAATATGTACAAAATAGTAAATGGCGGAAAGCAAAAGGAAATTAGGCATAGAATGGCCCCTATTCACAAAGTTGGTTCTGCGGAACGTGTTTATCAGAAAGATATTGGTTGACCAGGCAGATAGATAGTCTTTGGCATCACTCAACCAACCACCCGTTTGCTTAAGACAACTTCAACAATCCAGGAACATGAAAGCAATTACGTCAAGAAAACTATTTCTGCTGCTCATGTTCACTTATTGGGCCTTAAGTTATTACTAATGTAAGAGTCAAAGATGTTCCAGAGGCAAGCATATCCTCCAGATACAAACACTCCACCGCCAAACATTCTTAAAACTAGTTAAGTGCTAAAAGAAAGGTATGGCATCCGTCCAAACCCCACGCTAAACCAATCAAACAGTGTATTAATAAAGTCAGCAAAGATTTTAGAGAGTGTAATTGTATACTGAAACTCTTCAAGAACATAGGAAGTGTCCCGTGAATTTTTCAGAAATCGAACGTATTTCTAAGAACATGTAAACTCATAAAAATAAACATAAAACAAGACACACTTCTAACATGCAACAAAGTCAAGCGGTGTAAAGTTAGCTTATCAGCAGCAATGCTCAATTACGCAAATCCAAAAAAATTCGGATGGTAGCCAATATATGAAGCCTCCTGGCAAACATCAAACATATATAAACTTTGAATGCAAACAAATATATTAGCTCCGCTTCAGTTAGAAAGGCTTTCTAGGCAAACTAACAGGATTATTAAAAGACAATGGTAACAACAAAGACAAGCATATTGGCCACAAATTGGAATTTTGGTCACTTCATCTTTGCCTCAGTAAACAAAACATGCCGATTCACAAAGGGTCATACTTCCGAAACTCAAGCTTTACATTGTTGCTTTGGAGCCTTCTGGTCTTCTTCACAACATAGAAGAATCCAGTCCCAGCTGCCGAGACGAGCCTCACCAACATAGCACCCGCTTTCTTCTTTTCACCCATTTTCACTGTTGAGAAAATGTACATAACCAAGTAAATATCAAAAAGTAACTTCAACTTTCAATAATAAAAGTTCTTCATGCATCACGTCTGTCAGAAAGAAAGCACAGAACTTCAGTGATTTCAAATTCAACCCAATTGATTGATCAGGGGCATGATTTTGGAACTCACTATACTAGGATTTTTTTCGAAAAAAAAAATTGTAAGACAAAAAATTGAATTTCAATCATTTCAGTATTAAGACGACAACTTTTGCATTAGATCAAAATCTTCGACGGCTAAAATCACAACAATGGCCAGAGGAAAAGCCCCGAACCCCAAACACAACGTGGTGAACAGGAAAAACACAAGCACACAAATCGGGGAGGATCTGGAAGCTTTAAAAAAATATAAAGAAAACAACATCAGTTCCGACATATAACAGAGATAATTCCCTGTCAGGCATAAAAATCAAACATTTAACCAATACTGCCAAGAAAGTAACTTCAGTTCCCACACATATGTGAAATAGCTCTCTTTCAGGCATAAAATCAAATACTTAAGAAACATTGTCCACGGTGACGAATTACGCCCACGCACTACTGCGTACGGTGTGAGACACATAGCAAGTGAAAGATGATCCATACAAGTTGTGTGTCGATGCGTGTGCTCGAGATAGAGAGAAAGAGAGAGAGGAGTCACCAGTGGCGATTGGAAACGGCGGGTGGAGGAAGGAATCAGAGTAACCAGACGAGGTTACGGTATGCTGATAATGGTTGTTATGAGGCCAGCCCAGTTATTCTGGCCGAATACGCCCAAACCCATTCTTCGAATTTTTGGGCCGACGCAAAGATGACAATTCAGCCATTATCGATTACGAGTTGGGCCATTTTGGGCCTCTCACACATGCAAACATGTCCATACTCTCATACTAATGTTAAAACTTTATCTGATTTTTTAATTAATTTTTTAAAAATATACTTCACAACTAATTATACATACATGTATGTATGTATGCCACAATGCATGCAAATCCATATAATGTCATTTATATTTTCGAAATCAAGTAGTCAACCTTTCCAAAAGTCTTGGAGCATCGCTTTAAGGCCTCCTAAAAGAATGCATTTATTGTTTGAATAAATAAACGTAAAAAAGTTCGGCATAAATCATTGATTGTTTGGTGGGAATTTGAAATTTGAAATGCTTTTTAATTATTCATAATATGTGGTAAATAAAGGCTAAAAATTATTTTTAATTTATCGGAGCAGCCGATTTTACAGACCAAGTGTCTGACCGGTTCTTGATTAAGTAGCCTTTTAATTATTCACAATATATCTGTACTATTTATTATGGGGTCTTTTAAAATAATTAATTGCGATCATTTAATATTTTGTTGAAATATCTTTTTAATAACACTAATTACACTGTATACTATTTATTATGACTGAACCCCTTAAAAGAAGTAATAACATCTTTTAGTAATTCCAGTAGAGAAACTAGTATGCCTCTCCTCCTCACACACACACACACACATTCTTAATCGTTTTTTATATTTTCTCTTTTTGTTATCATTTTTATTTATTTATTAATTAATTTATTTCTTATTATCCATTTATATTTCTCTCATTTGTGTGCATTTTTAATACATTTAATAATTTATATTTTTATTATCATTAATAAAATTACATAATATTATTATTTTGAAAGTAAACTATTTTGTTAGATGATAAATTATAAGATCAAAGACATTTGCACGTAATTTAAAATATTTCATGCATGTGCATGCCAAATTTTATTTTAAAATTTTCTAGTAGTAAATAGTCAGTCTAATTATTCATAAATCATAGTTGATTGTAGTGGTCAATTTTTCCTTTCTTATCCATACTCATTTTTGATTAAGTCTATTCCGATTGTGGAAAAATTTTACTTTTTATTCTTCTCAAATTAATACAAACACTTTAATCATTACATTTTAAAATTTAATTATTTTAAATATATATATATTTTTTTACACAGGCATAACAACTAAAACCAGCATAATTCATTTCTTTTTGTAGTACCGAGTATTCCCATAATTAAGCCCTCACCAACACCAATGGTACAGAAGGGCCAGATTCATTTTATTTTATTTTATTTTGAAATTATATGTCTTATTATTTAATTAGGACAAGTTGGCATCGAAAAAAATCAGGATGGTGACATTCTTCGTAAGTACAGTGAAGCATCTTCAGACAGCAACTTGTGCTAACATATTCTAAAGACCCTCTGTTTTTTTCCATGCACACAATTAAAAACATTAAATTCTCACCAAAAATTATGGTATTTTATTTTGGGTTTTTTTGCAAGGTAGCAGCCATTCAAATCCCAAGAACATAACCATCATTGGTTGTCCAGAACAGGGTGTCACACAGTCACATCACTTTGATTGATTCGTTGCAAGTTGAGCATTTGAGTCATTGATTACAGTCAATTCTTTGGTTAGATTAGCTGTTTCTTTCTTTTCCTTTTGTTTTTTAATCAATTAAAGAAAAAATAAATGATTTTAGTTGCGTTGCAACTTGCATCGCTTGTATTGCTTATAAATAGGAAAAAAGAAAAAAAAAATTTATATTTATATATATATATATATATATATATTTTTTTTTTTTTCCAGCTTGCATATATGATTTAGGTAATTCTTTATTTGATAGCATCCTTGAATGACTGACGGGCGTACTTTTTTTAAGAGACTTTATGAAGTTTGTAGGAAAAGTTTGATTTGATTACATTAATCAATTGTCTAGTTACAATAAATAATATGCGCATCTAGTCGCCAATAAGAGACTAATATGTGCATAATTATATAAATAATTAATAACATTTTAGATAATTTTTTATATTGATTATAAAATAAGATAAAAGGAAAAAAATCCAAGAAAAGATAAATATTAAAAATAAGAAAAATAAAGAAATGCATATAAATTAAAATTTAAAAAAAAAAACATTTACAAACGCAAGATTGTTATGTGTAGATTAGATATGGATCATTTGAAGATATGATTTACAAAGATTGCTTTTCATAATAGATTTTATTATTAAACCTACCATAGTAAGTAGACAAGACATTAGTGGCATGATATTACATATGAATGAACTCGGATGAAGAGAAAAAGAAAATTTTTTGAATAGGATGGAAATGGAAAAAGATTTGTGTGCACAATTGCACAAGCATTTTTTAAAATTGGTACACCAAAAGAATCAATATATAGTGAATTATTTAGTTGATAATTAATTTGGTGAGAGATCGTATGTACAATGAATAAAAAAATAACACCTTTTTTAATTAAAAGAATGTTACTTATATCTTAAAATATTTTGGAAAATAGGCTTTAAACCAAGTTCCTGAAATTTTGTTTTAAAATTTAATCTAAATGTAGATTGTATAAATGCAGTTTTAAAACCAGATTTTTGCCTGATTTGCAAATGAAAATGAAAAAAAGAAATCATTATTAAAAGTTTCAGGTTGAAAAAGAGGATCATTGAAATTTTGTTCGTAACAGAATGTTCATAATTCTTTTTTTTTTTTTTGGCTATATTTAGTTAATGAATTTTTTAAATTAGCCATAACCAAAGACTATATATATATATATATATATATATGTATGTATACTATATTATTAAGGGTAAGTCCTCTAAAATAACTATCTTTCGTTGTTTTCATTTATTTCCCAGAATGCACCATTAATAAATTCAAACGCACACTATTTATTATGACTAATAACTTTTTCCTAATTAATACAAAGAAACTAAAATGCCTCTCTTTCCTCATCTCTTTTATATTATCTCATTTTATCAAACCTAATTAAATTTCATTTTATTTATTTCTTCTTTTTTTTTTTCTTAAACTTTCTCTCTCTGGTTATTTATAATTTTTGATGCATTTTAAAACCCAACAATTTATAGTTTATTGTCTTTAATAAAATTATATGGCTACATTATATATAATACACACCATGCACATAATTTAGAATATTCACATAATTAACGCACAACTTTGTACGCATATATATTAAATTATATCTCAAATTTTCGTATACATACTCATAGGTTATGTTTGAGATATATCTTTTAACAACAAAATAATATCTCAAATTTAACATTGCCAAACACGTCATTCAATAATATTTTATTTAAAATTAAATTAAAAAATTCATTCTCTCAAATATATAACTAATTAATTAATTTTCAATCATTATAATTACACATAATCAAATTAATATTTATATATCACATATATACTCACAATTATTTTTGTTTACATTATATAATATAACTATTATGCCTATAAACTATTATATTTTTCAATCATTATTATATATTATACATATATAATCAGAAAAATTATATTATTTATCTCATTAAAATTATTTTTTTTCAAATATACTATTTATTTCAATATAACTCCTATAAACATCGTATCAAACAAAACCACTCTCCCAAACTTGTTCACAATTACCAGTATACATATATAATTTTCCTAAATAACAAAGCATGTGTTTGTTTTTAAATTTTAATATATATTTTAAATATTTTTATTAAAAATTATATAATTTTTTTTTAAAAAATATAATAATTAAATACGTGTCATTCAATTTCAAAATTCGGAAACGAACGCAGCCAAAAAGAATTGACGGGAACAAAAGGCAACAAATTCGTCTACATAAATTTCGGTCAACGCACCGCGTGGGCTGACAGGATTCCACGTAAGTGACAGCTCCTTTTCACGTGCATTCTAGGCTATGTTTGTTTCCCTTTAAAAATTATTTATGATCATTTAAAAATTTTAAAAACTAAACATATAATTAAATAATTTTTTTTTAAAAATTTTAATTTAAAATTTTACTGCCTTATATTTCATAAGCGACTAATAATTTTCAAATCAACTTTTTAATTATCTCATAAAATGATTTACTATCGTTTCATTCAAATATTATTTTATATGCAATAAATATAAAAATAATTTTTCTAATTATCTAAATCTAATAAACCAAACATTCCGTCTCCAAGTATATCACCCACCAATTTTTCCTTCCCCTTCTAGTTAGGAAATAAACATGGCCTAGGGGCTGCAGCCTGGCAAAAACCCATCCAAAATATATTAACTCTGCTTTACGTTACCCAATCATTGGCATGCTGACTCATCATCCAAAAATATCTCAATTCCTAATTAACCGCGCTCTATTCCTTTCTCTGCATGCGCGCATATAAATAGGGCTCCCCACACTGCATGCTGGGTTCTTAGCTATGTACTCTCTGCCTCTCTCAATTCTCGAGAATGGCTACCTGTCATCAGAGAGATATTGAGAACGGGCTTGGTGAATTGGAGAAGCCCTTCATTGAGAGAAGGAAAGGCGTCGATTCCGACGAAGAAATCGCGATCGGCGCCGAGGAGAGTGGATCGATTTGGATGGTTTTGTTGAGCACGTCCGTTGCCGTTTGTGGATCATTCGAGTTTGGATCATGTGTAAGTGTCGTGTGTTTTTTGTGAATGCATATGATGCTTTTCATGGGTGTGGTTTCCGGAGAAAACAAGATATTAACTAGTTTCATTTTTTTGCCTTCTTTTTGTTGTTCAGGACCACCAAATAAGTAACAAAATCACACACAAAAAAGAAGGGCAAAAAGCCCAAAAAAAGGGAAAAAAAAAAGAAAGAAACCTTTAGCTTAAGCTAATTTTTTTGCAGGTGGGATATTCTTCGCCCACACAGTCAGCAATAAGAGAGGACTTAACGTTGTCCCTCTCCCAGGTACTGATTTTCTTCTGATTTCCTGCCCTTGAAAATATGGCATTTTTAATTCATATGATATGAAAATGTCCCACAATTCTTTCTATAGTTTTCACTGTTCGGATCCATAATCACAATTGGTGCTATGATTGGTGCAATCACTAGTGGCAGGCTGGCAGATTACATTGGTCGGAAAGGGGTATATCCAAATTACAAGATTTTAGATTTTTTACCTATTTAGTTACAATTTTGATCTTTTTCTTGACAAGTAAATTGTTTGGCTTTCTTGTGTAAATAGGCAATGAGAATGTCAGCTGTTTTCTGCATCGCCGGATGGCTTGCTATCTATTTATCTCGGGTACATTTTGTGTGGAGAATCTTTTCCGTAATTTTGTCTTTAGTATGTTAATGCAGAGTTTAATGATGCTGCATTCTCATTTCATTTGTGTAATATTAATGCAGGAAGTCTGGTTTCTTGACATTGGAAGGTTCTGCACTGGATACGGCATAGGCCTATTCTCTTATGTGGTAACCACTTGTCCTAACTCCTAATGATGGCTTGCTAGTTTCTTCACCTGAAATCATTAAGTAGGGTAGTTGTTCTTAAACTACAACAGGTTCCGGTGTTCATATCAGAAATTGCGCCTAAGAATCTCCGCGGGGGACTTGCAACACTTAATCAGGTGAGTGCACCATTTATTGGCGATTTGTGACCATAGATCATCTTTTAGGATGAAGTCACTTCCGTTTTTCTTATTGGAATTATTTCATTGTACAGCTCATGATTGTTTGTGGATCGTCTGTTGCGTATATACTCGGGGCAGTTGTGACATGGAGGACATTAGCCTTAACTGGTGAGTTCTAATTTGGAAGCATTTGCAATCACTTGCTGATGTCCTAATGTTCTTTGTCTTCTCTGGTGTAAAGGGCTGCTCCCATGTGTTCTTCTGCTTGTGGGACTGTTCTTCATCCCAGAGTCTCCTAGATGGCTGGTGAGAATCAATCCATTATCAACCCTCATCCTTAAATATCATTGGAAATTTGATCATAACATTCTGCTTTCTTGCAGGCGAGAGTTGGCCATTGGAAAGAATTTGACTCTGCATTGCGTCAGCTTCGTGGCAAGGGTACTGGCGCTTCTGAAGAATCTGAAGAGATTCAAGTATGCCTGCCTGTCTTCTGCAATCCTGTTTTATAATTGGCTTGATGCATTTTTTGATTGAGTTTGGCTATGTCATGTAACAGGCTAGCATTGATGCTATGCTAAATCTGCCTAAAGTCAGAATGATGGACTTGTTTGATGCAAAATACATCCGTCCTGTCATTGTAAGAACAAACTCTGCCTTGTTTACTCTATGAAGTCATTAAGAGGAATCAATCAACCTGAATGTGTGTTTATGCTGTCCAGATTGGTGTGGGACTAATGGTTTTCCAGCAACTCGGAGGGATAAATGGAATAGGCTTCTACTCAAGTGAAACTTTTGCAGCAGCTGGTAACTCATATTTCTCTCCACAAGTTTACATTAGCTGAACCGATGTTTCACTGAACAGTCACTGATTTGGAGGACTTGAAACTGCAGGGCTTTCAGGGAATATTGGGACAATTGCATACGGCATTGTGCAGGTATCTAATTATTCTCGTTATCTAATTCAGACAGGAAAATGCCCTCCACTCCCGAATTAGTGAAACCTCCGTCTGAATTCTATGAACCAATGTTGTTAGGTCCCAATAACTCTGCTTGGAGCAATACTGATGGACAGATCAGGCAGAAGACCCCTTCTAATGGTGAGTCCTTGCTTCTCTTTTTCCTAATGTTATTTCAAGATTTGTTTAGATGACCATTAAACATGTGATTCTCTCTTTCAGGTGTCGGCAACAGGAACAACTCTAGGATGCATCCTGGCAGGAGCTTCCTTCTTCCTTAAGGTAACATTGTTAAACACTCGGTCGTGACATAGTTGAAAACACAATCTTTTTAAGGGTCGTTACTGTACTGTGTCCAAATCAGGGCCAAGCTCTGTTGGTTGAATGGATTCCTGTTCTTGCTGTTTCTGGTGTACTGGTAAGCTCGGCCAAATACTGTACAGAAAAATTATTACATCATAGCCAATATGCAAACAATTTTGATTCCCTCTTTATTGAATGAATGTGATCAGGTCTACGTATCAGCATTCTCCATAGGAATGGGAGCAGTTCCTTGGGTCATAATGTCTGAGGTAATCCAAGATTCTTGCCTTACAAAAGCAACTGCGCAACATTAGTACTTACCGGTACTAACATAAATCTAGTCAAAGATCAAGATTGACATTGTATTTCACTTTGCAGATATTCCCACTTCATGTAAAGGGTGTAGCAGGAAGCATGGTAGTTTTAGTGAACTGGTTGAGTGCTTGGGCTGTTTCCTACACCTTCAACTATCTCATGAGCTGGAGTTCAACGGGTGAGTTGCTGTTACCACAGCTATGTAATGACATATTCACAATGCTGTTGAGCAGACAACCTATGATTCATCAGCTCTTCATTCTTGGGACGTATTCTTTTTTGCGTATTTCAGGCACGTTTTGGATCTATGCTGGATTTGGGGTGTTGACGGTGCTGTTTGTAGCGAAGATTGTGCCCGAGACGAAGGGAAAGACACTGGAAGAAATTCAGATCTCCATCAACTCATAGAACGCAGAAAAGTGCTTCAAGATTAGCTCAGAAACGGTCATGTGGCATCTGCCTAAACCAACACTTTATGCCTGATTACAACTGACACGAGTCTCCTGTACAGTGCTGAATGAGGATTTTGCAGTACCAGATTGGGGGAGCAGAGTGATTTTACTGAGAATTCATCTATGGTAGACTCAGTTTAGGTACCCTTAGAATTTTTCATTAATTGATTTTTGTATGCAATAAAGAGGATTGTGTAATAGGATGTGGTAGCAATGGGAGTGGGATTTAACAGTTTGGAGAATACCTTGATACATTGCAAGATCTTGTTATTTATAAGCCAGTGGAGTGCATTGCTATCAAACGAGTTGCATGTTCCACCTCGTGTCCCTTTGCAAACAGGGGATTACATGATTAAATCTTTCGGTATAAATTACAAAATTATAATATAGTAATCAACTTGACGAATATGATAAAATAATCAAAGTATAAAGGGTTCTTGATGATCATTAAAACTTTATATTGTTAACTTAATTATTTGCATATTATGGCTATAATGTAAAATAAATAGTTATAGTTACTAAACACAATTCTAAAAGTTAATTCATTCGTGTAAAATGTTATATCTTTGAAAATAATATTTTGAATTTCATACTCCCATCAAGAGCTCAGCCTCAATGCGTTACGTTTGAACATTTTGCTCTTGGATTATGGTTTGATCTCAATACAAACATGGGCCATGGCAGCTCCTTCATCATTCAAAGGCCCATTTTTTCGTCCAGATAAGATCCATTGGGCTGAGAACTTGTAATTAAAAAATGCTCGGCCCATTAACACAGTTAAAGCCCACTGAGAATTCACCACTAACAAGTGCATACTGAATTGTTATGAGAATTTAATCTTAACATGTGTTTTAGTGTTTGAATGGAATTCATAACAATGAATTTATTGTATTTGTTTAGATGGTAATGTATTTTACATTTTTTGACTCTTATTTTGAATTATGATTTTAATAATTATGGTACATTTAAAATTCTTCTTATATTAGAGACATTTAATTTTTTTTTTCTAATTCCAAATCCTTCGCTTATATGGGACTCAGTTAATTGGATTTATAGAATATATATTTGATACCCTCCATTATTTCTCTTTACTTGATACAAGGTAACTTATATACTCCAAAATTACTTCTTGAGAGGCTGGAAGGAAGTAATGCAATATCTATTATGTTAATGAAACCTAACCAGTTCATATGATTTAAATAATAAAGCTAAGTTGGTTGTGGTGTGTGTTTTGTGTTTTTGAATTTTGAAATTTTTACCAAACTTAAAACAAAAGGTTCTGTTACTTTATATGAATAAATTATGATGTAGTTACTGACACTAAAGGGTGTGAATGGAATGATTTTAAAAATAGAATCAAAATATATATAAAAAAAATGTAATTCTTTAAAATTTTTGTGCTTGGTTTATAGAAGGAATGTTGAATGAGCACAATTGTTATTTTTCTAGTTTGTTTTATATCTATGGTAATTAATTAAAAATAAAAAAATTTCAATTAAAAAACTATTTCAAAATGTTAAAGTAATTATTATGTTTTTCATATGTTAATATATATTTAGATATCTAGTACATATTTATTATTAGCATAATAGTATCATATAATTATATTTCTATTGTAAATAAAAGTTATGCATTTATATGTAATATATACTTCTCCAACACATATAATTGATATTACTAAATGTTATATAATTTATTTCAACATACATACTTGTATAAATCTGTAATCAGAGTGACACGTGTAATGACTTAATATTATGATGTGCATAATAAATGAAATTTCAACTTGTTTATTACAAATTATATATTTATATAATTTTTAAATTTTAACTCTACATGGATATTGACTTTATAAAAGTTAAATGTAAATTAACAATGCTAATTATCTTTACAAATTATATACTGAACACTTATAATAAACAATATATACCTATTATATTATATTTATTCGATGAATATATCAATACATACTTAATTTAGTAATATTTATATTATTATTGACGATTAATTTGATATTCTTATATGATACATATCAAATTATGTTTATTTATGTATTGTTGCTCAGTTCTGTGTCTGTCAATGAACATATATATATGTGTGTGTGTGTGTGTGTGGATAAATATATATATCCTATTTAGCATTTATTTGATCAATTTTAATAAATAAAATAATACATTATACATATTGTGGTGATATTTATAATTTACCTGTATGTATGTAATTTATATGCATGCGTAATTTTAAATATAATATTTTAAACGTTTAATTCATTTAGTGATACATTACACTTATATATAAATATTATAGATATGACATATGATAAGAATAATGTAATAATACAAAAATATTTTATTTTTATTGTATTGGAAACAGATAAAGCCATAATGAAATTTAAGTGGAGTGGCTATTCTATGAATGATTTCCAGCCCACTTCTAACCTAACAGTCATGCATAAGGGCATCGCTACCATGCATGAATGGAATTAAATGGAAATGAGTTGAATATAGCAATGGAATAAATATTGTATAAATTATCTTATAATTGATACATATAAGGAATAAAAAAAGAATATAATTATTATTTAAATTTTTGCTTTCATAATTGACAGGTAGAAATGAACAATATAAATACTAAGATCTTACTTATAATGACAAAATTATCTTTAAAAAATAATTTTTATATGATTGTGTATTTAAAATTTAATTGATATTTATATTTTCAACACTTAAATTGATGGAAAGAATAAAATTTTTCAATTTAAAGAGATTTCCATGCATAAAAAAAAAAAGACGGAGATAGAAAGAAAAAAACTATAAATGAGATAATAATTATGGTAGAAATGATTTTGTTGTATTGACAAATAAGTTTTATAAAAAGTAAATGTATTGATTGTATAAATATCATTTACATTACTTATAAAAAAAGATAAAGAAAGGAATTTGAAATAGAAAAAATTACAATAAATTAAAATTGAAAGAGAATATCGATCAAAAATATAATAAATTAAAATTTAAAGATACTCAATATTATGCATATAAATAAAATAATAGTAATTTTTACATTTAAATTTGATCACATTTATATAATTCATAAGATGATAGTAAAGAAAAAATTGAGAAATAGAAAATATAGAATAAATATAAATTTAGAGATATAAATGAAGTAGATAAAAATTGTGATAGTGTAATAAAAAAAAATATGTAATTAAGAGTATTCTAATAACCATATATTGTATAATCATAATATATTATAAATGGATAATTTTATCAAATAGAAGTATAAATTTACATTTGACAGATTGGTAATATGTAAAGTCATTATATTGAAAGAAAATGATGATTCCTATACTATTGAAAATTAATATTCTTTTTAAAAATAGTTATTTTTAAAAAATTATACCAATCAAATAATTTATAATAGAATTAAAAATACTTACTCCATTCTCAACTTATTTTTGCAAAATGTTGTAAGCCAATTGTGCCATAAGAAATACAATAAATGGCGTTTTTAGTTGAAATGTCACTCTTGAACCCCTCAAAAGCGTTTCACGAAAGCGCGCTTTTCCGTTCAGATCATGGAATGATCAAACAATAAGTAACGCCTTTGACCGTTTCTCTCTCTCTCTCTCTTCTTAGATTTCGTATGTTGAGTCTCGGATTCCAACACAGGAGAGTGGAGTGATTAACAATGGCGTCTCCAACTGCGAGACTTGCATTCCGCATATTGCTGGCGGCAGCGGTGGTGCTCACGATCTTCTACATCGGACGTCCACTTTACTGGAAAATCTCCGCCACCATTCACGACATCCGCCACAACAAACAGACCGTATCTGGAGGTTTTTGTTTTTTATTTTTAGGAACATACTCCGATCGTTTTCTTAATTTCATGATTTTCGAACAATGAGATGTATGTGTGATTCGTGGAATTTTTTAATGGTAATTTTCCTAATAGAAAGATTGTCGTTTTGCTAACAGAAGCACGTCAGAATCCATATTGCGGCTCTAGAATGATCTTGTTATGTTCCTAATAAAATAAATTGTAGAATTCAAAGTATACATCATTTATTTATTTATGTTCTAAAATTTGTTGCGCCAAAATTTTGATCTTATTACAATTTGTTAAATATAGGTATTTCTCAAATTGTGCAAGAAGCTCAGAGATCAGTAGGGTGGTTCCACGATGAGTCGGATTCTGGGCTAACGGAGGACAAGAAATCTGCTCGAGCTAGGAGATTGCTTCTCAGTCAGGTTCTATAAAGTGTGAAATGTCGTTATGTAGGAATTTTCTAGTTCCTCTGCTATCCACATATTTGTGTAAGTACTTGGAATTAGATTTAGTTGCATATAAGCGTTGTGCCTCTGGCAACCATGAGTAGCTTAGGTTTATTGTGACCTTTCAAGTATTTATATTGATTTGTTTTTGATACTGAGAAAAGTGCAGGAGAGGATGGTGTACTTTTATATTTGTTATAATAAAAGATTTATTGTGACAAGTACACTTGAAAAGTGGAGACGTAAGAATGCTTATTGGGTTCTTTTGAAATGGCTGCGCCACTTTGAGAGAAAGATCCACATCATGCATACTGGTTGAGTGAATTATTCACTCCGTAGAATGTTGGGTAATAAGTCAATTTCAGTGTTTTTCAAGTCATATTTTCCCAACAGAACTCTCCAAATTTAGCCATGATGTGATTCAGTACGATTCCAAATTAGTGAAGGATAGAGTGCTTGTTCTAATATGGTGTATGCTTATGGACCATGTTTTCCTAGAATCTGGTTCACCTATCTTGTTTTTGATATTATACATGTCAGAACGTGGGCATTATGCGCCCAAAACTCTGTGATACATCCAGCATGTAAAAATGTCAGGAATTCATACCATCCACGAGCACCCATAATATATGTGATGCATCTTAAAGTGGGTTTGAGGTGTGAATAATGATGGGAAAGAGCATCTTGCATGCACAAATGGTATATTACCCCCTGGCATCATTAAGGGTGGAATATTCTAGTATGTTTAGCTTAGAACCCCGCAGTTTGAAAATTTGTTTAAGGATACTTTCTGCAATGAAAGGCACCTGCATATCTCTTTTCTATCTTTAGCTTCGTATGGCTTCTGTTGTTGATTTGAGAGCATCAAAGTTTATTTGCTGTAAATAGAATATTTCAGTGTGGATGTTATGTTTTAGAAGGATTGTAACTTGCCTTGTGAGATCAAGTATCTCCGTTTTTTTACTTCCGCCAAACCTTCCACAATATTTGCTTTCACTAAAGCACCTAAATGCTTTTGTAATCTGGGTGTGCTGGGTCTCCAGCATGTCAAAGTTCAATCCGGTCTCCTGGCTTCTAATTTTTTCTTTACATATTGATGGTGATGCCACTGTGATAAAAGTGGTAGTGGAACATGAAATTGTGGATTATGTTTTTCAGTAAGCTACTGAACTTGGAGATATGTTAGCCCTCCTTAATCTCCTCAGATTACCTGTCAAAGCCTTAACCTATGGAGTGAGGAATGTTTTAGCTACAGGCTTTGAATCAGGACAGATGGCTATTGATTAAAGCATGGGAAATTCAGTGAAAGTATAGAAACACGTGGATCTTTTTGGCCTATCACGATTCCTTTTTCCTTATCAACTTGGTTAAGAAAAGCAATCTGATGTAAGGTGGAAGCTTTGAAACAGCAGAAAATGCCCTGCAGGAATGAAGTAAAAGTGGCCTCAAAACAGGCTGTATCTTCTATAGAAACATATTTTTGTGATTGTTATTGATGTTTTCTGCCCGTAATCAGCTCAAAAAGAAGAGAGCACATACCACTATAGAGAATGTTCACACAGTTCTCGCTGCATAAGACATAACGTTAACGCATCATTGGAAACAAAAAGTTTATATTTTTGATATACCAATTGCTTTCGTCTTGATTATTCACCAATGAATGAAAATGATTTTTATAAGAAGAATGCTTAGCATGAATCACTCACCTCTTGGTCTTCAATTCCCTTATCGCTACAAACACCCAACTTCGCTTGCACAATAGAGAGGGTCATGGGTTCCGTCATCAAACTCATTTTTCCCTTTCTATGAACTACTTGTAAAGGGCGTTGGGGGCATGCTTCCATTTCCAAAGTAAAAAGGAAATAACTTATTGTCAACCTTTTTAACATATGTATCTTATCTTGCATCAAGCTCAACTAAGATGAGACCTTGAGAACGTTTCAAAGGGACACTAAATCTACCTGGGCACTTATCTTTCTAGCTCTCTTGTTCAGATTCATTGATCTTGAGCTCAAACCATTCCCAAGCAATTCATGAAGAATATCACACGGTTCTTTTTCGTCTTTCAAGAACCATGTTCTTAAGGTCATGTTCCCTCCTGGAGATCTTATAAATTTCATCTGCAAATACAGTTTCGATTAAATTCCAATTAGATTATAAATTAACCACAGGTCAGCAGTAAAGCTTTCAAGCCATTATTTCCATCAGAATATACTCTTAACTGTTCATCTTTCTGTGTTCTTATCCATCCACCTTCCAATTAGCTTAAGGTAGATTCTTATTTCATGTCTGTACTTGTGGTTACAGCACTGGACAAAGAGGCAGATCCAACAACGTTATAGTTGACTTAATAATATCATTAATCCCGAGATCAACCACAAAAATAGGCAGCCATGGGTCTCTGCGAGTTCGGTCGGTCAACTCTTAAACCATGTGCATATGCCAGTTCTTGCTTGCTTGTCGGCACACTTTTGAATGTAATTATGATAATAAACATGTTCATTCCCCACGTTTGTTTTCATTTTTATACTTCTCACCCACAATGTAAATGCCAACTCATCTCATCAAACTCACACAAGTACTAAATATTAACCATGATGCAGGTGAAACACAATGCTCACAACTCAACACTTGGATAGAAGGCTTTTCTGGGGACATTACACACAAGCAGAAACATGCTCCTAACAAAATGGTGTTAGATAATCTGATCTGATAATCAGAAATGTATTTATTAACAGAGGAGTTTCCATGTTCACAACAAGAAGCAGAAGTGCTCTTTGATGTAGCTACATGCAAGGCAGAAACTGAATCATAGCAGAATCTTAATCCTAGGAAACTGCTACAACGAAAAACACTCACAGAAGTTAATCCACTAACAGCACCACTACCAAGATAGCGATGCCAAAGATTGCATCTGTTTCAGGAGAAATCATTCAACATGGGAATCGCCCCACCAGCCGCCACAATCTGCTGCTCCAACTGGAATCAAAGCCAGGAGTTGAGTTACAACTAAGGCCGAGTAAAAGATTTTTGAATTCCAAAAAGAATCTCCACAGGGGAAGATCACAAATTCACACTTAGGAACCTGTAAGAGTGCCTCAAGCTTGGACTTGACCAGCAAGTACTCTTGCTTAACTTGTTGCAAGCATCCATGGCACCTAAAACAAAGATCGCTACATGTTAGATGTGTGGGTTCTGTCTGTTATCTTCTAATTTGCCTCACATTGCTTATATTTTTTTTAATGAGGAGAAAACATAAAAATTCTCACGCTTCAACATTTTGCTCTTCACAGAAATTGCGGAATGCAATGCAGGCATTTCTTACTTTCTGTGCACCAATGCTGTCATACAACAATATTCATCAATTGTCATCACAACAAAAAAGGCAAAAGTATCCATTCCAGTCATAACCCACAGCCCTTTTCCTCTAAAGGTAAAATCCTCCCTTTTTTTTTATTTGGGTTGTAACAGAAATGATGGTCTGGACGAGACCCATGGAAGAACTGACAATTAGCAAACTTTTCACAGAAATAACCATCTTGGGCTAACTTTGAAATCCCATTAGTGAAGTAATCTTGAAAGTTTTCTCTTGACTGATATGCTCCCACGAAACAAAATATCCCAACTTTTGACAATTATACTGTTTATGTTTGGACACATCTGATCAAAAAGAACACTGATCTTTCTTACCTGGAGCTGCTGCCCTTGAGTTGGTGAACGTGAGCATCAATCTTCTTGAAGTCCACATTTTGTTGGTTCCTGCATGAAATGCAACTGCTATAGCTCATAGAGGAGAAATCAATAATCATCTCTACCACACGCATCCAACCGGCACCATTAGAAGTCACAAAAACTGGTCCAAAGAGAACAGAGACAGTAACGGGATTCTCACAAAGCTATGGTGAGATCATTGAGAAGCCTTTCAGAGTCCTCAAAGAAGAGGGACACCACTTCAACCACAAAATCAGGGTTGCTCTCATCTTGAAGTTGCTGCAGCTGGCCAAACTGACCATCCAAGAATCCCTTCAAGCCCACCACCAAAATACATCATTTTCCCAACAAACAACAGCAACAAATGAAAGGGGAAAAAAGAATTAGCACGTCATGTGAGAATAGGCTTGAGTTTCTCCCATCCTACCTCACGAAATAAAGCAGCAGTGTAATCAAGAAAGTTCTTCTGCAACTGATGAACCTCCATGCTTTTGGCTCTCAGCCAAGGCCCCAAGGGCTTGTTTGGTGCCAAAGCAATAATGAAAGGTGACTGCCCAGTTGGGATTGGCAGATCTTGAGGAATAAAATTGCACAACAAAAGGGATATAAATGCTGGAAAGGGAATGTGATGAATTTAATGTGGATCAGACAAACTGCAGCAGAGAGAGAGAGACCAAAAATTTGCCCGTCTTTTAGGGTGATTTGTAGTGTAGTCTACTCTTAACCTTTTCCTGTGCTTTTCTTTCTCTTTTCCCTCTCTCTGGATTTGTGCTGTGTTGTGTCCACACACACAAAATTTACACCCCTTGCACGTTTAGGCTGTCGTGGCATCATTTTGAAGCCTCTCATCCTCTCCACATACGGCCCCGCCACCTTGTTCTTTTACATCTTCTTTGTCATCCCAACTTTTTCTATCAATATATTTTGTGGCATATTCTATGCAGTGTCAATTCCAATTATATTTCCTTGTCTGTTTTTTAATGCTTAACTTCCGAGGGCTAAAGTGTTTCTGTCCGCTGGTGGGCTGTGTCAAGACAGACACACACACACACACGAACCCCAAAGCAAGCAAATGAAGTAATTACAGTTAATGACAATAAAGATTGACTTAAACAGTTTTATATTCTGCTATTCTCCCTGTGTGGAAATACAGTCTTAGTGCAGGCCACTGATTAAATCTCGTTCCTATGTTAGTAAATAAAAAGGCCTGCTTTTCTGGCTTCTGCTGTGCTGGCTCTGTTAGAGAATGATATATTTGTATAGGATCTTCATTGATTAATGGCCAATATTTGTTTTCAAAATTTAAAATTTAAAAATAAATATTTAATTATTATATTTTTTAAATTTTATAACTTTCTCTCTCTTATTTTTATATAAATAAAATACTTAAAAATACACTAAAATTTAAAAACAAACATAACCCAAATATTTTGAGGAAAAAAAAAAAAAAACAAACATAACCCAAATATTTTGAGGAAGAAAAAAAAAAGTTACATACATTGAACATGTACAAGATTCATCACTTAGATGCTGAATGCTGATTAGCGTTCTGATATCATTATATTCTTCTCGCCTTTCAAGACGAGGGTTCTTGTGTTTGCGATTAGACAGGATGTTTGACAAAGTAGGTGATATTTAATTTTTGGCATAAATAATAAAAGATTTAATTTGATTGAATGATTTTTTTAAAAAAAATATAATGATGATAGTTTGTAGAATCTTTAATTTTTGAGTGTAAAAACTAAACGATTTGGTGTGATTTGATGAATTTTGTAAACTAATATAACAAAGATTTTTGTGGGGTTTTATCGATAGGGTTCGAGAGTTTTTTGATACGGTGGATTGTTTATATGCATTTATAAAATTGATATAATATATTAGTTGAATTAAATTTGCAAGTTTGATGTATTTATAAGAATGGTGTAATATGTTAATTGAGAAAAATTTTATTAGTGCCCTAAGACGAAAATGTTATAGAAATTTTCTTGTAATTTTTTTTTGAAGAGCCAAGTAAACAGACTAAATTTATGTTTATCTTAGTGGTTGTCCAAACACAACCCATATTTCTTTATTCAAGTAAATTTTCATTTCACCGCTGTTGTTGTCATCCTGTTAGCTTATTCCACCACTTATTGTAACAGTATGAGAACAATAATTGCAATTTAATTATTAAAAATGGAAAAAAAAGAAAGAAAAGCAAGAAAGAGAGTGGTGTGCATGGTCTAGACCCTAGATGCCCATTCTTGTGTTGCAGAATCTCATTGTCTCCCTTCCATTTGCATATTTGCTTGACAAAATTGTTGTGAGACAATGCAAAAGTGAGAGGAAAAAAGGCACCCTTTTTTTAATTTATATTGTTTTGTGCATCCAATGGATTGTGAGGTTAATGACTATAGGTTATATCAATTTTAGGAATCACAAGATTGCAGAATCCATTTGTTTAGAATGCAGAAAAGAAAATGGTTATCAGATTTTGGGATTCCCACTACATCAAATTACTTGCACATGAAATCAACCACGTTTGGAACATTTCCACTTGTTAAAAGCCTAAAATCTTAAAAGCTCACACTTCATTAAAAACTTTTTGAGATGGAGTAAAAAAATGGGATAAAGGTTTTCTTAAAAAAAATGAGATTTGTGAGTGATATTATGTGTGTGAATGTATGTTTATTTTTAAATTTTGGTGTTTTTTTTTTGTTTTTTTTTTCAAAAATTATGTGAAAGTAAAAGAAAAGGAAAGATAAAATTTTAAAAATGTAATTATTTAAAGTGTGTTTTTGGGTTTCAAAATTTGGAAATAAACATTATGTTTTAAAAAATTAAATATAATGATTATAGTAATATGATGGACAGATATTTATTAAGAGATGTATTGATTCAACGTGTATATATAAATAATAATTGTATGGACAAGAAAAGGATAGAAAGGCCAAATTTGTGCAAGATAAATTGAGGGAGAAAAGTAGAAAAGGTGGAGAACAGTGAAAAAATTAAGAGATATTTTCAAAAATATGAGTACATGAGCTTTCATCTAAAAAAACTTTTTTGAGAAAATGAGAAAATGAGATTGAGATGGTCATCCAATCACAAGATAACAAATTAATTTTCATTTCAAGCTCAGGAAATGATTCTACTGTCTTCTGATTTAGTTTTAGGTGCACTTATTTAGTTAAAATAAACTATTTTAATAAATACTTTTTTGCAAGGAATTTTGTTAAGACACATACAAAGAAGTATTACAAACTACAAAAGCTTGTGAATTCATTACACGTAGCAGGGCAGAGACCACAAAGACAGATTCTATAGCTGTTTTATCTGTCCCCATGTCAATGGTTGGGTGCAAAAGCCACTCTTTTCAGAGAGGCAAACTTCAGAAATACAGTCAATCAAAAAGGTAGGTGAGGACAGGCCAAGTTAAAGAGTTATGCAAACTAACATCATCAAAAGCTTCACCAATGTGAAGTTAACAGCCCACACACAAAAGTTGGTTGAAGTTTGAATATCAGAAAACAAGAAGATGATGTCCAGTTGTGAATTAGTTGTGGCTGCTTCCCTTTTGGAATAGTGACTTCAAAGTGCCATGTGAAGTGTAATGCTGGCTAATCTAATCCATTTGTTTAAGCACAAAAATAGTCCATCAAACTGTGTAATAGTCAATTAACAATCAGGGATTGGTCAGCTTGGAATCTCGTTGCTTCCACAACATCACATTGCATATCTCAATGACTCCATTTTAAGCAACAACAGTATCAAGCACAGCACGCAATCCCATAATAAAAAAGAGGACACATCTGAATTGCTGGTTTGTGTTTCATGATCAGATTGAATTGATATTACCTGTATTCATTCTGTGATCTAGATTTCTAAGATAAAAGGGATTCTTTATGCGTGTCACGGAGTGGGAGAAGACAAGAATTGCTGGAATTCTGGGGTGGCTTTTGAAGGTAACTGTTTGTACTTTGGAAGTGAGTTCGTGGGTATCAGTCATGTCAAGAGGACCACCTTATTGCTTTCAATTATTGAGTGCATATGATATGACTCGAGGGAATCTCTATGCCAACCACCATTTGCAAGCATTGTGTGTGCGCGCGTGTGTGGCGTTTCCATTGCTGAATTAAGGAGATACATTTGTGCTTTCTTATTACTCTCAACAAGAAGAAAAATGTGAACTGTGAAAACAACGGAATGGATGTAACAGAAAAGGCATAACCCACGTCTAAAAAAACATAAAACAAATAAAAAAAGATTAAAAGAAAAAAAACTGAAATTATTGGGCATTGTGGTATAACTAAGAATCAACGGAAATTTCAAGGAACTAAGAATATGGTAGGGTAGGGTAGGGTATCCCCAATACACGATGGTGCAACCACAAGAAGTCAGATGTAGAAGAAAAATAAATGATGAATGTGTGTGAACCAGCTGTGACTTCTCAAATTTTTAAACATGAGGTCAAGAGTTTAAATCCTTCACTGCTTTTATTGAGTGTGTGTGTTTGTGGTAAAAAGTTTTATTGAGTGTGTGTGTGTGTTTGTGGTAAAAAGTAAAACGAAAGAATAAAGAAGATGACTGCAACGAGATCCAATTGCTATTCTTTACACTTTGAAGCATCTGTGGTAAAAAGTAAAACGAAAGAATAAAGAAGATGACTGCAACGAGATCCAATTGCTATTCTTTACACTTTGAAGCATCTTTGAATGTTCTATCTAATTATCTTACTAAAATCATAAAAACCGCGGGAGTTGCACGTTTGTTCGACTATTAAAATGTCGTTTTCAATTAATTAAATTCGAGACAGAGTGTGCGTTTGTTTGTGCGAATGGAGAGAAGACAAACTCTCAGATTACTGAGTTCATTGAACCATATTGTGTTGTCAAATTTTGCAGGAAATGAACAAAGGAAGAAACAAAACGAACGGACCACGGAAGGTCCCCTCCAGTAATGGAGGTGCATTCTACGTGTAATGTATAGCAACTCTGGAAATGGCAATAGTCTTAAAGCCAATTCCTTAGTTCAAAACAGTACTTGAATCAAAATCAGTTAAAAGTCGGTAGCTCAAAACAGTGAAACAAGACACTGGATCCTCGCTTGAAGCGAGGAAAAACCAACACGGTCCACCAGCCCATTTCTCACACTTGAAAGACAAATTTGGAAGAATGCATAAAATAAAACAAGTGCATTGTATGATCCAGAAATTGAAATGAAACACAACAACAATCAATATGCAAATATTCACTTGCAGAAATACAGACGAAAAGGGGTGGAGTGGGGAGAAGAAGAAATGGAACAAACAGCAAGCACAAGTGATGTTTTCCACCAGTCCGCATTCTGGACAAATCAAAATTTGGAGAAGAACGTCAAGTAAGAATTACAACAACAAAATCATCATAAAAAGATACACAAAAGTTGAAATGAACAGAAACTAGAAATTTAACCAGGTATACATTCGTGTGATTTGGGGGGTGGGGGGTTAACAGTTAGCATGCTTTGCAACTCTTCCTGCAGTAGCCTGGAAGATCTGAAGAACCGACCATATACTCCGGATTCTTGGTGCATTCCCCAAGAGACGCCCATCGCTCACAATTTTCATTTGAGTCTGTGCAATTCCCACCAGCTCCCACAATTTTGTCAAAAGAATCCACATGAATCCACTTTGTTGCGGACCACTTCTCACCTTCATCAACAGGGCAGCCAGCATGCAGACTGGCGGTATCTGGAACCGCGTCTGGATAAAGACTGAAAAATAGAAGTGCATCCCCTTTGTGTGGCTTCACTGAGAAATGAGTAAAAGTGAAAGATGAGGCAACAAAAAGTTCAAGTTGCTGCTCGCATCATTAAAATTTTAACCAGAACAGTTATTAATTTTGACTTATTGTCTGACCTGCTAGACCTTGCCTTCCGCACTCAGATAAATTGTTATCTGTTGAAACGGACCTTCGCCGAGGCGACTCCTGCATGAAAGACTTGCCAAATTAATAGGACAAGAAGCCATTGAAGAGGGGTGAAATGATATTCATAAATATTTATCCACCTTCATGGAGCTTTCAGGAATGATCCACGAAAAGGACAAAATGATCCCATGGAAACTCAACAAGGAGATGCATAACTAGTTTTGAAACCACCGCACCCCCCCCCCCCCCCAAAAAAAAAAAAAAAAAAAAGAAAGAAAAATCCAAATTCTCAACTCTATTTTCCGTAGCCATGGACCCACGGTTATCTCATGCTTGTGAATTATTTCCATCTCTGTAACAGCTATAGAGTATATTACAGAAAAAATTGTTCAGTTGGTAATTGAAATTCTTTTAAAATAAAACAATATAACCTAAAATAAAGGGTTATAGCACCTGATTTAACATAGCATAACTTCACCAGCCAGAAATCTGGGAGCTGATGGTCTGGAACTACAGGAAGTAGAGACTAACCTCTGCAGAGGGAAACACAGTTTCGCCTCCTTTTTCAACATCAGAGAGATACATTAATACAGTCGCTATCCGGTGCCCACCACGAGCTATGTTGACCTTGTCTGAGAAATAGTCATAATGGGGATCATACTTTTGTCCAGGCTCATAGCGCAGTACTTGTATGTCTTCTCCATTTTCTATATAGAGAAAAAAAATCAGGCATTGCAAGTAGTAGTAGCAATAAATCATCATTCTCTACGCACAAATATCATGCAACACATGCCATAAATAAATATACCACAAACAATATAGAAGAACTAAAATAAACCTTGGGGGCTTCTGTCTAATTGTCAATGAATTCCAATAAAATTGTGATATTTTTTAAAAAAAATTAGAATTCACATAATGGCAGCACTAAATCAAAAAATGAAACCAAAGAGAAGCAAAAATAAAAAAGCCAACTTATACAATATCAATTAAAGTTAGCAACATCAAGTGATTGTCAATTTACCATTCTTAATATATGCTACTGCTCATTAGGTGCTATCTATGAAATTTCTTGTTTGATGTATAATTCTATAGCCTGAATTTGACTATTAAATGACGAAATCTAGGCAAAAACACTTATTTATATCTGCCTGGACACTGGGTGAGAAAATTACATAAAACCTCAGAAGTTAAAGACATGGGAATGTAATGTATAAGAATCACAGTAAACATAGATTTGCACTTCATAATACTAAAATCTATCAACTAATTTGAACTATTAGCATCTACTGGTGATTAGAATCCATTTTGAATGAACAGAATATTGGTTAAAACTCTCAATTATACAAAAACATGACCTTTTGGTAAAAACGTCCACGTAGAAATCTTGTCTTCAATGCCAGCAACAATAGGATCCTATCAGCAACAGAGAGGAGGAAATAGAGTTAAAATTTTGGCAAATATAAAATTCTCAAAGGTGTTGCGCAGAAAAGAACATGAAATTCATCAATCATTTTTTTATTTCATGATTTTATTGATTAAATGAAATGACATTTAACTAGATCATACGTCTTATGGCACCCTATCTTACCCTGGTCCAAAACATCACCCATCTTCAACAAATCTTATACACATGAACAGAATCTAAAAACAAAAACCCATGATAATGTTTCAAACATAGAAACACTTGAAATATTGGCCTGTGAATCCCATAAGCCTGTGAAAATCTAATCTTAAGCTAGGCTAATTAAGCTAGAATTTCATCACATGATAACATGAATTAAGAGCTGTTAACTGCAATTACTTAAAAATAGGCAAACCGACTTTTGAATATTGATGAAAAAAATGCAACCTGATTCTTCCAAGGCATTAATTAACTATATTATTACCAACTTTAGCAGCGGAAAAACTCAGCTCTAGCTAACCCTATCGCTTCGGAACCAATATGAAACTAGATAAATAGATCGGGAGCTAAGAAATCATAACAAAACTACTACAATTGCCATGCTGATACAGATTAAACTTGAATATGACAGTTTCACAAACCAACAATCAACACTTCACAGCATCAAACCATAGCAAAATTAGCAAGAAACCCAGAGTAAAAAATGGGAAAATATCGAACCTTTCCTTTTCGAATGAACATTCCAGAGCTAGTCCGAACCTCACTCTGCTTACTCTGGCCAGACACATTGTCCGCCACTGATGATCTCTTCAGTTCTGATTTCGCCTAAATTTATCAGATAATTCCAGTAAGTACTCCACATTTAGAAATAAAATAAGAGGAAATAAGATCTTACCAATCAATCTACACTCACCAACGAAATTAAGTGGTTGCATTCTTCATCCGTCAGAAAACCTTCGTACACAAATGCTCTAAAACACAACCGAAATTATAAATTCTTGAAATAATACAAGCCGATTTAAATTTAGAAGGAAAAAAAAGGCAGTGCATTATATACCTAGGTCGCCATGAGAGGGTTTTGACTTTGAATGGATTGATGATCGAATTGCACACGGATTTCCGTGCGATCGATGCGATCGACAGCAGGAAAAACAGTCGAATATAAGAAAATTTAATCATCGGAACAGATTTCGGTTTTCCTTCCGTATGAAACAATGTCTGAATCCGATAGCTTCTCCAGCAGAGATGAGATGAAATCTGATTTTTGGCAGACCATTCAATGGAAGTTGACGAGCTTTATATACAGGTTAGTTGAGTAATGAAACGACGACGTGTTTCCCGAATCTTGAGGCTCGGTAGTCTATACATTATTACAGCCTAATTAATTTCACTTAGCCACAACCTAACTCGTTTTAATTTCTCAAATTTAAACTTTATCATTAAAGGTAAGGGTGGAATAATAACCAACATTAGGTTATTTAATCTATTTTCAAATTTACTTTTAATAACTATTTTTTGTATATTTCTATACTATATTATGAAGGGTGGTGGTGGAAGAATAATAGCTAACTTCTTTTAATGTGTTTTAAAATTTAGCCTTAATAACTATTTTTATGTTAAGTTTATCCAAATTTTCCTTTTTCTTGTCGTAATATGTTATGTCATTTTTTAAAATTTTTCTTTCCAAAAACTCAAAGTCCCAAACACATACATGAGTCAATCATATATTTAACACATTCTATATATGTGTAAAATTATCTATAAATTATACATTTATTATATTTTCAACAATAAAAATAATATTATTTAGAATTAAAAGTATCAAATATTTGAAATGAAAAAAAGGAAAAGTCCAATAAAAATTGAAAAGTGAGCAAATTTAACAGAAAACACAAATACAAAATCTACCAAAAGAAAATAGAGAAATAAATGATAAAAAAAACAAAAGAATTTACAGTAAAGGTATATGAGTTGTGTATATCATTATTATTGAGAATAGGTAAAATAAATCTGCTATTTATATAGTATCTATTATTAGATTGTTTATAGATTTTTATTTTGTTAAATAAATACAGAATCGCTAGTTATTAGAATGAGTATGATATTCATAACTTTTTATTTATTTTTTGATCATTTTAGAGTGTATAATCTCTTTGTCTTTCTACTTCTACAGTAAAGGTTATATTTGGTTTTATAACTTACCCATACCTTTTCTCTTAATTACTTTTTATTAATTTTTCCTTCAATTTTTTCTCTGTCCTCAATATTTCTTTTTCATTTTCCCATTTAACTTTTCAGTATGTTTTTTAATTTAAAATTTTTTTTACTAAAAATTTTTTTTACTGATTTCTCAATTTATAATTGATTTTTAATTTAAACTACTCAATTTAATATAAAAATATATGTTTTCTTATGTTTAAATTTTTTAATGGCATACACAATGAATGTTGCCAAAGTACTGTATATCAATTGTATAACCCTCAAAATAACCAAAATTTACTCTTATAAGTTAAAAATCTAAATACCCGTCTCTTATTTGCGTTTTACTTTTCTCCTCCGTTCTTTATATTTTTATTTTTACCCATCATTCACAACCAAAAATTATTTAATTTTATTTCTTATTATTAATTTTTTCTCACACTTTATATAGTTTTTAATTTATTTTGATTTTTCACATTTTTTATAATTTTTATTAAGAAAATATAAATATTTATATTTTATTATTATTAACATATACCTAAAATACATGATTTTTCAAATGAGACATTGTAAAATAAAATACATATGCAATATAATCTAATAAAATAGACATGCAATATATTTTCCAATATCTATATAATTAAAATATAATTGTATACATATGATAAATTATGCACACACATCAAGTGTGCGCCAATAGCCAGTTCACAATTTTTTGAGGAAATTGGGGAACAAAATAAACTTACAAGGAGAGATATTTTTCATGTTGAAAGCCAATTGAGGCACAGTGAAACTTGTGACTACTTCACTACCTACATTTCATCAGTGAGATTCATCAAATACATTGAACAAAATATAATGTTATGTACTACTAGAAGCAGCACTGACTGCAAAATAACATCAACAAACAGAAATGCAACCTATGTCTCTCCAGACAAGAGCAGACAACATCCACAGCACAAACTGTTTTGCTGCTGTTGATTTTGAACTACCAAATTAGAAGCAAAAACAAATTGCATCAAGTGTGGTTAGAGCAACTTGGGTGAAGGCTGTCTGTTCCAACGCCCTCTGTCTTCACGTCCCGGTTTGCAAGTTTAACTCATTGCCATAGTTCTGATTATGGTTTTCTTGTTCCAATGCAACCTCGAATTTCTGGTTCCTATCATTGGAAGTCTTGGCTGAGTTGCATTCTTCTTCCGCAATCAACCCCAAGGGGTATGTCCTCTTGAGGGCTGGCCTTTTTTGGAACTTCTTCTTGCCCAGTAGTATGCCTTCATCACCTTTTAACATTCTCTCAACCTAGGGAGGGCAAGACAGAAAGTTGAAAGGAAGTCTAGCTTTTGTTCCTATGCAGTTGTCCTACTTATGTGACTGTTGATAGGTTTTCAGCTGACTGGTTCTGATTAAGATATTTGACAGATGAAATGAATGTTTCTTCATGTTTATTTTGCATTATTCTATCTTCTTTAGGTCCTGCTGCAACTCTTCTAAGCTGTTTTCCCCATGTTTTACTGTCTGCCCAGGGCAAGGACTAAATGAGGATATCTAGTTCAGGTAGCCAAAATCAAGGTATGCTAGAAACTTAGTAGCATGAGATCAGTTTCCATTGATGTTAGCAGACTATGGATTAATGTTTTCAAGGATGATTTTTAGAATATGAGGGACCGCATAATCTGGCATGCTATAAAAGTAGCCTTGCAAAGATTTTTGTAGAAAAATGACGTACCTGACTCATTTGAGGCCTCACTGATGAATCATGATGAATGCACAAGGAAGCAACTAACACCATGCGACTCAACTGTTCCCAGTCATAAACACCGTCAAGTGATGGATCAACTAACTCTGCTGTGTTTTTGCTAAGTAGTAAAGGTTTGGCCTGCAAAATTTTCAATCAAGTTCCAGCAAGTGAAAACCATGATGAAAGTGCTTTAAAAGCTCATCTGTTTGTTTAAAAACACCCTGCTACATCCATCACGAGACGTGTACCGATAAAACTTGATAGTTACTCTATAGAAGCTAACGTACCCACATCACAAGACTATTGTGCGACTCGTCTAGAGCTGGGCGGCCACCAATGAGCTCTAACAGTAGCACGCCAAATGCGTAAACATCAGTCTTTTCATCAACTATGCCATACATGAAAAGCTCAGGGGGGAGATAGCTGATATGAGGAGAAAAAGAAACCATTTTAGAGCTATAGTTGATTGAGAGATGAGGATTTTTTAACAGTTCCCGTAAAATTTAACTAGCATGTTTGCTCACCCGAATGTGCCTTCAAACTGTGAAACAGTAATGTGAGTCCATTGATCAGGAAGCCATTTTGCAAGTCCAAAATCTGAAATCTGCAGAAACCAATATGAGTTTAGACATTAGATTGAAAAACAGCAATGGCTGTCAGGTTCAGTTGTTTCTAAAGTAAATAGAGTAGATGATTTCTGGATAATGATTAAGCGTGGCAGTGAAAGAATTTATCATCTGTCTGTTGTATCTCTACCTTGGGCTCAAAATCTTCAGTGAGCAAAATATTGGCAGACTTGACGTCTCTGTGGATAATTCTTCGTTGACACCCTTCGTGAAGATACGAAAGACCAGAAGCAATGCCTAGAGCAATGCTGTATCTGAGCTTCCATGTCAATTTCCCCTTTCTGCCTGAACAGCATATGGGTCAAAGCAAAATTAAGATTTTTGGATGATGAAAAGTGAGAAACTAAGGTCACATTCTTGAAAAACAAATTAGAAACGCCAAGGGACAAACCTTTCAGCAAAGAGGACAAGCTCCCATTAACAGAGAGTGGAAGAACAAGGTGCATCCCTCCTTCAACCCCATAGCCAATGACACTGGCAATGTTTGGATGGTTTACATGTACTAAAATGCCAAGCTCGGACAAGTAGTCTGCTGTCATCTCCTCTGGGGTTCCCCTAATCAACCTTTTGACTGCTACTAGCTGTCCATCTTCCAAATGTCCCTTATAAACTTCAGAATATCCCCCCTCTCCAATTAAGTTTCCTGACCAATTAACACAACAGACAGGAATGAAATTTTGTCATAACCTTTACATTTTATCCAATCATGCATTCCAAATGTGGGCTTTTCTAGTCTGTGCCTACTAGCTCCTCAGTGATCAATATCTAAAAGACCAAACGTCTTCGAGTAAATCGCGTACCATGGCTAAAGTTATCGGTTGCTTCTTCAAGTTCTGAGAGACTGAAGTTAATCCAAGAATTCTGGAAGCAGTGACACAAGTCAGCTTCCAAGTGGGGAGGAAGTGGTGGCAAGCTCTGTGAACCCCTTCCGGGCCTTCTTTTCGAGAGCTTCTTTATTGAAGGGAGGTGAGGAATGTTGGAATGGAACGTCTGAAAATGCACCGTAGGCCCCTTTCTCAGCTTGCGGAGGAACCCTTTCCATTGAGACTCTGATTTTCCATTAGCCTTACACTCTGTATCTGAAGTACTTGTCCTGGAGCTCGTTGTTTGATCCTCTGCCTCATCTTGATTTTCTCCTCCTCTTGGTAAGCATTTCTCTACTGGAGCCGCCTCCAATTCTAAAGACCTCAAATCTAAGGCACGGTTCAAGGTTGCAAGCTTTAGCAAGTGGGATGTTTTCTATGTTAAAGTTGCCTAAAAATGCAAGAAAAGGATGTAAAGAGTATTTGATTTACCTTCTGAAGAAAGAGAAACAGAGGAAGTACAGAGCGTTCTTTCTCCAATTACAAAAAACTGTTCAGAACTTTCAACAGCAACCTCGCGTGCCTTCTCACTTTCCCTGTAATCAAACCAGGGAAGAATTTTCCTCCAACTTAGCAAAGAAATTGGCGCAAGAATTCATTCAGTGCCGCAAAATTTATCACAAATAATGCAAATTCGGACAAGAATCCCATATGCTTCAAAACAATCAACGCCGATTCCCCAAATTTAATTCTAACCAGCCCTAGAAAGTTTAGGCATTGGGACACAGCTGACAACAAACGTCAACACAAAGCATGAAGCAACAACCAAAACACGTGAAACAGTTCCTACAAAAGAACTACATCATCCAAAAAAGAAAAAGATAATGAGATTAATTAATTATTACCTTGGGGAAGCCGAAGGTTCGTGATCATTATCTTCCATGGTTCCTTAAAGACAGCAACACACGGGTGCCTCAGGAACCAATAATGGGGTCTGCAGATTTGATTCAGAATGATTGGATAGACAGAAAGAGAGAGAGAGAGGGATCGAGAGAGAATGAGAGAAATGAAACGATAACGGGAGCAGTGGCTTGCGTGCATGGATTCCAATGGTTTGCATGCATTGTGGACTATAAATGCATCGTCTCCACGCTTAAAAATCGGCTTCTCTTCTTGTTAATTCCATCCAAAATATTACAAAGGACAACGTAGCAAACGCACAGGTAACACCGACACGACGAGACATTGATGAGTGATGTAGTTATTCATGCAGCCTTTGCATGGGATACCCCTTTAAGATTCCGTGCATAAGGTGGCCAATATATAGAGCAATGGATGTCGATCATTGTACACATAATAATTAACTAGTAACATTGCACACGCATTTTAAGATATAAATTAAAATATGTTACACACACACACACACATATATATATATATATATGTTATTTTATAATTTATTATTTACAACAATTATTTATTCTACATGTGTACATAATTTTTTATTAATGATGATAGAGCATAAATTAATGATGTTAAAAAATTTTAACAATATAAATGAATTATTAAATTAAAAATTATGATAATAAAAATTAAATATAGTATTTTTAAAAAACTTTATAATAAAAGTAAGTTATAAAAAATAGAAATTGTATCGAACAATTTATAAAATGAAGGAGAAAAAAATGAAGAGATTGTGAAATAATAAGTAAAAAATGAAAAGAGAAAATATAAAAAACTAAAAAGGGTATTTCAGTAAATTAGCTTTGAAGACAAAGGTGGTTATTATCTACTTTTCACACATTCCATATAATATAGATATTAGGAAAAATCACACATTCTATATGTGTGTAAATGTATATATACACTACTAGAAATCTGGTTAATTGGAACGGCTTTTCAGCCGTTCCAAAAAATCGTTCCAGTCTCGCACGAATTTGGAATATTTATGATATTATACAAAAAGTCCGTTCCAAATCCATTCCAAATTGGAATAGTCTAATAAATTGTTCCAAGTCCGTTCCAATTTGGAACGGCTTTATATTGCCGTTCCAACATTTGGAACGGCTTAGCATTGCCGTTCCAAATATTGGAACGGCTTTATTTTACCGTTCCAAATATTGGAACAGCTTTATATTGCCGTTCCAAACTCTAATTTTTGTGTTCCAAATCTATTTCAAATTCGAACTTTGGAACGGCTTTAAAAAGCCGTTCCAATTTGGAAATTATGTTGGAACAGATTCTGGAACGGCCTTCTGACTGCCGTTCCAAATTTGACTCAGGAGTTTGGAACGGCTTTCTATTGCCGTTCCAAATTTCAAATTTCAAATTTTCAAATTTTAAATTTCAAATTTCAAATTTTCAAATTTTAAATTTCAAATTTCAAATTTTCAAATTTTAAATTTCAAATTTCAACCCGTTCCAATGCCACAGATAATTTTTCTCCTTGCAGTCGCTGTCATCGTCGCGACGATGACAGTGCGACGGCGCGCCGTCCTCCCCCCCGTCGCGACGACGGAGGACGACGGCGCGTCGTTGTCCTTGCCGTCGCGACGATGGAGGACGACGGTGCGTCCAGAAATTTCTGGAACTGCCGTCCTCCTCCGTCGTCGCGACAATGAGAGCCCAAGGGCGCGACGTCCTCCCCTCGTTGCGACGCCGGTGGCAACGCCGAGTCCTTTTTCGATTTGGAATGGTATTTTTCCACTTAACGTTCCAAATTCGTTCCAAAATGTTTAATATATCTCCAAACAGACCCTCATTTTCATTCAATTCAGAAATTTCAACGTCCCAAAATTCTCTCTAACTTGCCAAACCGTGAAAATCGTCAAGTCATCGAAGATTGATCTTGCTAATATTTGGTTCATTGTAAGCTAGTATTCTATATACACTACATTTCAAGGTAATATTCTTTCTTATTTTCAGAAATTTGGTTGAGTCTTAAATAGCATTTTTTCAATAATGTACTTGGTTTATGTTTGAGCTAAATTTCATTAAACAAGTGTTGTTATTGTACATGGTGAATAAAATGCTTAATTGTGCTTTAAGGGCCTCTACGTCCAAAACGATCCTTCTCAATTATTATACATTTGTAAAAAATATATTCTAAAGCCATTCCAAAATAGCTATATCAAACCATTCTAAAATGAATCGTGCCAAACAAAACCGTTCCAAAATGGTTCCAAAATGAACTGTGCCAAAGCTGTACCAAAAATAACCGTACCAAAGTCGTTCTAAAATAAATCGTGTCAAAACCGTTCCAAAGTTTCGTATCAAAACTGTGCCTAAACCGTTCCAATAAAAAACCGTTCCAAATTTCCGTCCCGAATCCGATCCAATGCAGATCCAATTACTGTGGCCTACATATGTATTTGGAACAGCTTATTGTAACCGTGCCAAATTTGGAACGGCATTTATAAACCGTTCCAAAAATTTGGAACGGCTTATTGTAATCGTGCCAAATTTGGAACGTGCCGTTTTGGAAGGAAAAAAATACCGTTCTAAAATGGTTCCAAATTAAATTTGGAACGGCATTTACAGAGAAGCCGTGCCAAAAAGCCAGATTTCTAGTAGTGATATAAATTATAAAGTTATTATATATTAAATAATAGAGATAAAACTATTTAAAAAGTATAAAAACTTTCTAACTAAAAAATAAAAGAATTTGAAAAAAGAGAAAATTTGAGAGAAAACACAAATAAAAATAATAAGTTAAAAGAAAAAGGGTGGAAAAATAAAAGAATTTAAATAAAGGTAATTGTGTAATTTCTTATTGCATGCCATAAAAATCGCATTTTTTTAAATAATATAGTTTATATATAAGTTAAAAGTTGAAATAATAACAAAATAAAGAAAGATAAAAAAATTTGGAAAGAGAGAAAATTAGATAGTTAATACAAATAAAAGTAATTAGTTAGTGAAAAAGAGAAGAAAAAAGAATAAAAAGGTAAAAGAATTTAAAATAGCTGGTATCTGTGTATTTTTATTTTGAGCAACCAAAAAGCCTTATTAAAATAATAATATAGTACAAATAATTATGTGCACATTGCTGTTTTTTTTTTACTATTTGTTTATTTGTTAGTTTGAGTTATAAATACAATATTAATACTACTAAAATTGGTATACTCTATATGTGTGCATATTATATGAATTAATTAATAACATTTGCAAATATAAATTTTATATTATTGAAAAAATAATAAAGCAAAAAGAAACTTAAGAAATGAAATAAATTTAAATTAGAAGAAAAGGTTGAAAAAGAAATATAATACATTAAAATTAACGGAAGATAATGAAATAAATAAAATTATAGAAGAAGAGTGAACATAAATACAAAGAAGTAACGGTATATTAGTATTTGTTTTGAAGTTTGTTGTGCTTTTTTAAATAAGTTATAAAGGTAATAGTGTAAATTTACTAATTAAATGTCATATTAGAAATTTACAATGTACGCCAAAATTAATTTCAAACTCTCAATAATATAATATAAATATGAAATTAAAGATAACATATAAAAAGATTATGTATTGACACATTTGGAGTCATACATTAATTACTTATAATAAGCCTATTATTCCAAAATTAAATAAGGTGAATCGAACATTTTTTTAATTATAGGTTTTATTTCATCTGCTTAAAAGGGAAAGAAATATATAACAACCTGCAGAGTTCAATACACTCATGCTGTGTATGACAGAGATTTAATATTTTTTGTGGAATGTTTTTATTGATAAATGATAACATATGAGATAAACTTAGTAATTATATTATCATGATTATATCTAGTTATTTAAATGGGATGGGAGAAACTAATAAAAATGTATTTAAAAAATCTTCTTTGCATAAATCATTATTCAATACTCACCTTAATCTATACGAAAAAGTAAAAGACAATTATATAAAAAAAAACATTTTTTTTAATTTGGGTCTGTGTTAAATGTTTTTATCTCGAAAATTATGTAAAAGTATATAAAAATAAATAAAATTTAAAAAAAGTAATAATTAAGTGTATATTTTTAAAGTGAAAAATTAACATTTTATTAGATGTATATATGTATATATATAGGAATAGTTGAGATTGCTCCCATAAAAGGTTGTGTCCAACAAATATTTATTATATGCTGTCTTGTGGTTCAATTCAATCAAACTGCATGACCAAGTGATTCTACCAAAAGCCTTTCTTCGTGCTTATGAATTTGTAACTGTTGTGATTATTTTTTGGCTTTTCCACAGTTCTCTGCTTATTGAAACTATTTTATTTAATTTTAATTATCAAGTTGACCTAAAAGGACCATTCTTAAGACAGCAATCTTGTTACAATTATATATTATATGTTTGTTTCCATAATTCCAACCTCTCACAACCCACTAAAACTCTATACTACCAAATATACAACCTAACAGCATTTTTATTCAAATTTTAATTTTAATTTATTATATTTTTTCTTACTTCGTAAATATTCTTTATGTATATAACTATCAACACGCATAGATTATTTTGCATCGCTAATTTATATATGATTTTCATGGTAATAAAAGTCTCTGTCTCTATCTCATTTAAGCTTGTTTTTATTTTTCACTCATGTGTGGGAGACTTCCACAGCCCGGCCCAAATGTTAAAAGATCATAATTATACCGTAATTGTATTTTAAGATTAATTTAATTGTCTGCAATTAGGTTGACCGCTAATTAAGTAAACATTTTTTCTAAGAAAACTTATTCTAATTAACAATCTTCAAGAGTAATTATTTCTTTTATATGAAAAGTTAATCATCAATTTCTCTTCACGTGATCAGGAATAAACCAAATTTTAAATCTTTGAATGATTCAAAATTTATATGAATCAAATTTTAAATCGATTTAATAAAAATTATTTTTGTTTTACTTATGACTTATCTATCGATTATAGTATATCGATTATAACCATCTTATTAAGCTAACAATTCAATTTTATATTGCGTTTGATTTTAATTCTATTCAATTAGATAGAATAAATTGTACAGTTTACATTTTTAAAATTTAAATTTAAGTTCGATTATACCAATTATTTTGATTCGTTGTTACTCTTGCCGGTGCCTTTAATTGCATAATCTCTACTTTCATCTTTCCCATGCAGCCCATAGGCTTAAAATATTTGAAGTTGTTCTTTAACCAATATTATAAAATGTTAATTTATTTAAAGAAGGACTAAAGATACCATCAAATTTCTCTTCAAAATCTTCCCCTTTAAAAAAAGGGAGATTTTAGACTTTTAACTAGTCTTATTCCCCTTTTGACCCCACATCATTGTGAAACTTCCTGCAAATGCTCCTTTCATTTTCTCATACTTTTTTAAAGGCAAAAATATAACTGTACAAGCTAATTAATTAATTATCTAAAGCAAAAGTAGAGGTCCACTCAATTAATAGTCATGTTAACTATTTTATCAATACTAGTCAGTTGTTCATTTGGACAATAAGGACTCGTGACATGGCTTTCATCCTAATTAAAAGTGAATATGAACTAATATTATACAATATAATAAAAATCCAATTTCAAATCAATAATGAATATAAAACACAGCTACTTCAAGAACTCTTCAAATATATCCCAAGATTTGTTTGGATCACCATCTCTATTCGATTCCATCTCATTTTTTGACAATAGTTCTGTGATTTTGCAATCTAGCAAGGACTAGACAAAATTATTTTTAATATAATAAAATTTTATAAATAGTTTAATGATGGATACTACGTAATTATCAAATTTATTTTACCTAATTTTAGTAATAATAAAAAAATATACGTCATGATATATTTGTTGGACAAAATTCTTATATAACAAAAATTATTGTACTAAGATGAAATAATTTTGATCAAAATAAATTTTGTGGGTCATATCCTCTAACCTCAATCATTTGATTCTTTTTTTAAGAACGTTGCTTGAATGTTTGAACAATTTTTAAGAGAATGACTTATGCTTAATCTTTCTTTAGGATTGTTGAATCTTTAATAACATTGATCTTCGGATTTAGTACCACAATTTTGAACTAAATATTGAATTTGATGACTTTTGATTAAAAACGCTTTGAATTTGGTGATGAATTTGGTAAATTTGATGAAGAATACCTTAAATATTTTTAAAAATTTCAAAGAGAATTTGAAGATAGTTTTCAATACTTCAAGTTTTTAGCTGTTTCCACTTTGTCTTTTCCCTATGTCATGAAATGTGATTCCTATTTATAATTATAAGAAAGATAATGTGAACGCATCAATTTACTAACATAGGACGGGTTGAACATTATCTAGAAACTTAATAGGATTAATCTTGTAGAGTTTTCATCTTCGAAGTCTCTACTAGAATTTCACCATTTGTCACTATTTGATTAGTCAAATTAAAATATTAATTAATTATTTATTTATTTTAAAAATTATATTTATTTAAATTCATAAAATAGATTTTTTAATTGATAGTTTAATATTATTTTTTTTCATATGGCATTATTTAACAAAATTCCAAGTGCGCCTACAATATGATATTTTAATACAATTTAAAAAACATAGTGATCTTATTATGATATGTTTTTTTAATATGTGTATCCATATATGCATGTGAGGGTGTGAGAATTCAATTGAAAAGAAAAAGAAACGGCAATACATAAAAATCAAGGTATGAATCAATGAAATTATTAATAGAAATAAAAATATTTTTTTCAAACATATTTTACGTTTGTTAATTAAGATAAAATGAAGAACTGGGGAAAAAACTTGAATAACTAAAATATCTAAAGATGTATTTGAAAATATATCATTGGAGTACATACATACATGCATGCATGCACACATCCATACATATTACTCTTGTACTCAAACGTCTGTATTACATAATATCAAATTAATAGCCAGAGAAATTTTTAATTTTGAAAGTTGGGATTAGGTATGATGTGGGTTAAAGAAAAGAAGGTGATGTTCCCTAATTCCTTAGTTCAAGTAGGGCAATGCAAATGCTAGAATCCTTGTCCAAGTTATCAATTACAAGTGCAAGTTTATAAAAATCGTAATTTATAGAATGATAATTATATGTAATAATGTAATTGCATTAACATTGCTGTCTTGTTTCAATCATTTTTTCTTTGTTATTATATATATATATATATATATATTAATATTATGATGAATCATTAAGATTTGGAAGAATAAAAGTAAATAATTGAAGGGATGGCGAGGTGATCCAACAATTTATAAAAACCAAAAATACAAAAATAGGCGTTGGTGTAATCTTTTGGTGCGTTGGGCAGGATTCTTATAATTATTTAATTAATAACTAAACCAACAATGAAGATATTTTTACACATATAGACCATGATTAATAATTTATGTGTCTATTTATTTCATATGGATATTAAATAAATTTGGATTAGGCTTAATGGGGTTTGGTCAACAAAAACGCATTGTCTCCCTCTGTACTACTAATATATATATATATATAAGCATAAGTATAATATATGTAGGCGTGCATGGGTCAGTATTTGTAATTGGTTCAATATCGAAACAAACAATTAAATATGCAGTGAAATAATTTTAACAATCTTTAGATGAAAAATTAGTTTAGTTTTCATTCCGCCTTACTAAAATATTTACATTTAATCAATGATATAATTTTCAAGAGATGAATAAAAAAATTGTTTACGCAACTCAAGTGTCGATTACACCTACATTTGCAAGGCATCGTCCAATAAAAATGAATAAACTAAAATCAAATAAGTTTACACGACTTATACAATTCAATTTAAACCTCATTGGACTAGCTCTACTTTCCCACAAATTTGGATTTACGATTAGGTAGTATTTTATATTTATTACTTGGTAGAATAAATACCTAACAGCAAAAATTTGAATAACACAGCGAGGTACATTACTCTAAGGCTCAATTTTATAAGTCTCATACAAATAACTTGACACTTTTACTAAGACAGACATTTCACTTAAAAACATCAAATTAGTCAATAGTTACTCCTCGATATTTAGACTAACTTAACACAATGACCCTCAATACTTGGATTAAACACTTCTCACATCCTCATTATAAGTAGATTATCATCCAATAACTTTCCATTAAATTTGGAATCATTTTGATATATCGAGATCTTCTTGATTTAGTCAATTCAACTGCTATCTATTATTTGTTGTAATAATACGTTACTGTCTTTTTAAGATAGGATTCTCAATCTTTTAATTTTAAAAATTTAATCTCTCAATTTTCCACTTATTTATCAGACACGACTTGGATGATTTTCTGGCTGGATGTGGTCTAATTTTTATTCATTTGAACGATGGCAATCTTCTTTAAATGTTTAATCAAATTCTTTCTATATTTGTACAAATCAAAGTTAGGAAATTAATATCTCAATAATATCTTTTGTATATGACAATGATGTTATTGATTTAGATTGTCACGAGTGTATCACACAAGTGACAACATACCATGATACCAACCAACAAGATATATATATATATATATATTGCTATTTATGTCGGTTCATCACGCGCAGATTTTTGTGTATTTTTCTAATTTGAATTTGAATTAAAACCCAAAATAATGAAAAATAATGACAGCTCTTATTTAGATTTAACCCAGGTGGGTCAATAGGGAAAAATATTTATTGCAATTTGTTGAGTTTCCCCTTTCCAGTTGGATGTAAACTGGAATCGTTGAAGTTGTAATATAATTATTAACACCATAAGATTGCTTTAATCTTCTCTTTGTAATATAATTTCTCGATCTCTTCTTTCATTACAAGATTGCTTTATGCACCAAATCTCTTTATCTACAATTCTGGACATATGTTATTTATATATTACAAAAAAGCTATTTCTACAATAAGATTTAAACTAAATAATATGATTTACATTATTGAGAATTTTCTTTTTCGAAATTCGATCGTAATTAATTTTCTTTTGATTTTCTCTTTTTGTTCCTCGTGCTTATAATTAGCAATAATTATTTAAGAAAATACCCAAAATGCTGCACAACGTAACTGCAAAGTGCTATAAGGTAATTTTTTTTCCTTAAAATGACATATATCGGTATTGCAGGTAATATGCCGAAAATTTAATTAAATGATCAGCTGAAAAGGTATATTAATTTTAATTAACATGCACAATTTACAAAAAAAAAAGAAAAAAATGATTTCTTGCTATGTTTGTTTTCTAATTAGGATGGAGAAAAAAATTTAAATGATTTGACTGATGATTAAAATTATATTTGAGTTATGTTTGTTTTTATTTTTTATTGCAAAATACACATTAAAATTTTTATATTTTTAAAATTTTCAATCTATCTTTTTCTTAATTTGATGCAATTTTTTTAAAAAATATACTTAAAAACACATATTTAAAAATGAAAATAAATGTGGCCTTAGTTTTCAAGATTTAGGTTGGTAGAAAATTTATTTTTATATATATTTAGTGATAATGACAGAATAATGTAATAGCATAGAAGTTGATAGGATAATAAAAAATGAATATAAATAAAAAAATTGTAGAAATAAGTGTTGATTTGATTGTGAATAAATATAAGGATTGAAAAATTGTTAATTAGTTATAAAAGGTAACAGGGAGAAAAATTTTAAATTTAATTTTAATTAAAATTTATATAATAAAATATTTAATTTGTACTATTTTTAAGTGGCCGAAGAATGTGAAAATTTTTAAAACAAACATGGCCCTGTGTTTATTTACAAATATTTTAATTATAATTTATACATATTTTCAATTTCTTAAATATGTGTTAATTGCATGTATATCTCATTCCCGTTCTAATGCCTACGCGCTTCATGGCGCATAACTTCAGGCCATCTGTCACGTGGCGCAAGACTACTGGGACAGCACGATAGACAAGTGACGGACATGTAACTGATAATCCAGCCCAGCCCTTGGACAGAATATTATTATTCTTTATTATTTGTTTTCATAATCATGATAAACATTAAAGTGGCATATTTCGCGGCCCCACCTAAATTATTAATTGCCCCAAACACGACAGTGAGGCAGGACAGGTGGCCGTTAAATTTAGCTAACGTCGTTAACACCGTCAACGGTCAAAACACGCCATGGTTTTTCTCCCACGCGCCCAGCCCTTGTATGGGCTGCTCAGCAACCTTACAACAACTGAAAATTCATTACGTACTAAATATTGATTTGAAATTTAAATTAAATATTTAATATATAATTTTTTAAAAAATTATATATTTAATTTGATTTCGGTTCTTATATTCAGTTAATTGAATTGAATCAAATGTAAATTTTATTTTAATTATTTAATATTTATCATATTTTTATACATTTTTTTATTAAAATTTAGTTTATATCACTATGAATTAATTTTTTAATTTCTAATTTACATTTTTATAATTTTACACAATTATTTTATATTTACAAATAGAGAATTTTTATTATACTAACTTTTATTTTTTAAAAAATAAATTAAACCAATAAAATATTTAGTATACACTTATAAGTTAGCAATTAAAATTTAAAATTTGTAAACAAGAATATTATATTTTTATATTTTTTATTTTTAAAAATAAAATTTATTTGGCAAGTTACCGAACCTAAAATATCAAAAAATTTGGTAAATTACTTAATTGAACTGAAATTTTTGGCTTGTTGTTTAATATTCAAGTTTGGCAAATGAAATTTTAGTTCGATTCGGACACTGGGCCCCTCTATTCTCCTCCAACTTTATATGGTCGCTTCTGATTTTACAATGAATTATAGGCTATGTTTGTTTATGAGCATTCTAAAACAAAACATACGAATTGGCAATGTTTAATTTAAATAAAAATGAGGGATAGATTATTTTATTTAAATTAATCAAATATATTTTTTAAATGATTAAAATTCTTGATAAAATGAAGATTTGATATAGAAATGTAAAAATATAAGATAATAATTTTACATCATGCCAATATAGTAAAAGTGTTAGAGATGTTCTATAAATAATTCAAATGACTATTTTAACCTATTATTAGTCGTTGAATTATTTGTATATTAAAGTTACAATGAAAAATATATTTATCTTAAAGAATAATAATATTAAACATAATCTTTAAAAATTAATTAATTAATGCATGCTTTTTTTATTTTTTAAAATAATTCTTTGAATTATAATTCTATTCAACAAAGTAAACATGGTCTTTAATTATCATTTAAACTATATTCTTTAGTTGTATAATATAAAATTATACAATTACCAATATTTTAAATTCTTTAATTTTTTATTATTTTTTATGTTCTTTTGACTTATTTTTATTTATACTTTCTTTCGGTTTTTTTCTATTTCCAAATAATTTTGATCTTTCTTTATTTTTTTTTTTCATTTTAAAAATTTCTTGTGCTTGTAATATATGCTCTTGTATATGTTCTATACTATATATTAATTAAATAAAAAAATTTGATTACACAATTTTAATATTCTTAACTTTTTTTCAAATAAATCATTTCACCATTCTCTTTCAATTTTAATTTATTCTATTCATTTACTAATTTAAATTTATTTTGCTTTTATTTTTTTAAAAATTTATTTATTTCTTTTATCTATACTATACGCATTTGTCATTTAGAGTAACAAATACGATTGACTTAAAGTTAGTTTAAAATAATGTGCTTTTATTCATCCCCATCTCTTTAATTTATTTAACTTGTAGGCCTTTTTTCATCTTTAAATTTTTCCTTCCATCTCTTCTCTAGTTTATTTAATATTTAACACGTTTTAATATTTATATAATTTCATTATCAGTATATTGTAAATAATTAAATTGTATAACTTATAAATAATTTAGTTACGTACATGTATTGAATGTGCTCATTTTATTAGTTACAATAAGGTTACAGGCATAATTTCACTTATATATTCTTAAATCACTATAATATCCTTATTTAGTATTTTTCTTTCTATTTTTTAAATCTTTTTAATATAATTTCTTGCCTTTTCTCTTATTTTTTAGATATTTTATTTCGCTCTTATAATTTTAAAATTATTCCACGTATTTTTAATTTTAAATTAATTTTATTTTTAATAATTTCTTATTATTACATACAAGTAATTTGCGCAAGTATTGATTATGTCTTCATCACTGATATTTTTAAAATTTTTATAATGTGATTTAAAATGATGCACTGAAACATGCACATTTAAATTTCAAAATCCGACAAAACAATAGCAAAGGGACAAGCAGACACGAACTGTAAACTGTTTCCACCAAAAAATGACAACCCTAACGGCGAAACAGACGCCGTGAGTAACCTCGTTAAGACCAATGTCACATGGGCTGAATCAAACCTGGCGGCCCCTATTGCCTTTTTCAAGTTCCTTTGTTCTCTCTCATCTTTGATTGGTTCACGCGTCCCCCCGAGGGTCGGTTTGAAGCCTCCCCCCTCTCTCTACATTTCTCTATATAACCCATTTTTCCCATCTCCAAGAAGCGCATTTCCAATTAACTTCGTTGTATAGAAGAGAAGAAGTAAAGGGAAAAGGAGGAGTATGCAATAGGAGGAGGAAACTTCACTCTTTTTCCTTAAACCGTTTCATTTCAAATTTTAGGAAATTTCACTGTTTTTTGGAATACTTTCCAGGCTTTGTTAATTTATTTTGTTTGACTCGTTTCGTCGGTAAAATTATGGGAACGGAGGTTTTGCGTCCGCAAGATTTGTTATGGGGTGACAGATTTGGGGTCCCCCACTCCTCCTTCCACCGCCGGAAAAATTTTCCGGCTAGCGGAAACATGGCTGTTTATCGGAAGCCGGGCAAGAAGGCATCGTCCAAGCCGGAGAAGAAAAAATTTAACGCCGCGGCGGAGAGCGGCGGGGCGAAGAAGGGAAGTCAGGGCGGTCGTCACGAAGCGCGGCGGAAGGACGACGGAAACAACCGGAGCCCCACGACGGGACAGGTAGTCCTCTTGAGGAGAGGGGAGTCGTTGGATTCGTTGACTTCGAAGATGAAGGACGGAGGCCATAAAGTGAGATATCCGAAAGAGAAACCGGTCGACGATCTGACGGTTTCAGGCAGCGAAAAACTCGATCCCGAACTGAAGGAGATGGCGCCGAAGCAGATCTGCCTGTCTCCGCCGACGCACCCCGATGGGTACGCTGGATCGGCGTTCTCGCTGTCCCCGTCTCCAAGATCTTTGCCTTTGCCCTCTTTCTTCAGCAAGAAGCAGCAAAACAACAGCATAAGCAAGCCAGTGGAGGATTCGGCGACGAGAGACTTGAGGCGTTTGCTTCGTCTCGATTGATCGCCTTCACCCTCAAATTAGAAGTGCCTAAAGCTGATTCCTGGGCTCTGAATCTTCTGAGCATCTCTAATTCCATCCGTAGATATTTTTTCAGAATACGGGACAAGGGATTTAGGAGATCCAGAGTTTGAGAGATGCAGGAACGTGGAAGGGACTTCATCAAGAGTTGGTTTAATTTCTAGGGGTTCTTACATCTTTTTTTCTTCTCTCTGTGGTTGTTTCTGTAACCTATTAATGTGGGGTTGTAAATTGATGAAGGGTTATGGGTTCTTCCAGCTGGTGAGTTTGCAAAGTTAGGGCTTTTAAGTTGGGCTTGGGTGTGGTTAGAAATTGTGTAAGGGATGCAGAAATTGTGAAGGCATATGTGAGTATATGCTCTGTTCTCCTCGTATCGTAGTTGTTGTGTCCTGTTGCTGATGATGATGTGGGTTCTGTGGAAGTTGTATCATCAATGTAATAATCTATTGATAATAAGTTAACATTATATATTTTGTAGGTGTTAAGAATTGCTGTCTTCTGTTGCTTTGGTTGTTGCCCTTCTTTTGTGAGGAAGTATTCTGTGCCATGTTAGCTTGTAATTTGATTCAGGCCTGGGTTTGTAACTTACAAGACCGGAGTTGGTGATCAAAAGTTAAACGGGGGACACCTCTCAAGCAGTATTTTCAAAACGGATCTATTTGACAATTTATTAGTTGAATTGGTCTTAATTGGTGGTTCAATGGTAGCTGAACCAATTTATATTATAAATATTAGTTAATATATTTAAAATAATAAATAGTAAAAAATGTTTGAACATAATTTTAAGTATTTTAAGTTACTATTAATAATTAAATATATCAGACTTATACAATAAAAATTCAAAGAAATAAAAATAACAAATAATAATTCAACAAATAAAATATAAAAATTTACCAAAAAAAATGATATTGTTAAAATATTTAATCAGAATATATCTAATTAATACACTCAATATATGTTTTAAGTAAAAATTATTGAATATTTTGAAAGATTATTTAATTTTCTTTATGAAAGAGAAAAATTAAAGATATATTACAAGACAGAAAACAAAATTTGATTAAAAAAGAAAGAAATTAAAATTTAAAAGTTTATTCATTTCTCAAATTAGGTCGTTCGAATCTTTATGAACCTAATTAGTTGTTGAATTGTAGTTTTACCTAATTTTACTCGATTCTAATTTTTAAATCTTAACCAGGGAGCGCAGTTTGATCGATTCAACTACTTTGGGTCAATTTGTAAACCGCTGCACTTAAGTTTTAAGAGGAGAAATCAAGAACGTGAAATTAAATGGGTTGATTTGGAATGAAGGGTCTTGATTGTCCACATTAGCAAGCACGAATTTGGGGCAGATGGCGATGGGTCAAAATCAACGTGGGCTGGAAGACGCGTAACCAAAGATGGACCATTGACCCCAAAATGAGGAAATATTAAACCAGACTCAACAAGTTGCAGATATTCTGCACAGCTGGAACGGCAGCTGAGAACCTTAAACGCAGTGGATTAAGACCTAGACGATGGGAAAAAAGAACACGTGTCAAATCCAAGAGCCCCTGTGGAAAGGGTTGGGGGAAGTCTCTCGAGAATGCCAACATTGACAAGATGATAAATTGGCTTTTTGTTGGGTCTTGTAGCCACCACCGCCCTACTGCCTTGCGTGGCTCTTTCTTGCCCTCTCAGTCACCCTGCGTCGTTAAATTGAAGGGGTACACATGTGACACAAAAAAGTAAGTGCATTTATTTTAAAAATATAATAATTAAATATATATTATTGTACTATAAAATTTGAAAACAAACATATCTTTTGTTTAAATCATGACATGATTGTATTTGTTGCAAATATATTAGCTAATAATATTGGTTATATTTTGGAATTTAACTTTCAAATCTAAAATATCTTTTAATATTTTACATTATTAAACATATTATTTAATAATATTTTATTTAAATTCAAATTTAAAATTTCTCCCTCTCATTTATGTAATTGATTAATTATCTTTCAATTATTATATCTATTCATGATCAAATTAATACTTGTACATTACCCACATACTTAAATTTATTTTTATTTACACTTTCTAATATGATCATTATTCTTATAAAATATTACATTATTCAATTATTATTATATTATATTAAATATTATATTAAAACTGTGAAATATTAGAGGGACACTACAAAAATATGATGGTAACAACGTTCATGCCGTTTTCATACTTGTTTCCACATCGGTAATATTATCACGAGAAGTAATAATTTTGAGATCAAATGTTTAAAGTTTTAATTGCTAAATTAGAATAATATATTAACAAAAAAACAAATTTACGTAAACGTCATATAAAATTATTAGAAACCACAAGCTAACATGAAAAAGTATATTTTTTCATTGTTTTTGTTTCAGAAAATTCATCAGTTTGTTTCTTCTAATTAGTTGATACCTTTTTTTTATTCATCCTAATTTTTTATTGCAGCCCCAACGAGTTAATGACCGGTTATCCGTTACATCAATTTAGCTAACCAATACAGTCGGATTTTCAAAACCTTGGAGCGTGTATTAAATGTAAGAAGAAAATTCATAAAAAATGTACGAAGGCATATGCAACTGATGCACGATACGTATATACATACGGTGTACGTATATTTTTAAAACCTCTTCTAACCTTATCTTCGATACACGTAATATTTTTCATGTTTTATCTTGTTTTGACCGAATAAAAATGGAATTAACACGATGATTTTCTATAATGACGAACGTTATTACAATGATCATAACGATTAGTATAGTGCATGTGCTCAAAACTTCCATGACAACAAAATAATTCATGTCAATATCTAGGGTTCTTTTTTTCAACTAAATTAAATCTTGTTGGACTTAAAAAAATGGTGATGAGCTATGCATATTTGGTTAGAACAGTTCAAAGGCTGCTTGTGCTCAATCCAATGGTGTGCCACACCAGCTTTTGGTTTAATAAAATCTTCATTTTCTTGTATTGCCACCCAGGTTCTTGCACACTTCAAATTTTTTTTCCTTGATGCTGATGACTTATATTTTCTATCTTAATACAAGTCTTTTTTATAAAAATCTTCAAGGGCTAAAGTTATGAAACAAACCTTATAAGCTCAAAATTAAGGATTATTTTTGTTTTTTTTTTTAAAAAAAATTAATGATTACAGTGTATTTTTAAAACATAGCCAAGAATCTCGTACAAACTTGATGAACAATGTAAGGAAATATCCTTCCCCTTTTTAGGCTATGTTTGTTTTGTTTTTTTTCACTAAAAAATATTATTACGTATTTCAAATTTTATTTCTTCTAGCTTTCAAACATTTTTTTTTTTAAGAAAAAACACTAAAAACATATGTCTACAAATACAAACAAACACCCTTTCTGTTCAGATACATACGAGGCAAGTTGGCATTTGAATTTCTAAGATAGCATGGTGTAAGAAAATTATCTCAGCATACCAAAAAATTGGCAGAATTCACATAATCTTGAAGGATGATCATTGACCAGCCACCACCCTTAATATAGTTAATCCCATCGGTAAAGGCAACATCATTTGCAAACTTTCTACTTGTCTAAGCTCATTACATCATATGTGGAACCAACTCATACACACACAGATCACAAAACTGCTATAAATATGTCAAAGTGTTGCATGCTTGACGCAACAAGCCTAAGGATCGAACACTACAAGCAAAAGATGTCTTCACAATCTATCAGTTTGTTGTCATCAACTAAGCCAAAAAAAACCATGACGCAGGCGACACTCACCGGCTTCGGCAACCTCATCAAGCTCCTCCCAACAGGCACTGTGTTCACATACCATTTCCTCAACCCTGTCCTAACCAACAATGGCCGCTGTAACACCGTCCAGAAGTACCTGTCCGGCATTTTGATCGTCGTGTGTGGCCTTTCCTGTTGGCTGTCCTCCTTCACGGACAGCTATACCGACAGCGAGGGGAAGACACATTATGGCATTGCAACAACAAAGGGTCTCTGGCCTAACCCTGCATCGTTATCCGCACAAGACTTGTCTTCTTACAAGCTCCGGTTTGGGGACTTCGTGCGCGCGTTCTTGGCGTTGCTGGTGTTTTCTGTTGTGGCCCTTCTGCACCCCAACTCGGTGGAGTGCTTCTATCCGTCTTTTGAGTCTACACAGAAAGCTCTGCTGGTGGCAATGCCGCCGGTCGTCGGGATGATTTCTGTCTTTGTTTTTGCTTTGTTTCCCAACACCCGCCATGGCATAGGACACCCTTCAAGCCAGGATTCAGCTCCATCTTCTACTATCGCTTGAAGGGCTTGTGTTGGTTGTGTCAAAAGTGTGATGTATTGGTGGATTGTTATGATAAGTGAATAAATGGTTGTGTTTCTTTCTGTTCATACGATGAATCCAGAAAGGAGGGAAGTAATACTATTATTGCTGTTTTACTTTCACATGTAATGGATGTGCTGTTTTATGTAATATTTGATTGGTTTGGATTCAATTATATGTCAACTTTTAATGGCATGTTTCTAAGAATCTTGAGACGGTTAACTGCTGGCGAAATTCATAAAGATTTAAAGGGTGTTTGGTAAACTTAGTTTTAATAGGTTCCGATTTGTTTTTGAAATTTATAAACATATATATGTTATTTTAAAAATAGATTAACAAAATATTTGGATAAAAATACAAGAATCATATTATAATATTTTGTTAAAATTTATTATTATAATTTATTACAATTTTTTTAGTGTACTAATAATAAAAATAAACTAAATATCATTAACATAATGTTATTAAAGATATTTATATATATTTTTTAATATGCAAAGCTAAGTAGTTTATCATATATTTATCTCATTTCTAATATATGAAATGAAGTAGCTTATAAAATACTTACAATTTGAAAAAATTAGTTTAATTTTAAGGAGTTTATAAGTTTCAATTATTTTATTTTTAGAGTTTATAAGTTCATACTTTTTAAAAAATAATTACCTATCAGCTTGTAAGCAACCAAACACCCTCTTAATGCAATAGTCATCATTTTCACATTCTTGCAAGATTTTAAATACCTAGGCCATGGGATTATTGAGACTCGATGTAATAACTTTTAAGCATATTTTACGACTGTCCGCTACTTAACTACGTCAACGTTAACCACACGTTGATCTTTGGTGCTTTCTGATAAAACAATCATCTTGTATGCCCTTTGTCTTCTAACAACGTAAAATTGAACATAAATTTTTTGCTGGGTTGAATGAAGGATGTGAGGTAGATTAGATGCGTGATCAGTTGATTGAATTAAGGGTTTGGTTACTTGTGGAACTTAGGATCAAATATGTGAAACAAAGTTACATATGTAATGTCCCAAAGCCGAATGTGAGAAGCCCAAGGCATAAACAAATAGAGTTGTGCAAGTTTAGCTACATATTTAAGTTCACAAGTGGGCTATTTTGGTTAAAGGATTTATTAGGTCTAATTGGCCTCTTTATCATACTTAAAAGGACTATACAATACATAATAGGGGGAAAAAAATAAGAAATTAAACATCATGTCCCAAATCTACGTATCTGTAGAGCCGTCCCTTTTACATTAAACCCTTTCATACTCTTGTAGAAATATATTGATGTTCTTATCTATGTCAAAACAACTTCAAGACACTGTGTATCTACAGACAACTGATCATTCAGAAGAATGTGGAGTTCCTCAAAAGTGGTGCATCAGACAGCAACTTGAGCTGCAGCCAGCCTTGCAATAGGCACCCTGAGAAGAGAATTACAGACATGAAGAATCACAAGTCCACCAAATTTTTGTTGTCTTTTTGAGAATTTCGTTTCAAGATGTTGTACCTGAAAGGCGAGCAGGAAACGTAGTCTAGTCCGGCTTCTGCAAAGAAGGCGACAGAAGAAGGCTCCCCGCCGTGCTCCCCACAGATTCCCACCTGCCATTTTAGTCCCTTGTTATTCAACCAAGAACAAGTGAAACCAACTCGCAAATTCATGCAGCATGTGTGATGAGTGTGAACTCATTCTTGTCTATTTTCTACATTTCAAGTGCTGTTGAACTTCATTGAACACTGACTTCAACTAATTTAAGTGTAAGAACAGATAAGATCACCTTGAGGCTCGGTCTGGCCACACGGCCTTTCTGTGTTGCCATCTTGATGAGTTGCCCCACACCTTTCTGATCGAGCACCTGTTGTCAACACATTTGATGGTTAATACAGCAAAAGATAAGATTGAAGACACTCCCAAAAGGTTGGAAGTTCACAGGGAAACAAATGTACAAACCTCAAATGGATCATTTTGGAGAATGCCCTGAGACAAGTAAATAGGAAGGAACTTGCCTACATCATCTCTGCTATATCCAAATGTCATCTGTGTGAGGTCATTTGTCCCAAAAGAGAAAAACTCTGCTTCTTTCGCGATCTTCCCACATGGATCACAATGAACTCACAGAAAATTACTTTTTGGAACAAAAAGGACTCAAGCACTTTGCAGTTTTTAAGACATACCTCATCTGCAACTAAAGCAGCTCTAGGAATTTCTATCATGGTGCCGACTTTGTAGCTCAACATGGTATTTGACTCAGAGAACACTTTGTTCGCAACCCTGTGAATCAAATTCACCTGATGACTCAATTCCTGCCACCAACAACCTCAGAAATGTTAGTGCCGATCCATGTTTGATACATCAGTCACACTATATGAAGCACAGATACAGATATGTGATCATGACATGCCTCAGGTGTTCCAATGAGAGGAACCATGATTTCTGGAAAGACTTTAACACCCTGGTTGGTCAAGGAGATAGCTGCCTGGAATATTGCGCGAACCTGCATTTCCGACAGCTCAGGGTACGATATGCCAAGCCTGCCAAATTCGACATAAGTCAAACATGGGAAAACTAAGAACTCCTTCCTACAACCAAACCAGTGTTAAGTCCACAGTGGACATTGTATAAAGCAGTTAGTTGCCGCATCTGTTATCATCAGCTGAAGTCTATGCCACTACTTCTATACTTCTATATATGTGTATGTGCACGTACACGTGCACGTGATGCTTGAATGAGTACTAGACCTGCATCCTCGGAATCCAAGCATGGGATTAACTTCTGACAACTTTTCAATTCTTGAGTGGACTTCATCTGCACTGATGCCTGTGTCGGCAGTTAGCCCTTCAATAATATCCTCGATCTCGCCTTCTGGAAGGAATTCATGGAGCGGAGGGTCTAGAAGTCTGATTGTCACTGGAAGACCTGAGAAACGCACAAAGTCATACTTTTTAAAATGTTTATTAAAGGGCTTCTTGACTAACTCAAATTACCTTTTGCAACATGTCTCCAGATTCATTCTATTTGTATTACCTTCAACTTTGCCTTTGTTATGTAAAAGATGTAAAGCAGAGACAATAAAGTACCATCCATAGCACGAAAGATCCCCTCAAAATCGGCTCGTTGGTAAGGCAACAACAAGTCCAGAGCTGCTTTCCTCTGGTCAGTTGTGACTGCCATTATCATCTTTCTTACAGCCTTTATCCTCTCATCAGAAGCAAAGAACTGAAAAACAAATGTGACATATTAACATCACAAGCATTCTATGATATCAACATCAAAGGACCTCCTCGTCTTTTGAGTCATTTTACAACATAAAAAGGCTGGCAGCACATTACAAGTAAAAGCGAGAAAAATGAATTGATTATTATAAAGGTTTGAAAGATGAAGAAAACTTGCCATGTGCTCTGTCCTACACAAACCGATCCCTTGAGCTCCATTTTCCCGAGCAGTGAGTGCATCATCAGGTGTGTCGGCATTTGCCATAACCTATTGTTGTCCCAAAGCATAAGTTAGTAAGACAATTGTATTTGTATGAGACTTTAAAAACAAGAGGAAAGTGCTACTTCATGAATCATCAAAGCACCTTGATTCGCCTTATTTTATCTGCCCAAGACATGAATGTCTCCAAATCCCCAGTCATGGCTGGAGGAGAGAGTGTCTGTTTGCCAAGGATCACTTCTCCTGTAGAGCCGTTGAGCGAGATCCAGTCTCCTTCCTTTATTACTTTGTCTCCAATCACCACCTCCTGCATCAACAACCAAAGGAGTAAAAAATTTCAACAACATAAGAAACCATATGCACTAGAGGTATTTCTTGTCATGCAACCTTCTCAGAATCATTCACGTGTATCTCTGAGCAACCAGAAATGCAGCATTTCCCCCATCCACGGGCTACAACAGCCGCGTGAGATGTCATGCCACCTCTAGCAGTTAAAATTCCAACAGCTGCATGCATGCCACCGACATCCTCTGGACTTGTTTCAGTCCTTACCTTCAGTGAGGTGAAGGTCACAAAATTTCAGTTTCATGATCAAAGCAAGACTAAGGAGCAGAACCATTTGGACAAATGAGGTTCAAGTATGCGAGGGAAGGCAAATGCTTCTATCAATTGTCATGGATGCTTAAAAGCTGCTAAGATATACTCATCTCATTTGGCTATCAAATCTAATAAATGAGAAATGTATTGTCATACCAGTATGACACTCTTTCCTTGCGCATGCCATGCCTCGGCATCTTCAGCACTGAACACAACCTGTCCGACTGCTGCACCAGGGGATGCAGGCAAGCCCTTGGCCATCACAGAGTCTTTGTAGGAAGATGGACTCTCAAACTGCAAGAAAAATAGCAAATGAAGTTGTTGAGAACAAAAGTGCTGACATATACGCTTGGCAGATTTTCTTGACGCTGCAAATATCTTGTAACTATTGGATGGTACTGTGTGGTAAAACATAAATCAGTCTACCAACATTACTTTAATTTTTCCTTTTGGATGCAAATCATAGTAATCAACAGAGAAATAATAAACCTGTGGATGAAGGAGCTGGTCAAGATGCTGAGGTTCCACCATCTTCACTGCAGCGCGAGAATCAATTAGCCCTTCATTTACCATGTCTACGGCAATCTTCACAGCACCTTTACCGGTACGTTTTCCAGCTCTACATTGCAACATCCATAGCCTATTTTCTTGTACAGTGAATTCAATATCCTACATTTGACAATGGTATATCATTATGCATCCAATATGACAGAATAAAGCTATGCAAAACTCGGAACCGATGTGGGAACAACTATGAAAACGGCATGAATGTTGTTACCATCATATTTTTGTAGTGTCCCTCTAATATTTCACAGTTTTCCATTAATTCCTCATAAGCTTCAGGCATACACTTCTTCATGGCATCCAAGTCCTCTGGCGTTCTAATCCCAGCAACTACGTCTTCTCCCTGTATGTAAACTCTGATCAGCCGACACAGACACAGACACCATGTAAATATGCACAAAACATGGATATTATTTATGAAATAAACAAAATAAAAATTAAGTGATCAAGACCTGAGCATTGATTAGAAACTCCCCATAGAGCTTCTTTTCTCCAGTACTCGGATTCCTAGTAAAAAGAACGCCTGTTCCTGAAGTGTTTCCCATATTTCCAAACACCATGCACTGAATGTTTACAGCAGTTCCCTTCAGACCAGTTATGTTGTTAATGCTCCGATATTTAATGGCCCGTGGACTGTCCCATGAATCAAATACTGCCTTAATAGCCAATTCCAGCTGCTTCTTTGGATCTACAGATGAATACGGCAGAGCAAAAACAAAATTAAAATGACAAGGTAAGTTGAAAAAAAAGCAAATAACACAAGGTAAAAAGTATATATCAAAATGAATTTGATTCAGGAGTGTTATGTACCTGATGGGAACTTTTCACCTTTAACTTGAACATAGACGCTCTTGTACTCTTCCACCAGCTCTTTCAGATCAGCGGCTGTTAGCTCAGTATCGAGCTTTATGCCTTTTTTAATTTTCATATTTTCTAGCTTTTCATCGAACTTCAAATGAGGAATGCCCAACACCTTCAACAGAAAACCAGAGTTGGCCAACCTTCATTGATTTGCTTGATCTATATTTTTCTTAGATTGACTTCGATCTGTCCATCTACCATTGCTTAATTTCCATTGATTTGCTTTTGTAATTGAATGCAGAAGATAAAGCATTGATGGCATCAGAAAGAAAAACTTACAACATCTCCAAACATGTCCAGAAACCGTCTGTATGAGTCATAGGTGAACCGATCTCCACTCCTTGAAGCCAAACCAGCTACTACTTCATCATTAAGCCCAAGATTCAAAACCGTGTCCATCATGCCCGGCATAGAAATCTATAACCATACAGTTTCACTAATATGAGACTAAGAATAGAATCTACAATCGCAGCCCTTTCTGTGGCCAAACATCCCTTTAGGATTGCATAAATACATGTCCAAGACAAATAGTTAGACGCCATGGTTCTTACACATTTATTCAACTCCCACATGAAAACAAATTAACCTCTCCGAATCCCCAAACCAGAGACCCTATTAGAGTTACTATCTGTATCAATAGCATGCAAACAAGGAATGCATAGAAGATATTATTCAAGAAAATTTTCAATCCGTTACTTGGGACAAGACAAGTAGACTTACTGCAGCACCAGATCTGACGGAAAGGAGAAGTGGCTTGGAGGGGTCACCAAGAACAGCTCTCATATCATTCTCCACTATTTTCAAACCTTGTAATATCTCTTCCCACAATCCCTCCGGCAGCTTCTTGCCCAGCTGCTGATACTCTTGACATGCCTCTGTAGAGATGGTGAATCCAGGTGGCACAGATAAACCAATGCTAGCCATTTCAGCAAGATTTGCTCCCTTTCCTCCCAACTGTTATAAAAATAAAAGATTTTTCACATAACTGGTGAGGCAGTGAAGTGAACATGATAGCATGATGCAATTCTTGAAAACAAAAAATGACAGCCCAAGTTGCTAAATGTTCTAACAGATCACCACAAAAACAACCAATAGTAACACGTGTAATACTTGAAAGATTAACATACTTACAAGGGCTTTCATGTCCCTGTTCCCCTCGCTCCTTCCCTTGCCAAAAGTGAATACCCTCTTTGCAAATCAGAATGAAAAACTTATGAACTTTACCAAACAGAATACAACAAAAATCCAAAGCAAAGCACAGAAACTACAGCTTACAAGTTTAAGACACGATTAATTCATGCTTTCCCTTCATGCTGGAAAAGATAAGAAAAGAAAAGTGCACCTCAACAGCTCATTACCTTCACGGTGTCTCAAATGAAGGAAAAGCAGTAAATCTGCGGCTATGCAGATTTAATTTTAAACACTAGGACGGTGAGCTTGGAGCTGACATTTGTTTTTCATGCACTGAAGTTGGTTATGTGGGCATGAAAAAGATGATTGACTGGCAGGCACGCAGTGTGTGTCACTAGGGCCAGATGGATAGCTTAAGCCAGCTACAGGACAAGGAATGTTTCAGAGTAGGCCAACTTGACAGATGGTGAGGGTTATCCTTTTTCATTCTTCTTGAAGCAAACGAAAGAATAGTAGAATAAGATGGTGGCTGTAATCCAATTTCATTTGCCTTGGGTCATCTGCTGTTTCCTTGTGTTCATCATATATCTAGTGTTATCTTCCCATGACACGTCACTGCTAGAATCATTGAATTAAAAGTTCTTGCGTGGACTTCCATATATTCTTAGGAGTTGTCTGAGTCATTTTAGTGGGTTTCATCACATCTCGACTGTAATAATTATTATCTATCTATTTATATTATTATAAAATGCACAAGACCCCGCAATAATTAACTTTGATCACATTATTTATTTATAAAAAAATTAATTAATAAAGAGCCAGTCTCTACTGATATTTTCAATCCACACGCTATGCCTCTTTAATACCACTCATACAAAAAAAATTGAAAGAAAAAAATATTTTTGTAGAAAAAACTAGATTATTATATAAATTTAAAAACACATAATGAGTCCCAAAATGACTACCAAGAATAATTTGTACTTGAGAATAGTTATTAGGTTGATACAATCACAATTAATTGATTATGGGAAGAATATATTCAACATTTACTGTATAGGTATATATTATTAATTTGGTTTAATTATACCAACATCCCAAGGAGTTAGTATAATTACAAATTGTACTCTTATTCTTTTTGAAATTACAAAATCCTCCCACCTATATTTGAAATATTTACATCATTCTTTTTCCATTAAAATTTAGGTAGAAATTGATTATGTCATAAAAATTCAGCTATATTTTTATCATGTTTTTTATTATATTCAAGTTTTTGGTTAAAAAAATTTAAAAATAGGCTTCAATACAAATAACTGTAATTGATTGATTTAAAATTCTAATTTAATTCAAACAAAACATCTTTAAAGTTAACATATTATGAAGGGCGTGACTTTCTACAGAATAGTACAAAAATTTTAAAAAATGAAGGTGAAGTGTAATACGAAAAAGTTAATTTACTTTTCCATGTCCTCGTTAATTTTCAATTAAAACACTAAAAAACCAGAAGTAAACTTATAAAATATAGAGAGGATGAGTTTGTAACACCAACAAGGAAATGAGTATAATTTGTAATTATGTCAATTTGCAAGAGAGATTAGTTTAATTAACCCTATTAATTTTTGTTCATAACTACATCAATTTAAAGGTCCATAATGAGCAACATATAAATTCATAATTGTATGACAATATAAACATAACTAATTTAATCTACTTGCGTACTCTATAAATGAACTACAACCCAAAAAAAGGCATACATATACAAATATATAGTTTATAACCAAAAATGACCTCATAAAAGAAAATCACTGTTTCACAGTTTCATGCTTCTAACCTTTTTACTGGTGGTTGATGTGGGATCTGATACTGGGCTTACTATGGCTTCTGCCTTCACCCTTCTTCTGGGCTCTGCTACTGTTCTGAACCCATTTGGCTTCAACCTTGAACCGCGGCTCAGTCCGGCTCGAGCCCGGTTCAGTCTGCAGGAAGGTTGAACCCTTAAGATATTAATTTGATCTGCAAACTTCTCCTTGAGTGTTAACCTTCTTGAGCACACATCATTTGCTGTGGACTTTATCATAATGTCTTTCCCTACGGAAGACATCTTGAACTCACTTCACTATGGCTTCCCTGTTGAAACTTTGCACATAACCAATCAGATTCTCAGAGAAAAATCAATCCTTTTTTTTTTTTTTTGGTTAAGAGGGGAAAGGGAAGAAAATCAAGAACTTTTGGTGATCAGGCATGCTATGCATGTATTGATTGATGCGGTTGAAAGTGCAGGCATTCACCTTTGTCTTGATGAGAACGAGAACACAGCTAATATGGAGTGGGTGTATTTTTGTTGAAGATGGGAGCTTTTGTAAATTATTAGAAAACACAAAAAATGGGGGAACTGGGGAGATTTTGGGGGGCTTCATTCATGCATATGGTGTCTGTCTCAATGAGTGGTCCTCAACTCTTATTGGGCATTTCATGGCGCTAAGTCTTGGACCTATATTGTGATCCTTTTAAGTCCAAGAAAAATGTCAAATTTTTACTTATTTTGTTTATTTCTACCAAAAGAACAAACGGTTTAAGAATTAGAAATTTGAATTACTTTTAAGCTCCTTTCATGGCCTTCAATTGTCTGTCATGGGCACAGTTTGTTAAGACTAGATAAGAGTTATATATATATATATATATATATACAAGAGTCTCGGGAAAAGACAATGTTAAATTTGCTACTAGGCTTCAAATGTTTAAGCCCATGTTTATTTTCAAATTTTATAGTTTTATTTAATTATTCTATTTTTTTATTTTTTTTATTTTTACATAATTTTTAAAATAAAAATACTTAAAAATATACACAATATTTGAAAACTAAACATAGCCTAAAATTTTTCTCAAGTTGATTTTAAAATGAAACATATGTGTGGGTTTTTAAATGCTGATTTTTTTCGGCATATTACATTTGACACAATAATAAATTTAACTGTTCAAATTTAGTCCACTCTATCGTTACATTTTTTGGTAATCCTTTTTTGCTAAAAGACCATGTGATGTAATATTTAACTTGTTATGGATATTATAATTTTCAAGAAATTTCCCAACGAAATTTTTTGGTATTGTGCTTTAAAACTAATTAATTTGATTGATACAAGATAGCAAATGATCAATATTTTTGGATTTGACAGCACATTTTCTTTATCTTCATTTTTGTATTTTTTTAATGATGAAAATGATATATAGATTATCTTCCATTTTATGGCTAAATGGGTGGTGACAGTTTATTTATCCAATAAAAAAATGGCTTCTGACAAAAACTGCAAAGTGGGACCATTTCTCCATATATGCTGGACTATACTGTTGTCCAAGAAATTCATGCCACCTGGCATAGCTTCAGACACAAAGGAGTGGTGTGCGAGCCCGGCTTTCCCCGACCTTATCCATCACAAATATTCACACATTGCCAGTGTCACAGATAATTTTTGTGCTTTGAATGATAAAATAGATTAATTTCTTAGTGTGCAACAGAAAGTAATTTAAAATCTTAAAGGGGCTAAAAATGTGAAAGTTTTTTAGCTTATATATCAATGTGAGAATAAAAAATATTATTCTATCTAATCACTTTATTAGCAATTAAGTGGTGTAGGGCATACACTGACTTCGTTACATACATGACTACTTAAAGGTTAATTGAAGAAGTGTTGTAATTAAATTTATTTTTCAATTGAATGGATGTGTTTATGTTTGGACAATTGAATTTTTTGCATGGATACGTTTTCTTGTATTAGAATTTCTTCACAAGCGCGTGCCAAACAACAAGGTTGATTTTTCATACCTGTGTGGGACATGAATTTTGCTTTCATTATCATTTGTCCACATTCAACTTGAGAAAATTTAGTTAATTGACTTTTTTTTGTATGGCTGCCTTATTTTTCTAATTTCTATTTATTGCATAATAAAAATATAGACGAAGCTGTGCCTCATTTACATGTCTTCTCAATGATGAGGAACTGCCACAATTAACTTGTTTTTGGGATTGATCACTTACTCTAATCTTTTTGCAAAAACACGTTTCAACTTTGTCCAAGGTTCAAACCGCAAAATCATGACAATTAATTTATACTAATAATGTAGAACTAACCACGGATCAAAAGTCTAGGGAAAAAGTATTCACAAAAAAAGAGATTTAGTTAATAAATAAAACTATTTAATTCAAACTTGATTAAAAAAATATTTTTACATCGACTTTCAAATTTTTTTAAAACTTAATGTCACTGTTCGAAGTTTTTTAGAACTTAATGTCACACTGTTTGACTTAAGTTTGAGTTCAAATTCAAATTTTACACAACTGAATTTTATTGAATTTATTTGTATTTATCAAGTTCGTGTTACTATTCAAACTCAATTCGTCAACATTTCAAAAAAAACTAAGAAGGCAAAGTTAAAGTTTGCCAAATCTACCATAAATATTTTTAAAAATTTTTTCCACAACCGTTTTCACTTACTCATTACCAAATTAATTTGAACCTATCACCTCAAGAATGAAATGTTAGCATTCAAACTATTAAAGTGTCCCCTAAGGGACAAAATTTATCAGACATGCGTACATTGTTTCGCACCATCCACCTGCCAAAAATAGTTATGGTTGAGAGCCAATTGTCATAATTTCATTGTAAGTGTGTTTTCAAGTTAATGAGAAGGATGTCATTTATGTGAAGAACTCAAAGCCCATCCTTTCTATGGAGGGACTGGCAATGGCACCCTGTAAATTTAAGATTTGTGTCACCAATGTGATGCATGAGTGCCCCTTGAAACTCATAAGAGTTACGCCAAAAGGAAGGAGAATAAAGGGAATGAATGGAACATAAGGATCTTGGTGGACTGTTATCCTTAGCATATTAGATCAGCAAGAAACAAAAATCAGACTCCCAACCAGATCCGAGAGTCCAAAAAGATGAATTTTGAACCTGAAGTTGACTCCAATTTAGACATTAAAGCAACTTGACAAACACCAGAAAACCACACTGTTTATTATTCAATGGAAAGGAGAACCAGCATACAGAAATCCGGACACGATGCAAGCTTTTTTTTTTTTTTTTTCATTTTATGGTTCTCTTTTTCCTTTTATGTATTGCACTCATATAATGCCAGCTTAATTGTCGAAACTTTGAAAGAGAGCATCCACATCCAGTACTTATATGCCAATCATTCCCCACGCAGCATTATTGAAAAACGCTGCTCTTCTCTGACTTAAACTTAGGAGTGAGCATAACGTACACAAATGCGTCGCTGGATTGGGCTCCTACAGGATGGGCAGTCCTTCATTCCCTGCTTCTCATGGAGCTCATTGCACGTTGTACATACCACTTGATGTGCACAAGGGAGGAAAACCACAGACATCTCCTTGGCTAGACACATCACACATTCCCGTTCACGTTTCACACCCCCATTTTCGGTGAAGTCTTGGAGATCTGTAGCTGTCACCATTCTGGATATGTTAGACATAGCAGACTCTTTCAGGGATGGAGCATCTTTGAAGCTGGTGAGTTTATTAGCATAGCTCCCACTGATGCCTCTTCTAAGGGCAGCAATTTTGGATGAGTCGGTCTTCAACCTCAGCTGAGAAATTTCTTTTTCTAGCCTCTCAATATCTTCTTTATACTTTTGTAGATTGCTTTCAGCTCTCAGTTTGATTGTATCCTCTTTGGCCTGTGTAGAGAGTTCAATTTGCTCTCTTTCTTTCCTAAATGAATTGACTTGTGCGAGCAGTTCCTCCTTTGCTTTCTCTTCCTGATTCAGTTTGCCCTGTGATCATCACAATGTTTCAATTTTAGAACACCAATAATCCAAAATCCAAACTGCAGAATGAAGACGAAACCATTTTCCTCTAGATTAGGATCGGAATCCTTCATTTCTTGAAGTTATCTTGCATGAATCGACATAGAAAGCATTTCCAACAAATATTTCCTAGGGCTAGAGAGAATAAAACTGTTAACAGACAGAAAGGAACAAATTAACAATTTGAGTTCCTCTCATCGAAAATACAACTGCACCAAAGCTGAATGGGGACCAGCACACTAGATTCAATTCACTTTTTTGACTTTTTCCCACCAGGCCGCCCCAACCCCTAGGGAAAAGTGGGGCTTCCCCATTTATGTACAAATTTACAAACTATAATGGTGTTGCAACTTATGTTTCCGCAATTCATGATGATTCAGAGACACACTCATGGAAGTCTTCCATTTATTCTAGTTGAACCTAAATCCAAGATCCTACGAGATGCATGAACATACCAATAATGCACATGGGAGAGTGTGTGCAATTTCACACCAGCAGATTTTCAGGCATAGCTTAAAGTAGTGATACAATTGGTATTTTTTTTTCTACCAATTCTTTTTTATTCTAGATTAACCCATAATTCACATATGTGGATTGCATTTTGTTACATTTCCTCATAAGTTAAGATAAAATTACACATAAATACATTTTTCGACTAGCTGTCTATACCCTGAATTATGAGCTTCTATATCCGCAGACAAGCAGTAATATATATAGTTACATGTGGAGATTAAGCACTCAAAAAGTTAACAAACATATGCGTGTTAGCATTACCATAAATATGTGCAAGCTATGATACTCATACTCTTTTTACCTCTTAGTCAGACAGTCATAGCATTTCCTCAATGCTGTCAATTTATTCTCGGTGCAATATGGCATAGCAGGTCCAATATCGATATCTTCTCTGATCAATCTAAACAAAATAGTCAAATTACATTAGACTAAAAGCCAAACATACCTCAACTTGATCTTTTACATCTTTAGCCTGCTGTAGTCTCTGTCGCACCTGCATCAACTTACATTTTTCAGCTGAAAGCTCCTCTTGAAAAACTGTCTTCTGCTTCTCCCATGATTGAAACTTCATCAGGGTCTTCTTCTCCCTCTTTGACACCTCCTGGCAGCTTGCAGCTGATTCCGCAGCATGTAATTTTGCAGTTTCCATTTCCCGCCTTAATGCAGTATTCTCAAGTTCAAGCCTGCGAACAGCACTATTAGCCCGCTCTACCTGCCCGCTAGCCTTGCACAATGCATTTTCCATTTCAGAAAGTTTCTTCATAGTGTTCTCTTCCAAAGTTTGCTTTTCTTTCTTTAGCCTCTCCACTTCTTCCTTCTCTTGCCTAAGTGTTTTAAGCTCAGCCTTGTCCTTGCTTAGTCTTCGTGCAGCTTGCATGACCTTCTGATTTGCCCACTCTGTCCATTCTTGAAGCTGATTTTGCAATTCCCTCAGCCGGGCAACCAGCTTCAGAATCATTTCATCCTTCCTATCCTGTGGGGCCCACTGCCCAAGAGAGTTATTGTTTGAAGAATCAATATAACTACAACTGGCAGCCTCGATGCTGTAACTGAGGGGCGTTGGATTAGCAATGCTTTTAGCAGGGAATGTCAGAGAAAGCTCAGTATCAGCAACAGGTAGTGAAGGTGAAGTGTTGATTGGCACCGAACGTAAGGTAGATGAGACACTTGACTTGGCCAATGAGGAACTGTGATCAATATTCTCCCGACCACTTGTTGGCACGGAATTGAATCCAGTGGTTGTTGAAAGATTGTCTGCAGGCGCATCAAATCCAATTGCCTTATCTATCTTAAGGGGGGAATTCTGGGCAGTTAGACCTGTAGAATCTGCCACACCTTTAAGTTTCTTATCCAAGACTAGTCCACCAAAACCGCTAAGTTTCCCAACCCTAGACATGCCTTTAGGAACAGATGAGTGATGTTTCTCGAAATGCATGGTCTTTTGACATAATATGTACTCCCTTTTGGTAATGCCAGAAACTTTTCTGCTGCCAACAAACTTCTCCTCTGCAACTGTAGTGTGTGTTATTCCCGTCACACTTGAAGGCTTTTCATTAATATTAGACGTAGAATTTTGACAATCTACATCTGGAATGAGTCCATTCATAACAGTCGAAGTTTGTGGATTCAAGTTGGGGCCTTTAGTTATTTTAGGAGCCTCAAATTGCAAGCTATATCCCCCCCGAGGTGATGGCAGATCAGGTGTGTCGGATGGAGAATTATGAGTACAAGGAACTGATGCACTATGTTTACAAGGAACCACAGTATTAGATTCAGAACTTTTGAGATCTGTTCTCAACTGGTATTGAGCAGAAATGGAGGAATTTGTATTTGAGGTTGCATGGCCAAGGAAACTACCCAAAGGATCATCATCCATGGCACAAGCATGTGATACATTCATATCACCTAACAGCAAAGACCACATCGCATCTCCGGTGCTGAAGAAAGGTCTAACCTCTCTTAGAAGGCAAACCAACTCTGCCAATGCATACTTCTCCATCTGTTGCAAATCCTCAAAATAATACTCTCTAGAGGGATCAATTTCCTGGCCACTCCTTAGAAATGCTAGAGTGTTGTCAACTATATTTGATATGGTGTCTTTACACCCGTACCAAAGGCCAGACCTCAAAATAACCTTAGTAGCAACTTCTTCACTATAACCACTAGCAATTATTTTCTTAATTGCACTCTTGAAAATTGTGTCCAAATTTCTCAAAATAAGTTCTTCTAGCTCAGATTCTGTAAGGTCACTCCAATCAGCATCATGGAACCCGTCTGCTGATGCCTCTAGCTCCTCTTTAGATTGATTCATCCCTGCCTCAGATGTCCCCACATCACAAGACAATCCAAGGTTCAGTTTCAAAGCATCAGAAGCATCTTGGCTTACAAAACACATATCGCACCCAATTGCATGCCCGTGACTCTCAAACTTCTCGGCTGAGAATTCAAAACTGGTGAATTCACGTGAGGGTAAAGGGATGGCCTTACTGGGATCAGCTAACGGTGGATCTGCCCGGAATTTTCTTTTATTCCTACTTCCCTTCTCTTGGACTGCCGTAGCTGGCATTTGACTGGAAGTACTGCTGCAAGCCTTTGCCACCATTGATGCCATATCTAATCTGCACAGCAAATGTTTTCAGCATTCCTCCGAATTCAATATATTCCATCTCACACACAATTGAGATTATCTGATATTCCCACCTTGACTCTACAAATATAAATCTTGAGTTCAATGCCGAAAATCCAACTCCCAAATAAACCAGTGACATTAAACGAAAGGCCAATAAACAACGATACATTTATTATTTATTACGAGAGCAAACCAGCTCAATCAACATAGATTCAGTAACATTCAATCAAACCAATCAATATAAGCTTGAAAACCAAACAATCAGGTCAATAAAACACTTACAGAACAACACAGCTGTTACACTCACTAACATTACCGACAAAACTCACAAAATTTTCTGCATCAATAAGAGGAAAATGAACAATAAAACAGAAATACAACAATATAATAATCAATGCAAATCATAGAACTTTCCAAATCAACCCAATCGATAAATCAATACAAATTTCGAAACACCCACACAACAAAAATCATAAAAAGATTCAATCCTTATTCATATACAGAAGATCCCACAAAATAGTGGTACAATCGGGATATTTTTAATCGTTTTTGAGACGATTTGCATCATCGCTTCATACCGTATACGAGCATATGATTATTTAGGAGATCAAACGTTGAACAAATCTAATAGCATGGGATGTAAGTAGCGAGATGATGGAGACTGGAGTTTCCTCCGTTTCTTTTTCTTTTTTCTTTTTATTAATTTAATGATATTAGCCTTAGAGCATCAGCTCTCTCTCTCTCTCTCTCTCTCCTCCGAGTCTTGGGCAATATTTAGGTGTTCCCCAACGCATGCCAGCAGAGTACGCATATGTACACGTGTCAAATTTTAGCAGGCGTTACATGTAACCATAGCTCACGCACCAGAAATTCACCTCTCTATGAATAGAGATGCACAATAGGGAATTTTATGTAGGGAAATTTAGAATCACAATTCACGTCGCGGAACATTTTAATTATTTTATGTGCAGTGAACCCATAAAATTTGTGATAATTGGATGCATCTTGTTTTTGTTATAAAACATTTAGGTGGTTACCAAAAAAAATGATCCACCAATACATAAGTAATTTATCAAATATATTTTTTTACTTTTTTATTCACACGCTCAAGCAATGATTCTAGAACTAGCCGGTTCGACCAAAATCGAGAATCAGTTGATTAGGATATAAAAAACCTCTAAGTTGTCAACCCAATGAAACCGACGAAATCGACGATTCGATTTCTTGAAAAAAAAAAAAACAAAAAACTATTAAAAAAGGGGAAGAAAAAAAAGCGAGAGCAGATCTAGGGCTTGAATCGAGCCGAGTCGATTTTTTACGAGCTCGAGCTCGAGTAAAATTTTAAAATTCGAGCTCGAGCTCGCTGGGTTTGGAGTTCCAGTTTATCGAGTCGAGGTCGAGTTAAATGTTAAATTATGTTTAAAAAAATTAAAAAAAAAAAGTCGAGCTCGAGCTACTCGATCGAGCTTGAATATTTTTTTGAAATACTCGAGCTCGACTGGACAAGTATATCGAGTCGAGTCGTGTCGAGTCGAGTCTTGATCGAGTCGAGCAACTCGATTGAGTCACACTGGGTCGCTTCTGAGCCAAACAGAAAACAATGAAAGAATAAGAAAACCCTTCTGCTAATTTGCTCTCTTCACGCTAATCATCAACGCCGTCCGTTTCAACCTCAATCTTCACATCGTCCGGCATCCGTTTTAGCCCATTCATCCCAATTTCAATTTTAATCTCAAAACCTACATAAAATTCATTGTATTCAAAACATTTATTGTTAATTTTTATTACCTTTTTTTTTTGAATAAATTCGTTAATTTGATTAACGTGCTCTGAAATAATTTATTTTTAGTGTTGAGATTTTTTTGAAATGAAGCTGTATAAATGGGTCTTTATCTTGATTGAATTATACATACATACTTATATTCATATTTATATATATTTATATTATAAAAATCAATTATTATCTTTCAATATCATTCAATTATTATTAAATATATTATTAATATATTCAAATAAATTAAATATTTCAAAATATCAAAACCTGCTACCAAATATATAACTCGTTTTAACACATATACCACCAACACTTCATTTTTAGACAAAATTCCTCTTCGAAACATAGTCTACACGTTCGAGATTATAAGATATTTGATACACGTTTGTTGAAATTTCTGTGCAACATTGCTGACTTCCGTTTGTGCGCCGCCACATGCAACATATGTCATCAAGAATTTGGAGCACAAAGAAGACGTAGACAAAGGTGTCAATTTCTACATTTGGCATTGGCTGGCTGTATCAAAGTCAAACGATGAAGAGACATAGAGCACTGGCGTTGAAATGGAGTTTCACTGTTGTAAGCACGAAGAAGGGCTTGCTTCTGATGAAAATTGAGGCCTGTTACAATTGACACTGTTGTCCTTGACTAAACCACAGATCAAGCACGAGGCTACCAACACTACATTAGATGTTGTCTTAATCTATCGGCTCAGTACTATTCTAACTGTGATCTTCTTTTAAAGGAAAATCCATTTTGTTTTCTTTCAAAAATTTTTAAGAGTTTGCTTGGTTTAGTGTTTTTTTTTTTTGTTGGATTTAATAAAAGAGATCGATTTAATCACAGCTTAAATAGTCACGTTTATGTTTGATTAACCTTTGGAAATTGATTTAAGAAATAATTATCTTAAAATATTATTTTATCTGAAAATCACGCGTAGGGAAAATTCAAGAGTAGACCAAGCTCTGGCATCTGAATAAATAAATAAATTTAATAAGTGAAATTGTGGTGGCTTTTTTCACACGATTGTTTTATTCTCCTTTCAAACATACTTACTTGTAACTTGTATAAAAAATTCATTAAATTTATTTCTTCCTCAATAATATATATTCTAATCAACTATAATACAAGCGGGCGTGTGTGTATATATATATATATATTAATCTGATCACGACTAGATATAATAATTTGATTAAACTCAAATGAAATTCTTAAACTTCACACCAAACACAGTGTCAACTTTATTGGCACGATTACCCATGACTCCCGTGGAGGTCCACGTTAACCTCCATCACTCAGCCACAAACTTAATGGACACACTTTTAACACAATGCCGCTCATCCGCCGGCACCGGTTGGCCCTCGCCCTTGAAGACATGCCCCAGGTGACCGCCACAGGCGGCGCACGTGATCTCGGTCCTCCCCCCGTCAGGGTCCGGCTGAAACACACGATTTTACAGATGTGGTCAGGTGGGAGAGAGAGTTTATTGGAAGTGCTGGTGGTGTTGTGGTATAATAATTATATGGGTTTAGTCGTGAACTTAAATATAAGTAAACCTGAATTTTGTATTAACTAAAAATTTTAAGGTTATGAATTTGTTGAAATAATCTCACTTTATGTATTTTTTCTACGTGAAATACTATCTTTTCTTTTCTTTTTTTTCATTTAGACTTGCACTTAATTTTCAACAGTTTCCATCAAGAGTTCAATTTTTATTTTTTTAAATTTAGTGTGCCTCGCTCTCTGGCTCTCTGGCTCTCTCTCATGTGGGCCTTCTTCTAAGTAAAGCTATAGTTAGAATAGAGTATTATGGCTAACAAATATCGTACGTGACCCTGATTGATTCCACTATTAGTGTTGTTGGGGTATGGTAATTAGTTGGGCTTAGTTGCGGGCATGAATACAAGTGAGTTGTATTAATTAAGATCATTTTAGTCACTCTATCTGTATTCTTTTTAGACGTTGTCTTTTCTTTTTCTCGTGCATAGAGGAGGTGGGATACTGACGAAACGGTTGATGCCCCCCGGCAGACCTTCGTAGAAGGCGGGCCAGGCGTCCCGCAACCAGCACAGTTGTAGATCCTTTCTTCGTAGAACTTGTCGTAATGTCGAGTGCCCTTGGGCCTGCGAAGACAAACCACCTTAACAATCTCAGCATGTTTGTAAGGTTATTGGAACGAGTGTGATAACAACCTCAGCATATTAATACAGTCTTACACATGCTAATGAAAACATACAAATCCAATGCACAAATCAGCAAACTTGCCCCACCCCAGAAGTTTATTTGTCAAACCAACCGCCAAGAAAAAATGCCCTCGATTTCTCAGCAGACACACAACCCTGACGAAATCAAGGTCTTTATTAATACAAAGAAAAACTATATAAGGCTATGTTTGGATGTCCTACAATTTTCAACCCAAAATACAGGCTTCTACACGTATTAGAAATCAAAATAACACCTTTTTTTTTATTATTATTATCCCTTTTTCTCGTACATTTACACGCTTTTAAATTTTTATGCTAATTTCCCTTCTACATCCAGACATGGCCTAAATATTCAGCCAAATGCAACAGCAGGTCAATTTACCCAAACGAGGCCTAAATATTCAAAAGGTCAAAAACAAATAAAAGAAGGGAATGATCAGCGTACTGATTCTGTGCCCTTTCCACGGAGAATGTGAAACTGTTCGGGAGTGAGGATGGCCCGCCATTCCTCCTCCGATTTTTGAACTGAAATGGGATTTGCAGCCGTCGGGTTTTTCCCGCAAGATCTCTGAGCCCTCTTTATCTCTCGAGCCAATGAGAAAGAGAAACAGAAGATTCGCGGGCTTTTACACTGCGAACAGATTTGAGAATGGCGTTTCGCTTTCGGACAGGGAAAAAGAGGAAAGAAATCGTTTGGGGAACTTCATGCGTACCCTCGCAATGGATTGGGGCGGCTTCACGGTTCGGAGCGGCTTTTGCTGCGTATAAATTCAATGAAAGATTGGATGTGCTTGTTTGGGTGTGTATTATTAAAAAATAAGTAATGTAAAAAAATAAGCAGGATATATATCTATGTATATATATAATAATAATTGAACCGTATACTGTCTATTTTATTTTCAAGAAGAACAAAGATTAACATGGTTAAAATCTTATTTATGTTTGTTTTAATTTTTTGATGTAATATTTTATTATAAATTATGTAAAGATAAAATATAAAATATAATAATTATAACATGTATTTTCGTGGTGGAAAATTTAAATACAAACATAGCCTATGTTCTAATCTTGCTAAAATTTGATTTTCCAGGCAATTCTTTCATTATTGGGGATTGAGGTAGGGCATCTTATATTTATTTATTTTTTAATATTTTATAAACTTTTAAAATTTATCAATATATTTTTAAAATTTATAAAATCTTTAATTTTATTTTCAAAATAAATTAACAATATGTTAGAATAATATAAGACCCTACAGATTACACAATGTTATAAAATTTTGTAAATCGTAATTACATAATTTTTGGGTATAATAATGGAAAAAATACAATATTATTAATATAATATAAATAAAAAATTATACCATCATTCTAAAATGTATATGAGATATATTATAAATACTTATAATGAGTTTGGAGCATCCTATATATTTTTTAGTAATTTATATACAGATGTCTTATTTTTAAAACATGTTATCATAATTATTCACAGCAATATATAATTTAAAATAAAGTATTTAACAACTAAGTTTAAAAGTCTGTGTATGATATGTGTGTGTGATTCTGTAAAACAAAGAAAGAAAGAAAAATGCTTATCATTAACCTAGCTTTGAAAACTAAATATAATTTTATTCAACCAACAAAATAGTTCAAAGCCCATTTGTTGTAATTTTATCATCTTTTAAACTTCCATTTGGATTTGAATCACACATAATATCAAACATCAAAAAATCATGTTGTTTAAGCATATTTAAATTTTTTCATTATTTAATGTAAAATACAATTTTGTATTTGATTAGAATTCAAACTAAAATTAAACAATATTTATTATATTCACCTTGAATTTATTGATAATAGTGATTTAGAATTTTATTGTATTTATTTATTTGGGTTTAAGAGAAAGCTATAATAAATGATTATATAAAAATAATTTATTTACATATTTTTTGACGACTAACTCAGGTTTATTTCATCCTAACAAATGATTTCCCTAATAATCATGCTCTCTTCCAACCTCAAGTAAACTCGCGATCGAGGGAAAGCGATTTTATAAAGGGAAATGGTTTCAAAGCAGAACAGCAAACGGCGTCGTCTCGTCTTGCGATCTGCATCCTTCGTCTTTAATTTCAAAAACCCTTGCCCCCAAAAAAACCCTAGTGTAGAAAATTACTTGAGCACAAGGGTACTGAGAGCGGACATTCGGCTATTCTTTGTGTCTATGTATGATTCTTTTCTGGTTTTCACGTTAACGTGATTCAAGCCGACGTGCCTGGAAGGGCAAGATTTGAAACTTCAGAAAAAGGAAATGGCATATAGCGGATTTGGAAAGGACTCAGGTCCAAGCACTCAGCCTAGAGCTCAGACACCCTTTGGGCATTTTCCTCGTGCTCCTTCTTCCTCTCCTCCTCGTTCAATATCACCCAGGTTTGTCTTAATACGTATGTCATTTTTTATGTTATTTTTATGTGAATTAAGCTCATGCATTGCGTTACGCTACGTTTGGAATTTAAAATTTAGTCGATTGTGCTGTAAGGATAACACTTCGTTTATTTAGTTTCGAAGGAAGGAGGAAGGCGATCCTCATAGAAATCCATTTTTCCTGGGATATCTATTAATTGGGTTATTCATTCTATTTCCTTTTTTCTATTCTGAATAACTTCTAAGAATTTGTTCATGGTAAACAATTGAGAGTTTTGTTGTTGCTTCAAAATTCTTTTTATTTTTATTTTCTGAAAGAGCTTTACAATATGATTACAGCAGATTAGTCTTATAAATGTGTTAATATATTGTGCTTTTTTATTGGGAAAATGCGATTCTGCGGGACTTTATGCATGCTCAGAATGGCATTTACTTTGATAGCCACAAGCTCTTATTTCATCACATTTTATGGTTTATGAAGACCTAGACATATGGAGTTGGATTTATAGAGAAGCTCGAAAACTGTCGTTTATGAAGAATGGCAGTTAAAAAATATAAACTATTTTTTGAAATCTTGTTTTGGTGGGATTGTGTTGTGTTCTGGAGATTATAAACTTATTCTGTTGATAAGTTCTTGTATATCAGATGTGGTTTTTACTTTTAGTGTAATGGCCTATTGCTGTTGTAGTTCTTTGTTATGCGTGTTATGAAAACTCAAAAGGAAGAAGTGAAAATGTGCACCAAACAAAGTAAACCAATTATCAATCTCAAATCTTGTTCAAAAATGTGTTATATACTTTCAGGGGATGTAAAAGGGATGCTTTGTTGGTTCTGGTTGTTAGTTTGATACATGATCCTCATTTCTCTTTTAATTTAGAGGAGCCTTGGCTAGTACAAAATTTTTGCAATTAGCTTTGAGCTGCAGTCAGAGAAGGCATGACTCTGGATCTGGTGTGGTCAGTCCGTAAAGAATTTTGTCTATCTTCTATATTGTTCAAGCTTTTCAGGCATCGCAATTTATATTATCTGGAATCAGTTATATATCCTTAATGTGGTGAGAAGGGGATTAAAATTCTGCCAGTCAATTCAGCTCAACTTGTTTATTATGTGGCACATTGTTATAATCTATATAAGTTGGGGAATGCTGCTACTTAATGGTATCAACTACCTTAACAAGTGGTGATTGCAAATGGATTAGGAGTGTGAATGAATCGAGTACGAGTAGCAACTTGAGCTTGATAACTATTCAAAAACTACACGTCCCAATTTTGTTGAACTTGAAATCTAGTTATAATTTGAGTTAAGTAATAAAATTGAATTTAGAAAAATTGTTTAAGTTCAAATTTGAACTTGATTAGACTATAAAATATTGTCAAGCTTAATCGAGGTTGAGTTGAGGCTTGCCTTATTCACACCCGTAAAATGGATCAATACAGTTGATATGGTTCTTATGATCCTGTATTATGACCTAGAATTCACCTTTCCCCCACTATACAAGTAAAATATGGCTGACTTTTTCATGTTCTGCTCATTGATTAACTTTTATTGGTTAAGTCCTCCTCAATTGACAATAGTAACACTGATGTTTCTGAGGGAATGACTTTACCACCAGCTTTGGCTTCTTATCACCCTATTCCAGGAACAGATAAGTAATTATCTGATATATATTATTGTCGTTTTTTAATTATATGATCCTTGATTATTTGATTGAACTTTCCTGTCGTGTTTTTTACTGTTTGCTGGGTGATTTATGTGATTATGCTTCTGGATGTTGCCTTGTCTTTTCCAAATGAAAAGATAAAGTTTCAAATGCTTACCTTTGACAATGAAAATTTTGGTTTTATTTTATAGCAAATTGAAAATGTTGCTTTTAGTCCTTGACTTAAGGAAGCATAACAGATTTATAATCAATACTCATTTGATCATATCAGTTGAATTCTTCAAATAGTCCGTTCATCCCTAAATTATTACTAAGTTAGGGTGAAGTTCAATTTATGAAATTCCAATGCGTCTTTGCTTTTCACTCTTGCGGGCCTTGTCCAACAAGTACCTGTAACCAGATTGTGATGTAGAAAATGAACTTCTTAGAGTAAATAAAAATATGAGATAAAGTAGCATTATTTATAGGTACTTGAGAGGACATAAGAGCATGTGTTTATTGAATTCCACCCAAAGTGACTATGAATTGACGGCTTGAATTTTTTCTTTGTAGCAATGGGCCTCCTTTGAATTGGAGTGCCGTGGAGTCAACACCATTTAAAGAGCAAGGTGTCCTAACTTATCAAAGGCCTCCCGCAATTCTGCCACAGGTTACTTCAAGCAATTCAAGAAATGGCACCCCCACAAAAGCTACAGAAGTTCAACAAATGAGAAGAAGCAGCTCACCTTATTCTCCTTCTCTACTTGAAGTTTCAAATAATTCCAGGGGTGTCATGGAAAAGTATATTTCATTATCTTTTATTCCTTTTTCCTTTCAATTATAACTTTCTTTGCTATTGCATATAGATAGCAAAGTCTACACATTTGTGATTACTTTAGATATACATCTAAATTTCTTTTGCTGGTTTGAATTTGTTGGTTCACTTCAACAGTATTATTAAACCAACAACTTGTTTAGTGTGTGATTTGGATTTCTTTCTTTGGATGCCAGAATTATTAGAATGTAACTTTAAATACTGAATTTCGTCTATTGGAAGTTCTTATTGAAAATTTTAGTGGCACATTAATAATATTATTTTTTTCAATTATATAACCTTTTGTTTGTTCATAACCATTTTTTGGCATTTGAAAGTCCTCCATATTGACCTTCTAGTGATCAGAGTTACTTGTTTCCTTACAGAGCACAATCACCTTCTCTGGTTTATCAGAGAAATCAATATGTTGGTGGCCAGCATTCACAGACTGAAAAAGTTCAGCAGTAAGCATAGCCTCGATTAGACTATAGCCAACCCTTTTCCTCTCTAACTTTCATTCTACACTGTACCAATTCTGGTTTTGGACACATGTATGTGGATTTACATGCTGATGTAGTCACCTTTTCTTCATGTATTCTCCCCTATTCCCTTTTGGGTGCGTGCATCCATGAAAATCAGTCTCACTATCTATTTCAATGACTCATCATATCTGAAATCTGTGTTAATTGACAATCTGTATTTCTATTTCTTTAGTTGTTGCCTCTCTCTCTCACAACTGTAATAAAAATTACAGTTTTTTTACATCATGGTCAAATGGGTTTCAGATCCCACTATATCTTAAATGTAGGTCTCTATTTATACTAAAAGAAGGAACTGTTCATCTTCTCCTAGACTTAGTATTGAGTGCTGACATTGGTTATTCTTGGGTCATCTCCTGGAGAAGAGCTAGCCCATCAAGACTGAAACAAAAATTTACTATCAATAGGAAGATTTTTGTAAATGAACCTTTGGCCTAATTTGGAATTGTTTGTGTCAAATGTCCTAAGGAAATTCTTGTTTCATTTAAATGCTCTATGCTGAAAATTAAAAATGAGATCTAAATCTTGAGCATCATTTTGCATCTCCACCTTCACTTGCTGATGATTCTAGTAGATTGCAGACGCTAAATCGCTTTGTTATTATTTTGGGTTTTTATGCAGGCATCCTATATCTCCCCTAGTGTGGGGTAGTCATTCGAAGCCATCCAGCTATAATACTGCTCCACCAGCTCAAAAAGGAATTTCTTCTATCTTGACAAAAGAAGGTACTTACAAAACTGGACCAATGGTTCAAACAAATCAATCAGGTGTTCCTCTTCCTAAACGAACAAGATCTCCAACATATCCCTCCGCCAGTGGGGTATCCCCCGAAATTACCTTTTTTCATCCACATGTCCACAAAAGGTAAAGTGAATTTTTGATTTCTACGGTTCTAGTTGCCCATCTAATAATCATATTCAGTGTGATTTGTCTTTTCTGAAGCACTATGGATATTGGCGTTCATAGTTCTTTGTGTCATTTTACATTAGTATACCGAATGATTCTATTAAAAATTGTAAATTGGCTTGTAGGTTAAAAAGCTAATTAGCATATTCCAATTTCTTTTAGCTAACCTGTAACAGCAAAGCTGTAAAAAAGCCTATAGTAATCAAAAGCAGTTCTTTGCTTGTGTTCTATGTTTGAGTATACCCACTCACAGTAGTACTGCTTCATTTATGCACACGACTCATTTCTTGGATTTTATGTTTTTGAGAACACCCCTTGCAGTCTTGTTACTTCATTTTGGGCTTCCAATGAATATGAAAACCCTACAGTAAGGGAAAGAAGGAAAAAGTGAAAAAAATGTGAACTAGCTGGTGTTTTGGGAAGCTTCGGCACTTTACTTGAGTTGATTGCTTATTGACTGGGCGCTCAAAAACTGTCAGTGTTTTTCTTTTGCTGATAGCTAACTTTGCAAATGCTTCAATGCATGTTTTAGTTTGGAGGCGCTGAAGCAATAGAATGAACTATAACTGTTGATATGAATTTAAATGTTGGGATGAGCTTTGTCTTGGAATAACTGCTTCTATCATTCATGCATAAAATTGCTTCAAGGTTTCTTATGGTCTAGGACACCTGAAATTTTTCTCACATTAGAAATAAGTTTAGATGTGATGGCATAAATCATGGACTTGTATATATTGAGACTGCGAGCACACTCTGTGAACTGACCAACTCAACCTTTTTACAGGGCTTTATAAACTAGTTAACAATCGTGCCACTTAAATATGAGACTTGGGAGACATTAAGTCCACACACACACACACACACACACCAATAATCTTTGAAGTTGATATGATTACAATAATGCAAGTAATGTATGTTTGAATTTTTCCTATATCATTCTAATATTTGGCATTTCTTCTAGATCTTTAATTGACTACAGGGACCTTGATGCTCCTGAGGCAATTCCTTCCCCCTCTTTGGCTTTTGAAGGCAGCTTCCCTAGCAGGGACACTTCTCCCTCTTCTGTGGGCATTGAAAGGTAATTAGCCTGCAATCTTATTTGTTATTCTTTAACCAGAATTTTTCAATGTTTTAACATGAGCTTATGGGCTGGGAATTTGATGTAAATACAATATTTTCTACTAGAAATTGTTTATTTACCAAAAACTTCTTACCACATCAACTGTGCTTGAAACCTTTCCGCTCTCTGTTCTCTATAAGCATCTATCAAAGTTCACAGGTTAAGGCAGTTGAAACACCCTGTTGTACAAGTAACAATTGACAGAATAATGTGCTTTGCTATTAAGTTTTAGTTTGGGAGGTCGAAGTTGAAGCATTGTTTCCTTAAAACTGCCTCAACTCCTGAAGCCAAATTATTAATTTCTCAAATTGGCCCTTGACAATGCACTGATCCAGCTGTCTGTCTCTCTGCCTATTGCCATAAACATACTGCTTTTTTAGTCTATCTTCATAACTTAAACCTTTATTCTGGTTTCCAGAGATTTTGTCTTTCTAAGTCCCCCGCTCAGTGTATTTATGGTTAAATTTCTCTTATGGGTTGTGTACACAGCTACATGTTTAAGTTTGAGTTTAAAGGTATCAATTTATTATTCAAAATGAAGGTTCTGCATGCCTTGTGGCCATTGACATAAAACTGGAATTGAACTTCTACTTCAGTCGTTAATCTCGACCAGAGGAGTCAATAAGCTCTGTATTATTTGGAGCTGTTAAAAATTCACTTAGAATTTCTTCTTTTGGTTAATTTTATATATCTAATGTCTCAAGCCTTTATTTTTTGGCGTGTTGAACTCATTTGTCATTTGGATAGAAATACACTCCACCTCTGTGTCTCATGATGCGTGTTTGTTATGCAGACCTTTTACCTCCTCCCCTATGTGGGCTAATCAATCAAAATCCTCAAGCAATAATACCACTGCACTTGTTCAAGAAGACTTGTCCTCAGTCTCGGCGGCTAGAGGTACATATCAACCTGGAAGTACACTCCTGGCTAAGAAGGCTGATGTTCCACTTCCAAAACGAACAAGGTCTTCTCCACTTACATCTACTGGTGAAGGCTTCGCACAGAATCCTGCTATTGCTTTGGATGATCAGAGAAGGTATGGGATAAGTTTTAACTCATGGCATCGTTAGCTCTCACAACTTACTGTAATTTTGCAATCAGTTGATCATGGGAAACAGAACTCCGCCATGATTTCAACTAGAACTCAATTCTTGAAATTGACTTAATTATGCATTGGTGTGAGTGATGTGCCACGGATGATCAGTCATGGGGAATTGGGGTGAGTCTAGTGCTTAATTGTGCAGTTATTCCATTGTCACTGTTATGTCACATTAAATACAGCAGTGTAAGGCCCTACTTTCTGATCATTATATGCCTCCAAAATTTCTAGACCTTTCTGAAGAGTGTCCAGTTGGGCTTCTGTAGGTCTAAAGCATAAACCATTTGCTTTTGGTGGTCAACTGTCTCAGACCAAGCAGAATCTAGAGATGGCACATTTGTGTTTGAAATTATGAATGTAGCATAATTTTTTTCTGCTTCCTTTCCACTGGGGGGAAGGTCGACATGGTGTTGTTGAAGTGATAAAGTATGCAGAATGGTCATATTACCTCAAGAATTTGTGTTTCCAAATTTTCAAGATAAAACAGTAGCACCCCCCTCCCCCCTCCAATCTGAGAGAAGTGAAATCAACGAGATTCCATTTGGACAAATGCTTTTGCTTCATTTAATTTTTTGGTTACTTTATCTCTGTTAAAATTGAGGTCAAGTTTCCTTCCAGGGCTCCTGATCTTCAAAGTCTGTCTTCAACATCTGGACAAATCAATAGGGCTGAAGTTGCTGTGGACAATCAAATGCATGTTCCAGCCTTCAAGAAAACCAAGATACCACTTCCATCTTCATCCGATCAAGTTTTCCAAGAGAATTTGGGCACGGAGGGTGAGCGGTAATATATCATCGCAGTCATGATATTGTTGTTTGTAATGTGATGGCTATGTTATATGTGGAAATTTGTGGTATTTGACTGAATCTATTTTGTAGAGAATTGCATGCCAAAGCAAAACGATTAGCCCGCTTCAAGGATGAATTAAGTGAACCTCTGAACAGTGATTCTACTATCAAAAACCAAAAGGTTCCAGCCAGAAGACAGAATCAGTCTTTGCCCGAGAAACAAAAGTTCTCAGAGGACCCAGCAGTAGATGTTATGGGGGATTTTACCGGTTGTAATGTTATCTCTGACAATGAGGGTGTGGTGTCATCAAGTTGTATAGTTGGATTATGTCCAGATATGTGTCCAGGTACCTATGTCAACTAGTTATCATGCAAATTCTGTTTTGTATGAGGACTGTGCTGCACTGCACTGCTATTCTCACCCAATTCAAGTTTAAGCATATTTTTTTATTATCCATATGCATGTGCTCACTATTAACATGGCAAAACAAGACACAGAGAACTAACTAATGCTGCTGAGGAATTTGTGGGAATATAGTTTCCTTTTTTGATTGAGAATTTCTGTATGTTCTCCTCTTCTTGACATATGCATTCCAAAACCTTTCTTTCTCCTGTCCTCTTACTCAGTAGGTGAATGTATAAGCATGCAAGTTAAGAAATCACTTCTCGTGTCTTATGATTTTCATCTTATATGTTATAGCTCCTACAAATCTGTTCTCACCTTGTCATTGGCAGAGTCTGAGAGGGCTGAACGTGAAAGAAAAGGAGATCTTGATCTATATGAACGCTTGGATGGGGAAAGAAATCTATCCAATGAATTTCTTGCTGTAAAAAAGGTATATATTTGGATCTGTTCCCTAGGCCCTAGCTAATATAAAATAATGACAATAAGAAAAATATTAGATTGATAACATGAACAATTTGATGGACATGGGCTCTTCTCAGTACAATAGGACTGCAGAGAGGGAGGCAAAGCTCATTCGTCCTTTGCCAATTTTGCAAATGACAATGGACTATCTTCTAAATTTGCTGGGCCAGCCTTATGATGATAGATTTCTTGGCTTGTACAACTTCTTGTGGGATAGAATGCGGGCCATCCGCATGGATTTAAGGATGCAACATATTTTCAATCTAGAGGCCATTAAAATGCTGGAGCAAATGGTATGTTTTCTCTATCTGATTGCTTTCTTATTAGAAGGGACAAAGGAAAAGAATATGCATACCATGGTAATAGCTGTATATCAATAACCATGATTTGATGACAAACCAAGAGAAACTTTGCATTGTATGGCTCACTGATTTAGGTAGGGGACTGACATCTCAAATTGCTTGAAAGAGTTTGTCAAGGTGATGAAGGATTTTAGAACAATTTCTTGTATTGAAACCAGAGCATACTATTTTGCTGCTCATTCACTACTTAACGGAGGAAAATTCTCTTTTATGATGATTCATAATTGTTTTACATTTTTCTGAATAACATGTTATCATTTACTTTCAAATTGTTTTATCAAAGAATACTTAAGTGCAAAGTACATTTAATCAGTCCACCCCTCTCCACCTCCATCTTCCTCTCTCTGTTACCTCCCTTCATGGTTTTCTTGGTGTATTTTGTATGTTGAAACTTTCAGAGAAACTAACTCGTGTTGCCAATATTATTCTGGCAGATAAGACTTCACATAATAGCCATGCATGAATTATGCGAATACACCAAAGGTGAAGGGTTCTCTGAGGGATTTGATGCACATCTTAATATTGAGCAGATGAACAAGACTTCGGTTGAGTTGTTTCAACTTTATGATGATCACCGAAAAAAAGGAATAGATGTGCCATCAGAGCGAGAATTTAGAGGCTATTATGCACTTCTCAAGCTTGACAAACATCCTGGGTATAAAGTAAGTCATCTAACAATGAAGATAGTTTCATAACTCTAATGTTGACGTGGTCTATCAAATAAGAAAATCATGCCAGGTTGAACCTGCAGAGCTATCACTTGATTTGGCTAAGATGACCCCAGAAATGAGGCAAACTCGGGAAGTGTTATTTGCTCGTGATGTAGCCAGGTTTATTCAACCCTAATGTGGATTTTGTTTTTGAATCAGAATTTTGTGCTGGTGACTATTGCTCTCTAATTGTTTATAATATCTCCACTTTATTGCAGAGCCTGCCGAACTGGCAATTTCATTTCCTTCTTTAGGCTTGCGTACAAGGCTAGCTATCTTCAAGCATGTCTAATCCATGCTCATTTCTCTAAGGTATGGCCTGTATAAGCTCAGCTGCGTGTTGTCATGTTTTAGTAAATATCTCCATCAACTTAGTCTACAGAAAGATAAGTCATACTTTACTTTGCACACTGTTTATTATTGTGTCTCCTGCATTTCTGTTAGATTTCTATGAATGTTATTGCAGTTCACTGTTGGTTAGTGGTGAAACTTTAGGAGGCTTGGTGTTGGAAGCAAGGGTAAAGCTAGGAGCTTACGATACCTATCCTAATTAAATTCTGGCTGTTAAAATCTGTTATACATTTGTGTTTAAATCTGTTGGCCCTGTAACTGAAAATTGCTTTGCAGTGCATAGGAATTTTGTATTGATGTTTTATTTTTTGATGTTTTGACCAGTTACGTACCCAGGCACTTGCTTCATTACACTCTGGTCTGCAGATTAACCAGGGAATCCCCATTGCTCATGTAGCTAAATGGCTTGGTGTGGAGGTAATTTTTTTCATTGTGTTCACTGCTGTTGTGGTAGTGTCAAGAAGTTTCTTCATTTTTTCCTACTTTGTTTGTTCAAATCAGGGGGAGGACATAGGAGACCTTCTGGAATACCATGGCTTCTCAGTGAAGGACTTTGAAGAACCATACATGGTGAAGGAAAATGCATTTATTAATGTTGATAATGATTTTCCTGTCAAACGTTCTAAGCTAGTTGATAGGAAAAGGTCAGGGGCAATAGCCAGTGATGTCTCATTTCCTTCACTTACCGAACTTTATGCTACTGAGGAAGTACCAGAACTTCAGCTAAAGAAGGATACTAAGCCAACAATATCAAGAACTTTATCATCCTTTGCCCCTGTAAGTACTAGCCAGTGCCATGATGAGGAAATGTGTGATCTGAGCACCATCTCATCCTTATCTCCAAAGGGCGGCATGCAAAAGCCCATGTATGAAACATCTATTGATCTAACAGTGCCAGATGAGAATAGGGCTGGACCTGAGGTTCAGGTGGCTCCAGCTAGTTCATTTGGATTGAATTTCTCAAGTTTTTCTGCCGAAAATCATCATGATAGTATTGAGTCTGCACAGAAACCAAAGTATGAAATTGCTTTTAGGAACTCACTTGGCAGATCAATCAAGCATGACTTGCAAACAACATCACCAATCACACCAGATACAGCTGAAGAAATAAGATATCCTGCTGTGCCTCATGATTGTTTTGTTACTCCAATAATACATCAGCCAATGTTCCCTGAGCAGTTGGAAGATGAAGAACAGGCAGGTATCATTGAAGAAGATAAATCTGATGAGGTGACAACAAGTTATTGTGACAAAGAAGTTGCAGAATCGAAACTTAAACTGATCCTGAGGTTGTATATTTTGTTTTTGTTGATATTTTGCTGTTTATGACGATTCTTTAATTGGATGTATTTCTTGTTTATTATTTAGGATATGGAAGCGTCGTTCAGTAAAGAAAAAAGAACTGCGTGAGCACAAGCAGTTAGCAGCAAATACTGCTATGAAATTGCTCTCACTGGGCCCTCCAATTTGGCAGCATGAAGTTGTAAGTATTCCCTGTAATTGTGTTTCTCTTTATATATTGGTTGATGAGGCTCTAGATGTATTTCTTGCTTGTGTTTCAATAGCTGTTTGAACTACCTCTTCCTTGTCTGTACATTGCAAGTTTGTTTTTGGCAATAATTAGACTGATTTATTGTTACGTTCTAAGGCGCTAAGCTTCCTGATTAATCCGTTTGAAATTTTATTAAATGGTTAAAAGTAAAGGAAGATAATGAAGAATGCAAGAATTATGTAGTTTGGCCATTTGACCTCCATCCTTGCACAAATGCACAATGAAACCATATTTTTCCTCTCTTGATTTTATAGAGATCGCCTGGTTATATACGTGATGCACATGAATAAGGAAATATATCATGTGAATCATACCAAATCAAAAATATCAAAATAAATAATTAGGCATATTAGTGCGACTGTATTATAATTAAAGTAAGAATCGATTCTTGATTCTTAAAAGTGTGGACTTTGGACTTTTAGAAGGAGCTAATTGAAATTGTGGTTGCTAAAATTTTTCAATCTTGCAACCTTCATTGTTTGCTACTTAATGACAAGTAGTCCGGTTCTGAGTGTACTATTTTTGAAGGATGTTGTTCAGCTTGCAGTATTGCTCATTTTGCAGTGACATGGGTCAGATTATTTCATGTTAATTGTGCATACTGTTCATTTTGAAAGTAATTAATGAACTGCACTCCTTAATCTGCAAACAAGTTGATTAAGAAAACTACAAAACAAATGTATTGTGTCTTACAATGACAGCATAGTTTATTTCTAAATATGATAACACATCTTTTCTCTTAATCTTCAATATTGTTGGCCCGTTTTACTAAGGCTTGTTTATCTGCTTCGTTCTCTAAAGCAATCAAGCAGTTATGGCATGTTCAACATTGATCTTGTCATGAGTGAGAGACATGAAATTGAGGGAAGATCCTGGTCAGTGGTAAATCCTTCAGAAGTGGTAGCTGCTAAACTAGTTGAAAAAAACCCAGATGCCAAATGCCTTTGCTGGAAGATTGTCGTATGCCCTCTAAAGGAGACTCTGCATGGAGACAGTACTGGACTGCAGAATCCCTCAGCTGCAAGTTCATGGTTTCATTCTAAGCTTATGCCTGCCAATAATGATGATGATGGCAATTTGCTTGTGTCATCCTCTGGGCTTGCAATTTGGAGGACTTGGGTTCCCAGCCTTTCTGATCTGGACTTGACCTGTTGTTTATCCATTATCAAGACTGCGGCTTTTGATGATCTGAATGAGGCAATAACAGGAGCCAATGGAGTTCTCTTCATTTTATCAGAATATGTTCCCCTAGAGCTCCAGAAGGAACAGCTTCATGACCTTCTTATATCACTACCTTCTGGTTCTCACTTGCCCCTTCTTATCTTGAGTGGCTCTGTCGAGGATGGGTCAGATGCCTTTTCCTTAGCTAAAGATTTAGGGCTTCATAACATTGACAGATCAGTTATAGTTAAGTATAACATTATTTTTCTTAAGGATGAGGATAAACGAAAGTTGGATGGGTTTTTCAGTGACCAACATCTAAGGGAAGGACTAGAATGGCTGGCAAGTGAATCACCGCCACAGATTGTTGTAAGCGAGATTAAGACACGTGAATTGGTTCTTTCCCACTTAAATTCTACCTTGGAGGTTCTAGATGAGAAGATTAATCACAGAATAGGCCCTAACAACTGCATTTCAGCTTTCAATGAAGCTTTGGATAGATCCATGAAGGAAGTGGCTGCTGCAGTTGATGCAAACCCGACTGGTTGGCCTTGCCCTGAAATTGAACTGCTGGAGCAACCTAGTGACGAGTCCAGAACCGCAGCTTGTTACTTGCCTAGCACAGGATGGAGCTCAGCTTCGAGAGCAGAACTGCTGATGCATTCATTGAATGATGCTATGGTCCCTTCTTTGGAAGATGATCTGTCTTGGTTATCCATAGGTCTGAGTATCAATGATGATATTGAAATCCAGAAATCACGCCTTGAAAATTGCTTAGTTAACTATTTAACAGAGACTAGTCAGATGATGGGAGTAGCCTTGGCCAAAAGAGAGGCAGGGATAGTTCTTCAAATGTGTACTCGGCTTGAGCTTCACAATAATAGCTATTACATCATTCCAAAGTGGGTTTCAATTTTTCGAAGGATATTCAATTGGCGGTTAATGAATTTTTCCAGTGGGGAAGTATCTTCTACATTTGTCTTAGAGCAGCATTATCCTTCTGCCCCAAGTTCCAAAGTCCTGGACAGAGCGGTTACATTTTTGTCTCCTTACCTTGCCCATCCATCATTTGATGAATTGGTTGAAGTTGGGTGGCATTCACTGGGATTGGGCTCGAATCATATGGAATATGCAGCCTTTCGACCATGGTCACCAGTGGCTTCTAGTGATGCTACTGATATTGCTGCATCCAAAGACAATGTCATCTCGATGGAGAATGAGGAGAAGAGTGCCGAGGATGGCATATTGACAAGTTATGACCATTCAACAGCTGAAGAGAACAACGGTGGGGTTCAACCGAAGTGCGCCACTAAAGCCACTGAAGAAGCTGATAAATTAGGTGAACTGTTAGAGAAGTGTAACATTATGCAAAACCTTATTGACAAGAAGTTGGCAATCTATTTTTGATGTTCTTTCATCTAGTGTGGTGTATATGAATCGTACAGACAATGATTGCCGGGCGATATGAATCTTTTTGCTAGAAATGGCTTGTGCATCTGTGCACATCAACTGCCACACTGTACAGAGGACCAACTTGTATTCAACTTTGGAGGTATCTTCACGTGGAGACCTCTCTGCGTGTGTCTCAATGTTAGTCATGCTTAGCGCATTCTTTCGAGTTCTCGTAGTCAACAATTAGCTGTGTATTTTTAGCTTGGCATTGGTTCAATTCGGAGCAATGGTTATTTATAACAACTCACCCCTGTGTCAAACTATGCCATATCAACAAGAGAATGTGTTGGTTTTCAATATATATTATAGATGAGAGTGCGTTGCGTAACTTGAACCTCTCATGTTGGGTTGTGCCATGAAATTCAAGTTCATGACAGCTTTCATACCATGTGATTGCACAAAAGATTATGCACCATGTTAATTTTAGGGCATGTCACGTTTTTAAAATTGATAAATTATGCTTGTTATGCATTAAAATTATAACACACAGTCATAAAATTAAGCACTCAGTAAATTTGCATTAAGTGTATAATCTTTTAACTTTATGTGGTCTACAGCTAGTAGTCTTCCATTTGCACAAACACGAGAAATGAAGAACACTCATCCAAGTATCATTTGAAGTGAAGAAACCTACAGGTAACCGTATCTCATAGAAGGTGAACTTGTCAAATAAGTACATCTCTGCATTACATAATCATCACAAAGTTCAGCAAACTTGTTAAAGATCAACAGAAGGTCAATCAGTTGTTAAGAGTGACAAAATTCTCGAGCTGCTAATGTTACAGTCCATTCAATTTATACATTCAGGTCTTTAATCTGGACAATGATGATTGTTATATCATCTGTCCGATTGTCATGCTCTAACCACAATTTGTATGATTCCGCAGCAATGGCAGAACAAGCTTCTCTTGGATCACCATATTTGTTAACCTGCGTGGATGAAAGAAATGGAGAAAATGAGACAACCAATGTACCCCAGTGGGTTTCTGCACATTACGGCCTTTTTAGGAGAGGAAATGCATCCACTTCAATCATAGAGCTTTAAATACAAGTTTCAGCCTCACCCATGATATTAAGAAGAGCAAACACAGAATTCTCAAAAAGCAAACCATGAAACTCGAACTCATCGTTGCTTCAATTGAACTACAAAAATTGCAAACATAGGTCTTCATGCATCTGATAGCAATCAGACTGACACTAATCGTTTGTTCTTCATGTCACAGCCATCAAACATTTTTCTTTTGACATGGAGTTCTATGTAAGAAATGCGCCAAACAAGACCTTTAACCATCATTTTGGATGTTAGCCGCAAATCAAAGATATGCAGCATTATTAGTAATACATGAACAGACAATGGTACTAGAAACAATGATCCTACATGTTTACAAGGGCTAACAACTAAAAGTTTACAGACGCTACATTTCTCTTTCCAAATATCAACCTTTAAGGCATATATGCATTTAGTGCTATCGCCACAATATGAAGCAGTGCATAGTTTATATGAAATGATTTTCACTGCACACAGAAGCAAAAAGAAGAGTAGACCACCAATTATGGATATCAAGGATTAACTAAACACTTTCAAAATCAAAGCTCGCGTGTGCCTTTGGAAATTATGCATGTAATATATGACTGTTCATGAAATTTTTTTCTTCCAGGATCAGTAACTATGGATAAATACCAGCCACTAACAACAATGCATGAGGGGGGGGGGGGGGGGTGCTTATCACAAACGATAAACTTCCATTAATGATAAAGAAGGGCACAACCACAAAAATTTCAGTATTCGTAAATGTACCACGTCCACAACCGCTTGGCTTGAGAGGAACTCAAAAACTCCATCACTTGCGACAACAAAGAACGGATGGCTGGATGTAAGCTGCACCGTGGACACCTCAGGTTCGGCAACCACACCTATCTTCTCAGCCAAACTATCACCAACACTTCGTGTAAATGCTGTACCGGGATACATCCCGTTTTGGAACCATAACCTAGGTGGATCGCTTCCATCGCTCTCTTCATCCCCCCAAGATTGAATTTTAGGATCTTTAAGCCCTTCCACTTGATCAACACTCAAAACCCTAGCCCCGCAAAGCTTTACCCTTTCGCATTCATCTTTTCTGAACGGAGTCTGATCGTGGGACAAGTCTTGAGCAAGAACGCTATCCCCTCCCTTAACGGCTAAAACTGCTCTTGAATCCCCAACGTTTGCCACATAAAGCTTATCCCCAACAATAAGAGCTGCAATAGCCGTTGTACCACTCATGGAATCATCTATTTCACTATGGTGAAGTTCATCGTTTGTCGCGGAAAACGCATTGCTATAAGCCTTAACAGGGTCATCCAACAATGCAGCATCATTCGACAGTATCTCAACAAGCCTATCCTTAGCAAAATTCGAGCATTGCGTGCCAGTGAGACCATGCCCATCAAACACACCAAAGAAATGGACATTTGGATTACCCTGAATGCTTGTTCTAATACAGTAACTATCTTGATTTACCTTATCAGGGATCTCGGGGTAAAAACCGCGCTGGCTAAGCACGGAATAAGATAACCTGAAGTTGTGTGAAGGAATATCAACAACCTCTAAAGGCATATTTGCAGTAATATGAGTATTTTCGCCAGGGTATACACCCAAGTTATCCTTGTTCTCACCGTCAGAAGACGGTGTACATCTTCTGCAACACTTCCCCTGAATACAACCCATTATCCAACTGAAACTTGGGGAATGAATTTGCACCTGCACACCAATTGCTTGGGAACAGAGCTGAACAGAACTTAGGCATAAGCCCACAAACTATTGTGATTCTTGAGGAAATGGCCGCACTAAAACCAACATTGTCAAGTTATGAAATTATCAAATGGGGTTTCCCATATAGAAAGAAAAAAGAAACCCCTCAAAGGCAGTTTCTTGGAGTTGAGTACTAACTACCAATTGATAAGGATTAAGGCTCTGTATTCTTAGAAAACAAACAAACAGGAAGGCTTCGTTTTCTTATCTCTTATTATATAAATGTTTTTAAAGAAGAAAACTGCAACCAACAAGAAATGATCATTAGAGGGAAAGAATTTCGAGTTGACATGGAGAAAGACCAGAAATTATAAATCCGTAAAATCAACCCCAATCACAAGCCAAAAGTCCCTGAAATAAACCCTAATCACACGCAAAAAGGCGGAAACTTCGTTTGGTTTTAATCAGTCACAAACCCCACAAAAGGAAAACTTTACTTTTGCCAAAAGATATCAAAGATCACCAGCAAGAGGCTTTATTTGCGGGAGCGAACAAACATGAGTATTTATGGAGAACTCTTAAAAGTAAAAGGCATTTGACCCTTCAAATTCTGAAATAAAGCCAGAGAGGTTTCCTTTTACGATTCTGAGATTTATTTCTTCAAAACAAAAACCCAAAAAAAAAAAAAGGAAGAGGGAGATTGTACGATGTTATGGATTAATGGGTTTTTATCATCCAAGTTTATCCTTTCAACCCTATTATTTTGTGGATGGAAATGTCCCTTTTGATCAAGTAGTAGACAAGCAAAAGTGATCAAGTAGTAGACAAGCAAAAGGGTTATTCATATGTCAAATTTTTATACTTCAACTCGAATTCCCTTTTGACCAAAAGGTGAATTTGCAAGTCACATTTGGTTAAAGAATCAAGGCAAGAGGAATTTCATAAATGGTTAATATATTTTTTCTAATTTTTTGTCGATAAAAAATGCTTAAACTTTAAATTAAATTATTAAAATTGAAAAATAATATTAAGCTTCATGCTTTTATGGCTTCGAACTATTTAATGGAACAAAACACAATTTTTTTTGTTTCTTGTGTGTAGATTCGTCGGAATAAACTTTAAGAGAAGATCGACTATCGAAAACGTACTTCAAAAGAGGAAAAAGGAAAGAATATCAACTAAAAAGCAAATTTATGATTGCAAATAAATAACGTAATCTTCCATGACTTTGTTTGCTTCTTCTTTATTTGGGTGGGGTGAAAGTTGGAGAAGATTTTTGATGGGTAAAAATTTTTATCTCCGGTAATAAAATGTACGGAGGAAAAAATTAGATAAATTTGAGTTTGAGTGTTTTTATATATATTTAATTAATATATAATAATGATTGAGTAATGGTATATAAATTGATAAAATATAAATAAATATGAATGAAAATATATGTGTGTATGCATAGATATTACTTAGATCGTAAATAAATATAATGAATGAAAAATAATTAATTAATAAAAAAAATATTTTGAACTTGAATTTTAAAAAAAATATAAGATAAGATATATGATTAGTAAAAATTTGAGCGAGTGTGAACAGTGAATAACGAAAATTTGAGAAACAAACATATCACTAACCTTTAATTGGTTTTAATTGTAGATTGGCACCCCCCCTCTATAAGTTGACATAGTTCTCTATTAAAATCTACTCCTAGCTATCTTAATTATGTATTAGCATCTTTTTATTTTTTGAAAAGGAAAAACTTCTTGATATACATTTATTTTTTAAAAAATAGGCTTATAGGGGCTCAAATTTCTCATCTTGTTGTCTTGCAAAGAGTGCATTTATGTCTGTATTTAGATTGTCCTGCTGTGCGGCCACCAATGCTTTGATATAATTTGTCTTGTTGTGCCACACAAGTTTCCTTAGTATGGGAATCTTTTGATAGAACAATCCAACTGGCTTTGTGTATCCCCTTCTTCCATACAATGTTATTGGTCCTCAATAATTTGCCTTAAATGATTTATCAGGATTGAAGATAATTCATTATATATTTATTTATTTTCCTTTTTTTCGTATATGTGGTTCTCGTAAATTGTGGCTACTCTTTGAATTACAAATTTTGTCAACTCAATGTTTAGAAGATGCTACTGTCTGGACTTTTCAGAGATAAAAGAAAAGTAATATATATATATATATATATATATATATGTAAACAGTATTTAAGTATAATAAGTAATGATAAATACCATTAAATTGGACTTCAGAGCAATGGAAGTAAAGTTTATTCATTGGACTGGGGCCTCGTTATCGGCCCATATTTTAGAATTGGCCCACAATTAGGCCCAAATCTGAAAGAGAGATGTGGACGCCGGATTTTAGACACTACAAATATCTGAGCCGTTGGTTGACTTCATAGCCGACATGCATTTTCAGTAATTTTATTATTTTTTTGACCCGTTTTAATTGTATAAAAATAATATTTGTTTAGAAATCAAATAAGAGGTTTGGTAGTGTCCAATAATATTAACTGATGCTCTAACACACACACGCACATATATATAAGTAGGAAAAACAGAGGAAGAAGAAATCTACTGAGAGGCAGGCACCCCTAGTGGAGCCCAAACTAATATCTACTTTTATGAAATATTTATAAATTATAATTATGCTTTCATTATTATGTGGTAGGCAGACGTCACCACTCACATCATGGATCCTCTTCTCCTGGTGCAGGATATTGCATGAATGGTCACACACACTTTTTTCTATGTGCCCATGATTTAAATATAAGGTCATTAGTCAGATGTTACAATAAGCAAGCACACTTGGCCCCTGACTGCATGCATGCAAACTCTTAGACCACACACACACAGTAGCTCTTATACTTCCTTTAATTATCCCTCTTTCTGTCTTTAGAAAAAGACAAAATAGGGAAAAAAACACAAAAAAGATAAAAAGTGAATGTCAAGAACATGGAAGGCCAAAGGCTACTGAATAAAAAAGCAAGATATGTACAAACACGGGACGAAAACACACACACACACACACACACACACACAGAGCATTTTTTGGATAGATCCTCCGTCTCCCCCAACCCACTAACTAACCCCAAATCTCCCAAAATTTGTGTAGGCGTGCCAAACCTAAGTGGGGTGCAATATTATGATCAACCCATTTAATAATACCCTTTCCCACATCATCCCATCACCATTTTTCATCTCTTCCCCACAAATTAAGTCAACCCCACATTTCATCAATTACATAGGTCATCCATTGGCATGCACACCCAATAATTCACATTTCCTAACCCCAAAATTAAAATTTTTTTATAACAAAAAGGAAAAAAGAAAAAATATAATTCCACCTAAACCCTGAAAAGTTCCCCACTAACCTCCCCATGCACGCCATCTAACGCCGCCGCACCGCCTACTTCCGGGCGGCGGTGAACATTTGGAAAACCACGGTCCCGGCGCCCGGCAACTCATCCTCCGCCCGGCTCCTCAGTGTCATCCCTAGCGGCTTCACCGCCTTCGCCGCGCCTCTCCATACCTCGTGTCCGGCTGCGCACGTGGTGGAGACGGATAGCGCCCCCGGCCGGAAGATCTTCACCACTTTCTGCAGGACATCTTCAAACTCCTCCCGGTCGTCGTAGACCGAGCCGACGCACTCGAAGCTGGCGTAACTGAACCCTTCCTCCGGCGTCACGTGCACCGTGGAGTAACGGTCTCCGTCGAGCCCATTCATTGAGTAGCCGCAAGGGTCGAAAGCGTAGTCGCAGATGAGGGCGTTCCTGTTGACGTCCCTTATCCCCGTTACCTCCGTCATTTCTTTCCCGGCCGAGTCGCCGGTTTTTCCATCGTCGAACCGGCGGAAGAATTTCTTGGCCAGAGCCCGGTCCAGCTCGGTCATGCAAATTTCCACCGTGTACAAATCATGTGCATGCGCGTCCACCGTATGTCCCTCGTCACTAGCAGTGAAAACGTGCCACTTGTAACTGGATCTCGAGCTGATGACAGAAGATTTTCTGCGCGAAAGAGTGTTTGGCAGATGCTCTTCTAAATAAGCGACTTCTTCTCCGAAGCTCGTGTGAGGGAAAGGTTGGGCGTCGGGGAAAATGAAGCTGCCGCGGGTGTACCTGCACCCGCGTAGAGTGAGGCCCAGGGCAACAGCCTGGTCCGCCAATGGACGGACAGATTTGAGCAGCTGGGTGGTCCCACAAGTCTTGACGACGATCTTCGTGGGGTAGACAAAGAGGCTGGACTCAGACAGAACGTACGAGTCAAAATACTCGTTTCCCACGGCGGAGACCACCGTGCACTGCACCTCATGCAACACTTTCTCCAGCGACTCAAAATACAGCCTCCGGAGGCCTTTTCCAGTGGCGGGATCATCTCCGGAGAACTCCAGCTCAAGCCTCTTCTCGAACCCCTCGAACCCTGAAACCGCCATTAATAAATAATATACGCTTCCGATGCTTTGTAAAGTCGGTCAAGAATTCAAGGAGGTGACAGAATAGAGAAGAAAGATAAGGGGTTTTCCAGAGAGTATGCTGTGCAGTGGTACAGGAAAGTGTGTGTATGCATATATATATATATATATATATATATATGTATATATGCACAGAAGGGATGAGGGATGGGGTTGGGGTGGGGGGCATGCGGGCGAGGCAACCAAAAAGAATGATTGCGGGCAAATAATGAGTGCAAGATGATGGTCATTTTTGTGAGATTTGCTTGAAGACAATAACATGAATCTAAATTCATTACATGCCATATGACTGCATAAAATTGTCACAACTTTCGAAATCTTATTATTTATTACTTAATTTTTCATTGTTTTTTCAATATAAGATTGTGATTTGTCACAATATTAGCACCCGGTATAATTTACTGGTGTAATATTTACAAGACCCTAAATTTAGGTCTGCGTGATTTTCTTGTAATTTAGATATATCTAGGGAATTAATTTTTCATCTACAAAAAATGGTTAGACAAGAATGGATGGATCAATGCAGTGCATGGTTTATTTGGCACAGTGTGTTAGAAGATTGTCAAGTTTGAGCATCATTTCTTGCTGCTCAAAAGGTGTACCACTAGCCTTGAGCACTAGTCAAGCACCATTCAATTTCTTGATGTGGTACGTTTGATCTTATTCATTTTTGAAAGATTAATTCCACCAAGTTATGATTCCAAATTTGAACACCAAACTCCATGCAAATCAATAATAAACACACACACACACACATAATTGTTAATTAATTTTGTAGCTATTTTTTCTTCTCAATATATACTCACACACATTGGCATGTATATTATGTTAATTAGGGAAAATTTTGGGGAAGTGAATTTAGGATATTAAAAGGGAGTTGATACAGCTGGCAACTTAGATGATTGAGTGTATGGGAATATTAATTTGGAGGTGGTAGGGTTATAGAGAAGTAGAGACATAATAATAAAGTGAGATGGTTGAATGCATGACAATAATTATGAGAGTTCCTAAGAAGAGGCAGGCTGATTTCCTTGTATGGGGTGCTCTCAATTGCTTACACAACTAAACATTACACACATAAACAAATAAATAATATTTGTATATATATATATATATATATATTTATGCTTATAGTATTTATTCACGTTCTTATCAGAACTAGGCATGTGTATCATTACTTTGCCTTTCATTTTCATTTTAAAAATACTTACTCTTTTTGGGTAATTTAATTTTTCTTGTAATCTTATTGGTGCTAAAATATGTATATGTACGTATGAATGCATGTATATATATATATATATGTATTTCAGTATTTACACTGCAGTTACAAAATAATTAATATAATAAGTAATTGGCTAGTTAAAAGAGTGGGCTACAGTAACAAAACACGAAATTTATTTTTTTAATAAGATACCAAATAAATTCTGGGTATAAATTCATTGAATTAATAGTTGTAATCTGACTATTTTTGAAGTGTGTTTAAACTTGTATATACCTTCTTTTTTTGGAGGATTAATAAATGATAAATTTAGTTTACAGTTAAAATATATTCCTGATGGCTGAACCTTAGGGTTCCGCGTTATTAAGAACAGCTAAAATAATTAAAATAACCATGAACTCTGGGGGATGCGATTGTTCCTTTAGTGAAGCAAAGGCAAATAGCACATCACCTTTTGAGCTTCAATATGTAATAAATATTTATTTAAAATTATCAAACTTTAATATACTTTTAAGAACTAAAATTACTTAAAACAATATCAATATTAGGGCAAGCAAGTACAGAGACTATTACATATATATGCTTAATTGCAACGAGTTCACATCAAAGTGTGAGTTTGCACACACACACACACAGAGTAGAATTTGAGAATATCATAATAATTTTAATATTATCTGCTCAATAAAAATCCAATTAGGTACTGCCATAATTCATGGCACGAATTGAACTATAACTGTAATATCATCTTAATTATAAATTAATCTTGTTTCTAATTCAAGAAAGATTATGAAGGCCATCAGCAAAGCTTTAGCGTGCCATCCAATGCCAAGACATTCACCAAAACATAATTCCCCTTTGCTTATAAGTTACTATTATTTATCACCTAACAATTATATATCAAGACATACACACACACACACACCCCTCAATCATAAAAGTATATCCATATCTAATCTACAGAGAGTGAAAGGCAAGATCGTATGTATATATCTAATCTATTATAAATCTGTGACAAGGTAAAGTATCTGTGTAATACACAGTGTGTGTGGGAAGGAATGGACGGAAGAGTGGATAAAGAATGATTTGAGTGTAGAAAGAAAGATGATTTTGCAGTGTTGCAGATGATGATGATGATGATGTATGCGTCATGGACAATCTAGTCTTATGGTTGGCTGGCTGGCGCAGTCCTCACATGATGATGACTTCATCTGCTGCACGCGGATCCACCAAACTCCCATGCACCCCACACACCCACAAGGGTCTCTGTGTGTGAGTGGGCTTAGGGAAATGGTCAACTGTGTATGTACTTTGATCCTTAGGGATAAAGGTGAGCATTTTTTTGAGCCAAATCTTGCTTCAAAAGTATGACCAAATCTTTACTTTTTGCATCAAAAGGTGAAATTGAAATCTAGTCAAGGAGGGGTTTGGTTTGAATTTGGATAAGGGACAAAACATATAAAAGAACAGTGCACCCTTGATCTAAATTTGAGGTCCACTTAAATTGTTTCTTTAACCACACAACCACACATATGATTATAGAATGTAATTAATTGTACCCTTTGTTTTGTGATTTTCATAAATTTTCTAACTTCAAATGCATGATTTGGATTACTCAAAAAAAATTCATTTTAAATATAATTCCTCCATTCATTGAACCCATCTACACACTAACTGAGCCATGCGTGCACTTGCTCCTATTCACACCAAACAAATAAATAAGAACAATCGAAATCCATTGGTAAATGCATGAATTGTTTTAAGTGTATCGATGAAATTAAGTAGATTTTATAATTGCATTCATGTTCTTAAAAAATAGGAGAAATATAGAATTCAATATGGACTCATTTGCCACCACGTTAACTTCATGCTAAAGAGTAAATTCTAGAAACACCTGTGCATCGAGTTCAACTCACTTAAAGTGATTCAATTTTTAATTAAAAAAAACCTATGGATGTTGATGACAAGTCCCTTGTCCACCCTAAGTTGAGTAAACTTGTCCACCATACTTTCCAACACATAATTAATCCCTTGGATGTGGCCCGACAAAGTCCCATGTAACTAAACACAATCTAGTATGTAGGATACCCAGATGACAAGCAATGGCCCATATCAAATCCAAACTTGAACTAACTTAGCAAACACAAAGTCCCTACCAACAAACACACAAGTAGACAAATGCATAATTTGACAGGGTTATAATTAACTCACTTTAGCCGCCATACATGCTTTCATGCGCGCACAGACAGACATATATATACACACACACACACACACACACATGCCTTTAAAAATTGTATACGTACGTACGTATGTCTTTTTTTATCTTTGTGTAAAACTTAAAGCACTAAGAGAGTGATAGTGTTCCACGCCCACAAAAGAAAATTGCATGAGAGGGGCCCACCACTTCTATTTTGAGTCTTTTTTGCCACTAGTTATCAACTTATTAATTAATAGGTAATTAATAAGAATTTGATGAATCACACTCCAAGCCTCTAATTCGGCACTTCCAAACATGCTTATGTGACTAATGGCAGTGATGATTGGAGTGCACATACTTGTGGATATGAATTGTCACGCAAAGTTGATCTATCTTGGATTCCAATTTTCTTTCAACACATGTGAATATACCGATCAAAACATTTCTAGTGCCTTCAAATTCGACACCAGCCGTATATATATATATATATATATATATATAAAAAGCTAATTCATAATGGGCAAATAGGGTTTTTTTTAACTTAGGCAGCAGTAAATTCTTGTTATCCTTTATTCTTACATATCACCAACTGTTGTAATGCACAAATCACTTGAAAGTTGAAACGGATGACCACTCCTATAAGTTAACGGATTTTTGGAGAGGCCCCATCTCCTAATCATAGCACATACTTGCTTGCAACCTTATGATATATAATTCCATTCTCCCAAATAAAGATTTGAATCAAACTAGACGTGTTGGGTGACTTTCTAGAGCTTATAATCCTGCCTACACCCTTATTAAATAACTAAGTATCCCAATTCCTTCATATTGCACCCACAAACACACACACACACACATACAATGTGTATGCGTACATTGATTACACTACTCATCACTGTTCCTCTGAGATCTGCCACAAACAAATCTCTTGAAGTGGATGAAAACCTTACACGCTACATCATTCTCTCGTGCCCTTTTCTTTTCCCTTTTGTTTTAAAAGCTAAAATGTGTTCTTAGCAAGAATAATCTACATTGATAGCCCCACGCAAACCATCATTTCTTTCCTCTCTGTCCCTGAAACCATTCTCTGTGATCACTTCTTGGATGTCAACATTAATCTTTTGTCATGGCGCATTATGTAAAAGTGGGTTCTTTACGATTACAAGAGCTGTACATACACTATAAATAAATGAAATGACACGTTTGTTCGTATATTTTTAAATATATTTATTTCAAAAATTATGTAAAAAAGAGAGAAAAAAAATTAAAAATATAATAATTATGTGTATTTTTGAATCACAAAATTTGAAAACAAACATAACCTATTTAATGCAGGACATAAATCGGGATATCTATTGCTGTATATAAAACATCAGACCCATAAAATAACTGCTCTTGATCTTAAAATTTAATTACTAAAATACCCTTAATATTTAGTTAAACATATTATCTTTTGACAATTTTTATTTTTCTTCACAAACTTATATTTTCTTTCAATACTTTCATCTATCAATTTTAATATTTTCTTACTCCAAATTTATTATTTCTATTTAAAATTTTAATTCACTTTTTAAAATTATACAATTGTTAACACGCTAAAGTTAATCGTAAAAATATTATTTATATAAGGAGTAGGGCGTGCAACAATACCATTACTACTTATTTATAACAAATTAAAAGATAAAAAAAGGATATGTGCTTAACTTATATATATTGTTATTTTTTTATTTAATATTATTTAAAATCTCTTGTTTTCTTGAAAAAGTTTAAAAGCTTTCATGCACACTCCATGATGACACAAACATGCTGTCATTACTACCGGGGGTGCTGCATAAACAATTGGGATACATTGACCAGAGCTGTACCATAGAAAGAACTAACACTACTCCATGGTTTAATGCATGGACTTTTAGATGACGTGTATGTATGTGGAGGATTAGCAATGCGGAGAGTTGCAAGTTCGAAGAGATTGATGTAACATTTTGAGTTACTTTTGAAGGAGTTTGAGGCAGGCATGGATATGTGAGCATGGAGGCCATCATGGCCCCTATGCTCCTAAGTCTCTGACCTCGTTTCAAAGTTGCCTTAATCTCTCCCCTAACTTTTCAATGCCCTCTTTCAAAATCATTTCCAGGAAAGCATACAAGTTGTGTACATATGTGTGTGTGTGTGTGTGTGTGTGCAAGATATACTGGTTTTGAAAAACTTATGATCTTTCTACTTTGTGAATGTGCTTCCTCCATGATTATTAGAGCATTCTAAATTTGGGGTTTTTACAGCCAAAAAGAAATTTTCTTATCATTAATTTTGATAAACTCTATCCATATGCTTGCAAATTTTATAAAATAAAATTAGAATACCTATTTAATTTATTTTATTTGTGGTATCAGATATGTATTTATTTATCACAACATTTATTTTTATATTTATGCAAAAGATATTATAATTAGGACAAGAAATAATACAGAAAAAATAAAAAAATTAAAGATAGATAACGTTGTTATTATTAAGTTAAAAAAGGTATTTTTTAAATTCACTTATATCGCTACCAAAAATTAGACAATTTGGGACAATAAATCTGGGATGGCTAAAATCTGTCTCAAATTTGGGAAGGTTCAGGAACGACACAACTAGGGACTGTATCTGAGTTGTCTATAAAATGATTAATTTTAAAAAATAGCACTGTTATCTCAAAACCGTCAAAAATTTAGCAGGAAATTTTAAACTATCCTAAAACCATGGCAAACTGGGATTGTTTCAAATAAATTTTGGGTTGAACGATCTCAAAACTGTCCCAATTATGGGACGACAAATTTGGGATGGCTAAGATCCGTCCCAAATTTGGGACAGCTCAGAGACAGCATAGCTAGGACCTTTACAACGCCGTATCTAAAATGATTAATTTTAAAAAATAACACTGTTGTCCCAAAGTCGTCCCAAATTTAGCATGGATTTTTAAACTGTCCTAAAGCCGTGGCAAACTGGGATGGTTTTGGGACGGGTTCCCGTTGAAGTCCAAAAATCTATCCCAAAGTCGTCTCAAATAAATTTTAAATTAAACCGTGCCAAAACTGTTTCAATTTTAGGATGGCTCTAGCACGACTTTTCCCAATAAATTTGCCTAGTTGTCCCAAAACCGTCCTAAAATATGGCCATCCTAACGCCGTCCCAAATCTGCAACAATTTTGGGATGGCTTTGAGCTTAGCTGTCAATATCCATCCCAAAATTATTTCAAACTATATGCAATATAACTATTCTAAAGTCATCCTAAAATGCTCTATATAACCAAACAATTTTTATCATTTTTACATTTGAGTGAGGTTGAAATTAGAGATTTATTCACACTTTAAGCGCGGAAAAGACATCAATTCTAGGTGAGCTAGTGGATTTATGATACAATGCCATGGATTATTCATTTCATTAACTATATTGTTAGAGTTATACCATGTGTGTGTGTGTATATATATATATAGTTATTTTTGTAGATTTATACCTTTTTTCCAAGCTTTTTTTTCCTTGGGCTGAATGTAGAGGATGCAAAAAATATTATTTGTAAGCCAAAAGTGTTGGCGTTGATTCTATATACTTGTTTTATAATTTTTAAAAAATAATATTAGTAATTTTCATATTTTGTAGTATTGTTGGTATACATATATATATATCTATTGTTTTGAAGTTAGCAATAATAATTGTGCTTCTAATGCAAAATGCAATTGCAAACTTATAGTGAGTGGAAAATCCAAACTCAATATGTCATGTTCGAAATGAGAATGAAATTTGTTATGTGACTTCTATTTCTAGTTAAGGTGTAACTAAGATTGGGCTTGTTATGGGAACTTAAAATCTATTATTTTTATTTTTTAATAAAATGTTACACAATATTATATTATGGATGTATAACAATAATTTGCCCGAGCGTGGAGATTTGACACCACAAATTGAAAATGGGGTTAATAAATTTGTTGAACAAGCAATGCAGTAGCATGTGCATATGGATTGTGCTAAAATTTGATGTCATTACTCTCATTGTAAGAATGCAAAAATTTTTTAGCCTAATGAAATTAAGGTTCACTTATTCAAGAAGAGATTTGTTCAAAATTATTATGATTGGATCAGTCACTGTGAGACTCAATATGATGTAGTGCCAAATGTATAATGGAGCACCATTGGAACCCCTTCAACGTCGGAGGACTTTGGAATAATGCAAAACTTTGGTTGGGAGCACCTTATGGTATATGATGCAGTTAGGTGTTTTACTGGTTTCTCAAATTTTGGGCTGGTTGGACCTTCTTCAGGGGTAGGCAAGCAGCAGAGTTACCATAAGCCGTCAACCACTCAATGTCGTGAAGGTACCATATTTAATGTAGAGGATGTCAACAAGGTGGATCATAGATTTTTTGATGCAGTACATGCAGCGGACCAACCACTATACAGTAGGTGTGAAAATTTCTTGCAATTGTTTGTAGTTGCCCAAATGGTGACTATTAAAGTGGAGCACAAAATGTCAAAGTTGTTATGATGATATTTGTAAAATGATTGGTGATATGCTCCTAAGTGATCATCGAATGCCTTCTAATTTTTACAGTACTAAAAGGTTGATACGAGAGTTAGGGCTTCTAATGGTGAGAATTGATTGTTGCAAATCTGACAGGATATTGTACTGGAAAGAGGATGATCAATTAGAGCATTGCAAATTCTGTGGAGATGTAAGGTTCAAAGCGAGAAGGACACCCTTGTCAACTGAAAAGCGCATTCCACATAAGCGTTTGATCTACTTGCCTCTTATTCCAAAGTTACAAAGGTTGTATATGTCGCAAATGACCGCTGAGCATATGACTTGGCATGCTGCTCACAAGACGTTGAATGGTTACATGTATCATCTCTCAGATGCTAAGACATGGAAGTACTTTGATAAGACCTATCTTGATTTCACAACAGATCCTTGTAATATATAATTGGGTTTATGTGCTGATGAATTTACCCCATATAGGTCATATGGGAAGACATATTCATATTAGCCTAATATTGTGATACCGTATAACTTGCTACCAGGAATGTGTATGAATTATCTCCTACATGTTTTTGACAATGGTGATTCCAAGTATGTCTAATCTAAGGAAAATTATAAATGTATATATGCAACCACTTACAAACGAATTGCTAAAATTGTGGACGGTGGGTACAATCACATTTGATGCACATTAGAAAGAATATTTCAACATACGGGTTGCTTTCATTTGGACAATTAATGACTTGCCTGCATATTTCATATTGTCTTGGTAGAGTGCAGCCGAATTAATGGGATGCCCAATTTGTTTTGATTTGAGTAAAGCTTTTTACCTATGCCATAGTAGAAAGGCTTGTTACTTCGACTATTATCACCAATACTTACTGCCCAAATCATTCCTACCGGGGGAATATGAAGCATTTTACTAGAGGCCAAATTCATATGCACGTTATGCTAGGGAGAGAAACGGGTGACCAAATATGGGAGCGTGTTAGGAACCTACCACAAGCAGTAGATGATCCACACAGTACGATCTTAGGATTTGGGACTAATCACAAGTGGACTAAAAAAAGTATATTTTGGAATTTACCATACTAGCAAACAAACATACTACCACATAATTTGGATGTTATGCATGTGGAAAAGAATGTTTTTGATAATATTATTAATATAGTTATGGATGTTAAAGGTAAATTCCAAAGACAATCTTAATACTTGAAAGGACATGAGTATCAATGTGTCCGTTCTGAGATTTCAGTCCCAGTGGATAATCTAAAGCTGAAAGTTGGGTACACTTGATAGTGCATCTACCACATGAGGCAAAGGTTGGGGGCGTAGTCCAATACGGATGAATGTACCCCTTTGAGAGGTATGTTAATGCTACACTTCATTTGAATGGCACTATTGATGGGTTAATGTCTCAACTAATTGATGTTCGTATGAGTTTCTGCACAGTTTGAAGAAAAAGGTAAAGAATAAGGCCCATGTCGAAGCTTTGATTGTGGAGACATATATAGTTGAGGAGATAGGCACTTTTGCATCGCACTATTTCAACACAAATGTATCTTCAAGGTAGACTAGGGCGTTGAGAAATGACATGGAAGCCACTTTGGCAGATCGCCCCTCTTTTTCCATAATTAACCATCCTAGGCATGCATCAAGATGATAGGTCTTGAGATATCTAACTATAGAAGAAAGACATGCTATTATGACCTATGTGCTTCTAAATTGTTTGGAGGTAGAGCCCGTGTAGAAGTAAGACTATTGTAAATGTTGTTTCTTCCATTAAAATCCTACTTGAGTTACATTACTTACTGGTGTATTTAACGCACTATTTTTGGGACAGGCTATTTTTACAACACGTTAGAGGCGATCATGTTGATGTTAATGCCATAGTTGCTAACGTATTTGTAGAATGGTTCAAAAATTATGTGAGCTTTCTGTTCAATCTCTTTTGTCAGCTTTATTTGCCTTTACACCAATTTATGCCCTATCCAACAATAGTGAACAGGTTGACAACCCATCTAACAACATATTGAACCCATTATTACGTAGCTTAGCTTGTGGGCTTTGCAACTGTGTTACCACTTACTCAGCTTATTTTGTCAATGGTTTCAAGTTTCACACCACACGTCATGCACTAGGGAAACAAATGTAGAATAATGGGATTTGTGTCTATACTACATGTTATGACAACTCAAAGTATGATTTTTATGGAGTTCTTAAGGATAAAATCCATCTTAATTACATGCTTATATCGAATATGCATGTAGTATTGTTTAAGTGTTGGTGGGTGAATTCTGTTAGAGGGTAGAAGGTGTACCCAAAGTACAAGCTAGTGGAGGCGAACCATTCACAAATTCACAGAAAGAATGAGCCATTCATATTATCTTAGCAATTCAAGCAGGTATATTGTACTGATGTTCCTAGCATGAGGAGAAACATGAGAGATTGATTGGTAGTATGCAAGACGAAATCCAGATCAACCATTGAGGAGTGATGAAAGGATATGGTATATCAACGAGATGCGATTTGAGTTGCCTTCACTTACGTAGTATGTTCGACATGCTTGGATTACATAATCCTACTGGTGTACAGTTGCACGTGGATGTCAATGAAGTGATAGCACCCGCCCATGCCCACTCACCTATTGATCGATTGAATCTTTCATCTACTGGAGGTTCATCCCCAGTGGATGATACTGATGATAGGTCAGACTCTGGGGGTGAAGATATGTTTTAAGTATCTTGATATACTTACTATCATTTTAATGTATATTGGAGTCCAAGAAAGGTGATATCTGATATTTTCATAAATGTTAACAAATAATGGTATTCAACACAGCGACCATACATCCTTTCCCAAAATAAAACATAGCATAAACACTTCATTGCTAACATAGCATATTAGGTACATGTATAAGGTCCTAAGCCATTCTACAGTCGTAAGCCTGCTTATCATCCTGTCCATCGTGCTGCATGATGTCTTCCTCATCGAACGAGCCTATATGACCAAGTGGGACATCCTTAGGAAATATAATAGGAGTCCAACTCGACGGATTAGTGGGTGGTCACTAGAGGTAGATAGTCCGACCGACAATGGTAAGTTTGCAGACATGAATCCCATGAAATCATATAATTAGCCCATAGCATGCGTCTGCTGATGCTCCATCTGGTCCATTTGCATACACATGTCATGCAACTCAGCCATAACATTAGCTTCTAGTTGCTGCATCTGGGCATAGAACTAGTGTGAAGGTGGATGCTCCTCATGGGCGGGGGCTGGGATCTCTGGATCGTCAACAAGTAGTCTCTCAAGTGTAGCTAAATCAAGGTCTGGAGCAGGGTGCCAAAGAACAAAGTAAATGGCAGTGGACGGACCTTGATGCTCCTTAATAGATGACACTAGCACAATAGATGCAACACATACCTTTGTTATAAGATGAGGATGCCATAGAGACTCACGTTGGTTCTGTGCATACTGCAGCAGCCCTTGGTAAATCAACCGGTTTGCATTAAAAAAGTGCCCATCTAAAATACAGTATAACAAGGCTGTACGATCGCTTGTGATGGTGCTGTGATAGTTGATTGGTCAGATTCTTGTGGCAACAAAGTACCACCATCTCTTATGCAACTCATCCAACCCACTTATCTTGAAAAAATTGATGCAACGAGTGACAAGGGAGACATTCCAGTGGCCTCTGTTATGGCTTACCACATTAACAACCATTTCCAGTGCTCGTTTATGATTGATAAGATCTCAAAACATGTTACTGTGGGGTTCTTCGAGCGTATTTAATTGTGCATTGATTACACCAGGGTTAATATTAACGTGCACGCCATGGACAAAAACTATTTCCCATCGATTCTCTGTTAGATTGGCATAGAACTCCTTCACTAATGACATGTTAGCATTGACCTCTGGCTATTTTGTGAACCGAGTCTATTGCCATTGTGTTATCATAGGAGATAAGATGAGGTCATTCGTCATTGCATCAGCCAAACCCCTCTTAAACACGAGTGCCCGATGTTTGGTAACTTCCTCAACAAGGTTGAAAGCTTCTAATGAAACATATTTTTTATGGTCATATGATGGGCATGCTCTTTTCGTTCTTAGGGCCATTAAACCGAAGAAATCCTATATGCAAATTGAAAGTGTTATAGTAGGATGGCTGGCTCACACATAATGGCATAATGCTTAAGTAAAGCAAGTTATCAACTGATGTGGCAATCAGAGTAACAATTCACAAATGAACATACACAAAATCATCCTAATGCATGTAAACCCACAAAACAATCAAAGAACAAGGAACCATTTCATTAACGTCCACAATTCGTATATAGGTTAGTGAATTCTTTTAACGTAGTAAGGAACCATTTCATCAACGTAACAAGGAACCACAAATTTCATTAACGTGCACAATTCTTTTAACGTCTTCTTCACATGTTCACTATAGGTCGATAAATTTCATAGTATGTGCTTATTCTGCCCGATGCACGTATATACTTGCATATAAAACAAGAAACCACCAACATATTTCTTAAAGAGGCATTTCATCGAACAATTTATATGCATGCATGTTTTGGGCCTGGGATTTCTAATGCTTTGTCATATTCTTGTCTAAATACAACTAGTTATGCGTTGTACATAGTATACTTGCTTACAATCTTCATAGTCCAATCAAGAAACACCCATTCAATCGGCCACATTTTCAATTCCACTAAACAATGGATATCGTGTAAATTTCACGCTAAAACATAACAAAAAAAAACCAATGCAATTCAAAATATATTGGCCAAATGGAAGTACATTGATCACGTTCAAAGAATTAGCAACAATATACGAAGGAAAATGGTTCAAATTCAAGAACTTTGAATTCACCACAAACAACACGGACCAGATACAAAATTTGGGGATTTCTCTACAAATCTGGCTAAATGTATAAGTTAAATGAGAAGAAATTATGTATAAAGTACCTTACCAAATGATTTACAAGCTCTTTTGCAATTTGGAGGCAAATCACGTCGATACAAGGAAAGGACAGTATAATTTTGTGTAAGTCTGGGCATATTTAACCCCAAATAGGTCAGCACATCGACCCCATCATCGCAACAATTAAGACGACGTAGCTTACACGGCGTAAACGCCGTGCCTAACGTTACGACGTGCAAACGCAAAGAAACGTCATGCCTAGCATCGCGATGTCCGGCGTGATGTGCAGACTGCGAGGATCACCCTACACTTAGGGTTATATATTGCACTTGATGTCCCGACGTCGGGTGCGATGTGCAAATAGAAAGAGATATTGTGCTCGACATTGCGACGTCGAATGCTACGTGCAAATTACGAGGCAAGTTGCAATAGTCTTCGAGACGTTGGACACAACGATTTCCCACTGTGCACTAATCCACGTTAATTTTTGGGACGACTTTCATTTTGCTATCCCAAAACTGTCCTAAAATCCGAGAATGAAAATTTAAAATCCCTTCTTCCCCATTCTTTCAACAAGCTTGTTTGGAAAACAATTCGCACTCTCTCTACGTCCCTCGGACAAATGGCACTCTCCACCATTGTGTTCAGTCAAAATTCCTAAAATTTCAGTTCCGTATTTTAACTCTACTCCAATAAGATAAGCGTTAAAGAATTTCTTTCTTAGTTATGCAAATCCATCGAAGTTAAACATCTATGAATTTTTTGGGTTTTTGTAAAAATCTTCGTTTATGTGAAATTTGAGGTTCTTAAGCAACATATTTGGGCTTTTTGTACATGTTAGAGACCCACTACAAACCCACTTTTGGGGTTTCTATATCTTGAACATTTGGGTGAAATTTGTTGAACGATAAAGGTGAAATTTTTTAGTGGAATTCTTGTTAATAACGTATTTTAATGCTTGGTATTACTTATTGGGTGGATTGAAGCCCCTTTATTATGGTAATTTTTGATTAAAAAAAGTTGGACATCAAGTGTTTGATGAAATGCCACTTCATCTCATTTTGGACGACTTTTGGTTGGCAACCTAAATGATAATCTTGTATATGTGCAAATTATTTTCCATCATGAAATTTGTTAGTATATTAACTCAAAATAAGGTTTACTATAAGTTGGTTTCATTTGTTTAGTGGATTCTTGGATATCAAATTTTTTTAGACAATTTAACTATCTATATTCATGCACATAACATGTTTGATGAAATGCCATTGAAAGATGTTATTCCAAATAATTTGTTTGTATTTGTTACCCTTCCCAAACCTCATTTCATATCCACCTTCCATAGTTATAGCCAAAAGAGTTGTCTTTACTTACATGTGTCCTTTATTTGCTTCCAATTTTCTTCCATTTTTGGTCAAAAACTTTGATAACATAAATTGAACAAGTTCGAATGAATTCCCTACAAGCTCTTTTCATTCTATATGATCTAATGGCTGCTCTTTTCATTTTACATTTATTAAGCTACTATTGAGTTGAACTTGCACATCAAGTATTTGATGATGTAACATTATTTGGTACTTACAGAAGTTATCAATGTAGTGTTGTTACTTATGTTTGTTTCAAATTGCATTCTCCCCATTTAGTTGAGTTAATCACAATGAATTAAATTGAAATAGGTAAGGCATGTATTTAGGTATCATTAAATTATTATTGGCAATATCTTAGATGTTGGGTGTTTGTCTTAAATGGGGAGAGAAAAAAAATTATTTGTCATATGTATTAATTGTGAGATCATATATTAATTAATAGCACTTTCATTTGGTTTATGTGTTTCAAAATGATTCAGAGAGCCTATTGTGGGGGCAAAGCAGGACGTGGCATTAACACCTCACGTAGAAGAGGAGGCAAACAAAATATGAACACACCATGCTTTACACTTATGTTATCTTCTCCCGTAGCTGACAATGACGAGACCCATTTTCTAAGTCAAATACAAGGTGATATACCTTCCATATTGGCTCACAATCATGTGATGAGAGGGAATTTCATATTGTGCCTATTACATCTCAAGTGAATGCTGCAAGTGGACCATCCTAATCCCAAACAGGCATGCCAAAACATGTGACATCACGTCAATTTTAATGAGTATAAACCTTATTCAGCATGTATATAATTAATCACATGCACCCACACACATAAAAAAAATATTCATTCACTACACATACATTTCAACTTATCATTGCAGTGCATGGAATGAAGTAATAGACTCAATTAAGTCCATCGTATTTGGACATTATAATGGACCGTGGATTCATTACATTCCACTATACAAGAACGAGTGATTTGACACTATAATGTAGAGCTTGTTTGCCCAGCATTTCCCATTTCATATGTTTTTTGTTTCACTAAAAAGATGGTATTGTATAACAATTTTAATTATGACTTTATTGTGTGTAAATAATTCCACTAATTTGAAATTATTACATTACGTATTTGTATTTTTTTTCAAAAAATTGTGTATAAAATTTAGTAATTAATTATACAGAAATGGCAGGAATTTAACATAAATTTAATAGAATTTCTTCTCCAATTTAATGCAAAAGCAATCTCAAATATGTCCTAAAGTCGTTCCAAATAACAATTAAGAGTCGTCCCAAAATCGTCTTAAATAACAATTAAGAGTTGTCTCAAAACTGTGTTAAAACCGTCCCAAAATAGCAGTATCAACAAAGCTGTTCCAAAATAACCGTCCGAAAGTTGTCTTAAAAATGCTATCCTATAGCCGTGCCAAAGTCATCTCTCCAAAACCATCCCAAAGTCGTCTTAAAAATATCATCTTAAAGCCGTACCAAAATCATCTCAAAATAAGCCGTCTCTAAATAAGCCGTTCTAAATTTAAAACATCTCCTTTTTAACTGTCACAAATTTTAATGATGGGATAAATAGGGATAGAATATTAGCCGTCTCAAATTAAATTTGGGATGACTTTTGATCCTAGATTCATCGCACAAAGCCATCCCAAAAACCAAATTTTCTAGTAGTGTACCAATAGTTATAGTTAGAATCTAACTCTTAATATATTGTTTATATTATGAATTAATAGAATGGAGTAAAGGAACATAGTTATTTTTGTAAATACACATTAGAAACTTCCAACAAAGTGCCCTGTATCTTTAATATGTAGTAATGGACATAATAATTTTGGGTAGTTAATAGGTGTTTTAAGGACAAAAATGGCGTCAAGAAAATATCAAATCATTTGATACCTTAAGCCTCTGTTCACTATTAATAATGTATGATAAATCATTTAATCAAAATTAATCAAATATTCTTTTTATTAGATCAAAACCCTTATATATTAATAACTTAATATTAAATTATAAAATTGTAAGATAAATAATTCTACTCAGAAGTTGTGATAACATAATCAAAATGTTATGGTTCTTTATAAACAATTCAAACAACTATTTTAACCTTATATTATTAATCGAATCATTTGCACAATAAGGTTATAGTTTTTCAAAAATATAGTCACATTAAATAGTCAAGTCTACTTAACATATTTTTCAAAAATTAATTAATTCATGCAAATTAACTTATCCTTCAAATAATACTTTACATTATAATTCTATCCAACAAAGTAAACATCTCCTAATAGGTATATATATATAAAAATAATTTAAAAAATAAGGGAACACTCAGCAATGCACAAATAATAATTACATTACTTAACCTTCATAAGGTCACCAACAATATAATATAGTTAATCGCTGTCATAATACCAAGCAAAATCCCAACTCGAAGGGACTAAACAGTAATTTTTGCCAAAATTGTGGAGGGGTCACATCAGAAATTTTCAAAGCTTAGTGGGGTCGACTGAGTGGTCATTTGTGTATGTTGTTGCCAACAAATAATTTGCTATTTTGCCCAACAATTCTATACAATTATAAAACCCACTTGCCTCATGTTTTGGACACTAGCTAGATTATGAACTGTTAAGATATAATATCGATTAAATTAAGATTGAACAGCTAATCTACGCGACAAACAATATGATTAGTGTCTTTAGGCTTAGAACATCTCACAAAGTTTCTGCTTGCATGAATTACAAATGGGAGCAATCATTACGATCTTATTATTCTAATTTCGTGGATACGCTTTCAATTATAATTTGGAAAATGCACATTGTATACTTAGTGGTGTACGAATCTCGTACACATTTGGGTTTTGTTACAATACGTAATATACAAAAGTACGGAATCTCAATCAATTTCGTAAAGTGAAATTATGATAAAAATTTTATTGTTGTCGTAAGTGGTTATAAAATAAAATAAATATTAACAATTTCTTTAAAGAAAAATATAAAGGAGATAAATCCATGGGCCCATTGATTCTTTTGCTGGACTCATTAACCTGAGCATTTAGTCCGTTGTCTGAGGCCCAATCAGAACAAAGCCCAACCTTTGGCCCAGATTTTATCTCGTGGTTTCTCTCACGTATGTGTCTTTGATATAAGGATTCATTAAGTTCATGAACAATATTACCCACAGTGGCGATAATGTACCATTTAAAATTTCTCAATTTTCTAAAACTTGTGCATAACTAGTAAAAATAGGACATCCTATTCTATGCATGTACAAATTTATTTATATAATTATTGTATTTATTTATAAATTATAAAACCAATCCGTTATAAATAGCCCTATTATTCGTTGTTTACTATTATTTATTAATTGATTTTGCTTGTGTGGCATTGAACGTGGCTGCATGCCTTGTCCCGTGCAATTTAACTAGTCCACTTTTAATAGGTGTAGGTGGATGCATACGTATATATAAGCCACGAAAGAACTTAAACAAGATTAGGGGTTGACGCAGGCTCACTTCCTATATACACGCATGCAACGGATGGTCAGGAACAAAACAGTAATCTCCTTTGTTTCAATTTTGAAAACCACAATCCCTCCAACTATGAGAATTATTAAACATTTGACCATTCCTGTAGTCCAACAAATATCAACCAGTCGTGTTCAGTCAAATCAATAGTCCTATTTTTATTCCCTGCCTCCAAATCTTTGCAACACCTCTCTCTCCCCCCTTTTTCTCTTTATAGTCAAAAGCCCCCCTTCTCAACTCCATTTTTTTCCCAACCTCTTAACGGTTATAAGATTGTTTTTCCTCCCAAAGGAAAGCCTAGTTATCCTACTGATTAAAGAAATCTTGTCTTAATTTTGACATTAGTTTTGACAGGATGGCCTTGTGGAGCTCCTTCTCTTGTCTTCTCCCCCTGCTTGGCCTCCTGTCTCTCTCCCTCCTCCACCCCACCACCACCGCCTCCGCCATACGCCTCCACGTCGTCCGAAAACCATCTTCCGCCTCCTTCACCGCTGCCATCCCTTCCTTCCGGGAAGCCCCGGCTTTCAGGAATGGCGACACGTGCACGTCAGATCATGAGAACATCATCCACATAGTAATGCCACTCGACGTGAACTACATCAGGGGAACAATGGGAGCCGTTCTCTCCATCTTACAACATTCGACGTGCCCGGAGAACGTCTCCTTCCACTTCCTTTCCGTCCATCTCGAACCGGAAATATACTCCCTCATCAAATCCACCTTCCCTTACCTCACCTTCAAGATGTACCAATTCGACCCCAGCAGGGTCCAGGGGAAGATATCCAAGTCCATCAGGCAGGCCCTGGATCAGCCCCTCAACTACGCAAGGATCTACATGTCTGACATCCTCTCCGGCGACGTCAGCCGCGTGATCTACATGGACTCCGACATCATCGTGGTGGACGACATCGCCAAGCTCTGGAAGGTGGATTTAGGCGACAGGGTCCTCGCCGCGCCAGAATACTGCCAGGCAAACTTCACCAACTATTTCACGGACGCGTTCTGGTCCGACGTCAACCTGGCGAGGACCTTCGAGGGGCGGCGGCCGTGCTACTTCAACACCGGGGTCATGGTGGTGGACATCGATAAATGGAGGAAAGGAGGGTACACGCAGAAGGTGGAGAAATGGATGGTAGTTCAGAAGCAGAAGAGGATCTACCACCTGGGGTCGTTGCCCCCAGTGCTGCTGGTTTTCGCGGGGAACATTAAGGAAGTGGATCATAGGTGGAACCAGCATGGATTAGGGGGTGACAACTTGGAAGGGAGGTGTAGAGGGCTCCACCCTGGCCCAATCAGCCTCCTGCATTGGAGTGGGAAGGGGAAGCCATGGTTGAGATTGGACTCCAGGAAGCCTTGTACGGTGGACTACCTTTGGGCACCGTACGATCTGTATCGATCATCTCGAGTTGCGTTAGAGGAATAATCAAGAGAACATGGCCCCATCGTTCGTGTTAATTAATTGGGTCTGCATCCATCAACTAATCGAGTCACTGGACGGATGTGCCAGTGTGTGTGTGTGTATACAACAATAAGGCCTGGACAGATGTCGGTTTGGTGGACGAGGGCTTTTTCAGATATCTAGGACTTTATATGCAGTCCATCTCCTTCTTAATCTTGTATGGAGATATGTATTTGTTGATAGGAAATGGATAGGCAGTGATGATCACAGGGTTGATGGGATGAAATTTCTAGTCCAAAGGGTGTTTTGCTGTCTGGAATTTAAGAAGAGATCAGGCTATATGACAACGTTGTAGGTGGGGACATTGGTGCCGATGCTTAGCCTAGACTCTGCAGGTTTTGATTTCTTCTTTTGTCTCCTGACCAGAGGACTTAACTGCGATCGCTTGTCTGTATATATAGATGCTGGTGTTTAACTAACTCTTCGTGTTTCTCTCGAGAAAAGAAAAAGGTCTTTGCATTGCAGTCCTTCATAGCCTGCTATTGTCATTCCTCGGCTGCTTAGATTTATCAGCATTTAGTCGAAAATGCAAAAATTACGCATTATTGATAAAGAGCTAACAGATGCTAATTTCAACTTTATACCATGAAAATGTTTTCCGGACCACAGCCGGAGACAATATTTTAAAAAGTTCGATTCAACTGAAAACGGATTGATTTTCCAGTCCAATTAATAGATAAAATTCAATTACCCGCCTAATTTTAAAATCATTGGCTGGTGTAGGACAACCTGATCTTCATTTGCATGCCTAAGAGATTTAGGCCAGTCCAAGATTAAATCTTAGTTAGTACCGAGTTACACTCCAGGGAACACGACCCGACCTTAGGTCACTACTGAGAACACACTTCCATATCATTTCCATCTGACCAGTTAACAACATATCATGATTGGCTGCACCTCATATATATAGCTCAAAGAGAAGTGATGAACAAAGGTAATCCTATCCTCTGTTCACGCAGCCCACGGTTTCCAAGCCATAGTTTTGAATTTCATGAAACAATGTGGTGGTGTGTAACGCGCAAAGAATCTATAAATCACTTAACTGGTCCACAACTCTTGGCAAACTAATCCAAGTCCAGCGGCATCAGCACTTACACGGGAAGAATGCTAGTTTGATGCCAGAAAATTTCATAAAGAACATACTCCAGCCAACTTCATAAGGAACTTACCCAAGCAGATCAGGGACAGACAGAAGGCATCTATTTTACACGTCGAATTGGATTGATTTCAGCATTTTCCCATTAATCTTAAAGTAACGATGGTGTGGCGGCAACAGGGCATTTTCCCAATGTATTCCACAAAATATAATCCCCGGATGTGACCTGTTGCATTCAGACATGAATAAGAAAATAGTAAATTCGTGGAGCAATATGTATATAATGTTTAACAAAACTGAGTTCAGTGCCCAAACACTACGAACCAGCTAATTTATCCACACTAATTTGCCGTCCATAACCCCATTAGAAAAATGAGTGACTAAAGGATGAGTATACCTGAGCTGAAGTTTCCACAGGTGCCTTGACTGCAGGAAAGATGCTTACCTGCATCCAGTAGTGTAGTGTAAATACCAAGCTAAAAAATTATAAGGAAAACTGGACAAACAATTCATGTTTCAAATGATAGAAAGAAAAACACAAGGTAGAAATAATTAACGATAGTTGAAGACCTGATTGTTAAAATTGTAATGGCATACAAATTGCATTTGTATATGAAGACAAACAAACTAATTTTGAAGGAAATAAGATAAGAAATATAGAAAAAATAAGACAAAACAGAAAACAAAGGGGAGAGAGGGGGAGAGAGAGAGAAATGGAACATGCATTGCGCAGGGGGAAAAAGCAATTTGTAGAGAAGATAAGAAGTATCAATGGACCAATATGCTTGACTCAAAATTGACTGGGCTAGAAATTATTTTGAGCCTAATTGAGCACAAACTTGAGCTTTGAAAATTTTTCAAGCTCAAACTCACAGCTTGACTCAAACCTCTCTACAAAATCAAGTCAAGTTGAGTTTCTTTTTCTTCCAAATAAAATGTTTTTCTCTTTTTTAGAAGAAAATGAGCTCAATTACGAAAAAAGATAAAGGACAGGAAAGGAAAAGAAAAGAGAAGAAAGAGCCTTTCACAAGGTGTGACAAGGTGTGCAAGGGGCGCACTGGGGCCTTTAGTGCCATGCAGCATGGTGTGGGCCTTTGACTGCAATGATTTTAAGAATGGAAGAAGAAAACAACACAAAATGCCCCATTCTGAAATTGTTTGAACTCAGTAAATCATAAAAATTAAGGCATAATACCCTAAAATTAATCATCATAGAGATCCAAAGGTGTCTTCATATTTAGACAATTTTAAATTTTAGGAGTAATGGAGAACTTTATTCAAATATTCAAATTAAGTAAGCTAGTTAAGAGGCTTGAAGCATAGGCCTTCCATTTAATAGAACGAACGGATGTCTATTCAAGGATTCTTTCAATATTCCCTTTAAATGGTAACTGAGATTGAAAAGGCTTACAGTTTTAGGGTCAATAGACATTCCTGACAATGAACGTCCTATCATCTTGAAAGAAACCTGCACTCGTAGAAACCAATGCTACTGTGAGAAAGAAAAAATGTGAGTGCAAATCAAATAAAAGCTGGCTAGTGAAAAAACTTTGTCCTTTTGTTACATATATGCATTCAGTGTAGAAAATGAAATAATATCTCAAGGAAAATTTGGTTGGAAGCGCTCTAGGATTCAAAGATAAAGAAAAAATCTCTCCAAGTTGAGCTGATTCTCTCTGGGGCCACAAAATTCATGGTTACAGAAAATGCTGGCACTTTAGCAGCCACTTCAACCTTAAAATTTTGATGCAAGGAAAATAAGTGGCTGGCAACCATTTAGGAGCATCAAAACACAGAACAACATTGCATTGCATGCCTACAAATTTTTTATTTATTTTGTGATTTCGTGTAGATGGCTGTGGAAAAAAATTTACATGAAAGTAAAATCAACAAGATAAATACATACTTTTGCATAATTGTATGCCTGCCAGCAAAAAGGCTCGTCCAGATCAACTGCTTGAAGATCCTTACTCATTTTTTCCATTATGTGATCCTCAACATTAACCATACTACCACCAGACTCTGTTTCAACATCACTATCTTCATCAGCCATACTTTCAATGCCTGACCCCAATGAAGGCTTTCTTTGAGCTTGCCAGGGGGCAAATCTAACTGTCCCCGGGAAAGTTGCCTCAATGCTCTTCCCCGAAACACTTCGAGGGTTTGTTATTATCTTCCACTCAACTGAGTGATCAGTATTTGAAACTGTTCCAATGGAAGGTGTCCCATCTAAGGAAACCACCTTTCTCCTTGGAAACGGCATGGTCACTGTACAGAACTCTATTGTTAGAGGAGCTTTATAACCTTCCATGAGGCTCAACTTAAACAAAAATGCCCCTTCATTTTCCGAGACCATTGAAAGCTGGTAAAACCCCTTTATTGGAGGTCCAACAGAACAAAGTGCCTGATAACGTATTAACATAAAATTCCCCAATGGTGGTGAAAAGGTAACAGCCTGTTTATCACCACCATGCTCTGGAACTTGAGCACAAGGGTGGAAGGATAACGATTCAATACGGGCAGCGTCCAACCCAGTCAGTGGGAAGGAAACATCAGGCAGTCCTTCTAACTCGGCTCTACAGTTCACCTGACCAGAAATTGTTATGCTGTCCGGGATCTCATCCCGATCATACATCGCAGCATGGACTGTGTCATGAATTGTCAACAGAATCCTTTGCTTCCCCTTGTAAAGATAAGGCTTCCAAGCTGGTTGCTTACGTTCTGCAGGAGGCATATCTGCTGAAGAAAATCCGGGAGTCTTGATGGCAGAAATATTTGAGTAGCTGAGATCCAGTGGAGTGCCTTCACCCAAGAAAGACATAAGAGAAATGATAAGCAACAGCATAGATCATTCACACAAAGACTTTAAAAAAAAAAAACTGAGAGGAGAATATCATAGTAAAGATTACCAACCAAAGGGCATTGCACTGCTGATGAAAGACCGAAGCACATCCTTGTCCAAGGGCCTGGAACCCATTTTTGGAGCATCGGACATTACAACTCCACTCACAGTCATGCCAGACACTGTGGATGTTGCAACAGGTGCTGTGACAGGTTTTGCTCTAGCTGAGATACCTGAAATTCCTATACTACCCGTGAGGGAATCCAGCAACCCTCCCACTGAAGGGGCTGCTGCAACAACTACCTCAGGTTCCGCAGTTTCTCCAAGTATAATGTCTCCAATTGTATGTGCAACAATAAATGCCCTAATTCACAAGATTCATGCCGGGTGGATCAGCACTAGAAGTGGAACGAGCAACAGACTTCAATAAGAAACAAGCTCACTCTTAACCAAAGAACATATTACAGGAAATTGAGACAATAGCTAACAGCATACATTCTAGATATCTTCATTGAGGATAATGTTGATATAAGTATGTGCACACCAGCTGAAAGATGATAATAAGAGAAAAATGAGTGTGCAGGAAAATGTGTCTGAGGGAGAGGGAGCTAATGAGAGGGAAGGCAGGGAATTATTTGAAGGATCTTTCAAAAATTTCCTTACAATGAACCCTCAATGCCATGTTCTCCTAACACTACCGGAAATTTAGATCAAGATAACAAGATCACCAGTCCATGATTTCTAAACTCTTTGAGGGTGCCCAAGTATGTCAAACAAGAAAAAGTACAATTAGACATACATCAGCATAAGTCACTGCATAGATGAAAACTCATAGCGAATAACTAGCCAGATGTCATATGCAAAAGCTCTAGCCTACGGAGAAACATAAAGAAAACACAGATCAGAGATTCATGAATAACAATTCAAGAAAGAGTTATAGTATGTCCCACTCATATCTCCCAAAACAAAGAGTAGCTTGGGGGAAGATAGAAGTTTCATCATGCATGTAAAAGTACAACTTACCATACCCTGTGATGCAAGGGAGATCAAGAAGGAGGGACGAAATGTTCTCATCTACTCCTATAGCACTCCCACAGTCTGATCTATGGCACATCCTTGAATAGGATTTCAGATGATGTGGTTCCACCAAAGGCAAAACAAGGATAGCATAAGGACCCTTTAAGTGTAAGACAAGAGGCCACAAAAGAGTATTGTGCCCCTGTTCTTCTCTATTGATGTACAGGCTAATTACATGACGAGTAATTGGATCATCAACCCATGAATCTGATCCTTCAACAGACTGGTTTAAACGTAGGCCATATCCACGAGTAGACCCCTCCCTACAATATTTAGTTGACCAGTTACAACCATAATAATTATGGATAACAAGTGCTTCATATATTAGTCATGGTGCATTGTAGATAAAATGGTAATATATATTCCCATTCTACCAAAAAACAACAAAGAAGTTAGGATATCAGTTGAACATTCCAAGCAACAACTAAGAAATATAAGCTTGATTTATAACCAAGATAATAACATCCACATAAATCTCACTAAGATATGTACTGAAAGTCACTGTTTTCTAGCTGCACTTTCTTCCCTTCTCAATTTTTCATGAAAAACTTCAAAAAAAGAATCCTCCTCACCGACAATTCCTGGGTAACTTTAAACAGTTACAGTTAACAAGGCAGTTTATAAACCAAACAGATACGACTATACCAAAATTAAACATCTTTACGATTTCTATCTAAAAATATCAATTCCAAAATCTCAACTAGATAACATGTATACCGCATTGAGGGGAAAAATGCGAACATAAATTCTAGAAACTCCTTCTATTGGCAAAAGAAGGTCCTACCATTAGTGATGCTCAGCACTCAGCTTGACTCTATTTTGGAAAGCATATTGAATATTTCGTTAAATTTTTAATACCAAAATCATCAAACAATAAAATAATTCGGTCACAGTTCAAATTCAGGCTATTTTAAATAAAACTGAGAGATTTCACTGAGCAAACATAAAACTTCAGAAGAAGAAAAAAAATCAAAAAAACAAAGATTTCAGACAAAATTAAACAGATTTGAATTTAACCTCTTTCTGCGGTCAGTGAAAGCAGCAGCCAATTCCGAACCATTAGGCAACGCGTAATACTTAAACATATCATCACTTTCCCTGTTACAGGCCGCGCGCCACCGCTTCTCCACCACCGGAAATTTCCTGATATTTTTGTCCAAAAAACTGTAAGAATCTCATTCATCCACCAATCTGACATTTAAAAAAAAACCCAAAAAAAATTAAAAAACTACCTTGAGAAAATAACAAAGTCCTGATTGTTGAGAATCCAGAGAGCTCTGATGTAGCATCCACTCGACATTTTCAGCATTTCACTTTGATTTATGCTGTATTGCGTATTTCTTCTTTAGAATTTTCGGCTGTTGAGCTAATGAGCTACGCGTCAGATTGGGAGCGAGAGAAGGGATTGGGAACAGCATCTTCAAAAATAAATACAAAAGAAATATAAAAATAACGTTGGAGGACGTTAGCCTTCTAACCTTCTTCGTTTTCCTATTAATCTAATGTGAAGACAAACGACATATAAAATTATAAAATTTTATATCATTTTACAAAATGGAAAAAAAAATAAAAATAAAAAAATGCAATAAATAAGAGTTGTAAGAAAAGGGTGGTGGAGAAAAGTAAAATAAATAAATATAATAAATTAAAATTAAGGGAATAAAGTTATAGAAAAAAATATTAAAAAGATGGCATATTCGGTCTTTTTTAATGTGTATAAAAGTTAAAAATATAATTTATCATACATGCACATAAAGTTATGTTTTTATTATAGAAACACTTTTAAGCATACATGTTTTATTTTATAATTTATCATATAATTAAAATTTTATATTTTTAATATAATAATATAATATAATTTTATTAATGATATTAAAACATAACTCGTTATTTTTTTAAAATTGTATTAAAAATTTATATAAAATGAGAGAAAAATAAAAGTTTAGGAGAACAAACTAAATAAGAATACAAAAAAAACAGAAATTATAAAAATAGGAGGAAAATTAAAAGAAATAAAAATAGACATTCTAACCTTATTAAAGGAGGTATTTTAAAAATCTATGAACCAAGGTAGTTACTCTTTAATCATAAAAAAATATGGTAAATACATAAATATGTTAATATAATTAAAAAATATTAATTATTGTTTAATTGTTCTTACTGTTGGTTTGAATTGTATCTTAATCCTTAATTTAATTAAAGTTACACAATGATCCATATAAAATATGTATCCCCAAGTTTAAAGGTAAACCAGAGTACAATACCTAAATATAATATCATAAACACGTCATACATAAAACAAAATAATTCATTTATAATCCAATACGCATGAGAGTTCACACATTTCACTTCTGCATTTTATTTATCTGTCAAATACTTGGGTACAAATATCATCTGAAGTTTAACTCATCAATGGAGGTTGGGTTCAGTTGGGCTGAAGTTACAGCGAATGTGTGCTTGTTTCCTTTAGATAGAAGTAATCTTGAATGCATCCATTCTTTTGCTCTTACAAGTAATTATGGAGAATCAATTACAGATAATAATAAACACTACAATGGTTGACGATATCCCAAAGGTCCCAAAATCCAAACAATTGTAAATTAACAGACCAACACGCAATCAGCCATGCCTCGTTACAAACACTACAAAAAAACTAGCAAACTACTACACGAGCAACTTTGAACATCAAATGGGAAACTAAGACTGATGATTATGAACATTGGGTTGCACTTTAATTGGAACTTGCCATCATCAATTGTAGGAATGGATCTGCCCACAATTTAAAGGTCAACGCAGAGGTAGTTGAGGATGGACCCAGCTCGTCGTTTGGTCCTAGCACTGACCTTCCACTTCTCGACCAGAACCTTCTTCAATCGGGTGCAGGTTGTAATCATGGTGGCAACTCCAGCTTCAGTAATGCCGGGGCAATAAACCATGTGGCACAATTCCAGCGACGTGCATTTTCTTGCAAGATAGCTTAGACCCATGTCTGTTACTTGGCGACAATGTGATATCACTACCTCCTTCAATAACGGACAATGTTCACCTAACTCCATCATTGCATTGTCCCCCAGGTTCTGTCCATGGAAATCAAGCATAAAAATAGATATATTCATTTGAAATCATTGTAATAATGGTCATAAAAATAGATATATTCATTTGAAATCATTGTAATAATGGTAAGTTTGTAATGCAAATGGAAAAAATATGTTTCAATCACATCTGCCTACTATTACGTGCTGGCAATGCGGAAGTAAGAGATCTTAGATGAAATTTTAGCAATCAAAGCAGATCTTATAACTTCACAAAAGACCAAGGGAGTTTCCAAGTTTAATCTGATATGTGATTGCAAGTGCATTTTTCAGGTTTCATCCTCATACACTGTAATTTTAAAGTGCATTGATTAAAAGTTTGACGATTTTAAATAGAGTTCCTGAAATGTTGCCAACTAGGATTGGGCGCACTCATGTGACACATCAACCATCAACAAGTAGTAGAATGAGAATCATAGTAGGTTCCTGTGAATAGAGTAATTGCATATTATATTCAAACTTCTCAATTCTCCTGCATGAATTGTATACCATGAATTCGTGATGCTCTGGATTTCAATGGCAGTGTAGGTTGAGTTTCATACTACCAGTAGCATATCTGCATGTGTCGTATTACTCTCAAGAGTGTAAATCCATTTCATTGTTAAGAAAGTGATTTCTCAGGTAACACCAATTCTATTAGTTGCGTATAAGTGAGCAGAGTTTAAAGCCATACCTGAAGCACGCTTCCGTCCAAGTAACTGAGTTGAGGGCTGCCTCTTGCGATGGCTATTATTCCAGCATCCCCAATTTGGTGGCAGCCACTTACATTCAAATGATTTAAGGAGCAGCCTTGACCTATTGAAATCAATGCCTCATCCCCTATCCTGGTACTCATACAGTATGAAATGACAGATGTAAGATAAAGTCAACAGCAGACAAATGCTGTAGGGAAACCCACAACAAGACCAAAGCCAATAAAATTGTCTAAAATGATCATTAATTCAGTCAGAAATCAAAGCAATAAATGTAAAATTTGTATCTACAGGACTGATTTTCTTTCCCAAAATGAAAGCAGAAAATGCACAACTGGGATTTCTTCCAACTGAATTGGCCAAGAGATTGTTTTCAGGCTAGAGTCATTTGATTTGCTCGATGTGGGGTACATCACTTGAATCAATCACATGATCTCCCAACTCCCAACAATATGGCCTTATGCATCGCCAGCCTTCACTAGGATAGAAAGTCATGCTAGATCAGGATAAGAATTCACTGGCAACAAAGTTGCAAACTGAGGCAGGATGGTGTAAGAAAAATGGCGCTCTAGAAATACCAAGTTACATTCCAGTGTACACCACAAATGAAAAAAAAAATAGAAGGTTGGGGAGAAAAATGCAGATAAGAGAACAGGCAGAAGGTGTAGGTAAATAAGCATGTCCAGTGAATCATAATTTGAATCACAATGGACAAGGGTTTGGGCCATATCTTTTTTCAGTTATTGGATCAGGGTTGAATGACCATGACTGAAATGGGCTAGAAATAAAAAAATGGAGTATCTAGTTGAATGATCACATATGAGCAGCCAGAGGCTGCACATAAACTCTTCAACAGCTCAAAAGCAAATATGGCAAGCAGTTTTTGAGAACGTCAGCAATAGAAAAACAGATGCTTTGGAATCTCTATAGTTTGAAAGTAATATTTATGATAGTTATTAAATTATTTGGGAGGAAAATGGTGAGGAGTGAGAGTACATTTGGCCGTGAGGCCTACGACCAAAGCTCAAAAGCTAAATCATATATTAGTCTCTTAGTATGATAGTACAATAAATAGGTGAATATGTGTGATAAATAGGGATGGTATCACTTAAAATCATAACAAATAATCTAGAGTGATTAAACCGAAGAACTTAAGTCACTGGTCGGACAAGTTCAACTGGTTTCAAAAACCGGTTATTTTAAATTATATATACACATAGGTTATGTTTGTTTTCTAATTAGGATGAGAGAAGAAATTTTGGATAATTTGAGTGGAGATGATGGTTTGCAACATTGAAAATTTAATAATTCAATAAGAATAAAAATATTTTTACAAAAACACAAAAGAAACTAAATTAAATTCAAAGTAAAATACAATTATAGAAAAATTGGTTTGTACAATAAAAACAACACAATTAATATGAAAAATTTTAATTTCAAGATGCAATATATAATTTTTATAACTTAATTAGAATAATATATAGATAAGAAAAATAATTAAATAAATAAAAGTCAAAAATAAAAAATAGGTAGTGAGAATTATATACACTAATAAATTATTTAAGAGATGAAAATGTTAGAAATCATAAGAAAACTAAAAAAAATTATTTATCTATTTTTTTAAAATGCAAAAAAAACTAATTTTTCAATAAAAGTACATAAATGTAGTTCATGGCCAGTTTTGACCAGTTCAACCCGGTTTTGACCTGTTTGCATCGAGTCATTTGATGGTCTATTTTACCGATCAGTCCAGTCTGATTCTCAAAAAATTGATCTAGACATTTAGGTGCAATAAATTTAAACAATTTAGTACATTGAAAATATATATTTTATTACAAGGATAAGGAATCCATTTGATTTTCAACCTCCCTTTAAGTTGAACATGTAGATATTATTAAAATGTTCAATTCGATCACTAAATTGAAACAAATCAATGGTCAGCTAAAAATGTAAACGGCCAAAAGCACCGATAGCAAAATAGCCAGAAATCATGATTATCCACGACAGGAAGTTAGGAGACTGCTGACAGTTGAAATTACAGTTATCTATGGCATATTTATAGCTAGTGGATAGACAAAAAAAAGTATAGCCAGACAAAAATCAGATATCAAGGTTACTCATGACAGTAGATAAAAGATAAAAATCACGTATTACAGGTGATAGCCAGACAAAATTAAAGATAACTGGAATTTTAGACAGTAAAACAAACAACAAATAGTAGCCAGAAACAACCTATTGTATGTCTTAGCCAGCCAAAATAAAAAAGATGCCAAAAAGACAAATTTAGGATCAAATCTACTTTGATACCATATTGAATTTAAAAAGAGCGAAGAGAGTACTAATGAACACAAGAATGAAACTTGGTTCTGCCATTAGGAGAGAAACAATGCATTTAGCTATGAGGTCTCCATCAACAAACAAATGTCCAAAAGGTTGGATTAGATATTATACTCTTTTAATTTGATAGTGATATTTACAAAGGTGAATACACATGATAAATAATGGTAACACCTAAAATCATAACAAATATTTAGACATATAAGTACAATGAACCTAAGCAAATTAGTACATGAAAAATATATATTAATTACAGTGACTTGTAATTGTGATAAAAAACCAATTTTGATTCTCAACAGTAGAATAACAACAAACATTTTATCCAGCATGACTCAACAAATAGCCACTTTCACGACTACAGCAATTCAAATGCACTAATATAAATTTCGGACAAAAATAAGACACTAACATATGATCCAAAACAACTTATCAGGCATCATGTCAAGTTGATTCACAATGTTAATGCTTGGAAGAAAACAGGAAGGGAGGAATCAGCAACCTGTCACAGAATCGGAGGCTGAGGTCTGTGAGAAATTTACAGTTCTGACCAACAGCAATTATTCCTTTATTTCCCACCTATTGATGTGCAAATAAAAACCGTACTTAGTAACTAGACAAAATAATGGACTAAGCCGCCATCAACATGCATGTCAACTACATAACATACATTTCATTCATTCGTTTTGACAACCATGCAACTTGTTTTAACAACCAAGCAATTAACCTATATATCATTTAGAAACGTGGAATTTTGTTTGAATAATAGATAAATTATGAATTTAAGATACTGAGATCCAAAATCCATTATCTGTAAATTGTCTTTGTCAAAGGATTTTATTCAAGGATTTCATATCACCATGTTCAAATTAGACAACGTAATAGCCATTGAAAAACTATTGGCATGATTAACCCCACATTATAAATTGATCTTCCACTTTGGGACTCCTGCCCTGGGCATATATTTTCTAGCATGAATAAGAATTTTCAAATCAGGTAAGCCTCCCAAACAAGTCAGCAATTGCATCCTCTGTTTACTTAGACCCAACTCAAGTCATCATATAGCAGTAAGTAGTCCGAAAAGTACAATCTCATAAGAAACTATAGCAAAATATATGAAGATAGCTTGTTAATGACCTACAATCAAATTTACTAATTCCAGGATGACATACAATTAAATTAAAAAAAAAGTAAAGCACTCATTCCTGTCCTCCACTGAGGTCAACAACAGTGAAGACAACAATAATTTATAATTTTAAGTGCACAAATGTATCAGAAAATTATTTAGCAATGATTGTATTTACTCAATCCATCATTTGTAGAAAAGTAGCAACTGTTTTTGTTAATTTTAAGCAATACAAGAAAAATTCTGGTTTACAGCATAGAACAGAAGAATAAAAAACATATTTGAACACTAATATTTTCAGAAATAAGAGACATATACCAATCTATTTCAAATGACATTTTATCTGTAGATACAAAAATTCAGATTTTTTATAACGATAAAGAAAGGGAGGAACAAAGACCTCATAACATCGGCGGATATGGAGCTTCTTCAAGTTCTTACACCCTCTAGCTACACTACATATGGAGTCATCCCCAATGCCTGAGCAATCTACCAAATGAAGAGCTTGCAAGAACTTGCACCCTTTACCAATTTCACTTAGTGCATCACTTTCTATCCTCTGACAGTACAGCAAAGCTAATTCAGAAAGTTGGCTGCAGGCATAATCCAAGCACAAAAATCAAATCCGATATAAAGATCAGGGTTATGGTAATAACAAATCAATATCAGAAGCGTTCTGAGTCTTTGGAGAAGGTAATAAACCAACCAGTAAAAAATCAGGGTTCAAGTAATAATAAATCAAGATGAGAAGGTGTTTTGAGTCTTTGGAGCAGGTAACTAACTAGTAGTTAAGGATTCAAGAAGGTTTAATTCTTAATAATGTAGCCCATACCATTAAAATAAATCAATGAAAGCAAGAGACAAAAATAGGCATACAAAAATGACAAAACAAGCACAAGGTAGGAGGCCAAACACTTACACACAAAATTTTCCAATGGACTTCAGTCCATCAGTTCCTATCTTGTGACAGCCATTTACTTCAATATGCATAAGCTCTGCGCAACCAGCAGCAACAGAATCTAATCCCTTATTGCTTAGAAAGCAGCAGTCACTCAATGTAAGACTTCTTAACTTTTTACATCCTTTCCCAATGGCATGCAGGCTCCTGCACATATAAGTAAGCTACTCAACTGCACTTATTTCTCATCTTCCTCCATTTTAGATCCAAAAAGAAAGAGAAAGACAGGAAACAAGAAATCTAGAGAGTTTCAGGCCCGCAATCTCAGCTTAAATTCTAGAAGGCATATTACATTTCATATTACATGCACCAGATAGCAATAAAGGTAGAATGAGATCAACACTGTAAATCTACTGAACAACATTCCAAGAAAAATGAACAGTGAAAAAAAAGTCTGCTCCTGCCAATGTGGCATTGGAGATTATGAATGTAATTATCTAGATGCTTATTTGAACAGGCACTGCAACAGTATTGGGCTACTGCACAGTTGTAAAATGAATATTGTAAGTTGCACCTAAAAACATCATGATATAAGTGAAGTCAATTTTTCCAGGTCTTGTTAATAACTCACTTCAAAAGGATACATAACAGCCACATATACTTGTACATTTACAGTTTTCAAAAGATTGTTAAAAAAAAAAGAGCATTTAAAATGACAAATTCAAGTCTATCAGGGGGAATAGAGGTGTCACATAAGTATGATCAGAAAGATATAATATGAACAACTGAGAAGAAATCTAGAAAGAAAAAAAAACATGACCTGTCTGTGAATTTCTGAAAACTATATAGAGCCAATAACTCCAACAATTGACAGAAAATACCAACAGCTTGCAAACCCTCGTCTGTAATATTTAGGCATTGTAGTTTCAGAACTTTCAGTATAGAGCATCCTTTGGCCACTGCAAGCAAGCCCTTGTTGTGGATGATTTCTGAATCTAGTGACAGAGATTCAAGAGATCTGCAGTGAGACCCCACTGCTTCTAATGAGATGTCAGTAACCTTAGCACAAGCAGCAACCCCAAGTGATTTCAAAGTCCTCCCACAACCATGAGCCAATTGAGCCATTCCTTTGTCACTCAGTCCTTCACAAAATCGCAAATTCAAATCCTCCAGAAAATTACAGCATTCTCCTACAGCAGCCAAGCCCTGATCTCCAATATAGCAGCCCTTAAAAAAGATGTCACAAAGCTTACTTAATGATAGCTCTAGAAATATCACACGTCTTTTATTAAGAAAACTACACCCAGTTGCTACTTAAAGCCAACATGGCTTAAAGTATTGCCAGGTAAAGAAGGGCAGAAAGAAGGGAAATTAGAGAGACCCTTCCCACCATCATGGCAGGAAACATGTATTCCATTCATTTCATTTTGTTATATCTTTTTTAACTGTCACTATTACTATTATTATATGGTAAGATGAAACAAAAATGAAAAGAACATCAGCTTTGAGATTCTCAATAACACACATCAATGTAATTTTAACAAATGTCAAATGTCAAGTCAAAAACTTCACTCTCTCCCTCAAAATCTCAATTTAAACAGAGAAGGCCAGTCATATTTTATTCCCCTACTGTACTCCTTAGCTTCCCTTGCATGTACCTAGCTAAAGCAGAATTGGATTTTGAATTTTTGTATAGCAGCTATAATTGTTCATGGATTACATTAAGCAAGAAAAAGTGTTAAATTGCTGTTCTAATCCAGGACATTCTGACCAAAAAAGAGATAAAATAAAATAAATTTAGGCAATCACCTGTAAATCCAAAGATCTAAGTGATTTACATTTCCTGGCAAAAGATCTTAGCCCTATATCTGTAACGTTAGAGCACCAGATAAGGCTCAACTTTTCAAGTTTCACAAAGCTGTCTCCAACAGCAGCCATCCCAGAGTCTGATAAACAGAATGCTCCTATCACATCATCTCCAGGCACATTTTGATCAGATGCAGGGAGAAACCTGCCTGTTGAAGGAGAGGCACGACTAATTCGGCGTCTTTTCCGCTGCATTTTGACAAGATATTTATGAAATTGAGAATATAATTCCAGAATAACAAAACAAAGTAATTAATCAGAATGGAGCCCAGGTTGCATTTTCAATCATACGACACTCGCAGATAAACTGAGACTTCCATCAAAATTACCAACTCAGCTACAGTGCACCAACATTTGAAGAATATAGTCAACAAATGAAACAAGCAAACACCAGAACAATTTATTAAGCGACTGTTCGACATAAAGAAATAGTATTGCAACGGGAAATTAAAAAAATATTAGTCACTTAGTGATAAATTACTCAAACCACTAACTTTAACACCTTCAATACGCAAAAAAAAAAAAAAAAAAAATCTCCAGTCTTGTTGAAGCAAATGAAATCTTAACTAATTAGCTAAATAACACAACTAAACAAAATTTTCCTCGATCGAATTCAATTAAAGAAGGAAGAACCGAAACAAATCCTCCAGTAATTTATTCTTTTAATCTATCGAAAAAGTAGCGCAAAACCGAAAATGAAGATCCACTTACACATTGCACAGGCGGCGATATGGATAGTCGTTCGTCGATAAAAACACATCGTACATTAGGGAAGCGGCTGCCAAGCAGTTTGACGAGGTCGTCGGGGGAAGCGGAGGCGCCGATGCGGACGGTATCACGGCTTAGGCGCTCGAGGTCGAGCCACCTCTTGCAAACCAGCGAGCAGGCATCGCGGCTTGTCTTCGACTCCACGAACCGGAATATTTCCGCTATCAATTCGTCCGGCAGAACCGCGTTTATCCGATCAAATCCCCTCATTTTCCTTCTACCTTACAACAATTATTCCGGTTTTTCTACAAATTCTTGTTCAGTTTTACACATCCAACAACATACAAGCAGATGAATACACATTGTATGACTACAAACAAGCAACACAAGAGAATTTCACACGCAGTCAGTGCGCACGTGAATTTCAGATCAGAGGCAAAACCGATTTATAGCTAATCTACGGCTAGGGATAATGGGACGTACCGTATATGTGAGGGAGCTAAGAAAAGAATTCACCTGTTTGTATTATTCTATTTCCCTACACGTCCATCAGATATTCAAATTTTTATTACAATTTCTCTTTTTATTTTATTTTTTGACTATTAAATTTTTATACATAAAAGAAAAAAGCACATTTTTCTTCTTGCAACATCAGATTTTGATCGAAAATGACAAAAGAAGAAACACCTCGCTAAATAAATTAATTCAATTTCAATATATAGTATTATCGAAGTATATTTCTTTCACTATTTCTTACATTAAATTATTCCACGCCTTTTTATATATTTTTAACTCACTTAAAATAATATTGACTATATTTATTTTTATTTTTATTTTAAATAAGACAAATTTCAATTATTATAAATTTTAATTTTAATTTTAATTTTAATTTTTACATAATTTTTAAAATTTTATATTTAAAAACACAGACTTAAAAATTAAAACAAACACGGTGATTTGTTTCCTCATCAGAAACATTCTTTAGACGTCAGAACAATTTTTTCTTGTGTCTCCTCCAATAAAGAAAAAAGTGACATCCATGGATTTTGTTCAAAAGGGTAGTAATAAAAAATTGTTGGGAACTAGATTTATGCAGTTGAACTCTTTGTTTGGGATTTTGCCCACACGGCTTGTGCAATGAATCAAGAGCTGTCACTGCTATATTTTAATATTTTTAATTTATTTAAATATATGTATATAAATATATAAAAATAATTAAATTTATAAAATATAAATATATATAAATTTGAGTGTATATATATATATATTAATTTAATTATTAATAAATGTAATAATTAAAAAATTAATTTGTTAGTTATATATATATGTAATAGAAGAAAATTTTAATTTGAATTTTTATAAAAATTTATTGAATTATATATTTAATTAGGTAAAGTTTGAAAAGTAGTTGGGTGAATGAAAGTTGTGCTTCAAGGAGCTGTATGAAATTTTACTGAATGATGGGATCTACAAAAAATCATTAATATAAGGTTATATTTTTTTATTTGTGTATTTACATTCTATTATTTTATTATATTTATTATATGATGAAAAGGGGGTAATTGTCAAATTATGTCTAATTAATCAACTAACTTGGATATTATATATTGATGGTGGATTGAGAATGAATATAAGCTATACACATGTTAATGACAATGTACACAAAACAATATTGTTAAGAGTGTGAGTTTATTTTATTACATAACGTGGATTTATATTGTTATTCGTAATTTATGTTATCTAGCTATGTAATTAAATTTGGAGAGCTCATGGGATCTAACTTTTTATATTAAAGTGTCGCATTCCCAAATTATCTTTGTTTCAATTAATTTCCTTTTATCTCTTTAATCTCCTTTTCAACCTTTTTTCCTCTTTTCTCTCGATAAAAATTTATTTTTTTTCTTTTTCTTTATTCTTACTTTGAATTTATTTTCACTATATCTTTTACAAAATTTTTAAAGTTAATTTTGATTTTACTAAAATATAACTAATAAGACAAAATACTTGTGCAGCATATTTTAAAACATTTATATATTAAAAACTAAAGTTTAGATGTAATAATGATTTAAATTTTAATTTTAGATGCACGTACATTAAATGTGAAAAAATTTCATGATATAAAAAAATTAAAAATTTTAGAAAGCACAATGAGAAATTATATAGATACCTTTATTTTCTGTTTTTCATTTTGATTTGTTATTTGTTTATCTTATTTTTTTTCTAAATCCTTCTGATATTTCTTTATTTTTATATTTTTTAATATTTTTTGTTGAAAGTATTAAAAGAATTAAATCCTATTTTATTTATGAGAATCCCACCCCACTTCAAAGTGAAAAGTTGGATAACAATTACAAATATATTTTGAATATAAATCAACTACTACCATTGCCTTAATCCTACTGTATAAGAAAAAAATTATACAAACTATGAAATAAGATACTAGACACCTAAACTTGGTAACATATTTATATGAAAAATAAATATATGGGTATGAAAATAAACCATACATGAAAATTCAATTATTCTTAACATTCCATCTCAAGTTAAATGCGGAGAACTTCTTAAATGTTCAACATTGACATAAAGCTTGAAAAGTGTGAATTCTCATAAGAAGATAATTAAATAATTTTCTTAAGGTGACATTTGAATTCATGTTATATGATAATACTTGAAATAGATGTTGTAACGTTACACTTGTAGCAATATTATGAGACACCATAAAAAAGGTTATCGCAAGACAAACCGTAAAGTGGATTGTTGACAAATTCTATCAAGCATTATAGTTAATTATAATTGCCACAAATTAGTTTCATTGTTTGCATATGTACGAGAAACAATTGAGCAACACCTTTCACATTGGATAAAGGGACAATTGAAATGGTGGCATTAACAATAAGTTGACACAACAAGTAGTCATATAATTCACAAGTTAATGTAACCATCTACAAAATCGTGGTAGAGATTGGAATTGTTTCATAAATCTTCAAACTTATTTGTCCCATTTACGTTTACCTTTCTTGTCAGGCCTACCAAATTTAGTCTTAACACTTTTTCAAAGTATAATTGTTTTAACAACAATCAACACAATATAGTTAGTTGCATTATATTTACCATCATAGTCTCCCCTTAATTAGTGAACCTTGGAATACCGACGAGCTTTAGTTACTAAGGTGGATTATTTAGTCATCGAGGTAGAAAAAGAACCAAAGTTGTCCATAATAACACAAAGAACTCTTGAAATAGTATTAGATAGCATAGGAATATTATTATTGGCTAACAAATTATCTTTTACCAAACTTAAACACGAATCAAGTTTGGACAAAAATTTAGAGATAATAAATTTCTCCCACTAGCTTGTACCATGTTGGATAGTCAACACCTTTAGACTTAAAAAGGAGTAGATGTTATGTATCTTAATTTTTTTTGAAACTTAATAAACAACTTAAAATTTTGAACCTACAATACATAAAATTTTTCAATCATTTTGATTGTGGTTCTTACACCCTACTTTGTTTATTGGTTATGAGCCTTCAAGCCAACTAAAAACACATAGTTCAGTTATTACATTTATTAAATTTTTATATTTTTCCTTTTATCACATTTATAGAATTTTAGAAAAAAATACACTTAAAACACACATTAAAAACCAAAACAAATATAAATGTAGTGTCTTTGATAGTGCAATGGTGGTGGCAGGTGCATGGTTTATGGTGGCACACTCTGGGTAATTTTCTGGAGGTAGGGTCGCTCATATTCGGCTTCATGTTTGCAGATGGCAATGCAACTAGGGTTTTTGATTTACTGACAACATAGTAGAGGGAACAAAAAAAAGAGTGGTAGAAAAGATTCAGGCTTGTGACACGAATGACAGTGTTGAAATTGTATAAGGTAACAAAATAATGTCATTGATTATGTACTAAAATTTAGAAGGGGGTGATTTGTGCTAGGAGTTCTAGGCTTGGACAAGACTTTGCATTTGGTGAGATTTGATGTTTTAGTTTTGAGAGCCATTTGAGAAGAAAGAGTGGTGTGTGACATAGTGGAAGTTTATTTAGAATGGTGGTGGAGAGCAAATTGACTAGAGTTTGGTGAATTTTGGGAATGGAAAATTTTAGAATTTGCTTGATGCAATTCAAAATTAGAATTTGTTTAGACCTTTTCAAACTTTCAATATAAGTGCAAGAACACTTGTTTAGGTACGTTAAAAGAATTGAAAAAAATTAAATTGTGCTTTATTTATGCGAAATTCACCTCAATTTATAATATAATAGACAATTATAATAGACTTCAAATATAAATCAAACTACCAGCAAACCTTAATCCTACCACATGGGAAACACATATAAATTGGGAAATGAGATACCATGCACCTCATTGGACAAAATATATATATATGAAAGTAAACTATACAATGGAAATTCCTATATATTTGAATTTTAAAAAATTTATTTTTATTATTTAAAATGTAATAAATTTACATTTGATAAATAAATTTATATATGCATAATAATGTCAAAATAAACCATTGTCAAGCATCCACTTACGTCATTGTGTTTGTCATGCAAACAAAAAATGCAAAAAGCCCTATTATGTTTGGAACCCAGCCTTATTATGTTTGAAATCCAATTTATAACCCAAAAATTTTCTTTCAAATTTTTCACTATTAAATATATAATTCAACAAATCATTCATCTAAATTCAAATTCAATTTTTTTCTTTTATAAATATAACTAATTAATTATTTTTCAATCATTTCATTTATTAATGATCAAATCAATACATATATTATATATATATATATTTATATTTATTTTTACTTACAACATAAAATATAATCATTATTTTTTTATACTATTGTATTATCAAATTATTATTATATATTATATATATATATTCAAATAAATTATACTATTAATTTTATTAAAATATTCATCCCAAATTTTTTATACATCTTAATACAATTACTACTAAATATTTCGGAAACAAAAAACCCCTCCCCCCAAACGTAGTACCAGACTTACCCTCAACTGAAGAGTCGCGTTTGGCTTTTCCTGATCAAATGGAACGCGAATTTATAAGTCTATTAGAATACCAAATTCGGGACGGCATTTCTGAAAGACTTTGGAAACTCTGCACTGCTACGGATTGCAAACCTATCATAACAAATTCAAGCAAAATTCCCGATTATTTGAAGATTATTTCCAGTTTTGAGTGAAATACTATAATGTCTTTCTCGTTTTTCAAGCAATCGAGGCCTAAAACCCCTCAGGAATTGGCAAAGGCGATCAAGGATAGTCTCATGGCGCTCGATTCCAAAACTGTGGCTGAGGTCAAAGCCCTAGAAAAGGTACGTTCTTTTTATAGCAGCGTCAGGAAGTGTACACAAATCACTTCAGTCAAAATGTGATTAATTTTGTGTTATTTTGGTGTAGCGTTATGGTGTCGTGGCTATCATTTCATTGCTGCTTTTATTGAATTGAGCGCTGCCTTTTGTCATTCTGAGATTTAGATGTACTTTGTTGGTGATCAAGACTCTTGAATTGTTACTCAATTCAACTCGTGTATTTGTAGGCTGTGTGATGGGAATTGTGTTTGGGAAATGCTTTGGAGCTTTTGTGACACTTGTAATTGGCTAGTCATAATTTTGTTTCTATTGAGGTTATTGTGACCCAAAGAAGTAGAATAATTAGAAGCCCTTTTTTCTGTGAAGATGGACCGATGAAAATGCTGTTCATCACCTCGAAGAATTTGTGAGCATGCCGCTGTATATAAAAGCAAATATTTGAGCTTTTCGTCTCTTTTTAATTGGTTTTCGAGGAGGATAATTCATATCTTATATCCTAATCTACTAAATGGAAGGAAGAAAACAACCACATAGGTGGTGTATGATATTCATATATTGAAGCATCTAATTTGATTTATTGAACTAATTTGTATTTGGAATGTTACAGAATTGTATTTGCCTCAATGGTTTGAGGAGTGTTTGTTTGTCTTAGCTTGAATCGGTGGTGGGAACTGTTCAGTGTTCATCAGAGTAGAAATAGCTGAACCCAAAATATAGGAGTTCAACATGTCAATCTAGGGCCAGCTATTCTTTCGTTATAGAGGGTTAGATAGTGCTTAATATTTCTTATTGTTGTATCTTATGATATGTCATGTTATTAAGTTTCCTACTGAACTACAGGCTTTACAAGAAGTTGAGAAGAATATAGTGGCAATGAGGACTATGTTGTTAGGAGATGGTGAAATTCAGCCTAATGTTGATCAAATTGCACAGCTGACGCTCGAAATCTGTAATGAAGATGTTCTTTCTCTTATTTTTCACAAGTTACCCATTCTGGGATGGGAAGTAAGTGATAACAGTAAATATTTACCATCAAATAATGCAAAAGTGTGAAAGTATGCTGATCTCTTTAGCATAAATCTGTGATTGACAATATATGATATCTTTACACAGACTAGGAAAAATTTAGTTCACTGTTGGTCCATGTTACTAAAGCAAGAGGTTGATTCAGTATTTTGCTGTGTACGATACATGGAGAACCATCTAGAGTTGCTTGACTTCCTTGTGGCATGGTAAGCACCTCTAGCTTGCATTATTCATTCATTCAGTCATTTTTTATTCACGTATGCTAAACTGCTAATTGTGACATGGATAACTAATTACTCATGTTTAATTTTTCAAAAATTATTATTGTATTTGATTATTCACTTTCCTTTGTGAATACAATAAATGACTAAGATACAAATGGCAAATATTCTTACCTACAAGAATACTTATATATGGGGTGTATGCATGATAAGCCCAGACCTCACTTGCATGTTTCTCATAGTGTTGTTGTACTTATCTCTCCTGTTTCTTCTTTTGGCCATTATACGATTGTCATGATTAGGTAGATGCATTTTGGCTGTATCTTGTTATGTCAGAAGATGTATGGTATTTCGTATATAATATGTTTTTGCAAGCAGCTATGATAACAAGGAAATTGCTCTGACGTGTGGACATATGCTAAGGGAGTGCATCAAATTGCCGACTCTTGCAAAGTAAGAGAGACATTTAATTTGGCTCTTTTTGTATCCCTGTAGAAGGTTACCTGTTTATCAACCATGATGAGAATTATTGTCTAAGAATATGTGAGAATAAGAATTATAGAAGGCCTGTGTTTGCGTTGCCGCTCTTTGACAGCAAAAAATTCGGTACTGTAATTTCAGATACATATTGGAGTCTCCCAGCTTTGAGTTATTCTTCAAATTTGTTGAACTACCCAATTTTGATATTGCATCTGATGCATTTTCTACGTTTAAGGTCAGATCCATTGTTTATTGATTCTCTTCTGACTTGATCTGTTGATCATCATCTTAAAGTACTATTGTGCAATTATTTACCATGTTAAAATAAATATTCCAGGATCTGCTCACAAAACATGCAATTGCAGTTTCTGAATTTCTCAGCGCTCACTACAGTGAGGTGTTACACAATCTATGTCAGTTTTACACTTTAATTTGTGTAAAGGAACTTCTTGTTTAAACCCTCTTGACTATTAAAGAAGTTTGTTAGTCTTCATGTGATTTGGATAAGAAGCTTACATATGGGGCATGTGAAGACTTTACTCTTCTATTTTGCTTTCAGTTCTGGCATGTCTGATTATCTTTGCAATTCTTTTTACAGTTTTTTGAGCAATATGAAAAACTTTTGATATCTGCAAACTACGTGACTAGAAGGCAATCTTTGAAGGTTTGTTTTATAAGCTTGCATGGCTGCTTCCAGAAGTTACTTTTGTTGTATTAACTTTTAATCTTCAATGAACTTTAGCTTCTCTCGGAATTTCTTCTGGAATCCCCAAATTCCCATATAATGAAATGCTACATTGCTGAGATTCGCCACTTAAAAGTCATGATGACATTGCTAAAGGTATTATTCAATATTTGTCTATCTCATCTTAATGTGCTTTCTGAATGTGTGATTATATTATGGATGGACAGGACTCATGGTTGTGTGAAAAAAATGATGCTATTCATTTTTCATGTTAACCTACAACATTGAGGAACTCAAGAGTATGATAGCCTTCCCTTGTGCTTCTAACATGAGTTTAACCTGCTTACATATATATGCTGTTGAGTTTGGTTTTGCCAAAAAATTATGAACAGATAGCTGATATGAATTCTCTATTGTTCCCTAATGCCGTTGCTAAGATATTTTATAACCTTGATAACACTAACTGTGATTGTGTTTATGGTTTATCAAAAATAGATTAGTTATTTATCCTCCAAGGAACCAGACTAAATGGTGAATGTGTTGACTTCTCTCACTTCCTTTTTTTGTGCATTCTATTTTTACATCCTTATTATATACATGGAATATATTATCTGTGCAAATTCATATTCTGTAAGATTCCCCACACGCCAAGCTTATCGATTAGCTTCATAACTCATTCTCTAGACAAATTTAGTGATGTGGTAAAATGATTTTGAGGTTGGACAGGATGATACAGTTGTGCAAAAAAAAAAAATGTTCCACATTTTATCTTGAATTTTCTTCAAGCGTTTTGGAGTGTAATTTCAATTTTTATTGTGATCTTCTTGTACAGGATTCAAGCAAAAGCATCCAAATATCTGCCTTTCATATTTTCAAGGTGATAACATAGCAATCAACTTAATATGTTACACTCAACCATTCTCTGTTATTCTATCCTATTGTTTGACTGAACTGATTTAGTTCTTCTTCTTCCTAGCTGTTGTATCTGGTCATTCTGTTTGGTTCACTTGAAATGAAAATTTGGATTAATTTCCTCATATGACCTACAGGTTTTTGTGGCTAACCCAAACAAACCTCGAGATATAAAAGTGATACTGGCAAAGAATCATGAAAAGCTTTTAGAACTGCTGCAGAGTCTATCTGCAGGCAAAGGTGAATTGTATTTCAGTTCAAAGGAATGCTCATCCTCATTTAAAGTCATGTAATAAATAAATAGAAATGAAACTGTGAAATCTGTTGTGTTATTCCAGGCGCTGAGGATGATCAATTCGAAGAGGAAAAGGAACTAATTATCAAGGAAATAGAGAGATTGTCTCAGCTCCCAAGCCTTGAATCATAAGGTAACAAGTGTTGGGACTATCTTCATACATTGACCTTCTATAATTTGTTATGGTGATCTTATTGCTTCAGGCTGTCTATAACTCAAGTTAGCATCTCCAGAAGCGAAATGTAAAGTTAATTGTCAGTACTAGAGGTCTTACCGACAACTTTCTTTAAGACAATAAGAAAATCTGAAACCTTTAGAGTGTTGATGGAGCAGTCATTGTACAGAAACAGAGGTATAAGTTGTTGCGTGACTGGCTAAAACGCCATCTGGTTGCTGCCTTATCTTCAATTCGGTTTCTTCATTTACGGGTTGGGGTTGAAAGCAATGACCTTTAGGAAAGCATTTATGTTGTATAATATTATGCCCTGCAAGTTGGATGTTTGATAGTCAAAGCATGTTCTTTTTATGCATGTAAATCTAATCTCTACTGGTGCATGTCCACAGTCCATCCATATATTTAACAGCTCTCCCTTATGTGTTCGTATTAGTGTTTGGAGTGTGTATTTTGATGAATAAAAATTATTAATAAAGAAAAAGAATCGTTGCCATTGTTTCTTAAAAAGCTAATTGGTAACTGACAATTGCGATCAATCACGTGTTTTTTAAGTCGTTCAAGGTTCTCTTCCTCCCCCTTTTTGTGTGTTTTGCTAGTTTCAATTTCTGTAGTCTTGGAGTAGGTTTGGTGCGCAGTATAGGCTATTCAAAAATTAACTTGGCAGAATCAAGTTGAAATAAATAATTTTGCAGATTAAGAAGATTCTTTCTTATAATAATATTTGAATTCTGTTTGTGATATGAACAACAATATTTCCTCCTATATCCATTTATTTGCATGTTATGTAGGGATATACATAATTCACATATAATCTGCCAAAAATATATCCCGAATATTCCCTTTTCTAGCCCAATCATCTACCTAGATTTCACATATTGCCAAATTTGAATTTCGGACTACAATATTAATTTTTAATACCTCATACGCCAAAGAATGGAAAAGAAAAAACAAAACTTAGCTCAGTATGTACACGTTCAAAATACGCAGAGACATACGTACGGATACATTCATCGTACACATCTCTTGTTTGTGTGCACTGCCTACCCATTCAATTACATGTTCATCCATTACCTCTTCATACGTACAGCAATCCTGATTCTTGCAGATTGAATTCCTCAAACTAAAGCCTCCCGTCTCTCCAGAACCGAAACGCACCAAACTCTCATCTGTTTGAGTGTGTTGTATATCTGCGTCTGTCTTTCTTCTCGCATTCAAGCACTCACCTCAATCCTACCCCAGATGGACTTCTTCAAATCTGTCTTCTCAGAGCCCACCGCAAACCCCAGCCCCACCCCCTCTCCACCGTCCACCCCTACTGCCCAAAATCCCCACGACGCCTCTCTTCCCCCTTCCTCGTGGCCCTTCGGATCCACCCTTTTTAAAACCCTAGCCTCAAAATCCGGGTCTTTGCTCGATAACTGTCGTAAGGATCTCCAAGAATTCAACTCCGGTTTTAAAAAGGAGACATCGGTCATACGCCAAGCTGCGAGCCGAGTCGTTCAGGACCTCCCCGGTCGGCTTGAGTCCGGCGCCGCCATCGCCCAGGAGTCGCTTGAAGCGGTGGGGCAGGCCATCGACAACGTGGGCTCCACCGTCTCGGAAATAATCGGTAAAGATTTGAACTTTGCGTCCGATGGTGGCTTTGCGAAACTTCACTTGAATGAAAGTGATGATAATGCAGGAAGTAGCGCATATCGTGATAAAGATTTGAACTTTAGTGGAAGCGTTAAACCCTATAGTAGATTAGACGTCATGATTCGTGGGGTGCAATGTAATATTAGGACTTACTGTGACGATGTGGAGGAGAGTGGTTATGATGAATGGAAAATGGGGTTTAGGGTTGAGGAGAATAGGGAGGAGATTGAGCGGTTAATGGAGGAAAATGGTGTCATCAGGGAGATTTACGATGAGGTTGTGCCTGGGAAAGTTGATGATGAGACATTTTGGTGTAGGTACTTCTATAGGGTAGACATAGTGGTTAAAGCAGAGGAGGCAAGAGTGAGGATTGTGAGAAGAGCTATTTCTGGGGAGGAAGAGGAGGAGTTGGGTTGGGATATTGACGACGACGATGATAATGAGAAAGGTGAGCATGAGTCCACAAGTGATATGTTGAGGAAGGATGTTGAGGATAAAGGTAAGGGAGTCAAGAATTCACAAATTGAAAATGGAAAGGAGGAAGGGAAAGAAAGGGATAATGAAGATGCTTCTGTGTCAGGGACGAAGAGTAATGGTCTGGTAGATGAGGAGAATTTAGAGGAAAAATTTATAGGTGATGAGAAAGAGGGCTCGGATGGAAAGATTGGAAGTGATATCTCGGTTATTTCAAGCCAACGATCTTCACATGCGGAGGATGATATTGGATGGGATCAAATTGAAGATATTGGGAGTGGCGATGAATCCAAGGTAGATGTTCGTGGTTCTCCAAGTCCCCGTGGTGCAATTGATCTGTGGAAGCGGTTGAGTGCCACAGAGGATGATGATGAGATGCTGACTTGGGATATTGAGGAGGATGATGATGAACCTGTTAAGTTATAATATTGGTGATATTGCTCAAGATTTTTGGCTTTCGAGAAATCAACTTGAAAATGTTAACAGCACGATACCATGATCTCTACTTTTCTCTTCTCCTTTTCTCTGAATATTCTTACAATTTGTATATTGATTTTCTGTTTTAATGCCAACGGTTGAAATAGTTGTATCATGTCAAAATTCCCACTTCATTCCTTTTATTGATTTTTCATTTTAGCCAATTATGATGGGAAGCTTCTCGCCAGTCGCTGAAATATCATATGATTGCCGTATATGTTGTTCGTATTGCTTGCATTGCACTGCGTTGATGCGATGTCTGATTTAGTTGTATTTTGCTATGTGCTTTGTTATTCTTCAAGTTCTTATTATTGCTAGATTGTTTTATCTAGTTAATTTCAAAAAAAATTGTCTGTGTTCTTCCTCTGCGGAAACAATTGTTATTTCTTATACTTCTGCTTGTCATCACCAATTCGACATTCAGTGAAAGTCTCAGCTTGTGTTGTTATGCCAATAATGCAGTGAATTGATGAAGTGTGCTGTTTGATGTCTGGATTTAGTTAGGAGGAGAACCCTTTGGGCATAACTCTAACTTTAAGGGTAAACTTGTAGAAGTTGCAATGGAAAGCTAAGGAAACATGCGACAATCTCATCAATTCTTAACGTCGATGATGGCAATAAGATGCGAATAAAGCTCAGCTAACATATATTTTAACTACGGAGCACACGGATTTCTACAGCTCTGTAAAGCACATACGACATGAGTGAAGTGAAGAGGGTGGAGTTCTGTATTCATCTCTATGGTAATTTTGTCGAAAGAAATGCCAAAGCCAATATTTGGAGCAGCTTTAGTTTTATACACGGCTCCTGTCGATTAACTCCTCAGGTACTTCTAACAACCTTCCAGGCTTATACATCTGGTAAGTAGTTGTAGGGCACCAAACATAACAACTGAATTAAGATATTCTTGTTTCTTTGAGCATCGTCAGTTGGAGGATTGTTTCACATGCTTCTTTATTGACTGGTCTTCCACGAACCTCATATGTTCGCATAAGTGGGAGTAAAATGAACTAAATCTGTAAATATGTAATCATGCAGCAGGCCATGCCATCTGCTAGCAGTTCTTGCAAATTCACAAATACTTGTTTTCTTACACACACGTGCAAGGGACACATTTGCTGCAAAGGACAGATGGATTTTAACCGAGAAAATTATAAGACCAAAGAAGAGGAACGACGAAAAAGGCACCATGTGTAAACTAATATGCTTCGACCTAACATTACCTGTTAATTAACAGTACTGAATTCACCATGGATGGGACTAAGTCAAGAAGTTAAATTTTCCGATAATACTTAATTTCTGCTGAAGCTAGCTTATATTCACTAAATTGCAAGCTCCTTGGTTATGTTTGTTTTTATTTTTTTAGTGTGTGTGTTTTAAGTTTATATTTTTCGAAAATTATGCAAAACTATGAAAGACACAGGATAAAGTTTAAAAAATTGTGATAATTTCAGTGTATGGCCTTAAGTGAGAGTGGAAACAAACATATCCCTTATTGTCGTAGATGGATTTACACAACTGCAGGATAATAGTTCGTTTACATGACATGTAGCAACCACATATTCACAAGTCTAGAGAGGGATGCAGTTTCCAAGCAGCTGTCTTCATGCTTGCTACAGCAAACCTACGATTATTTGTAACAAAATATGGTTCGAGATAGCCTCAGTTTTCCTGTTTCAGCATCCGCAGAATGGCAAGGAACAGATTGAGAACATCCAGATACAGAGTGACGGAAGCCCAGATATACTGATCATATGTGAAGCGCTTGATCAGGTTGTCGGTATCATAAACAATGTACCCCGAGAAAATTATTGCACTGATTGAACTGTAGATGGCAACAGAGGTTGATCCTAGTGGCAAAAACATCTGCATCACCAATGGAATACATGGTTTAACAGATTAATACTGGCAGAGTCCGTCTTCTAAATAAACAGCCACCAAGAGAAACAATAAATGCTAGAGAGAGAGAGAGAGAGAGAGAGAGACCTGAATCAAACCAGTCAAAACCAAGACAAAGAGGCTAGTAAACAAGATGGGTCCCAGAAAACTGAAGTCCTTGCCCTTCTTAGAAGCCCAAAAGGTATATCCAGTCAGGGCTGAAACCACAGCAGATGTCAAGATCAAGGCTTCAAGCACAATTCTTCCTGTAAGGAGGTGCACGGGAGAACCCAGGTTAATCAATTATACACCCACATAACATCCATGTTGAAATCTACGTGAAGCTACTGACCTTCCGTATTGGCACAGGTCACGCCAACAGTTAGACTCAGAGAGAGAGTAAAGAGCCCAAGGAAAACAAAGTTTAATGGGTGCTTTTGTTGATAGACATGTAAGGGCCACAGCACTAATCGAGATATAGATTCAGTTAGTAACATGGGAAAAGGGATCAGTTAGTAACATGGGAAAAGGGATGACGAAGAAAAGAAATATAAATATAGGACAATGTAAAGGTGAAAATGGAACTAATATCACTTGATGAGGGGTTTTTCTCTCAGGGCCCAGAAAAAAAAAATCTGTCATGGCCTTGTGAAACTGATAGCCTTTCAGAAAATTAAAAGAAACATAAAAACCCAAAAAATCTGTTACAATAACTGTAGATTGAATCAGAGTGAATGACAAATGACAACATTATTTGATACCAAGTATTGCACACACACACTGCAACAAATTACATCTCACAAATAGTCAATCATAATTAACCATGATCCTATAAAGCAGCACACAAAGATTTCAACTTCACAGTGTAAATTTGGATAAAGAGATTTTAATTTTCTTAATCTAATTTCATTTCAGATAACAATTGAAATAAAACATCATCTAACATTCAAACCCAGTCGGGCCATGGACCTCTTTAACACATTCTTAATGAGGAACAGATTCCCAATCCATGGACAAAGTACTATCAGTTGTTTATTGAAAAACAGTATGTCCTTCCACTGAAGATGGATCATATAACATTCCACCATTTAAACTAATTAATCATACCTTCACAACTTATAAAAATAACATGTCTTTACATTAATAGACCTACAAAAATGTAAGATACTATCTATGTAAAGCACAAGTAACTACCAGACGCAGATCTGCCACATTATGAATGCATAAAATGTCCAATTAAGGGATTTGAGCGAATAGGGTAAGTTAGACGCTTGTTCAAAGTTAGTTGAAGATGCAATTACAAACAAAACAAGACCTTAAAAATTGCCCTCACAAAAGTCATGAAGATGACAACCCATTCAGCAATTTATATAACAATCAATAATCGCAGTAATGTACCGCCTTGATTCGTGCACCGAACAACGCAACGGACAAAAATCGCAGATCAACGGTTGATATAATGCAACACTAAATAAAACGCTCACATATGAAGGGGGTGAAGACGAGGAAAAGCAGTAAGCCGGAATTCCCACGCAGGAGATCGTTGATCGGATCGTACAGAACAGTAACGGCGGAAACGGCGGTGGTCATGAGGATCTGTGCCGCCAATATTCCATAAACTTTGCGTATAAATCCCCAGCGCAGCTGATTCTCTCCGTGCCCTATTCCTGGGTACAGCCTATCTCCGGACTCTATATCAAATTCTCCGCGTTTCATCTCGGCGGCGTCGTCACTACTGACGCTGGTATAGCTGAACATCTTCGAGATCCTGCTTGCGACGTCGGAACCTTTTTTGCTTCTCTTGCCTGTGCAAAATGCGGAGGAGGATGACCGAATTAATAAACTGCGGCTGTGGGGTGTCGGTGGTTGGTACACGGGTCGGGTTTGTGGAGCGGTTCGGGTCCGGGTGGGTATGGGTAGGTCCGTGTGGCGCTAAAATTAAAAATACATTGATGAAAAGGTGTGGCCATGTTTGGGATAGGAGTTTTGCTGTAAATGAATTTTTGGAGGAGTTGTGTCAGAATATAATGAGCAATATGACTGGTTGGTTGCAAGATTTTAGTGTTTTAAATTTTTCGATTTATTAAATATATATATATATATATATAAATATATAATAATTTTTAAATAATATGATAGCATACAGTGATAATGATTAATTTTTATGTTATAAATATATATAAATCTGAATGTATATGCGTATATATATATATTAATTTGATTATAAAAAAAATAATTAAAATATAATTAGTTAATTATATATATATATATATGTAAAAGAAAAAAATTTTAAATTTAAATTTAAATAAAAATATTGCTAATGGAGCATAAACTGCGTGAATATGGAACATTAAGTTCCAAACTTAGCTCAGTTGACTTACTCAGTCAAACCTAACAATGAAAGGTTTGCATTTTCCTAGTATTTTGAAATTTTTAATATTTTAAATAATTTCATGAATATCCGAATTAATATTTTATTTAATTCTTTATGATTATTGTTTTATGAATTAAAAGAACCTTTTTGTATAACAAAGCTTTACTCAGTCAGACCTAATAATTAAAGGTTTGCATTTTCCGAGTATTTTGAAATTTTTAATATTTTAAATAATTTCATGAATATCTGTATAAATATTTAATTTAATTCTTTATGATTATTGTTTTATGAATGAAAAGAACCTTTTTGTATAACAAAGCTTCAACAATTCAAAGCAACTTAATATGAAGCAACAAAGCAATTTTAATTCCATGGTTTACAACTGGAACATATACATCACTGCTGGCACACAAACTAATGCCCACAACAAAGGCAACACCAAATTGATTCCCTTTACTCACAAATTCCAGCAGGAATGTGAAATTTTCCCAAACTCAAATAACAGGCAAGTTGGATAGTGGTTAGTCATAAGTCATAACATCACATGCTCATTTCTACCACATTGAATAAAAGATGGAAATGCTACAATTGTCCCATTTGACAGGCCAGGTGCCCGGGATGTAGAGACAAGTGTGTGAATTCAAAGACCTGTATCCAGTCAGTTTGCCTGTTCTTTTAGCCCATCAATGGCAATCCTCCTGGCAGGGCTTATGTACTGTATTCTCATGAGCATCACACGGATGATAGTTCTTGTAGCAGTAACTCTGGTTAGGGTAACAATTCATCAATTTCACCTTCCATCACCATGCTCACTGTTTGATTTTTCCACTCTACTCTTAGCAACCACACCTTCGTTCTGACTTGAATTCTCGCACATATTGTAGGACAACAATGCAGGAGAAAGAAACAAAAGGCATGTAGGTTGCTTGACATCAGTGTTATTAAGAATGTCTCCTAATCTTACTAACAGAATGGTAATCTAAAAGACAACAAAAGTGCAGAGTCAGAAGAATACACCTTTCTATCCATTTCATCACAATCTTTTGACATTAAGTCCTCAGAAAAAAGTTCAAAACTTCAGGAACTTCATCATCTTTCCAGAATTGCTCTGTTAGATTTAACGCACCAAAATATGGCGTGTACTCTCCCCAAGAACGAAACCTGCCTTCAGCATATAGCCTAAAACAAACAAAGCATCATCTAACCTATCAGCTGCAGAGAGGCATTGAATGAGCCCCTCAAAGGTCGTCTTCTTTGGTCTGACTCCATTATTAATCATATAGCTCAACCATTCCAGCGCTTCCACAAAGCATCCTTGTTTGCTCATGCCTAATATAATTGGATCCAGAGAAGGAATTGCTGGTTCGAAGCCCCTATGCTGCATGTCCAGCCACAATGTTTCTGCTTCCTTCACGTGCCCAGCCTCACAAAGTTTCTCAATCAACATGGTAGACGAGACCGTTGATGGCTCAAAACCCTGCTTTAAAAGTTCACTAAGAAAGTACACACCTTCAGTTATTTTCCCTTGCTGAAGAAATCCTTTAATTAGAGAATTGTACGTGATGGAATCTCTGGCAATACCCTTCTCATTCATCCTTTCAAACATTACTCGAGCTTCTTCCACTTTTCCATTCAAGCATAGACCATTTATGATTGTGTTATTACTTACGGTAGTCTCTCCATAACCTTTGTCAAGCATCTCTTTATGAAGCTTCTCAGCTTCATCAATATGGCCACTCCTATATAACCCATCAATAAAAGTGTTGTACGTGTACTCATTAGGAATCATTCCATTCTGAATCATCTCAAACCAAAGTTTTCGAGCATCTCCCAGGTATTTGTTCCTGCAAAGACCACGAATCATGGTCGTATACATGACTCGATCTGGAAAATAACCCCTCTCTTTCAATTCATTAAAGATACGAAAACCTTCATGTCTCAATTTTTCTCCTTTGCACAGATTATTAATGACCTCCTGGTAAGTGTAAATATCCGGATAACAGTTCTTTGCAATCATGTTGTGAAGAACAGCCGATGCTTTACCATAATTACCATTCCTGCAAAACGCAGATATCAGCTTATTGAAAACAATGCTATCTGGGACATGCCCAACCTCCAAAACCTGTTGAAGAAGCTCATAACCTTTAGCAGCATTGTTCTCCAAACAAAATGCTTGAATTAAGTGTCCTATGGTTTTTACATCTGTTGCGGCACCATCTTCCACCATGTACCCATACAGTTTCCAAACAGCCTCAACTTTCTTATTTCTTACTGAATGTGACAAGGCACTATTCCATGTTGCCAAAGACACAGGATAATGAATACTTCTCAACCACTCAAACACATCAAGAGCTTCATCTATCAACCCATTTTCACAGAGACACCTTACATACAACTCCAAATACTGTGGCTTGGGATCAAACTTCGTATCATCAAGAAAACTCCTTGCAGCAGTCAAAGCTTTCGCCTCTACAAGCCTACCAAACATAACATTACAAAAATCTGAGTCGAATGAGGAACTATTGAAGGACCTAAGCCAGTAATAAAATCGGAGGGAGAGAAGCACATTACTCTGTTGTCTCAAAACTGCATTGTAAACAATAGGATCCGCAAAATTCACATTCGGAAAATCACTTAAAAGCGTCCGTTCCCACCTGGGCCGGGTCCGAATAATTTCGGATACCTCTCTTGCAACCTCATTAACATTAAATATTTGATTATGGACAAATTTTTCAATTGAGCTTCGAGGGTTTTGCGTCAACCCTTCAGAAGACCTATCGGTCTCACCAACGCTAAAGATTCGACTTTGAGCAGATATTTCGCCTGGATTCTGAGGGTGTGGCGTCAATTCTTCAGAATTTCCATTAAACTGGTCAAAACAGAGGTTTCGGCATCGAATTTGAGTTGTGACACCTTGCAGATAATTAGGGTTTTGGCGGGGGCATAAATTCGAGAAAAATGATGGAATCCTAGCCATGCCAATTCCACTTCATCAAAACTCAAAATTGCGTGTCCGAGGATGTATACAAAATTCGTCGATAGATGTTGTGAATAATGACTTACAATAAAAATATGAATTCACCTGGGAAATTCGTTTCTTTAACAAAACATAGAACTATTCCCCTGCGATCGATTATTACCAGAAAAATACTTCGTCGACGGCGCAGCGTAGGATATTGAAGGGTTGAAACGAATTTTTACAGATGTTTGATTTGCGAGGAAATGACGAACAGCTGCTCGCGTTTCACGTTTTGCCCCTTCAACTGTGGAATGTTATCAAGCTGTCGCCCCCATCCTTTTCAATTATTACAATTTAACCCCGGTTTGCCGAAATATTGTTTTTTAACAAATTGGCAAGAGGAATAAGGACTGGAAGTTTGGTTGACAATTGACTTTTAAGGACTTTTAACATATTCATTTTCGTGAAATTGTATTTTAATTTTTTTTCCAAAATTTATAAACGTTGTACATGTAAGAAATATCCCAAAATTAAATTTTCATTCATTTTCATCTATTTTAAAACCAAAATCCCATAAAATCTTTTAAATTTTGAAATTTTCCTTTTCCCACATAATTTTAATTTTATGTTTAACGTATATTTTTAAGTGTATTTTTTAAAAAAAATTATGTAAAAATAAGGAAATTAAAGTTATTCTGCAGGTCAGTTTTCCATCTTCGTCCATGGCTACTTTTGGCCTGTCTCAGCCATGTAATTAAATAGAATTTCCTTTTCCCCCTTCTTGTAGGCGCATATCATGTAGCAGAATCTGGGCACTAATTCTTCTTGTTCCCTGTTTACGTATCAATCCAAGTTGTTTTTGCATGAAGATGTGGATGTCCCCCCCCCCCCCCCCTGTTGGGACTATGAATGGCTGTATGTGTGTGTACAAAGAGCTGTTCACATTATTGAACAGGCGTTTGCATTCTCATCATTGAACATCATATGGATTTCACTATCCCCATAGTAATGGACTAGCCATGAATCCACCACACCTCCTTGTTCTGCACTGTCATCTCTTCCTTCTTCCTCCCCATCTTTAGCAGCTTCTTCCTTCTCCACAAGTTCCACTTTTTTCCCTGTCTTCTTCTTCACCTTCTTCAATACTTTCTGTGGATCAATCCTGCCTGTGACCACCACCCGGTGATTCGTCATGTCGGTCATGAACTTCTCCACACCTGTTTAACCATATGCCAATGGACATTCAGAAGCAAGAGATAACAGAAGACAGAACAATGCCATATTGTGAAAAAGCGCCGGTAGTCCTTCTTGATCCTCTGAGTGTTTAAGAAACATGCATGAATGGCATTCTTCTTGCATCCTTAAGGGCCCAATTAACCAAAGAGACAGAAGGGAAGTGAAGGAACCTTTGATTTTGGAGATGGCTTTGGCAACGCTTCTTTCACATGCATTACAGTGCATTGAGACTTTGTACGCTGCAACCACAACCTGATTGTTTCATTTGTCCAGAAAAAAAGTTCATTAATTAATTACTCTATCTGGGGTGAACGAAAACAAACACTTGCAACATTCTTTCCACATGTAAAATTTCACAATCTGTTCCTTACATTTTGTTCCTTGTTTTTCTTCTTACCAGCCATTGACAATTTGGGACTAATCAAGGAATGAAACCAATAGTCGTAGACATGAATTGTAAAAGCAGTTATTGCAGTTATTTGAATAGCCAATGAAATGTTTTCCATGGAAATTTGGTTGGAAATGGGAAGTTGTTGCTCTTCCATTACATAAATACCCTACAAAAAATTGTGGGGAAAGTCAAGCCATCCACAAATAATCAAACTTTATTTGTTGGAAAGTGAAATTAAATATAGTAACCAAGGTGTTGCCAGTTATTGGAAAGCAATACAGCAAATGTGAGTTTCACAATTCAAAAATTTTATTGCATTGCTGTTTAATCAATTGACAGATATATTTAGTCTTCCGATCAATACACTCCCATGCCATTGATTCAATAATCTTAAACTTGTTGTCTTCAACTCAAATGCCACACCCCTTCTGCAAATAGAAATTTCTAACCCTCAATGTCGCAAATTTAATTCACCATATGAAATTACGAACAAATTATCAATTGAATGCAGTTCGACACCAATTTTTGCAAGTTCCTTGCAAAATATCTCATGTGCAATGCACACGCATGTGCACATACACAAAAAGCGACCACATCGTTGTGTATGCATACAATTAACATACGATGAAATCAAATGAATCTCCATATGAATAGCAGCAGCACAGGAAAGCTGAGTTGCACTCAGAAGTATCAAAACCCTCTCCAAAATTCTATGAGGACAAAGACGGAAAAATGTAATACTCATGAGATGAGATTTTTATACATATTTGAAAATATGAAGTCCCTCGCTGAGTTTGATTGTGTCCACCCTATGTCAAACTCCTTGCATGGAAACCTGCAAAATACACATGATTCTGGCAAAATATGCCTTACGGTTCGGGTTAGGCAAAATAATATTCAGAGTGGGAGACATAAAAGCACTGGCAAGATTATTAATACCCCATAGCCAGCATTGGGACTATCCATGATGCAAGAGAAGATGCAGCAGCTGCATGCAGGTTAGGAGCATTCCATTGGATTACACAAGTGATTCCAGTAATTGAGGTGGTGAAGCCAACAACCCCAGCTCTTAGACAATACATGACTACAAAGCCGGTGCCTGTGTTGCCAAACATGTAATATACGTGGAAAATTAGAGCTAGCAGTGACAACACTGATGCTGCTAAACAGTATCATATGAACATGTCACAGTTGTACACAATCATGATTTCAGATGATGTTTTATTTTTTCAGGTGTTCTCCGAGAAGATAAATGAAACCTGATTCATGTGATATTTCTATTCAATGTTTCACAACCCATGCTGCAATAGCAATGACTATGAAGTAGAGGAAAATATATAGTGTGAAAAGCATTAATGTTGCTGATTTGCCCGCTCCTTAGGCCATGGCTTAGCAGAAGAACTGTGTCTCTGTGGTGGAGCATTCTTGAATCATGAAAGAAATACACGGAAGGCTATCTTTAGTTGATCACATTGAGACCACTAGTCTTCGTTGGCTGCACAATTGCGTCAGTTCAATTCTTTCAATTATTTTTTTGAAAATTTTGATTGAGTAGAGGGGATTTCTTCGTAAGATAAGACCGTAAAGTGATACTGGTGGCTGTTTCTTTTCTCTGCCCTCTTGATATGGCAGAATTTAGTGAAACTTCTCCTCGATTCTTTTTCTCTTGCCAGAGAAAACCAATAGAAATATCAAAATTTTAATCCGGACAGTAAATGAAAAATGCATGCATTCAAATATGTTATGAAACTGTCCGAAATATTCATGAATGCCAATCCCAATAATCGAAATTGGAAGAACAGTCAGAGCTGAGCAAGGCCAATTGCTCATTTGTCTCCCTTATTTACAAATATCTTCCTGAAGGGATCTAATAGAAGGAAAGCAAGATTTTGCCTTTCTGAGCTCATGTATGCCGTGCAACTCCCTTCACGTGAAGTTTCTCCAAACGCACATATGGCGGATTACACCTTCAGTGCGAGTTTCTGAGCTGCAAGAGCTTCAGCTTCAAGTGTTGGCTCCCAGAGGATTGTAGTTTCGGCAAGTAATGAAGTCACAACATAGGGATCCATGTTAGAAGCTGGGCGCCTATCTTCCAAATAACCTAAGACAAAAAATAGCATCCAAGGTTGGCAATCAGAAGAGACTTGAGCATTATAGAGGAGGCTTTTTCAGACCTATGACGGATGCAAAGATCAGATTTTTTTCATATCTCTCACTGAAAAGCACACTTTTTTATGTCATGATTATTGGTGTTCTAAATTGAAAATTTTTATACAATTTGGTTTCACAGTGTGAAAAATTGCAGCCCCTCTTCTTACCTTTGCCTTTCTTCTCAGTGTCACGCCCCACACGAATCGAGCAACCACGGTTGGCAACACCCTGCAAATCATTGAAAGGGGACAGGAATTCACGAAACAGCTCTGTCAACTGATTATCATTAACTCATGGTCCTAAAATGTTCCACATGGATTTTCAAGCCTACCCATGAAAACGTGTCAATGTTGGCAGTTTCGTGCTTTCCTGTCAACCTTCTTTCATTCCCTTCTCCATAGGCGCTGATATGCTCCTTGTGGCGAAGCGACAGATTTAAAATTGCTTTCTTTATTACTTCCAGGCCTCCTTCTTCTCTCATGCTTTTAGTGCTGATGAAAAACAAAGTGGTCATACACAAATAACTACATGTTAGTTCAATAAGATATGCTGCAATCTCTGCAAGTTTTCCAGCTTCCATAATTTCATATCACAGTATATGTGATTCTTGATCTAAAACTGAAATTAAACTAAGAGTACCTGTAATTGGTGTGGCATCCTGCTCCATTCCAGTCCCCCTGCATATTGCACAAAAAATGGGAAATTATTTTCCGTAGTCCTTGATAAATTTTCTTTCCACAAAGAAAAAACATATTTATCTAAAAGCAATTGACAGTACCTCTATTGGTTTTGGATCAAGTGAAAGTACAACTCCGGCTTGTTCTGTAATTCTCTGTCAAGATGAAGATCAGATTAAACATTAGACGCATGCACATGCAAATATTCTGCTTGTGATTAGATGCCATGTTTAATCAATAAAGGAACCAACGCATTCCGTCATCAAAAGACGGCTGCATATTAGTCTCAAAAGCAATCTGTTTTCTTTATTTTATGAACTCAAAAGAGATGGCATACCTCAAGGAGGTATCTGCTACACCAGATGTGGTCTCCAGCTTCAATTCCAACACTGGGACCAACTTGAAACTCCCACTACAAGAGGAATAATCAAATCAATGCTTTAATTTGAAAGCATTCGACATTCATCTTTGGTTGTGAACCAAGTAGAGTCAAGGAAACATACCTGGCCAGGCATGACCTCCCCATTGGTACCACTGATATTGATTCCAGAGTATAAACAGGCTTTGTAATGAGCGTCAGATATATCACGTCCAAAAGACTTATCGGCTCCAACACCACAGTAATAAGGGCCCTAATAGCTCACCAAATACGTGACAATCAACCTTTTGAAAATTATCTAGTGTATCATAACATCTTTTATATAGCAGATTTGTGCAGCATTCCCTAAATACAGAAGCACAATTTCTTCCTTTGAACTAAGGAAAAGAAGAAAAATTTAAGCATCAAAGCTTCTAAATGCAAATTCATCATTGCCAAGTTAGGTTTTTTTTTTTAAAAAAAAAAACAATTACCTGAGGACCAGGGTAACCTCCAGCAGGCCATCCCAGTGGCCATTGTACATTAGGTTGGAGTAAGGTGTACTCTTGTTCAATGCCAAACCTAGTTCAAGTATATTTCAGAAGTAGGATATGATTATCACCCAAACAAGAAAAAAGAATCAGAGAAATCCAGCTTTTGGACCAGTCTTTTTTTCCCCTCTAATCTAATAAAGAGCATTGTTTTGCATAAACTGGATTGTCATAGTAGAATCCAACAGAAACTCAAAAATGTTGCAAGAGAATTACCATGGAATGTCTGCTGCAACCTTAGGGTCACTGAAAATCTGGGCAGCTCTATAGCGCTTGTTTGTTGGAATAGGCTCACCTTGTGGTGTGTATGTATCGCATATGACCTGTTTTAATATTGTATATACAATGGAACCGAGTCTTACTCTTGCAATGACAAAACGAAGCACCAATCGTCACATGTTCAACTTACCAAGATGTTATTGCCACCACGGAATGGATCCTTGAAAATTGCTTGGGGGCTGAAAAGTAGATTAATGTAGAATTACATTTAAGAAAGGAAGGTCTCAAGTGAGGAACCTACGAAATATCAGTGCAGATGATCTTACTATAGAATGACTTCACTATCTTCTCCAGGGGCCTGTCCTGTACTTGATCCATCATAGTTCCACTTTGGAAGCTCGGAAGGGTGTTCAACTGGCTTTGGTATGGTCTAAATATCATACAAAAAATGAAAAGGTAAAACAAATGAGATCTCATCACTCTGTAGAATGGGAAAAAATCAGAAAAAGAGACCAGACCATCACCACTTACCCTTGATTTACTACGCAAGTCAATTCCTGATCCTCCAATCCTGCCACACACGGAGCAAAACAATGGAAGGTCAATGGAAGACTAAGCACTAGTTTCATACTTAAGCCTCAAATTTGCAGGAACAATGTTATTTTTACCTCACAAAAATTTATGATAACAGACATCAGCTGAACAAAAAGAATGATGTTATGATTAACTGAACTTTCTATATGGAACGTGTAAGGAAGAACATATACCAAATGTATTCAGCAATGATCTTATCAGTGTATGGAGTTACATCCAAGTTTAGCATCTGTTCCAGACGATTGACAGTGCTGTTTTCAGACTTGACAGCGAGAACTCTAAATTTGCCTGGGCTTTTAACGGCTTCTTTTTTGTTTTGTTTCAGAATAAGCGAGCTCCACGTCTTCGTACTTAATGGACTTGCATCTATTGAGTTCTTTGCAATTCTCATCTGCCATTGTGCCGAAGGAGCAAGGATTTGTGCCATTCTCAACTCCCCTCACTGAAAAGTTGGAAACTGAAGAAATGAGGAAATTTTATCCGGCAATATGATCTTGCAGTGATACATAAAGATGGTGTCGGATGTAGTCGAAGGTAAACATCATGTGCTGGATCTCATCAATCAAGAACCGGAAGATATGTACAATGAATTTACTGATAGTGGACAAGTTTTATAGGTGCTTTAGAAGTTAATTCATCCCTTCAGATAAACAGGACATGCATATGATAAAAATCTAATCAAGGAAGAAAATAAGAGCAAGATTACAGAAACAATGAGTTACTCACAGTTAATAAGAACAGCTATTACATGACTGATTTCATAGTTCCAATTTTCTCTTTTAGCATCTCAGCGTAATTTAATTGTTCTGCAGCTTAAAGCACATAGAGATCCTTAAACATTATTTCTTGTTGAATACAAGGTAAGTTCGATGTGATACCTTCTATTAATATTCCACATCAGAGAACCATACACCAACCCAAAATAATGCCCTCTTTACTGAAGAGGGGAATTTCATGATTTGAAAGTTAAACTTACACAAAGGGGATTAGAATATCGTTTGAAAATCTTTTGACGGTTGAATGAGTTCTACAGTAGAGAATTAGAGTTTAGTACCTTGACTTGGGTGTTACTGGTCCAAGTAAAAGAAAAGGCAAATAAGAAAAAGGGATCTTTGGTTTATAGCACTCGGCAATTATTAAAACTCCGGTTAGGTAAGAGACAAGATTTTGGCCTACAGAGCTGAAAGGTCTCAGTTTTAATCGCCTAGTGAAAAATGTGACCGCTATCAAAAATCACAGAAGTTAAAATTGTAATGTGAGAGAAACCTCCACTCTCTCCTGTACCGAAATATGGATACAACAAAATTTCGACTTCTTTCTTGCACCAGATAATAATGCAATTGGCTATGTTTGTTTTATTTCACATCCAAAAAATCATTTTTTCTTTCTTTCTTTTTACTCGACAAAAATACACCTAAATACATGCACTTCAGAACACCCCTCTTCCTCAGAAAAATGGATTAAATGATAAAGAAGGTACCGAGCTCACCTGGAAACTGTAGGAAAATGGCCTGAAATGCAGTTGCAGAAGGGGACTTCAATACAGGAGAGAAAGGAAAAGAAACAGAGAAAAATAGTAAGAAAGCAGCTCCCCAGTATGGAGTCCAAGTCTTATTTAAGAAGAGCTGAGATTCTTTTGGCTTCTGGCTTTTGCTGGTTGGATAGGGGTATGTGCTTTGAGTGGACGAAAATAGTGTCTGGCCTCTTAGAGTTCTCCAAGAGAGTTTTACCAATACAAAAACAACTAAGATAATGCTTCTCTCTCTCTCTCTCTCTCATCTTGCATCTGTTACATTCATGTACAAATATATTTTGATTTAAAAACCTGGGTGGGTTTTAGCAACTAAGGAATCTAAATGATGGTTTTTGTTCAATTCAACTGTGCCAGGGTCATTTCTAATCCAATTTTTTAATGTGAGCTCGCACATTAAACCCCTCTCCCAAAAAGTCAAAATCTTGAATTATGTAATTCATAATCCATGGCAGTTTCAGTTTTGTTTCCTGTGCTTTGACCTCACACATTTCTGAAAGGTAGCACTTCAATATTTTATCATAGGGGAAATTCTGTGTATCACCATGACTAATAATCTACCTATTATTGAAGAAGCAGAAAAACTCTTAGCCCATAAGAGGATCTTAGTGACATTGATATTCCATCCTAGCATTTGGAGAGATATCACTTGTCGGGTTGACAAATGTGTGATTAACAGCCAAGTTTCCAGTTATCCAATCAGGGCTTGAGGGATTGTTGTTGGAGATGCGGACATTCTTTTGCACTTTAGGGACCACTCAGTGGATAACAAGTTGAGATCTTGTGGCTCTAAAGTCATTATGTTTACAACCATTAGACATCTGACATGTTGCATTTAAGAATTCAATCTGAAAAGTGCTAATTGTTTTAGTGTTTAATTCTGCCACAAAAAAGATCAGTAAAACCTATTAAGGTTAATACCAATAACTATTTTCCTACACATATGGTATACACAATACGATACAATAATCAACTAACTTTTTCAATCTTTTGAGGAAACTATTGTAACCGACATCAATATATGAGATCCCACTGGCATATATCAGAGGATCTCGAAAGAATATTCATGTCTAACGAGATAAACTTCCCTAGGAGCTGAATATAAAATTAGGCCATTTGTCATCACTCCATTGAAAGAGAAAGCAACATATGAAGTTTTGTGGCTTCCTTACAAATGGATGGAACAAAAATTTCTCTTGTTTTCTAATTTTATACAAGTATAATATATCAAAAAATTGTTTTGGGTGTTTATTGTTACAAGGGCAAAAATTGCTTTGTTACAATTTAAACTGCATCTTCAATCTATACCTCTCTGAAAGGTAGTCCTCACGATTCCTAGGCGCCTGGATCAGGAGATGATAATGATAATGTTGAGTACCCTCTTGACACCTCGGCAGATTCCCCAACTAGTATGGAAGAAGAAGAAACGGTGATTATTAGGTACTTACCAGGGAGTGATCTCCCTTATATTTTCATAGTTCTCAACTGTAAAAAAAGTGTAATTTACTTGTATTGTGATTTTGGATGCCTATGGAGGCAGTAGTAGAGTCTCGTGGAAGAAGAAACAAGAGGGCTGACATCTGATGATAAAACATGCCATCAGGCAATCTGAGGTGATCTGAGTTTAACTTGGTCAATCTTAATAGGGTCACTTTAGAATTTGAGGAAAACTCAGAGCCAATATCATAGATGGCCTGTTGCATCTTTGGGATTGCAACTTCTTAAACAGATGATGTTTCTCTGTCCTGTGATGGAAGGCTAAAGTTCTCCATTATTTGGCTAACAACTTGAATAGATGGTTGTGTGAAAAAGTTGGCATTTGCAGGCGTACACGAAGGAACAAGAACATATAATTTGCACAGCAAACAGTTCCAATTTCTGGTGGGTTTGAAGGAGTACTAGAAAGTGTCACTTTGTTGTAACCACATTGATTATTCTTTTCCTGTTTACGTAGTTCTGGTACAGAACAATTCAACCAAAAGCAGCTTTCAGACCAAGAGATCAAAAACTTGTATATTTGATTCAGTTTTGCAATGTTCAATTACTATGTTATCAATGAAAGACATTTATATGCTTCAAAGAATGCTCAAACCTTCTTGCTTATGCTTCTTGCCCTTGTTCACTTTGAAACAAATTAGAGTTTTATGCTTTGACGACACCTATCTTGAGCCTCTGCAGTATTTCTGTTCTTCAAGCAGCTGCATTGCTGTTTCGACAAGTGTATTCATTGCTATTTTGTGCCGAAATAGGCCAACAGTTCCGGAGAAAATATTGAAGCTCTCCAGCTCTGATGTTGTCTCCATAACAGACTCGAGCTCCCTCTCCAGTCCCAGACTTGCAAACGTCTGAATGGCCGTGCTGTTGTCTTTCATCATCCAAGTGGCCAGCTCTATTGTATACCGTCTTATGCTTGGAACTTTTATTGAGGGGTGCTGATATTTCTTCAGTATCAGGACAAGTCGATGAGCCAGGTCAAATTCTCTAATTCCAGCTTGCTGGAACATGATTCTTGATTCTTGAGAATCCATTAACTTGAAAATGCATGCTGCTGCTCCAACCATTACTTCCTGCAATTTGTTCTCTTCTTTCATAATAGCTTCAAGAATCTGCAAGGAGGCTTCATGAGTTAGAAACAACTCTTATGGTTTTTGAAAGAGGTGATTGGAGATAATACTCGAATTACGCCAGAGACACTTACAATCGGTGCTGCAGCAGTGAGTCCCTTTAACTGATGAAACCAATCATGTCCACTGTAGGCACACAAGTTCCTTAAAATTCTGGCTGCGTTTATGCGAAGCAACGGAACTTCCAAAGCTTTTATCAGATTCCCATTAAGCTTTAACTTAAGAATCCGATGGCAGATGTTCTTGCTTTCCAATGCCAGCATAGCTATTGCTTCTCCAGCGGCTACCCTCACGTGACTCTGACTTTCCGGTATCTCATCATTAAAGAAAATATTGAACAATACTCTAAGAACTCCTCCTGTGCCCCCAATCCTCTCTGTTGCATCCTCTTCTATTGCCAGGCTTGTCAAAATTTCTATCCCCAATATCTGCAGCTCCGGTTGCTTTTCTCCGTGTTTTAGTATATCTCTGATGTAGCTGATTGTAAAAACTATCTCTGAGATCTCTTGCCTGAGTTGCTTCCCTGCAGCACCCGAAGTACTGGCCAGCATCTTCAGAACCTGCAAGGACCGTTTCACTGTCACAATTTGAGAAGCTGTCGCTGTTGGATGCCTCAGCAGACTCTCTTCTGCATGTGTGAAGTCGATGATCTTTGGCAGGAGGCCCCGCGTATTGCCAATTTTCCCACAGATATCGTGGTCACGAGCCAGTTTCTTGAGAATTTGAAGTCCTAGATGATTGAAAGACCAGGGGCCATAGTTCTCATTGTCAAAGACTATTCTCTTCTCTGATATTTCATCGCATGCTCCACTGTGGCTCCGGCCGACATGCAGCAAGGACGATATAGATTCCAACGCGCCCGGAATTCCAGCAATTCGCAGCGAGTTTTGCCTTATACCTGCTAGTCTTGACAGGATTTCAGCAGCTGAATACCTGATCTCTTCTTCCTGAGGATCTTTCCAGTTCAACATTTCCACTAACCTTTCCATCACTGGCAAATTGATTCCAATCTTCTGAAGGGTGTCTTCACTAAACCGTGGATTCGTGGCGAATTTCCTCAAGATTCTTGCTCCAATCAGCTGCTCATCGGGAGAATGAGAGTCCATGAGTTCCATGGCAAATGAAACCATGTCCATCTTCAAGCCATCAAAAATGCTCCCATTCACACACTTGGAATAGGCATCATAGAAGAACCTCCTGATTGAGATCAAACCTGACTCTCCGAATTCACACTCCTCGTTCACCGACTCCAATAGTCTCTGAACACTGACTTTCCATTCCCAGTAGGCTTTCTCCAGGAGAAACAGCAATGCCTCAGCCAAGGCCAAGGAATAGAATATAATCAGGGCTGCTTTCCTGTTCCTCTTATCACTATCTCCTTTATGGGCCTCCCCATAATTCCGGTGCACAAGCTTCATGAGGGACAGAACCACACAGGCTGTTGCAGAAGCTAGCTGAAGCCAATGCAGAAGCTTGCTAACATTTCTAGATATAAACATCCATTTTGCATAAGGAAGAAGAGGGACCTCAGAACTCGTCCACGTTCGGGTAGGCATCCTCTGCTTGTTCCAATTCTCCCGGCTGGCGTGGTTTCTTGCCCTCGAAAGCTCCCTGCTCTGGTGGCTGCCAATCCTGGAGGGAGCAACCGGCCTGCAGACCGCCGTCACGGTGTTGATGATGAAGTTTGAGCTGGACTTTATGGCTCGAAAATTGTTGATCCCAGCATCTGTGATGGACCATGTGGCCTGATGTTGCCATTCAAGCTCGTGACTCCTGCCGAAAATTCTAGTCCCTTCAACTAGCAGGATAACGGTAATGATCCAGAAGTCGGTTTTACCAAGAGTGATGGCAAAACCACCTAGCAAAACAACTGTGGCCCAGACGAACCCCAGAGTTCCAATCCCCGAGGCTGCCTTTTCCAGCACAGCAAGGCGGAGGGCGAAAAGGGTCAGTTTCTTCTCTGGAGCTCTCACCGATGGCTTGGCTACCGGCGCAGAGTTTGCGGTGCTGCTGGTTTTTGTGTCGACACTGCAAGTTTGGGGCTCAAATATGGTGGGGCTGATGCTTGCTGCATCGCTGAGCTTTGTGTTGAGCTCCGATATCTGCAGATGGACGCTTCCTTCACTTTCTACAGGTGAGGCCTTGTGATCCATTCTGCTATTAGCAAGAGTTTGCGAGCTAAAATCTGGGATTTAGATTAAATGAACTCTTGACTCAGGTAGAATAAATAAAATGAATATCTGACAAAGAATTATGGGAGAAATTGAAGTAGATAAGATGAGAAGATCTGCGTCGGAAGTTGCAGACATGGAATGAGTTTTCGGACATAAATTCTTCAAGTTCAAAAACACGAAGAAAATTGAGCTTAGGGGACACGTTTTAGGATGTGGAGATGAGGAAAGAAATCTGTTAAGTTGCGTCTCTTTCTGCTTTTTTTCCAAGTTAGTTTTTCCTTTCCTTGTCCCGAGACTTTCTTTCTTTCTTTCTTCTTATTGTATTATTATAATGCAACAGAATTAGAGAAACACATACTAGCTTGAAATTGCTCTAACAAAGACATGCAAATTACCCCTTGACTTTTATGAGATGTTCTGTTTCCCACCATCATGGGATAAAGGTTGATCCTCGTCAAAAGTTTCAAAGGCCTCTCGTCCACAACAGATAAGGCAATACAACCCAATTCTCTTTTTGCCACCCTACTTTTAGTTCCTTTTGCGTTATTTGACAGTGGTCCCTATCTGGATATGCCAATTTGGTAATTCAAAATCTTATTCTAAAAAGTTCATCGTGGGTATCGATCCCAACTTTACTAGTATCTGATCTAAATTCTGCTCTCCTGTGAGGTCTTGCACATCCCTGATATAGGCTGAACAAATGGAGAGGGTAGAATTTAAAACACATGTACCGTGTTTGATGCATATTAGATGAATCTCATAAATATCTACATATTTTAACTATATTATCCAAAATTATTTTTAAAAAAAAAATTTACTATAACAAATGACTACTTCTTATACTCTTTAGTACAGTATCTTGATATCGTGCGCATTTTTTTCCCAGCAACCTTCTTTCAACTAATACACGGGTTATGACAAGTCTGCACTATATTTTTTATATTAAATACTAATACAATATAGCCAATTCCGTGATTTGTGGATTCGTACCATGGTTAGGCATTAAAGGAGCTTGTAATGTGCAAATTTGGGCAATTTTGCTGGCCATGGCTGGTGGGATTGGATCACAAAGAAGCCCTCTTGAGTAAAGTTAAAGGCCCCGATCCCTCTATGTGGGTCCCCCGCCTGCCCCGTCATTTACTTCGGGTATAAGAAAATGAGTTCTCTGTGAGAATGACGTGATATTTTGGATATTGGTTTACAAGTTCCGTACAAGTTTATGCAAAGGGTTTTGTCAAATTACTAAGTATCTTCAAAAGCAGAGTTCTTGTCAGCCTGGAGGCCCTGAACAGTGACAGGAAATCAAGAAAAATGAATTAAAATCCCAGTACGTAGCAATTGCCGACAAGGATTTGCAAGATTATTTTTCCAAGTTGGAGACTAGACATGCAACAATGAATCGTTGCTATTTGGCCACCGGCTACTTGGGTGTTGTCCCATGGCATGGATGCTTTATTTGCCAGTCTTTCGTGGCCTCAATTGGTGATAATAAATAAACACAAATATGCTGATGCAAGCAACGCTCACGTGGTCCGGACATTACCACATTATGGGTCTCCAATGATGTCACCAGTTGCAGCTTTTGCAAGTCTACTTTCCTGCCTCATGCAATGACTCTCACCGTCCATTGTTGCTGAATTTCGGAAATTGTTGACAGATCAACTTTTCCTGTGGCTGCTGTGCAATCTAAAACAAAATAAATAAGCCCAAAGTGTACCTTTGAAGGAAATGGACACAATACTAGAAGATATTTCCAACCATGTTTCATATGACGTACACTAAACTTTACATGGGGGAATCACGAGCATTTAAAAGTTATTATTATTTAAATTACGAATTTATAATAAAATAAAAAAATGTTAATTGATGTGTAAAGGTATTACATCATTAAATTTATATGTAAAGAATTAAAATGATAGAAAATAGTTAAAATTTTCAGTCTACCTATATATTTATGTATGAGTCAAAAGTAATATATATATATATATATACATACATACATATATATAAATATATTTGCTCCTTAATATCACATTTTAAAAAAAGTTAGACATATATGAGAATTTGTAGGAGAGAATTATGATCATTTAAAATTAATTGATGTGATTTTTAAACTTATATGTAAATTATAAAATGATGGAAAATTATAAAATATTTCAATTTATCTATATACTTATACATGTGCCAAAAGTATAAAAAGATTTTTTTAAAAAAATTTCTTTGATACCTTATACCGTATTTAAAAAAATTATCAAGAAGAGGAAGAAAACATTTCTTCAAATTTGGTTATCATACACAACATGTGTGTGTGTGTGTGTAAATATACATATTAGTGTGCATAATGTGTGCGACACACTCAAGAAAAGTTTGTCTGAATTTTGTAGTTTCTAATTTATTTTTAGTACTTAATGTAAAATAAAGATAAAGTAGAATTTTCAATCTTTATGACCATAATTAAAAAATTATTAAATAATTCATTTATACATATTTATAGATTTTAAACATGCCAAATGTATAAATGATGGAAAAAATGCTCTTAAATTTCTTAGATGCAAAATATAAATGTACTAAAAAATATAAAATAATAAAAATCAATATTTTAAATTTGGTTATCTTTAATATTATGTTTCAAATTTAAAGGTATACTTTCAAAGAAATTATGATTTATCTAAAATAACAAAAAATTTTAAAATATTTCAATCTATTTATATATTTATACATGTGTCAAAAGTATAAAAGGAAAATTTTGAAATTTCTTTGATACCTAATATCATATTTAAAAACATTATCTATGAGAAGAAGAAAACATTTCTTGAAATTTGTTTATCATACACAACGTGCATATAATGTGTGTGTGTGTGTGTGTGTGTATTAGTGTATAAAATATGTGTGAGATTTTTAGTTTCCAATTTATTTTTATTAATTAATACAAAATAAAAAATATAAAGTAGAATATTTAAATCTTTATGACCATAATAAAAATTATTAAATACTTTATTTATATATATTATAGATTATAAACATGCAAAAAGTATAAGTGATGGAAAAATGTTCTTAAATTTCTTAGTTGCAAATTGTAAAAGTACTTCAAATATAAAATAATAAAAAGTCATATTTTAAATTTCGTCATCTTTAATATTATGCTTTGAATTTAATGGGATACTTTAATAGCTCAATTTTTATAATTATAAAAATTTATGAATTTATGATAAAATAAAAAACAATTTTAATTCATAGGACTATGGATGATAATCAAAATTCGATAATAAATTTTCAAGTAATAACAATTTTGTACAAAAGTAGAATACTGGATTTAAAACCGTTAACTTCATTACCTATGACAATTCAAAAATATGTTAATTTAATTATCATTATGTTAAATTAAAAAGAAAAGATTCTTAATGTACTTTTTCAATGATGAATATGAAAAATAATAGTAGAAAATAAGTTTTTGAATTTAATTTATTTATTGTCACTCTGGCTTAATGACCTATAAATCTTTTTCGTATTAAAAAATTAGAAATATGATTTACAACCCTTAATAAAAAAATATCAGTTAAGTATCTACTTTTACTATTATATTTTTAACAAGAAAATTAAACAAATGCATAAAAATATAAATTAATTATCTATAAAGTATATTTCAAGGATAAAATGAGATTCATCCCATAATATATACATTGTAAATAACTTAATTTTTAAAGTAAAATTAATTTAAATTTTTATGCATGTCAAAAGTTCAAATAATGATTACTAATTTTTAGAAATGAATTATGTAAATGAAACAATAAATTAGCTAGACATTGGATACTAAACAATAAAAATAAAAATTGACAAAAGAAATGAGACAACCTAGGAAAAGTTAAAATTGAATATAAACAATTATGCTTATTTCAAGATTACATTCATAAAAGAAAAGTCAATAATTATAAATTTATAATATCATTTATCTATATTACGATTACTCTTAGTTGATGGATGTATTTTTATTTCTTCAATCACAAATATTCAATTGCTAATTTGAACAACGCTAGTTCATTTAATATCCATAACTAAAATATAATTAAGATTTAGTCATTCCTAAGTTTTAGTTAACATAGAAGTGATATTTAATGACAAAGTAAAATATAGACTCACGAAATACAGATCACTAATTTATATTTTTTCTAAAAATTTATAAAATTGTACCTGCATTGAAAAATTTTCATATGAAATAGAATAAATGTTTTAACAATATTGAAATAATTTATAGTAAGATGTCAATATTGTTTTCTCCTAGATGCTCACATGTCTGCACAAACTCAAAGACTTTTGTTTTCATTCTTTTCTAATTTTACAAATCAAAATTTAAAATCTTTCTTTTATAGAAGTGCAATTTTTGAATATTTTAAATATATGCTCTATAAATATAATTTAATTTGACCCAAAACAACCTTTACTTTAAAAGTTACTATTTTTATATTGCATCAAAAATTAAGTATGATGACAAAATTAAATCAAAATGATGATAAATATAATGTACATTTTCATAATGATTTTTTTAAAAATCGAATAAAATATGAAGTATAAAAATAAGAATTAAATTAGATAGGCTTGCCACATGAATTGATACTAAAAAAACTTCAAAAGCACTTTATTTAATATGTACCAATTTCATACAGAGTAAATTTGATATTACATAAAACATTTGTTAATTTATTTATCCATAGAAGCGTTTGTCATAAATTAATTTAGCAAATTTGCTCTTAAATATTTGGGGTAAACCTTTCAAGTCAAGAGAAGTTTTGCTTACAAATTTAGCATCGGAATATTTTTTTCGGCTGAATTGAAAGGCTATATTTGCAATATGATGCAATTTTCTATTTAATTAAGTAGCAATTTCATCTTCTCCTATTTTTAAAGTTTCAAATTGAGATGCTTGAATTTGAAACTTAGAAGATGTAACAACATTTGTACCTTCATGAATATTTTTTAAGATATTTCAAACTTCTTTTACTACATCGCATATGAATATCAACTTGAATTGATACTTATCAATGCACATGAAAATTACAGTAATTGCTTTAGAGTTTCCTAAACAACGATCATTCCTTTTATATAAACCTTACACCTTCTTCCAAGGTAACCAAATAGTTGAATACATCAAAACACCATATTTTGTCCTTAATCTAACTACTTTTAAGCTTAACACTCATTTACACGGTTGGTTTGTGCTATCACTCTTAAACCGAATAGTTAAATACAGCAAAATGCCATGTTTTGTCCTTAATCTAACTGCCTTTAGGTTCAATACTCCTTTACACGTTTAGTTTGTGCTATCATTAGGTTGTTCACTCACTCCAACTCTCATAAGTAACTCTCACAAAAATAAAAATGAAATTCAAGAAAACTAGCACTCTCATTACTAGTGTTTTGAAATTTTCTCAAATTACTTTCCATATCTGAGAATGGCCTTCTATTCATAGTTAGCACATGAAAGTCCCTAAATCCATCTAAACACTTGTGGATAGTTATTGACTCCTATAAAATCAGTTGCCCCTGGAGTGTCCAGATAATGTTACAATGTCACCCATAATATCAAAGTTGAATTCAAGGGTAACCCAGTCATTGATGTATATCTAATAAATATTTGATTCAATCCAACTTCTGCTCATACTCTCTGCATCTAGGCTCTGTAATCACCAGAATTCTTCAAACTTCAAAAGTCGCATATCTAGTTTCAATCAATATCTAATAGTTTGTTTTCAAAGATTATCAAACAAATTTAACAACTCATCATCATCTATTAAAAGTCCAAGTTTATTTAGACATTATTAATCATTAGATTCTTTTTAAAAGACGTTGCGCCGAATGTACCAACATAATTTTTGTAACACAAATGTATCACATTATTAAACTTATATGTAAAGTATTAAATTTCTTTGATACATAATGTCATATTTTTAAAAAAATTATCAATAAGAAGAAGAGTGAAACATTTCTTGAAATTTGTGTATCATACACCACATGCATATATATTGGTATTAGTGTACACAACGTGTGTGACACATAAGCTAAAGAAAAGTTTGTTTGAATTTTGTAGTTTCTAATTTATTTTTAGTAATCAATATAAAATTAAAAAAATATAAAGTAGAAATTTAAATCTTTATTGCCATAATAAAAAATTATTAAATACTGCAAGAATGATTTTTTACAATTTTTATTCTCTCAAATTTATCCCTAACTAATAGTATAAAGCATAAAAGACACGGGACATGATCGAAATTTTGTAATATTCAACATTAAATTAGTGTCTATTCATATACAATTTTTTTTGTCTTTTAAGTTTTCTCTATAACAAGAGTTTCAGTTATTTTTTTTTTTAGAATAAGTTACGGATTCCTAATTTTTGAGAATAATCAAATTGAATTATTTAGGTGAAATGTACAAGTGATTTGTGATATGCTAACTGACCTAGTGCGTGGATTGTGGCCGATTTATCAAACACCACCTGCCTTCTCCTTTCGCATCTACATTCATAGCCTATTATGGAGGTTTTGTCATTCTTTTTACTGTTTGACCTGCTTTTCTATCACGAGCGTTGAGGCAAAAGCTGTGCAAAATTAATTAGAATCCAAGGTTACGTTTGTTTTGGTTTTTATCTATCTCAAAAAAATATAAAATAAATAATAATTAAAAAGATAGAAGCAAAACAGACATAACCTAAAAAATCATCCTCATAAAGAGGATAAATCACTTTTGTGATGTATCTACGTTTATTTCTTCAACGTCAGAATCATTTCTTCCATTATTGGGTTTTTTTTATTTTTTGTTTTATTACATTTTAAAGAGTTTATTGTAAATGGTACATTGGTAGAAGTATTCGATCATCAATGTACCAAGGATAAACGGCATACATTTGCCGTCTCTATCAGTCTGCTCATGTAGATTGATATAAAATGCTTCAATGCTCAGAGAGCATTAGCCACTCCCTTGACTCTGACTTCTGCTTCCACAATGCATGCATTTTTCACCAGTAAACCTGTTGTTGATTGATTAAAATAGCCATGTGAGACGAATCTCGGCCAACCAGAGGTTGAATTTGATGCGCTGAACCAGTAATTAGCTGCAGGGAAAGGGTCAAAGATTCAGTTTGTGGCAGAATCACTATCCCCATTCTAGGGACTCCATAAGATCGAGACTGCCAAACAACTGGAGCATTGGACAGAAGGAGAGCAGATTTTACCATTTCCAAAGTGGTGTCTGCCATTAAGTTGGTCTAGTATGCGCAACGTAAAATCTGCATATATCTTTGACGCGGGAGGCAAGTTTTCTGGATCCGCTAAAGACAGATAGAGAGACATGTGGGTGCCAGCACCGCTGCCTTTTCCCCAAGGGTAGAGCTGTATCTTCCTGCAGAGATTGTGTTGGTTTTCCTGGTGTGTTAAATGATAAGGATAAAAGGTACGAAAGGCTATTACCATTTTTTACCAGCAGCAGTAAACGGTTCGGAGTCTACAGAGTCATCAGCAGTTAAACGGGAGTAATTATCAATTCTCCAGGTGTTCTTAAAACTGATTGCATCCTTCACCATTGATAAACACTCCCCTTTTCCGGTGGGTTTTTCTTGGCACACATAAACCTCTGCCCCAAACACGCAAGTGTCGTTTACCAGATACCCATAGTCGGGATCCATAAAGTCAGCGTGAGGGATGAACTCATCGAAACCCCATTCAAGCTTCGTTCTGTGGAACCGTCTCCCATGTTCTGGACCCTCTAGAAAGGAATAGTGTGTAAGCACGGGGATTAATGGATGATTTTGCAGGGTAACTGTGAAAGTGAAATCATTAATGTCACCTCGACGAGGTAGGTAAGTGTCTGTGTTCTGATCAAGCAGAAAAAGTCGGAAAACTGCTCGGATCTGCCCACCTGGACCTAATAAATTCGCATCAGCAAAGACCAAGTACAGGGAGACATGATTGGTGATGTGTTTGTCCTCGTTTCCATCGGGGTGAAGAGCCAACTTCCTACCAGTGCCAGCGTAGAATTTAACGTCACATTTTTCTAAGATGGTTCTTGTTGAGAAGAACAGAATAGAGACGAAAAGGGCAGCAACATGTGTAAGTGAATTACCACTTGTAGCCTCCAGCTTGGAAATCAGAGGAAGTGTACCTCTGTATGCTGTGTTTTGAGAGTTGTGAAAATGACTGAATTCTGAGTATGTAGTGACTGGGCGGTGTATCGGAAATTTCTGTTGAAAGCAGAAAAAGAAGACGGCCGTCAGAGGTGATAAAATCATCAGGACAAGTAAATTACGAGTTTGATACCGCCTTGGTCGGAGAGTGAAGGAGGGAGTGGCTCAGCCGTCTTGGCGTCGAATGGATCAGCGGAGACTTGTGGCCATTCGCATGGCTCAGCTTCGACGCAGGGGCGGCGCATGGAGATTATCATGACGCAGATTAACCTTGTCGGTTTGATAGAAAGTGGACAGGGGACAGGCCTAGCCCTAGTTGTTTTTATGTGTGGATGATGCATGCATTAATTAATTAGTCGGTTCATGTGGCCGTCCCTTGCTTGATTGTTGGTTAAAGCAAGGTATTGCCACAGGACAAGATTCATGGGGCTAACCACACCTCCAATTCCTCACTGATCTTCCTTACAACCAGATTCGTTTTTTAACGTTGGACGCACTCTGACACAAGGCAAACTACATTAAAACAAGAATCAAGTTTGAGTGCTTCGCTCCATTACTTGCATGCCCTGCAAGTTTTTATGCCCTGACTACGAATATTCATCTGGCCACATCTCAATTCCCATCGCCCTCTAAATTAATTACATTAACTCAGCAACATCATCCAAATTCTAGGGAAATCTTGTCCAGAAACTCGTAGCTGCACAAGTGAAGGGAGGTTTTTCAAACCGTCCGTAGATGTAATTTTTAGATTTTTAATTCGTAGACGCAACAAAAATAATCATACCAAAAGTACAGCGTTGCATTGAGAGGTGATGGTCGATATTTCAGTTCAGAAAACCAATTAGAACAGCAAGTTGTCGAAATTTCGTCCATAAATTAAACTCATAGTTAATTATATTGTCTATTTGTTTGTGTGAAGTTGCACAACTGAAAAATGGCTTTCAAGCCGTAGATCCACATGTTAATGACGTAACTTCTAGATTTTTTAAATTTAAGATTAATTCATGTGTATTTATAGGAGTTCCCCATTTTATACCGAAAGTATACAATTGTATTGAAAGGCAGTAGTCTATATTTCAATTCACGGAACTGAAGAAATGAAGAGAAGAGATTAAAGGTGAAAAAATAAATAATAAAATTTCTATTTGTTATTTTGTATTTTTTTTACCATTTTGGGGAAACATAATACAACATTCGAAAACACAGAACAGGTTTTTACCAAAACAGAGGAGGAGAAGTGGGTGTTTTTATAATTTTACAAGATTGTTGGGTAAAAGAATTACAGAGTTGCAAAATTTTAACTACTACAACTCAAAGATTATTTATTTTTTTTGTTTATTTTTTTAATTGAATTATATTACACGTATTTTTTAAATGTCGATATGGATATTTGATGTTTTATAATAAATCAATTATCTTTATAAGGAAATATTTTCCAATAATTCATTCATTAAATTATTTTTAACACATTACATCAAATATTTTTAAAAATATTAAATTAAAGTTTGAGGTATCTACTCCTTTTATATATTAAATATTGATTATATTTAAATTTAAAAATAAATTAACAATAAATGAATAAATACTTCAGAAATAGATATGATATAAAAAATAGTTTTTTAAAAATACTTTTTAACATATTTTTTCACATTTTCTGTGATTAAATATTTTTAAAATTTATTTTTAAAGGAAATAATTATAGAGACCTTCTCAACAAGTTAGTATAATTATCAACTAAAACTCTTTCTTTTAAAATTATAAAAACACCCACTTTAAGTTTGCATTTGTATTGTGTGCACCGGAAGATTATATACAAGATTTAATACAAAATACAACACAATTTAAAAGAAAATAATTTGTTTGAACATGTTGTAATGTTTAAAAATCTGATGGAATGCTATAGATTTCACTTCCATTCTGCAAGGATGTAAATTTAATCTCATAAGGGATGCATTTATAATTTTAGAATAAATAGGGGTATAATGAGTAATTACATTAGCATATCACATAAACACAACTGACCCTTTGTTAAAAAACTAGAATAAAATGGAGGTCTTAAGCACAATTGATCCTTTACTTACAAACATTATTTTACTAGTACCAAACAAGTTTCAAGGATTATATATAGTCCAGATGCGGAAACATCCAATCCAGATCAATATACCTAAGTTACTATAAGACCAGTCCATTCAGCAGTAGTGCAAGGATGCATGAATGCAGCTCACAACTCGGCCAGTTAATGTCATATTACTCAATGGCTGCTTCTGAACATATAACCAGAAATAACTCAGAATTGAAAACGTAAGAACAAAATTTCAGTTCAACTCAAAAAGGCATGAAACTTAGACCTGATACACAGTTGTCAAGTTGATGCAATGCATAGTCCTTCATCTTACAGTAAAAACGAACAAGTAGAATACCCCAACAGCAGCGGCACAGCCTTTATTTGCATTCCTTAAAGCAGACGAAAAGAAATTTTAAAAGTGAAAGGGAATAGAAAGAAATGCATGTTCAGAATTGCTACAAGCAAAACATATAGAGCTTCCATTTGTTTCTCTGGTACATAACCTAATGATGCATCATCAATCAAAAGGCAGAGATATGCAATTATTCACCCAGTTGAAAATTTAGAATGTCTTTGATTTAGACATGGAACGGTAGTGAAATTGTGATCGGAGCTACTAACTTGACAACCGTCAGACAACGTTTGCAGCAATGGACTCAATGATCAACTGTTTCACAAGCACAAATCGCCATCATTAGTAAAAAAGGCAATAACAAATGAATCTCAACAATGGTATAACAAATTATCTTAACAACAATCGCTTATCAGTTTCATGCAACTACTGACCTAATCACCAAATTTTACGGCAGGATATCTAAATGACTGCTCTCCTTTGCTGCACTTTAGCCTTCTCAGCATCAATAATGGATTCCAACTGTTCCACCGATCTCTCCAGCTCGCCTTCCTTATTCACAACGACATAATCAAACTCCTTCAAGTGCTTCAGCTCTTCTCTAGCTGATGCAACCCTCATCAGCAAAGCCTCTGTCGTCTCTGTCTTCCTACCAATCAACCTCTTCACCAAAGCCTCCTCACTCTCCGCCACCAAAAACACAAATACCGCATTATTTCTCAAGATTCTTTTCAGCGTCGCAGCGCCCTGTATATCTACTCTCAACACGATGTCGCACCCTTTCGCCATGTACTCCCTAATCTGTTGCTTTGGAATCCCCTTATAATCACCATACACTAATGCATACTCCAAAAGCTCATTCTTCTCAATCATTGATAAGAACTCCTCTTTACTAATGAAGAAGTAATCTTTACCATCAACTTCCCCATGCCTTTTCGCCCGGCTAGTTGCAGTAACCACAAAATGCAAATCTCCTCTCACGTCCCTCAATCTTTTGATCACAGCATCTTTTCCTACGCCACTTGGACCACTGATCACTATGATCAGAGGGTTGGGGTTCGGTACAATGGTTTGAGAGCTAAATGTCGACCCCAATGAAGCTTCGAGGGCCCGAAAAACTTCTGCCCGGCTCGCATTCTCAGGGTGTGGAATGGGGACCGCTGGGGCCCTCCAGAGGTCATCCGTTGTCGAATTTGCGGAGTTTTCTGGAACAAAGCTACGCGAATGTACCGAGACTGTTCTCTGAAACCCTAACCTCAGGTTCTTGAAATTCGACGGGAATATCGGATAAAAGAGTGAATCTGCTAAAGCGTTCGCGAATACTGGGGCAAGTAAAAATGGTTTGTGGTAGGGTTTTGAAATAGAGACGCAGAGCCTTTGGAAAAGCATCGGATGTGTTGGAATCGGCAATGCAAACTGCTTTCCAGAATTATTCAACTATAACCGAATTTTGGAATAATTACACGAAATGTGATGTGGGTATCAAGTGAAAATCAGAGATTTCGCAGGACTCAATTCAAGAAATGAGACTAGGGTTCATCTGATATTTTTTAATTTTCTGCTTCCCTATAATCTCTGGTACTTAAATGGGCTCCAATGATTTCGCGAGCCGAGAGTTTTCGGACCAAGGTTCACAGCATCCAATAGCCGATGGGTTCAGCCAGGTCTTGTGCTAAAAAGGGGGTTTGTCTCGTTCCAGTGCTGTGCAAATTAACAATCAGTTAGCGCGATTTCGTCTCTCTATCTTTTGAATTTTTACCATCCTTGTTAGAAGATTAAATAGAAAAAGATGAACTTCAGAGCTGAGAGTTTATCATGATAAAGAAACATTCCGCTGTGACCTTACAGCAGGATTTTCTTATAAATGGAAGAATTAGAATAGCTAATACAGATAAACCTAAACACTCAATTCAGGGAAAGGTTAATGTGTTCTCAAATCAGAGCTTCAGTTGGCAAATGCCACTATTAAATTACAGAATGGTACAGGAACGACGAACAAGATCAATTCAGTTGGTCATGAGCGAACGGATTGAAAAGATTATTCTGCACTTACTTAACTACAGCTCTTCCTGCAAATCTTCCTGGATGCACGAGAGCTTTGATCCTGGAGAAGAATCTCCATGCACGATTATAGACTTGGACCTGGTGATTTCAACTAGAAAGCCATTGCTAATTCATCTCAACTACTTGGAATTTAGAACCAGCAATAAGAAGTGGGTATCAAATTACGGTATCCATTAATCCGGTTAACTTCACAAAGTCAATCCTTCTGAGCAGACGGTGTTACTGGAATCCCCATACATTCGATTTACAACGGACCATCGGCAGGGTTTGAAGAAAAGTCAACGATCAAGTTGCACGGTTAGCAACTTGAATCCCATCCCTGTCAGCAGCAGTTGTCAATGTCATGAAGTTAATACCAGTGGCCGCCAGTTCCACCCTGAGCAGCAACTTTTCTGGCCATGTAGAGATCAGGCTTGGGTTGCATTCCATTAGATCCTTCGGCGCCATCTTCCCCTCTTTCGTTTTTGCAGCCTGGGTGCTTTCGTGGGAAAGAAGAGCTAGGACCAATATATTGAGCAGGCATACCAGGATTCCTAACTTCTTTTCGTGGTTCGGTAGCCTCTATTGATGCCGCAGCTGCCCCACAATTGTTATAACGCATCACAGAACCGACAACCTTCCCGGGCCTTGCACTTCCCCCTGCTGCGGTGACAATCATTATCAGTAATGAACAAAGATCATCATACCGTCCTAACAAGAGCATCAGTTGCGAAAAAAATGACAACATGCAGGAGGTCTTTATGATTAAATAGCAAACCCCACATTGAAAAAGAAAAAATGTATCTAGTTTTATCCTAATAAGAACATTTTACATAATAATAAGCAAAAGTATTACCTTCACACCGAAGAGAAGTTTTGACCCTGTTTTAGTTCTATCTTAGTTGATCCTGTTCTGACCAGAGAAATAATGAATACTTTATTATCTAAACACTGCATTTTGATTCATAATTTATTAATCTCACAAGGTTCTTTATATTTTCTCAACTTGTTTGAACTCATTTATAGTGGTGATTAATTTCCAAAACGGTATTGTAATTATATGTTTCTGCCTCAGCAGTTGGATTTGATTGGATTATAAGTCTGAAAGAAATTTAAACCAATGCACGCATAATCCTTCATCGGCCTGGCCTTTATACAGTTTTGTCAAAATAATATCTGAATACTTAGCAACACATCTTATGAGAATTTTTTTCCACATACAAGTTTCTACAGAGCTAAACAGATCGATGTCCATGAGGATTGGAAAAGGTATCAGTGACAACAAATTCAATCTATATGGCATACCTTGGATATGCTGAGGAACTTGAACAGGAAATCTGGTAATAGGAAGCATAGAAGACCGGTCCACTTGCTGTTTCTCAACTTCTTTAATGGAGCATTTAGAAAGATCAGTGGCGACATCAGCCGTGCTTGAATTAGAGTTATCTGAATACAACACACATGGCCTGTACCCAAATAAAATCTCAGTGGCCACTATTATGCAAAAATGCTGCATATACTAGCACCTCCACAACTTGCGCACTAACCATATCTATATCTACATTTATATCAATGTCTACATCCATACCTAATCTTTGTAAATTTTTCTAGGAATTTTAAATTTGCTTAAAATATCTTTTGACATCATTACCGTAACATTTAACTCAAAATGATATAACACAGATTTAAAATTCTTAAATTGAAATAGTTTACCATTATTACTATTGCCCAAGATTTAACTCAAAAGGTAACAAACAGATATAAACTCACTTTATAAAAAGATAAACTCATTTGAGTTATGTTGTTAAAAAAAAATCACCCTGAAGAGTGTATATAAACATGTATGCATGTCAGTATCTGTATAATATATCTATACATATAAATATATGCACGGAAAATGAAGAAACAAAAAAGGCAAACTCCAATCTTGAAAAATAAAACAAATATAACATTATCTCAAGGTATATATATTTATCAACATTATATTAAAAGAATAAAATTATTACTAAAGAATATTATGAAAAACATATTAACTAAGATTATGTGATATATTCATAATCTAGAGTTATAGTTATTAAAAAGCTATAATTCATTGAATTTTTATATTTAAATGATATTAATAATTTTTATATTTTTAAAATTTTGCTTAAATACGATACAATCAAATTTACAGTAATTTGAAAAGAAGTACAACAATATAATATGAACACTAATGGTTTTACCTAGGCAAAGATGATGAATGTTGTCTCTCAAGTGGAGCAGCAGCCCCTTTTCCATAATGCTCCTCAAGGTGCGCAAATTGCTTTTTAAATTTGTCCACAGCACTGTAAAAGTAAAATGGTGAGAAGATTAAAATTCATTGCCCTAGAAATCATGTCAGAAGCTAATGAAAAATAGCAGCATTTCAACAATCCTAAAATTCAGCCAAAAAAAGCAAAGTAAGAACAATGTCATAATGTCCATGATTTTCTTTAAATATCTATTGTGATTGAATTTAAACCAATCTATGACAAGCATCAGATGCTTAAGATTTCAGATGATCTCTGAATTAGATCCAAGCATATAGTTGAAGACATTTTCAATGCAAAAATGATGGTGATGATAGCTACAGTCACTGACAAGCAATAGTCATAAGCATAGAAGCAAAGAACAGCATGTCACACATAGCAGATGGCGGTGAAAAAATATTTATATTTGAAATATTAGGGAGAATACCTAGGATACATGAAGCCTGTGGGTTCAGCTCCCTCTTGGAATTCTTTCAACATCTTTGGGTGATACTCAAGAATTTCTCGATATATCAACTCCCTTACATCCTCCTTAGTAATCCTTCGCCTTTCAAATTCAAATTCCATCTTAGTAACTGGTTGAGCAGATGGTTCTCTCTCAACTCTAGCCAAGTTTCGAAAGTATGGATCTGCAAGAGCCTGGCAGCACACAACAATAACTTTTAAACAAATCTAAGTTACAAGAACACCACCAATTTTTTTTAAAAAAAAAACAGAAAGCAAAAATACGTAACATCTTCTGCAGAAGGCCTGTCCTTGGGATCAAAAGCAAGCATTCTTTCTAACAAGCGAAGCGCAAGGGGGTCAGCACTTGGAAATTTGTAGGACAAAGGGATTGGCTTCTTTTTCCTCATGCTACTTAAGTATCTCCGAGCCTTTTCATTCCGTATCTGTCACATGATATGATAGAATGAATGAGGCCAACTAGTTTGAAATCTCAAGATTGTGCTTTAACAATTCATAACATGAACAAACCCTAGCAATGGTTTCAGAAGGCGGAGTTCCCAACAGATCAGTCATGAGGTCTAATTGATGAACCACATTCTTCCCAGGGAATAGAGGTTTGCCAGTCAAAAGTTCCGCAAATATGCAACCAATACTCCAAATGTCAATTGCAGGTGTATACTGTAGCAGATACGATTAAAAAAAAGTGTTGGAAGTATATTCATTTTCAGTACAAATGAATAAATGGGGATTATATGTATACACATATATAAAGATTCAAAACAAATAATAGAGATTGCACCTTAGAGAAAAAAGATCCACACAATTCCGGAGCTCTATACCACCTTGTTGCAACATAATCCTAAAGAAATTCCAAATATAGAAAATTATCTCTGCTTCTCTTAATTAAACACAGCTTCACATGCAAGACCTACTCAGTTGGCAGAAAGAAATGAAACAGTGAGAGCAAAATAATTTAAGGAAAAGCCATACTGTCCAAAATATTGCGGTGGGAGTATCATTGAATGCAACCCTTGCAAGTCCAAAATCACAAATTTTTAGCTTGCAGTCAGCATTTGCCAAGATATTTTTTGGCTTCAAGTCTCTGTGGAACACATTAGCTGCGCAAATGAAAAGCATTTAATAGGTCATAAAAATCAACAGAATTGTTTCTCAAATTATTTGCAAGAAACATAAGGCGTTTGCACTTTTCACATAGAGAAAACTAGGTGCAAAAATAGTTAAATCAAGACAGGATCACTAGACTTCAATTTGAAACCGTAGTAATTTATGACCTGTATGTATGTATTTCAGGCCTCGGAGAAGTTGATAAAGAAAGAATTGGTAATGTTCTGGGGTCAAATCATCATTTGCTTTAATGACCTGATGCAGGTCTGATTCCATTAGTTCAAACACCACATATATATCCTTGAATTCCCTTCTGGAAGGAGGCAGCAAAATATGCTTGATTTCAACAATATCTGGATGACGAAGAAGCCTGAGAAGCTTAATTTCCCGAAGGATGCGTGTCGCATCAGAGACATGTTCAAAGATATCATTTATCTTTTTTATTGCAACTTTTTCTCCGAGATGGGTGTCGTATGCGGAGCAAACAACTCCATAGCTACCTTTGCCAATAACTTCTTCAATTCTATACCTGCTTCCCTCACCATATTCTGTGAAGAAATCTACATCTGCAGAGGCCTGCAGTTTGATAATAAGAAACGTTATCCATAAGTTTGACAAAAAGATAGCTAAAAAATAAGGAAAACAATCACCAAGAAGCTTTGCTTACAGCATTATCCACAATCATCAAGATGCATTGCTTATAGCATTATCCACAATCACCAAGAAGCAGTGCTTACAGCATTATCCTAATGTTGAATATTGTGCAATATTCTATCAATCCCCAACTTATAGAACATTCATATTTGGTATTCACTGACTACAGATTTTAAAACCTATCCATTCTCATTTGAAACCCTTCTTTACTATAACAGTTCACAGTTTTTAATTATTTCTCAAGCAAAGATATAATAAGGTAATAACACCTCCGTCCAACCTTCTCAGATAAACTTTTAGTCCAAGCATCACAATTAAAGTGCATTCTGCATCACATATACATGTGATGGAAAATAGAGAAAATTCAATTTTTTCATATTATTCAGACATATAAACACATCAACATATCATTTTTTATCACAAAAGACTGTACCCAAACTTACCCAAAGAAAAATTAAGTGAAACGGCAGAGACTTAGATAGCAACAATTTAAAGGGCTAAAAGTACCAAAAAGCCACAGCCCAATATTCAAGACGAAACAAAACAGAAAATAAAAGAAAATGAAAGAAGAAGAAGAAGATGAAGAGAGAGCGGAAGAAAGTAAATGTGCCAATAACACCACATCACTTCATTGCCTAGCAGTCCATGATTTACTATCAAGAAGCGTTCTAATCTTTCAATTCCCAACAAAACAAAGCCGCCCTTTCCTAGTTGCATATTTTTGAGACCACACAGAATCCAGTTTCCCAACGCTAGCTACAAGTCTTCTGATTTTCCATTTGACCAGCCACACCCTAAGGCCTACATTTGTCAACCATTTCTCAAGCAAAACATAGAAACAGCATCCAGCTGCTCCGTAGTTTTTTTACATAAACTTATGCATCAGAAACTTGCCAGTAAAAAAGAAAAAGAGATACAATTAGAGCAAAACTATAAACAGAAGGGGGGAGGCGCGGGAATCATTAGCTTAGATTTTATCCCGAAGGTAAGAAACCTAGAAATCAAACCTTTAAGCCAAGATTGTACTCAAAGGGCGGATTATAAGTTTACATAAATATGTGCATACAAAACAAAATCCCCACTCACATTCGGGACGCGAATACTAAAATGCGACAAACCATCCATATAGTACCTGACGCACCAGTAAGATATTGCGTGGAATCAATCAGTTGCACAGCTCAAAAGAAGAAATAAAAAAAAAAAAACAGTACCTTTTTTCTCTGATCAGCCTGCATATTTTAGCCAAAAAATTCATCCAAGCACAAATCGGCGCTAACTCAGTGCAGGATTTGATCACAGCAGAACCAAAAACGTCGGCGCTTCGATTGACGGCTCAGAATTCACTTCAGATCGAAAAACGTAGTGGCTTCAGAGCACAAAGAAAATACAAATTTAAAGAAATCGGAGTTGGTATTTTCAAGCGAATACCATAAACTTGATGGCGAAGGAAGAAGGACTGGTTCAAGAAATTGCGAATGGCTGATTCTTTTGAAGCAAGAGCCGGAATCTTTAATGGGTCTGCAGAGTTAAGGGCTTCCTTTTTGTGGGGTAAGAGATTATTCAAAGGGGGCGGGAGCCCACGCGTTGAACGACGGTACGCAGCTGCGAAATGGGCGCTCACCCGAATACTTGGCGACGATCTCTCCTAATGGAAACATATACAAGAAAAATATCACGAGGAAAATAGATATCACGCGAAGTGAAGGCCGAATCTGATTATGTGAGGATTTAAAGCGTGTTTCGGGGAACAGTTTTAGATCTTTGGAGAGAAAAATGGGGCAGATAGAGGGAGACGGGGAGAGACATTGGGAGACGTGGCTTGAATTCTGTACAGCATAAACGCTGGGACAATGGGAATTCTGACTCATTGAGAACACCGTGAATAATATTAATAACAATAATAATAATTAAAAATTAATTATAAGCTCTAAGTTATCATATTTTTAATAATAATCACAATAATAAAAAAATTATTCAAAATTAAAATTACAAAAATATTTAAAAGATATTAAAATGAAAAATAAGAAGTTAAAAATATTTAAACAGATAATTTAATATTTTACAACCAAAATCATAACTTAAAACAAAATATACAGTATAGAATATACAACAAATAAAGAAATTAAAAAGAAAAAATTGAATAAATTAAAATTGGAAAGTGGATGAAATGAATGGAAATCAATGAATAGAGTAAGAAGGAAATAGGTACAAAGTCAAAGGTGTCTAAATAATTATAAAATTTACAACCAAATATTTGTTTATAGTATAAATATAGTATGGATTAATTAAGAATATCAATGTAAATGTACGTTTAATAATTAAAGTAACATCAAAATCTTCTATTTTGAGAACAAAAGGTTGCCATTATTCATGTCTTATCTTAATATGACAGATAGAATGTGTTGTAAATTAACGGAATAGAGTTGTTTTCGGGAATATATTTTTGGGAACAATCAATTAATTTGGAAATTAATTTATACGTGATTTTAAGAATTATGGGATGAAAAATTGTATACAAACACTGCCTTCAAACTTGTATTGTTCACGAAAAAACCTTTTTTTCTTCTTTAGGAAAAACATGTCAAAATTGTATTCTCACAATTCAATTCAACCGTTAAAACCTTTGACTGAATTTAGTATTATCAGCATTGAAATTAAATAAAAAAATCTATTTTTTCTTTTAGTCGTCTTAATTTTAAAACTTGAGAATTACAAAATCTCCACCGGGGTTTGATCTAAATGCACGTGGACCCCTTAAAATTCTAAAATTATATAAACCTCCCACAACATCAGTTGCATTTTACAAATAATCAGACATGTTTGCACAAAGTCGTGTTATTATTAGATTGATAAATTGACAAATTTTAAACTCCCAACTTGCCAAAATTTACAATAATATCTCTTGATATTTCAACATATTTACACAAACTACTTTGATCCTATCTCATTTATATTTATTTTGTTTTAAATTTTAATATTCTGAATTTATAAAAACATTTTTTGTGAAAGAACTCTGGCGACAAGAAATAATAATGCATTAAAAGGACCCTCACGGCCAATCTTAGATACTCTAAAATCCTTTTTCAAATTTATTCTCATTTTGACTTAGGAGATAGAAAAATAATCACATCCCAGTATATGGAGTGTTTAGAATGACCGAGGGAGCCCAAGACCAAAAAATTACGTGATTTATAACAAGAAGACTTAGTGCAAAACGAGAAAGAAAAATCACGCTCTTTCTTTCAATAAAGGATGATTAAGGAAATCTTATTGATTGCAATTTTCTCCATTGATTATTAATAATGACGTATTTACATTTCTTAATTAATCTTTCTATTTAATATCCACAGCCTTGAAGTGAAACGTATACACGCTACAAATTTTGGAAGACATGATTTGATACATTGTATCAAGATTATCTATTGAACATGTGTATGATTTATATAATCTTTTTTATGTTCACTTACCTTGAATAAGTACTTTCCCAAACTACCCCACGGATTTGGTCAAAATGGCTCTCCATTTATTTCTATTTCCTTTACCCGTTTGATAAGGATACTTGATATTATCTCTATATAAAAATACAAAAACAAAAGAATATATCTTTCTTTTTTTTCACACACACATCCAGACTCACATACTAATCCAAGAGATTTGAATCTATAACCTTACAATTGAGAAAATGGACTTCAAACCGTTGGAGTGTTTCCATAAGACAATATACCGTTTATATTTTTCATTATTAATTTAGAAAAAGAAATAGAAATACAAAAATTACTAAAATAATGCAATTTTCTATAAAAAAAAAAAATAAAATAAAACTACATAATAATGTCTTCGAACTCCTAGAATCAGTATTTTGTGCCATCTCACTGTAAACTCCTACGGCTTTTAATGAAATATATATTTATTGATTAGGATAAATTCAATACAATTCCATGCTGTCCAAATAATAATTTGACACCTTTCTCAACAACTTCATCTAGTCTTTTTCATTCGTTTTGGCTAAAATATTTTAGGGGTATCATTTATCAACTTAGTGACAACGCATAGCATAGTAACTAAGTTTGCATTATTATTATTATTTTTTTTTTCAAATTGTCGCCCTCAAATCAATTCATGACTACCCACACACATCACATATATATGACATCCAACTAATTGCTTTGGCTACATATGGATAAGAATTGTCAACCTATCAAAATACACATTTCTAAACATAATTTTCGTCCACACGACACAATTTTACCTGTTTCTCGTTTTTATTTTTGTACAATTATTAAATTTTCAGATTAATTTTTCTCTCCACTAAAATCTGCATCTAAACATAGCCTTTGACATCTATGAGTTATGATCATGAATTCAACAATAAAAAAGATGGAATTAAATAATAAATTATAAGTTGGAACTTTACCGTGCTAGTGCAATCATTTGTTTCTTTTTTATAGCAAGATTATTCTATTATCTATAATAATAATAATAAAAGATCTTGCTAGCTAGTCATTTATTTTATTTTATTATATTCAGAAAAAATGGGGGGACCAAAGAAAAAAGAGAAAATGCCTGGGCAGGAAAATCCACTGGACAGCCATCACAAACTGGCCAACATTAATGGACAAGATTTTCCATCTGCGTGTGTTCGATGGGTACCCTTTAGACATTGGAAATATTCTATATGATTCTGGCAATTTCACACATGCTGGCGGTCACATGGGATACATACGTTACATAGTCATCAATAATTATTGTAGACCTAATAAAGTTTTATTTATTTTTTTAAAAATAATTAAATGAATTACTGTTGGGGTGTCAACACTGTTGGGATTAATAATAAAATAAATTTTGGTTTTCACTTGTGAAAGTAAATTTAGATGTACCGTATATCTATCACATATATAAAAATGAAAAACCTGCTAATTACTCTAAATTTAGTCTTTCCTCTGTATTTGGATATTATTACGTGTCGTCTTTTTGTCATTTAATAAATCCATGTGCTAATATTATATATAGTCTGTTAATTCCAACCAAAAAAAAAAATAATAATTTATTTAACCTTTTTCTGAATTGATAAATAACTGCTCTTTTCTAGGAGCTACTGGATTATTCTATTAATGGCTGAGCTGCGCTTTGGGGCACTGTGACCATGTAATGCATTGGATAAGAATAAGTTCATTGGACACTACCTTCCCAAATATCAATGGATTATTTAACTTAGATTCTTGGTATGTCACAAAATTGAAGTTCCCATGATATGTACTTCTTTGTGTTCAATCTTCACAGATCAATTTCAGAAAACCAGGCATGATTTCATTCTCACCTCCAAGAAATGAAAATAGCTTCAAGCCCAAAACAAATAAATAAAATTACTTTTCTGACCTTGTAAAGTAGATGAGATCTTATCAATAGTTGTTCCATTTAATTTTCTCCTGCTATCTATGTTTACCTATCATTTTCTGTAGTGAAAAAACATTTTGTTTTATCTAAACGTTTGTATGGTTTTATGTATAAATATTTCTTATAAGTACCATATATAAAAATTTTCATGTATTTTGCGCACAACCACTTGAAATTAGTTAATGCTGTTGTATTTCATAATTACAAAAATAGTTATATATTGATGATTGGATATATTAAGACACACATAATTCAATGAATGACATAGTTATATGTAATATGTTAAAGTTTTCCCTTAATTGACGATGTTACTTCATTATATTTACATAAAAATCATTATTTCAATTGTATTAGATATATTAAACACAATATATTAGATGTCATTTGGATATTACTCATACAAATGCTCCAATTTGGGTCCATTTGATCCCACACCCAGCCATATACACTAGTTGTGGCAAATTGTGACGTGCCACACTCTAAATCTTATATTTCAAATTAATAATATATACTTAATTTTTATCGTATTTTCTAAGACAATTTATATTATTTTTTTCAAAATAATCTTTTAAGCAAAAGACCAATTAACCTAACACCATTAAATTTACAATACTTTACTAATTAAATAGTACTTTTATTATTTTATTTGCAAAAATTAAAAAAATTTAGAATGAGATTCATGTCACACTTGTGACACGTATTGCAACCTGCCACACTCAAAAGTATATCACTAGGCTTGGGTTCAAGGACATTCCCCTGTAGATTAAATTTTTTATCTCATTTTTTTCACTTTCGCTTCTCAATCTGTTCTTATATTTCTACTAATAAAAGGTGAATATGTGTTCGTGCAGCCAACGCATAATACTAAATAATACACGTAATAATTATATATAATTGGACTAGAGGTATAGAGACTAAAATACGTGACGAGATTATCTCATGAGTCCCATCTTCGGTAAGCCAGAATCTAAATAATGCAATGTACCCACCAAACACTCTTGTTCTCAAAAGCATAAAACAAGCATGATGGCTGATGCAATTTCACAACTTGAGAGGCTTAACAAGCCAATCCAACATGCCTCTGTGAGCCTCTTCACCAGTCCATCTTCATTCCAGTACACACAGTCCACCCATGTGGAACCCCCAGAAATATCCTCACGAAAACCCTCATCCTTCAGGCTGTGTACATATCAATTACCTTTCTTATGATGATGGCCTTTATACTGGACGTAAATTAGTACTCTCTGTGGAATACATGAAAACTAAGCAATCACCTGCCATTTCAGTACACACTTTTGTAAATGCAGGATTGCTAACACTCACATGGCTTGGGGGGTGTCGGGAATGATATTTGTTAGGAGTAATGTTGGGATAAATAATGCATTTAGAAACAAAGGTTTTGACAGGATGAATTGATTTATTTGAATATATGTATAAAATATATAATAATAATTAAATAATGTGATAGATATATAAATATAAAGATTAATTTTTTTAGTATAAATAAAAATAAATATGAGTATATGTGTAATATGTGTGTGTGTGTGTGTTGATTTAATTAAAAATAGGTGTAATGATTGACAATGCTCAGGCAGTTATATATAAAAAAGAAGAAAATTTAAAATTTAAATTTAGATAATAATTTTATTGAATAATATGCATAGTAATATAAAGTTTGAGAAAATGATCTGAGTGGTAAAGTTGGGTTTCAAACACGGTGCATGTGGATGAAATTGCATTATCCCTCCTCCATTGTGGGAGAGTCTATTCCTGTAAGCAGCTCAATCCTTCATTTCATGGCACTATGAAGGACAGGTTATCCGGCCACGTTATTATTACACCACAAAGGGCACCTTCGTTTTTATCCTCAATCATCCTAATCAACAGACAACCATTGTCTCTGACTACATCGGATCATATGCATATAAACTGCCATAAAAGAATAATGCAAGAAACTACCACCCGCAACCTGTTAGCCCTAAAACAAAGCATGTCATTTAAATTAAAGTTTTGTATTTTTCCTTAATTAGCTTCCCATATCTAATTCTTGCTCAATGAATCTTATTTTTTAATAACCTGTCATTTAAATTAGACTAGGACAAGAGCCTTGATATTTAGTTATATAAACCAACATTTTGACACGAATTTAGGGTCGATGAAATAATCTTCACAACTTCTTTTCTAATTTCAACTCAGTTTGTTTCAAACATCAATCAGTACATGTGCTCAAGACATCGTAACAAACAATTAAGACAGAAGAGTGTTCTCTAATTCTTCATGTTATAGCAAAACGGACTTCAAGTAGAGATAATTATTCTTCATATTATGCACCTCCATGCATCTTGAACTAATACAACACAAATCTGCAAGCCAAGTACTGATACAAGCCTTGCTCTTTGATTTCTTATAACCTCTCTCTTTATTCATTTCATTGCAAACTTGACTTTCCAACTTTTCACTTGATGTATTGGGTGAGCCAGTTCAACATATCCAGGTGAGACTCTTGGGCACTTCTGACAGCATGTTCATTGTTGTCGTCGTATCGCACGGTCCATCCATGGCCAACACCAGGAAATATCTTCACAAAGCTATCAACCTGTCAAACAACAGCCCCCTTGATCAAGAAACCATCCCTACATAGTCTTGTAATTTTGATTGAGCGAAAATACCATCTTAATGAAGTTTTCTTACCTCAGCCTTTGCTGATAGAATGTCTTCTAGCCGTTTTATGAGCTCAGGTGGAGCATAGTTGTCAGTTTCTGCTCCAAGTATAGCAATTGGAGTCTTCACCTCTGAAAAAGTTTTATGGCATCATCAGTCTTAAATCAATGTACAAGACTACCTGTCCTGAGGAGAAATACTATAGTTTGGGAGATGTCAGAATTGGAATTTCACCATTGATTTCCTCTACTGTGATTGGACCTGGATGCAACAATATTGCAGTCTGTATGCAATCAAATTTTGCCAGCCTGACTGCAACCATTCCTACAGTCAAAGGAATGACAAGTTCTCAAAAGGGAAATGATTGGATAATCATCTTTTGTGTTATATGTAATGAACCACAGAATGCCACTAAAAACTATAAAATTGTTGGACCTCCCCAGCAAAATCCTGCAGCTCCTATTTTGGACATTCCTCTGCTTTTGAGGTCGGCAATTACATTCTTAGCATCCTCACACCCTTTGTCCTAATACATCAACACAAGAAATCTAAGAAAGCCTCACCACAAATACAATAAACTTTCTTTTACTACTTCTTGGACAAAAGGGTACTTTTTTTCACTTCACACTCCATTTATTCAGCAGTAGTAGTTCCCGAAATTTAGCGGGAGATAATCACCAACTATGAACACTGTGCACAAAGCATTAACCTATAATTCCAATGATTGATAACTAAGGGCTTCGTTTGAAGTCTTGCAGTATAGCAACAATAGAATTAAGAGGGCAAAGCGAAAACACAAACAGGGCTATGAGCATTTAGCCACGCTTCTCTAGACTTTTCAGGGCTGAATGGATCTCCGTAGAAGAAATCAGGAACGACTACCAAGAACCCTGAAGCTGCAACTTTGTCCGCAAGCTTCCTACATTACAAGGCAAAACGTATGGTAATTATTGATTTAGTTTTTTCTATAACTATCTTCATAATAAAACATCAAAGATTCAGGAATTGACAGTGTTACTACGAATATGATAAAACAAAAGTCAAGCCACATATGAATATGATGGAACCAGTTACTCTTCAGGCCCAAATGAAATGCAAATCCAAATGAAGGATTGAAGATCTGAAGTATTCAAATTTAGGTTAAGCTTTAGTGGATCAAGAGAGAGCCAGCCGTACCTCAGTTTTGGTGCTTCAAACCCTGAAAAAAGGGATGTCCAAATACAACTTTCACATAATTTACTCTTAATCTCACTAAGCTAAGAACTCCAAACTTGAGTCACAAAATGATTGAATTATTTCTTTTACCGAAGGCATCGGAGAGAAAAAGGATGGCAAGCTTAGAATCCTGATCGCCCGTGACATATGCTTTGAGGCCTCCAATTTCTTGAACATTTCCGGCTCCACATGTTGAGCTCAGAGTTGGGGGATTCTCAGTGCACTGAGGGCCTAACATTTTTGCTTTCCGTTTTGAGCTTGAAGGAAGAAGCTGTTCTAATGTGTTCAAGATTGACTGTTGGTGCTCGACTTTCATCTTTTATTTCACTGAGCATACGTCATGGCTTACATCAACAGACCAAATCTTGGACTAGTGTGTTTGTGCACTATATAGGATAAGATTTAATCATTATTGAGTTCAAGTCAAGTGTGAAATAGAGTCGTTATTAAAAACTTGGGCAAGAAATGCTATTGATTTTTGATATTTTTGTGTCGAATGATAGACTATACGTTAATTTAATTTAATTAATAATCACTCCTTCTTGAAAAGAGGTATTGATGCGAGTCTTACTGGTTTAGTGCAAGTGTGCTACCATGTGTAATGAGCGGTTAGTGATGTTAATTAATCGAATCAAGCCGAATGAGTTATTACTTGATTTTATTTTTTTATAGAGCTTTGTGTTTAATTTGATTGCTAACCTGATGGATTTTAACCGAACTGTTACAATGGTTTGTTTACATATTGTTAGGTGAAAAGAGCTATATTTTATTTTTATTTAACTCAATGATCATGCAAAGACTAAATCGCCATCCAACCACCCCCCCCCCCCCCACACACACACATATTAAGTCTAAGGGCTTAGTTTAGTTGTACATAGTTTATTTACATAATTATCCTTTATTATATTAGTACATGATCTCTATCATAACTATCATTAAATGTCACAGTAAATTACTTATATACTTTTGCTGTTTTTTACTTCTTTTGATTTTTATCTCTTTAATAATTATTTTTTATTTTTTTATAAAATTTTTAATTCATTGTGCAACTCCTACGAGAATATTTTTTGAGTGTTCAAATATAAACTAGTGTGTGTGTGTGTGTATTATAAGGATAAACTGAGGAACACAGCGTAATAAACCAAGCACTACATAATAAAAAAAATGTTATATAATGCCAATAAATCTAATAACAAACATTAAGGATATTTTTGGATCAAAATTTACATGTCAAATTTTCATCTTTCAAATTTGGATCCAAATAATCTGACATTTTCTCACAATTTGAAAAAATATTCAATTAATATTATCCAGTTCTTGACTTATGAGTAGCACACGGAGACAAGTCAACGTTAACAAATCACGTACTAACGTGGCCGAATAAAAAAACCTTTAGCCTGTGTTTAGGGTAGGGGAGAAAATTTAGACAATTCGAGAGAATAGAAAAATTATCTTTAGTTTATAAGATTTAAGTAGATAGAAAATTATTATTTTTATATATATTTGAATATGTAATAATAATTAAATAAGGTAATAATATATAGATTTATAAGATAATAAAAAATAATTTTGAATAGAAAAATTATAAGAATAGTTATTAATTTAATTATAAATAGTTATAATAATTAAAAAAATATTAACTGATTATAAAAAGTAAGAGAAGTAAAATTTTGAATTCAAAATTTTATAAAATTTATATAATAAGATATTTGATTCGTGAAATTTTTAAATAATAATGAATAGTATATAATGTGGAAACAAACATAGCCTTAGCATCATAATAAGGAGACCAAAATATTATAACATTTTTCCTTTAGAATAATTTATTCCAACTAATTGGGCCCAAGTTCCAAATTCATGGGAATATCAAATACTTTTATTTTGGAGCAAAAGAAGCCTAAGTCCAACACACTAAACTAAATAGATTCCCCATGCAAATAAGGCAATGGCTCACCAAGTCCAATATATAAACTCTCCATTTATCCATTTTGGTGCTCCCCATTTCATAAGATTGTTACAAGCACAACTGACCCTCATGCTGAGCAACACAAGCTAACTTTAAGGCTATATTCACTTTTTATATTGGATATTTGTTCATAATACTAATTTATCTTGGGCTAATTAAATATGTTTTTGGTTATAGACGAAGGCTTGCGATGTGAATATAAAATTGAAAAATTATTGAGTGAAATCATTTGTGAAGAGGTGACTTAGAGTTGTTTATACTCTTATACAAATATAAATTCTTAAAAAGATCATTTTATTCCTCTATTGCCCCTCTTTCATCGATTCTAAATTTTAAGGAAGGCTAACATGAAATGATGATATTACAATTTTCATTAAAAAATAAATATGGCCCAAGAGTCGAGGGGAGTTTACCTTTGGTTTCAAGTTTCATATTAAAAAACAAACATTACAATTATTATACTTTTTAAATTTATTTTTTTTTTATTTTTTACTTTTACACATTTTTTCTTAAAATCATTGCTAAAAACACACTCTAAGAATGAAAAAAATATATATATTATTTAAGAGACACGACTGACTGGATGTTCTAAACTAAACTTCTTGAACTTCATACGATTGATTAAGGCAGCAAAATTCTAACCAACTTGTCATCTTTTCTCCTTTAATTGATAATTATAATTAATACATTCACGGCACATCAACTATTGCTAGATTCCAATGTTAATTTGAATAAGGCAACATAGTCTACAAAGATCATCATGGCTCCTTGTCAACATCTGCATAAATTTATATAAATTTGCTATTCCATGAACTTGCCTTTCTCTACACCCTTTTCCTAAGGAATGCTGGGGGATAAGGCTGTGTTGATTTTGATACATGGATTATACATTTGTGGCTGAACAAATATAAATTCAAGTGGTTGTCATAATCAACTTTTTGGACCCATGAACTTGGCATTTTCTTCAATGTCAGGAGATGCTACTTGCTGCCTTAGACTCTTGCGCTCTTCAGTATTAAGAAAATGCCTACCATCATCTATCCAGTTATAGTTCTGTCTTAGAGGATTGATCTCTTGGAGGGTGTTTGGCCAAACATCTTAGGATTAAAGCTCATATATCTATCTTTTATGTTTTATAATATCCATGTCATATAATATGTTAAGGAAATTTTAATTGTTACTAATAGTGTGGTACATTCGATGTGTGTGTAAATTTTTTTTTTTATATAAATTATGATTTTTTATTTATTGTGACAAATTAATGAAAAGTTAATTTAAAATTAAAAGTATAAAATTTTTAAAAAAAATTAAAAAGAGTGAAACGAAAGATATAAAAAAAAATATACAAGAGAAAAACATAGAATCATGTTAAAGGAATTTGAAGAAAGATAGAAAAATTAAAAAAATTAAATTAGAACATAACAGTAACTTGACATTATAGAATTAAAATCATGTCTTCAACTTTAATACAATAAAAAAATAATGAAATTTAAAAAAAGAATAAATCAAAATTAGTGAGTGGATGAAACAAACAAAAATTTGAGAAAAGAGTGAAAAGATAATGCAAAAATAATTAGAGATATCTAAGTAATTATGAATTGTACAATCAAATTATCTTATTTGCTTAATATATAGTCCATTTGTAGATCAAAAATATAAAAATATTTAGAATAATAAAAAAAAGTCAAAATAATTTGAAAAGAGAGAAAACATATATAAAAATAATAAATTAGAAGAAAAAAACGAAAGACAATGATAGGGTAACAAAAAAATTTAAAATAAAGATATTTGTATAATTTTTATGTTTGGATATATCTTATAATATCTAATATCTTGTAAGATACCGACAACTTCTTAGGACCGAGATCTCATATTAATAATAAACTTTTCAAGTTTTAGGTTAAACTAATCTCGTTGAACTTACATGTAGTTTTCAAATCTGCTCTCATCTTAACATTTAAATATTGGAAAAAATTGACCGAGTAAAAGAGGAAACTTCTTATAGTTTGATCTGACTTCCAAAAACAAATCACGCTTAAACAGTGATCATAAAATTTTAAAAGTCTAATAAATTTTAAAAAATTTATAAGCTTTACCAAACTTTCTCTTGATCCTGTTTCAAGGCTACATCAAAGAATATGAGTTCAAAAATGGTTGAGGGCTTCTGGCCATCACTTTCATTTCTCCTACATTAGTAGCAACAGTGTATGAATAAGGTCGTCCAAATGCCTCAAATGTATATTGTCATGGATGGATTGGCAGTCTGATTTGACAAAGTGATACCTTTCAATCATAGCTAGGCGTCCTTGACACTGCAGAACATGTTCATGCAATTATGTTCTTTTCTGTATGTAGCCTAGCTTTTGTCATGTGCTTGATGGAGCTTTTATAGTGTGATTTCTGCACTTAATTGGTGGGGATTTCTCAATCGTGATTTCATTTTGTTCCTCATCCCACTTTCGGTGGGTTTCTTTCCATCATCATCCTCATAAATTTTGCTGCAAGCAGAAGACTAAAAGGGAGACGAACATCTCTTCTTCATGCACGGATTTAGTTGTATACATTGTATGCCAATAAAGTGACTGGATATACTGCTGGTTCATGAGAAGATAAATGGTGATGTGATCTAGAAAATTATGGTCTTTTAAGTCTCGTGAAAATAATTGAAAGATATGAAAGAATGGTTGGGTCAAGACGAACTAGATTCACGCAGAGAATGGGTATATTATTAAAGATTACAATTCAAATAACATTCTTTTTCATCTAGCTAAATCCTTAGTCAAATTGGTTGGTTCAACAGACACAACCACAACCTATGACAATTGAGGCTTTGGACGGGTTTTTTTCTCCATGTTGTCCACTAACTAAGTGGGAGAGATAATTGTCAGATAATGGTCTCTCCCAAGACTTGCTTGGACTCAGGACTCAAGCACCACTACTTCGACTTAGGGTTTGGCTTCTGAGTCCAGGCAAGCTCTGAGAGAGACAATTACTTGGCAGTTATTCTTGTCACTTAATTACAGTACAAGAAAATAGTCGAATTGAAATAATATTTTAGAATAACATTTTTTAAAAGAACGTTTTAAAATTTTTAAAATAATTTTAATAGACCGTTCTAAAAACTTAAAACGGTCTAACAAAGCCATTCTAATAATTGAAACAGTTAAAATAAGTCGTTCTAAGTTTTAGGCACGGCTACAATAAACTGTTTTAAATACATTCTTATGCTATAGTGATTTGAAAGGCTTTGGAACGAAACTTTGGAATGACTTTTGTTGGAATGACTTTGATACGGAAATACCAAAATGGTTTTGGCACAAAAGAATTTTGGAACGGTTTTGACATTGCATATTTAGAATGAAATTGGAACGTTTTTTTTTTTTTCTTTTTGGACTTGTTGGAACGGTATTTTGGGACGAGGTTCAACTAGAATGGCTTTGGCATGGTTTAGTGTGGAACGGATTTAGCACAAGGTAATGAATTTGGCATAGAAGTATTTTGAATCGAATTTGGCACAGAAGCAATTTAGAACTGATTTGGCGTGGTTTAATTTGAGAATGCTAATTTGGAATGGCTTTGAAATAGTTTTTTTGCCTAATTATTGGAATATATTAGGATCATTTTTTGCATGAATTTGAAACAATTTTTGCATTTTTGGGTAAAAATACAGCATCATTTATTAATATTAGCCTGGAATTTCTAAACAATAATTGTTATAAATATTTTTCCATCTCTATTTTTACATCAGATAAAATATAGAAATATACAACCATTATATTAACCCATTACCACAAACAAATGAATTCAAGAACCATTTCAAAAATATCACATGTATTGGAACAATAACATAACATAGGGAAGAATAAGACATTAAGTGGTAAACAGGGACTTAAAGGTAAATAATGTAGGAGAGCAACTGGTACCTTTTTTCTATAGTTTTGGTTGCTAGACTTGGTCTTATACTTAGGCGCACTACAAATTTATAGTTTGAAGATTACTATTGAATTTCTAATATAACATGCATCCAGCCGGATAACAATCTGTCTTCTACACAGGAAGTCTCAAATCTCTTATAAGTCATTTTGTAGTGCAATAGTTTGCCGGCATCCTATAGTCACGAGGTAAGATCTCATTAGTCAAACTACATATATCATCAAAATAACTTTTTGACATGTCATGATTTGCTTTTATACTCATTATTCTTGCCACAGGCGACAATTGAGATGAATTTTCACATCTTTCATGAAATGATTCGTCTGCTGCACGTAACACATTTATGAATTTATTTGTCAGCTAATGAACATCACCTGCTTCAACATCTTCTGTGCCATCGGTTTTGTCATCACCATCGTATATTTGATTTGAACCGCTATTGCTTGATTTTCGCACATATGAGGCCCCATGTTACCTTTGTGCTTCATAAAACATCCTCCGGTCCCATGAAATCCTCTAATAATTATCTTCTCCCAAGTTGTATTCATTCACTATGATGACTGGCTTAGATGGATCGTTGCTATTTAAACATTCATTTTTACCACGGTTAGTCTAATTGAAATAATTCTTCACGAAATCCTTTCTGAGTAAATGTAATTTAACTTCTTCAGGCTCTAAAAACCTGCTATTTTTACATCAACAACATGGACACCTAATTTTAAAATCATCCATATAACTTTATTGTTGGTTTGCCCATTCGAAAAAATCAATTACACCATTGACAAACTCTTCAACCAAGTTTCGACGACTAGAGAGGTTTTTGTTGTACATTCATGCCATAATATCTCTTAACATGTACACTATAAATTTAAATACAAATAAAAGTTTAAATTATAAATTAACAACTTAAGCACACACAACACAAAAAAAGGAAAAAAACTTCCCCACAACAACTTCATCATTTAATTAAAAGAATACTCCACACAATTAGTTCCAATTCACTACTTTATATCCATATACAAATTAATGGGATACTCATAATAAACTAAGTCACTAATATGTTAAAAATCTACACAAAGAATAACATGAACAATATATATAAAAAAATTAGACATTAATTAGCAAATATACCTCCAAAATTAGCAACATACATTGTGTAATTTTTAAAAAAGTTTCGACTATCGTTTGAAAATGGCTTCAAAGTGTTTTAGAGTAGAGAAATACGAAAAATGCATTTGATGAGTCATAAAGGTAAATATATAAATTTTTAATATTAGAACGGCTTTGAAACGGCATTAACAGCTACTCTAAATTGAAATTTTGGAACGGCTTTACATGATCGTTCAGTAATAAAATTATTCCTAATTTCAAATTTAGAACAACAATAAAAAAAAAATAATCCAAATTTGAACAGTTGGAACGACTAAAAAATACAATTCCAAATTATGAATTTGTAGTTTGGAATAATAATAAAAAGCTATTCTAACTTTGGAATTGATAATTTGAAACTAAATTGGGATGATATTGGATTTCAACGAATTTGTTGTAATGCAAGAATTACGTCTCAATTTTGTGCTAAAGATTGGAACGATTTTTTGGAATAATTTTAAAATCCGTTTTGAATTTGGAACGCCATTTGAAAAGTTGTTCCACTTTCGGAACGACTTAGAATGGCCAATAAAAAGTAGTTTCAAAAATTGGAACAATAACAAAAACAGTTCCAAATTTGAAATGGTTTTTACAACGCCGTTCTAACTTTGGAACATTTTTTAAGAAATAAGTTCCAATTTGAAATTGAATTACTGTATAGTAACATTTATATTCTAAATTTGTGCCAAAATTGTATCAGATGGGCACGGTCTTTTGGAACGATTATAAAGTCGTTCAAATCTAATAGATTTCTAGTAATATTAGTAGAGAATGTGCAAAAAATAAATAAATAAAATTAATTACCAAGAACTAAACCTTAATTGTAGTAGATCACGATTCAAGATGTTGATATTTTTCCAACAAACGATCTCTTCTACAATAGAAAAGGTCAATTCTACAAATATAAAATATACCGCAATGTCTACAATTGTATATGCACTCCCACGTATAAAACATTTGCTCTCTTCTTTGTGGACGTTGGCCAATTGGCCGAACTTGTTTCATTATCTATTCATGCTTTTCTGCACAATATTACGTGTGGTTCAAGATTAAATAGTATCCCTAGAACTACATCAAATGGTATGACCAGTTTGTGTAAGTATGTAATTTTTAGGTTGTGTGAACGGTCTAGTTGCTAGTAAAGATCCAATTCAGTATCACACAGAAGTGCGGAAGTTTAAGGTTATCATGCCTATTGAGAATTGGTCTGTTGGGTGGTCATTGTCCTAGCCATAGTTGTCCTGAGTTTATGCAACTTGGCTCTTAATTTACTTGGTAGAAAAGTTAAACTGATATTACCGAAAATTGCCCTACATTTCTTCCCTTTGTCTGCTCGCTCAGGTGCCTTGCATTGCACTTGAATACTATTCTATTAGTTGGATAAATCCTAAAAAGGAAGGTCTATTAATTATGGTTGCTTGCCTTTGCAGCATTGATTAATTAAGGTGGTTTGGTGCCATACAAAATCACTTTTAACATAAATTAAACACTTCCTATTACATGGTCAAATCAGTTGGAAGCTGTAACAAGATGAGATGTCTATGTCTAATCCAAGAGTAAGTAACCTGTAACACTGACCAATCCATGTCTCACCAACTTAAAACTTTTCATGGGGCAACTACTTGTATATGTCAGTTAGATGGCCTAAACAAGACCATATCACCTACTTTATTTGTTAGCGTGCTGATAGATATGCCTATCTTGATAGACTTTATGTCAGAGCACCCCTAGCTTCACAGTTTACAGAATATACAGGACACATGACAAAAGCTATTTCCTTTTCCCCCTATTTTCTTGTTTTTTTTTTTTAATCCACAAACCACTCATATGGGATCCAAATTGGAAAAAGGGTGAAGGGATATGACGTGGGTTTGGATGAAAATGGGCCCATATTTCACTTGGTGGACTTAGTATTAGGCAGAAGCATGGCCAAGCCACTATGCCCCACCTACCAAGATATCATTGTGTATAAGCCAAGTATACGAAATAAAGCTGCCACACCATACACATTGTACTTTCTGGCAAAGAATTATTTATGTTTTTCCAAGAAAGAAGAAGAAGAAAATACGCAAGAAAAAAAAAAAAAAAGTGGCAGCTTTTTGTTACTACCTAAAGCAATATCATCACAAGGGCCAACTTTTGATAAGGATGTCACCATGTCTTCATCTCTACCTACCCCTAACCACTATAACTCTCATAATAATCACATACGCACAAAGTGTAGGCAAGACACTGAAGACTGCGGTAGGATTAATCCCGTCCACGTTAATGTGATCTTGAGATTCCAACTTGTATTGAGTGAGGAAAGGAAAAAGGATCACTGATTTATGCAATAAAAAGAGGGTGGATAAAATTGGTGGGTGGAATTGGTACATCACAAATTGCGCAAATCAGTGTTTTATGTTTCACGACTTCGGATAAATGGAGAATGATTCATCTCTCTCCGTCTCCGTGCTTCTCCCTTCATGCAATACTATTCATTTACCTAATTAAAATTTGTTTTTGTTCCTTTTCCCCTCAATCATTGTTCGCAATATTCTCATGGAATCCTCATTTAATGTCTTGCTGTCTCTCTCTTTATTTCATTAATGTATCAGATGACCATTTCATTAGTAAAGTTATGAGGATACAAAGAAGATCTGATATCCGTACCATTGATTATATAACTAGCTATTACCATTTCATAGTTTATCCTCTAAATTTCTTCCAATCAATACATGTACAAGAGTTTAAAATCTTGCATTTTTAATAGCCAATCCAATATCAATATGATGTTATATGTATCTTAGCGACTATTTATTGAGCAATTGAATTATTTATGATTGCAGTTTGAATGAAACAAGAGGCCTTTTGTTATATTTCAAACAAATAGGCAGTTTGGATGAGAACTTTGTGCCAGATTCATCTGCTTAGTCATAAAATCCATAACCTGTCTAAATAAATTTATTTTGGTCAGATGTTGATAATATCTTGTAGAAGATGTGCAAAATCACATAAATATTAATCTAACTTAAGCAGTCTATAAGCATATTGACTATCTCATTTAAAGGTCATATATGTATATATATATATACACATATATATTTTTTTTCCCATGGAGTATCATCCAATGAAAGGAGGTTGATTAATTATTGGAAAAAACAACGGGAAGAGCAACTTGAAACATGGTTAGTCTCGCACAAAGGTTAGATGAATCAAAAACTCCATTCTAGTGAGTCACTCTCGCTTAAATTTAATATTTAGTGGGAAATACTAAGCCCACCTTAGTGTTTTGACATTTACATACCATCAACCAACCACTCTACACCTTTTGTTAATCCGATAACAGCTTGCACGCGCGCACACACTTCCCTGAGTCGAGACAGAAGCGGAATCTTTGGCCTAACTAATACCACCCCACCCCACTAAAACTCTGTGAATCAATCTCCCCACAAACTGAAGTCATCATGAGCTTGTGAGCTCGAAATGGAGGTGGCGACATGGCCGAACTGCACCATATGGGGCAGTATTTTGGGGCAAACTAAGGTGGCTCAAGAGCAGGGCGGCGACCCGTTGCTGTGGGCAATCCAAGTTTCCTCAAACTTGAGCTCGGCTGGAATCAGTTTACCCTGTCTTGAACTGGCCAACCATCTGGTCTCCCACATTTGTTGGGAGAACAACGTGCCCATTGCTTGGAAGTTCTTAGAGAAAGCAATGGTTCTGAAAATTGTCCCTCCCTTCCTTGTTCTCGGCCTGCTCTCATCAAGGTTCTTCTTTTCGACCTTTCTGCGCATTGTACTTTGTTTTAATTGGATTTCTTTGGTTTTTACATGTTGGGTTTTTCTTTTTCTAAAGTTCGGATCTATACTGCTGTTTAGCCTTGAGAATTTGTAGCTTGCTCTTGGCCGGCACTCCAAATAGGTCTCTACTTTTAGTTTGCAGCCCCCCCTTTTTTTATGTGTTTTAGATTTATTCTGGCCAATTTTTTGGTTCAAAGTTTCTATTTAGCCATATTTGTTCTTGAAAGTCTTTTGGCACTTGTCTCTGTTGGATATAAGTTCAGGTCTAGTGATTATGAAAATTTACTATAATTTATTTGATTGATCTGTTGTGGCACGTGGTTGATTCACTTATTACTTTTATGTGACGCATTAGAAAATGGCAATGCCTCTTAGTCCGTATCTTGATCAGTTCTTCTAGTGATATGTTCTTGTTGATTTGTCTTTCCTTTGCCTTGTTTATGTTTTCACCGAATGGTGGTCTTATTAGATCGGAATGGCCAGTTGTGATTATGTACTAGTATGCTCTACTTATTGTATCATTGTATCCATTTAAGTTTGTTTGCTTTGGTTGTTGGATTATGAGATAGTTATTCTTTATAATTTTTGGCTCAAGCATGCAGCTGACTCCGCACTGTTAGGGAAGTGGTCTCTAAGCTTAGTGAGTTGCATTGCTATGCTTCTAGCCATTGTACATTGTATCAGACTTTATGTACCTCTGCTGAATGTTGATGTGATTTTTGGTTGAAAAGTGGCGTTGAATCTAGTAAATGTATAAATAGTCACAATGAAATAATTTTCTCTTCCTATACTCCATGTCCTGCTTATGGCATTTCATTAGGTTCCTTGTATCTTTACCTGTGAACAGGGTAATTCCATATCGGCGTTCTTGTCCAGCAGCATTTAGGCTTTATATGGAACTCCTTAAAAGGCATGCTTTCTCGTTGAAAGAGTACACAAATTTGCCAAATTATCAGAAGTGAGTAATGGCGTGTAGATACTGTTTTGTTTTATTTTGCTGCAAAAGAAGCCTTTCCCTTTTCTATGTCAATGTACTTAATCTCTGTCTTGTACTGCTGCTGGAAATTGGACTACTTCGCACCTTTTAGTTACATCCTGGATGGTGCTTCAATTGGAAAACTACAAAAAAAATGGGTAATCCATCTTCTAAAATTTGGCAAGTCTATATTTATGTTCGCTCCAGTTGCATGCCCTGTAAGATGTAAATGCCATCGTCTAATCTACTGTTAGGTAAATTGATAACATATACATCAGATTGAACCAACTGATTTGAGTTATTATTTTGAATTCTCATTCAAATTCACTGGCTGTCAAACTTAGAACTTACATCAGTACTCTCAAAATATTGAAAACCTCAAAAGTTTTTGTTTCATGGATTCTCTTGCATTCCTTTTATGGTAAATCAAGTTACTTAACAACTTGGCTCAAAATAGGTTTGATTTTATTTGGTGGATAAACATGTCTAATAAGTTGTATTTGACCTATCAATGCTGTCCCAATATTTATGATGATTGTTGCTTTTACTTAAGAAGTATTATTTTGGCAATCCATCAGCAGGATAAAGTAACTTCTGATGACTAGCAGGTTGATGGATCTTTACCTTGATGATATGCTAGAAGGGTTCTGCATCAGGTGTGACGAAAGATAAACAAAACATAGATAAAGAATAATAGGGAAAAATAGATAGCATTGAGCAACTGTATGGGCATCATCTTTTGCGCATTACATACGGGTCTACAACCAAATTGATCCTTCCTAAAATGAAAAATTGTGTCTTTATTTTTTGCACTTCTTTTCTTTTTTAAAATATAGGCAGTGATAAGAGCTCTTTGATATGAAAATCAAAAGGTTTGTAATACTGAATTGGCTTCACGATAGATATTAGGTTTTCAAGATCCTTGTTTGTCTCTGTTGATAGTATTTCAAATGGCGCAATGATAGTGCTTCAGTTGAGCCAGCGATGTTTAATGGCACCAGGTTGGGCTCTGTGATGGCAAGCTTTGCCTGAGACTAGCATCTGTACATGTGCCTCATCCTAATTTTTTGGGACAAAACCACGTCACATATAGAGCTATATAACTCAAGCAAAGAGAAAATTTAATAGTAGATTACTGAAATTACATACAAATCAGGTTTGTTGACTTTCTTACCTTTCACTATCTCTGCATGCTTTACCTATGCAAACTGTATAATTTAATCCGAATATGATGGCATGCTAATTATCCACATTTTGTTTAGGACCATGAATTCTTTAGATCAGGTTCTCCATTTATCTCAGATATTCGGCTTGCAAGCAAATCAAGCAGGTGCTCTGTTGGTTCTGTTTGTCTTTTCAATTGTTTGGCAGCTGGTTGATGCAGCACTAGATGATGAAGGATTACTTCAACTCACAGAGAATGACCCTAGATGGCCTGTTAAACCTCAAGATCTGGAAGTAGATGTTCATGATATGTATGAAGAGAAGAGGAAAGAAAATACAGAGAGACTGCAAACTATTAATACCACTATGGCCATTCAGTTGATTGGGCAATTTTTGGAAAACAAAGTAACTTCCAGGCTTCTTTATCTGGCACGCCAAAACATGTCAGAGCTACAGTCCTTTTATTCTATTTTGCTGAAGTTCTTAGTGTTGGAAACAACTGAATGCTGGTCAATGTCTTTGCATTCTTCACACCAACCATGTATAATATTAACTTGATATCGAAGCTTTCCCTGTGAAGCTTTATGCATCACTTGAATAAATCTTGCAAAATCAATAGAACTAATTGACTTATTATTTCTTATCAGAAGAAACCTACGAATCCGACATCTGCACTGTGTTATCCTCTTGCTTTATAATATCACTTTGTCTCTTGATACCTGTATTTAGTATTTTGATTTATCTGGACACATTATTGAAAAATAAACCTCCTTGTCAGGTCCACAGACTGGGAAAGCTTTATCCAGCACATGCAGCTGCTTCTTGATAATTCACCAGTTTTGAGAAACTCAAAATCTATTTCAGCTGAGGTTCTTCTTCAGTTAATACCAGATCACAAAATTATGCGACAACACTTCCAAGCAAGTTTACAGCAGGAGTTGCATCCTATGGGACAGTCCAGATGTCTTGTTAGTTCTGCTAGTCTCTGTCTTGGGACTAGCCGATCAGCTCTTTGGCTTCCTCTGGATATGCTGCTAGAAGATGCAATGGATGGTTCAGAAGTTAGTCCGACAAGTGCTGTAGAAATTATTACTGGTAATTTTTTCTTTTCCTTTTTAGGCCCCAGATTATGTTAATTTGGAAAGGAAAAAAAAGCATGTGTGTATTTGTGTTGTAGAGATTGTAATTTCTGGCTTAACTGTGTAGGTTTAGTCAAGTCCCTTCAGGCAATTAATGCCACATCTTGGCATGAAATCTTTCTGGGGCTTTGGATGGCTTCACTACGCCTTGTTCAAAGGGTGAGAGAATAAGCTTTTACACTTATCTCTTGGAGCCATGTTCACTTTGATTGATGAGATAAGTCTCAAAAGGATTATTTTGAAAGATTATTCTATTGTGCTGGGGCCTTTTATCTCTTGAAAAGAACATGTGATTTCTCCATCTAATAATTTGGCCAGTCCAACCCTTTGACGCGAACACGACCTTGGGGCATTGACAATGCTTGATAACCTTTTTCCCCTTTTGATGATATGTGCTCAAGGAACTTTACTTTCCCTCACTTTTTCTTTTCTTCCAAGAACAGTCTCAAGTTGATTATGCCTCATGCTGAAATGAGAGACTATTATGTGGTTCAGCAGTTTGCGTGTGAAATTTGATCCTCTTATTATTTAGTCTCCTCTGTTTCAATCAACACAAATTGTTCAAAAACTTGTCTGAATAAATCTTGATGTGTAATATGCTGCCTTTCCTGAAAATTTTATAGTTCTGGATATGATTATCAGTCATTATTCATTTTTTATTATTGAATTTTGCAATTTGCTTTAGGAGAGGAATCCTATTGAGGGACCTGTGCCTCGCCTGGACACTCGTCTGAGCATGCTATTATCCATCTCTACACTTGTAGTTGCTGATCTTGTTGAAGAAGAGGAAAACATTGCCATAGATGAGTATGAATATGGTTTGGGAAGACATCAGGTACCAGGGAAGCGACGTATGGATTTGATATTTAGTCTCCAGAATCTACAAGATTATCAGAACTTGCTAACTCCACCTCAGTCAGTCATTCCTGCTGCAAATCAGGCTGCTGCTAAAGCAATGATGTTTGCATCTGGCATGAGTGTTGGTACTGCGTACTTTGAGTGCATAAGCACAATGGATATGCCAATTAACTGCTGTAAGTACTACCCCCAATCACTTCATCGAGAGTGTCAAAGCATTCAGTAACATCTTTTCTCTTGGATTCGTAGACTGTTGTTATAATCTAAAAAGCGGGCTTTAAGCATGGGAGTGAAAGAGCACAGGTGTTTAAAATCTGTACTTACAAAAGAAAAGAGAATTAAGTATAGAAATAAAATTCCAAACATACCAATCAAGTCATATTCTACCTCCTCATCTGAGAAGTAATTTATTACCTTCATATAGACACATGAAGTCGAGTACAGACAGTTATATCCTTAAAAATGCTACTTTGCATCGTTTAAATGATGCTTGCTCATCATTTGAAAAATTCAAGAAAGGAAAATATAGAAGAAAAAAGAAATTCTATCCTCATCCACTAATATGCTGCTAAAATATGCCTTGGCACTCCAGCAAACCAGTAACAGGGAAAATTAATGTCCCTGAAATTCCTTACAACTTGGTTTAATAAGCTAACACAGACAGGATGCTTCATCATTAACCAAAAGTAAGCACTAATAAGCTGGATTATGATCAAAGTGGTTCATTCAGATGGTGAGGTTGTCATCTTGGAATTGTAAATTTTATTTTGTTTGGTTCTGATTCTGTTTTCCCCGTGTTACTTCTACCTTGCAGCTGGTAGCCTACATCATTTAATTGTTGAGTCATGCATGGCCAGAAATCTGTTGGACACATCTGCTTATTTCTGGCCAGGTTATGTAAATGGGCGCATCAACCAACTACCTCATAATGTTCCAAGCCAAGTGCCAGGCTGGTCATCATTTATGAATGGGGCAGCTCTCACTCCAGTGATGATCAATGCTTTAGTTTCAACTCCTGCTTCATGGTATGCATGTATTTGAGCTCTCTGAAGCCTTGCAAGTGATAATTACTAATTCAGATGCATGGTTCAATTAGGCAAGTTCAAGCTTCCATTGCAGTTCTGATCATCTTTTGATGGATGGTGCACGGTTCATGACAAGGCACTATCTCATAACACTTCATGGCATGCATTTTAAAAGCAAAAACCCAGTCTTGACATGCATATTTAGGATCTCTAAGTAGATAATCATATTAAAAATCTTATTCATTCCAACAGCTTGATCTGTAATTTCACTCATCTGCTGCCAATTATGTAAAGAGTGCATTTGCATTGATAGGCTGCAGCCTGTCCTCCGGTTAAATGGTTTTCTTTTTCATATTGATTTTTCTAAGTGCAAAGCAACTGAATTCGAGATCATTGATTTAATGGAAGCTTCGCAGAGATTGAAAAAGTCTTTGAGCTTGCGGTCAAAGGATCCAATGATGAGAGGATGGCTGCTGCTACTATTCTTTGTGGGGCCTCCTTGATTCAAGGCTGGAATATACAGGTACCAAGATATTGCGCCTTAAACTTGGCTATCTCTGAACTCTATGCATCTCCCCAGATAGTTTTTGCTGCATTATTGTTTGCCTTGGCCAAAGACAGCTTCATCATATTCACCTTTCCCATTTGGATTCTTCTCCCTCTCTTTCTGAGTTTATGTGTAGAACCAAAAGTTTTTGTAACTCTGTATAGCTCTTGATGTGCAGGAACACACTGTCTATTTTATAACTAGATTGCTGTCTCCACCTGTACCTGCTGATGATACTGGGAACGAAAGCCATTTGATAAGCTATGGTCCCATGCTCAATGTTCTCCTCGTGGGAATATCACCAGTTGACTCTGTCCAGATTTTCTCCCTCCATGGCCTGGTATGTTAATGTTCACAACCATATTTCCTTTATAAACATTAGTAACAGTTTCATGGTTTGTCTTAGTTCTGAGATAATTGGTGGTTAAGTGGTTAAAGTCAATCACTGTGATCTTATAGGTACATGTTTCACTGGCAGGTTCCAGAGCTTGCTTGTTCATTAATGACAATGTGCGAAGTGTTTGGTTCATGTGTGCCCAATTTCTCATGGAAGCTGACTACAGGAGAAGAAATTTCAGCTCATGCTGTGTTTTCTAATTCTTTTGCTCTTCTTCTCAAGCTATGGAGGTTTAATCATCCTCCTGTTGAATACGGGGTAGGAGATGTGCCTCCAGTAGGATCCCAGCTCACTCCTGAGTACCTCTTGATGGTGCGGAATGCCCACTTAGTATCTTCAGGAAGTTTACCCAAAGATCCAAATCGAAGGAGGCTTGCACACGTTGAAAGTTTATCTTCCAAACCCATATTTGTGGACTCATTTCCGAAACTTAAAGTGTGGTATAGGCAGCATCTGGCTTGCATAGCTTCCCCTCTCACTGGTCTTGTCAATGGGACTCCAGTCCATCAGACTGTGGATGCACTACTTAACATGATGTTTAGAAAAATCAGCCGAGGAAACCAATCTGTGACTACTGTTACGTCTGGAAGTAGTAGTTCCTCTGGACCTGGAAGTGAAGATAGCTATCTGAGGCCAAAATTACCTGCTTGGGATATCCTTGAAGCTGTTCCTTTTGTGGCGGATGCTGCTTTAACTGCATGTGCTCATGGAAGACTGTCTCCTCGTGAACTTTGTACAGGTCAGCCTGATGAACTTGCAGGGACTCATTTGAGATATAATTTCATTTTCACTATTCAGTGTGAGGTCATGCGGTCAAGTTCTTGAACCGAAGCATGACAAATATCTATCTAATGTACATGATATTTTGGTATTGGCCACTTTAGATTAGATTTTGAGAAATTAGTTACTTCCACCAATCACCACCATCTCTCTTCATTCGCCAAAACCTATTTGAGTATATGCTTGGAACTCTAACCAGTGGTTTAAGGTAAGCAATAATTAAGGAACGCTTCAACTTAATGCTTAGCATTGTTGTGCAACAGGGTTGAAAGATTTGGCTGATTATCTCCCGGCAACTTTGGCAACTATTGTAAGTTACTTCTCAGCTGAAGTGACTCGTGGAGTATGGAAGTCAGTTTTCATGAATGGAACAGACTGGCCAAGTCCAGCCGCTAATCTCTCCAACGTTGAAGAACAAATAAAGAAAATATTGGCAACCACTGGTGTGGATGTCCCCAGTCTTGCTGCAGGTATCCGACCAGTCCATCTGTAAAATAGTAATACTTTAAAGCTCTGCTGAAGATTTCTTTATATGTTAATTACTGATATGATGCTTTAGATTCTAGTTTGATTAGTTCTTCTCTATAATAGCAAGTGGTCATTCAACAGGGAAATTTTAAGCAGTTAAAAGCTAATGCTGGCAGGTTCATATTTGTACCAGTTTGTACTTCAGCTTCTTTTCTCAAGCACTCACTCAACAGGCTTTATCTTGCAAATTTTATGTAGGAGGAAGTTCTCCAGCTGCACTTCCATTGCCCTTGGCAGCATTCGTGAGCCTTACCATTACATACAAGCTTGATAAAGCCTCACAACGTTTTCTGGATCTGGCTGGCCCGGCTTTGGAGTCCCTCGCTGCAGGTTGCCCGTGGCCATGCATGCCAATCGTGGCTTCTTTATGGACTCAAAAGGCGAAGCGTTGGAGTGACTTCCTCGTCTTTTCAGCTTCTCGCACAGTCTTCCTCCACAGCAATGACGCTGTTGTTCAGCTTCTCAGAAGCTGCTTCAGTGCCACCCTTGGTTTGAACATTAGCTGCTGCATCTCAAGCAATGGTGGCATTGGAGCACTTCTTGGTCATGGATTTGGATCCCATTTCAGTGGTGGGATCTCTCCGGTTGCACCAGGGATCCTGTATCTGCGAGTCTATCGCTCAATTAGAGATGTCATGTTCTTAAGAGAGGAGATAGTTTCACTGATCATGCAAACAGTGGAAGACATAGCTGATGGAGGGCTCCCTGAAGGAAGGCCAGAAAAGCTGGTAAGGTCCAAAAATGGGATGAAACACAGGCACCCGTCCCTTGCTGCAGCTCTAACTAAGGTGAAACTAGCAGCGTCTTTAGGAGCTTCCATAATCTGCTTAACTGGTGGGCTGGGGCTGGTGCAGTCACTAATCAAGGAGACTCTTCCCTCCTGGTTTATGTCCATTCACCAGTCTAAGCAAGAAAACGGTAGAGGTGGGATGCTCCCAATGCTCAGAGGGCATGCACTGGCATACTTAGCAGCATTCTGTGGAGCTTTTGTCTGGGGGGTGGACTCAACGTCGTCAGCAGCCTCAAAGCGCCGGCCTCAGATTCTTGGATGTCACATGGAATTCTTGGCCAGTGCTCTGGATGGGCAGATTTCACTAGGCTGTGATCCAGCTACTTGGCACGCTTACGTGTCTGTCTTCCTGAGCCTGATGGTGAGATGCACCCCTACTTGGATTCATGAGCTGAATGTAGAGGTGTTGAGAAGGCTGAGCAAGGGACTGAGGCGGTGGAATGACGCAGAGCTTGCTCTTGCCTTGCTTGGGGTTGGTGGAGTTGGTGTCATGGGCTCAGCAGCTGAACTGGTCGTAGAAACTGAGCTGTAAATTTGTTTTTTTAATCTTCCTAACATGGAAATTTTTTGTAGGCCAACTAGATAGCTTGTACAGGGACAAGTAGCCTCTGATTTTTGAATAGGAGTCTGTTGCAGGACAGTGGAAGGTTTCCAAAGCTCATGGCTTTCCTCTGGTTCCAGGTTGAATGTTGTCTCACCTGCTAAATTGTAAAGGAACATATTTGTGACCTTAAAGATTGAATCGAGCATTAGCTTAGTTGTAGTCTGGTTTTCACTGGGAATTGGAATTGGAATAACAAAGATCTTTTACCAGGGTATGAGGGCTAGATGGGCCTTTACAGGGTTGGTCTGGTTGTGGGCCATTCCTTGAAGAGGGTTGCTGCAGGCCCGTAAGAAAACTGGCCTTGACAGTATGCAGGCTCAACTGGGTCCAAGAATTTAGGAGATATACAACTCCGGCCGATTGTGCCAAGTGCTGCTAGATCATTTCCGGGATCAGGAAGCCCGGCACAGGCAGGAAGCAACCCAAATGGGCCCTAAATTGCTTGTTTTGGGACTTAATGGGCCTTGGCCATTGATTCCTTATTGAATTTTTTGAAGGCCCTGTTCAGTTGGGACCAAATTAGGCTAGGGGACTACTCCATAGTTTTTGGGCCATTTGGTCTAGCTGAACTGGGTTCACCAGAATGTTCCAAACTAGTTGAGACAGCGAAAAATGGGTGATGGGATTGGTTTTGTTTGTTTCTGTTATGTCCGCTAACCATGCAGATTGGTCTGTCAGATCAACCCATGAGAATTGCGGGCACTGTTGAAATGGCGTGGAATGTTAGAGGCCCAAATGGACCCAACAAACGTCTTCTTGATCCAACTAGGCTTGGGCCCAAGACCCATTGTGTTCGACCCGCTGTGTTTATCTTTCTTTGTATTGAACTCAAGTCCGAACTTAAATTTTTTGAACTCAACGAACCTCAGCTTGAATTCATTCAGATTTATTAAGTTCCAAGTTCAAATGAGGCTTAAAAGCACTCCTACCACATGCAAATAAGCAGGACTACTGTCCGATGCTTTAATCGAAGCACTTGTATCAAGGGCCAACAGCCCTTTTGTTGTCATCATGGCTCGGACCTCGAATTGAGCATTATTCAACTTGCATCCCAAGTAGATTTGCAACAACATGAACGCAATTATGCATTTGCTTGAGGCAAGGCATGTTCTTACCAACACAGGACCTCATTCATCAAGATCTTGTCACATTACTGAGAAAGGGCCATCTCCCATTCAACTGCAGTAACAGAAGTAAGACTACCATCCTGTTGCTTCAAACTTAGAAACCAAGAAATGTTGAACAACTTGGAATCAAAACTCAGTATGGACAAGAAGCAGTGAAATCCCATATCAATGAGCTGAAACTGAAAAGTCCTGCCAAGAAGGCACCAGCAGGGAGATCAACTCCAAAGCCCAAGCTCCACTTTGTATGCCAGCTCTTTGTCCTAGAGTTAATCTTACACAAGGAACTTTTTGAAAATAGAGATGCATTCTAAGTGAACATGAACACATTATTTGCCTGTAATCAACTCAAACAATGTGCCATACAGTGAACACATTATTCACTGAGTTTACTTGTATACCTTCGAGGGTCAAGGCAAACCAGTAATGGTCACGCAGACAATAGCTTTCTATTATTATCATCTGATATTAATACCGCATCCAAGTTGCAAGCAGAACATGGCCATGACATGCTGATGCAGACATAAATCAGGGGAAATATTATCAATTTATTCTCACTAAATTTGGTATTGGAAAGGAGATAATCTTCCCCAATAATGTGTAAGTTTACATTTCTTTATGACAACATTCAATGATAGCAATCAACTAGCAAGATTGACAAAAAAAGGTGTTCCATCTGATGATACAATATTGTAGAACATGAAAGCAAAGGCAAAAGAAGAACAATAGGTGAGACACAAGTGGCAAAATCCACCACAATCATCGATGATCTCCTCCACCAGTAAGAGCAAGACTCCTGACATCAGACAAAAGTAAAAAATTAAATTTGAACTCGTTGAAAGAGATAACGTAATTAATACGTGGCGCATATTAAACCAGGCAGGTTGTTTTGATACAACATAGTATGGACAGCATACAAGCACATTAACAACCCAGAGCCTGTTGAATGAGTGGAAATAGGTTGTCAGAATTTACAATTCAGTCACAGTCAAAAATAGAATCTACAATTTGGTCACAATCAAGATAGAACCAGAATACATGTTGTGAATATGAGGACGGGTATAGGAAAAGTATAAATTTCCAAACATCAGCATAAATTCTACATGATTATTGCCTCATCCACTCAATGAAACACACTAGGGAGATGGACGGCATTTAAGAAGTTTTAGAATGCAGAATCAGCTCTTACAGTTTATTGCATGTTCATTAAATAATAATACAGATCCAGAGTTAAGACTTTTATGGCTGATATTTGTTAATTAATTCAATTAAAAACTACAAGATATCAATAGCAATAAGCAATAGTAACCACATATGCATGGAAAACATATAAAGCTACATATGAGACAGCATGGTATTGCAGCAAACACGACCCTTTTGCCACTAGACAAAATTCTATTTAACAGTTGGATGTGAAAACAAGGAACAATCTATCTATCTAGTTGAATGAATCTTTGCATCTCACCGCCAGACACTGTCAACTGTGCTAAAAAAGCATCAAACTAGCATTTGCTTGCTCCTGTAACTGCAGAGTACCTAGATACATAAAGAAAATAAATAACAAGGCAGAAGACAACAGCTTGTCTACTCAGGCTCAAGGTCCCTTGCCAAGCCCAGACACTTGAGGATCAAAGGTATCACATGAGGATCAGTCACCAAATCAGCTTGAAAGCCTTACTATAGCCCATATAACATAAATCCCAATTGAAATCAAGTGACAGCTAATCATCCTGAAGACAGAACCATTATTACTTATAACAATAAAACCTCAGCCATATTCATTTACCAAAATTAATTTTTTTTAATATAATTAGGATCAACTGAGAACGATGAGATATGAGAAAAAGAACTATCTGCATTTTCAAAGAAAAACCTGCCTTCTTCAAGAATCAATATTGAGAATCAGAAGGCTACTCCACCTCAAACAAAGACAACCAGCCTTGATAAGGATATCATATCCCATTCTTAACATTGTTAGAGCATAGCAGAAGTTATTTCAGCATCTATGATGGCATCATCACAAAACTTGTCAGAGTCAACAAACTGACAACCATCTGATAACTGCACATCATCTACATTCCTAAGGAATCAAACTTAACCGCAAATAACTTCCAGCATAAAGTGAAAGCAACTAATTTTCACACCTAAAACAACTCAAACTAAACTTCCACACGAAGATTCGTAACATCACTATCACACGCAAGCAAATTCCAGAATAAAGTGCAATCCTCACAATCAAGAATCAACATCAGCATTCAACTAAAAACTTCACTCACTTCTTGTGGCGCCGGCCACGCTTAGGCCCCCACCCTTCGAGTTTCGAAACCGGGCACCCACATTTGTCGCGGAAGAGCAGCACAGCACGGCCATTGGGCGGAGCCATCTTCCTCAACTCAGCACGCAAGCACTCGTAGTCAGGGTTGTCCTCAGTGCCTCCTTTCCACGGCAACTCATTCACATCTTTCACCGCTCTATTCCCATTGCCAATTCGCAACAGGTCCTCTCCCTGCAGCTGCAAATCAAATTCCATCGCCTTTTTCAACCCTTTGCACCCTTTCTTCCCGCACCTCCTTGATCTGTGCCCACAGCAGATCTCGAAGGAAACAACAAACGCTACAAACGAGGAGACGAACAGCGCGAAAAAGATTAGCTGGGATTGAGGATTGGCAATTAAGTGGTAGTGGAAGTGGGAGACGATAGTGGAGAAAGGGGGGAGAATTAGGGAGAGGGATTGGAAGACGTAGGAGAAATAGGAGACGATCAGGAAAGTGCCGGAGCATAGAACAAGGATGAAGATGAGGATGTCGAGGGTGGCGGAGGGGGAGTGTCTGCAGAGGGAAGGGCAGTTTGCGGAATTCAGGTGGTGGGTGGAGTGGGGTTTGGGGGTAGCGGGTTTTTTGGAGGAAGAAGGGGCCATTGTGATGGTGGAGGAGAGGAGGAGATGGCGCATGTTAGTGAGGATGGGGGGCGAGGTGGGGTGGTCCGTTGTGCGGCGGAAGGAATTTCACGTGGACGAGTCGGGGAGGGAGAGGGAGGGGCGCATGTTAGCGCGGGTCTGAGGTGCAGCGGTGAGGGTGTAATGCTCACTCTGTGTCTGTGAAGTTCAAAATCTATGCCAATTAATGGGATTACTTTTGAGGGATTGTGTTTTGTACTTTCTCTTAATCCTTGATTTAGATCTTTTGGGGATTCATTAATGCTTTTCATATCTTTGGAGAAAAGTTAGTCATTTTTTCGTCTCAAAAAGAATCCATTTAGAATTCATTAATTTCCTAATACATTTGTATATTAATTTTAAAAGTGAAAATTTTGACATGAAAACTCACTAACAATGTAAAAATAAAAAATAATAATAAAAAAAATATTATTTTAATATTTAATTGGTTTGCAACCTTGATTTTGATGACTACAAATTTACATCTAAACATCTAGCATTTTCATCCCATTTTGTATGTACATTATTCATAAATTTCTGCAACTACTTTTCTCCTTACGTCCAAACAAGGCTAAAATGATCAATTAAATACGGATTATATTTATTTTCAAATTTTAATGTATATTTTAAAATATTTTTATTTTGACAATTACATAAAAATAAAAAAAAAATTTAAAAATATAATAATTAATTGCATATTTTTGAGTTTCAAAATTTGAAAACAATCGTAGACAAGCCTGTATCACATTCATATATTGGTAAACAATTTTAGCCACAAGTGAACACACAGCCAAAAAGACTTCCAAACCAGATGAAGCTATAATAATACATCGAATACACTACTTTCATAGGACTCTTACTCTTAGATCACCTACACATCACATTATTGATACAGACAAGAGTTGTGCACAGACCATGTTTGCTTCTCTATTTGAAATTTGAGATTTAATGGAATTCGCGATCGGAGAAGACCAGAGGAGCGACGAGGGACCAAATGTAGAGACCAGCAGTAACCCACTCAGTGCAGATGCGAACCCAAACTGAAGTCCAACCGACGTCTATGAGGTGGGAGTCCTCAGAACTACTGGTCCATCCTGAAAGAAGCATGGCCGAGTACATGCTGGCCAGAGCGAATATCAGGTGGAAGAACGAGTACGAGTAACTGACTGGCCGTGCTTCTTTGTTTTCCTTCCCTCTGCCCGATTCCAGCTCTTCTGACTCCAGAAGAGGTTTCTTGTCACCTGTGATGGGAGTGTTTTTTTTCCCCAAGCAAGCAACCGAATTGAGTGTAAATAAAGGCTTGGGCACTTTAAGCATTTAGAACATCAGGTGGCTTGAACGTTTATCTATCAGGAAAGGTCAGTGAGAAAAGCCATGGGAGATGAAGGAAAATGAAACTTCAGTGGAAGTAGCAAAGTGATGGCTACTTGTTTGTGGACTTGGATGAAAAATTGTGTCTGTGTATGTGTGTGTGCACATGACAAAAATATATCAACTGGATCAATTCCTGAAAGAAAGCATGATCTTTTCTTGTTTTTGAAAATATCGGTGCCTGGTTTACAATTTATCAGCCTACGTCAGCTTATGTTTTGGCTTGCACAAGTAACTGAAGGTAACATGAATCCATTCTGGTTCCATAAGCTTCACAATGTGTGTGAATATATATATATATATATATATATATCTCCATCTATCTATCTATATATCCTAATTGTCAAATGCAAAAACAACACAACGACAAAACATAACTGTAAAACCAAGAATATTTCAGCTAGGTTTATGTACCTGCTCTAGGTGAAGATGGAGGGGATAAAAATGTCGTTGATGATCCAGCACGAAGTGCAGAATATAGAACAGAGAGCACAGTCGTAAGCATCCCAAGAACAAGGGTGCTTGTGGAGACAGCTTTTGACTTGTTGTGAAGACCATTGCATTCATAATCTCGAGGTTCATTAGAGAGCCCGGTGTAACAAACATAAGCACAATAAACGGATATCACAGAAGCAGGCAGAAGGCTGCCATTAACCTGTTAAAAACACCAGTTAACAAAATAATTAAGCCGAAGACAAACAAGTGTTGGAAATTGAAAATAACAAGGTTAGTCTTCCCTTAAGCTGTTTGAGCAACTAGTTCCCTTGAAAAGCTTTTAAAAAAAAATTTCAAATCAATAGTTTAGCGCAACATATCAACTTAAATTTATTGTCGAAAAGAACTCATGCTATGGTAGTTCATAGATTTGACACCTAATTGAGAGACATACAGAAGCTTTACCTTGGGATGCAACGCAATAACAGCAAAAACAAAAGCAAGAATCATGGTCATCACAAGGAAAAAGACATTAAGTCCACAGTCATGCCCAGAAGGATTGAACCAAATGAATAGAATTCCAGGGATTGTAAATGCTGCTATGTAGCATGCCACTGACACAGCAAGCAAGGCAATATACCTGAAAAAACCACAGATAATGAGATTAAGCACTCAATCCGCATGAAGAATAAAGATGACATAATACTTGGAACCTACCACTTCTGCTCATCCTTAGCTACCCATGAATCATTCCATGAGTGTGTAGCATCTAGCAATATTATAACTTGGACCAATAAGAACAACCCAGCCCCAAATTTTGAAAGAAATCCTACACACACCAAAAATTTACCACAGTTAATCAAAAAACATAGCACCCAATTAAATCACTTGATCCTGTAACCTACATATTAAAAGAGAGAGTGTCATCTTATTCAAGTTAAGAGAGTTATTAGAAGGTTTGAGAGAACATTATACTTCTTGGGTTTGAACCTGACAGATAGACACAACACACACACACAAACAATCAACATTCAATGTAGAATTCCCCAGTAGGAAATTTTGTCAATTAGTAGCACAAGAAGCATTAAGTTAGTAAAGCATAAAATGATTTCTGGGATATGCAAAATACGCCAAGGATGTTTCTGAGTGAGGTTTTTCATTTTAAGCAAATACAGCCACTAAGAAATGCCAAACATTGCTCCCTTCATAACCCTACCAGAAAGTAAAATAAAGCAGCAATGCCCATATAACACGCCTACATAAAAAGTCAAACTTTCTGGCCAGCAAATGAATGGTCAAGAAATGTTTCTAAAATACGGGCACAAGGCTGACCATATACTGTTGTGATGGCATTGGGAAGGAAGAACATAAGGATGACGAGCAAAGTCCAAAAAATCATCTTAAAAGTCCATGCACCATGGTGCCAGGAATCTCGCCTATCATTTTGATCCTTCACCCCAATCATTAAGAGAGCTAGTATTCCAAAGAACAAGAAATTCCCCAAGCTGACACGAAGAACCGCCTGTATTTGAAACCATTCGTTTGGAAGGTTGTCTGAAGTATTTATCCCTGCAAGCCAAAACCATGACAATGTCTGAGCTATAGTAATACTCAACTGGAGAGAGAGGATACAACCGTCAGCCTGAACAATCAATTCATGAATGTACCCATCATTCAAGATATTAAAGACTGATAGATACTTAAGAAGGACATTGGATCAATTCAAGAAGTCCTATGAAGACAGGCTAACTTCTTGTTGGGAAAGTCATTAGCTAAAACATTGCTTAATGAAGCATCTGTTCATCTGCTGCCAAATTCTCACATTTCAATCTGTATGTTATCCTAAAATAAAAGGTCCCACCAGCTTCATGAAATGCCAAATGCTTCATGCTTAAATTGCCATGTTGTTGAGATCTAACAATGGAAAAGCTAGAACTAAATCAAGGGAAACACAAAAAGCACCTAAAAGCAGAAATTTTGCTCTACTTCAAACAGAAACAGCTCAGACTTCCTCTAATTTCATGGAGAATAAGCCTAGTTAAAGAGTCGCTCAACTAACACACGAGGGCTGCGATTTTCATCACCTGTAAGCTCTCACGTCTCCATAATCCATTTACCAAAAGAAAACGAAAAAGAAACAGAAATGAATAGGATAAATAAACGGAAAGAAAACACCCACACACACACACACAAATCCACTTCACAAAATTCCAGGAAAATCTAAACCCCCAACCATACATCTCCAAGTTCATAAATCTTGTTCAAAAGGCAAAATTCTAAGAATCTCCGACAGGACAGATTTTTCTCCCTCAAATTGACTTACAAGAAAAGTGTTTGAGGAGAGGTGCAGCGACTTCTCTGAGAATCCAAGACACAACCAGAGAAAGACCAAACAGCCCACAGTATCCAATTCTTGCAGAGCGGCTCGTGATGCCCGACGCCACCGATGAGCAGAGCCCGCATGTCAAGGACGCACAGCACGATGCCAAACACGACATGGTTCCTTCTCCTCTCTCTCTCTCTCTCTAGGTAATGATGGTGATGGAGAAGAGGTCGTTGAGGCTCAGGCTTATTGATGATCAATTATCCAACGACGATGCGCCAGACTCTTGAATCCTCGCTTACGCTTTCTAACGCTGATCGTCTCTTTCAATTTTTGGGAATTTTATATTACTTTCACATCCTTATACGTCGTCATAATTTGCAAAATTAACAAATTAGAAAAATCAAATATTGAATTCCAATATAGGTGGCAGCTGTCAAAACATTAAAATAAAATTTTATTAAATAAATTAAAAAACATATTAAATTTAAAATAATTAAAAGTATAAAATTAAAAAATTAAGTTTGAAAAATAAATATATTAATTAATATGATCAATTTTAATTTTAAGATATAATAATTAAATTTTTAAAAAATTAGTTAAAAAAATAAAAGAATAAAAATTATTAAAAATAAAAGTCAAAGTAAAAATTCTAGATTTAATTAATATAGAGGAATTATAAATGTAAAAAATTTTCCAAAAAAAGAGTAAAGAATTATTTTATATTTTTTAAAAAAAATTTACTAAAATTTATTTTTTAATTTTTTTAAATAAAATTAGTTTGAACAGATTTTTAACCAGTTTTAATCCAGTTTTCACCAGTTTTGTTATGCAATTCTAATTTTCATATCTTAATAGGGCCAGAACCAGTTTGGGTTTTCAAATAATGGCCCAAACATCCCAGATTTGAACTTGAGGAAAGTTTTTATATTAAGTCCGACTTAAGTCTGGGCCATGCAGCAAAAAGTAAAGGAAAATGGGCTCTAATGCACCACAAGAGAAGTATTCTGCACCAGGGCATGTAAGAACAGCCCAACAAATATTGATGTAGGATGCACCCCAATTAAGAATTACTAGCGCAGGAAGAAACCCTCACATCTGATTGTTCTCCCAGTTGCACTTCCTGTATTATTAGACGTGGGAAATGTCTAAAAGACTTACCATCGTGGATTATAGTGTCAATAATTTTAAAAAAATTCCTACAGTCCATTGAAACCTTCTGAAAGGAAGACACTGAAAGGTTGACACAGGATTGAAAGAAAAGTTGGGCTCGTTCATTGCAACTATAAAAATATCTGAATCTGAAGGTCCTTACCATCACTCTGAATGTGCTTTAGATTGTGTTTCTAGTTAAGGCGTTGCCCTGCAATAATACAAGTTCCATCACCTACTCTCTTCCTCAATTCTTGATATTTTTGTTCAAGATGAGCATTAAAAACAAGTTAAACGGCAAGAATATCATCAACAGTGAGAACCCCACCATCTTACTACTTTTGAACTGACTGCCACTTAAAGTGAAATATTGTGATGGAGGTGTCTCAGTTAGTCACATCTTACTTGCAGATAGAACTACCTTTTTCTGATCCATTATTGTACGTTTAAAAGCTTGCTTGTAAAATGAATACAACGGGAAATCGGACCCCCCACCGCTCTTGGATTTTGCCCTCAGTCTTTTTTCCAGATTTCAATTGAAATTTTGGGGCACAACATTCCATTGGTAGAAAACAACACATGCATGTCCCAATGTTGTCAACACAGCTTCACCACTTGTGTTGTTGTCATTGGACAGTTTGCAAACTTTAGTCCCTCTTCTGTGTGTACATAAAATGAAAAGGCCTCATAAAACTCAAGGGGAGGGCCACAGCTGATTATCACAACCATGAGATTTTGAGCTTATATTAGCTGGATGCATTATCAGTGATGGAATTTTTATCACAAGGTCCACTTTGATCACTTGCTGTTGATGAAGATCTTATCTTTGATTCTTTTGCTTTTAACTTGAGATGAGATATATCTTTGCTGTGAAAACTCCTTTGCCACTCTTTTTCTTGGCAATGGGACACAAATATGGCAAGTGAAGTTGAAATATGATTAGACAAAGATAAATAATAATAATAATATGCAGAGACTACTCTACAGAATAATTAATGCCCTGTTTAGATACTAATTCTTCGAGTTTTCTGAAATTGGCTTTCTGTTTATTTAGTGATCTGAATATTGATCCTAGGATGATTTAGTGGAGACAAGAAAATGCTATTGATTGATGAAATATTATTAAAGAGCATTGTTAAATGAAAACATGTTCATCGTAATTCTTTCTATGACATGACTTTAGGGGGTTTGATTAGTCAAGGCTAGAACTTTGATCCAGACTCCAGAGAGAAGGACCCTTTCATCAGATTTTAGAACTAACTTGAGGCTTCTGTTAGATGCCAAGAAGATACAAATGGGGTCCCAAGAAAGTTTCAGGGCCTACAGATATCTAATCTTGAAAACAAAGAGAAAAGGAATATGTCCAAGAAAAGATAATGGACGTGGGGTTAGCAGCGCCACGCTTAAACTATATCCCATGGCTAGAAAATTGATCGGTGGCCGGCAGATTTAACTGATGGAGAGGTGTTCTAGTGGGGATTAAGATAGGGTTAGTGCACGTGATGGCTGTGTGCTATGAGGGTACAGACTGTCCCTACATTTGAACCCTCAAAGTCTGCATGTGCATCCAATTTTGAACACTTTCAATTTCTTGCTACAGTTTGGTGCAAGGAGTCAATAAATTGGGATTCAGGGGAAGCGAAAATTAGGAGTGGTGTATGATCAGAAGAGATGGGGAAGAGATTTGCAAAGTGGAAAAGAATGCTGAGACAGATGAGGGGAAGACTCCATATCATGAGAGTTTGCATTACTATGCTTCTCTGCTGGGAAAAGCATTCTTGAAGTAACACATATGTATAATCTTGATCAATATCTTAAAGTTCTTGTTCTTGCTTGTATATTGACCCTGTTTTTCGTATGTAGTTTGCAGGTTTTGTTAGCTAGAGAGGTTGTTGTCATGGTGTGTTATAAGTGGGCTGGAATATTAGAGAGTCTGGTTTGTAATTACTGAGTTTTATTAACCAAGACATGACGGAAAATTTTTGGCACTGTACTTGATATTTTCTCTAAAGTTCTTCCTTGGCTCCATTTCTCCCTTCTGCCAATCACATCCACTTGTTGCAAACGCACTCAAAAAGGGGGAAAACGTAAACAAGGGGTCCATCTATTCGCTGGTTGGCGATTTGAGCTTGAAGGCTGAATCATTGATCAGATTAAGGGGTTTTAGGAAATGAACTCAAGGATAAATTGTAGATTGCATATCGATAGCAAACTTTAGCAATTTGTGCAGTGAGGTATGATGCATGCATGTATCCTGTGCTTGCAAGCAACTGACTTGTGATACATGCAGATAACCATATAACAGAGCATTTAAATGACTAAGTTATGTCCTTAGGGACTTATGTGCACTTCAAGAGAGGCATTTGATTATCTACTTGTCTTTCACTTTGTGAATCTCACCAAATATTAAGCCAAGAAATTGAAGTAAAACTATGTGCAAAATAGAAATCTCTAGTTTGCAGAACTGAAATGATTTTTGAGATGGTGCCATTAAAGGAGAGTTGGCAGTCAAAAGAGTATTGGCACAATGGTCTAAGCTGTTAAGTCTTCTCAAGGGTGCTTTCTTTCTGCTCATAGACAATATTCATGTGTTCTTTTTTCTGAAAAGGCTATGCACTTCTTCTTCTTTTGCTTTCAATTTCCTTCCTCTTTTTCTGTCTGGGGAAGATCTTGGAAAAACTGGTTTATCAGACAAACATTCCAATAATTGGGCATTCTTTTCCAATAAAACTCAATTTTATTTTAATTTACTCTCTTCTTGCTTCTAAAAGTCGGGAATGCTGGTAACAAACATGTCCATTGTGCTAAACCTATGGATATATTTGTCCTGTTAAGACATGTCAATTACTCAATGTACCAATAAGATATATATGATTACGCATATGACTTCTAACCCCTCACCCTAATATCTAATAGCTAGTATTTTTTAAAGATTTTTCAAGTACTTCTGAAATGGCATTTTCTAATTAAAAATTCTTCAAAGACACAAGCATTAAATGCAAATGCAAGCCCCAACGGCACGCTTTCTCAGTTTCACCAAGACATATAAATTAATAGATTAATCATGACCAATTCCACCCTGCAAATCAGGGCCCTGTGAATCCATTTCCCACTGCAGGTTGAGACACAGAAATAAGAATAAATTTATCAAATAAGGAAGAGTCCTTTTCCATGGAGTTTGGCTGGCAGACAAAGTGATGACTATGCATATTCATCTTTTACAAACAATGGGACCCTTTGCAAGTTGGCATCAGGATTCCTATCAGAGTCCCAACATCCGTCAACTACCTCATATCCAGCCCTCACACACCAACATTATCATCCCTGTATATATACCAGTCTTCCCTAGCCAATCCTCCTGCACCATTGTCACATTCATCACATACATCTTGGCTCCCAAAAACCATTCATTTGATCAGCTCTTGATACTAGCAAGAATCAGAGTGAATAAGCAAGGGGTGGAACAGATAATACTCATATCATATCTCGCCTACAAAGTCACACCACAATCCTACCTCATTAGACCATTTCTTGAAAACCAAGACTCACATAGTTACTCATCATGGGCTTAACTCGAGGGCAGAAGTCCCGGACATGGCAGAAGTGTTCACGGTACGTTCAAGAGCAACGGACACGCCTTTACATCGTATGGAGGTGCTCTGTCATTCTCATACGATGGAAATTGGAAGGGATACGCTTTGATGACTGAGAGGGGAAGAGGGCTGACGCGCCCCAGTGGAAAGGATCTCAAAGTCACTATCTGGGAGAATCACATGTTAGATGAGAAGTTTGGGCATTTGATGCATGGGTAGCTTGGCGGACGGGGCTTTTGTGTAGTGCAATCTAAAGCCAGACAGGTATGCAACTCAAAGTTTATGGAAAATAGGGAGAGACTGTATAATCTAGTGTGGAAATTTGAGCATAAATAAATGCAACTATTTCCATATATACATGCCTAGCTGACCATACGTTAGTATGGTTTTTGGACTGCAAATTTTCCTTTCATTTCTTAAGTGGAGAAGTGTTGTTCAGCTCCGATGCTATATTGCTTCAAGGACCTAAGATGATGTATATTATTTGTTAAGGAGAAAACAAGGTCCAGACAGCTGAAGTTCAAAACTGTACAACAATAATACTAAGTGTAAGTCCTACAAGCTGAGCATTAAATTACCTCATTTATTGCAAATTAAGGAGTTGTTTGCTTAAACATTTCAGCTACCTGACATTATGAGTGGACAAGGACATTGGACTTGCCTCAGCCAAAAGCTGGGCAGACTTTCTATATAAATTGTACAGATAACTGACAGGTGTCATGTTTTGTAAACTTGTGCATGAAAATAGACCTGCCTTGTCATTCATTTTAACGACGTGGCATTATTATGATCATAATATGGTGCATGAAATGGTGTGGGGAAATGTGTTCCCTAAAGTTTATATGTTATTGGAATTTGATGTTAAAATCAATAATTGATTTACAATGAGGGTCCCACTTAAAACTAGAGAAAAAATTTGAAGGGATTGCTAAACGACAAAAAGATCATACATCTGGCTTCTAAGTAACAAACCAAACTCAAGCAAGGTTGTTTCCGGAATGATAATACTCTGATAACTCAAAAAATCAACCATATGTTACACTGGGCAACCTCTGATTATAATTTAATATATAACAACATTTTGGGTCAAGTTACAAAAAAGAATGTCTATCAGAGTCGCACCACATTAGTGCTTATAAATTAGTCTCATTCCTTCACAATAATTAACAGAGTGTGTGGTTCGGGCTCGAAAGTTGGAAATCTTCATTTCTTGTGTAAAGGGCTCACCAGAATTCCTTCGCAATTTTTGGTGACGTGAAATCATCCCCAACTGATTTCCTGGGCGTATGTCCTTGTTTATTTTGGCCTCCCTGAGTGAATTTGAGAAGGATATTTATGAATTTCAAGCTATCAATCTCAGGGAAAATAAACGACGAATAAGACAGTTTTCTACTGATAATTTCAGGAGTCCTCGTGTGTTGTTTCCACAATATCCTGAAATGCCAATGGTGAAGATCCCAAGCAACGACAAATGACTAACAATTTACCAATTAAAGTCACAAGAAGCCACAAAAAGTACTTCATGATATTAGTTTACCACCCATGCTCCAACATTATTAAGTATTTGAACATCACCTAGCTAGCTAGAGCCAAATGCGCAACGAGTCACATAAGTCCATTCCAGTTTTATGGACTCATTGGAATGTGTGAACTTCTAGCGAAACCTGATTGTGATAGTATTCAACCCGGCTACTTTTGGAGTTTCTATTATCGAAAAACCCATACAAACATATTTGCTTAGTAGCTCCATATGCCAGGAATCTTTTGCGGTTTACTTTTATTGTTTATCATGCCTTACATTATATTGATGACTTGCATGCACTATGAAGGCTCCGTCTGTCCCTGGATCCACTAGAAGACCCACATATTTGCAGAAAGGTGGAACAGTTTTCTCTCATATCAAACAAACTATTGCACATGAGCATCAGGAAAGTCTACTTACAGTTCCTTTCAGGCCAGTTAACCTCCGAATTGATGGGGCCCGAGCAACTGAAGAAGCAGCTGCAGCCGCTGCGACACGTATCCTGCAGCATAAAAAAAATATAATGCAATTTTAACCAGCAACCACCACAATATTTGCAACATTTTAATTAGAGGCTCAAAGTCAAAGGTACCTTTTGTGGACATCAACAAATTCATCTGTCTCGTCAACAATTTCCTCCTGCATTTACAGAAAAATTTACTAACTGCTGACAAAAGAATGAGGTGCAGGATGGCAAAGAATCTAGTGGCAAAACTTACCTGCAAAAGTTCCTCAAACACATCTTCCAAGGTGATAATACCAGTAACTTCACCATGTTCAGTGCCATCTGAAGAAGGGGCCAATCCATCAGTAATTGCATTACTGTATGTCTTGGTGGCAGGTTTAGGGACCGTTTCAATGTCAACAATAATGTTCTCTGCCTTCTCTCCTTTGTTTGATAGCAATGGTGTAGTCATGTCTGAATTTCCATTTCCAGCTATACTCTCCTCAGGCTTACCCACAACAGATGGAGGTTTTCTGTTTCTCCCTTTGAGCTTCACCACAGCTGCCATATGGCTGCTGCCTTTCTGAAACTCATTGAGTATGTCATACAAGGGCATATCTGCGGGTACACTGGAAAGAAACTGTTTAAATAAATACTTCAACATGGAGATATGATCCATAAGCAAGCAGAGACCTAATGCGATACCGTGGGATTCTTCTAATAGAAACAGCACTCACTGGGGTCTCTGTTTCTGCTCTCACTGTGAGAAGGCTCTTTACCTAATAGGAAAAATATTTCAGAAGTTACATGTAAACAGAGTAAGAATATGTGTCCAGAAGTTTACCAATAAAAGCCCAATAATATTCTTTGGGTTCCCAGAGTAAACAGGAACTCGGCTATGGCCACGAGCCAAAATTTTACCCATTGCTTCCCTGAGAGGAGAAATTGAATGAATGTTATACCGTCTATTAATTATTATGACTCAGAGTAGAACATAAGGCCAAAAAAGTACAAGGTAGTGACAGGAACAAGATTTTCCATGCCTCTTTCTGGGGCACAGAGTTCAATTCACACATATTATTTTCTATAGACCGAATAGCAGTTACTTGCACATAACTATTCTCCCATGATACCATATTCATAAGCAACTACACAATATTTCACTTGAAAAAAACGCCTGCCAGTGGAATAAAGTGTGGTCACAGTTTAACAAAAATACCCATGGGCATGCTTTTGTATGTTGAAGGACACAACCACTGTCGTGCCTAATCTATGTCCAGTCTCAAAGTCAAATTTAAGAGGTAACTAGTGTTTGCAAGATTATCAGTGCACACTCCATAAATTGTACTAGTAAATCTCCCATGTTTTACAAGCGCTGGTGAATGTTAAAGAACATAAGCTAAAGGTGAGTTAGCACTTAGTTGAAGTGCACAATATGGAGTTCTCATTATTCAATTCATCATCACATTCATATCAGCATTCAATTAACATGAAAACGAGATGAATAGGCCACAAGACAAGAATATTGCACTTCTATTTAGGAACAACAGAGAATGTGTTTCACCTGGCAAGCAAGTCTTACCAGTCTAATTTTGAATTGACATCCAAGGAGAATGTGGACTCAATTGGTGTCATGGCCTCTTCAGCAGTCTGTTTGCAGTTGCAGAGGAAAAAAGTGAAGAAATGAAAAATTTGGAAAAGATACTGCTTTAAATTAGATTTGTGATCCCAGTAAGATACATAAGACGTATTAAATTACAGGTTATGAACTGGCATATAAAATTTTACTGGGAAGAGCATAACTAGTGTATATTCCATGTGATTATCAGATAGTGAGGTTAACAATGATTCAAATAGTAGGGATAGAAAAATTCTGAATAGCTGCTTTGGTAATCTGTATTGTTCTAAGTCAAGGGAACTAGGAATTGGGGAGAAGATAGCCATAATTCCAAGTTAAGACCATACCAAAGAGGAAAAATGGGATAAATAAAATGGACCATACCTTCTCCGTCAAATCTAATGCCCCACTAATAATTGTTGTCTCATCATGTGTCAGTTCACCACCTTTGCCAGCCTACAAACAAAGTAATTACTTCAAGATGTTCATGGGAAAGTTAATGCAGCATACAGATGATGATTAGTGTTTTCAGAATGTTTAAGAATAAGTCGAATGGAAATATTATCACCTCATATGAAAATTCTGTAGATCACCAAAAATAACCAAAAGAAATCAGAAGCAATGAAATAATTTATAAATAAAATTATTACCTCCTGGCTGTGGATAGAGACAAGGGCCTTCAACTGTGCTCGTCTAAAGAGAGCCTCATCATGCCCCAATACACAATCAAGAATCTGATTTCACAAAATAACTCAACTATTTTATGACAAATTTTAAATAAGTACTCCCAGATGGAAGAAAACATTTAATTACTGAAAGGAGATAGATGCAGGGTTTAAAATTTTGAAGAGGTTGGATGATGAAATGATGCATGCAAGCTTGGCTTTCATAGATATATATGTATCTCTTAGGAGCACAAAACAATAACAGAATTGCTATAATGCAACCCTAATTGTGCATCTAATCAAATTGGCACCATTTTTAAAAGTATCAAATTCAAATGCCTTGAGCTCACTCCAGACCAGCCATGAGAGGCAGGACTTGGCTGGATGGACACACTCAATTCTGAACACTTCAAGCATCAACATGCAGACATCATCAAGTCATTAAAATTATATTTCCCCCAAATCTGTCTCCCGTACCTATTTGAAGCCATATATGTCTAATATTGTGTGCCTTAAGCAACATTACAATCCCATGAATAGTAAGTAAATCATCAATATAAGTTTTCATTACTTTTTTGCATGAACATGCACTTATGATATAGTTTTCTGAAATATCAATGATTGATAAACACTAGCTAATCAAATTCAAATTAATATGAGAAACATTTTCACTTTGGTCATGTACAGATTACCTTTCCAATAGGGTAAGAAATAGGATAGCATATAATCATTAGAAAACGCACAAGCCAAACAAAATTGGCACCTACAGCGAGACCATATCTAGTACATATGGCTTGAGGAATAACCTGACAACATAAAATCACAAAAGAGAATCACCAAAATGAAACTAACCTTGACAACATAAAGTTGCAAGAGAAAAAAGAATCACTGGAATGAAATTAACCATGGGTAAACAGATAATCAAAGTATTCAGTACATACCTCTCCAAAGAATAGAACAAAAGTCACAGACAGTATGATGGCAACATATTGATTGAAAATCTTATCCAGGTATATAGGAAGCGCCTGCAAGATGAAAAATTGATACAGAAGTAGAACTTTTAGCATGATCATTCAGTGAAATAATTAAGAAAAAACACTTGAAACAAATACATTTATTTATATTTCAAACAGAAAATATGGTTATATAACTTTTTTCCTTTTCTGCTCTTCTGCTAGTCTTAAAAAATTTCCCTATAACCAGACTAACTTGTATTTAAACACACTTGTATCACCTTCTATTTTTTCCTTCACAACCTAGAATGACCATGCCGCCAATGATTCTCCATAGCTGTTTGAGTTTTGTTGCTCTAGAGAAAAAAAGATATAGAGGAAAAGGTGTAGACACTCACACAGAGGGATTTCGCCTACCAAGCAAAGCTTTCTTGAAGAGGCTGGTTTGCTTCTTTTTCAGGCCATTACCAAAGTAGCTAATGATCATGTTAACACCAAATATGGTGTAATACCTTACTTCTATCATAAAAGACAAAACAAAAGATCTCAATTTCAGAACCCAACTTCAATTACCACATTGTGTATGAACTTGTGCACTTCTTCCTTTTTCAGCCCTTACTTGATTGAAGGGGAGATGCAAGTGGCAAGGGCAAAAGCATCCCCCCTTCTTGCAGGCATAATCATCAAAATTGTATAGCTTAATGATTTTGCAAGTTGCTCATGTATCATATCATTATGCTCAACTTATGCAGTAAGGTTACACCTTTAATCTATCACTGTTATCCCATTACACCAGATATTCTAGACCATCTTCACCCATAGTAAAATAGAAACCACATTTCTGCTTGAGTTCAGTCATTGTTCAAATCTGAACAACCACTAAACAAATTTCATGCCACAGCATTCATATCATATAAAACCATGAATAAATTATTGTGTTCTTATAACAAGAAAATAGAAAAAATTATCCACCATCTTTGGTTTCATTTTTCCACCCAAAAATACACACACACTTTTTAAATTTTCTTTTTTTTCTTACTTTTACACTATTTTCGAGGAAAATGCACATTAGAATTCACACCCAAAATCAAAACATAGGCATTGTGTTTGAAATTATGCTAGAAAGCTATAGCTGCAATTTTTCTTCCTTATTAAGCCTTCTCGCTATAAATTCATACCGACAGTATGAGCCATATTTATAGCTCCAGTGGCTTGAATTGAACGTTACAAATTATGAAAGTCATTTGACAAAATATTAACATGAAAAATCGTTACCTCCATTGCAGCAGCATTACACAAAAGCAAAGTCACAAGAAGCTGGTGCTGCTTCTGAATCACTGGAAGTATTGCAGCTGAAAACAATAAACTTACTATCAAAATCAAGGGAAAAAGGATAAATACATGTTTGAAAAGAACAATGAGAATCTTTAGAATAAAAAATTCCAAATCTATTATTATAATAGACAGCTAAGGAATCAAATTGTAACACATAATGCTGAAAATAGAATTGTAAGTTCCCATGTATTCTGATAATTGGTTATGTTTGTTTTCATTTTTTCACCCCAAAAACACATATTGCAATCATTATACTTTTTAAATTTTATCTCTATTTCTATTTTACTTTTACATAGTTTCTAAGGAAAATTTACTTAAAAACACACACCAAAAAATCAAAACAAACATAAGTACTCACTGACTAGTAAGAGCAACAAGAATGGCAATACTAATGATGTGGATTGTAATAAGACAAGACTTCTTCACATTCACAACTGATTTGATGAAATTCAATCGTTATCCTTTTATCATCAGAATTTCATCTCAAATTGCCAGTGATACTGCATATAATGCAACAACACTGATGGTGATGGTGATGCGAGTGAAGTAATAAAAAACACACTACCTGAAATTAGTAATTCAGCCATCAGTTATAATTAGTAGAACTTTTTCTAAATTATTAGAAGAAATCAAGTCCAATGCGAGCCAACTAGCATCATCACAATACGAACAACCACATCATTTAATGTCTTCTTGTTATGAATTCCAACTCTTATTTTTTTCCTTGTCATTCAGACATTCTAAATCATTTACATGGTAAGGGAAAGCATATATAGTAGTTAAAGCTATATGCACTTGACCTCAATTTTTAACTAATCCATCAAATTACAACACAGAATCCATGTCCACTCAGAAAATTATTTTGCAAGTCAAATTAACCACAACAACTGCAGAAAATACGTCACGTCTATAATCCTGTTGAAACATTCGATTAAAAAAGGTGCATAATTAACCAATCTTCATTTCTCATCCTTAGATATTCACATTTCAATCAAAACCATTAATAGTAATGCCTATTACGTTAACCAAAAATAACAAATAATAGCATAACAACAACAACAATGATCTTAATAAACATGGGGGAAAACTACAAGGTAATAACTGGAGTGTAGGTTTCTGATTTGAAAAGACAAAAAGAAAGAATCAGTCTTCATCGCATTATAATGAAAAAGAAAAAACCAAAGCCAACCTCATCGCCACACATTTCACACATCAGGCCGTCACATCAACAATTCACCAAGAACCAATGACAAAAGACTAAAATATTATTCCAGTGGGAAAGTGTGCCTACCAGCCTGTTTCTTTTCAGGCGGGGAACCACTCTGCTGGAGGATCTCGAGGTCAACGAGGCTGAGAGACATTAGTCCCAACGTCAGGCCCGACATTATCCCCGCAAACAGCACCAACAGGCAGGAAATGCCGGCGTACATGAACCACAAAACCGTCCCAAATTCTATCTCGGCCCCCAGCGTGTGGACGCCGCCGCCATTCCTGATGACCATGGACGCGAGCGCCACCGCGTTGATCGGGTGCATAATTGTCTTCCCACCACACGCCCTCTCCCTGCGTTTGAAGCAATGGCCGAGCCGGTTTTACAAAGCGAGGCCTGATTTAGTATTTGATGTAAGGACGTGTTTGCCAGCCTCATTTTGACAAATTCATTCGGGAAACAAGTTAGATTGTCAATTGTGTGGGCTGGCAATTAAATGTAGTGAATTTGACCCGTTATTTTTCGAATCCACCAAATTTGACTTAATTTTGGTTCAACCCACGATATTTAGTACAAACTTACTAATTTAAAATTAGATTGGAGCCCTATAAAAATTTTAGTATAAAATTCAATCACGTTAGTTCACAAGCTGACATGTAACATTCCAAACAAACAAATTGTCACCTTAAATCAGACTCATTTTTTTTTTTTTTGTGTCCATTAAATTTAACACAAATTTAATTAGAAAGTCAACTTAAATTCATTAATTTTGTATTAGATTCAAATCATTTTCATGTCTACCATTATCATTATCAAGATTATATTTTTATGGAATTGCCATTGGCAAAAACAATTCCCACTCTACCATTTGGGTGGAATAAATAAATAGCCATGGTTTTAATAGTTCAAAGTGGTTCATTTATTCCACAAAACCTATTAGACCTCAGAAGGGTCAAATTTTTATGGTTTGGTGAAATATTTTTCTCGGGTATAACAAAGGATAGATCTAGCAATGTGATTGAAAAAACAAAACTTTTATAAAACAATAGTAATTGAAAAAAGAAAATTACAATAGTGAAACCGAAACTTTGGTAATTAACTTGAAAACTTGCACGTAGTTATAAAAGTGCTTTCTATGCATGGCTCCGTACAGATGAAAAACATTTCCAAACAGGACATTAATGGCTCCACCAAACGTCTGGGAAGCGTGGCATACAGTGATATTTTAAGAGTGGAGAACACGGGGGGTCATGTGCACCCGGTCCACACCCAGTCATGTTGACCGGGTGACTCAAGATCCGACACGCGTCCTTTTATTAATGTTATATTATTTTTAACTTTTAAATAATTAAAATTAATGAACACAGGTCAACCGCCTGTGACGGCCTGTCAACGTAACATTTATTGCTCTGTAGGCTGGGACCGTCCATTCTCCCGTTAATTGAGTCACATTCTGGTTCTTCTGTTTGTTCTTCACAATTTCTCTCTGCAAAATACCCGCGGAATCACCGACGGGCTTCAGTCTCCAGGTCCATCCATCCTCCACCCTCAGTTGACAGTTAACATCAGATTTTTCGACCGGCTACGCTTTTCACCATTTTCAAAACTTGGCTTTTTGGCTTTGCTCTTCACCACGGTTTATCACCTTCTTTAAGATCCTCCGTTAATCCTTCAAACCTCACAATTGCCATCGCAGCCTGAAAGTCTGACTGCTAACAACTAGGGTCAACTAACGTCGAGAAATAATGTGTTTCGGTTCGTGAGGGCATCGAAACGTCGGCAAACTGTCGTCCAGTGCTGAACCAGGGTAGATTCTTAGCAGAGCTCAAACAATTCATTTGGGAGAAGATCAATCAAAACCAAGTCGAGATTACTTGACACAAACATTAGAGGTAAAGAGTCGCAGATCTTAGACTCAGAGAATTCTTAAATCACAGGTTTTAGGAAAAGGAGCGAGTGAAATCGATAGGGACGATCCTTTCCCAGAAGAAGATTTTATCAGAGGATTGTAAGAAAATGGAGTTTAACACACTTTCCATTGTCTAATTGCTGTGTTTAATTTTAATTATTGTAGCGTTAATTTGTAATCTAACCATTGACTTGTTGAATAAGTGACATGTCTTTAGATTGGAGTTGTCAAGTAGGGAATTGATGTGTTTGGTTTTGATTTTTAGAAGGCTGCTTTTAAAATGAGAAGTTAGGATTGTGATTTCTATAATTGAGTGGAATTTTCTTTTGCGAAAAAAAGTTTTTGTATTTTGTGTGCGATCCGAGGGAAGTTGCGCAGAATTGTGTTTAATTGGTACTAGTTTTGATTGCTTGACAGTGCATTTTCGACAAGATGGTTGAAAGTTTTGCTGACTAAGATTTTGGTGTGAGGGCATTGATTTGGCTACTGAAGACTCTACTTCTCAAGGTTTTTGTATTGTCTTTTCATTTAATTATATTTTTTATTGGATTTAGGAGTCATTGTTGTTCTATCATTATGTGATTGATTGGTTGAGATTCAACGAGAACGGGAAGAGGAAAGGGTGATGATTAGGGTGTCGAAGCTTTTTAAGTGCAGTGTCAACCATTTCAACCAATTTGAAAGCTAATATATTTCTGAAGAGTGGAAGGCTCGTCAGTATTCCAAAGAAGAGTGGTGTGTCCCCTCGGGCTAACAGTTCAATATGTAATTTAAAGTGATGTGAATATTTGAACACAATTCTGCACAACTTTCTTCAGACAGTACACAAAAGATTTTACAAAAGAAAATTCCTCTCAATTAAGTAAACACAATCTTAATTTCCCATCTTGAAACCAGCTTTCTAAAAATCAAAAACCAAAACCATCAATTCCCTCTTCCACACCTCCAATCCAAAGACATGTTTGCTTTTTCAAGATGTTAATGGTTAAGACTACAAATCAATGCCACAATAATCAAAATTAAGCACAACAATTGGACTGCAGAAAGTGTGTTAAATTTCATTTTTTTAATAATCATCTAGTAAATTTTCTCTTAAAAAAGAATCATTCTCATCAATTTTACTCGTTCCTTTTCTTAAAACTTGTGATTTAATAATTATCCGAGTCTGGAATTGCGACTCTTTATCTCTAAGAGGTTAAGTAATCTCGACTTGCTTCTGATTGACCCTCTCTCGAAGGAATTGTTTGAGTTTTGGATAAGAATGTTATTTAGTGTAGCATTGGATCCTCTCACAAAACAAAACACGGACATCTCTCAGTGTCAATTGATCATTCTTGTTCGTAGTTAGGTTCTCAAGCTACAGTAGCAACTATGAGGCTTTGAAGGATCTATGGAAGGTCTCCATGAAGGTAAGAAGGTGATGAGCTGTAGGTAAAGAGTAAAGCAAAAAAGTTCGGCAGTGGTGCAGAAGAGTTTTGAAAATGATGAAAAGCGTATCAGTGGATAAATTTGAACCCTACGGCTATGTTTGTTAGCTATCTTTCTATCTTATTCCATAAATCGACTTCGTACAATTAAATATTTTAAATTATTAAATTTTTTTTAAAATTTAAATTTAAATATTTTTTTAATTAATTAATTATTTTTTAATTGTTATATTTATTTATAGTTAAATCAATACTTATATATATATATATATATATATTTTTTTTTTTTTACTCTCACATTTACACATACGTTTATTCTAAAAAATAATAATTATTTTTATATACTATCATATTATTCTATCATTATTATATATTTTATATATATTTAAATATATAAATTTAAATAAATTATACGATCATATTACATTAAAATTTTATTTTTAAGCAAAATATTCATTCCAATGCAATCTACACATCATCTCCCAACAAAACCTCGCTCCTCACTCCTGGACATAACCTACAGGTGTCGGCAAATCCACGGCTGCTGCGAAACGTCTTGGTACAGAGGACACGGCGGTCTTGTGTTCTGACGGTGAGTGTGATATTTGGATTCACACCATATTATGTTTCTTATTTCATTTTATTTTAGTTTTCTTTAAATGAGTTGGATACTGTGGCCTGACGATTGATTCTTTCCTTTGTTATGGCTATGTTTGGGAGCGGGGTTTTTGTTGATAATAATATTTGGTGAGATTTTTATTAAAACAAATAATATATTTAATTATAAAATTTTAATGAATTATATTAAAATTTTGATTTATTAGAATATATAAATAAAATAGATAAGAATAATTAAATAATGTGATAATATGTAGGGATGGTGATTAGTTTTATGGTATAGATAAATATAAATATAAGTATATGTATGATATATAGGTATTGATTTAATTGTGAATAAGTGTTATGATTAAAAAATAATTAATTAATTATATCTATAATGAAAAAAAATTTTAAATTTAAATTTAAATAAAAATTTTATCGACTGCTTAGGGTTAAGTATTTAGTAGATTTCATGTCATGATAATTGTAATAACTTTGGCAGCAATCACAATTCGTAATAATTATTACTTGCTTTTACGATACACATATGAAGTGGGATTAAAACCTTAAAATTGAGATTTAATAATTTGTACAATTACTGATTCCATAAATTATGCTGTAGTTCAGATTTCATAGTTTTACAAGAAAAATAATGAAATAGCTTGAACGTTGAAACAAACTTAAACTAAATAATTAAAAAAAACAAACTTAAACATGTGCAATTTTATGAAGGATTTCAATAATGTATGTAAGATATATTTTTAAATCTAAGCATAATGTAGACCTACGTGTTTCGATCAGAGCATTGTGCCTTTTATTTTAATTATTTATAAAAGATAAAAGACTAGTCCAGTATATATTATATGTACGTAATCCAAAATAAAATTTTTATATTTGTATAATGCTACTTAATTTTAATTCAACTGTAGAATAATAAATTATAAAACTATATACTATGTAAAAAATAAATTATCAATCAATAAAATAGGTCTTCCGAGCCGAATTATCAAAACAACAAAAATGTAATCTAATTAATTATGAAGGCAAATTATATATGCTGTTCTTATTCTTATCATTCTAAATTTAATTATAAAAATCATAATTTAAAGGCATATTTCTTAATCTTTGTTTTTTACTTAATTATGAGATACTATTTGAAAAATAATTTATTATTAAAACTTGTGATGTTAAAATTAAAAATTTAAATTTTTATCAACTTTTGTTTAACTTATTAAATTATTTTTTAAAGTAAGACAATAATATCTTTTATCATATGATAAGTAAAAGAAAGTAAGAAATATACAAAATTAGAATATACCAATATTAGAATTGTATAATTTGATATATTTAAATATTATTTAATTTTAACACATATCCTTATACGTGCAAAGCACATCATATTTCCTAGTTTATTAAAAGGGATAGATTTAAAAAAACTACCAGTAATTTTAAAAAATAAAAAATCCTAAAATTCTAAAGATGATAAAAAAATCTTACGACTTTTTTGGCAGTTTACATTGCAAAGTTTAGATGCAATTTTTTCAAAATTTAAAAAATATTGAATTAGTTTAATATATGGCATATGAATATCTAGTGCACAGTTTATGAAATTTATACATATTACTAAGCAAAACTCCCAAAAAAATGGAAATTTGAATTTAACGTATTATGGACGAAAATTTGAATGTATGCTTTAATTGGTTTATTAATTCTTAGTTACTAAATAAGAAAATAAATTAATAAAAAGCTGAACTTAGAATTCAAATATCCAGAATTTGAGTCAAAATTAACACTTAAGGGTATAAATGTCATTTACAAAATTGCTTTCTGAAAACTAATTCAGTCCATTCCATTAGAATGGTTTAGAATAGGTTTTGCAATCCAATGTTTTGACACGTTGAACAGATTTTGCTAGAGATACAGAAGTCATCTGTGGATGCATCTGCACAGCTCTTTCACGACAGGAAACGTTTAAGAATGTATCCATTATCCACAACAAATATACCATAAGGGCTGCAATTCTCGATCGGTAGGAAAATTTATTGCCAAGGGTAAGGGGGCAATAATAGAAGTGTCCAATCAAATTATCTAGTCTGGCAGTATCTATTGGTATCAAAAATCTTACATATGTTGGTGGAATTTATAAATAGAGGGAGTATTAGGATTTAATCCGAGAAATTTGGTTGGAATCAAGTTTGGTCAAATTAAAGAGAGGGATAAAATCACGAAATATAAAATGTGAACCCAGACCTTAATTAGGTTTTATAATATTGTCAAATGTAATCAAGATCGAATCAATAGTTTGTCTTATTGACACTCTTAATTGTAACTTTTTGATGGTCCTAGTGCCAGAAAATAATTGTTCCTGGGATTTGGATCCTTGTACACCCTCTGTGGGTCTTGATACCATGATGAATTGAGTAGGTGCAGAGAACTGTCTGCATGACAACCATCAAACCATGCACAAGCGTTGATCAAGCATGAGATGAGTTGTCCTCCATTTCTTTGATTGCTCAACGATGAGTAAGCCTTGAAGGTTGAAAAAGCATAAAATAAAGCACAACACCAACAAGAACGGTCTCATTTAAATATACCCGCTCATTTCAATTAACAAAAATAAGTCGAAGATTGTGACCAATCGAGTACAAGACTAGGTACCTCCAAACATGACCAATTAGATACAAGGGTAAATGTCTCCAAACTTGATCAATCAGGTATAGGGGTTGGTGCCTCCATTCTTGGCCAATTAAGTGTAAGGGTAAGTGATTCCAAATGTAATCAATCGGGTGCAAAACTTTCAACTATAAATAAAGGAGGTTTTGACAAGCTTATGCAACAGTTCAAGTTCAAGAATTGAGTGTGTGGGTGTGTGTAAAAAGAGTGTTCTCTGTGAGGTTGTTTTTGGAAAGTTTAAGTTCCTCCCTTACATTTGTTGTTTGTTTTCTTTCTTTTGTATATTATACACACTTAAATATAAAGCGCCATATTTTTAAAAACTCTTTTCTGCTTTTAGAGTCCATTTCTCTCAACAAAGTGGTATTAGAGCCGATGTTCTGTTATTTTTTTAATTCAAAGAGCAATAGAGGAATCACGGTACTATGATCAAGTTGAATCCCAACAACCATGCTATTTGTAAGCTTCGAATGGAGAACCATTTGATCATACGAGACCTGGGAGATCTAGTGCTTGAAAACACTGCAAAACTTGAAAGTAAGTCCGATACCGAATGAAAAAAGATGCATAGAAAAATGGTAGGCCAAATTCGCCCTTAGATTGATCAAATTGTTTTTAGTCACGTTTCTAAAGAAACAAGGGCTGATGTTTTGTAGAAGAAACTTGAAACTATGTATGAGAGAAAATATGGTTTAAACAAAATTTCACTGTTAAAAAAAATTACTCGCATTTGTTATTATGAGAACTTGAGTATGGCAGAGGTTCAAGCTCTTTTGTTCTTTAGTTCATTACTCGATAATTGAGAAACCTTATTTGTTATTATTTCTAACTCTACTCCAAATGGAGTTTTGACCTTAATATGGTGAAGGAAGCCCTACTTAACAAAAAAACAAGGAGGAAATAGCTTGGACAAAAAGTTGAAAGTCAAGTCTTAATTTCTAAAATATATAAAAGATGTGGATGAAGCTAAAGTCGAGGACTAAATCGATGAAAAGGACACTCAAGAGGTAAAAAGAAAAGGCTTATCACAAGGGATTGTTGGAATTGAAAATAGGATTTTAACAAAGGAAAAGACGAGTAAAAGAAGTAAGAGAACATGCTCGATGAAGCAACAGCCACAGCTTCAAGTGGAGATGTGATAATTGTAGGTAATGAAAATTCTGTGAATTTTACCTTTCAAGATTATTCTTGAGTGATTAACTCGAGGGCTTCCTACCATGTTACTCCACATAAGGAGTTCTTCTCTTCTTACCATTCTGTAGAAAATAGTTTTATAAAAATGGGTGATAGTAGCATCTGTAAAATTCATGGTTTTGGTAATGTTTTGATAACTATTGCTTTGGGATGTAAATTAAAGTTGAAAGACGTGAGGCATGTACCAAACCTGAGGTTGAATTTAATTTCTACGGAAAAGTTGGACAATAAAGGGTTCTCCAGTCATTTTACTGGTAGAATTTGAAAGTTAACAAAGGACAATTTGATTATTGCCAAAGGGAGAAAGGTAAATACCTTTTACATTACTGATGTAAAAATTGATATTAATGCTTGTATAGTGGTGGAATCATCAATGGAGCTGTCGTACAAAAGGTAGAGGCATATGAATGAAAAAGGTATGTCAATTTTGACTAAAAATAATTATTTGTCAAAATTTGAAAATTTGGATTTCACTCTTTGTACCAAATGTATAAAAGGGAAACAATAAAGAATTGTTTTCAAAAATTATTCCCCTACAAGGAAAGAAAAACCTCTTGAACTTATACACACTAATGTTTGTTAAATGAATGAAAGAACTCTTGGTGGTACATTGTATTTGGTGACTTTTATTGATGATTTTTGTAAAAAAGTTTGGTCATTTGCATTAAAATCAAAGGACTAAATTTTGAAATCTTTCAAAAATTTTCATAAAAAGGTTGAACCAGAAATGAGCTTTAAATTAAAATGTATTCGAGCTGATAATGGTGGAGAATACCGAGAACCATCCAAAAAATATTATAACCACCATGAAATCCAATTGAAGAAGACCATTCCAAAGACCCCATAGCAAACGGCATTGCTAACAGAATGAATCGAGCCATTATTGAAAGAATTCAAATATGCTATCACATGTAAAGTTGTCAAATCCGTTTTAGGGGGAGGTTATGAGGACAGCTATTGATTTGATCAATCTTTCACCTTCCATTCTTTTGAATAGAGATGTTCTAGAAAAAATATGATCTGGTAAGTCTATTAATTTGCAGCAATTAAAAGTCTTTGGGTGTTAGGTATCTGTTCATATCCTAAAGGATGAAAGGAATAAACTTGATCCTAAATCAAGAGATTGCATCTTTTTGGGATATGGACATGAAGAATTTGGATATAGATTGTGGGACCCCAATAAAAATAAAAAAAATAAGAAGTGGGGATGTTATTTTCTCTGAAAATCAAACTATTGAAGATGTAAAGAAAGAAAATAAAAACAGAACTACTGAAGAAATTCCAATAAATGATCCACTCCTAGTAACTTCAACAAGGAGTTGAAATCTCACAGGAAAACATGGAAGAAAAGCATGAAGTTGAAAATGCTCCAACTCTGCCTCAACCTACAAAGAGATTTAAATGAGAAAGGAGGTAGTCAACAAGATATAATCTAGCTAAATACTTAATGCTAACAGAAGATGGTGAACTGAAGTCCTTTGAAGAAGCAGTGGATGATGAAGATAGTAAAGAATGGTGGAAAGTGATGGAAAAAGAAATGAAATTCATCCATGAAAATTAGACTTATGATTTGATAAGTCTACTTATAGGAAGAAAGTCACTCAAAAATAAATGGGTATTCAAGTTAAAGATGGTTGAAGGGAGTTCTCAACTAAGGAACGAGGCAAAGTTAGTAGTTAAAGGCTTTGAACAAAAATCTGGCATTGATTTTGATGAAATAGTTTCTCCTATTGTAAAAATAAATTTTATTTGAGTTGTCTTTGGATTATTTGCAAGTCTGGATTTCGAAATATAATAGTTTGATGTGAAAACAACATTCTTAAATGGAGAACTTGAAGAAGAAATGTTTATGGACGAACCAGAAGGGTTTTAGGTGAAAGGTAAAGAGCCTTTATAGACTAAAGCAAGCCCTAAGGTAGTGGTACAAAAAATTTAACTCATTCATGGCCAATCACAGTTTTACAAAAACAATTGGCGATCATTGTATATACATTAATAATTTTGATGATAATTTTATCATTCGTTTATTGTATGTTGATGATATGTTTATTATTAGTCATGATCTAAATAAGATCAACAAGTTGAAAAGGGAGTTAAATAAGTCTTTTAAATGAAGGATTTGAGACCAGTAAAGAAACTCTTGGGCATGCATATTCTACAAGATAGGTCAAATGATAAGATTTGGCTATCTCAAGAAAGCTACACCAAAAAGATAATTAAAAAGTTTAGGATGAAAAATGCAAAATAGTGACAACTCTATTGGGCAAACAGTTCAAATTGAATTCGAAGCAGTGTCCAAGCAATGAAAATGAAAAAAAGGATATGAGTAAGACACCATATGATTCAACTGTTGCAAGCTTGATGTATATAATAATTTGCACTCAGTCAGACCTAGCTTATATAGTTGGACAAGTAAGTCATTACATATCAAATCCTAGAAAGGAACATTAGAATGCTGTTAAGTGGATTTTAAATACTTAAAAAGAACAATCAAACTTGGACTTTGCTATACTTGAGTAAGGAATAAGCCTGTTCTTGAAGGATATTCTAATACAAACATGACAGGTGATATTGATTCAAGAAAATCTACTTCTGGTTATTTCTTAACCTTTGCAGTTGCTACTGTGTCTTGGCAAAGTAAATTTTAGAAATGTGTTGCACTTCCAAACACATAGGCAGAATACATTTCATTAACAAAGGCGTGCAAAGAATTAATTTAGTTGAAAAAGTTTCTTTAAGAGTTAAGATGGAGTCAAGAGAAGTATGACATCAACTGTGGCAGTCAGAATGCGATCCACCTAAGTAAGAATTCAACATTCCATTTATAGTCCAAGTATATTGATGTTCGTTATCATTAGATCTGACAAGCCTTGGAAGAAAAGGAAGTAAGTTTACAAAAGACCATACAGACGACAATAGAGCAAACATGTTAACTAAGGCGCTGCCTAGAGAAAAGACTAATACATGCAAAGAAGCTGTTGGGTTACAAGAAAACTTATAAATAGCAACAAAGGGGAAGGAAAGTCAAGATCTGTACCTATTTATACACTAAGAGTTGTCCATTTCAATCAACAAAAATAAGTCAAAGATTGTAACCAATCAGGTACAGGGGTATGTGCTTCAATTCTTGGCCAATCGATACAAGGGTAAGTGCCTCAAACGTAACCAATCGGATGTAAAGCTTTTAGCTATAAATAGAGGAGGTTTTGGCATGCTTCTACATCAATTCAAGTTCAAGAATTGAGTGTGTGAGTATGTATATAAAGAGTGTTCCTTGTGAGGTAGTTTTTGAAAAGTTCAAGTTCCTACTTTACCTTTATTGTTTGTTTTCTTTCTTTTATGTATTATACACACTCAAATATAAAATATCACATTTTTAAAAACTCATTTCTATTTTTAGAATCCATTTCTCCCAACAAGTCCAACCCCTTAACCTCACACGCAACAACTCCACCTCACACGCAACAACTCCAACTCCAACTCCAACTCCAACTCCGATGGTATCCTTCCAGCGTAGTCTAGGGCCGGCCTCCCAACAGGCCCCACACACAATTTCTTGTCGATAGCCAACTAGCAACATGGTAATTGCCAGCCGAAACTGCGGCCCAACAGTTTCTTCAGCCAACGGGGAAGGAATATCCGATAGATACGTGCCTCGCATCTTGCATCCGGAAAACTAGCTCAGGCTGAAGGTTGTGGGAAGAACATGATCATTCCCCAACCGCTAGCTAGCTGAGGAATTGAATTTTACTGGGCAGGCACCTGAGGACGGACGCCAAATGAACTTCCAAGTGATAACCTAGCTGAGCGTACGGTGAAGCATCCGTTGGCCGTATGGTGCCAGATTATGCAGTCCTCCAAACAGTGTCTTCCCAGAGGAATTCTCTAAATAAGCTCTGCCTCCCCGAGGATTGAATTTTTCTTGCATCCCAAAGCCCGCAACTCTCCGCTGACCCTCTGCTCCGTCCACTCGCTCGGACATCGGTTTAATGTTCAAGGGTCGAGGCAGCCATCCAGTATATTTTTTAAGCTCCTTAGAACTTAATTGCAGCATAGCATGCATTGTGGCGTTCAAATTTGTATATGCCATGAATCTATTTGTTGGCACCCAAAAGGAGGTTTATCCTCTAAATATGTAGTTATGATTTTTGTGAGCATTTACCATGACAGAAACATCCAATAAACCACAACCCACATCCAATCCGATACAATTTGTAAGATTTTTTTTAACTTCAATGGTTTGGGGTTGGACATAAGAAGTTCAATTAGTTCCAAAAACTGAGCATTTGCGTCGTAAAATAAAATCCCATATATGTATACCCTATATGATTGGTGTCCTATGGTCATAAGATTTTGCGTATTAGAGCACATAATGAATTTGAAACTGAAATATCATAGTTGACGTGTGTTTGACATTCCTTTAAAGAAAAACTCAAATATTGATCTAAATTCTATTATGAGGTGAGTAGGGTTTCAACTTACATAAAATCGAATAACAAATAGAGTTTTGAATGGATAAGCTTGACATACTTTTCAAAATTAAATACTTGAAAAAATGACTCAAGAAATGTCAATGAGAAGATTTATATCGTTAAGAGAACCTTGATCTAGCTATTGGGCTATGTAATGGAATTCAAAAATGGCTCATATTGTTCATTCAAACTTAAAGGCCCAGGGCCACAAAACTACCCATAATTTACTCGTGTTATATGAAGTTGAAATCTTACAAAAACCCCCGAAGGCCTACACCTAAATGTGACTAAGTCAGGTAAAGTTACAATATTAGTGGTAATAAATTGTAACTATGATTCTTATTAATCTCATCAATCCATTTCAACACAAAGATTCTTTTAACCAAATTCTTACGATTTGACTCAAATACTAAATTCCCAAAGTTTAGAGTTTTTTATTAGAGGGAAAAAAGAAATGTGACTGATTATGTTTTAAAAGTATATATTTAAATCACAAGGCATACAAAATGCGATTCCATTGAAAACATATTTAAGTTTCGCAGCACCGCAGACAAGAAGGAGCAAGCTACACAGATAATATACTAAACATGGTTCCTTCCAACTTGAAAAGTATCATATTATGGTCCTACTCGATATTTAGTTGAATGTAAACCATTTGTAATATTTTTAATAATAATTATAATTTTCAAAATACCATTTAGTTTGACTGATTATTTTATTTATTTATTCAAATTTAATTAAGATTGACATCTATCATGTTGCGAAATTATTACCTTCGGATGCTAGCACTCTATTTTCAAAAGATTATCCCGAATCATATTTTACATTAATATACAAAAAAATATTATTAGAAAATAAGCAAAATGGGGATATTAATTTCTTATTTGACATGTGCTTCGTTTTATATATAGTACACAAGTTCTAAATTTAAGTTGTTTTCATTAAATTTCAGTTGTGGCTCAGTTAAAAAATAATCTTTAATTCTGTGAATTTTTAATTTAATAAACTGTGAATTATTAAAAGGATAATATATCATTGAAAAGTATAATTTATGCTAGTTTAATTAATAATAATGTCCTCATAATAACTACATTTAGTCCACTTATAACTGAACTAAAATATCATTATCCTTTTTTCTTCATTCCACTTTTTTATCACAATTTTTTAAAATTCTTTGTCTCTTCTTTTTCTAATTAAAATTTGATTTTTTTTATTCTTTTCTCATCTTTTATCTTCCCTCTTTTTCTTCCTACATCCTTTTTAAAAATAAATATAAATTTAATTTTGACTAAATTTATAACAATTCAAAATAGGAATCCTAACAAATATAATAAATTTGTCTTTTATTTTATTTTTAATAATTATGAACATTCATTAATCATTATTAAGAGAAAATTAGAATTATCGTACCCCGATGTCTGTAATATGTTTTAGTTAGTACACTTGGGCTATGTTTGGGGGAGGGGTTTTCGTTTGATACAATATTTAGTAAGAATTGTGTTAAGATGACTAATATATTAGGAAAAATATTTTAATGAGATAAATAATATAATTTATTTAAATATATTTATAAAATATATAATAATGATTGAATTATGTGATAATTTATAAGAATAATAATTATATTATAAGATATAAATAAAAATAAATGTAAGTATATATGTCACACACACATATATATATATATATATTAATTTAATTATGAATAGGTGTAATGATTGAAAAATAATTAATTATTTATATGATAGAAAAATTTTAAATTTGAATTTAAATAAAAATATTGAATAATATGTTTAGTAGTGTTAAGTTTGATATATTTTATAATTAAAAATTAGTTTCCAAACATAACCTTAGAACATGCGCACGTGCCTGTGAAGTTTGACTAATCTTGACGTGTGGGAGATGAACCTAATTTAATTGTAAGTGTTGCTTCAATAAGAAAACGTATCTTTGTAACGGCTTATAAATAAATAAATAAGGACTCGGTACGTTCATTGCCACTCCAGCACATGCATTGATCTTTGCCCTAACCGAGTTTCATGTTAAAAAATGCTTACCACCTAAGATCCAAAAGAAATGTTCCAAACATCCATGGAGCATAATAAAGGATTTTTGTTTTTATTTATTATCAAAGACTGAATACAATGATTATGTTTGGAACTTAGTTTTCAACTCAAAAACTTTTTCTCTAACTCCACCCTACCAAATATATAATTTAATAAAATATTTGTTTTTTTTTCTCTAACTCCACCCTACCAAATATATAATTTAATAAAATATTTGTTTAAATTCAAATGCAATTTTAATCACATCAGTTTTTTACTCTCTTCTACTAATTTTTTCTCTTATAATTAAATCGACACCTATCTTTATAATTTGTTTCAATTATTGTACTTATTCATAATCAAATTAACATTTATCTTTATAATTTTTTCATTAACATCTAATTTTTTATTATCCTGTAAACCTATATACTATTATATCATTTAATCATTATTATATATTAAATATATATATATATATATAATTTTATTTACCACTCAAATCTTACAAACCAAACTAAATGTTTATTCCCATTCAAAGTCACTTAAATTTTCTTCACCAGCGTAACTAAAAAACAAACATGGCAGGTTCAGTGACTTCGTTCGATGGGATTAAAAGATGTATGAGTTTACTTTTATATTTGTTTTTTTTATTGTAATTTACTCTCTTTGCTGTCCATATTTTAATCTATACTATTGTATTATTACTAAGATCTAATTTGGTCTTTTAATATGTAGTTATCTTAAAATCTATTTAATAATTAACTTTATCTCTTATAATAACTAACTTTGATAATTTTAAAAATTTGGATTAAATGATTTGATAGAGTGGATTTTAAATTTATAATAATTAATCTATTATATTTTTTTGGATGGTAAAATATTTTAAATAATTAAGTTTTTATTTTGAATTATAATTTTAACAAGTAAGGTGAATTTGAAATCTCTCTTATATTAGAGTATTTTGAAATCATCTCTCCATATCAATTTTTCAAATTCAAATTCATCAACCCAAATGGGATCTAATATATATTAATAAATCTATTTACACTATTTAATAATCACTTTTAATCTTAAATGAATTGAACTAGAACACCTTTTTTTTTCTTTTTACTCTTTATTACTATTTTTTAATTTTTTAATTTTCTTCATCTTTTTTATTACCTCTAATTTTTTCTTTATTTATTTTCAATATATATATATAATTGGTATTTTTATTATATTATTGAACTACTAAAAGATATAATAATTTCATACTTTATTACAATTAAAGACATCATATGATTTTTTTACAAACGTGCACACATACAAAGTGTATGCAAGTTTTACTAGTTTAAAACTATTATGTTCATATACATATTTATAGAAAAGTAATATCTACAAAAAGAAAACAAGGTTGAGGCCTCTAAATTCCTCAACCGTGAAAATATTTAAGATTCAAACCTTATCATATCTTTCAATATTAACTATTGGATTATAAAAAATTATTGTTAGTTACTTAAAGTTATTAATTTACTTATATTTAATATTTATTTTATAGTAATGAATGAAGTTAAATTTTATTTAAGAAAATTCTAATTTAATTTCCTCACTTAGAAAAAATAACAATATATATATGTATATATGTATATGTATGTATGTATATAGGAGATCCTATGCAGAGCACTGGACACGCGAATGAAGCCAAGGGGAAGACAAAATCTGCCGTCCCGAGGAATGTCATGTCGACATAAATCATAAAAAAATATCTATGAGGTTGTTATGGTCATTTGCGCGAGTTGAGGAAAATTATGGGCACTTGACTTGCTCTTCGTCCACCCTTCTCCTGCCTGTCTCCATTGTTTAATCATTGCAGAAATAACCATTTCCCTTCCCACTTGTCTCTCCATTTTCTCTCCTGGCATCCTATGTAATTATAAAGGGTATAAAGTTCTCCCGTGTAATTCTCCATCGACTACAGCTAGTCGGCAGCCACACTTGTCCGCATATCTACTTTTTGCTTGTCTATATGTCACTATACTTGCGAGGAGAGAGGGAGAGACGTGAGGCCTTAAATTTGTCAATTAATCGAAGCAACAAGGTAATTTTTATTTACTTGCGTCGTTCTGTTTCTTCAAGTATTAGCTGGGAATCAGCTTGTCCGATATTTGGAAGGGAGAGGCAGAATAACAAAACCGCAGATTGATTTGGATATTTTTGCTTGTTCTCGGTTCCTGATCCGTCTTTGTTGTTGACAGATTATTGGTCTTCCCCGGAGGAGCGTCTTCTTGTCGGATGCCGCCGAAAGCTGCGAACTTTGCATGGGTTCTAAGGTCAAACCCTATGATCTATTGGCGGTTCAAGATTTTGATGGTGGGGGCTTTTCTGGGTATCTTGATTGTCTGTGGAATTGGTGGGTTGAATACTAAAACTTTTCCCAAAGATTTTGTTGTGCTGAGAAACAATGGCTCTCAACTCCTTTTTACACAAACCCATAAAGACACGAACTTTACCGATCTTTCTTTTGAACCCCAATTGGGAAAGCCTTCTGTAAATCTTGACACCAATAAATCTTCTGAGCCAAGTGTGGTCAACTCGGCTGAAACTCAACCTAGCAGCATCCCCAAATTTAGCCCTGAAGTTGCATCAAATTTGAGCAAGAACATCCCTTCAACTCCTACAATTATACCCTGGATTTCCGCTGAGTTTGAGGAAAAGTATTCATCTAATCTTCTTGCCAACTGGCTAACACCAGGAGGTGAGCCATGTAAGGATTCGAGAACTGTGGACATCAGAGTTCCTGGTCTTGATGGTAAGAGCAACATTGAACTTTCCACTGGTGACATCCATGAATTCGTTTTCCAGGCATTGGATGATTCAGGGACGCCACATTGCTTGGGAGGTGACTATTTCGAAACTGATCTATCTGGTGAAAAATGGAAGGCCAGGCCTCCAGTTAAGGACATGGGAAATGGTACCTACACATTTTCCCTTCAAGTCCACCCTGACTTTCCAGGGGACTACAATTTGACCATAATATTGCTGTTCCGGCATTGGGAAGGATTGAAATTTTCACCGGCAAGATTCGCGTTCGACAGGGTTCTCCGCGTAATTCCGATCAGATTCCATAAGTCTGCATCCCAGTTACTGGAAATAACGCACTGCAAGAAGTCTGATTACACTAAGGATGTCTGGTCTGGTCGATGGACTCGGCATGCCAGAAACGATAGGTGTCGGATTAGTGATGATGGCAGATACAGATGCCAGGAGCCGAGCTTCCCCTGCCAGCATCCATGGTGCGACGGCCCGTTGGGCGTCATAGAGAGCAATGGCTGGATATACTCTGCTCACTGTTCATTCAAATTGTACTCAAGTGAAGAGGCGTGGAATTGTCTGAACAACCGCTGGATTTTCTGGTGGGGTGATTCGAATCACTGCGACACCATTCGCAACATGCTACACTTCATTTTGGGCGTGCGCGATGTCCCCTTCATTCCTAGGAAATTCGATATGAATATCACGAATCCAAGAAATCCATCTCAGATGCTCAGATTCACCAGCATTTTCAACGGTCATCCAAACGATACCGGCAACTACCGGGGACTGAATTCGTTGATCAATGCAGAGTATAGACAGTTGTTGAAGGGGTACTTCTCACAAAATGTGGTTCCGGACACGATCATCATGAATTCCGGCTTACACGACGGCGTCTACTGGCCGAGTCTCAGAAGGTTTATCGGAGGAGCAGACTACGCAGCTGCATTTTGGGCTGAGGTGTTGGGAGGAGTCAAGGAAAGAGGCGCGGCGCGGCCTGACGTTATATACAGGACCACCGTGGCGACGGGTGGCCATGCCAGGAGGCTGGCGTTCAATCCTCACAAAATGGAGGCCTTCAATGGCGTAGTGTTGGATAAGTTGAGGCAGTATAAGGTGCTGGATAGAGTCATTGACGACTTCGACCTGACCTATCCGTGGCATTACGACAACCGGTGCAACGACGGGGTTCACTACGGCCGTGCGCCGCTGAAGAGGAGGTGGAGGGACGGCCAGATTGGCCACCAATACTTTGTTGACCTAATGCTTTGTCATGTGTTGATCGATGCACTATGCGCCAGGTGATTGTGATTTGGTGGTCAAGTCAAATTTCATCGGTGGGCTGATCCTTCACGGAAGTTGTTGAATTGGGCATTAGATAAAGGGTGATTAGGTGACGTGGCTCAATTTCAATGGGAAGCAGCGTTTGAATTGGTTGGTTATTGGGTTGGTGCAATGCAAGCTGGAATCATGGAGGGTTTGGTCAGAAATAAATTAGGCCGATGGTGACAGCCAGAATTGAGCAGATTGTGGCAAACAAGATTTTGAGCCAAATCTTATCAAGTGGGGCTTATACAACCATGTGAAGGGGGCATCTGCCTTTCGTACCAATTGTATTAGTGTATTGACTTGTTGTACTAAAGCTTTAATGACTGTTGCCTAAATCCATGCAGCAGGTTTCAACATGTGTTGCCCGAATATTTTCCCTTTGAGAAACTTGTGACGTTTTGTTTGTTGTTGAAGATATATGTTGTCCAGCTTTGAAGCGATTGTTTTGGTGACTAAGACTACAAGTTTCACTAGTGTTAGCTAGAAACGAACAGATGGAGAATGGAGATGGTGCGAAAAGGACACCTCTTATGTGACTCATGAGACATCTTGGTGATGGACATTATCATGATGTGACAAAGAACCTGTATATTTTAATGTCGATTTATGGGTTAGGTGTATAGGCACGGCGTCCTTCCTATATTTGTTGATGTTATCTGTTACGCGTTTTCAGTGTCAAAACCAGAGAATCAAAGATATAAAATTTGAAAATTGCTATTGAAGTCCGCATTTTGTCAAGTATAAGGCACTGGTTAGGCTTATTTTGGTTTTTTTACGTGTACGTTTTTTAAAAATAAAAAAAAATATAACAATTAAACCGTGGTTAGGCATGTTTCATGTCAAAATTTAAGCATTTAATGCAAATGCAGTCAATGCGTAACTACGCAATTTATGTTCGACTTACTTCTTGAATGGGGCAGAATTAAGCTGCAAGCTTTTGTCTTCCCAATAACTATGAATCTCGTGGGACTAATATAAAATTATGCATGGTCCAAAAAAAATAAACGAAAACTAGAAAATCGTTATCGTATATTATTATTAATAATGATATTTTATATTGCACTATATTTTAAACGTGTACCTTTGTTTGGGTAAGATTTGTCTCCCCTTAAATGCGCAAAGAAAAATTTTAAACTGTGAACTCTAGCCTCGGAATTGGTTGTACCTAAGCAACTTATTATCAGCGGCGCAACATGTGAATGTGCTTAACATTACGGCCACAGTGACATCGATGATGGGCATCAATTTTACGATTTTGGTGCAGATAGTAATGTCATCAGTAATACACTGCAAAGGCTATGGCTATGTTTGGTTACAAATTCCACACTATTTATTTTTATTTAAAAATTTTATAAATTAAATATTTTAACTTATAAATTTTATTCAAATTTATCATTATCTCTCCTTTTATAACTAGCTAATTATTTTCAATTATTATTGTGTATTAAACATATAAATATATATATATATAAATATTTTTTTTACTCATCTAAATTTTACATACCAGAGATAATTTTCATCTCTGTCCAAATCACCTTAATTTTCCTTCCCACTCTAGCTTGGAAACAAGCATAGAATATGTTTTTTGAGGGTGTGTTTGGTTATGAATGATGTTTGGTGAGAGTTATATTGAGAAAAGTGACGGGTTTGGATGAAATATTGGATAAAATGAATAAACATATTTATTTGAATTTATTTACTTATAAATATATAATAATATTTGAAAGATGTGATAATAAGTAAAATAATTAGTTTATAAAGTATAAATATATAAATGTGATGTGTGTGTGTGCGTATTAATTTGATTGTGAATGCATGTAAAGATGGAAAAAATAATTATATATATATATATAAGTGAAAAAAATTTTAAATTTGAATATGAATAAGAATTTTATAGTGCGTGATGTTTGATTATGTGAAGTTTGAAGGAATGTTGTGAGATAAAATATGGTGTGTCCAAACATAGTGAAAGAAAATAAAGAAATGCAAAGAAAATAAAGAACATGAAATATGTGTCAGCAAATTTTTATTTTTTGAGATAAAGTAATACAAAGTAAAGAGTAAACTCTAATTAAAATTGGTCAATTCATGCAGCGGGGCTCTCCTCGTGCACCCCAAAGGAGGTCTGTTTTAATTTGGCTTGAGCTCCCAAAAAATACCACCAAAACTATATTTGAGTCCGCTCACAAAAATTCGGCTACCTTTGGTGTTGGCATGGTGTTGAACACTTGTGTGTGACACACACTTGGTCATCCATGTCTTCAAATTATTACTATGATTAAATAATGTTATTTACTATTTATATGGATAATTATAGTGTTTGTGAAGATATGGTAAGGTTTGACAAAATATTTGGAGATGTTATGATCATTTCAAAGGAATAAAGATAGATCATATTTAGTGGAGATTCTTGCACAAGAAGAATAGATTACTCCAAGGAATATTTGACAAGAAATCCTACTATAATCCAAGTAATTTGAACAAATAATAGATCTAGCTGCGAATGAAAAGTCAACTAACATAGAATGACATATTATGAAAACTACAAAATTGGCCAAATTGAATGGGTCTTAGCAAACATGAAAACTCCCAATTTCATGGAAGGGTGCTAGAGAGACTTTTACAAATATTAGAGGAACGAGCAATGCAAGAACCAAGCCCTAGGAGTGTGCATAATTTGCTTAAGTCCCGAAGTGTTGCAATTTACTAGTTTGGCGAACTTTGATTGCTGAACTTATGTGAATTTGAGTAGCATCAATTATGAATTGTTATTTTATTGAAATTAAGTATAAAGTCATATATTTTTAAAAGAATGTTCACTTTAAGAGTAAGAGTCCTATGAAGTTAGATCATTATTTTTACAAAGATAACTCGTTGCAAAATTTCACTTAGTTAGAAGTCTAAATTGTGATAAAGTAGAACAGCTCAAGTAAATTTGAATTCATATTGTGAGAGTTTTGTATAATAATTCATTTACTTTATAGTTGGTTGATTTCAACTAAGTATGGCCCGCGAACATAAATGTGTTTATATTGAATTGTATAAATATTTCTAGTATTCATTTCTTTATTATTGTTATGTTTGTTGTGTGATTATACTTTGGAAAGTTTAAATGAACTTTAACCAATTTAGCCCTTGAGTATTGTATAAAGTATCTACTACGTGTTTTGGTGTTGTTTTTGTATTAAAACGTTGAATATTTGTTTCTCAATTATTGCATTCGTTCATGCCAACATTTGGATTTAAATTCAAGGTTTTTAAACTAGGATTAGACTAGCTATTTCGACTAATTTGGCCAAAACCAGTTAATCTTTTGATTTGAATACATCATAAAATCACTTTATCTTTTGATCATTGTAAACCGATCTAAATTAGTCAAATTTAGAAAAAAAATTGGTCAAACTTAGTAAAAAATCGATTTTATATTTTTTATTAATAAATATTAAAAATAAAATTAGTGTTTTATAAAATTAAAATAAATAAATATTTTTTTTATGTTTTCTAACATTTTTACCTTATAAACAATTTATTTGTATATATAATTTCCACGAACTATTTTTATTTTTACTTTTATTTATTTAATTATATTTATTTATATATTATTCTATTAAGTTATTGAAAATTTAAATATTACATCTTAAAATTAGAACTTTTCATATTTACATTATTTTCTAATTTTCAACACCAATTTTTTCTGCCAACAAACTCGACCATAATACACCATAATGGAAACTCAACATGTGAAAATGAATTATTTATTTTCCATTGTTCACATACATGAACGTACATGCGAACGTCAATTCCTGCATTTTGGTATTGTTTCTCAGAGAGTTGCGTTTGAGGAACCATCCAAGACGTGGACTCAGGGCGCTGAGCTTGTATTGTATGATAAATCAATAAACAAATCGACCGAAAAAACATTATACAGAAGCAGGAGTTGCTTTCCACGACACCCAGAACATAATTGCAAAGCTGACTTGGAAAACAAAATCATATGGGCTAAATCCTGAACGTTTTCATCACTGCTGAAAGGGTCTTGTCCCGGCGTTGAAAGTTTTTCTTTCTTTTGTTCTTTTTCTGCTTTTACCAATTCCATATGGCAAATTCAGGTGGAACAAATTTGGGGCCTCGTTATATATCATTGAAGAAATTCTAAAATAGCGCCTGGAAGAAGAGGGCAGCCCCTTGGCGCGAAAAGGTCTTACTTTCCTCTCGACGCTCGATAACAATGGCTCTCAAACTCAGCCGGTCTTCTCTCGCGGAAGTTTCCTTGCTTTTGACGCTGACAGGGGCTATTGTAATTGCTTGCTTTAACCTGCCTTTAGAAAAGGTGAGATTTTGTCTTTGGGTTTCTTCTGTTTTGCTTTATTTTACTTGTTTGGGGCTTTTTTCGTCTAATCTAGCTCATGTTAATGTTGGGTTTTCTCCCCCATTGATGTGGCAAGGCATTTATTTTAGTTCTGAAGATGCATTATTGTCTAAGCATTTCTTGTGCCCCTGCGTAATTCGCCTGGTTTGGATGTTTTCTTGGTCTGATATTAGTATTTGCTGATGTGGTCTTAATTTGTTAGGATTTTTCTTTGATAAACCAGCAAGTTAGCCGTTTGATGTGCTAACTCAAGCCCCTTCATGCCAAACAAGAAGAGGCCTTAGCGCAAGCTTTGTTAAAACAAAATAGGATATAAAGGGTAATCGAAAAATGCAATGTTTCGTAGTGATGGATGCTGGATAAATGCCTTCGTAATTTCCTGTGATCTCTAAATTGCAAACCACTATTTTAGCAGCAACCTTGCATTAGATGTGGTTCAAATGAATGAAAGAGTGTTATTCATCAGTTGGTTTAATTTCAATCTTTATTCTCTCTAGATATTGAAGGATATCTTGATATGAACAGAACATGATCTTGCTCTGTGGCCTCTGGTGCTGTGAGAGCAATGTGCTCATTTTGGTTCAGTTTTTCATAGTTTGCCTAACACGAAGGCATTGTTGACACTTTCTAGTTTTGAGATGTCAGTCTGCATGTACGAAAATGAACAGAAATTACACGATTTTCACTGCATCCAGTAAGATTGGCGTAGGTCAAAATGTATGTTAACACTTAACTTTGCATTTATCTAACTTTGGTTATCAGTATTACAAAATGTGGTTGCGAAATATAAACTACTAATTCGACTCAAGTCAATCCCTTATTTAGTACTTGGATTTTACAAATAAGCTTGTCTTGTTGGTACAACACATTTGACCACTTGTTTCCTATATTGTTAGCTTATCTATTTTATCTGTATTTTTTGGTTTTCTTTATACTTGGACAAAGGAGGATTGTTACTGTGTTGAAATGCTAAAATGCTTGAAATGTTTACTTTACATTATGTACTCAGTAGGTAATTAAAACAAGCAATGATGTGTTTACATTTTCTTATACATGGGCCATTTTTGTTACAGACAGCTTTAATTAAGCATGATAGTGAATCACTTTATTAATGGCCAAGTCGAGGTTAAACAAGATTTAAAAAGGCTGAGTTTTGTGGTTTCTTCTCTCCTAATCCTAAAGTTTTGCTGTTTTAACCATTTCCATTTTTTTTGTGGGTTGGCTTTTTTATTTGCTTCTGCATCCTGTTTTGTGCACAAGAATTCATTTGAAGTTGTGGACCTACAGATATGTTCTTTTAGCTTTATAGTATCCTGTAGCAGTATTGATATAGTGGATATTGTTTCTATGACAGTACTCGTTGAATTTTCCAAATGGAAAAGTTTGTTTAATATGTTAATGCAGACATAAATGTTGAATGTACAATGTATCACAGAGTAAGTTGATAAAGAATGCTTGAAGAAAGCTTATAAGAATTTAAATATTGTTTGAGTCAGTAATGGGTTGTGAATCTTGCAGAGATGTCGTATACGTTCTTTTGATAGAGTTGGAAGTCATAGCTTCAATACTGATGGTAAGAAATAATATCTGAGATTCCCACTTCCCTTTTGCATTCTTGAGTACCATTCATAGACTACAAAAATCAACCAGAGATTTTGGATATATGAGAGCAAAGTGCGAAGCAGTGTCTTTTTTGTATCCAATTATTGTTTTCCAAATCTAAAATGGAATGAGAAGTCATTTGTACGTATGCTGAAGGCAAGGTTGATAAAGAAGTTGAGGTGAATTGATGAACTACAAATGCAATACATCAAAAATATTAGATATTAAGTATGTAATAATTTCAAATAAACTGTGTCTATACAGATAACAAACTTTCCAAAATTATCTGTTAAAGAAATTATGTGAAACTATTCGCCTGTACCCTCAACTTGTCAGAACAAATAAAAGATTCACTTTTTAATTTTTCATCCTTATAACTAGCATACCCATAAAAAATTAGACATTCAAATTGGGAGGAGGTTTATTATGTTGAGGCCATGCTGTTTGTTGTATGCAAAATAGCAAGTCTTTAAGCAGATATACTTGGGCAAATTCACCGATAATCAAATTTTGAAGATCTCCTATGCATTGTACTTGTTATTTTTTGTCGTTTTCTATTTTTTAGAGCTATTTTCCTGCCCTGAATTTCGCCAATTTGCATCATATTTATCAAAGTTTAACTACCCTAATCTAAGGCCTGTGCCAGTTGTTATAATCTTATGACCTTTTCAAATATTGATCAGGACAGACATATCAAATCAGTTTGGTTGCAAATGCATGAAAAAAACATGTAAATTGTGATTGATTTAGCATTTATTTTTATAGACTAATTAAGCATATCTACTTTGTATAATAAATTATTCTGAATCAAAATTGAAAAGAAGCTAATATTTGAAGGTAGAGCCAAGGAAGTCTTACCTTGATGTAGGCCTCAAGATTTTAAAACTACGAAGAGGTCTAGGATGTGAGTCTCACGTATAATGGTGTATTTATCGACTATGACAGTAATTTCCGGTTTGATTAATTGATTGAGGATCGAGACCATATGAATCAGTTTTGATTTCGAATCATCATCTGTATTAAACAATTCATGAAATGTCAAAGCTTGTCTAGTTTTTTGCTTAATTCCTTGGTTGATTAAGAATGGTTGATTTTATTAATTGATTGTTGATTTAAAATTAATGGCTGTTGTAAATCTTTCTTGATGTGTAAAAGCTTGTCTCCTACAATAGTAGTTTCTTAGTTGTTGGGGTGATTGAGAATCATTCCTTATATTGAATTAATCTTGGTTTTGTATTCAATTATTCTGAATGTCTTTGCTTGTCTACTACAATGGTTAGTTTCTGAGTTATTTAGTTAACAGGGAATAATTAATTGCATAAAACAAATATTGATATGTCAAAGCTAATACCTTTTTTTACAGCTTCCAAGTTTTTGAGCACTTATCATTTTTTTAAAGCATCATGAGGACTATATAAGTTAAGAAATATTTTGAAATTAAAGATTTTGAAGTAATTTCAGCGTCTGACCATTCTCACCTTACCTTTAAAGTTATGACTCAAAAAAAATCTGAAGTTTTTTCAAGACCACATGGCACATGCACTGCAATAGCCATGCAAATGTGACTGATGAAATGACAAATTTAACCATCCCAATCTCCTTGACTATCCAGAATTGAAAAGATTGTCTGTGTTGTGACACTATTAATGAGGTCCTGATGGTAATTTGACAGAATCCAAGCACATCACATGCATTAATTTTGTTCTTTCAGCTTTCAATTTGCCTATGTTACCATATTAGTCTTTGTGCATCTCTCCCTCTCACTGTTTGTCTCTCAATCTCCTGTCATTCTTCCTCCACTATAAATACCAATGGAATGTATCTACTTTATTTGTCCATGTATGATCATAAACATCTGTAGAGAGAAGAGAGATAGAGGGAGGGTCAGAGAGAGGGCGAAACATTTTTCTGCTGCATTCTCACAGACGTGAACCATCTGTGATATGCAAACAAACAGAAAATACTTTCTTACACTATTATTTTGTTTCATTTCATCAAGAAAACATAACATTACAGGCATACAAATATATTTGTCAGCTACTTGCGAAGGAAAAGTTCTTTTCATTATTTAATTACATACTTTCAGGATCTTTGTTTTACTGGTTCTTGTTTAGATTTTTCTTTTTCTCATACTTGGTTTATTGTTGCTGATGGATTACTGGTCTTTCTTGGTTATGTGTCTTCTCCTCAGATGTTGGAAAAAAACAGCAAACTCTGCATGGATTTTAAGGTCATACCCCACGGTTCATTGGTGGTTCAAATTTGAGCTCAACTGTTACAATTGTACCTTGGATTTCACCTGAGCCTGAGGCAAATTATTCATCTAATCTTCTTGCAAAGTGGTTAACTCCAGGGGTTGAGCCATGTAAAGATTTGTGGACGGTAGATGTCAGAGTTCCTGGTCTTGATGGTAATAGCAACGTTGAATTGTCCACTGGTGACGTACATAGGTTTGCTTTCCAGGCATTGGATGACTCAGGGGAGCCGCATTGTTTAGGAGGTGATTATTTTGAAACTAACGCGGCCTCCAGTTGAAGACATGGGAAATGGTACCTGCACATTTTCCCTTCAAGTCCATCCTGCTTTTGCACCGGACTACAGTTTGACTATAATCCTATTGTACCGGAGTTGGGAAGGGTTAAAGCCTACTGCTGAAGAATTAGCATTCAATAATTCCAATCAAATTCTTCAAGTCTGCATCCCAGCTACCAGAGATTAGACACTGCAAGAAGTCTGACTACTTGAAAGATGTTTGGTCTGGTCAATGGACTTGCCATGCCAGAAATGATAGTTGTGGAATCAGTGATGACGGCAGATATGGATGTCAGGAGCCAAGTTTTTGTTGCCAGCATCCGTGGTGCGACGGTCCATTATGTGCCCTGGAGAGCAATGGATGGATATATTCAACTGTTCATTCAAATTGTTCTCCAGTAAAGAAGCGTGGAACTGTTTAAACAATCGCTGGATTTTCTGGTGGGGAGATTCGAATCATTGTGATACTATCCGCAACACCATGCACTTCAGTCTGGACGGGCATGATATGTGGACTGTTCCTACAGTGTTTGATCAGACCATCGCCAATCCGAAAAATCCATACCAGATGGTAAGATTCACCAGCGTCTTCAACGTTCATCAACTATCACTGAAAACTTTGAAGGCTTGCACCCATTAACCTATACCAAGTATCAACAACTGTTGGACGGGTATTTTTCACAAAATGTAGTTCCAGACACCATCATCATGAATTCGGGCTTGCATGATGGTTACCGCTGGCCTAATATTTCAGATTACATCGAAGGTGCAGACTATGCTGCTGCATTTTGGGCTAAGGAAATGGAAGGAGTGTGGAAGAGAGGGTGGCTTTGCTGGGAAAAAGGGGTATAACCCTCATAAAATGGAGGCCTTCAACGCATTGGGGTTGGATAAGCTTAGGCAGCACGGGGTGCTTGATAGGGGGATCGACGATTTTGACATAACCTATCCATGGCACTACACCATCAGGCAGAGTGATGGGATTCACTGCGGCTGTGCACCGTGGAAGCAGATGTGGAGGGATGGCCAGATTGGGCACCGGTACTTTGTAGACCTCATGCTGTGTCGTGTTGATGAATGTACTTTGTCTGGGGTAATTGAAGCGATGGGGGATGCAGATTCTATGCATTGGTATTTTGGCAGTGTCATCCATGAGCTGAAGAACATCGTCCTGATGTCTTGTTAAGTCAATTCTTTAATAAAGATTGCTGAGTGTCACAGTTGTTAGTTTTCTATGTCTTCCAATTGTCTGTCACACGCACATTCGTGCGTGTTTTAAAACTCTGAGAATATATTTTAGTCCTCCTAGACTAAATGCCTTTTTGACAATATCCCAAAACAAACAAATCCCTTGAATAGCAAGTTGCTTGTATTTTCTATAGTTTGCATATTAAAATAAGATTTTATTTAATTTCATAGTTGTATGATACAAAATTTATTTAGATGGGTATTTGTTACATGAGGCATAGTTAATTGGCAAAATGTATTTTATCCTATTAAAAGGCATTAGCTTGGCTCCCGTCAGATAACACAGCTTAAATTTGTATAAACACCTTTCTTATGTACGACAATTACACAATTAATTATGAATCACTTTGTGTTGTTGAGGGTTTCTGGAATTTCTTTATTTCTTATGAAAATTACTTGATGCTAAGAGTACTCAAAAACCTTGTTAGTTGTTGATTAAAAGTTCAGAATTATCATACTAGGTAGTAGGTTCCTTCTATTCTAACTAATTTTTCAATGGTACAAATAAAGTGTGTATATTTAATATGGTGGGCTACATTTTCTGCCCAACAATACGAGTAGATGTCTTAAATTGAGAAAATATTATTAAATATTCTTTGCCCAATTATATGAAGAGGTGTCCTGTACGCCATAATGTATAAGTAACCATGTTTACTTGGTGGACAAATAAATCTTTGGAATTTTCATGAAAGCAATAGGACGCTTAGCATTATATAAAAATTCAGTGGATTTATGGCATTGTTTATTGCCTGTGAAACTGATTGGCACCCTGAATTCAAGGAGCAGACTCCAAAGTGTGCAAGCAAGGAAGAGGTTTTTTCTTGAGCAATTTGTGCCATTTTGTTTGTTGTAGAAGATCTTCTTCACCAGCCTTGAAGGGATGTCTTGGTAAACTATAACTACAAATTTCTTGAAGCTTCCCATTAATGAATGGATGGGGAATAAGAAAGGCCACATTCAGACATTTCTTCTTTGATAATACAATCACCTCCCTTAAAAGAATGTTTAGTGTTAATGCCAATTTCTTTCCATTTAGCCTGCTCTTCAGATGAAACATGAAACGGCAAGCTTTCCAGTCAATAACCTTTTACTCAGCTTTTATCAAATTGTGCATCTAACATAAACGTAATAGGATACTTTAAATCATAATGTGCATCATAATATGTAAAGGTAATTAAGTGTTAGATATTCCCCGTCATGATTTGTATCAGGTTTGACAATGGATACTTAATACCTAATTATTTTAAAATATCATGACGATCTAAAATATTCAATATATTTGCATGGAATGCATGATGTCATATTGAAATATGTGATAAGTGCAATGTTTTAGTTATAATGTGAATAATGATGGTGTAAATGAGCCTTTATTATTACAAATATTTATAATAACATATGAAATTGTTGAAAAAATAAACTACATTATGACTAATAAATTGTATTCTATTTTACAAATGCATTTTGGTACAAAAAAAAAGTATCTTCTTTTTTTCTAAGAATACCTTCTTTCTTTTGGACCTTGACCCCCAAATAATCGGCTGTTAACAGTTGGGAAAAGGCAGTAACAATTCTCCCCACGATCCAGGAACTTTCACAAGAATTGGACTATGAGGCCCAATTTGAGTTGGTTCTGCCGATTCACCCCTTCTCACACGGGTCTATGGCCATACGCGGTGATTGCGTAGTTTTTACCTTGTCAAGTCCAGGAACTGGCGTTCGTATCTTATTAGATAAACAAACAAATAAGGCGATCCCGATCGCTGCAAAACAATATTTTAGCAAAGGGGGGTCACGAAAGCAGAAGACAAGAAAATTTCCCATTGTAGTTACTCTTTTGTTGTGTGTTTATTCTGTTTAACATCGTACAAATAATATCTAAATCGAAAAGTAACAGAACGAAGAGAATGTTGTTTTGTGGAAATCCCTTTGATTTTTCAATCAAATGGGCGAAATTCTGAAAGTTCTCATTATTTCTGAAAAGGGTTTTTCTCTAATCAGTGGTATATATATATTGGCCGATTCAATCTGGCAAATTTAGGAGGAATAAATTTGAGGCCTCGCTTGTCATTGAAGCAAGCTTTACCAGTGGACTCAGAAGAAGAAGAGTGCAGGCCTTGGCGCAAAAAGATCTTATTTTTCTCCCCACATTCTGTAATAATGGCTTTCAAATTCAGTTGGGCTTCTCTGTTGAAAGTTTCGTTGCTTTTGGTGCTGATTGGGGGTATCGTGATTGCTTGCTTTACTCTGCCTGTTGAAAAGGTGAGATTTTGTGTTCTGGGTTTCTTTTGTTTTGCTTGATTTTGCTTGGTTTGGATGTTTTCTGGGACGGATTTTGCTATTCACTGGTTGTGGTCGTGATTAGTTAAAAGAGTTTTGATTATTCTTGGGAACAAATTTTCTTTAGGTTTGTGAAACAGTTCAATAGAAAGTTTGAATTGTGAAGCTGATTGATAATGAATCAGTCATGTGGCTGTTTCATGATCTAACTCTACCGCCGCGATGTCGGCAAGAGAAAAGGCGTTTCTGTAAGCTCTGTTAAGATTAGAAAGGGGATAAGAGTAACCATTCTGAAAAATTCAGTCTGTCTCTAGATAATCGTTGTGATGGGAATTGTACAAACTCCTAAGTGATTATATATGATCTCTGCGTGTCAATCGGTTAAATCACTTGAAAACTACCATTATAGCTGCTACCCGTCATTAATTGATGGTTCAAATTAGCGAAAAGGTTGTTATTCATCAGATTGGTTTAATCTTAATAATTGTTTTCTGCAGATTCTGAAAGATTTCTTGGTATGGATAGAGCAAGATCTTGGTCCTTGGGGTCCTCTAGTGCTGTAAGTGCATTTTCATGTGCTCATGTTGGTTATGTTTCTAAATCTCACGCCTGATATGGTGGTGGCTTTGTTGGCTTTCTTGTTTTGAGATACCAGACATCGTACATGAAAATTGAACAGAAATTTTACATCTTCACATCAGCTAGCATCAACTAGCAGAATGGAAGAAATTCAAAATGCATCTTCTTCTTTCGTTGATTTATACATGTAACCTTGTCCATGTATATGATACATTTTTAGTTGACCTAGTTTATACATGTAGTCTTGTCTGTGTATTTAAGTTGATTAAGCAATGTTTGAAAGCTTAACATCTGAACAAAGTTTTGAGTCATTCATGGGTTTTGAATCTTGCAGAGCTGTTGCATACATTCCTTTGACAGTGTTGGCCGTTCCAGCTTCAGTACTGACGGTAAGCATTATGTTGCTATTAGTGGGCGGTTCCCCCATTCTTTCAAATTACAAGTTTTTATTAACAAAATGATTTTGGATATCTGAGACTGAAAGCATCTTCTTGATGTCCATTTATTTGAATATTTTATCAGTGGGTCAATGTTTCATGTTTAAAGTAATCAACTAGCGCTTCTAGTTATTATCTTGTTAGAAGGACACCTTCTATCACTATCAATCTACCCTCATTTTGAGGCAATGAAGGGTAAAGAAAGGAAGCACTGTGAATATTATTTATATGGCATGACACCACTTCCTCCTCCCTTCAACCTCCACAAAAAAAGTAACAATAAACAAATGAAAGAGTCCCTTCATAATGATTATGCTCATCTCCCGCAAAATTAGGAGTGCCCTGCTACAAGATGAACTTATCATAAATTATATCTGATTCCTTTATGAGCTCTCTATAGATTATATGAGATGTTCATGACTTATGATTTGAATTTTTCAAATGACATTACTTTGGTTCAGTTGATATTTTATCTGACCATTTCATATGTAGCTTTATTTTAATATCCCCAATTGTTTAATTTAGTTTGTCCAATCTAACATCTTTAAAGTGATTTGCCCATTTTTCTAGTTCTTTCAAGGATGCCTTAATGATCTGATATTTTTCATATTTCACTTTCCCCATTAAATTAAAACCTCTTTGGCACTTATATTTTCCTGTTCAGCTAGGTGGTGGTTATCTCTTTGGATTGCCCGTGGGTTTTCTTGCTGATTCTATTGGTGCAACAGTAGGTGCAGGCGCTGCATTTCTTCTCGGGCGAACGGTAGGTTTCTTTAATGTAATAGGTGCATCTATTTCCCTTGTTGTAAGAGCTTAAGGCTCAATCCTAAGATGTATCACAGCCTCAATACTTGTTATATTTTACCTTCACAAAAGGTTAGCCATTCCTTTTTTAAATATTATTTTCTTTTCAATATTAACAGATAGGGAGGTCATATGTTATTTCCAAGTTAAAAGACTATCCCAAGTTTCGTGCAGTTGCAATTGCAATTCAGAGATCTGGATTTAAGGTTTGTGTGTATTCTCAGTTTGGTTCTTGTTCTTAATGTGTTAAGCTTGTGGTGGGCCCACGGTTCGTTGTTAGTCTGGTTGGATTCATTTTCTTAATTTAATATGTGATGTGTGCTAATCCATCTTGTGTTTATATGAACTTGAATTTGACTTCTGCCATTGAACAGATTGTGTTGTTACTCCGGCTTGTTCCCTTACTTCCCTTTAACATGATGAACTACCTCTTATCCGTGACCCCAGTACCCATAGCTCAATACATGCTAGCTTCGTGGTTGGGCATGATGGTATGAACTTAAATCAATACCTCTTTCATGATTCCATATTAGTGATTAAAAGGTTTCAAAATCCTTTTGCTTTTGGGTTTCGTATTTTATTTGCTTATGCTTATTTGACGTTCTTTTTGCAGCCAATTACTTTTGCCTTGGTCTATGTTGGGACAACATTGAAGGATCTTTCAGATGTAACACATGGATGGCATGATTTTTCAAAAACACGATGGGTAAGAGCTTTTTGTTTTTCTGTTTGATATTTGATGAGCTTGTTCTTTTGTTTGGCACTTCATTTTAGAAAGTGTTGTACAACAAATTTTGTGGACTCTGTTGGATTTTGTCACATTTTGTTGTCCAGATTGAACAATTACGCTGCACTTGAATATGACATTTAATTACTATTCAATCCAATTTTATTTTGCAAAAGGAATTAAGATAATGTCTGCTGATGATTAAGCAAATTTTGTCTACCATGTTTACAGTGGCTGAAGTGTTGGAAAATTTTACTTTTCAGTGACAGTTCCATGCCATTATTAACTTTCTGTTGTTTTAACATTTGCCTTTACTTTGGTACAGGCATTTATTATAATGGGTTTTGCAGTGTCTGGTAAGTACAAAGTTACTATTTACTGATTATTTTTATTTCAAATACCAGACACCCGCAAATAACTGAGATTTAGTCTCTTGACATATTTGTTTACCTTCAAAAATTTACTCGTTGCTATTGCATTTGCCTATTTTTTTTAAATATATAGGTGAACACATGAAAAACATTCGAAGTTTGAAACTCTATGGGGATCTCCTTCCTGATAAATTTGATTCTGTTAAAAATTTATTTGATTCAGGTTTGTGAGAGTTACAAACAATAGCATGCTCTTGATAAGCTTTCTGCTTGGTCTTGATTTAAGATATCAAGATATTTAGCTGCAAATATGGATTTGTTGCTCTTTATAAGCTTTTTACTTGCTTTTGATTTCAGATATTTAGCTGCAAATCTGGGTTAATGTGACACATATTGTTGGCATTATACAAAGTCATGAAATTGTGTAGTGCAAACACATTGTCACAATGGAGAATAAATCTTAAAGCAACCATTAATGGGATGAGGAAAATGAAAAATGGTACAGAAAGGAAACCATTCCAATTCTATGTGACACTTTGAATTAATTTCCCTGCATTGTGTTTGGGAATTGTTGTCTTCTGAAAATTCATATTGACATGCACACACGCACGCATGTTATGTTTGCATGAGCTCCTTTTTATACTTGATTTGACACTTAATTTTGCTTGTGTTGTGAGAGTTGGGCACCTTATACTGACCTTGTATTGACTGGGTTTGCTTGCAGGGCTGTTAATTTATTGCATTACAAGAGTTGCAAACGCTGCTTTAGAAAAAGCATTGGCTGAAAATGAGGATGTAGACATTGATATTTTTTCACCGCAATTACCCATTAGCGCTGGCTCCACTGTTAATCTCCATGATCCACTTATAATTAAGATTGATTGCCATCAAGACAATCATGAAAAGTAGTTAATTTTGTGTAAATTCTCTTCTGCTGCTGCCCATTTACACTTGACTTCATTTAAGCGCTGCTTCATGTTCTTCTGTACGGCCAAAATATATTTTACAACAGGTTCTACCCTACATTCAACACCGTGTCATCTCCCATGTGTACTTTTAAGACAGCCATAGATGAGTTCAATAAAGCGAACAAATTTTACGCCTACATAACTGATTTCTGCATTATGCATGCAGGGCGAACTCAGCCAGTTATGCTGGTTTTTGAAGGGCTTATTAAGTCAAATTTTTTCTGGTTGTGCCTCAACTTTGCAGCACTGGCATGCATTGTAATAGCAACTTTTTTGCAAAATGAGGATTAGATGAGCTTATGCTTGATATTCTTGTACCTCCTTAATGGTTTGATTTTATGCTTGGATCCTATATTTTACATAGGGAAAGTGAAGGCAGTAAAAGAGGAAAATGCCTCTAAGCTTTGGTTCTGATATTACCTTTTTCCTCTTTATTTTGTTCTCAGACAAGACATCACTTGGGAAAGAAACTTAACATTGTCTATCTTTTAGTTTGCAACCACACTGTAAAACACTTCGCTCACAATTTATCTTGGCCAAAGTGTTATTTCTTCTTTTTTACTTTGAATCCAATGAAATCCTGTGCCTTCTCCGAAAGTCTCTACCCAATATTACAGAGTTAGTACCTATACCAACTAATCTTGTTGCTGCTACCAATTGGATGGTGGGTCTGGACCACCATGAGCAAGTGCTTTCTGCTGCAGAAGAAGGAAAAGAGACAATACCATCAAACTTGAAATAAAAGTAAACATAATGGCAAGAGCACAATGATGGTACATGAAGCAAAATCATATACAACCCCATCAAGGAGTCTTTAGTGCATGGTGGGCACAATCCGCATTTCTTTTCTGTTCTAATGAACATGAGAGAGAAATAGTTGGTGGTTGAATTTGTCAATATGAGATACCAAATTCTCGCTTTTATCCAGTGTGGGAATGGTAGTTTGGAGGGTCCCTACCAAATTCCATGTCTCAAGAATTCAACATCTTTCTGCATTCAGCAGCTATTTAAGTACTCTAGGAACTTTCACCTCCAGAATTGATTAGCACCCTTTTGAGCATAGTGCACTGCATGATCAAACATCAAAAGTGTTGCTTCATGTGTCATCTCTCTCAGTACACAAGTTTATGAAAAGCCATTTTTCATCGTAAATTCCTCGGGGAAAAATGGGGGGCCTCAGCCTCATTTCAGTTGCGAGATGCTTCAATTTGTGCAGGGACCAAACCCAAGTCTCCGGGCCGGGAACCCGAATTTGGAACTTCAGTGACAAGCCCATTGAACTTCAAGTAAGAGTGGGATCAATATTGAAGAAAGTCCACACATTGAAGCCAGGATCATCTAAAAGATTGAAGGGCAAGAACATATACAGGGCTTACATGCCTGGAAAGGGCAAGGGGAGTGGAGGAGGTGGAATAAAGAGTCTGCTGTATTACTATGATGAAACTTGCCACCCTTATATTTGGATACATGACACAGGCTGTGACTTCTCTAGGATGGTTAAGCAGCAATACATCAGCCTTGGGGAGTTGAGGGATTGCTCAGAAATCAGAGTTTTCAGGGATCATCAGAGGGGCTGCATAACCGTCCGCAAGAAATCAAGGCCTGACTGCTGCTGAATCTTTTCTTTTTCCTTTTTTCTGAGCATTTGTGTTTAGTGTGTGCAGCCTGTGATTTTTGGAGCTACAGTTGTTTTCTTAGTTTCTTGTTTTGTGTTCTTCTTTGTAATTTCTCATCTTATGTTGTCAAAGATTTGCTATGTGTTTTTGCAATTGAATAAATTTTAATGAAAAGAAATTGTGTTGGGATACAAGGCATGCGAGGAATTAAATAAAGAAGTGGTCCAACATTCACTTTGACAGGATGCTTTTCTTATGCCTTAAAGAGTGGCTTTGCTTGTGAAATGGAGAAGGTGATATTTGACCTGGTAAAGAAATAGGATTTGCACAATCTCCAATTCTCCATGACTATCTTTTATTACTTTTTTGAATTTGATATTATAAATTTGAGGGGGTGTGATTCACTTTGGCCCCTGACGTTATATGTTGTGTTTTGATGCTATTTTAAAGTGGTTCTTAATTTTCTAATCCATGGTTCTAGTCGAATCTGCCTTATGGTATTAATAATTACTTATAATAATTATAAAAAAAAAGTGAATGATTAAGTATAAGAATCTATAATGTCGTCCTCTACTTATACCAACAATTATTGTATTTTATTTCTTTATCCTTTTGTATATTTTCTCTTCTTCTTTATACTTACCAACTAAAATATGTTCAACCATATTATATGTATTTACATGACAATTTAAATTTTAAATTTCTTATACACATAATAAGTGTGCATTTATAACTAGTATGTATACTGGGAGAGGAGTTTACACCAGGACTTTCCACAGCATTCGTAATAAACTCTCATGCATTATACTAACACTAATACAAATAAATATTTGCACAATTCTACGCACCAACTCAAGAGCAGAGAGCAGTTGTCACATTATTAGTTAGATAAGACAATTATATGGCTTTGTATTATTCTTCCCACGAAAAACAACAAAAAGCAGTTGCAGTTCATATAAACAATGGATGATTGCTTGATTTATTCTCCAAAAATCATACGTCCCAAAAACCAACGCTACGCAACAAATAACTTGTGCTTACAACTAATGAAGAATCAATGGCACCTGAGAACTTAAGCCTACCGTCAATACATTTTCCACTTTACCCCATTTTATGTAGGTACTGGATCCACCAAACAAAATCAACTGAAATGTAGTTGAAAAGAAGTCATAATTTTTACAAAAATTAATTGGCCTATTGCAATTGCTCCACTCAACTTCACAACTCCAATCATGGCCGCTGTAAGGGACTGCTTACATCAAAGAAAACAAATAAATGATTACTTGTGTGTGTCACTATTTGTGATTGATATATGTGGTCAGCTTAATCAATGTTCATCAGCCAGAGTCACTGGCCAATATTCAGGTTTCTTGAATAATTGGGTCGTGTATAGTTTGTAACATTACAATTAATGTAAACTAACCTCCTATGAAAAGAATATAGATTGCATGTTTGTTGAAGAAATCCTTAAATATTATTAATTGACAACATTACTTTAGAAGGGGTTCTTTACAATTGTTACGCATAAATGTCCCTCTGAAAGGAATAAAACGACATGAAATTGGAGTTGCATTTGTTTCTGCACCAAGAATTCCCCACCGCCTTTCCCCAAATCCCAGACGAGAAAATGGGCATTTCGTTGAGCACCACCACCCGAAGGAGAGCCCCCACCCACCACTACCCCCCACCCCTGCAACCCCTCCCGCTGGACTACTACACCGCATACCCTATGCACCCTACTGCGTATCCTAACCAGGCCCCTTCTCCTTCCTCAGCTCCTCAGTGTTACCCTTACTACAATTTCAACGACTATGATGAGAACAATCATGCCAGCCCTCTTGTGGGCCAGCCTTATTTTGGTCGCTTTGAGTTGCAAGCGTCGCTGCCGCAACCCAGAGTGGTGGCGCCTTCCAGTGGTGAGCCGAAACCTGCCAAAGTTGTTAATAGTGAAGTGAATGTGCATAAGGATTCTTTGCGGCTTGAGGTTGATGAATGGAACCCGGATCGTTACTTGGTTTCCTTTGTTTTTGACGCTTTGGTTGATGGAAGGTATGCTTTTTTTGGGATATATTTTATAGTAATTTTTGTGCAAAGTTATGCTTATGTTGTTAGTTAGGTTTCTGTCCTTTGATTGCGTTATTTAGATTTGATTCACTTGGGCTGAAGTTCTGACTGTTGATTGTTAGATAAGGGTAGTGAATGTGTGTTGAGCATCAAGTGCATGCAGCATTTCTATAACTTATAATGTAGATTGAATTGTAGTATCGACACACTTAGAAGTATCAGACAACTTTGCTTACTAAATTCTCACACGAGTTCAACCAATGGAAAGCTTGCTGTTTGAATATTATTCTTCTAGTTGAGTTGTTCCTCTTGGCTGAGATGACCACTAAGTCCCTTGTGAGTTCCTTGTTGCTAGTGTTATTTATGCTTCGCACTGAAAGAATAATTATGGAGGACAATAGCCTAAAATTTAAATTTAAAAATGATTTGTATTCCATGACATGAACTATATGTGCTGGTGCTGCTACATTGTTTTCCAGGTCTTCTTTTGCAAGAATTCATTTCTCCATAATTATGATAGTCTTGAAGCGAATGCAAATTTAGGATATAAGTTAAATACTTGGAGATAAACTCAATCCTTTTGATCTAAAATGTCTTGGCTTTTATGGGGATAATAATGAAAATTAGTACAACAATTTCTATGCCTTACATGAATGGTTATTGCAATATTGCTTAAAATTTGGGTAAGCAACAAATCCTTAAAGTTAAATCGGGTCATTTGTTATACTTCAGTGGATTACAAACATTTTGGTAGAAGTGACATGGAAGGACATTAGAGAGAGGTTATTTACACTATCTGATACTCTTTTGTGTGTGTGTGTGTATAGAGAGAGAGAGAGAGAGAAAGAGAGATGGAAAGCAAGCATGAATCTCCAAGGATAACAATAACAATGTTCTCATAGTCAATAATTGACTATTTGAACATTGAAATAATGTCTTCACGTCTTGAACTTTTATTGTCCTTATGCCAGTGGATGATCCAGTCCCTGCTGAGGGACCTTTGTAGTTTCACTAGTGTGACAAGGCATCATTGTGGTTGTAGCATAAAAGGAGTTGATTCAAACGGTTGGTTTGGGAATGGTATTCCAAGCAGCAAGTAACCTCTATTGCTTTTGCATATCACACGAGCATGTTGAAGAATAGCGTGAATAACATGTACCGGTAATTATCTTTTGGACGCATGAAATTGGAATATTTATAAGAGCTGATTAAATCAGTAAATTTTCTCATATTTCGTAATCACAAGTGAATCTTCATTCAATTGTTAATGTGTTCATTCTGAAGTCTGTTTTAGCCCTTGTTGCCCCCATGGGATGTACTTTTACTTTTATAGAGATCATGCTTGCATGCTTGATTCCATAGTGGAGCACCTAAAAGTGTGCTACATAAGTCTTATTTCTCTACCTGGCCTTGATTCCTTTTCTTTCTGTTCTTGTTTCGTGTTTAAGAGATTGAAGTACACTTTTTTGCTTCCTTTGGTTATGCCTAATTTTGGTGTATTGGAAGCCTCTGTTTGTGTATTGAGTTGGTAGTCGTTGTTATCCAGGTGCATGGTATGGGTGATGAAGTTGGAAGCTTGACTTAATGGGGAACTATTCTATTTGTGCAATTCATCCAGTTATATCAACTTATGGATGGGCATTTTATACATTAGAATGGTGCAGAATATGTGAGCTGGAGGCTGTAGACTTTATTGTATTTACATGCATTCTTCAACATTTGACTTAATTAGCAGTGATAGCCAACTGATTACTCCTTATGCCTTTCTACAAAAACTGACCATATGATACACATGCACATTTTAGCAATGAAGTTTGTCTGAAGGAACAGCTTGGAAATTTGGTAACTTGTTCTATCCAGCCAAATTGTCTAGAAGCTTTGAGTTTTAAATGTTAGTGACAGTTGTTGTGACATTAATAACTTTGCTGATTTCCGGGCTGAGGACTAACCTGTCATCTCTTCCAGGCCCTACCGGGGAAGCCTGATGTACTACAATTTTTAGTAGGGTGCAGGTTTGGGAGATAGAAATTACTTTTGGATAAGCCTTCCCATATATTTCTCTGCCGTAGATGACTTACAAATTCATCATGATGAAGTATTAGAATTTATGGTAACAACTTTAAAATCCGCCTGTATTAGCAACCAACTATCTGTTATATTGAAGTTGTGATAAACTGGGTAACATTTTGGAAGTGATAGTTCCTGCATTTGGGTGCAGTTACTCCCATGACACGTATTCTGTTACATAGATCCATCACTCGATATACTCCTTTGTCCAGAAACATAGTTGGAGTTGTGGTTGTTTTGTTAAAAATTGATCTCATACTGCATTTAAATCAGATCTGTTATAATTTTTCTTTAATGAGAAAGCTAGAATATACACTTGATATGTCATCTTTATTTTTTGGTTTATTGCCTTGTAATTTTTAGAAGTTTCTGTATAACTCCAACTCGAACATTATGTTTCTATTCCTTTTCTGATTCTTTAATATTTTTATGTTGACCGGGAGAAGTCCATGCTTTTGTTGTTCATTAATGAAAAAAAAACACTGTGCCCATATTATCATTTTGAATGATTTATTTCTTGCTATATATTAGTACACTTTTTCTCACCATCATCCATAAGGAGTGGAAGAATTTTAAAAATTAGAAAATGTTTGTTGCTTCCGTTCACTTTTGACTTTTTCCAATTATGTGTCTTTCTTCCTACCATAGTCTCAAGTATATAATCCATTGTGATACTTCTCATTATTATATTCTGATAAAGAATTTTTTGTATTTGGTGCATGTTATTTGTGTTTCATAAATTTTTTCATGTGCCATTCTGGATTTATAATTTTATGTAGTGTTTTTTGCTGTTATCTGATTGGAGCAGCACGTGGCTTTTAATTAAAAGGCCAGATAGTATAAACTCTTGTAATCCTGTTTTCAAAGTGAATGCTGTATTGATTTTTTTTTTTTTTTTAAACTACAGCTCCTCTAATTGCTATGTTTTCTGATTAACAGCATCACAATTTATTACTTTGCCAAGGAGGAGGCTGGCCGCAGGGTTGTTCCCTTGTTTCCAGAAACCTATGTTCCCATAAAAATCCCTTTCAGAAAAGGTCTTTGCCAGGAATTTCTACAGCCTTCAGGGACCGGGATTGACTTGCATTTTTTTTCTTTGGATGATCTTTCAAATCCATCATCCAGAGATGAAGTGTTTCCAATTGTAATATCTGCTGACATTTGCGTGACTCCCTATATTGTTGATGATAGAAGCTATGTTTTGGGTCATGCAGTACCCCAAATGCAGATAACTCAGGTTGTTGTGACAAAAAATCATGAGGGAGAATTCACTGCTAAAGCAATCAGGCAGTTACTATGGAATGATGACATTTGCTATGAACTGCGAGAGATATATGGATTAGGAAAATCAGGCCTTGGTTTGAATGACAATAAATCAGGGAAAGAGTGTGTGATATGCATGACTGAACCAAAGGATATAGCAGTGCTTCCGTGCAGACACATGGTAAGGGAAGATTATGGATTATTCTTTTATGTATATTCAATGAAAGCACAATACTTGTGCTGCCTGTTAAGTAGCAACACAAGCTGCTGTTGATATTTTCTTCTGTTAAAACATCATAAAAATTTTTATTTGCCGCTGCACTGCATGTAAACTTTGTTCTGCGACCAGAATGAAGTGCTTGCTTGAAAATGAAAACAACAATTCAAGATGTTTGAGCTATCCATGGACTTGGACATTTGACTTTTACACTCCCAAGTGTTTTCAACATAATATTCTGCACGATTGGGATACTGAGACTGTTAGTTATGTAGCCATGTGATGTATCTGCAAATGTGAACTAGTCAGAGGTTGTACATGAGCCACTTAAGAAACTTGATGCAAAGTCGTGTTTTTCATTTTCAGATACAATCAAAAATTTTCTGATTCTTGTAGTGAAAGTCTTTGCATTTGGTTCAGGTTTTACTGGAAACAGAATTTAAAATCACGAACAACTGCAGTATAACATTAAAAGGAATCATTTAGGGTAAGTGGTAATAAATATTGTTCCGTTTTTGAAGATGCTATGTAAAACTAGTCTGTTCTAACCATAATTCATGTGATGAAGGCTGGATACTATAGAACCTAGATGGCGAATGTTTCCATTTCCTAAAAAAGACAAGTTTAACTTACGGTGTTTGTTTCTTTTTTGAATTGTTTTTGGGTCTTCTCTTGTTATTTAGTTTGTTGATTAACAAGTGGGACTACTGTTCTTTATGCTGGTTTGGGTTTTGCTTATGCTGTTGTCCTAGATTTATGTCTATCTCTTCCATGATTGCCCTTGATCTTTAATCTTGCATTTCACTATCCTTTTAATTATGTGTGGTCTTCATAATTAAAATATTTTTTCTCCAGTGTATGTGCAGCAACTGTGCAAAGGCACTGAGATTCCAGTCAAATAAATGCCCAATCTGCCGAGAAATTATCGAAGCACTTCTGGAGATCAAGATTGACAATATCACTCAGTGATATTCCGTCCTCCTTTAATGATTGCATGATAAAATATCCAATCTTATCAGTCGGACATGTATCCCATTTTGTTTTGGTATATTCTCTGTTTCATTAAACTGTTGATATTCATGGTTTATTTTTTTCTTTTCTGTCCGATCCAGGATCAGATTATAGATATATCTGAAATGAAATCTGGGTTTGCAACAAATCTTATCATGTGTACACTATATAGTCATTGATATAGTCTGCCTGCACCTTCAGAACAATTTGTTATTTGTTTGAATGTGCTCTCTGTTTGTCTTCCTTCTTCTGACACGACATAAATCATTAAAGTTCTACAAATAGTCATTACTCACTCTTGGTCTTTCTCATTCGTTTCCCTCTGAGGTTTTAGGGTCTCTAATCTTGATGTGAGTTTGCAGTTTGGCTGCATACAGAAAGCAAGAAGGGAGGGAAGGATCTAGGGTTGCATGACAGGATGCACATAGTTTCTGTCAATATTATGTCTATCATTCAATCCTCCTTCAGCTAAAACAGGATGGCTGGAGAAGAGCATTTGCCATAGAAGTTAGCAACTGCAGACGCAAATTTGGCATGTGTATCATTTGGCTTTGGCTTGAGGATAGATTTATTCTGAACGCAAAATACAAATTGGCTCAGTAAATTAATGCAGATCTGTTTTTCTTCTGCCCTTGCACGGGCCTCTTGGGGACCATTCCCTTCATTATTATGTGGTTTGCAGTTACACTTGTGCACCTATTGGAGAGGTTGTCTATCCTTAAGAGTTTAACATATGCATTATTTGCTTCATTATTAGTCCACTTTGATCTTTCTTGAACCTGTTGGCCTCTGTGCAGTTCATGAAATAGACCACATAGTCTCCAACATGACCAAGCCCTATTGGAGAGGTCACCTATCCTTAGAGTTTAACATATGCATTATTTGCTTCATCATTAGTGCGCTTTGATCTTTCTTGAACCAGTTGGCCTCTGTGCAACACATGAAATGGACCACATAGTCTCCAACATGACCAAGCCAAGTACACTGTTATTAACATAGAAGTGAGGGAAGAAAGAGGTGGAGGGGGTGAAAACTCCATCTTAACTGCTAGATGATAGAACACACGCGCATATCTTTACTAGCTTCAAGAGAGTAGACAATAAATCTTCACAAGTCGTATGGCCAGATTTTTTGTTGACAGATGATTAGTGCGGACTGTTAGAGGGAATATGTCACTCTCGAAGTGGACCATCTTCTTATACTGCCAAGGGCAATAATGATTTTTTCTGTCCCTGGAGATTCCTTTCTGCTGCATGCACAGGTACATTTGTCTTAACTCTCGTTTTTGTTCCAGTCTGGAAGCATTGAATCCGCAGAACTCAGAGCAAAAATCTAAGTTCCAAATCTTGGGTGTCATGGCACAATACATTGTTTGGTGAGTCTGTCGCTGTAGGGCAGCAGCTTGGTTAGGTGCATTACTCCTTGCTTAGTGCCCTCACCTGTTGAACAGTGGCTAGTGCCTTAATCTACTCAACATTTTTTCCAAATTCACATGCTGAATGGTGCATTAATCTGCGCTAAGTATGATATTCGTATCGCTTGGCTACACGCAGTAGGGGCTAGACTGGGCAGTCGTCTCCCTTTCAATTGTTGTCATTACACCTTATTGTAAGAATCCCAACTTGGTTCCTCCATCAGAAGGGTGAATTCTGGGTAGGGCTAAGTAAAGGAAGTTGAAAGCACAAATGGGCATTTGGGTATAAGGATCTCAACAAAATATACTTGTCGTCTCATGAACCAGCCCTTTAAGACATGTGCCTTCACATGTTATACTTGCACATAAGTGGCAAAACCACTTCATAGTCCCCCTTCTACATTGCTTCTTCTGTATCAAACAGAAATACATTACCATGCCAACTTTCTATGTTGAATGTACCTGTCACTCTCTCAGATTTACGAAGTGTAGCAAAAAATTACGGTATAATAGACAGCATTTGGTGTAACATGAGCATATGACATCAACGTGTAACAAATCAAAAAATAATATTAATAATAATAAAATTTTAATTCTATTTATGATGATTATATGATTTACATTAGTGTTGTTCAACTCATACAGAGAATATGGTATGTCTGAATTTGTGTCACAGGGAAAAACGATAATTAAAAAGAACAAAATTATATTTATTGGTGCAAACCCGCGGATGTGTATAATCATGCTTAGCATTTTTTTACAGTGCTAAAGAAAATATTCTCCCTCGAGAAAATTGCTGGCAGTTGACGGTCACGGGGGCATGTTTGCATGGGAAAGGAGCACGGGATGTCGCAGAAAATTTGGTCTAACCACAATGTTGTTTATTGTGGAAAAAATGAGTACAAATTATGAACATTTTAATTAATGAATGAGTACAAAGAAAGCAAATTAAATTGATATGTGAATGATTTTAATGTTCAGAATTTAAAGTGAATGAGTTTTCTTCACATTAATAGATTAGATCTTCCATACCCTAGTTGATCCATGAAACAAAATAGCAAAATTATAGCCTTTCAATTAAAATGAATCATTGAAATTCATATCATATTTTAGAGCTGAATAAATGGCAACCTTTTCCAAGCATAGCCCCTTAATAATAAAGAAACATTACTGCATTAGAAAATAATTCGCAATCTTGTCAACAAAACAAAAGGCAAAAGAAAAAGAGAACCCACAAGTCTTAAGGATTGAAGTTAGTATCTTTTGAGTGAATATTAAGCAATAAGTGAAAATTACTTTACCCTGAACTTGATCAAAATTAGGCAACACTCAAAAGTAGAAAGGCATTATTATGATTTGAATACAAGTTGGTTGGGGTTTCTTTTCCTGTGATTTCACATTTCCTTTATGGCTGAAAGGGTCTCTCACACACACCAAAGAGTACATTAATTTCAAACTAAGAATGCACAAACTGGAAGGTCAAAGGCACAAGGGTTTCATCATGGTTTAGGCTTTCGAGAACGAAAAACACTGGTTACCTTATACCTCCTAAACAATAATAAATAAATAAATAAATAAATCTATCAAGCTTTAATTTACTTCTTGGCCCTCTAACTCTGCCTCTTCTCAAGGATAACTACATGGTATAATTAGGAATATTACTATCCAATGTACATAGTGATTACTGAGATCATGACTTTGCAAGGTTAGCCATCATTTCATGTCTGTTTGTCTAAATGGCTAAGTTAAAAAAGAAGGTAGAGAATGAAGAAGAAGACAAACTTTTATGCACAAATAATGTTATAAATGATCACCAATCAAGCAATGCATAGAGTTGGAACACAATTTGTGTATGGTGGAATGCAAAATCTAGGCACATTGTTTGGCTTGGATTTGAATGTAGGCACAACATCATTCAAAATGTGGAAATTTTATGCGCTTTCCAAGAAACGTAATGAGCTAAACACGCTTTTCAGTATAATCTGGCAAAAAGTGCTCAATTCGGTCAGAAGAAGGGTCTCTCCATAATATAGTAGGGTTTTTTTTTTGGTTGCCTGAGTTTTCAAATATGGTGTGTGTCCCCTTTTGGTTGCATGAGTTTTCAAATATGAGAAAATTTTGTCAATTATAATTGATTTTGTGCACCATAATTTAGTGAAGAATATGCCCTGTTTCTGGATGGACTTAATTGTCCTAAAATGAAGCTAAAAAATATTTTAAATCAAGAAGCACAACCCTTTATTTATTTATTTTTAGTTTGTATGTAAAGTCAATAACACTGTATAGTGGCAAAAGAAGGCCATAATAATAATTGTTGGTTCCAATTCACTGAAAGTGTTGAGCAATAAAACTTTATGCATGTGTATGGATGTCTAAAAAAGGAACTAAAGTTACATGTATACCAAATTTTTATTTTTGGGTTTCAGTTTTTACATGTTACTAATTAATATAGACGCTATATATACACATATATAAAATAATTTCTCTACCTAGAGATTCGAATATTTGACTTTTTAATATTTAATATTTTATCTCGAGGTCTATATTAAAATTTAGTTTATTGATTTTTGAGCTCTTATCTATTACTACTTTTTGTTGCAAAATAAATAAATAATAAAGTCATCACATTACTCTTGACACAAACTATATTAAGATTTTGGACCACTTTAGTTGAAAATTGTTAACTCGCACTATTGACCTTAACTAAAAAATGTGAGTTTACATTATTGTCCATATGTATTGTATAAATACTTCTATACTATTATAGAATGGGTAAGATCCCCATTGAAACTAACTTTTGATTATGTAATTTAATTACCATAATACCCCTATTTATCAATGCCATATTGTTAAGTTAATAAAGTTTTTTTAGCTGCACATAATTAAATTACACAATTATTATTATATAAAATTCATTTTTCTATCCTTCTTATTTCTCATTTCTCTTTAACTTATTATTTTTATTTGTATTCTCTCTTAGTTTTTTTTTACCTTTTCAAATTCTCTTGAGCTTTCTTTATTTTCTGATTTTTAATATTTTCTGTAATTCTAATTTTTGATATTTTATTTTATTACTTAAAATACATTAATTGTATGATTTATAAATAAATTTATGTGTGCATAGAGTTTGTGACTTTTACTAATAAATCAATACTTCTATAAAATAGGTAAAAGCCCCATAAAACCTATCTTTTGGTTACACAATCTACTGACCGTACTGCCACTATTTATAGATGTAAAATAACTTAAACAGGATTTAAAAAAACAACCAACATCTACTAATACTCAGCAACCCATCTACACATGCCTTAGTCTCCATATCATTTTTAACTTTTAATATTCATTCATACAAATGAAAATTAAAAGGAAAAAAAAATATTTTTGTAGAAACATAAGATTAGTATTTAAATTGGATTGTTGTTATTATACATAAATTTAAGCACGCATTAAAGCATGTGCTAAAATTACAAATTATTATACATTCAGAAGAAGAGGTTACCTTTTGGTAGAGAAATGTAAATCGACTAAAATGTCCTCCAATGTTTTAACTTTTTTTTTTCTTTTTCATTTTATATGTAATTCATTTTATTTCTTTAATTTTGTTTTTCCTTTCAACTTTTTATTTTTCTATGTATTCTATCTACAGAATTTATAATACAAGCTTAATTTTTAAATTAATTTATTTTATCATCAAATGATCAATGATCATTTTTCATATTATTTACGAATCTTGTGGCTTAGACATATTTTTTTTCCCTTAGTGTTGAAGTACTTTCGATTTAGTGTTTAATCGAATATGAAAAAACAACATTTATGAAAACAAGGTGCAAGTGGTAATCTTTTTTACTCTTTTAATTTTTGTGTAATTTAATATTTTGGACATAAAGAGAAAGTACATCGCTGGCGCGCCTATCTTAGCACCAATTAAGGTTGAGTGAACTGTTAGAAATTATATAGATGAAAGGTGACAAGATTATGTCCATAGAAATTTATCCTTCTCTTTTCATTTTCATGAAAATTAGCATTTAATAAAAAGTCCAACAATTCCATAGTTTCTATCGATGTGTTACTATATTAAATGATATGATGTGTTTTTATGTTTTCATTGTTAATTAATGTTTTCATCCCATTACTAACTTATTTTAATTTAAAATAATAGATCTTTTGAGATTATAGTAACCTTTGTTCGTTGCATCAATAAAAGAAAAATTAGTGAAGAGCGAGTTATTGCTCATCTCCTTTAAGATTTCAAACTAAAAAATGTTTGTTTTATTTTTTGATAACAATTCTTTAATTTAAATACTTTTAAATTAGAACCTATTTGGATTAATAGATTAAAATTTGAAAAAAAGATATGTAACGGATTATTTGAAATTATTCTAACATAAGAAGAATTTCAAATTTACCTTACTTTCTAAAACTATAGTTCAAAATGAGAATTTAAAGTTTTGAAATATTTTGTCATCCAAACAAATGTAAATAATTTATTATTATGAATTGAAAATCCATTCTCTCAAATCTTTCAATACACATAGGCTTTTTTTTTTTTTTTTTTTTCTGTTAAACTACACCAGGCCTTTTTTTTCTCTGAAAATTATCAATGCCTCAAGTTGAAATTTTGTTTAAGTCTCGCAATGCAAATTCAATAAGTTAAGACACCAAAGGTCCAATAACCTCTATTATTTTCTTCTAGAAAATATGTTGCATGATAATTTTATCTTGTTTTTGTCATAAATAAAAAAATGTTTGATGCCTTTGGTTTCGCATCTCTTTGGAGTAAACAAAAAACGTTAACGTTTGGAGTTCGTCTGTTCTCACACGAAAATTTCATGTCATACTACGTCTTCAATTCGAGTAGTAAAAAATCCAATTACAGGAGGCAAGAAAACAATCACTAGATGAAGGAACTAATTCGAGTAAGTAATTTTTTTTTTTTCAAAATTATTTTATTTGATTAATTGCCGCGTGGTGTTGTTAACATCTAAAAATTGTTTTCATATTTTGGATCAAATCTAGTTTTATAACATGTACGTGTTAACATTGCATCCACCATCGAAATTCTTCTACTTTAATTTTACTCTTACTTAATCCGAGAGCAAAAATAGATAATTACTCCTTTTTTTTTTTCTATTTATAAAGATTTTTAGTGCATTTAATTTGTAATAAAAAACTTATGAAAGTAATAATAATTCCAGTGTTCGTCTTGTTGATGGTTAACAGTTGCCCTAATTATGACACAATAAATAGGTATTCATTCAAGATCTGGAGGAACATCATGATATCCTCAAGAAAACTTAAATTACAGTAATTAACAGAAAAATATCTTAATTTAGATAAATAAATGTATCTTAAATCTTAAGTTGATTATACAATTTAAGATTATATAAATTACATATGAAATTAAATTTAATATTTGGTTCCATGCCTGTAATCTAAAGCTGTTAACCGCAAAGTCTTTGGCCGTAGATCTCTGACTATAATTTGTAATCTTTGATTAATCTGTGATTAAACGTGAGAAATTAATTCATGGGCTTTCTAATATTCAACTAATCTCACAAAATTTAGCTCCGTTTTTGGAAGAAAATTTTGTTGCAAGTGAAAATTATGAGCTTATACATCAAATCTAAGAAAAAAATAGAAAAATATAAAAAGGTCAAAAAATAGGTATTTATGTTTGGATTTAATTTTATATCCATCTAAACCATTTATTGTAAATATACTATTCATTAAAATAATATTTTTTATATATTTGCTCTTTTATTTTTATATTATTTTTAAATTTTTATACTAAATTTTCTTTCTTTCCTTCTTCAAAATTTGAATGCCAACGTTACCATAAGTGGAAAAAAAATCCAGAGTAGGACATATTTCATTTTGGGAAAAAAGAAATAGATTTTAAGTTAAGGGCACTTGTCCCAGTCACATCCTCACCAACGTCTTCACCCCTTCTCTGAATCCCTAGTGATTATAGGCACAGCATGTATGTTACAGTAATGAGACATGAGATGACTGTAGATTTTTTAGGAAGATTACAAAAATCCGAAGAGGAATCCCAGAACAGTGTAGTTGGGAATTAATTGCTGGTTTTGACGAACCGTCAATGCTTAAAAAATCTCAAGAACCAAGAAAGAAAGAGAAGGGCTGGCATAGAAATCTGGGATAATACAATGCCCAAATTGCAGTAATCTGCAGGGTTGAGGATGTAATAATATTACATTAATCAGCCACAATAAATGGGCAAAATTTAATGTACCCACCAATATTTAGAGTGGTAAAATCTGACAAGAACCCCTTCACGTCTGCTGGTAATAAATGCACATACTTTAGCAGAATCTGTTTGCATTTACCATGGTTACCGGTGGGGCTAAAAGTGACCACCATCAGAGTTAAGCCAAGCCAAGATATCTATTATATATAAAACCCTATATAAAGGCCAAGCCATAAGGCTCAAGAAGCCCATCACAAAACAGAAACCGGGAAAACAGTTCTTTTGTGTTGTAATTGTCCCTCTCTGTCCCTGTAATGGAGTTTGAGTAGTGTGAAACACTAAATTTGATACAATGCCAAGCCTTGATTAAAAAAAAAAAGAGAAAGCACAGCCATAAATGAAGCCCCAAAACCAAGGAGGTGAGAGTGTGACGCCCCCTCCCTCTTCCCCCCTTCTGTGCCAGTCTGCGGTTTGTTTGTAGTATTAGCTCTCTCTCTCTTTGAAGCCCAAGCGCATTGCTCATCCTTCTCTCTTCCTCCATCTCTGAAATAGAGGAAACCTGAACTTAGCAGAGTTTTAATATTGTTCTACAACCACCCTAAATGTTGAGTTTTTCCTTTGTCTCCGAGTTTTTCTCTGAGAGGCTGAGCATTTCATTTTTTTAAAGCTTTCTTTGCTCAGATCTGTCCCTTTTAATTTTACCCCTTTGTATTTGTTTAAACATCTGTTTTCTTGCGTGTTGAGTGGCCAAAGATGAGTAAAGAAGAGTTCTTGAAGATCAAGGTAACGCCTTCTCCCACACATTTGACGATGAATGAATGTTTATTTTCCCCGCGAAAATGTGAGTACTGCGGGGTGCGTGTGTGCATGTGTTTTTTTTGGCTTTCTTGTGTTCAGCTCAAAATTTTAAGTGACATTAATGCCTGTACCTTGTTCTTTTATCCGCACTTTACTTTCTGGTAGATGCTTTCTTCTGTCATTTCGTTTAGGCAGTTTTCATTATGACCAAGTTTTGGTTTTCCTTAACTTTGTTCTTTGCTTGAGGGTCTTGCTTCTGGCTATAGTTTTTGGCTGCTGAGCTATAAATTGTGAACTTTATCCTGTTTGTATTCTCTGGTTTTGCTCGGAATTGCAGACTTGTGTCCTGAAAGTCAATATACACTGTGATGGTTGTAAGCAAAAAGTGAAGAAAATCTTGCAGAAAATTGATGGTATAGTTCCACCATATTCTTGACTCATTCTCAATATGTATTTTGTATTGTTTTTGTTTGTAATCAGAAATGGTCCACACTTATCTAAATTGTGGCCTCTTCTACACTTCGCTATTCATACGTTTGTGATGTTTAATTTGGGCCTGATTTTTCATGAATTGGCTTTACCTTTTGAGCAGGAGTTTACACCACAAAGATAGATTCAGAGCAGGGGAAGGTGACAGTGTCAGGCAATGTTGAACCAGCCGCACTCATCAAGAAGCTCACCAAGAATGGGAAACGTGCAGAGTTATGGGGAGCACCAAAGGCCAACAACAACAACAATAACCAGAATCAGCTCAACAATCAGTTCAAGAACATGCAAATTGACAATGGAAAAGGTGGAAACAACAAGAAGGGTCAGGGTCAGGGTCAGAAGGGGGGAGGCAACAACCAGCCTAAAGCTGGGGGTCCTCAGGGTGAAATTCAACAGCTTCCGCAGCTTCCACAGATGCAAGGGATTCAAAATCTGAAACTGACCCCAGAGCTGATGAAGAACCTAAATTTGCCTCAGCTTAACAACAAGGACCAGAAGTCTGTCAAGTTCAGTATGCCTGAAGATGAGGGTTTTACTGATGATGAGTTTGATGAATTTGATGACGACTACTATGATGATGATGATGAAGACTTCGAGGATGATATGGATGATGCATTCCCTTTGCAGAAGACGAAACCCATGAATGGAAATGAGCACGGTGGCTTACAGATGCCTAACATGTTGAACGGCATGATGAATGGCCAGCAGCAGCTCATGAAAGGTGGTCCTAATGGTGGTGGTAATAATGCTGGAAATAATGGTGGGAATGCAAAAAAGGGTGGGGGTGGAGGTGTTGCAAACATCCCTGTTCAAATGAATCTTGGTGGCGGCAATGATGGGAAAGGCGGTGGTAATGGCGGCAAGAAAGGTGGTAATGGGAATAACAATGGTGGAAACCAACAGGGTGGTGGAAAGGGTGGCAAGAACGGTGGTGGACAGCCTCAAAATGGTGGTCAGAACAAGAATGCAAGCCATGGCAATGGCGGTGGCGGTGGAGCTGCCAATGTCAACAACCTTATTGCTGCTAATGGCGCCATGAAAGGGGGTGGAATGTATAATGGTCCTAATGGCATGCCAAACATGTTACCCATGATTGGTCCTGGTGGTGTGGGCCAGGTGGGAAATATGCCGACGGGCCACATGGGAAACCTACCAATGGCCTCAATGAACAATCTGGCGGCTGTTCAAGGCCTGCCGGCCATGAATGGTGGCGGTGGAGGCGGCGGTGGTGCGGCCAACGCCGGCGCTGTCCCCAGGCAAATGGGTGGGAACCCCTATCAGCAGCAGCAACTGGCCGCAATGATGATGAACCAGCAAATTGCCAATGGAAATGAGAGGTTTCAGCCGATGATGTATGCCCGCCCTCCACCAGCCGTTAACTACATGCCGCCGCCACCTCCTTGCCCGTACCCTTACCCTTATCCTTACCCCCCGCCACCAGGCGAGCGAGCCGACCAGTACTCAATGTTCAGTGATGAAAACACCTCGAGCTGTACTGTGATGTGAGGTTGATCAACAGCGAAGCTCCGCCCCCGGCTTAACCCGAGCTCACTGATTCTTCCATTGAAGATGGCAGTGACAATAAGTGGTGGCGGTTCAGCTCATAGTTTGATGACTTGCTCTAGCCTGGATGCCATATAATGCCTGCAGATGGTTTTGCTTTGATTTTTACTTTAATTTTCTTGCCCTCCCCCTTTTGAAATCCTAAGTTTAGAGTAGTGCTCCAGCATAGGGAGTTATCTGATAGCTGATGATATGTTTAAAACCCCTTTAGACGATGAGATGTATGCGTAGGGGAAGGACTGGTTTTGCTGATGGAATGTTTATATGGTGTTCATATGTTGCAAACATAAAATAAATTCGAAGGGAATGGGATTTTAACAAGAAAATTGCCCATCTCTGTGCCCAATTTCTCTACCTTCTGTCCCTTGCTAATCAAAGTCTGTCTCACTGTATTCTGTAATATTCTTCCTCCCATTTATCAATTTATCTTCCCTGGTGGCTCTGACAAACCTGCCTCCACTTCTGCAAATGATTTTTGGATCTCTTAATATTAGTGCTAAAACTTCTTGAAAATGTGCCATAAAATTTTTGACAACTAGTAAAACGCTTTAGAAGTTGGAATTACGAAAAAGAAACCTTACAAGCTCTTTGCAAAATAGTACAATCTAAACTCACATCATTCTGAAGTTCTTAACAAACTCTCAATCTAGGCCATATGAAAGTCACACAGACACAAACATGTTAATAAGTACAAACAAATGTTCAACTGTAGAAACTGGTGCCCTAGCTGTGACATGTAGTAATCAACATAAGACTTAGGTATTTTTCTTTAATTAGTGGCAAACTATAAATTATCCTCTCTCTCTCTCTCTCTCTCTCTCTCTCACGCGCATTGCTAGTATATTACATTGAAGCCAGAGGACGTGTGGTGGAGGGCTTTGACATTATTGAATGGTCTTTCAATTACAAGTATATTTGGTTTTAAGAATTTAGAATGGAAAGAAAAATGATAAAGAAAGGGAAATAAAATAAAATAAATTTAAAATTCCACACAAACATTGAAAGGATTTCAATGAGAGAAAAAAAAATAAGGAAAAAATAAAATTAAACAAAAACTTTAAATTGAATTTTTTTATAATTTGAGAAAAAAATAAAGAAAAGAAATAGAATTGATAAAATTTTTAGAAAAAGAATAAGAGTTAAAATAGTTTTTCTTCTATTTTGTTCGAAAAATAAATTTTCCTTCACTAAATTATAATTTTCCTCTAATTTTCTTTTTCATAATTTTCTTTTCTTAATCAAACAACTAAATTTATTGTTCTCAACATTTTTTTTTTCTCTCCAAATTTTAAGAACCAAGCGAGAGAGGGTGGTGGGGTACATATTTTTCATAAAAAATTTGAAATTTTTTATAATATGGAGCATGATTGACATTATGGAGGGTGGTGGGTACATATTTCATGAGATTGGATGAAAACCATTGATGATCAGTGGCCCCCTTACTCATGAGAGAGAGAGAGAGAGAGAGAGAGAGAGTTTGTATTATTGGTTTTTGGTGTAATGCTCAAACCATGCATGTGAACGTGTACTTGTTTGCAAATACAGAATATTACACTCCCCCAAAACAAAGTCAGATCATTTGCAAAGGGGTCCCATTGAATAAAGTGTTGCAGCATGATTCTTTTGTCGGCTAGTACCATACTTTGGTAAAATGTATGTACTGTTTGTATTGGTACTTCCATTTTGAAATTGTAATCTCACTCACTCTTCTACTAAGTAAAATATCACGAGTAATTGTTCATCGTACCCCACATGACATTTTTATTTAAAATCAGACGAATACGGAGTTGTTGTTGCTCTTACATGAGTATCGAGTTAGATGACAAATTTCTCTTAAAAGAAAATACAAATTTACTCAGTATTGACACACCACTTGTTCCGTACCAGTTTGTAAACTCATTCATACCTTTTGCTTTGTTTAGATCCAAGTTTTACAAAACTATAGAAGTTGAGAAATGATTGGGATAGTGATTTTGTCTGAGACGCCAAAATTGTGTTTTACAAAGACTTTAAAGGAATATTTTGAAGTCAATTTCATTTCTACCATAATGTCATGAATTTGGTTATCGGGTGGTGACAGGACCTATGCTTAATTGATGTGTTGCATTTTGGGTTGGTCTCTATTACAACATGCCCAATTAATGAGTCATTTACGGCATATGGTCCAAGGATGGTGGATCCTATTAAAGGGGGTGCAAGTTTCTTGCTCAAAAGTCAATGGCATTGAAGTTGAAATTTAGTATAGATTAAGTGGGTAGATATTTTAAATTCTTGGAAATCCCTTTTTTTTTTTTTTTTTTATGTTCCAGGATTTAGTAGACAACTTATTCAAAAATTATATATAACTCGAGTCATATATATTATTCAAAAATTAACTTAATACAATAAAAAGTGCAAAAATGTTGTGGAGGTAGATTGGTGCTCTTATACAATCATTAATAAAATTTAAAGCATATAACTTATTAAATATAATGATGGAAGGGAACTTACAGTATTATTTCAGCCGCAGACAAACTATGATTTAACATGCAAACACAAACACACGCACACACTTCTTGCATTTTAGCTGTAACTCTTCTCCTTGTTAATTTTTGTTTCTTGAGTGGGAGAGAGGTTTTATAGAAGATGGTGTTTGGTAGTTATATTGGAATGTATGGTATGTTTGGTGTTAAGATTTTAATAAGATGAAAATTTTAATTTATTTTAATACGCTTCAATGAAATTTTTATTCAAATATAAATTCAAATGATCCCTTTTCTTATGTATATAATTAACTAATTAATTTTCAATCATTACATGCATTAATAATCAAATTAATACTTGTACATATATTTACATACTCGTTGTTACTTACACATTAAAATATAATTATTATCATAATATACTATCATATTATTAAATTATTATTATATTATATATATTTAAATAAATTATACTATTTATTCAATCAAAATATTTTTTAAATATAATAGTCATATTAACTATCAACATAATTCTTATTAAATATTATATCCGAGGAAACCCTTCTACCAAATACAGTCTTCGTTAGATATATTTATATTTAATAGTGCAGAATAGGATGAGTTATGTGAGGATAATAAGCGGCGAAACGAACGTACCTTGGACGTTTTCTGAAAAATTAAACATGACAAAGACAACCTTACTCCTTAAAGAGGATACAAGTATTTATATTTGTCATAATTATAGAAGTAAAAATCAAAAATAAAAAGTTAATTATCCAAAAAGCAAACGGCGTTGACACTTGACAGAATTTCTGGTACAATGCTCTTAGTCAAGTCTCGTCAGTTGAGAATGGCATCCAAGAACAGAGTTCCTGTGTGGGTGACCCCACCCTGGCTTTCTTGCGCTGTCCCGTTCGACTACTCTGATTTGCAGCTAGAGATAAGCGGCTCACGTCACCTGTCTAATCAGGCACCAAAGCCGGCAGGCCCCACGCCGAGCATTGCCCCGAAAGTACAACTACTCGTCTTACAGGCTTTCAATGAGCTGTACGTTCAGCAGAACCGTCAAAAATTGTGTCTATCTTTATTTTATTTTTAGATATTTTTAAATATATTTTTAAAAATATATATATAAAAATAATAAAAATAAAAAATTTAAAAAATTTAATAATTATAATGTGTTTTATAAAGAAAAATGAAAACAAACATGACCTCTATTCCCAGTCTCACTCTGCCAGCTCGTAATTTGAACTAGGCTGTGTTTGTAAGATCGCCGCATGCCTAGTTAAATTTTATATAATTAAATATATTATTTAATAAAATTTTTATTTAATTCTTTTTATATGTATTAATAAATTATTTTTTAATTATTATATTTATTTATATTCGAATCAATATTTATATATACATGCATACACTCACATTTATATATATATATATATATATTTACACTATAAAAATGAATAATTATCTATATATACTAGATAGCATCTAATTATAATTATATATTATACATATGCATATTTAAATAAATTAAAATTTTTATTTTATTAAAATTTAAAATTAAGTATACTATTAATTTCAAACTAACAATCACTCTCCAAATATAGCCCTAATGAATTCAATTATACCATCATCAATGTTTTAAAGTGGGGAATGTTGTACGCCAGGAAATTTCACACCAACAAATTCTTGAAAGCAACCAAGGACGGTAAAGTGGCGTCCGAGGGATGGTTTTGTGAAGCACCTTTAGCTGACAAGAATATTTGTGATTAACACATTCACCGGTCAAGATGATTAGTTGCATCCCACTTGATAGCCCCATCGACTTTAATTCAAAAGGACAAAGAACAGCGACCTTATAGTTAAGACCACTTTGACCAACTAATGAACCAAGGTGACCTAATTTCTTATCCGTTGTAGTGACCCCAAAGATCAATTTAATGCACCCAAGAAGAGTAACAGTTCCCAATGCCAGTCTCTGTGTGTGTGCGTGTTCTGATCATAGTACTACTCATTCTTGGTTGTTGCCTTCGCTGTTCTCAATTGATTTGGTTTGAGGTCATGCAAATTGTAATGTATTATTAGTTATCACAAACTCATGCATATAGGAAAAATGTAGAGTAAACATAAAAAATTTGTTCAAATAGGTGGAAGATAATCTTTTTACTCTTACGAGATTGCACTCAAAAAAATTTTACTAACAATGATACGATATTTATTAAGATAAACTGGTCAAAACTAATAAATAATCTCTCACTTTACCCAAATTCTATTTAGTAACAACTAATTGAAGTGTATCCAGCTTAAATCCCATATGCAATAAATCATATTACTCCACTTTGCCAAGTCTTTCTCTTGGTCCCAGCTTTTAGTATTGATCAACGAGTTTACTCCTCTTAAGTAATGAACGAACTTGGACTCAGCACCTTAAGGTGATCCATCTTCCATTCTTTCTTGTTAATAATAAGATCATAAAAATACTTTTAAACTCTTGGGCACAATTACTCAAATGTTTATTCTTTGAAAGCTATCCCAAGAGTTCTCTGAAGAATGAATGATCTCCCTCAATGTAATCTTTGTTTCATCTCCTCGACTCAGGAAAAGCGTCTGTCTCGTTAGCTATCAAGATTAGGAAACTATCTCAACAAAATTCCGTTGGCAAACTCTAAGATATTTGAAAATGATACTTTTCATATTGGATCATGAGTTGCATTATTTTCGGGATTGTTTTCTTCATGGATTTCTAGCAACTCCAGAAATCGTTCCTTATGGTCTAGAACTAAAAATATTCTAGAGATCCTTCCATAAATGTCAGATTTCGTTGGATATAAAAAATAAGAAGATATGGTCAACTCTCTAGATTTTCCTATATCTTATGAATAAGACAATTCAACTATATCCTAACCACTTAATTAAAATCTATTTAGATCCTTTAGAATTACGAAAATTAGCATACCATTATCTTTATTAAGAAGGAATAAATTGGCTAACAAATATTTTACAAAATTGCATGATGTTGATGCAACTTATGTTGCAATACATTGCATGACACGTCACTGAAAAATAAAAATTTTCATGAGCAAATCGATCTGCCACGTTTTAGATTGTGTCGAGAATAATGTTAACTCATCAAGCACCGCTTACATGGCATAATGTGCCACTAGCAATTGTCATTCCTTTACGGGCATAAATTGAATGCCCAAATAATTTATTCGTTAAATTGTTTTGTGAGCAAAAGGAAGAGGGTTCAGTCCAACTCACATTTAACTGTCTTTATTGTAGTGGTTATAGCTCTTTATAAATTAAATTACGAAAGTATTCCCTTTGTTTATTTCCACCTCCTATAAATTTATAAAACTATGCGCTTTAAAGCTACAATAGTAATGTATTTTTCGGTTTGGAAATATAAAAGTTGTGCTTGTCTTTGATATTTTGGTTTTTGGTATCTGATAAGATTGTTTGCGACTAATGTCATGTTATGTCTCAAATTCAGGGCTTAACAGAAGTAGTATTAGAGCATAGATGTTAATCCTAAATGCAAAAGGCGTTTATTAGAACTTAAATTTAATCTTAAGGACATAAGTGATTTAAACTTAGACTATGGTCATAAGACTTATACCATTAGGACCTAACACATAAGCCTGACTATCACGATTTTGAATACATATAAGGTGTAGATTTGAACTTAGGCACAAAGGACTTTTGAACAAACATTGAACATAGATATGAGGATTTAAATTATTTGGGATATTAGATCACTACCACATGCACCCCTAAGCTATTAGTTTGGTTAGAAACTAATTTAGACTAGTCTTGTAACATAAATCATTGATGAAGCATAAGCTTCGATCTTAGACATATGAGACAAGGAAGCTTTACCCTTGACCATAGAAACTTAAACCACTAGGCATAAGTCATAGGGCTAGGAAATTATGATCACATATGTATATAAGACACTAAGAATAGTAATATTGCACTAATTTGATATTTTGGTATAGATAATGGAAAAAGCCAATGAATCAGGAAAGCGTACACCCTTGGGTAATGGCATCTCCACGAAGAACGTCATGAACCCCGTCCTTACTACACTAGGTCTAATCGGGGAGATGGCCACAATAATGCTTAAGTTATAGAGGCGTTTTGAGAACGGCGAGGCCAAAAACAAAATGATACGAGAAGAATTAGGCAATCAGAAAGAGACATACAGCATGCACAAGAGAAAGTGTGTTGAGGAAGAAGCTGAACACAAGCACTGAGAAGAAACTGAGAATAATTTGAAGAAGCTAAGGTTAGGTCCTCACCCTGGCAATAGGCAAACCGGATACTAGTCCATGCCATCAGTCAAGAAGGGGTCAAATCAAATTGAAAAAAATAAGACCCAACTCCAACCACCTAAATGTGTAATATGCCAGCATATGCATAGAAGTAAATGCTACACGCTGACAAGTGCTTATTTCGTTGCAGCCAGTAGGGCTATAAAATGGCAGAATTCCCGAACAAGCTTGTCATAGACTACAACAATAATAGCATGGCTAATCAAGCGGAGCACAAGTAGTGGGAATTTTAATATAGGAATTATGAGATTATATGAAAATTTTGCGATGCGAATAAGATCAACTCATTTCTTGTTATTGATTATATTAAGTCATAATAATAATAAAGCTGCCTTTTCATTCAATAATTGTTGGCCTTACTATATTATTCCTTATCCCACTATTTTGTGCATAGTTGATGAATGCGCATAATTGATCAACACCCGAACAATTTTTCATATGTAGGAAATGGTCGGAAAACCTTATCATAACACACAAAATCCATGCTATGCTAACTTAATGGAAAACATGAATGAAAAAACAAATGCTTAGCTCCCACCTCCAATCCCTATGTAACCACAACCACAGTTGACTGTGAGCCAAATGAATGAAAAGTAAGATAACTTGGTGGCCATCGCAACAATAGTGGCCCAAGCAGTAGACCTCAACAAGAAGTTTTGGCACTGACCTAAGGCCTGCTCAATAAAGGGACTAAGGCCCATTACGAGGCGTTAAGGAGAGTCCACATGCCCACGTTTGATGGCTCGTATGATCCAAAGGTTGTCTAGATATAATTGAAGGAAATGGAGGACAACTTTAAGTTAATGGAAGTTCTAGCTAAGGAACAATCGAAAGTAGTGATACCCTTCTTAGTTGGCAAGGCAACTCTCTAGTGGGAACATGAATGAAAAACCAAATGCTTATCTCCCATCTCCACTCCTTATGTAACCACAACCATAGTCGACTATGGCCAAATGAATCTAAAGCAAGACGACCTAGTGGCCAAAGCAACAATAGTGTGGCCCAGGCGGTAGACCTCAGCAACAAGTTTTGGCACCGACCCAAGGCCCACTCAATAGAGGGACTAAGGCCTATTACAAGGTGTTAAGGAGAGCCCACGTTTGACAGCTCGAATGATCCAAAGGTTGTCTAGATAGTTGAAGGAGATGGAGTACAACTTTGAGTTAATGGAAGTTGTAGCCAAGGAACAACCAAAAGCAGTAATACCCTTCTTGGTTGGCAAGGCAACTTTCTAGTGGGAAGGTGTCTCACCCGCGCTACAAGAAGAACGTCCGATCACCTAGGCTCAGTTTTATGAGCATTTCTAAACCACCTTTTCTCGGACTCCATCCTCCTTTAAAAGATGATAGGGTTTGACAATGTGTTGCAAACACCTAATATGTCAGTGGTTGAATACTTGAAGAAATTACACACCCTAAGGAAGTACTCGTCGATGGTAATGGTGAATCCAACCCTAAGAATATACAAGTCACTAAAGGGTTGAAAATTGGTTGAAAGAAACCAAAGGAAGCCCAAACCAAGTCCAAACTCTAGGAACGAGTGGATCAGACCTCCAACTAGACCCTGACCAATAAGAGATTTAACAAGGCTGGAAATGATCAAGCCTCAGCTCAACCACCTTAATGTATCAAATGTCACTGTAGGAAGTGTGTCGATATACCATTAAAGCAAGTTTTTGATGTGGCTAACAAGGCCACCAAATCGTTGAGTTCCACAGGAAACTTCCAAAGCAACTACTATCAATACTAATAACAAAAATGGTGCTGATTGTAACAATAACCACCCCAAGCCTAACCAGCCCAATGTTAAGCCAAAAGAAAATGCCTAAGTATTTGCTATGACCAAGAAGGGAGTTAACAACACTAAGGGCATGGTTGTATGTAACGTTGTTGATAACCCACCCTTATGCACGTACCTTGTTTGACCAGAACGCCTTACATACCTTTTTTTCTAAAAATCTTATTAGACACTTAGAGCATAAGCCCAAAACATCAAAATAACTTTATAAAATAGTCATGCCAAGAAGTGAAAAATTGTAACAGCCACTACCTCATGTAGGCATTGTAACTTAGGAACCTAGCAGGAATCGATAGTTGGAAGTTGGTCTGATACTCTATATTTAGGTTCAGTGGTCTAACCACTTTAGACAAGAGATGGCACAAGAACTAGTAATGAAAGGCAAAGAAATCAGAGTGGCATAGGGAAACATGGCAAGGCCTTACCTTATTCATGAAATAGGGATGTTAGAAGCTTCAGGCTAAAGATGAAGGATGAGCAACTCAAGTACGACATGATTAGGAATTGATATTCCATACACAGGATAAATCATCTACTTGACAAAATCCATGGGGGCTAGATTATTTGGGAATTTCTCCTAAGCTAATAAAAACATAAGAAAATATAGTGGATGGCTCTACAAACCCTTAGGAAGGAAAAATGCCTTGTTAAGTCAACGAATGAAAAAAAAAAAGGGCTAGTAGGAGAAATGTTTTGAGGACATATGCATAAATTGAGGATAAGGTATGTTAAATTACGAGTTTTTGATATGAGCAGTGAACTGAATAGAATACGTACCATGGATTAGGACTATACCATAGATAAAGATCCAGTAATTAATTAACACTGACGCGAGATCACCCAGGAGTTAGAAGAAGATATAAGAAATCGATAACCCCATGGGTTTTCGAAATAGGTTAGTTCAAGTTTTGAGAACATAAATTTTTGTAAAAGGGAAAGATGTAATACTTCAAATTTTTGGACCACGATAATAATAGTCACAAATTATTAGTAAAGGATTTAATCTATAAATTCTTGTTTTATTTATTAATTTTTGTGTAAAATAGTGGTAGTGGTATTAAGGTGTATATGGAAGACAATATGTGCATAAAGGTATAGAGTAGAGCCTACCAAAAATAGGAGGATTGGTAGAGGCTTTTTACCATGTCCTAATAGAACCAAATTTGGGAAATTGAGGCTGAATTGTAGGCTTGGAAAATACAAAAAAATTCGTGTGAAATTATGGAAAAGAATTTAAGCAAGTATGGAAAATAATACACACACAATTGTGCTAGTCTAACCTTATCGAAAGATGGATTATTTATGAGGGATTTTTACCTTGGTTAAAGGTCTTAAAAATAGGAATAATTAAGCAGAGAAATTTCTATAAAAATCGAATATATTAAGTACAGTTAAGTAAAGGAATTTTGGGACCTCTAGAAGACTAAAATTTCACCCTTTCTAAATTCCCAACCAAAACCCTAACACAAATAGGGTTCAAAGGTGGATAAAATCAAAATTCTCCACACCAAAACAGCATCAACCATCCAAGACTTTAGAGGAACTTTTCTTGGCTTCTAAACACAATAATTTGAGGTATATTCTTCGCTAGATTTTTACGTTTATCATATATGGACTTAGGAATATTATAACACATGTCATAGGCACAAGAAATATGAATTTAGAGAAGGTCACACATGGGTTGATGCATGTATATGTGGTTAAATTTGTGACTTATGCGTAAAATTAGTAGGAAGTGCATTTTGATAATCAGCATGAAATTCTGAAAATTGTCCTAAACTATTTAAAAATTTCAAAAATATTATGAATTGCAATTTTCATGGTTAGGAATTAGGGAAATATGCCTAAGGACCTTTAAAATTATTGTAATGATGGGTTTTGACAATTGAAATTGCATAGAACATAGAAAACCAACCAAACAGCACCTTGCATAGGCATAGGTGTTGCCTTGTAGTTGCGATCACAGGTGGCCATTCGACACTTTTGAAGCAGGAGCATGATTGGTAGAGTAACCTAGGGTGGTTGTCGCAATTGCTAGATTATTCCTCACAGGTGCAAATGCAACCATTCGTCATTGCAAAGCTTGACTGTGGTACGAGATGAAACATCTAGCAGTCCACCTGACGATCATGGATGAAGTTGTAACAGTCATTGATCAGCTCATCGTGGTCTTGTGGGTCCACTGCAAAACATGATAGGATGCTTTGTAGTTCGTTTCGTGGGCGCAGAGCCATCTTTCGTGGTCACGAGACTTGCTTCCACCAGTGTAGAGTTTAGAAAATGGATAGAATAGTATTTTTTTCATAATTAAGGTTTAATTTTTTGACTTGAGACTAAAATCGGTATAATATGCAATACAAGACTTAACATAAAATAAAAAATATTAATTAAATAAATTTCAAATAGAAAGACTTACTCAATTGATAATTGAAAATTTAGAAGGACAATGACATGAGACTTATAGGATGCATATGAAAACATTTGAAAGAATAGAATTTTGGTTGAATTGCGTATTAAATGAAAAATTATTTGATTGAAGAGGGAATCAATAAATTTGACCTAGTGAGATTCAGGATCAGTAAGTGGGAATCAAGTAATCTGCAGGTTTTTGCAATTGCCCTTTTAAGCTGAGTTATTTTTCTTAGAAAGTTTTGTATTCGTACTGAAATTTTATTCCAAAGTATTCTTTGTAGTTTCATATTTTTTTTGAACTTATCCCGAAATATTTTCTGGACAATATCGCTGATGATCCATGCAAATTGGCATGTTTTGGTTTAAAATGCGTTCTTCTAAAAATGTTTTTGGGTGTGAACAAATACCATATAACTATTTCGGATGTTGATTGTGTATTTTGGGCTAATGTAATGTAAAGTCTGAATAGGATGTGTAATGAACTAATTCCACCATTTGATTAGATAATAGGTGAGTTATGACCTATTCTATTGGAGTTAAAAATTAGGGTATGACCCTTCTTAGTTGAGATAAAAAACTAATGCCTTAATCAGTGAAAATAATATACAAACTACTTGAGTCCCCAAGCATACTAAGAAATAGTACAAGTGAAATGAATATGTGGTACATTATCTGTGAATTTTTAACTGTTATCTTTTTTGCAAATTTACATATAAATGTTTGAATTTTTGAATTTGTTTTATTATGTTTACATCCTAACAAAGGTTAGGTAATCACTTATTAGGCAATAAGTTGCTCACGCATTTTTGAAACTTTATTTGCAGAAAACCCCAGTAATAAAGAGCTGACGTGGGGGTAGTAAAAGGGCACGAGAACAGAAGAATCTAATTATAATTTTGCTTATGAATAAGACCACAATGTAACAGCATAAGTCACTTTTAATTTCCGTTGTAATGTAATTGTTAGATCATTTTATTTCTACTGCAAGTATATAAAACTTAATACTTAACTTAAATCGTAATTTATGAATTTGAATGTCTCTAATATTTTGGGCTTTGACATTCGAAAAGATTGTTCGCGAGTACTACTATGTTATATCCTAAATTCGAGGCGTGACATGTTTTTTATTGCACAATTGTAATGGGATATGCTTGTGAAAATTAACCCATTTTATGGCAATATATCTCAACTTTAGTGATCATATTAGCTCAAATGAGTCGCGTCCTTTCGCCTATCTTTTTTACTAATAAAGAAAAGAAATAAATTATTTAAATTATTTTTGCTATTTGCATACCTAACTATATTTTAGCTACATAAGATGCTTATTAATTATGGGGTGTGTGCATGCGCGGTTTGAGCTGATTTGTTGAAGACTTGTACAAAATGATGTTGATGAAGATGGTCGAGATCATAAGGCAACTAGCCCTTTTCATTTTCTTTATCCCTTTTTCCTTCTGGGTTTCTTAAGTCATCTTAGATAGGTCATTTTTTTTTATTTTTTATTTTTAGACTTTTACCGTATTTTGGGTCCAAATGGGTCTTAAGGTTATGGTTTAAAAGGTTTTGCCATAAATATTTATTTTATTTGCTTGTAGGGGAAAGTGAAATTAATTAATACTTTGAATTCTTTGAATTTTACGTGGAATTAGAGTTCTTTGTTTTCTAAAATTAATTGAATGATTTATGATTCTTATGAACAAATTGGAATTTATTCAATTAAAAATAATTTTTTTAAAATCGTGGTACATTAATCAATTATGACGTATTGATTGTTGTCGTTCAATCACATCACCTATCCAATTTTACTTCCATTAGTAACTCTGACCATCTTCATTTTCACCGATCTTCATTTTTGACTACTTTATTAAAATATTGAATCCATAAAGTGTAATGAATTTACATAATAATATATCAAATAAAATATAACCTTACAAGTACTTATAAGACTATTATGTACATAAGTAGTGCATAATGATATATGGCTAGGCACAATAATTTTTTTAAGACAACCTTCTTACTTTTGCAAGTTGGGATTTGAGAAATGAGACAACAAAATCACTAAATTTCAAATGTGCATATCCCATAGGGATCTAGTAGCTCCAACTTTAACCAAAATTTACGTGATTGGTGGTACAAATTAGAGACATGTAATTACCAAATGTTCTGTGCCTTTCATTAATAACTTGAATGATTTGAATTTGTTATTTTTTAGCAAGATTATGTACATTTTATTCTTGAAAAACATTTATTTTCACATTACTTGTGTTTGTTGGTAAAAGGAAAAGTAAATCAATTTCGTTGGCTCAAAGTGATGAACTTTTTTGCAATGTTTTTCAAGACTTTATTGTCATTTAATGCTCATCTACATCAGTTTCTGCAAAAGAACGAGTGGGCGGAACTATATTGTCATGTGTTGATTGAAAATTCAATCAAGTAAAAATCATGTGAGAATATTTTGTCATACTTTTCTCTAGTATAAATTATTTACATTACTTATATAGATCGATTAATATTAATTGTGATTAGTCTTGATTGACTTTATTTTTATAAGTAATATCACACATTTTTAATATATTTTGTAGGCCTTCTACTCTAGATTAGGGAGTCAAGTTGATCTTGAACACATATCATATATAGAGATTAATAGTTCATTTTATTTTTTCTATCTTAGTTTTACAAATTATATATATATAATTTTCTCAAGTTTTAAATTTGAATAAAGGCGTAAAGTGATCACAGTGCTGCACTGGATCATGCATTTGATTGCTGCTATTGGACTAACATACATAAACACACATTAACAGAGAAGTTTGAAGTTCATTAATTACTAGTAAAATTAGCACCCTCCAAACGTGTACAAAAGTATTTAACTTATAAAATTATTTTATTATAAATTCAAAATATAAAATATTTAAAATTAAAAATAAAGAACCAAAAGAAATCTAAAAAGATGTCATGTTTGAGAAAAAAAAAATACACATAAGAATAAGTTAAAGAAAAGCAAAAAAGAAGTATTAAAAAATAAAATAATTTTAAATAAAGATGATTGTGTAATTTTACATTGGTGCAATTAAAATATGCTTAAATCTTAACAATATAGTATCAATTAATGCATAGATTTTTGTTCAATATTATATACGGCGAAATCTACATAACTGAAATATTTTGGATTCGCATCATATGTTTAATATACTTGTCAAGTGACTATATTTAGATTCAAATTTTGAAGGATGAAAATTTTGTACAAAAATTTAAGAATAGCGTAAAATAAAAGAAAAAAGAGGTAAAAATGATATTTTAATATATGACATATCTAGAAAAAATAGTTTAAATGGATGTAAATTTGGATTAAAGTAGATTGAAACCACAAGTTACTTCCGTTTGATAATTAAACATGAACTTTGCAGTATTATCAATTGAGGTGATAATTCAACAATTATTGGAGCTATAGCTTTCAATCAAATGTTTAGATATATAGTTCAGCTTATGGTACCTATTTTTTCTAATCATATATCGAGACAAAACAATTACTGTACGTAAGTATCTTTGAAGGATCTCAAATGCAAATAAAAGTAAATTTGTGACGTGATGCTGCAAAAGTCTGAGAGGCCCTCATGTCCCAAAATCAATAAAATGTGTTCTAAAGCTAGTTGCTGCCACATCAAATTCAAAACATGATATTGGGTCCTATGGAACACTTGAAATTTGGCAATTACTGTTTAGAGTAATCCTTTTGTCTGAATAATACAACACCTTTTGTGTTTCTGGGAATCACGCATTACAAATAATTAAGGGAATTTTCGTTGAGGACAATTTACCAAATGGGGGGAAGGAATAAACATTATTGGCCACATTATTTTTTTCAGATTTTTCATTAAATTATTCATCAATAAAAGATAGAATTTGGTAATAAATGGGGACAGATTTAATTGTTTTTTTTTCCTCCCTATAATTTATTTCATCAGTTTTTGTAGGACCTATGGCCAAATAACGTGCCAACTAAACTAGGGTTGCTAGGGTTGTAATTTCTGACAAAATTTGAACCTAGTACAAAATTAATAGGTTCGGATTGTACGTCTACGGATGTGGGTTGAAATTAGATCGATTTTGATGAACACGAATAAAGATGGGTAGGTTGTAGGCTGCCTTTGAGTTGATCTGTTAACCTATTAATCCATTTATAAGTTTAAAATAGTTTAATAAATATTTTTATTAATTATTATAACATATTTTATTTAATTTAATATTTTATTAAATAATTTTTTATTTTTAATATTCTTAAATTATTAATAAGATAGATGCTAAACAAATTAAATAGAGTCTAAAAGTTAAAATAGTAAATAGATAGTAATTAGTACATTGGATTTGTGATTATGTATATCATGCCTTTTAATTACTTATAGCCATATAGATTTGGATTATGTTTCGTAGTTTGATAATTGTTTTTGTATGTTGACAAATGGATTATGGGATTAAATATTTAATTATTTGAATTGAATTTGAGAATACAAAGCTTATTTTTAACTTCATTTTGGCTAGGATAGATTATTTTATTTTTATTATGAGCTTGTGGATTAAGTTTAGGTGATCTGTAAAATTGTTTGGATAAAAAAATGACCTATAAAAATAAATAAGTTGGATTTGAATTTATAGTTTTTGTGTAATACTCATTTCTTAACACGATTCGCCAACCCGTTACACGACTTAATTGCCTCCCTTGGTTATTCACAGAGGCTATGTGGAGCCCCTTTGAAATCCACCCAACCTATAATATTTTATAATATAAAATGTATTATTCAACAAAAATTTCATTCAAATTCAAATTTAAAATTTTTTTTATTTTATATATATATATATAACTAATTAATTATTTTTTAATCATTACACTTATTTACAATCAAATCAATATCTATATACACGCACATACACTTACATTTATATATATATTTTTACTCTATAAACTAATCATTATTCTTACATGCTATGATATCATCTATTCATTATTAATATTTTATATCCTTCCAAACATATAATCCATCTTAACAAACTCTCACTAAATGTCATTCATCACCAAACCATTCCTTCCAAAGTTAGAATTTGTGAAACTTAAAGGTTGTGGTTAGAAATCCTTTTAGGTGAACGATAAACATAATGTATATTATGGACTGGCAAAATTTGATCCATTCACAATTTTTTTTCACAGTATTTTTGTCCTAAGGCTACCCTTTCTCTATTTCCTTACTATTGACGATGTTTCATTCCATTAATATATCACCTTATTATTATAAATACATTATATGATAATATTTTATTCAACCAATATATTATATCACTCATAAATAAATCATGCTAATAATAATTTATCCAACTACAGTATCATATCACTTTTACAAATACATATAATAAGTGACAAGGCGTTAAAAAACCCTTATCCTACTAAAATATTACCGTTATATATTCTTTTTAACAAAATTCATTCACTGATATCAAACCTTTTACTATTCATCTCAAAAAACTAAATCTCATCAAACCTATCAAAATCAATTTTCACAAGTGGGCATCCCATCGAATCGGAAGCAAATTATATGTTGGCCCTTTACTTTTACAAGACCTTCTTTATTGAAATTTTAATAATTATAACTACCACCCTGTGTCATTTAAACATATTGGCTATGTTTGTTTTCCTTCTTCTAATACTCACATAATTCATTAAATATTATATTAACAAACATGTAATTTAACAAAATTTTATTCGAATTTAAATTTAAATTCAAATAGTTCTTCATTTACATATATGATGATTAATTTTTTCTTAATCATTACACATATTTACAATTAAATCAAACCCTAAATAAATACATTCACTTACATTCATATATATATATTTCTTTTTATTAGTTAATCATTATATTTATATACTATCACATCATCCAATCATTATTATATATTTTATAAATATATTTAAATGAATTAAAATCTTTACCCAATCAAAATTTTACAACTAAATACATCACTCATTACTACTCAATTTATATCAAATATCATCTTCCATCAAACCCCTTTCCCAAACAAAAATTTGTGTTGCTTCTTAACTTTTATCTGAAATCAGGTGTCAAATCCGAGGACAAAGATTAGTTTTGAAGCATGGCTCTTATTAATTATTACTACCTCAAAGCAAGAGATTTTAATTAGGGTTAGGGCTAACCTGGTACTTCTGATCTAGCCACAAGATGATTCCCAATTGCATAGAGATGTGTCAAAGTTGAAAGAAAAGATCAACAAAAGCTGCCCTATGTGCGTTCATTCACATGCTTTTTTGGTCACCAGAGGTAATCATGTATCCTAATTATGATTACTGGTGATTAAAAAAGTCATTACTGCAATTATCTAGTACAAGAATGGAATCATTGTATCTGCATGTTTTCAAAGAAGCAGATTAAATTCTTGTTTTGGGGTTTTTATTTATGCATTTTTATTCATTTAATTTAATTCTATGCACATAATATTTATAGTGCACACAAAGCATGTTCCACAACGTTCGGATGCAAATTACATTCAAGTTTATTCTCCTATCAATGTCTAAGTTTGCAAACATGTTATCTAACAGAACAATAGTTTTTATTTTTTTGCTCTTACTTTATACTATTTCTAACTCTTTACACTAACTTTTTTTTCTCTAACATAATTTACATCTAAACATATAATTACTGGAATTTCTAATCAGTAATGGGTCAGGCTTGGACACGCCAGAAACAATGCACACCGTGACTCATAAAAAATGTGTTATGAATTTTCGAGTGCACTGCACTGCTGTGACGAAGCCTCACCCCTAATTAATATTGGACCGTTTTAGCGGGTGATTGGATAAATTTATTTTAAGAATTTATAAGATCATATAATTTTTAAATTTTATCTTAAAAATAAACTAAAAAGTGTTTGATAAGGCATCTTATAAAGTTTTGTTAAAATTTATAATTATAGTTTATTATAATTTTTTGATATAATAATAATAATAATAACTTAAATACTATTAATAAAATAAAATTTAAAGATATTTCTACTATTTTTAATATATAAAATGAAATAGTTTATAAAATTTTTGAAAATAAATTGAGAATAACTAACTTATTTTGAAAGAATTTATAAGTTTTAAACATCTTATTTTTAAAACTTATAAGCTTTTTTATCCAAAAAATTATCAAAAACTTATAAAGAACCTATAAGCTTCTAAACATTTTATAAAATGTTTTGATTAATTTGTAAATTCACTCAAACGCCCCTCTTAGTCATGTCACATGTTAATTCAATCGGATATGGTTCCAAATTTTGAAGAAGTAAAATTAGGTACAAAAACTTAAGAATAGTGTAAAAATAAGAAAGAAAAAAAAATTAAAAAATGATATTTTAATGTGTATTGTGTTTAGAAGAAATGGTTTGGATCCAAGCATAGCCTATATATACATTTATTTATATGTAAAACTTGTTTTTTTGGGTGAAATATTGACTGAATTACACTCAAATTGCATATTAGTTAGTGAATCACCAACAGTTGAATGTCTGCATAACGGATTTGACACCAACTAGAACATTTCCACATGAATTCGTGAATAGTAATGATTATAGTATAAAATAAGTGGCTTTGGTGGAGAAGCAACTTATTTAATATTTTAAACTGGCCCTATCGTTGCCCATCGACAAAAATTATTTATCTTCAATACATGCTATATACAAGAGATAATAATTAAAAACAAAAGTATATAGCCTCTACAAACTTTGTTGAAGTTGGTAATATTCTCTCTCCACACTTATAGCTATGTTAGTTTTTCAAAATTTACGCTTTAAAAACATATATTTAATTATTAAATTTTAAAATTTTTTAATTTTACACAAATTTTAAACTAGAACATTTAAAAACACACCAAAAATTTAAAAACAAGCATAAAAAACATGAATTTTACATAATTTTCTTGATCTCTCGGTTATCTTTGAATATAGTAGTAAATGTGGAGCAAGCAAGTAATACACGAAGCGTTTTAGGTTTTTTTTTTTTTTTTTTTTTTTTTGTGTGACGTGAATATATACGAAAATTAATCGGGTTGGCTCCGTGATTGCCAAGTTCCATCAATATCTGGATAGATAATATCAAATTTTTCATTTTCACCTTAAAAGAAATAATGATTATTTTCTTAATCTGCCAATGATTTACGGAAGTAATTTTAATCTGGTTAGTTTAGCTCTCTCCCCTCATAAAACTACAGTTATTTTTGTTATTGGTGTGTGTGTGTGTTTTTTTTAAATTGTGTAAAAATAAAAAAAAATTAAAAAATTAAAAAATGTAATGCTTATAGTATATACTTTTTGATTGAAAAAATGAAAACAAACATATTCTATGTATTTATATATTTTAGAAGAAAAGTCTCATCGGTGCATAGAAAACAATTCACCAACACCAGTAAGCTATTATTGATAAACATTAATTAATGGACAAATCTTCCATAGGCGACAGGAACCAGAAAGTGGGCATACCGCATGGAAACGCCCAATAACGATTTATTTCTTTTGTAAATGCGAATTTTTGGCTGCATGGGTCTTTGGACCAATTTCAAAATTAAAATGACAATTCGTCAAAACTGTGTTTGGATGTCATTTTTTGTGGGATGAAAAAATATGTTATTATTTTGGATTTTTTTCCTGCTTTGTTTATTGTTTCGGGAAAGAGAAATGAAAAGAACCGTCCATCACGCATCTTTAATGGGATAATGAACATTGTGTGAAAACCCTAGAAAAAGTCAACAAAGTGTGTTCTGCGTGTTATCCTTTTCATTACCAATTTTATTGTACGGATTGGACACTGAGGTCTGTGGCTGAACATACCAAGGCCATTTTACTGACATTTCCAAGAACCAATGCTGAACAAGGTTGGATCATTTGTCAGGGAAAAGGCATATGCACAACTTGTTCTGACTTTCAACTTGTAATTCTATACCTTTTCAGCAATTTATTTATTTGTTTTACTATAAAAAAATGGCTATCTGTGGTAAATTGTAATACACGTCGCCCTGTCGGCTTTCAAGAGAGAGAGCCGTACATTTAATGCCTGTATATACTGTAATAACTAGGGTTTTTTTTCACATTTTTATTTGACATAAACGAACAAAAAATACGCAAATTTAGAAGTTGATTTATTTCATTTTTAGTTATTTAGAATTAGATGATTATTAGCTCAAGCCCTACTACAACTTATACGGTAATGTTGTTTGTCGATGTATCACACAAAATTTTGTCGTGACCAAAAGAGAAATATATATATACAATTTTATTGTAAGTAAATCCCTACAGGTATAGATGAATTTGATGCAACTATATGTGAATAAATTATTTTACTCATTTATTTTTTTTCACCACGAACAAAGTTTGTGGCTACCTGAAATGAGGACATAACCAAGAATTAGAAGATCTAGTTTGGAGGCCAACAAGTGCTTTGACCCATTATATTAGGACTATTCTACTTAATAAGTTTACTTGTATCAATTGCATTAAATCATAGTTGTTGTTTATCATCTTAAAGCTCCTAACGCAATTAAATGGCGTTCCAATAAATGATCAAAGTGTGTGTATCAACAGAAACATTATCATTTCCACGCCCAACAATCGCCATGGTACAAATGCACATGTGAAGAATCAAATTGGCAGTCTCCCAAAACCCTAATTAGGTCTTGAAGTAAGTGTTGGTCTGATTATTACGCCACAATCTGCACCCTCTATCCCCCCAACCCCTTGAATATTTAATTGGGGATAAGCTGGTTAAAGAAATGGGCAAGATAGAAGTCAAAAAAGTGGGATTAGAGGGGCGTAATTCCGAGGGGGGAATAATTCTTTCAAAGCTCAAATTTCAATGGATTATTTAGCAGAATGTCACATGAGGAGAGGGGGATTGGGTGGCTGTAGTGTTGGACGGTGGGTGCACCACCACCACACAACTCTCGTCTGCCTCCACTGCCCTAGTTTCAGTCACTGGTTGCCATGTATGTATATATGTATATATGTGTCTGTGTGTGTGTTGCTTTATTAATTGAATAATAAATAATTGTTTAATTATTTGATGGGAGAATTTAAAACTTTATCGCATTAACTAGCATGCACGAGACTAGGTTCTGAGGCATCGCTTATAATTTATTTATGACCATAAAATTCTTCCTATCAGTCTAATCTAAGCTTGTTATTTAGCAATTTAAGATCCATGTGCGTTTAAAGGGGTGTTTTCTATTTCTCTGTAATTGGGGGGTGTCTTAATATTAATTAAATTCTGTCTTAACCACTGACAACAAATAATTACGGCAAAAATCAATAATTGTGTAAAAATGGACTAGAAGAACAGTTGAAGAAGATAGTGGATTAGAACAGGACCCGAGTATTGGCTTTTGAATATTTTTCACATAACTCCTAACTCATTGATTGAAAATAGTTGGCGGGAATGATGAGGAGTTGAATGAAATTTGCTATGTGACAAATCAATTTAGCAGTAGAGTATATAAGCTAGGTTCATCACCATTTAAATTTTTTACATATCAAAATACCTTACTATACAAATTTCATTCAAATTCAAATATAAATTTTTCTTCTCTTATCTTTTACAACTAATTGATAATTTTTTAACTATTATACCTATTCATAATCAAATCAACCCAAATTTCTATAATTTTCTTATTTATATTTATTTTTTTATTATTCTATAAATCTATATACAATCATATTATTCAATTATGATTATATATTAAATAAATATATATAAAAAAATCCTATATCCACCCAAATCCTATAAAGTAAAAATAATTTTCAACCCTACTCAAATCACCAAAAAATTTCTTCCCATCTTAAGTAGGAAACAAACATTGCCATAGTGCCTGTAAAATTCTTATGCTCCCACAAGTCACCTTCTTCTCGTTTGTTTATGGGCCATACAAGTTAATTTCATTTATTTGTTTTACAGATTCAAGGAAGGGTCAGTGATTTTGACCTTCAAGGAGCATATCTGAAGTGAATTTTTTCAGCAGCTGCACCAGAGCTTGACTTTTGAGACCACCATAACTTTGGACAAAAAGGCAGCAACGTTTCTATTTTTACCTTCAAGCCAAAGTAACACAATTGCCACACTGTTGCCACACTGTCCCTTTCATCATTCTTTCTTCTTCTTTTGTATGATTGGTTTTCTTTTTATCCTTTCTGTCTCGGTGGGGAAGTATGGGAAAATCATTGCTCATTCAATTACTTTTTTTCAAAAAAGAAAGGCGCATTTGGAGTACATTTATATAAATGCATCGGCTTTATTTATGTTCAATTCTCAAAATAAAAATATACGCTACAATCATCCTAGTTTTAAATAAATTTTGTAAAAATACACTCAAAAACAAAAACATTGACATATTCTGAATTCTTTTGATGACTAAAAAATGATGGAAAAAGTATAAATCAAAAAAGAAAAATGTTTTAATTTTTTTAATTTTGTTTCGCTTTATGAAAATCTTCTTCTTCTGTTTTTTTTTTTTTTCTTTTCTATGTGTTGCAATAAAAGGATATTCCAATAAATACACAATTTTAATTTGTTTATCGGTAAACAAAAATTGAAATTAGGTACCAAAGAAAGTTGCTACAATTATAAATTAAATTCCAAGTTGAAGTTTCACTCAATCCTCAACTCCTCTCGTTGCTTTTCTCTTCTTCTATTCGTTTGCTAGCCTCTCTTTGTAAGCTTTTCTTCATCTTCAGCCTTATCTTCTTCTTCTTCTTATTATTATTATTATTATTGTTATTATTATTAAATAAAAGGTCCAAAAGAAGCCAGCTAGCTGGTCCAAGGCTCCACGCAGGGAGCGAGTGCAGCCAATTTGAATAGCAGATAAGGTAAAATGGATACTGTGCCGAGGGTGAAAATGGGGAATTCGAACAGGACAAGATAACGGTGCGTTATTGACGGCAATGTTTGTCCGTTAGCCTAAATCCGTTAATATTTGCCAAATAAACACTAGTCAAATGCCAGAAACCCAGTTTTCGACATTAGCCTAAATACGTAAATATTTTTTGGTTATTTTTTAATTAGTTATTTAATTTGGAATTTTTGGAAAAACACTAATGAGAACTGGCTAACGGACAAACATTGCCGAGTTTCGGACTCTATAAAAAAAAAATGCCAAAAAAAATAAAAGAAAAATATAAATAATTTATCTTAAAAAAATAAATAAATACATATATACCTAAATTTTTATTTTTAAAAAAAATAAAATGCCAGACCCATAATTTTTTTTTAATATAAAGCTTTCGATTACCAATTTATACAATTACTCTTGTGTCAATTACTTTTACTTTTCAACACTTTTTGGTCATTTTATTAAATCATAGAATTTATATTTATATTTTACAAATTTTATTATTTGTTAAATCATTTTGATATCATATTGAATTTAAATATTTATACACAAATAATACATATAATGAAATATGAATAAAAAAATTTATGAAATGAATTAGTACCAAAATTTTAATTTACACATATAAAATAATATAATAAATCACAACAAAAAAAAAAAATCTTAACTGTATTATATAGAACAAAAAATGTGCAGTGGTATAACAAAAAATGTGCAGTTCAAAAGAGACGACCTTCAACCCCACGACTACGATGGTGCACTACTCAACAGGATTGTGGAAGGAGCTCGTTACTATACGCCATTTAAGTCATGCTGAACTGAGAACCCAATTGCTAATCTTAGCCTAAATCTGTTATTTTATAATTTGGTTATTTAATTTAATTTTTTTAAAAAAAACCCCATTATTGCCACACTCGATTAATTCCTTTCACATTAGTTTTTTGCCTCCTATCAGTAATTAGTAACTTCTAATATGGCAACTCAAAAGACTCATGTTAAACATACATATATGCATATGCACGGGGGAAGAAGGGCAGGGCAATACACCTTACGTAAATGACACTTAATTTTAATTTTAAGACAAGTGTGACAATTAGATTTTTAATTTTGAGACATGATTTTAAAATATAATCAATTTTATTTTTACATGTATTAGAATAATAACGTGTCATGAGATGCATCCAACATTTTGAGTGAAGCCATTTTTGTAGGTTGCAGAGAAGGGTGACTGATGCGACGCTCTATGTCTGCCTCATCTTCAAAAGTCAAATCACTTTTCTGTCCTTTCCTTTTGACAATTGCCACTTATTGTTAGTATTATTGCAATAAATTAAAGTACTTTTCATTTTTACGTTTGTTGGTCACTTTTATTTGAAATTACTCCTCTATAGACTAGAGGTCCCAACACATGCTTGTTATTAATGGAGTCTTGTCGCACCTTTGGGCCCAAAAATCTTTGACGTCAGTGGCATCAGATTTTTGTTTCCTGGCTCTTTAGTGGGTTTCCCAATGTAACTGTCCAAATTGGAAAACCATCTGTCATCCAAATTTCGCATTTCTGTTTAGGTTTTGCTCTAAATCATTAGGGCATACAATGATATATAGCTGGATGATGTATGGTAATGTGAGGAATTTAAGTCCTAACTAATCCAATTTGAATAACTGCAACTCAAATGTCTTTTAGGGCCTTGGGCTAACTTCATTCCAAGCTAAGTAAAGTGTTAACCACAAAATAATGACATGGGTTCAGACATTATCAAGCCCTGGCTAGAAAATTAATCAAGTCGACTGCATCTAGTGATTTCTACTGTTCTTGATGAACACCTCTTCACTAAAGTAATGGACATGTTTCACGTTATGTTCATCCACTGGACATTGTGGTCAAGACCTAATGAGATTATAGGCTTTCGAAAAGGACCCTAACCAAATTTTCTTTCCCATATTGGGTTGTGGTTGACTAATGAAGCCCTCTTTGCCATGTTGAATTTGACTTTCCACGACTCTGGATGCAAGTGTTCTGGTGCATTGCATGTGCAATGACAGATATATTATAAATAATTATTTGAATGAGATATTATTTTTGTTATCGACGTAAATTAATTATATGGATAGAAACTTTTTCTGATAAAATAATAATAAAATACTGGCTTAAACTATTAAATCTAAGTTTAAAGCAATGAAGGATATGGTATAATTTTATATTATTATTATTTTTTTTAACGTTGGAAGATGGAGGGAACTGGCTGTAATTGAATTTATTAAATAACCAAAAGTAGTTATTATGTATAGTATATAGTTTCTTTGTGAAGGAGAAGATACGTTTTTATTAATAGATCTTCTTTTTTATTTTTTTACAGATATCAGTGGCTACAATTGAATGTATTAAAGAGGATATTTTAAGAAAATATATTAAAAGACAAGCATTCTAAACAATAAAAATAACAAAACCTTAAAATTTTACCTATTTTTCTAGTAGTCCAAGTCCGTGAACCCATCATTTAGTAATGAAAATATTTGGTGTAATGATAGACTCACCATTTGAAAAAGTGGCCATGATATTTTGCCATAAAAAGCTTGTCTGTTCAGGTGCAACTTCTCCATAACGTGGCCAAATTGTTGAATTTGTTGCACAACTTTTGGTGAGTTTTTGTGCAATATCTGATACCTAATTAATCGGATTACACCTAGGTTATCAAGCATAATTGTTTTTTTTTTTAACAAAATCATCAATTAGCAGAAATAATATGATTAGACTTAAAAAGGAATGAACACAAAATTGTGTCATCTCAATTATGTATGGGTCACAAGAAATATATTTTTAAACATTGCATGTGATGAATGAATAGAAGCTCATGTGAGGGAGCCAACATATTTTGAAACGAGCTATATATTTTTATACATCGACAAGGACAAATAGTACATTGCACTGCCAATTTCATGTGACTGAGCAATCATGTTGATGTGCAATATCCTTATCGAAGTGAATTGCATTCATTTGAATTTCCTTTCTTTTTTATTTTATAAATTTAGATAGGCGGGCCATTACTAAATTATTTTTATATAGAGGAGCCCTGTAGTTTGAGCTGGTAAGATGGTGTTTGCTAAATTAATATAACACACACACACACACACATATATATATATTATACTTACTTTATCAATAAAAGCATTAAGCACTGGTGAATAGTAGATTTTTTAAAACAGCATTGGCCCACAATAATAGATAATGAAAGCCCAAATTTAGGATGTTGGGCAGGAGCATTTTACAAGCTTATATGAACGACCAAAAACTTGAGGGATCACTCATGGAATGGGCCAAAATCCTAAACTTTGTCTCACTTAGAAAGCGGAACTATTGATACCACCTACAATATATGGGATTCTGACGGAAAAATATAATGTGAACTATATTTTTCTCTAAAAATGGAATATAATTTTTACATCTATTATATATAAATATAATTTTTTATATAACCTGCACAAAGCGCATTTGTACGGGATTCTGACGGAAAAATATAATATGAACTATTTTTTTCTCTAAAATTGAATGTAATTTTTACATCTATTATATATAGCTATAGCTTTTGATATAACCTGCACAACTTCCTGTATGCTTCTCTCTCTCTCTCTCTCTTCTTTTTAAAGAACATTTCCATTTTAGCTCATCTCTCAAAGCCTAATGATCATTTACATAATAAAATTATTTTGTCAAGCCTAATCACATGGTTTTTTTTTATCATGGATTAAAGCTCTCGATAAAAGATAAGATTAGTATAAAATAATTTAAGCAGTGGATAATTTTAACTCATGTAACAAATGATTTTCTAAAGGAGAAAGGTGTCAAACCGGGTTAGCATGTAGCTATGAGTTTCATCTATACATATATATATATATGTTATAACAACTTCTTTTCCAATCCTTATATAGCTAATTAATTTCAAGCTCAACATTGCAAACTTATATTTCTTAGAGGAAGATGTATTAGGGTTACATATAACGTGGGAAGTTATTTATACGTATTGCAATGACACTTGTAACTAAATTTCAGCATGTCCCTTGATGGAACCTGCTTCAGTGCAGAAGCTTTGCTGAACTTCAAAGGCTAGTTCCTCCACGCTCACTTGGCACTCCAGCCCTATCTGCCGCATTTTTCATCATTAGAAACATTAAAATGTGAGTACTTAACGTGTCGACAAACATATAGACTCAGAAACAATCACAAAAGCAAACAGATCATTTGTCAGTTAATGATGCAGGCCTAAAATATTTTTGTTTTCAGAATATTATAACATTCGCAAAAGCAGAACGATCATTTGTCAATTAATGATGCATGCCTAAAATTTTTGTCGCAAATATTGTATGGTGTTCTACAACTAGCAGTATTGCAAGATTGTGATCGTCAACTGGCAGAAAATCAACCAATTTGCTTTTTGGCCGCGGGTGTGCATTTCTCGAGCTCATGATATATGATTGCACTCAATTAGGTCATACATGTGTCCATTGTCAGAAAAATTGAAGAATTATGAAGGGAAGAATGTCAAGAATTATTGGATCAAATTTACAATCGTAAGCCCATTAATGAAATGGTGAGCGATAAATCAGTCTTGCATATGATCAAGTCATGAAACAACTTAATACAAAATTTATATATGTTATCCAGTTTAGTCAGCCTACCTTGATGACAAAAGAGTACAGGACAGTATCTTCCATGCGGCTGATGTTGAGGTGAAGAATATGGAAGGAGAGTTTCTCCAGGACAGTGATTATCCTCACAATTTGACCGGGAATACGCCTGGAAATAGTCCTGAGGAGGACGTTTGACCCTGAAATCTTTGCTTCAACGTTAGCAAGGGGAGAGTTGCAGCAAGCACCCAGTTCCTTGAAGTTTCCGTTGTTCATCCCAAAGGGGCTTTCTGGCTGAGGAGTCGTCGGCTGGAATTGCACTGGACTAAGTGCAGGGCTCTTCCTCCGCTTTTTGGCCTCCAAGGATTGAACAACTTGGTGCAACTCCTTGATGAATTCAATCACCCCACCTATAATCGACGCTTGATCTCCCTTCATGTATCAAACACATACATACAGGAGAGGGACTCAGTAATCAGTCAATTAAGTTGACTAGCTGCAAAAACGCAGCAACACGTACAAAAACCCTAATTAATTATTATATATATATATATATATATATATGACAATTTGATCAACATAATTGAATATATCACATATAAATATGTGTACCCGTTTGATGTAGAAACAAGGAGTCAAGGAACGTAAGACCTTGAGGTGTTCATTCATCAGTCTTCTTCTGTTCCTCTCCACAGCTATGTGAGACATGGTTGTGAGATAAATATTACATGTACATATTACTTGTTGATATGATCATTTCAAGTGTCCTTTGGCTCTATTTATAAAGCAGCGGCAGCAGCAGATGCGAGGCCAGCTAGAGCATCTCGCTAGTATCTACCTTGGTTAGGGGGATATAACTAAACCCAGGGCAACACAGCCCATAGCTAGCCTTGTCATTAAATGCAACGCGTTGCACTCTCGTGAGGTTAATTTATACGGCAGATTTACTGTCTTTACTCTTTTACATCCCCCCCTCTCTCGATCTCTGTGGTTTACATGTATATTTATGTGTGTGTATACATACATCACGTTTATGAGGGTGGAGCACTTACGTTGGTCCTCGTGAGATAAAATTAAGAAGAAAGTGCAACTAGCTATGCATGGATATATCCCCGTTTAGTCATGAAGAATAGCTGGTCATCATGCATCCCACTCAATCTGCATGCACCCACCAACTTTTCATCGTGTGGCATGCTTTGTAGTTCATACGAGTTCACAAACTCATAATGTTTGTTTTCAAATTTAGAAAATAAAAATCACACGTTCAATTGTTACACGTTTTATATTTTATCTTTTTCACTTTCCTACTTTTATAAAATTTTTAAGATAAAAATATCTAAAAATACACATTAAAATTTAAAAACAATAGTGATTAAATGTGAGGGGTTTATATACAATATAAACAAAGGTTATATTTGGAAGAGGGGTTTTTGTCATATATAATATTTAATAGGAATTATGTTAAAATGGATAATATATTTGTAAAAATTGTTTTGATGTGATGAATAGGATAATTTATTTAAATATAACCACTACAAGAAAAATGGATTTTGATATATATAATAATGATTAGATAGTTGATAATATATATAAAAAAATGATCATATTTTAGGATTAAATGTAATTTTTATCATCTAACTAACTATTGCAAATTGACATTTTTATCATTTAACTTTTGTCTGGCAAAATGTTCTAAAATTGAGAAATTGTGATAATTTAAGAACAAAAAACTCGAATTTCATCCAAAATTTGGAAGTCTTTGGCCAAAATTACACGCCGGTAGTCAATAAAGTGACATGGCTGCTGACATAGATTGTGTTTTTCATTTGAAAGTTACAAATTTCATCAGTCTGTGCTACTCGTGCAAATTCTAACGAATTTAGTATTTTGTATCCTTAAATTACTAAATTTTATAAATTTTAAGATCTTTTTGTCGAGCATAGTTAAAGGATAAAAATTATATTTAATCATTAAATTTTATGAGATAAATAAAAATAAATGTAAATATATATATACATGTGAGATATATATATATATTAATAATAATTAAAAAATAATTAATTAATTATACACAACAAGTGAATGAAAATTCTAATTTAAATTTAAATAAAAGTACTTAGTTGATAGCATTTTGGGAAGTGAAGTTTTACACTGGTCACCAACCTATACACAACAATTGTCATTAAAGATTTTAAAGTACCCGTTGAATTTTTATATCGAATTTAATGCCCTAGAAGACAAATGTGTAGACAAATTAGTTGCAGATCGCAATACCCTTGAACCGAAGGAATCAACGTGAGCTACGTATCAAAGAGGTTGAATATTATAAATATTCTACTACTAAGTTAAAATTGCTATTTACTTTACTATAGATGAATTTATAATATTAAAATCCCGAGAATTTATAAAAACTTTTGAAATAATATATAACATATAAAAATTTTACTGAGTAATATATTATATAAAAAATTAGTACAAATAAATTAAAATTAATACTCTTTAATTTGTCTTCTATTTAAATTAATACTTTTGAAAGAGGGGCTCCCTGATTTGCCGCTGTATAATTGAAAAGGTGCACAGCAAGTTCTAGTACGTGTTCTTCTAGAAACCAACGACAGACAATTTAATTTCCAATTTGAAGGATGTGAGTATAATCAAGTACTGTTTTCATATTGCTATCATCCTCTAAATACTAAAAAGAAATATAAAAATCTAAATCTTGATCTGGATCCTAAAATAGGAATAAACTAAGGGATTTCTTTCTCGATGAAGAATAATGCAATTTTGGCTTCTAAAAATTCATGCCCATCTGTAATTATTTTTTCTACTGTTCAATCTCAATAAAATTATAAAAAATTCAAATATAGCTTAAATTCATAAATTCAAATATGACACGATTTTAATTTATTACAGGACGCGGTGCCTATGCTCTCAGCTCCCATCAATCAATACCACAGTTTCACTGATAAACCATTGTCGAACTGTATTGCATGGAAGTCGTCGTGGCTGGTCTAATAATCCTTAAACCTTGGGTAGGTCAAAAACCAGATATGGTAAAGTGCCACTAGAACAAGGACAATTGAGTTGGCCCTTCTCAGCAGCCAATCACGAACCGAACATCCCAATTCTGCCCCAACCTAAATTGCAGCAATGCCATTCTAGGAGGTCCATAAATAGTCATCCCACTCCGCTGTGTCGTCATTCCATCATCAACCATTATTTCGCTCTTAATCATGGCTTCTTTCCAGTATTCCAGCTCCCTTTTGCTCCTCGCCATCCTCGTTTCTGCCTCACAAGCTCGGAATGACCTAATCCTTCCCATCCGGAAGGACGCCAAAACGTCCCAATTCTACACCACCTTCCAGATGGGCAGCAAGCGAGCTACCGTGAACGCAGTCATCGACCTCGGGGCCCAGTTCTTATGGTTCTCGTGCGACGATTACACCTCCGACACTTACGCCCCAATCCTCTGTGGCTCCACCAAATGCGAGGTCGCCAGGGGAGTCGGATGTTTGAGTTGCAACCGACCCCCCCGCCCCGGCTGCGCTAACGACACCTGCGGCGCCGTTCCTTCCAACCCCTTCATGCACGTGCTCCCGGTCGAAGGCTTCGGGGAGGACACTCTGTCGTCGGTAGACCGCGTGGAGGTGCCCAAGTTTATTTTCTCTTGCTCGAGCAATGACTACCTGGAGGGCCTGGCCCGCGGCACCACCGGCATGCTGGGCCTCGCCAGGACCGAGATCTCCATGCACAAACAAGTGGCGAGCAAGTTGAACCTGCCAGACAGATTTTCTGTATGCTTTCCATCTTCGGAACTCGGGAAGCTGTCGATCGGATTGGAGCAATCCGCAAAATCCGACATCTCCAGGTTGCTCAAATCCACGCCCCTGATCATAAACCCCGTCAGCACGGCTTCAAGTTTCAGCGAGGGCGAAGCGTCAGACGAGTACTTCATTGACGTCAAGTCCATTAGAGTCGCCGGAGAGGCCCTGCCCTTGAAGGATTCCTACTTCTCCATCGATAAAGATGGGGTTGGCGGCACGAAAATCAGCACGGTACAGAATTACACTTCTGTCCATACTTCCATTTACAAGCCTCTGGCCCGGGCTTTCCACAAGGCTGCTGCCGACATGAGGATCAAGAGCGCGGCGGCAGTTGCGCCGTTCAAGGCCTGTTACAGCTCAGAATCGATTTCCTGGTCAAGGAGTGGGCCCGCTGTTCCCACCATCGACCTGGTCTTGCCCGGGAATGACGTGTACTGGAGGATCAATGGAGCAAACTCCATGGTTGAAGTTGATAAGAAGACCACGTGCCTTGCGTTGGTGGATGCAGGGTCGAGGCCGAGAACCTCCATCGTGATCGGGACACTTCAGCTGACGGAAAATTTCTTGGAGTTTGATTTGGTTTCTTCCCAGCTTAAGTTCAGTTCTTCTCTTCTGGTCCAGAACAAAAGCTGCTCCCGCCTTTAATGAGATTAACGATGCTTCTTTCTTTCGTGTTGTTCGTTGATGTATTCCAAGAGTGAATACTGTCCTAAATTAATAAGTGTAACGCTGTGTTTGTTTGATTTAAAAATGTATCTGCAGTTTGCAGTTTCTCGACAATGAGAGATGTCTTCTCATTTACTTTTCCTACTTTTTTTGTTATTATTTTAGCAGACAAAAAATTACCGGACATCACTTGCCGATTTAATCAGAATACAGAAACATCAAACAAACATTACGCAGACTAATACATGAGGTCAATGCAGCTCAGATCTTTGACCATAATCCATATTTGTCGTTGCTCAGAATGACTCATTCTATGTATCAATTTTTTATTAATTTGTCTAATTAATTCCCCTATCACAACATATATAAAAGCAAAAAAAATTTATGTTAGTTCTGGTATGATTAGAGAGGAAAATATTATTTTTCAAGCAGTGCAGTGAATACTTTCAAGAATTTATATATTATACATAAATAAAGGCACACACACATACATATTATTGGATTTAGAGCAAGACCGACAGGGACAGGTTCTCTTCGTATGCTGATGTGGATATTCGATGAAATCCATATCGGCGGGCTTCCGGATATCGTTTTACACGCGGTCATCGGCTTTATTATTATATTATTTTTTACATACACACGTGTATGTAAAATTATTCTAAAATTACATATATTCTTTTATTATAATAAATGATAAAAATAATTTATTTTTGTAATAGAAATTATTTTTTTTAAATTAACAGCACACTAAATATTAAAATACAAATTAAAAATATTATGAGAAATTGAGAAGAAAGAACATAAATAAAAAATAAGTTAAATAAAAGAGAGAAATAAGAAAAAATGTCAAAATAAAAGTAAAAGTATAAGTATAATTTAATATTGTACAATCAAACTAATGCCTTTAAACTTAATTTATAATATAATTAGACACAGATTAGAAGCCTAAAAATATTTAAATTAAGAAAAAGAAAGAAAGAAAGATAAAAAGAATTTGAAAAGATATAAAATTTGAAAAATAAGTCACGAGAAAAGAGAAAATTGATAAAAAAAAATTTAAAAATTAATTATAGTTATATAATTTTAGGATATGTAACTAAAAGGTGTTGTTTTGTTTAATAATATAAGTATAGATATATACTGTAAAAAAAAAAAATTTATATTTGAGTATATTTGGTCTTTCTAATTAAGGGTATTGATATGAATTTACTAATTCAAAATAATATTATAAATTTACAAATGTGTAATTAAATTAGCCTAAAATTTTGATAATGTAATAATGTATGTGTGTGTGTATTAAATGAATGTGTGAATGTGAACTAATTGTTTTGGCTCAACACAAAAAAAAGAGAGGTAATTGAGCGAGCTTATAATCTCTTCATATTGTCTAATAAATGTTTTTAAAAATTTTCAGTAAATTTTTTAGTATTATAAGGTTCAAAAATAAAGTATTTAAAACTCATAACCCTCCTGAAAATAAGTTAGCTCTCTTCTACTTTTTTAAAATGTATTGTAAGTTGCTTTATTTTGTACGTTAAAATTGATAAAATATTCTTAATTTTATTATATTAACGATATTTAATTTATTATTATTATTATTATACAATAATCATGATTGTTTAAAATTATAATTTTTTACAAAATCCTATACATAAAATTATTATTATTTATCTAAACTCTTCTTAATTTATTTTTAAATAAAATTTATGAACTTATAAATTATAGAAATATTTTATAATTTTCATAATCCTATAAATTAATAAAAATAAGTTTAGCCAAACAGTCTGTGTGCAATTTGGTGAAGATATGTAGAGCAAATCATATCTTTCTTTTTTTCTTTGAATTTTAATTAGTAATGGAGGGAATTTCTCAATTTAATATAATTATTTTGACACTGTACATACACTGATGCCACTAACAGATCTCGTCATTATTAATTGAATTAAATAATAAAATATAAGTTACTTAAAAACATATAAAATGTAGAAATATCAAATAACACGACTGTCCTTACTTTATTTTTTTATTTTTCTATCTCTTTTTTTTTTCTCTTCTTTTAATTTATTATTTTTATTTAGATGTTCTCTCAAATATCTTTTTTAAATTATTTTGGTCTTTATTTTATTTTTAAATATTTTTATACATTTAATTTAAATAACTTCATAATTTATAAATAAATTTACATGTCCATATACAACTTTTAATAGTTTTCAAAAAATTCCATTTCCTTAGTGCTCTCTATCTCATCATACACATGCAATTTAGACGTACACTTGTAATATGCTATATAATTAGATATATGCTAATTTTTTGTTGCAAAATGTGCAATTCTGGAGATACTCTTACTTCTTTATATATTTTTCTTTCACTATTTTTAAATTCTTTGTTTATATTATTCTCTCTCCTCAATTTTAATTTATTATATTTTTCTTTTATTCTCCTCTTCAAATTATAATTTATGTTATTATTTTCTCGAATACTTTTCTTTCTACCTTATTTTTTAAAATTTATATATAAAAAATATCATTGACTTATTTATCCATATTATTTTATTAATGTTAAAGGTTAACATTTAATTGCATCAAAAAATATCTTTATTTTTATGTACTTTCTTTTGAATGTATCACCTCTTAATTTTCATTTATTTTATTATTTTTAATTTATTATAATTTCTTTTTTTTTTCTATCTTCTCTTTGAAATTTAAGCCATTTTATATTTTCTTGTTATCAAGGTCATTTATTTCTCCCTTATTTTATGAATAATATAAAATTTATATTTAAATGATTAATATAATTAATTTACTTGCATAATTATCCCCATACATCTCGTATGCTTTCGTCGCTAGCATGCGTTTAATATATAATTCACTTTTTGGTTATCAAATGTAAAATTTTTATATTACCCTTAACAAACTTATGTTCAGATTTTTTTCCTTAATTTTTTATTTCTTTTAATATTTTTTGTAATTTTAATACAGTAATTTTTTCTAGCCAATTTCCTTTCTTAATTTTAATCTATTCAATTTATTTTTTCAAATTTTTTCCTCTTACATAAAAAATGATATAATTTTTAAATTTAAAATTATTGTTTTAATTTCTTCTTCCAATTTTAATCTTATATTTCCTTTTTCCTTTATTTTTGACCTTTTTTTTATTTTTTATTTCCATAACCATTCACTTTCCCGCTGGGGTATCCCAATGCCTTCGCTTCCCTGAAGAACTGGCGGCTCCTCTGTTTTTGTCGTCAAGTGGGACGTGGCGCATGTGGCCCACAATCCACGTCACATAATTGGCTTTATTTTAAGAGCTTTATTTAGGAGTCCGGCAAAAAATAATGATGTTCCAACAAAGTCTCGTCGTGATCTCCAATTATCATCATCATTATTTTGATGTCTAAGGTATTCCTTAGTCTCTTTAATTAATTACATAATGACAACATAAAATCAAATTTTGGTTAGTTGTTAGAACATTCTGCGTGGCCCGAGATAAATTATTGCCATTGGTTACATCTCTATAATGCAATGTTTTAAAAATCGGGTTGGTGACTGAATCGAAAAATCTATTGAGTCACTAGTCCGACTGATTGAACCATTAAAAAAATCGATTATTTTAATTATATAATATTATATATATTACTATAAAAATAATTTATAAAATAAATGTAATCTAATATAACAATAGATTATAAAATAAATTTTAGATGTAATGTTAAAAATTAAATAATTTAACTAAAATAAAAATTTATTACACAAATTAAAAAACATATTAAATTCAAAATGATTAAAAGTATAAAATTGAAAAAATAGTTTTGAAAAATAAACAGATTAATTAATATGACCCATTTTAATTTTAAGATACAATAATTTAATTTTCAAAATATTAATTAGAAAAATAAAAGGATAAAAATTATTAAAAACAAAAATCAAATAAAAATTGTATATTTAACTAATATTAAAGAGTTGTAAATGTAAGAAAATTTTGAAAAAAGTCTAAAAATTTATTTTGTAATTTTTTCAAAAAAAACTGCTAAAAAATTCTTTTTTTTTTATTTTTTAGATAAAACCGGTTTTTAACTAATTTTGACCGGTTCAAGCTGTTTTTGACCGATTTTTGATCTGTTTTGGACTAATTTTATGCATTTTGTATTTTTATATCTTAACCGGACTAGAAAACCGACCGATTCCCGGTCGAACTGGTTGAATCGACCGGTCCGATCTGATTTTAAAAACACTACTATAATGTGTATTTTTAACTTAGTTCCCGTTTAACTGTGAGAGGTGAAATGGAGACAGGGAATTTTTGATCAACCAATAATTAATTAATTTAGCATTTAATGCTTTAATTTTTAAATTGCTGCTCAACCAATTTCAAATTTTTTGAAAGACAAATTCAAACCCATTAAGATGCTATTATTGGCTTGTGGTTAAAATGTAAAATTCAATATGAAGTCAGTCAGCTAAGTTTATTGACAACATATTTATGCAAATGATATTTAATTCGAATTTGCACTCAATTACCAAAGTATCAAGACAACATTGATCTCTAGGTATTTAATGAATTCTATAATCCATAATCATCTAATTTCTGCGTTTGTAGTTTTATTTATTTCTTAATTTTTTTTCCATTTTTATGAACTCATTTTGATTGTGTGTATATATCTTTATATTTGATTTTTTTATTTTATTCATTTTTTAAATGTGTTTCAATTGTAATTTCTTAAAATATAGAATAAAATAATTCAAAAAAGTAAAAAATACAGCAAAATAAAACATTAATTTGAAGTAGTGGAAAACTCATGCAGAAATGAAAAACAAAAATAAAAGCAGAAGAAGGGGAAAAAATAGAAGAGAGATGACATGTGGTAGGATCCACTAAACCGAGGTCCATGGTAGAAAAATGCTCATCCCTCCCATCTCCCCAGCCAACTCATCACTCTCCACTTACGTGGCTTCTTTTTGCTCCTCTCCATCCTCATTTCCGCTGCACACGCTCAGAATGGCCTAATCCTTCCAATTCGGAAGGACATCAAAACGTCTCAATTCTACACCACCTTTCAGATGGGCAGCAACCAAGCTACGGTGAACGAGGCCATCGACCTCGGGGCCCCATTCTTATACATCTCCGGCGATGATTACACATCCAACACTTTGGCCCCAATACCCCGTGGCTCCAGCAAGCGTGAGTTAGCTTCGGGGAATCAGGTGCGCGGGCTGCAACCGACCACCCCGCCCTGGCTGCACCAACAAAACGTGTGGCTCCTTTGCTCTCAACCCCTTCATGGACGTACTCGTGTCCGAAGGCTTCGGAGAGGATACGTTGTCCTCTAAAGACCGTTGTGGAGGTGCCCCAGTGTACTTGCACTTGTTCGAGCAATGACTACCTGGAGGGCGTGGCCAGCGGCACCACCGACATGCTCTGTCTCGCAGGACTGAGATCTCCGTGCACAAACAACTGGCCAGCAAGTTGAACTTGCCCGATAAATACTCTCTGTGCTTTCCTTCTTCAGGAACTGTCGATTGCAATCGGGCAATCCGCAAAATCCGGCATCTCCGGCTTGCTCAAGTCCACGGCCCTGATCGGGCCAATTTTCAGCAAGGACGACGCGTCGGACGAGTTTTTCATCGACGTCAAATCCATTAGAGTCACCGGAGAGGCCCTGTCCCTGAAGGATTCCTACTTCTCTATCGATAAAGATGGGGTCGGCGGCACGAAAATCAGCGCAGTGCAGAATTACACTTCTGTCCATACTTCCATTTTACAAGCCCCTGGCCCGGGCTTTCCACAAGGCGGCTTCTGACATGCAGATCAAGAGCGCGGCGGCGGTGTCGCCATTCAGGAGCTGTTACAGCTCAGAATCGATTTCCTGGTCGAAGAGTGGGCCCGCTGTTCCCACCATTGACCTGATCTTTCCCGGAAAGGATGTACACTGGAGGATCAATGGAGCAAACTCCATGCTTAAGGTTGATCAGAAGACCACGTGCCTTGCGTTTGAGGATGCAGGGTCGAGGCCGAGGGCCTCCATCGTGATCGGGACACTCCAGCTGACGGAGAATTACTTGGAGTTTGATTTGGTTTCTTCGCGGCTTAAGTTCAGTTCTTCGCTCCTGGACCAGAACAAAAGCTGCTCCCGGCTTCGATGAGATTAATGATGCTTCTAACTTTCGTGTTGTTTGTTGATGTGTTTACAAGAGTGAATATTGTCCTGAATTAATTAAGTGTGACGCTGTGTTGTTTGATTTAATAATATATGTTCAAGATGAAGGTACAAGATCAAGAAAATTTTACAGTGCAAGGAGAGGTATCTTCGCATTTTTTCCTGCTTATTTTTAATTATTTTAGCCCACAAACTTCTTACCAAACATTACTTTTGAATTTGATCAGAATATGAAAATATGAAACAAACGTTGCGCAGACTAATAAATGAGATTAATGAAGTTTGAATCTTTGATCATAATCCACATTTGTCAGTGCTCGGAATTACTCGTTTTATGTCTCAATTATTCGTTTGAGTGTATAATTAATTAGATAATGACAACATGAAAATAAATTTCTTTTAACGTGTATTTTTTTACGTTAGTTCTGGTTTTGGCATGATTAGAGGTAAACAAAATACTATTTTTAAAGTCGTTTAGTACGATTAAAATTAAATTAAATTTCATGCACCCCCTTATTTGGTGGTGCATTGAATATTTTTAGAAACAAAAAATATTTTATTTAATTTGGTAGCAGGGACAGGTTTTCTTCATTTGCTGACGTGGATATTGGATGAAATCCGGTGGTCTATATAAAAAATTTGGGTAAACGGATATGCTTCCGGATATCTTTTTCCACGCATTTATCGGCTCTATTATTATATTATTTTTACTATTTTTTACTTAAAAATAGTATCGTGTTGTTCAGCTTTGTGTACGCTGACAACGAAATGACATGCCACTTTATTCAACTTTCTCACCTAACTTGTCCATGCCTCTTCTTTATTACAACAAGGGACACGGACAATGGATTGGTTGGAAATAATAATGTATAATTAAAGAATTTGACAATTTTATTTTCTCCGATTTAATGGTCTATTGCTTGTGGGTGATCTCCCTTCTATCTGTGCCTTAATCTAAAAAAACGGGAAAAAAAAGCACAAATTTTATTAAATTCAGTCAATGACTTAGGCCATGTTTGTTTATCTTTTACCTGAAATAATATACACACTCGGGTCATTATTTTTTTAAATTTACTATATTTTTTTATTTTTACACAGTTTTTTAAAAAATAAACCTTAAAGCGTATACTAACAAATAAAACAAACGTGGTCTAAGTATTTTGAAGGGTCACTGGAGACAGGATTATGAGGCACCAAAATAAAGGACAATCTTGACATGAAATAAATCATTTAAGGTGTGATTGGTTTCTCAATAAAGTCAGCAGGAAATTATGGTGATCTGATTGAGAGGGAAATTTACATTTGGTTGTAAGATTTAAGAGTGTAAAAAAATTATATATATATATATATATGTGTGTGTATTAACATAATATAATGGAGTTGCAAGATAAATAGTTTTAAAATAAATATATTTTTTAAATTGGATAAAAATTTGAGGTAAACTGTGAAAAAAGCCATCTAATTTCTATGTGGAGCTTGCAAGAAACACGTGTTCACATTTTTTATATTTCCAACAAAAGTATGATAAGCAATGACCTTTGTATTGTGCAGCAAGTACGACCTACACATCATGTCCAGTCAGCTAAAATCACGTATATCCAAACGAGTCGTAGATCTTATGCTTACCCCTCACATCTTACCTGCCACCGAAAATATAATTAAAAATTACGCAAAGAAGTCAATAAATGCTCTCTAGTTCTGCGGCCATACGCCACATACACTAGGCACAGTTTTCAGATCTTTCACACTTTCCGTTCTGCCCTATGGCTGTCCCAGTTCTGTTCTCTCTATTGTTTGCTCTCCTTTTCCTCATTTCCGGCTCGGTTTCGCAGAATCCCATTTTACCGAAAGCTGCAATCGTCCCGGTCGCTAAAGATTCATCAACTCTCCAGTATGTTGCCAAAGTTTTCGTGGGTGAAAATCTTAGTCCTGTCAATCTTGTGGTTGATCTAAGTGGCCCTTATGTTTGGGTTGACTGTGGCTTTGCCCCTGCTTTTGCATCTCAGCAGCCTGTTGAAAGTTTGTCCCTCAAGTGTTCGATGGTGAAGTCCATTAGGGCAGAGCCCAGCTCCAAGATTTGTTCTTTACAGGCAGAAAATACAGTTGCAGGGATTTCTGCATCTGGGGAGCTGAATGAAGGTAGGATCAGTTTCGCATTCTGGGATGGGATGGGCTTAGGTTCATTTGCCAAAACCGACCAATTCTTGTTTTCATGTGCACCAAATTTGTTGCTTAAGGGTTTAGCTGACGGTGCCAAAGGCATGTTGGGCCTGGGAAATTCAAGGATTTCACTTCCATCACAATTTTCCAGCTCATTTGGTTTCTTCCGGAGGAAATTTTCCTTGTGTTTGTCCCCTTCAGATGGTGCTATTATCCTAGGTGGAAACCCTTTTGGGACTGACATCTCAAGTTCAATGATATATACTCCTCTCGTTTCCAAGGAAAATGGTTTGCAAGAGGGATACCATGTGAATGTGAAGTCAGTCAAGATTTCAGGTAAGAAGCTGTCCTTGTATCAAAAAGGCTTTCTTGGCTCAAAAATATCTACTCTTGTTCCTTACACAACTATGGAGAGCGGGATTTTTGGCACATTTGTTGAGGCTTATGTCAAGGCTGCTATTTCAATGAACTTGACTTTGGTGCCTCCTGTGGCTCCATTTGAGGTGTGCTTTAGTTCCAAAGGGGTGGGGAGCCAAAGGGTCGGGCCTAATGTTCCAGTTATAGATCTGGTTTTGCAGAGTGAGATGGTGAAGTGGAGGATTTATGGCAGGAATTCAATGGTTCCTGTCAGTGATGAAGTCATGTGTTTGGGGTTCTTGGATGGAGGGCTGAGCCCAAAGAACCCAATTGTTATTGGGGGTTATCAGATGGAGGATCATGTTTTGGAATTCAACTTGGGGAATTCCATGCTTGGATTCTCTTCATCCTTGTTAACGGGGAAGAAGAGATGCCCCGGTTTTGAAGCATCTGCTCTGTCCAGGGAGAGTTTTTGATTTTAGCAGGTAGAAAGTAAGCCAATTTTGGTTTTTTCCCGCTTTGTATGTGTTTGGTACTACAATTCTTGTCTCAAAATAGTGTAGGCATGTAACAAGAGTCTTACAGCTCGCTCGTTTTAACTTTTCTGATGTATCAATCAAGTCCATTGCATGGAGGATGAGGCACTATTGTGCAATCATGATAAGAGACAGCATTTTTTCTTTTGAATTTTCTGTCCACTTATTACATCGTTGTGTTGTCTTGTGTCTTGTTGCCTGTGGTGGTTCTGTCTAGGTTTGGAGACGTGAAATAATTTGAACCTCTTAATGTTCCATTTACTTTATAACAGCAGAAAAACTCACCTCTTGTTTGCAAAACAATCCATATGCTAACGGCGGAGAGCAAGTCATGAAAACCTTATGTTTTTTAGAGGATTAATGAGAACCTTGTTGTCTATATATATATATTGATGCAGCCGGAGATTCCCAATAAGCCATGGCCAATGTAAAATGTAAATTTTGCTTCAATATTTTTTATGTATTTCAATTTTGTCCTTTCGTCCTCACTTTTCATCTGTGCAGGTAAAAGCTGCAGGTCAATATTCTACAACTGTACGGCTAACTTGTGCATCTTGTCCAGAGGACTAATTTAGATTTATCCACCAGTTTTCCATTGCCCGTTATGCAAAAACGCGTTTTGATCAAATGGATGTCGGGATTGAATGAGTTAGTCAGTCAAAGTAGTTAGAAAGATTTAATATTGCTGCCATTGGTGCAAAATAGCCCACGTGCATTCACCGTCTAGAATTTTTCAAACATGTTACAGTAACATGTTTTGACCAACATGGCACAGAAAAAAGGTGAGAACAAAGGTTACAAGGCCACAGCTGGGAGTTTTCATGAGCTGTAACATTTAATCGGATTTAGACTAATAGCTCACCCGAATAAGGTCGAAACTGACTGAATTCTTAGAAATGTAAAATTATGTTTCCTCAAGGATTTCGGCTCTGACCTTTGAAACAAATGAACCAAATACAGTCCAACTGCCTGTTATTCAGATCCACAATTCATACTTCATTCATATCTATCTCAGAAAAAAGAAAGTCAATGTACCAGATATTATCATCTATGTATATAGCCGCATCAGTCATACTTCTTACATTGATATCCTCAATTGCTTAACAGAATGAAAGATCCCATGATGATAAACAATACGACAAACCCTTTCATTCTTTGTCTGATCTTTACACCCTGTGAAGTATCAGCTCAACCTTATACCACATTGGTGGCACCCCTCAAGAAGGACGCCACCACTTCTCTCCACTATGATCCTCAGCTCCGATGACCGCTGGCAGGGCTGCCCCTCCCACCACCACCCCCCCACGGTGGCTTGCTTTACTATGGAATGCATCCAAGCCCTGTATCATTTGTCACCCTCTTGCTCTCCATTAGACACTACATCAACAAAGCCCTGCACTTCTATGGTCACTCCTACAAATGCAGTTACCAAATCCCGTGCCTCAGCTCAGTTGACCTAAGCAATCTCACATTATCTTGGACCGATGGAGCCAATCCTATGGCCAAGATTACCTTCAACAATACATATTTATAATGTGCTCCTGCATCCCTCTTTCAGTCCCTTGCAAGTGGAGTATTAGGCTTGGCAAGCCTTTCTTTGGCTCCTTTAGGTCTTCCATCTCAGTTTTCACCTTCATTCCTTGGAGTTGGTAGAAAATTTGCAATTTATCTGCCCAGCAAAAGTTTAAGCAGCGGGGTAATTTTCATTGGTGATGGGCCTTATAATCTTCTTCCTCCAGCAAATTTTGATGCATCAAGTCTTCTATCATACACTCCACTCCTTAGGAATCCCAAGACTGCGGATTACTTCATTGGCATCAGGGCCCTATCCATAAGTGGGAATTCAATCCCAATGTCACCATTTGAGGAGATCAAGCTCGGTCTTGATGTACCTCACACGACCCTGAGGACTGACATCTATAAGCTCTTTCTCAAATTCTTCACACAGGAAATGAAGGGCGTTCCTCGCGTGAAGTAGGTGAAGCCATTTAGTACATGTCACAATGCTAGTGCAATTGGCTTCAGTCGCATGGGCTTGCAAGTACCTCAGATTGACCTGGAATTTGACAACGGCAAGGAGTGGACAGTGTATAGAGCAAATTCTATGAAGCAAGTTGGAGGATATTCGGAATGTCTTGCATTTTTAGATGGCGGGAAGACTGTAGAGTACAAAATTGTCATCGGTTCATTCCAAATGGAGGATAACTTGTCACTGTTTGATCTTGATCAATGAAGGCTGGGGTTCAGTTCTTCCTTGCACTTTGGAAGGACATGTGGTAACTTCAATTTTACAACTAAAGTTTGAGCTTATGTTGCACAACTCCAAATAATGCTACTATGATCAGCAATTGGAGTCAATTTAAGATTGTCCTTTTTGACATGCTTGATGAAGAATCATCATCAGGCATAAGTTGTTTTATCTGCTGCTTTTTATGTTGAGAAAATTGTTATATTTGAGCACACTTCTGTTTACTATAATAGTTGATTTGGAAACCAGAAATAGATTAATTCATATGTTGTAATGAATGGTGCAACTATTTTCCTCTTTTGGCAATCAGAAGAGTTCCAAGAAAATGATCATTGGGCTATGTCCCACAAGATCAACCTACTCAACTAATCTCAATTTTCTGGAGGAGAAATACTATTTCATGTTGTGTGAAGATGTACGGTTTTACTTGTTTTAATGCTAATTGACATCATGCGTGCAAACACTTATTTTCTGTTCGTGCACGTGCAGCGTACGTGATTGAATCATATGCAATAGTAAGCATAGCTAGACTACAAATCTAGGCAGTGGATAAGTAAGAAGTTGGACAGAAATGGCCAATCTGTCTTATTCAGATGGACATTGAAGAAGCATGACTAACTTTTCATGTATAATATGGGGGCAGCACAAGCATTGTGTGTTGCCCCATTTCCTGCTTCTCACAGTTTCTTCCCTTTAATTAAAAGCCTAAGCAATGTGAACTAACACATAAATCTACAACACTACTACCTCCTCAATTTGGAAGAGCATACATACTCACAAGTCGCAAATGATGAACTAACTTCAACTTAGTTTAGCCCTTTAAAGACAATACTCCAATCAGTGGACGTAATCTGATGCTTTTGCCAGTGCAGCATAAGGCAAAGCATGAAATCCCCATGCCCAGACCCCTCTTCTCCTGATATTCCAACAAGAGCGTCCATCAGCAGTGAGCTTGTCCATGATCAAGAATTGGGACGCACCACTTCATCTAGCAATAGAAATGTCTCCATAAAGAAGGCTTTCTTGAATTTGCCCTTCGAAATAGATTTCAGTCTTGTCAGAAAGGTAAGAAGACACACACACACACACACACACACACACAAAGGAAAAAAAGGATTCTGTGAACCATTGATTATGCGCACGAAGGATTAGGCCACTGTTTTTAGGCAGCATCAGTAGGATTCAAACAGAAAGAAGCTGAGATTGTCTGCAACCATTACAGGTCCTGGCAGAGGCATTAGGAACTTTTGTGTTGATGTTCTGCATCGGTGGGATCGTAGCAAACATGCATCTCATGGGAGTAGAAGCAGGGCTAATGGAATATGCTGCAACAGCAGGTTTAACTGTGATAGTTGTAGTTTTCTCCGTAGGCTCCATTTCTGGAGCTCATGTGAATCCTGCTGTCACAATAGCCTTCGCAGCCGTTGGTCCATTTCCATGGTCCGAGGTAACAAATTCCCATCACAACGTATGCTTCTAGTTAAATCTTGATCAATTCACAGAATCAAAAGTTAGTAATTCTTTCTGTCTTTATTACACATATTTTTAAGGTTCCCCTCTATATACTAGCACAAGTCGGGGGGTCCATCTTGGCTGCATACACCGGAAGGTTAGTGTACGGTGCTAAACCAGAGCTGATGATGACAATACCACTCCATGGAAGCACAGCAGCCTTCTTGGTTGAGCTCATTACAACCTTCATCGTTCTCTTCTTGACTGCATCCCTACTTAGTGACCCACAAGCTGTAAGATACTACGTAACATTAATTTCCTCCAAAAATGCAATAATGCATTAGAAAACAGCTTACATTATAAACTGTAATGACAAGCATGATGTGCTCTTTTGCAGCCAGGGCAGTTGTCTGGATTTGTTGCTGGAGTGGCCATTTGTCTAGGAGTGCTAATCTCAGGGTAAATTTTAAACTCTAAGCTTTATAGAAGGACTATGCTTTGAACTAAAATTTAACCATTTTCTGTATGAACAACTGCAGGCCGGTCTCTGGAGGATCGATGAATCCAGCAAGGTCACTAGGACCTGCACTTGTTTCATGGAGATTTGATCACTTGTGGATATATCTTGTAGCCCCTACCATAGGTGCTGTTTCAGGTATTTTCGTGTACCGGATTTTACGACTACAAGGCTGGTCATGCAAATCTGATCTTTCTCATCAGAGAACCACCCCTGAATCCAGCCACTGCTCCTTCCTTTAGAGTTGATATGTACCTTCAAAAACCAGACAATCTCAAGGTAGTTCTCACTCTTCCGGGACAATTGAATGTGACAAAAGCAGATGTCAGATGTTGAATCAAAATTTACATAATAGGGTCATTTGCTATCAATGCGCTGACTGAAACCCTACAAGATCATCCTAAAGCTCAAATTAAACGGGTAAAATGTGATTCAATCAAGAAATGGACACATGAATATTTAAATGGTCCAACCTCCAACAACTGTGGGCACACCTGCAGTGGAGAAAGGGGCCAACTTAATTTTCATTTTCTGTAAATCCATTACAGGGACACGGGTCATGCGAAGCAGGCAAAACTGTAATTTCTGCTTTGTTAATGTTGTGCCTTAGGTGTAAAGAGTATGCCAAATGTTCAAGAAGTAAAAAACTAATTACAGAAGGGATCACTTCTCAAATGGAAATTGAGGAATTATTGGTTTGTGGAATGTGATTGGACAGAAGTAGCATTCCTGTCACAAGAGCAGGCCATGGTCAAGAAAATTGGGAGAAGTGTGGTTCACATTTGCATGCCTCGAGTGATTGATTAATAATGGGACTTGGGTCATGTCTTCCATCTCGATCATGTGTGGTTGTGATATGGTGCCTTTCTTTATCCTCTTGTTGTTTGTAATTATGAATAAATAAATAAAAATTACTCAGACAATTACAAAACTACAATCAATATGCAAAGGATGATGATACCATATTAGCATGGAATTGTTTAGACTAATTAGTGATACATCTATGTTCATCTTTTACATTCCCTATCTATAATCTAACATTATGCCCCATTTGGTTGAGCATTAACATTAGCTACATTATGCCCAATTTTTTGGTGTATGCTTTTAAGGGTATTTTTATTGAGAATTATGTGAAAATAAGAAAAATTGTGAGAAAATAAAAATTAAAAAAAAATGTAATGATTTTCTATATGTTTTCTGTTAAAATATGTTTTATCCATCTACACATCCTTGGCCAGAGAAAACACAATGCGAATTGATGCAATGACCACCGAGTCGTGGGCAAAGAACAATAGGGCAATGCCTATGGCCAAAAAATAGGCCATGTTTGTTCTCATTTTTTGATATGTATTTTTTTTAGATGTATTTTTTAAAAGAAAATATGTAAAAATTATAGAGAAAATATAGATAAATTTAAAAAATATAATGATTATAATATATGTTTTTAGATGGAAAAATAAAAACAAACATAGCCATAAGAAAAATTTGCTTGTCTGTGCTCTTTGCATAATAAGGATCGAGTTTGCTCTTTGCATAACAAGGATCGAGTCTAAGTAGACGTGTTAAAATATAAAACTAGATTTAATAAACTAAATGTCAATAAGAGTATTTTAAAATATTAAACTAGATTTAATGAACTAAATGTTAATAAGAGTATTACATTGAGATAGTTGATGTATTTTTTTTTAATTTTATTCATGTTCTGAAAAATAGAGAAAATATTATTGCATATGTAGTAGGAAAAGAACACATGATGCATAGATTTTTTATCTTGTCCACATTCTACTTACAACCAAAGAGCATATGATTCATTATGTTCAATTTTATTATTATAATTAAGCCTTCTTATAGTAATATTAACTAGTAAAAGCCGCAAAATCTATGTATGTATAAAATTATTTATATATTATAAAGTTATTTTATTTTAAATAATAGAAATAAAATTATTTAAATTAAAAGTATAAAAATAAATAAAAGAAATAATTACCAAAAGAATAGAAGAAAAGAGAACATTTGGAGGAAAATATAAATAATATTAATAAGTTAAAAGAAAAGAGAAGAAGAAAAGAAAAAAAAAAAAAAAGAAAGAGGATAGAAAAGATAAAAGAAATTAAAAGTAAAAATATTTGTGTAAATTTACATTATACAATCATAAAGTTTTATTAACATAACAATAGAATATAGGTTCATAAAACAAATTTTATGAATCATGAAATTAGATTTATAGTTTGGTTTAATTCTATAAGAATTTTAATTCAACACTGCATGACTGTATAACTCTAATTTTTTTCTCTAACACTCGAGAAGCCAATTAGAATAGTTGTTTTTTTAAAATTTTTTTTATTATAAATTATTGGTCAAAGTTGCACATTCTAAGTGTATGTAGATTCATTTATAAATTATAAAGTTATTTTATTTTAAATTACAAAAATAAAAATAAAATATTTAAAATAAGAAAATAATTTCAAAATAATTCGAAAAGAAAACAAATTTGAGAGAGAACATAAATGAAATAATAAGTTAAAAAGAAAAGTGACAAATGAAAAAAATAAAAATATGAAAAGAATTTTAAATAAGAATAATTATATAATTAAAAATTCTTATTAATTTGGTAATGTAATTTACACGTAGAATGTAGATCGACAGGGAGGCACAACAGGAACGAGCCCTTGTCTAGGTTTTCTTCTATTTTGAGCCCCAAAATGGTAGATATTGGGGTGAATTTGAGTTAAGTTAAGCTATGATAATTAGCACTTAACTTTTCACAACTTTTTCGTTGTTCAAGATCAATTCATTTGAATCATCTAATCAACTCAAGAATGGGAAAAAGAATCAGTAAAACTAAAATTTAGAAATCGAATTACCACTAAACTAATCACTTGTTCTAATAACATTTTAATTTGTTTATGTGAATTGACTAACTAAAGAATCAAAATATCCTCTAGTCGAGCTTGAGCTTAACAATAGTTTATTGGAGTTTAACTTGCTTTGAAAGTCAAGTCAAGTCGATTGAATTGTCCGATCGAATTGAGTTCGAATAGTTTAATATGTAAATACCTCTATAATATGATAATTTTTCTTTCACTGACAAAAAGTTTAATTTAAGGTTAAAATCTTCAAAAATTAATGTAACAAATTCCTTGGGCTTTGTTTGGCATGTACCTATATAAATTTCAAATGTTTTTATTCCTAAAGTTAATTTGAGTTGTTATTTTTATTACTGCGATGAATTCAAATTTATCTAACAACGCGTATTGACACGGCCCACAGTCCTGAAAAGGAACAAAGAATGAATTGTGAAAGTCGCTATAAGAACATTGAAATCCAAAAAGCGACATCACTCCAAAGAAAAATTGTAAAGTCGAATAATCGCTAGTGGTGGAATTTTCACTGGTGCGATAAAGACGTGCTTCTTACTCTCGCCATTACAACGTAGCTATTCTAGAAACTAGGTTTTAATTTTAGTTTCATTAAGTCAAAGATTAGATGATCAGATTAGGTTTGATGACAGGGTAGAAGTTTTATTTTATTTTTATTTTTTTGGGTAAGAAGAATTCAAGTATCGTCTATGCACGAGCATTGACTAGTTCATTTTTTTACGATAGATTTATGGTTTTTTTTTTTTTTTAATTTATCACATGTTATTTTCTTTTAATGTAAAATGTTGTGGGATTATTGTTTTAATATAATAAAACAACAATAAATTACCTTATTCGATCAGTTTTGTCTATTTTAGCTTTTGTGTTGATTTTTTTGATGAACCTTTTATCTCAGTGTTCCAAAACAAAGTCTTATTACTCGCAAAAACAAGTATTTGCTCTCAATTTATTCCAAATATAAAAACATGTCAATAAACTTACAAATTGAGAAATTTGAACCTACTAACTTCATTTGCATGTATTTTTTATCAACTTATTAAAACTGCAAATTTGTCATTGTTACATTAGCCAAGAAATTCTGGTCCAGCAGATTTCCAATTTTTTCTTACCAAAGCACACTGGCTTAGACAAACTTGTGGGCCATTTACGTGTATAGAGTGCCAACACGATAAAACTGGATTCTTCCGAGTATCAACACAGGTATTTGGATGTCCTCATAAATTTCCCAAATACTTGTTCAGCGTTTCTTACAAGTATTTAGTAATTTTTTTAATAAAAAAATTCATACACTTTAAAAATAAGATAGTTAGAATTTACAAGTCCTTTAAAAATAGATTGAATATTCACAACCTATTTTTATATATCTTATAAGTTATTTTATTTTAAATATTTTAAATATCATAAATATTATTAAATTATATTTTATCAACAGTAAATCATTTTTTTCATTATTATTATATCAAAAAAATTATAATCAACCACAATTATAAATTTCAATAAAATTATTTCACCAAAAATTTTATTAATTTATTTTAAAAATAAAATATATAAACTTATAATCTCTAAAGATATTTCATAAACTTAAACGATTCAAACACCCTACTTATTTTTTTTAAAAGTAAGTCTTAAAAGAAATCCAAATTTTAGGGTATGTAAAAATTTTTCCTCTATTTCACCTCCTTCAATTTAATGTAAATTTAATTGAAAGATTATGACATACAGTAAACAAATGATTTCCCATTTGGTTGTTTATTTCCAACTTTGCAAAGTGTGAAATTACGGATGGACCCAAGTTTCCTGTGATGTCTGAAACCAAGTTCATTGAATTTCACCATATAATACATAGCTTAATATATAATTTATGTTGTACCAGATTCTGATTTAATAATAATGAGGATAATTACGAGAATCAATTCATGTGAGCCCTTTGGAGTTGCAAGAAATGCTGGATTCTAATGTTTTCTTTGTAGTCCCTTATAAGGGAACATGAATCCAAAATTATATTCCTTCTGTTCCAACTCCCAAAATATAATATATATATATATATATATATATATTTGCTCTCATTTCTTCTTGTTTTTTTTTTTTTTTTTGGGAATTTATAGTGTAAGATTATATTTCTTAAAATAACGTTTTTTTTCAAAAATATAATTTCAATTAAATTATAAATGTGAGGGTATTTACTATTGTTTTTTTATTAATCCCTAGTTGGAATTAAATTTGTCTGGATGACAAATGTGAATAGTTGCATGTGACAGGTTTTATTTTTATGTCAAGATTGACTTACTTCACACTCTAAGATTCGTCATTATGTTAAGAATCTTTACCGACAACTATTTAGTGGGTTTATTTTTATATGTTATGCTGCAAATGGATAATTAAGAAACACCAAAAAGGATGCAAGAAGAAGTCTAACAAGATTTGGATTCATCAAGAATAAAATTTGATCAAAACTTGTAAGACACAATTAACCAATGGGATTCTCTCGATCATCCAACATACTATTAATATTTTTCTAAAATAATGCGTGCCTCGTTTTTTTTTTTTTTGTTTTTTTTTTTTATAGTTGTTTCTTTCGTCTTAACATTATCATTACGTAGAGAACGTGAGTCAGACTTTTCAAGTAATAAGAAAATTGCGAGCCAATTTATTAAGCAATTATCTTTTTAAAAAATAGGAAAGAATTAGTGGGAAGAAATATGTTAATTAGAAGAAGAAATTGGTGGTATAAACGCCCACAGTTTTGGAATTGGCCCCTGGTTTTGATGAGGTGTCGCACTGTCCTTCTCTTTTTCTCTTTTTTATCATTATTGTAATTAATGGAGGGATATTTTCTGTAGTAGTGCTCACTTCACCTATGTCCCACTGCAAAGCCTTCGCTAGGGCCCAGTACTTGAGTAGTGGGGCCGCCGATGGGAAATCAATGTCTTCAAAAACAAGACCCTAACTCTGTCACTTATTATCAATTCGACGATTCAATTATTTTTAAAAAATAAATTAGGATAATATTATAAAATTAATTTATGTACTACAATTGATATATTAAATGATAAGTTTTACACGTAATAAACAAATTAATAATTTAATAAATATAAAATATTATAAAAATATTAAAAAATTAAATTAAATTCAAAGCAAAACATAAATAATGAACAATGAATTTTGAAAAATGAAAACAATATAATTAACTGAAATTTTTTAATTTTAAGATGTAATGTTTAAATTTTTAATGATTTAATTAGAAAAATATATGAATAGAAGTTATAAAAATAGTTAGCGAAGATTTTGTTTAATAATAAATTATTCTGAAAGTAAAAATCAAATTATAAGTAGATATAAAAAATATTTTATATATTTTTATTTAATTAAAAAGATAATTTTTATTTTTAAAATTTTTATTTTATAAAAATTGATTTTTGATCGAATTAATTAGCTCAACTTAATTTTAACCATTTTTGATCTGATTTAATCTATTCACATCATTTTAAATAATGATCAATTTTTTATTTATTCGATTCATATCAATTCAAACAATGATCAATTTTTTAACTGCAACCAGAACATGTAACCGACCAATTCCCTGTCCAACTGACTGGTTTGAAAACTTGGCGAGAAATCATAAAAAATGCCCAACCTCGTGATAAAGATATTTTATTTTACTAAATGGACAAGAATGCCCCTCAATAAATGTATTTTTAACTTAAACATGTGCGATGTCATAGTTGGCCAACAACAGGAGCATTGCTCCCACCACACGCACACAGATATATATATATAGGACTCATCGATTAGTGGGGTCAACACGCACTAAGGACAATGGGAGGGGGGCCTAGCTATGTTTCCCATCTCAGCCCTGTCGTTAAAAATTCCTCTCTACTCGCGCTAGATTCCCCACCATCACATCTTTGGTTACATCTCATCTGCCACTCCACTTTTTTTGTAGGTGTTTCCCTAAATACTTGTCAAATAAAAATAATTTTAATTTAAAAATTATATTAAAAATCAAAATGTTAATTACATTTTCTTTCGTACGAATAAGTAAGAATTTGATATATTAATTAACTTCATAATAATAGTAAACATAATATATTCGTAATATTAACATATTTAAAATAATTTTAAAAAATAATATATTTGTTTTATTACTATGTTTAACGTGACAATATTTTACACAACTATTATACATAGATATCGTATATAGATTTGTAAGAACACACACACACACATATTCAATCTTAGAAAAAAGGATAACTTATTATTCAATTTATATATTTAATTTTAAAAATAATAAAGATAAAAAATAAGTATATTAAATTTATTTATAAAAAATGAAAGAAATAGAACGATAAATGATTAACACATTAATAATTTAATTAATTAATTTTTAAATTAATTACTAAATATTATATATAATTATTTATTATTAACTTATGAGAGGAGTGAGAGCATGAGAGGGGATCCCGCCATGGGTGGGTGTCCGTGAGTCGGGAGCATTGCGCCAAACAGATCCCTTGTTGTCCTAGAAAACGAATTGCCAATCTGTGGTAACGAGGCGGAACCTTTCATGCCACGTATAAAATCTATTATGCACCCGAAGCTAACGCTACACCCGACGGCCTCACCGTCCCTAGATTTTACCTCCAGCTCGTGACACGTCATCCAAAAAAGCCAATGGGGCGGTGGGTCCCACCTCAAAGCCCCCCACTGCAGAGACATGGGAATCATCGCAATAAATGGACCCCACTTTGCGCTGATATTGCCCAAATACTGCTACTTTAAGGGTTAAATATCACTTCTTCCCGTCGCAACACCTTTTCCCGACTTTTGTCTAATCTTCTTTTGACAATGTTGCTTTTTCGAATTCACAGTAATGCATAAGTCTAAATAGAATGATTAATAAAGAAACTAAGTTGTTTAAATCTATAAATGAGCATTTTCAATAAAATTTATGTTAAAAATTTGATAAATTTGGGTTTAGATATTGAATTGAATGAACATACTTTTGTAAACATACTTTAAAAAAAACTATAAATAAATACTTACACAAAAGTTTATTAGGTCGTGTTTATTTTGTGGGTAGGATTGTAATTGAAATTATTATTATGAAAGCATAGATTAATTAATCTTTGACAATTATGTGTTATAATGAGGTTGAACATTTCAGATAATTCTATTTATATTTCTCTTATAAAGTCGGCACGCAAGTAATTCAATAAACAATATAAACTTGAAATAGTTTTTTGAATGACATAAAAAAATTCTAAATCTTGTCACATCAAATGACTCATCATAGAGTTTTATTATTTTATACGTATCTTTTACTGTCCTAAAAGATTTAAATTTAAATAAAATAATTTATCACATCTCATCGTTGAAGCAATATGATATAGAATTTCGTTTTAATCATCTTTTTAATATTGTGACTGTTCAAAATTCTAGATGGAAGGGTGGAAAAAGACAGGGGGCATCATCTGAAGGAGGTGAATTCCAAACGCCTAACTTGCCCTAATTTATTGACAAGACAACGAAACATTGGGACGTTTTACTTAAATTACAAAATTGCCCTCTCCTTTCTGTCTATAAATCCAAATTGTCCCTCGCATCCTCGCCCCTTCATTCCATTTCCAGTTCATGTAACTGAGAGAGAAAGAGAGATAGGACCACATAAGTACAACTTTTGTATGCATATTAGAGAAGCAACATGTTAGGAGTGTTTAGCAGCTCGATAGTGTCACCGCCAGACGAGCTGGTGGCAGCCGGGAGCAGGACGCCTTCGCCGAAAGTGACGGCGGCGAAGCTGGTGGGTCGTTTCCTGGAGGCGAATCCATCCGCGGTTTCCGTGCAGGTCGGTGACGATGTCCAGCTAGCCTACACACACCACAACGAGTCTGCTTTAAGACCAAGGTACAAACAAACAAATAAATAGAATGAAAAAGGTAGATTAATATTACTGTAAAATTTGTAAAATCAAATTACGTTTTCACGTGAGCTTCTTGAACGTTTGATGGCCTGGATCATGCATGGGATGGGAGTTTTGATTCAAAAAGTTGTATCTGCATCAATTTTAGTTTGATACACCAATTTGTGTTTGTGATCATGTTAAATAGCTTCAATTAAGCAGAAAAATATGCAACTTGGCCATTTTTTTTATTTTTTAATGCGATTTTTGAACTTAGCTGCTGTGAGACTGCAATGAAAAAAAGATAGAAACAATTAACTATCGTTTCTGTTTCGGCCTTATCAGTTTATGACTTAATTTGTTGCTCCACAAGTTTGATAATTTTGGTGATTAGAGACGACCATCGTGATCTACGATGTTTAGGCAAGGGTGTAACAGGCAAAGGATGCACTGGTCCAAAATTTGGCATTTAGGGTACTGAATTTATCGCATGGATGACGTATACCAAGCCAAAGATTCTTCCCTAGCTCTTGGATCTGTTCGATCTAGTCAAGTGTAGGGTATACCCATTGTAGAATTAGATTCACACGCCTCTTTTCTTTATTTATATAAAAATAAATAAATTTAGCTTTAATTTCCATCATATTTTACTGTTGCCCTCTCTTGGTGCCGATGAGTTTAAATCATCAAGTTATTTTGTGTGTGGTGCTATTTTAATAATCAGCTTCGCTGCTTATCTTTTTCCTTTTTTCGTCTTCTTCAAGTCATAGTGGTTTATAAATTAGTGTAATCTATGGACGGTGCTTTAGTCAATGAATAGTTAGTCTCTCATGCTGCAGTCGGAAGGTTAAGTTGCATATTAAAAATTGAGTTGTTACAATACAGATAGGTGATGTGTTTATTGAATGAATGTATCCACAGTTTGCACCATATCTGGTAAAACATGATCCTCTTAGGCGGCAAGTATTCTGCTTGGACGGATAGACATACGTTCTCTGGTGGTGATAATTCTGTGTGTTATTTTCTTCTGCTGGAAGACCTAAGAAGTTGCTTGAATTGGTTGTCTATTAGATGGCGTATCAAACTTCCTTAAGTAACTTGGAAAAATATCAAAAGATGAGGTAGTTGAGACATAATCAATGGAAACCTAAAAAAAGTGCTCTTATGTTGGTAGGTCTTATTGCTGATCTTCATATCTGTATATTTTAATTGAAAGCAAAGGGTGGACCTAATTATGGTTGAAAAGGGACTTTATCATATGCAAGTGGGTTGGTGAGCTGCTACGCAGTAGATATTCTTAAAACATTTTACTCTTATGTTGCTTCTTGGTTTTGGCTACTTATCATGTGATAGTTGAACCTAATTTGGCTTGTACAATTGCAGATCATTCTCGGTTAAGGATGAAATATTCTGCTTGTTTGAAGGAGTACTCGACAACTTGGGGAGCCTGAAGCAGCAGTATGGGCTTGCAAAATCTGCAAATGAAGTGCTTTTGGTGATTGAAGCATACAAGGCGCTCCGTGATCGAGCACCTTATCCTCCAAGCCATGTTGTCGGCCACCTCGATGGGAACTTTGCGTTTATAGTTTTCGACAAGTCCACTTCTACTTTATTCGTGGCAGCTGTGAGCATCTATCTAAGCCTAATTGAATTTAAGTGTCTTTCGCTGGCTAATTCACGTTGTTGGTGGTGTGACAGGACCAACAAGGTAAGGTTCCTCTCTACTGGGGAATCACTGCCGATGGATGCCTGGCGTTTGCTGATGATGCAAACTTGCTTAAGGGTGCTTGTGGAAAGTCCCTTGCATCTTTCCCACAAGGTGAGGAGGGCACAAGGCTAATTGTCGCTTTGTTTCCTTATCTTCTTATTTTGTGAAACCGATATGTTCATTAAAAAAATAAAACACCTACTTTTATAATTTACTATTTTTATTATCAATGTACAGTTACAAGTTTCAGTGCACAACAAAGACAATGAGTAAGTGATTCTCTTATTTAACCACGGTTGTTTTGCTTGATTCCTCAGGATGTTTCTTTTCCACAGCAGTTGGGGAACTTAAAAGCTTTGAGAACCCCAAAAATAAGATCACGGCCGTTCCTGCTCAAGAGGAAGAGATTTGGGGAGCAAAATTCATGGTAAAATGATTATACAAATCTTTTATATACAAGACTGGGTCTATGTACTATGATTGAGGGGACCATCAGGCTCTCTCATCTATTGTGCTAAGTTGACTCAACTGGAGGGACTTTTCAGTTGGTGGTCATACGTCCTATTATATTTTGGATAATTCTCTACTATGGGTAATTTGGTTACATAGTTCTAAAATGAAGCTCCCAAGCCATGAAACCAGTATTATATTTAATTAGATTCTTTATTTTAGCAAGTCGAAACAAAGTCATATAGTCTCAAGTTTCTTTTGCCTTTGTTACTTGAGAATTATAGACTTCATAAATCATATCTACTGCATCGCACCCTTGAAGACTCTTTATGGGGGTCGGATAGAGTGCCACGTACCATATGACAGCATCGGATAAGATATTTATTCATGGAAAAAAAATCATATCATCACAAAAAAAAATGGGACCATAAGAAGATAGTATCCATGATAATTGAGGGTCTCTCTGAATATCTCTACTTTATGCTAGATTTCGATTTGAAACTTGGCTGATGTTCAACCCCTAAACGTAATCCCTCTTGGCCACATTTTCTGTCGTCCTACTTGTCGGTGATTTGTAGTGTTTGTGGATGATATTTTCAGGTGGAAGGGCCAAGCATCATTGCAGCCACAAAGTAGATCACCTCTTGATGTCCGAATGATCCTCCGTAACCTCTCATCCTCTGTTATTTCGTCGAAAGGGAAGAGGCCGAAAGTGGTGGGGCTGTCCGGCATATGTGGAACACCTGTACGTAAATTATGGAGGAGATCGACTTGTTTGCTTCTAAGGGTCTGTAAAATTAAACCAGGACTCGGTCTTGTGTGAAGTTAAACTACTTTAGGGTTGGATACCTTTGCAACAGTTTTTTTCAACTGCCCTTGTTTATCCTCTTCTGGCTGTCTAATTAATAATGAAGTGTTGGATCACATGTCGGAACTATTGGAATAGTGTGTATTAGTTCTCTACTCATCTACATCAGTTTCCTCCTTTATCAATATGTTATGGTTTCTTGAATTCAGAAATTAGCAGGAATACGAGGGATGTGTTGATTAGGAAGACGTGTTGTTTCTGTAGCTTTAGGGATATTCTTTTAACTTTTCTGATGATCTTAGCAGTTAAGCGGGAGACATAAAAGATCACAACTCAAGGAGATTGAGCATAAACTAAGGACTCTAATGTTTCATTAGGGTTTACTCACTTGTTGCGGTTGGGTGTTCGATAAATTATGTTGTAGTGGATTTAAATATTTATAAATTGTTATTTATTACAAAATTAAAATCAATGGTTTATGGGTGGTTTGAGTGGGTTGATCGAGTCAAGCGAGTTTGTGTACACTTTAATCCTTAATAATTCGAACAAATTTTCATCTTTGTCCACTCAAATCGCCTATAAACCATTAATTTTAATTTTTTAATAAATAATAGTAGTTTATAAATCTTCAAATCTGTTACATTCAGGTTAGGTGGTTTTACTCTAATTAAATGTTATTTTTTATGATAAAGGTTTTCAATAGAATGGAGGTCTATTCTATTATTAATATATCAATTTAAAATAATCTTTTCGGCCTTAACTCCATTATTTAAACTTTTAAAGGGAACATGGAATAGGAGATAGAAGTCTTATTAAGTCCTTAAATCTCAAACTTCCCGTGCGAAGTAGGATGTTTCTAGTCATGTTCTATATAGGTTTTTTAACGACTATAATTTATTATTACTAGTGTTTCAATACACTCGTTTTGTATAATTAAAAATTTTAAATCCATGAATAAAATATATTATTTTATATTGGTTGGTGTTTTTTAGTTATATTAGTTAACTATGAATTGAATAATCTATACAAAATATTTTTAATAATAAAAATTATGTGAGTTAATAAAAAGAATATATGGGAATTGAAAAATGAAAAAAAAAAAAGTAAAAAGAAAGAGAAGCTTGGAATATGAATAGAGAGAAATAATGAATGAATATAAAATAATATAATTGTATTAAAAGATAATAAATATAAATTAAAAGTAAAAAGGAGAGAGAGAGAATAAAGATAATTTAATAATAATATTTGAAAATCTAAATAGATTTTATAGTACTATTTTATTACTTCATCTTTGTTTTTGTCACTTCTCTTTCTTAATTGCTTGTCTTTCTAACTTGAGATTAGGCACATTTATAGCCAACTTATAGTTGCTATGTGCTGCAAATCTAGGAAGAAATCTAAAAAGACTATACAACTAACTAGTGGGCTATTCCCTATTATCTTTTCTTACATGTTTCCACTACTAAATGAAATAATAATTGTAGGATGTGTGTGTTGCAATGACTACACCAATTTTGTTTAATAAAGTGATTTATTTTATTTGCATCTCTTAATGCAATTTTTAAGCTTATAGTTACACACCAATATCATAATTATTAACTAGTCATCATACAGCTTCAGTAACCACCGCCTTACAAGTAAAATATAAAGTCACACAAGAAATTAATAAATGAGAGAAACTCCACATATATAATGAAGATTCAAATTCAAATCTTGAAGCTATTATTAGGAAATATTTGATCCTTGAAGGTTCAATCTTAATTACATCCAACAAGTTGTTTTTTGTGGTTAAGACTATGAATTTTTTTTTTTTAGAAAAAAAAGGGAAAAAGAATTCATTAGCTATATTTGTTTCTTTAGTTTTTTTCTTTATTCATTTTTACACAAAAATCTTACAAACTAAATATCTTAACATATAAATTTTATTCAAATTTAAATTTAAAAATTTTGTTTTCTTACGTTTTATAATAAGTAATAATTTTTTAATTATTATACATATTTATAATTAAATCAATACTAATCTCTGTAATTTTCATGCTCATATTCATTTTTTATTAGTTTAAAAAACTTATATAATATAACATCATTTAATCATTTTATATATTAAATATATATAAAAATAATTGTTCTATGTATTCAAATTTTACAAACCAAACATAAATCTTCCCCTTGATTCAAGTCACCGAGATTTTCCAACCCAACCTAATAACAAGGCAAACATACCCTACAAATTCTCTAAAAGGCTCATTAGAGGCTTTGAACTAGAACGAGTGATTTAAGAAGAGATTTTAAAATAAAATGAATTTTAAATTTATTATAATTATTAAAATTATAATGTAAAATAAAAGTTTAAGGATATAAAATACGTTATCATACAAATAAATTCATTATTATATATTAAAAATTTCAATTCAATTGGAGTTTAAATCAATTGTTACAATTATGTTATATTGTTATGCGCCCAAATGAAAAAAAATTAAAAAAAAGTGCCTCCACACGTACAAAATATCATAATATAATAAATTAAATGAATGAGAGTGCGTGGGTCCCATTTGGTAGTGCCAAGTTTGGCGAACCAAGCTTGCTCTGTGCATTTAACATACAACATATACATACGTGCGGGCGAATGTGTTTGATTCCATAAAAACCCTAACTTGAATTGTGATTGTCTTCAACTCGAATTCGTTTCCTCGTTTGGACTGGAAGTCACTGGTATAAACGCTTTTCCTTTTCCTTTTTAAATTCATTGTTTGATTTTTCGCACGGGGTTTTGGCTAAAAATTGATTGTTGGCCCGCTGTTACAAGGTTCTCGACCGCTGATACGAATCAAGAAGTTCAGATTATAGTTTGTTGTAGAGGTACTGATTTTGCTCTTGCGCGTATACGCTTTGGTGCCGCACAAATATTTTGACCATTTTGATCGGTAGTCAGTTCGGGTAATATATTTTGTTTGTGTTTCGGCTTAAATTCTTTCGCCTGAACGTTTGTGAAATTTGATATGTGAGCGTGAAATGAACTTTTTGTTACGGACATGTTTGTACCTTTGCACTGACAGATCGAGTGAAGGGAACAGAAAACATATGGGCATAGGAAAAGAATCATAATTTGAAGGTAAAAGTGGGGAAAGGTAAAAGGTGATCTTAGAGCTTTTTGTAGACCTATTTCTCTATTAAGTTAGTTCTTTGGGATAACAAATATGACGTTATAAATCAAAGTGAGATGAACAATTTACACCTAGTAGTTGCTTTTAGTAATAAGCGTCGAATACGCACAGGCTACCTAATTAAACAAATTCCATTCCATCAACATGTTAGTGTGTTTTTGGAGTTCATATATGCATATAGAATGGTTGCAAATCATTCTGCCTTATTAATGTTAAGAACGGTGGGCATATTTTCAAGTATAATTGGGGGGTTAATGGGAAATGATATATCCATCCATTGAAATACATTGATATGGTTGTTTCTGTACACCTTATTATACATTATCATCTTTGTTTAAGCCATAGATAAGTGAATCTCTAATTGGAATAGCTACTATTTTAAGTTCCTTTTTCGTCAAAACATGTGAATTATGGATTTTGTTTGTGCTACCATGTTATGTACTTTTGAAGTGTCGTTCTGTTGATCAGGATAGACTTGTTTATTTCAATGGTATTGCATTTCATCTCTTTAGTGTTGTTGTGTGTTCCTTTTGATGTACTTTATCCTTATTGTTTGTTTGCATTGATTTTTTTATTCCTATTTGACTTGCTTACTTGACATGAGAATTTTCCTTGTACTGCTTGTGAATTATTGTTATTTGATATTGTGGTTGCTGTCAACTGTTGGTCCATTCTAATTTCTATAAGGATACTCCGGTTAGAGTAGGTTGGCTTGAAGACCTTTATGAAACCTATTGATGCAGTCAAGTTTTAAGTGCCTTGGAATAGAAAGATACAGAAAGTTCCAGCTGAAATGCTGCTATAGAATCTACATATTGAAACAGATAATTTAGAAGGATGCAGTGTGTAGGGTTTTGGGAACTTTGTGGTGCTTTTACCTTATAAGGGATTGTCCCGTCACTTTGTTTTTTCTTGTTAAGACATGCTCGATGTGCAACTTGTGGTATGCGGTTCTCTTTTTTTCCCCTTTCGAAGAGAACCATATTTTATGCCCCACAAATTGAACTAGAATTACATTTTTCATCATTTGCTCAGACTGCAGCAATGGGCAAATTGGAGTCCGTTATAGGGATATTAGTTCTCCGAGAGGAATAAAATCTTTTGTGTAAACTTGCTCATAATACTTCATTTGTCCCTCTGCCCTTAATAATATATTGACCTTATTTGTTATATGTTTTCAAATGTTAACCTGAAGTTGTAGTATCATATTGATCTATCTTATCAAATTTAATGTCAAATTTTAGCTGTTTTTAAACTTTCAAAACATCTCTATGTAGAGATAATTCCACGACTTGAGAATATATCTAGTTGCATCTGGACAGCTGGATTTGTTTACATTCCAATTTCCATGTTTCTATGATTATCTAAAAAACTTTTAATATTTTCTTTCAATTTTGACAATCGTAATATGCTTCCACTGAAATGAATGGGATTATGAGATATATTGACGGTCATCGTGTGTTGCCCCCGGCTTTTTGTGTTTATTTCTAGGGCTTTGCATTTGGTTGTAACTTATCAAGCAAAGTTATTAAGTCCTTTGAAGTTTTGCATCTTCTGAAATATGAATTGCAAAGATATTGATCTTGATTTAAGTCAATTTCTAATCTTCTCATTTAAATGTATCTTGTGCTTAAATTTCGTTCTATACCTTTAGTGATGTCTTTTTGTCATGTATTGCCTGATCTAGTCAAAAGCAAACTTCTCCAGAAAGCTAGCCACTCATAATGGAGCAGCAAGGAAATGGGCAGACTCCAGGTATGGGAGTTGTGGGTAACTCTGCTTCGATGCCATATAATATAAATCCATATCAAGCTAATCAAATGACAGGTCTACCTCCCCCTGCGTCTGCCGTTTCAACTCAGTCTCCCCAGACTGCTGGTCTTTCTGCCACTCCAGCTCAGATGGCACAACACCAACTTGCTTATCAGCACATGCATCAGCAGCAGCAACAGCAATTGCAACAACAACTCCAGCACTTTTGGGCCAATCAGTATGAAGAAATTGAGCAAGTGACAGATTTTAAGAACCATAGCCTGCCACTGGCGAGGATCAAGAAGATAATGAAAGCAGATGAGGATGTTAGAATGATATCAGCAGAAGCACCTGTTATCTTTGCCCGAGCCTGTGAAATGTTCATTCTTGAGCTGACGCTGCGAGCATGGAATCACACCGAGGAGAACAAAAGGAGGACTCTGCAGAAAAATGACATTGCTGCTGCAATTACGAGGACTGACATATTTGATTTCTTGGTTGATATAGTACCCAGGGAGGACTTAAAGGATGAGGTTCTTGCATCAATGCCCAGAGGAACCCTTCCTGTTGGAGCTCCTACTGAAGGGCTTCCTTACTATTACATGCCACCGCAGCCTGCTCCACCAGTTGGAGCTCCAGGGATGTTTATGGGGAAGCCTGTGGATGCAGCACTTTATGGTCAACAGCCTCGCCCTCCTTATATGGCTCCTCAAATGTGGCCACAACAACCACCACCACCTGCAGACTCTTAAGCAGGTTTGATGCTCATGAATCTAATGTGAGTGCTTTTTGGATGTTTAAAAACTGTTCACACTTATATGTTTTTATGCTGCTATATCTTGTACATTTTAATGGGTTTCTGATAATCAATGATTATTGGTTAATATTATAGAAAGTCTGAGATTTAGCAGAGATGAGATCACAAAATAAGCAAATTTTGTTTCCACTTTAACGTGGTCTTCTGGGTTCATATCTTGTGTATGGCTACGGGATTTGTTCTATGATTTAACTAATTACCATATTAATTGCAATTCACAGAAACGGGTAATGCCTCAAGTTTAGGATTTCAACGGAGCAAAAGGATTATACGTGAAGTGGTGGGAAGGCACATGGAATATCTCAAAGTCACATAATGCTTATGGATGTCTATCTTAGATTGAGCTTCCTTTGTCTAATTAGTATTAGCCTTTCTGATATATAACTTCGGCAATGTCTGAACTTTTTAAGGGATCGCATAAACTTTTGCAAACAAACGTGGCATAATTGAGCATCTTATAATTGACCTTATTAATTAGGCCTGTTTCTAGTATTATTGCAACATGTTAACTTCATATTTAATAGTTGATCTTCCTAGTGACTCTGCTATTCTTTAAATTGTGAAATCATATTATCTTGTGCAGGAGTTCCCCTTTTAATCCGTTGTTTTTCCCCTTCCTGATGTAGGATTATTTTTTCATTCTATCCTTGTGAGTGTATTGCCCTCCATTCCATCACAGAACTAACAAGTACATAACACCATTCCTTCTTATATTAGACCAAATTCCATAGTCGACTACATGAAGTGTGAAGCGCGAGGAACCTTTTATTCAGCGTGACAGGGCATAGTAGACATATCTTTCATCTCCATTCCAAGGCCATCGATATTATTGAGTGACGGGGCAGAATTCTTCCAAGCTGCATGAAATAAAAGCAAGTGAATGAGCACGTTGGCATGTCGTATTCACCATTATCCTGTTAGTTTGATGCAATACCCACCTTCTTCCCAAGTGTTCGATTATGTCCGTGGTGAGGGTGGATCTTCCTTTGGTCTCAAATGCATGTGAGGCAGCCTTTCTCAACAGGACAGACCCTGCAATGCACCCCCAAACTGTCGGACTCATGCTCAGCTCCCCTTTAGCCGCACACTGACGGGCCCATGCAGTGAACACAGCAACGCTGCCAGAAAAAGACAAACTACAAATTTTGGCCATCTATGGACAGATCAAATTTAACTCGCAGAATGATTTAACTTAAAGAATTTTAATTATAAACAGGTCACCAGAGGACCTAAAAGAACTGGAAGAGAGCGCGCATGCATATTTCGTTCATTTTTCCTCAGAAACAAGGTGAATTGACACAGAAGCATTTCTTATAATTACTTTCAAAACATTGACATTCCTCAAAGTTGCTTTTACACGAACTATTTCGAAGAAAGGTACAGAAACAGAACAGAGAAAGACACAAGGGCTTCCGAACATGATAAGCTAAGCTTAAGCAACAACCACAGGGTGTAATAAACTGACAGCTGCTTACCTTCCAGAAAGTATATCACCCTGGCCACCACAGCGCCGAGGAGAACCAAAAGCACTCACTGCACTAACTGCACAATTTGTAAAAAGAGTTAGAATTCCTCAAAACATGCGATTCAATCTCCGAAATCTCGGTACCATTTATAGAAGAAGCTAGATCGCTCAAAAACCGATGGCAAGTCGATCATGCATGCTATTCACACTGAATAATGTAATATCCTTGTTCTGAAAGTACTTGAAATTATAGTTAATAGTATACCAGCATAGATCAAAACATATAGAGATCTTAACATTAGCCCATCCAAGGTAAATAATTTCAACTGGATTGCCCTGATTATTATATAAATCGGCTATGTTGGCATTTTTTCATATAACTAAATATCTAGGGTAGCCAAATTAGAATAAGGTACCTGTTTCACCATTGCTGATAAAGTCAGACCCTCCCTTCCCTAAAATGGTCACACCTCCGATCCTGCCCAAGAAAAGATGTGATTTATCAATGAGTAGGATGTATAGTAAATCAACTAGATTATGCCAGCCGGGGATCACTATCAAAATATGTTCTAACAAAGGTATAAAGGAAGTATCATCTCAGGTGATACACATTTGCCATTTTCTAGCAATCAAGGACACCACCATCCCTTTAAGATCGCCCCAGAAACATATTCTCATTTGGAGAGCTATAAAACATATGCATTCCCCGCACATTCTTGCTGTTCTGTTAAGTGCTTGATATGGTAAAATATTCGTCCAAACAGAAGAATGCATGTACAATAATACTTTAAGAAAGGGGAAACCAATGGCTTACTTGCAAGTATGCATGAAAACGCATGTTTTTGACATGGGCTAATCTGATAAGAACGTGTCTACAGAACAAGAGGAGCAGAAAAGAAATTAAATAAAGAATTTACCCTTTTGCAAGAGAGAGTAACTGCTGATTTCCATCTTTATCAATTACTTCACACTGCAAAACTTTCTCAACAAGGCGCTTATACTCGTTAACATTGGGAGTCAGCACAGCCAAGGGATAACCACTGACCAAATCAAGACAATTTGTAACAAGAAAAAGCCCATCCTGGAAAAATTCAAGGAAATGAGGATTTAAATGTTAACCTTATTCACTTTGCATAGAGAATAGTTACTCTTCTTTTGAAGAAGAAAAACGTTGAAGCTTACCCCATCTATAACCATTGGGACATTGGATTCCCTTGCATGCTTCATTATACTACTCACACAGTCCTGGAGACAATCCACGTTTACACATGATTGACTAGTTTTGATTGGTCAGAGAAGAAAATATGGAATGTAATCAGCAGCAAACAAGATGCAAACAAAGTAAAGGAGAAGAGAAAAATAATAATTTTATCAAGAAGGCACATAATGAACACGGAACTTTTTTTGAAAGATGCAGAAATTGAAAATTAGGTAGATTTATTTTGCCAATACTTAAGAAAGAAAATATAGATGGTCCAAACAGTACATGTTGACATGCAGGGTAAGACTGAAAGCTTATGGTCATGACTTACATCTCAAGAATTCAGCTATAAATATTGAACTTGAGAGTTTAGATTATATATTGATTATGATGAAACAATAGCTGGACACATTAATTTCGTCATCCAGGCTTTTGGCATGAATGCCAATGAATTAGTCTCACTTGGGCTGATATAGGGATCTCTGATGCTTTTGTCAGCCAAATTCCATAATTTTCCATGCTGCATATCAGAATATTCCTCAAAAACAATGAAATACGCCAATGACCTCCAAAATGAGAGCACAGATAGGCATATATTTAAGTGGTAATTTAACATTGTGGCCAAACTTGTGCACACAATATTCTTCCGTAAAGTTACACACCAGGAGAAAGGGATCCCTTCCAAGGCCAGGACCAATAACTAGACAATCAAATCTCTCCAACCACTTATCAACCTCTTTGGTAACCTTGGCTGATATCGATTTCTTATCCTCATCCCTGGAATGCATTATTATAGAAACTTGAGTACTCTAAATTGAATTTAACATGAACAAAAGTGAAAATATACATTCACAATAATTTAACAAAGAACAAGAGGAAAATCTAAGAATATATTCACCTAATACTATATGATTCTTCCAGAATAGGGTGCACAATTAGCTCAGGACTGTAACTTTTAATAACTGTAGCAGCATCTTTTGTACAGAACACATGTGACAAATCAGCACCCTGAGAAAATAGACATTCATTCCCAAATCACAATAAAGAAATAAAAAATTACTTAAAAAGGAAAACGACTTTATTCCTCTAAAACTACTGCAATAACACGATGTTAAATCCAGTAGCATGGGGAAGGCAAAAAAGAGAAGGTATGCTAAATAGAGGAAAACTAACTATTTTTAGAGCAGAAATGGCAGAAAAGTATGGTGCACCAGTGTACTCCCGGCAACCACCTATGACTGCTATCTTCCCTGAGATTGGATCAGACATTCAATAAATAGATTAGACACTAGATACTTCGGAGAAATTGATAGCACACTGTTCACCCAATCTAGAGTGTCTTTTTCTGATATGTGTAGCACAGGCACAATGTTAACAAGCTTGAGTATGAAAAATACTATATATTTAACATTAGTCATTGATATCTTCAACGTTATTGATATATCAAAACTATGGTGTTCTTCACCAAAATCACGGTCCCACAAGTTTAACTCCTCACCCACCTAATGTAGCAAATTTCTGATGCATGGTAGATAAATTTTCATATCAGATGACAATTGATTAAACACTGAGCATCTTTACCATGCATTTATGCAAATAGAAAAACCACATGATACAAATCCATTGTGCTAATGCTGTATCAGACCCCAGTTGAATCACAAGCAACCAGCAATAGCTTTCTTCTCACCACAAAGGTCAATGGGCTGGGTATGAAGGAATTCTTCTATGTGGCAACATAATCTCAAGCCAGAAATTATAAAGAACTTTGCGAATAAGAGATACATCTAAATGTTTGTGGTCCCTCCAGTAACCAGTGAGAAGCACACATGCCACCCTCAACAACAACATCTGTTTTACTTTATCTGGGTGTGGTCTGAACATAAATCTATATGAATTCACCCAAATAATGATGTATAATAAATAAATAAAAATATAAAAGACACCAAAATATACATGGTTCAGTCTATAAATGGCTTATGTCCAGTGGAATAATTTTATGTGTAAAATAGTAGAAAAAACCCATTGTTATGTATATAAGGAGAAGAAGAATGAAGTGGGGGATGGAGAGAGGGGGGGATCCGAAGAGAGGGAAAATCATGCATGTGTATGTATATATGTGTATTGTCTTTCCATTTTATTCTCAAGAGTGTGGTTGATATTTGTCTAAATACATGGAAAAGATTCGGCCCCATCGAGTTACTTCCAAGGCTAATTGTCTCTGTTGTGTTGTTAGATGGTTTCATGTTTTGAGTATTAGTTTTAAACTAAATTCAAGATTCACATAGAAATTGAGGAAGACATATTAGACCATCAACATGTTCCTTGGGTTGTACCACAAAGAACTCGTCAACATAGATGGTTTCATGGAATGTGAGTGACTAGTCTTCTCTACATATTTAAACAAATATCAGCCATACTTCTAAAAAATAATATAGAAAAACTACAGACATGATATGGCTGTGATTACACAATCCTCTATCTCCATAGTAAACATGTTTGGCACTGTGTTCTCAAAAATAATAGCTCATTTGCACCATAATATGAAAATTTTTCTCAAAAGTTTTTTGGCCCACTCAACATTTTCCCTACCCTATTCCCATGCTCAACCCTTATATTTTTCCAACCCTATTGGCACATAATATCATTAAATAAAACACCAATAATATATTCTACCCACTAAAATACTGTATTTTATTTCACCACCATATATTACATCATTCTTACAAACATATACAACAGCCCAGCACATCCAACAATACCTCGTTACTTTCCAACAGAAGGCTCTCTCGCAAAATTCATCCAATCATTATTTACCTTCAAATATTGAATATCATTCAATCTCTCAAAATCAATTTTCAAAGATGAAAGTGTCATCCAATTGCAAGCTATTTTTCTCTATCTTCATTCTTTCTTCTCTTATTCGCCAGTCTCCTTATTCTTCTTCCTCTTGCAACAGTGGACGTTTTGCATTTTTCGTGTATTCTTTACTCTTTTACTAAAAAAATAATATGTGAAAAAAAACTCCGGTGGACATAGGCGCCATTTATGGGCTGTGGTAATGTATATTTGGTCTCCCTTTTATAATTTGTATTTACTTTATATTATTATTTGTGCGAGTTCCTCCAAAATTATGTCATCATAACTAAAATGGAGTTTGGTGTGGAGTAAACCGTGTATAATGTAAAAAGTTCATCCATAATATAAGCACTACTGCAAGATTTATATGACGATATAAAAAATAAAATAAAAAGCAGAAAAGTGCAAGAATTTGTTTGAATCACCAGCTTGGCCTTTATGCCTGGAAGGATCAAGCGACGGGGTTATTGATCTCAAAATGCTGACAGCATCAACCTCCAATGAAGGGCCTCCACCGCTCAGTAAAGATTGCATTTTTACGGCGCTATGGCAAAGATTCTTGCTGCTAGTACTGTGACCTCCCAAACACCTTATCAAGAACTGCTGCCTCCTGATTACAGCAGCTGAGAGAACCACCATAAAATTCTCTCAAAGCTGCCAAAAACAAGCCGAATAATTACTCAATCCTTCTACAAAGACATATGTTCAAATAACTGGGGATTTCTTAAGCATAAATACGGGCATAACAAATATTGAAAATGTTGTCATAATTTTGTTGCAAACGAGAAATAAAGTGGCGATTTTTAGAAAAAAGAGAACAATACTTACATAACACGGATTGGATCGAACGGGACAGAAGATAATCGAACAGAGAACGCTGACCGCGGCCATCGTATTTTTTCGGTGCGGTGATTAGATAAGTACAGCATGAAAGCGTTATAACGGAAACGTGTGTCGCCAACGTCCCTGAATTTGTAATTTTCCATTGGAAGCCCCATGGTTTCTTCTTGTTTTCAACCTCAACTTATCTCTCGAACCTTACGTTATATCTCGAACCTTACGTTATAGTAGAATTTTTATTCAAATTTAAATTTAATTTTTTTTATATTTAAAATTAATTAATAATCTTCTATCATTATAAATATTTAAATCAAATTAATATATATATATATATATATAAATATAAAAATTTAAATAAATTATATTATATATTTTATTAAAATATTTATTTTAAACTTATTATTTATTCAAACATAACTCCCACTTAATCGAATTCGAAGACACAACTGCAATGTAGTTGCGGCCTTTGCCAAAGCTAATATACCCTATTATCAAAAAAGATGGGATTTGTTTGTTCTTATTTTTAACGTGTTTTCTAGTTGTACTTTTTTTAAAATGTGTAAAAAATAAATATTGAAGAAAGAATTAAAAGTGTAATAATGAAAACATGCTTTTAAAAGTAGAGAATTAAAGTCAAGATTTTTTGTTACGTAACATGAAATTATGCAATTATTTTTTGTTTAATGTATTTTTCTTCTATTCTTTTCTGTTTTTCTTTAATAATTTATTGTTTTTATTTGTGTATTCTTTCAAAATTTTCTATTTTAAAATTATTTTAATTACTATTAATTTTCATTATAAATATTTTTATACTTAAATTTAAAATAATTTTATTTCTATTAATTAAAATACAATAATTTTCTAATTTATAAATAAATATATACCCAATTTTAGTAGTTACTTATAAAAATATTAAAACTAGAACTACAAAAAATATTTAAAATTAGAATCTTGAAATAAAAAATTAAATATAGAGAAAATTTAAGAGGAAAATATAAATACAAATAAAAAAAGAATTTAAACTACGTAATTAAAAGATTTTAAAATAGAAATAATTATAAAAAATTTCAAGGGAGTAATTTGAAATTAAGCCAAACAAAGGATACACTAATCTGTTTCTAATTTAGACAGTCATAAGATGTCTGGTAAGGGAACGGGAGAACAGAGAAATGTAGAAGATGGGAGGGACAATGAAAATGAATGCATTGAGACTAGCGATCGAGGTTGTCGGCGCTTTGGCATTCGGCTACATTGAGTGTGTGTTAGGCCTAACTGCGAATTTTGATTAAGTTTTATTAGACCAGGTGAAAAGGCTTAACCAAACCAGCAGCAACACCAATAAACAAAATTTGTTGGGCTTGAGACGGAGTCCAATGAAATTGGGAAGAACCATCAACGGGTTTGGGAATTCATATGTATGTAAGTGAGTTTGACATCATGTATTAATCCAAAACTTTAAAGTTATGGGTTATAGTCAAGTATTTATTTATACTTAAGTTACTTTTCTTTTCTTCTATCAATGTAGGATAATTGACTTTTTTCCAACTTGTATTTACTTATCAACAATCTCCCTTGAAATATGAGTTTTTTCAACTTGTTTTCTTTCAATCGGAAGCTTCTTAAGTATTTCACAGTTTCATCAATTTACTTATCCACGTCCATCAATTCATGGACCTTTCTTCTATGGGATATGGGCTCTCATGTGATCACTGAGTACTTGGATGCCTATCAATTCCGTAAGCATCATCGACACTGTTTTCCATATTTGTCCTAAGTCGAATCATTGGCTTTAATAATAGTTGTTAGGTGTGTGTTGGGACCAACTGTAAGTTCTAATTAGATCTTGTTGGACAAAGCGATGAAGCTCAACTGAATCAAGAGTAATACGTATGGACGATGTCTATTGAGCTTATGGCAAAGTCCAGCAAAATTGGAGAAAACTATTCATAGGCTTAGGTGCAACATCTATATAAGTAAATATTTGATTCATAACTCATAACTTTAAAATTTTGAATTAATATATAGTGTCGAATCCACTTATATACATGTGCACGCTTAGGCCTATGGATGGTTTTTGCTGGTTTCTTTGGACTCCACCGCATGTGCTCAAGCTTGTGGACAATTCTTTTTGGTTTCATTTGACTCCACCTCAAGTTTAACAAGTATTGTCTATAGGTGTTGTTCCCAATTTAGTTGAACTTTTCTACCTAGTCTAACAAAGTCTAATTAGAGCTGTAGTTAGGCCCGACACACACCCAATAAGCTATCTAGCTATTGAATTGTGTTACAAACCTGTTCTTTGGAAAGCTTAGTTGGAGAAGCAGCATCAAGAAGCTCTTGGTTGGTTTAGCATAAGGCTGTAAATGGGCCGTCTCAAGCCACCTTCAGGTTTTGGAAGCTCATTTTGATAAATGATCACTAGAAAAATCTTTGCTTGTTTGTTCATTAGGTCACATCCGGTGGAAATTTGTGTAAACCATGACATGGAAAACTTAGTGAAGTAAGTTTAAAATAGTTGAGAAAAGATTTCAAGGTGAGGCCATTCGACTCCATTTTACTTTCTGTTAGCCTTATGTAAATTTGTGGACTGCGATTTTAGCGCCTTTCTATTTAAGATTTTTAGTGCATAGATTTATTGATCATAAGAGGTGAATTACTATGTAAAAATGGTGGCGCATCATTCACAAGAGTTAGTGTATTATTATGGTGTATTTGGTTTGTTAACATTTAGTTTGATGCGGGACAAGTGATCGAGGGAGAACTGTGGAATCTAATAGTTTGATTGGGATGAGATGTTGTAGAAGTGGTAGGTTATAAGGGTCAAATAAGGAGCCTCATAATTTGATTTGGCGCAGGTGTGCCTAACTGGTGATAAAAGAGTCTTGTATTGTTAATTGTTATATATTTAGCTCATTACATCAAAGATCTTAAAGGTTTTTGACAAATAAGTGTAAGTAGTGGCTATAAGGCTACGAGTTTAGATAATAGTTTGAAGATTTTTTGCTTTAAGTCAATTTTTGGAGATTTCAAAGAATTTAACAATCGTGTTGGCTAGTTTAATTACTTCTGTTGTAAAATATCATATAGGAGCTTGATTATCCATGTTGTTTCAGGGATGATAAGGCAAAAGAATTAACAGGAGCAAGAAAATAAGTTGGTTGGACTTGTTTGCATCATTGTATTCAAGTGCATGAGACTACGAGGAGAATTTGAAACATGAGTTTACAAGGGATTTACTGTTAGGCGTGTAGTGGACCTAATTACAAACTTTAATTAGGTCTTGTTGTGTTAGGAGGAAAAGTTCAACCAAATCGAGAACATCACCCATGAAAAACATCTGTTGGGCCTAGAGCGGAGCCCAACAAAGTTGAGGAGAACTATTCACTAGCCTATACATGCTTATGTATATAAGTGCGCGTGACACCTTGTATTAACTTAAAATCTTAAGGTTATGAGTTATGGGTACTTATATACTAGCCAATTTTCTTTTCTTTTACTAACGTGAGACAATTGCCTTTTTTTTTTTTTAACTTTTATTTGTTTCCTAACAATTTATCCCTCAAATATGAGTTTATTCTATTTGTTTTCCCTCAATTAGAAACTTTCCGAGTATCTCACAATTTCACCAAGTTGCTCACTCATGCCCATCAATTCTTTGTGTTTTCCTTTAATAAGATATAGGTCTTCCATGTGATCACCAAACACACTTGTATGTCCATTATTTTTGCGGACCTTTCATGGGATATGAACCTTTTATGCGATTACTAAGCATCATCTTCATACTCGTTCCAATTTGAACCATCAACTCTAATACCACTTTGTTCTATGGTGGGCTTACAAAACAATTAGAAAAATAATAAAGTAGAAGAGGAGAAAGTGGAAATGAGAACAGTCAAAAATTTTTATATTTCTCAATCAAATCAACATTTTATAAATTCATTTTTTTACAATTTTCTCAACTTTATATTTTTTTCTTTCTTCTTTTTCTTGGATTGCAAATGACTTGCAAGATCCCCTTATTTATACTATTTTCTATCAAGAATAGACGGTGGTGATTACGATAATCTAATAGTTTAAATTCACATCCTAACTTTTTCACCTATTCCCACATAATTTACTAATTATATTAATACGGATACACACATTATTTAAGAAAATTACCAATTTTATGTATCTAGAAAATCACTAATTTGATGTATCTAAATATTATTTCAATTTTCATATATGCACATCCTAGAGAAAATAATTTTCAATACAAATCTAATTTATTTTTAATAGAAATTCTAGAAAATTAAACTTAATTTTTAACATTTACAAGTTTAGCTTCCGGACCTGTTTGCCCAATTCCGTTACGGGGACTATGTTCTCTTGTAGAATGATTGTTTTACTTAGCTTTTTCAACACAATTGGTTTTATTAATTCGCTTGAAGAAGTTGAATCTGTTATTAATCACATGTGATACATTCTTATCGATCGTCAATTGAGATAAAAAAATGGTAAAATGGTGCAGAAATCAGAAGAACCTTCCAGCAGTTGGATCTATGAAGGAATGGAGTTGGTACCTATACGTTAGCTGTGCGAATTTTCTAGCTGTTGTCTGTTTTCTGGAAGTTTGGCCATAAGCTTCGGTGGGATTGGCTTCATCACTAATCTGGACTGATATGAACTATAAAGACAACAGTAAAGGTACCAATCACATCTTCACGGGGAGCTCAAGGACCACCAAATTTAACATTTTCGTCATGAGGTCTGAGCTTTCATCATTTTTGTAAATTATGATTGTAGGCAAGAGGCATCTGATAGTGCCATTTACAGACTTGATCACGAGGTGCTGCTACTGCCAGTTGACCTTCAGCAAAGGCTGTCAGAACTTGTAAGTGTCTGTCGAGTAGTTGTTTTCGTGGTTGCAAGTCCTGTGGTGCTTTACTATCAGCTACTAATTACGATTATTATGATAGCATTACAAAAGCACATTAGGGATTCTTGTATGAAGCATTGTACAAGCTTTCATGATCAAATGTTGTAAAGTTGAAAGCATATATTATTCAGCTGGCAGGCCACGCAACCGCCCTTATGACAGCATTAAAAAAGCACATCAGATTCTTGTGTGAAACACTTTACAAGCTGTAGTGATCGAATGTTGTGAAGTTGAAAGCACGTGTTGTTCAGCTGGCTAGCAAGACCATGAAAACTGGCTGACAGCAAATAGCATAGAGACTGTGAGTATTTCATATGGAGAAATCTTATTTAGCAGAACAAGCAGTTGGTTATAAAACCCTCCTCCATGAACTCATCGATGAACTGACTCCAGCATGCATCCTGGTGGATGAGTGGTGAGAATCACTATATATCTTCCTGCAGTTTCATTGTCATGAGTGGAACATTAGGTTTAGTCTGCACAGAAACGTTTACGGTTGGTAATTCTAGTTGGCAACGTTACGTCAGGACAGCGATCCTGAAACCTCTGTCTGATGCATGGATGTCGCGCTGTGCTACCGTCCGCAGAATGAGAAGAATCCAAATAAAGCTGGCAAGTGGAGTGGCCCAGCGGATGTGCGCTTCTGTTGAGGGTAAACTTAACCAGACAACAAATGTACATCATTCACCCCATACAGGGTTTGGCATTAATGTTTATAAAATCGAACCAAGAATGTAATCGGAGAACGAAGTCATTTGTTCCACGGTTGAACCACTCTGAAAAACTTGTTATTTAAAATTATATAAGAATACAGATATAAAATTACTATTAAAATAATTTTATAAAATAAATGTAATTTAATTTAATTTAATAATATGATAAATGATGGGTTTTAAATGTAATGTTAAAGATTCAATAATTCAATTAGAATAAAATATTATTACACAAATTTAAAGAACTTATTAAAAAAAAACAATAAAAAGTATAAAATTGAAAATTAGTTGTGCAAAATGAAAACAAATCAATTAAGATGAAGAATTTTAATTTTAAGATATAATATTTACATTTTCAAAAACTTGATTAGGAAAGTAAATGGATAAAAAATACTAAAAAACAAAAAAGTCAAAGTAAATTATATATTCTATTTCATATTCGAGAGTTTTAAATGTTAGAAATTTGAAAAAAAAAAGTTAAAAGTTATCTAGTAATTAATTTTTCCAAAAATTCTAAAATTTGTTTTTTTTTAATTTTTTTTTGGTTCACATCAATTTTAATCAGTTTTAGGCTGAAAAACCAACGGGTTCTGATTGAACCGATCTAATATGCCGGTCCGATCCAAGTTTCAAAGCCATGGGTTTCGGTTGGCCTAGAGATTTCATCGTATTGCGTGGCCTTTGTTGGAGCATTTAACTGGCAATGAATGATTCAAACAGGTCCATCCAACCTGATTAGGCACAAGGGGCAGGCCATGCAACTACAAAGTATATGGGTGGGACACTGCCAGTTTATGTCCATACTAGGTTTGTAATTGTACAGAAATTCAGCCACTTGACATCCCCCATCTATCTCTTTTTGATTGTCCATATTGTTGAAAGCTACTGAAAGAACTCTCAAGAGTAAGGGAAGGGAAAGATTTGTTGATATTAAGCAATTTTTTTTAGTGCAAATTTAATCAGTGTTTCTATTGAAGTTCTCTTGTTTGTGTTTATTACATGACTAGGATTCTTGTCCTACTTCGACGAACCATTCCGTTTTGGTGCAGAATGTTTTGGCCTGCATGCAACGAATATTTAAGTAGGAAAAGATGCTTAGCTTCTAGTTCTGGAATTTGCCTTGTCATGGCTCCATTTGTAATTCAAACAAAACAAAGCAGTATTCGAATTATTTATTTACTTCAATAATTGTGCATTGCTTAAGATTTAACGACAATAAAATTATTAGTTGAACCACAAAAACGTAATAATAAATATCTTGGAAAAGAAAGGAAAGGAAAGGAGAGATGAGACTTAGAGAGACAACAAATTACTGTTAAACCATCCCCATATTCCATCTCGTCTCGAGACACACTGTTGCACGTGAATCAACGTGTCCCGTATTTCATTCATCCTTTTTTTTTAAAAAAAATTGTATATTATATGCTGAATTGTACAATAAACTGTACGCAATTTAAAGTGTATGAATCTAATATAAAAAAAAAATAACTTAAAATGTAAAATGTAATTATTATGTGGTTACTGGTTACCCAAGAATTTAACCAATTTCATGGAACCTTGGTTTATGTTGAGTTCGACCTGTAAAAACGTTCGTATTAGTGGGCAAAATTGACCACTTGGAAATTCAAATCATGAATTTAAATTGTGTTACAGGTCAATGTAGACTTTAGTAACAGGGTGTCTTACAATAAATGATACTTTACTAGTAGGGTCAAGTTTGCTCTTTTTCAAGAATCTTAAATTAAAAGTATGTGAAAAAATTTAAAAATAATATATATAAAGTGTGAATTGAAATATGTAATGAATATGAAAGAAAAAGAATAGAATTATATTAAGATGTAATAAAAAAACAAGAAAAATTATAAACTGTCGACGTAAAGGGCATTATAATAATTCAACAATGTGCAACCCTATTAGGCATTAGGCTTAATATATGGTACTGGTGAATCTAGTTCGCTCAATGTGCACGCTAAATTATATAATATAAATTCACTATATTTCTAATAACAAAAATAGAGTTATTCAAAAATGAAAAAAATAGAAAATAAAAATATGAATAAAGAAGAGATAAAATGATACAGGTGAAAAGGAAAAATGAGAAAAATCCGGGGAGAAGATGAAGAAAGAACAAAAATTAGAAGATAAAGTTGAGTAAGAGGAGTTTGGAAAAGTAATATACAGGCCAATTAAAAGCAGTTCTTAAAGGTGGTTGAGTTTTAATTAAATAGTAAAAATAAATAAATGCATCTAACCAATTTTGTTAATTAATTCTTAATTTTTATTTAGTCCACCGTTCCATTTCAAACAACAATAACTGTAATAAAGCACCACAGAGCCCAAATCTGGATTTGAATTTACTCCTCCTGTGTTGCCAATGCACCACCACCACTATCCCACTATTTCTCCCTCGGCCCCCGCGCGCCCCCCCCCCCCCCCCCCCCCACCCAGTGCGGCGATGCTTAGTGCCTAGCTTCGCACACTTCCCGTTCTTTATTTCTCACCTTTACTTTTGTAACTAATCAAATTATTGCAGAAAAAGAACAGTCCCCATAATCAATGGCCTGGCGTAGCTCCTCCACCAAGTAAAGAAGCCAAACCGAATAGACAACATAATAAGCAGGGAACGTACTCTTTAAACTCTCAATCCAAACTCGCCGTCATGATTTCAGTTGTTTTGCTTGCACATTACTGCTCTTTAGTTTTTCATGCTCCCTTTCTTCGCCTATTTATGTAAGCGCAAGTTTTTTTCGGAAACCGTATTATTGAAAGTTGAGTCTTGATTCAGAATCTCAAAATGTGCAATAGCCCATCTGCAGAAAGCTCTGAGGCTATGAATTTTGTAGGTTTCTACAAGCGAATGAAGCGCTTTAGGCTGTTTGAACCCTCGGTGGGGATTCTTGGATTGACCGTTTGTGTTATTTTTTGCTTCTTGTTGTTGGATTACAAAAGTGTGACAAAAGTGGTCAGGTTTCCATCCCAGAGTGAGAGGTTTCTGTGGCTGAGAATTGATGATGAAGGTGGTAAGGAGAGTAGAGAAAAGATTGATTTTTTGAGTGAAATCAGTGGTGGGTGTGATGCGTTTGATGGTGATTGGGTGTGGGATGAGAGTTATCCTTTGTACCAATCGAAAGATTGCAGGTTCTTGGATGAAGGATTCAGGTGTTCTGAAAATGGAAGGCCTGATTTTTTCTACACCAAGTGGAGGTGGCAACCCAGAGATTGCAACTTGCCCAGGTCTTATTTTTCTGTACTTCTAGTCATTTATTTCTTATTTTTCTCTACTGGAATCTTATTTCTTGAATCACTTCTTATGTGGGGTCAGATGGTGAATTGATGTTCTTTAACTCAGTGTTGGAAGTTGAACAAGCAGAAAATTTTTTCTACAACCTGAGAATATTGTATGAATGCTATGACTAAACCAGTAAATTTGTCTATGAAGTATGATTAAAAAAATCTGCAATTCGTATGCATTTGGTTGGCTGTTTTCATCTGTTTATATGTCTAATGATCCAAATTCCATGTAATTAATGATATGCACCTTGTTCATGTTAATAGTTGCAGTCAAATCTGAATTTGTCAGCATTGTTCCATTTATCAAGTCTTATAATTCTTTCCACCATGTATAAGACAAATGTATGCATCTGGATTAGGGCCGTATTATATGTGACTTGTATTGTGATAGCAGCAGACACTGCTTGTTGTTTCCAAGCCTTGTGGTTTCTTACCTTACAGACTTTGTTTATAGACTTCATCAAGTATTTTCATACTTGGATGTCCATTTTTGTTTTAGCATTCAGTTTTTATTTTTCTCTCTGTCTTTGGTAACCGTTATCATGAATTTGTCTGATCTTTATGGTAATCTCAGGTAGTCAATTTTTTTTAATGATGTAGTTGTTTTCTATACCATTTTTTTTATGGTCATTGAGCTTTGGAAAATTTGAATACAATTTCAAGGAAAGGGATAACTATCCTTGCAAGTTGATTGGATGCATAATTTCTCAGGGGCAATTTTACCGTTGGACTTTTTCAGAAAGAGAACTTTTCCTGATAAATAGGGATTATGAGAGGCAGCTTTAGACTTACCCTTACTTTTGGCATTTATCATATATAGATCTAATAATTCTGCAAAGAGACTCTAACTGTTGTTTGTGAGAAGGCTTACTAATGGCGTATCCCCAAACTTGTCAAACAGATTTGATGCAAAAATCTTGCTAGAGAAAATGCGAAACAAACGCATAGTGTTTGCTGGAGACTCCATTGGAAGAAACCAGTGGGAGTCTCTGCTATGCATGCTGTCTTCAGCAGTTTCCAACAAGGACTCAATATATGAAGTAAATGGCAAACCCATCACAAAGCACAAAGGATTCTTGGTTTTCAAGTTTGTGGATTATAATTGCACTGTTGAGTACTATAGGGCTCCATTTCTTGTACTGCAAAGCCGACCTCCTGCTGGAGTTCCGTCAGGGATTAAAACTACAGTGAAGCTAGGCCGAATGGATTGGATGTCCTACAAATGGAAAGATGCTGATGTGCTCATTTTCAACACGGGGCATTGGTGGAATTATGAGAAGACTGTAAGAGGGTAAACTCACATTACATTTTGCTGTCATAGATTATGTTTTGGTTGCCTAACTACCGGTTTGTTGTCATACTTTAGAGGAGTGTATACCTGTCAGGATGACAGTCACTAAACCTGGAATGTCCTCTCCACATAGGTGGTGGTGGTGGTGTTTAGTGATATGTCTTTTGATTTGCCTATTCACATTGCTGATAATTTTACGTGGATTATCAGAGGTTGTTACTTTCAAGAAGGTGCAGATGTGAAGATGGACATGAAAGTTGACTACGCATACTGGAAAGCCTTGGAAACTGTTGTCGAGTGGATACATCGTGAAGTAAATACTATCAACACACAAGTCTTCTTTCGGACATATGCTCCTGTGCACTTCAGGTTTGCATCTAAACACACATTTCAATATGCATTATCTTGACTATGGTTTCAATGTCTTGAAAATAGCATTCCTTTTCAAGGACAGCATATGGTGATCTTATTTTTGGCCAACTTCTGATCCATGTCACAGAAAAAAGACGCCTAAGCTAAAATCTGATATCAGCGGAGACCCTTATACCTAATTCACAACATGCTTGTAACCAAGCTTCTGATTCATTTTCAAAGAAGCATCTGAATGTGAAAGTTTCAGGGGCGGCGACTGGAGATCAGGCGGAACCTGTCACCTGGAAACCCTCCCGGAGCTTGGTTCTTCCTTGGTACCGTCTCACACGTGGACAAAATACAGCATTTTCACCAAAGTAATAGCAGCTCACTCCAATGCATCATCAGATTTACGAGCATTGGATGTGCTAAACATCACTCACATGACCTCAAGAAGAAAAGATGGGCACTCATCTTTGTACTACTTTGGTCCAACGGTAGGCCCTGCGCCTCTTCACAGGCAGGACTGCAGCCATTGGTGTCTGCCAGGTGTCCCCGATGCGTGGAATGAGTTACTCTACGCCCTCGTTTTGAAGCGCGAGGTGATTAGATCATCAAATTCATCGATGTCTCACATGCAGGTATGATTGATTGTTGGAAGTGTAGATAGTTTATATTGGTGAAGGAGGCATCAGTTTTGGTTGAAGGATGAAGTGAGCAGAGCCATGAGAAGCTGGTAGAGGTTTTTCTGACTTAGGAACAGCAGAATTATAGGTACATTTTTGTCTAGTATCACAGATATAATCTTAAATTTTCTGCATGAATAAGCAGCATATTAATGTATGAAGACAGACTAAGAAATGTGTCTGTTCCATATTTTATTTTATTTTATTTTATTTTATTTTATTTTTTGCTTTTTGTTCTTTCCCAGTGAGCAGTTATGTATGGGCTATGTTGGTTTTCATTTTTAACTATTCGTCTCCACACACAAATCTTACAAATATAATATCTTACCTTACAAAGTTTTATTGGTTATGTTTGGAAGGAGTGTTTTTGTGATGAATGACGTTTGGTGAGGGTTGTCTTGAGATGAGTTATGTGTTTGAAAGAAAGATTTGAACGGATAAATAGTATTATTTATTTGAATTTATTTATTTATAAATTTATAAAATATATAATAATAATTGAATGATGTAATAGTATATAAGGATAATGATTAATTTACAAAATATAAATACATATAAATGTGAATGTTTGTATATAGTTATTGATTTGATTATAAATAGATTTAATGATTTAAAATTAATTAATTAATTATATATGTAAAAAAGAGGAATTTGAATTGGAATTTGAATTTGGATAAAAGTTTTATAGTGTAAAATGTTTGGTTATATGAAATTTGATAAGATAATGGAGGGTTTAGAGTTGGGAAACAAACTTAGTCATTTAAATTCAAATTTTATCATTTCTTATCTTTTATAAATAATTAATTATTTTTTAATTATTATACTTAATTCACAATTAAATCAACATTTATCTTTATAATCTATATAATTTTTTACTCACATTCATATGTGTTAATACTTTATGAACATATCTACTATTACACTATTAAATCATTATTATATATTAAATATATAATTTAAAATTTACTTATCTTTTACCACTTAAAACTAAATATAATTTTCATTTTTATTCAAGTCTCCCAAAGCTTCTAACTTACCATAATCAGATACCAAACATAGCCATATTACATGGATGCTTAAAATATGCAGTGCCTGTTGAAAAATAATCCCATATGACTAATGCATCTTCTTTTCTAGTTACATATACAATAATTAAAATTCACTACAAAACTAAAATAATGGTCAAGTTTCAACGATTTAATTTTGACTATAATTGGAGGTTAAATTATTGAACTGTGCATCACAGACGGGTGCTAATATTAATAGCTGAATTTTTTTGTATTAATTAATAAATCAATTTAATCACAATAACAGTAATAATTATCGATATTAATTTTGTAAGTAAATCAATCACCCAAAAAAATGTAAATGGGAAGAAGAAAGACAGGTGCGCAGCTGTGTGGGGTAACGTGACACCCGAAGCGTAAATCATAAGCTGCCCGTGCAATCAATCTCGTCGTTCCTCTCCTGTTATATTTTTGCAGTACTGAACGATTCGAACAAGATTCATGCTACAGCCGGTCAAAGTCGGGTTTCCAAAACGGCTATGAGTAATTGACAAAGGAAAATTTCATCAATCAAAATCGCAGATCGAAAGGGGTTTATTGTTTGAGCTGCCAAAACCGCATCTATTGGATATGATGAATCACCGCAGAGGATCCCGCTACATATTTGAAGACTGGACGCCAGTGCGGAACAGAATTAAAGAGGCGTTACAGTGAGACCAGAACATGGCGGTGTCGCGGCCCAGCAGATCGAGGGACCTCGACAAGCTCCTCCTCCGGCCCGGCCACCTTGTGTGCCCCAACTTTGAGCCCGGTGAAGAGGTAAGACCTTTTCGTCTTTCTCTTTCACATTTTTCTTTGTTTCATTTCACAAAGGGTCGGTTGATGTTCACCCGCTTTTCCGCATTGTTTCATCTTTTTGATTATTTGGACTTCGTGTTCACCTTAAGAGTCAAAATTGAAATGGCTCACTAGTAAATTTCTCTTCTATTTCTTTTTTCTTCGTGTAGTTTTCTCGAACGTCTGATGTGCATTGGTATTTCCATGTTACAAACTGTTTCTGATGATCGATGCCTTTTTATTTCAACCGGTGTAGCTGAGAGAGGACGTGAAGGAATATGTGAAAGTTTTGGTGGTGGGGGCAGGTGGGCTGGGCTGCGAATTGCTGAAGGACTTGGCTTTAACTGGGTTTCGAAACCTTGATGTAATCGATATGGACCGCATCGAGGTCACGAACCTCAATCGTCAGTTCCTCTTCAGGTACACGCGATGCTGTTTTTATATGTGCAAATGCTTGTAGTGATTGGCAGCGGGCATAATCGATCAAGCACGTCAGTTAAATTTGAAAATTTGGTTTCGTGATAATGTTTTTTTAAGGTTCTTGGTGATTTAAAATTTTGCTGTTGATTAATTAGTCCTGCCTGATTTAGTTGCTCCATTTTGTCTGGGCAGAATTTTAATACTTCTGTTTAAGACTACTATAATCAGTTTTATGGCCGCAAAGTCTTATTTTCCACGTGCTTGTGGGAGAAATTGGGTTTTGGTTGCATACTTGAATTTGTATGGAACGTTCGGGATTTAAAAACTAAATTTCATTATCTTATACCATTTGTTATTCTTGGTTTCAACTTTGGGACTTGGCGAGGAATCAAAATGAGATGATTTGACCTAAGTTTGGGTTGTTAAAGCTTGTTTGATAAACTTATTTTTAGTTTATTAGCTTGTTATGATAAACTTCATGTTAGTTTATTATCTTATTTTCCAGTGGAGTTGGAATGAGCTTTTGGAAGATAGAATAGAGACCAAACTTGTATAGCTTGCTTGCATATACAATTTTGTATATATACAGTGGGTCTCACAGGAAATGTGTGAAGTAATTTTGCAAGGTTGCGTGTGTTCAATTTTCTCTCAATCCAATGCTTAGGTAATTTGAGTATGTATAGTGTTAGTACTGTACTAATCTTAAGGATCTTGGCACCCGATATTTGACTGCAAAACATAAAGGAAAGTTTATTTGGATTCCATGCTACGTCTTATGGGTCAACAGTCAACTAACCCAATATTTACACTCTGTTATGGGATGCATTAACACTTCCAGGAGGCAGTTATTGGTATCTAATTGTGTTTCATATATCTAGCAATATCCACTCAAAAATGCCTTTATGGCATCAATCTGATAAAAAGTGTTGCTCGTCCTGTGTGTAGACTTGAAGATGTAGGAAAGCCAAAGGCTGAAGTAGCTGCAAAACGAGTCATGGAAAGAGTTGGCGGTGTAAACATCACCCCACATTTCTGTCGCATTGAGGACAAGCCACTGGATTTCTATAGTGATTTCAGCATAATTGTCCTTGGGCTTGATTCAGTTGAGGCTCGGAGCTACATAAATGCAGTGGTTTGTGGCTTTCTAGGTATGATTTCTCTTCCCTGGTTCTGCTATGGCAACTTTAAAACGAGGACCTGGAAAATTCTTCTGATACAGGATTTAGTTATTAAAGTTTTACTTCACTAGTAATTAGGCTTTTGTGCAACTCTCTCGTTCTCTCTTTAATGTTGTTTTTCACTTAGACCTATTCCATAGCTTGTTTATCATTTAAATTTTACCTTTTCTTTGTCCATTCTAAAATTTATTTATGAGGCTGGCAGGATATATAAGAAGGGTTTTATTCCATCATTTGTAATCAATTTGGTCTCAGTTCCAGCTGATAAACCAACTTCTCAACCTGAAACGACTGATCATACCCATATATAAAAATCATGGTTGTGTTTGGTTGGATATTTTCAACCATTTTCATCTTATCAAAATTTATATATGGTAGCATCCTAGCATACTACCCAACAAAGCTTATTTAAATTTCGAATCCAATTTATTCCGTCTCTTATGTGTATACATAAATATTCAAAATTCACTTATTATATCTATTTTCAATTAAATCAATATCTGCATATATATTGCATATATGTTTATGAATTTTTTATCTATTTATACTCTAAAAAAATAATTTTTATAACTATTAAACTATCCAATGATTATTATATATTATGTATACATAAACACACAAAAGTTTGAACAAACTAAAATTTTATCCCCATCAAAATTTCAACTAGACATTGTTCATTTTCATCCCCAGTCAAAATCTCGTACCAAACACACTAAGATCCACGAACATGCATAATGATGTCACTTGGGTATTTTAATGTTCTGTATATGGTCAATTCACAAATCACGAGCACATTGCCATAAGAAAGACAAGTTTTCTATAGCTGACTGAGCTTGGGTTTCGTATCTTCTGATTAACAAGAGTATGACTCTGAAGACCACCCTTTGGAAGAAACTGTCAAGCCTATGGTGGATGGTGGAACTGAAGGGTTCAAGGGCCATGCCAGGGTTATACTGCCTGGAAAAACACCGTGTTTTGAGTGTACCATTTGGCTTTTTCCACCACAAGTGAAATTTCCTTTATGTACTTTAGCAGAAACTCCAAGAACCGCTGCTCATTGTATTGAATATGCCCACCTGATTAAATGGAATGAGGTAAGCATCCCATTAAATTTTTTTTCCTAATATTCAAGTCAGCATCTTTGCACCACCTTTTTTCTTCAGCATATAATTTTATCCACTTGCAGGTTCATGGTGGTAGAAGTTTTGATCCAGATAATCCTGATGACATGCAATGGGTTTACTTAGAGGTAAAATATAAAAGGTTATATCTTTTGATGAGTAAATTGGAAAATAATAAAAGGTATTCATGGTTGGCCCTCCACTTCTAATTTGTGAGCTTCTTTAATTCATTTAATTCTTTCTCACAGGCTGTCAAGAGGGCAGAGCTTTTTGGAATTCCAGGAGTTACATATTCTCTGACTCAGGTTATTGCATGTCCTGCATTTGTTATCATTCAGCTGCATTTTTTTTATGGTGTTAACTTTTGAAAGGGTTGCTACTGCAACTGAAATATTTTTGGCTAGGGTTAACTTTTTAATAATTAGTATCTGGCCTTTGGTTAGCAAAAATGGTTGCACCACTAATGTAGTGAGTGCAATAAGAGTTGATATGTTGCACTTGTTATTTGTTTCCATTCGTTGCTTATAGATATTGTATATTCCTTAACCAGCAGTTTTGATTGCAGGGTGTGGTGAAAAATATCATTCCTGCTATAGCTTCTACCAATGCTATTATCTCTGCTGCCTGTGCTTTGGAAACCTTGAAAATTGTTAGTGGATGCAGCAAGACATTGTCCAACTATTTGACGTATGCCTCCAATTTTTAGATTTCTAATAGTTGATGTTGTCATATTCCATAAAAATCTCTCAGTTCCCCTCAATCTTTACATATTCTGCTAGTGACCTTGCAATGCAAAGTTTTCTATCGTCTTACCTTAGAAATGGCTTCCCCTCATCCATTATTAGACACGGTTCTTGTTTAATGCATTTCCTGTTGCAGGTATAATGGTGTTGAAGGTCTTCATACTAAAGTTACAGAGTTTGTAAGAGACCAGGACTGTATTGTTTGTGGTCCTGGTGTTCTTATTGAGTTGGACAAATCCATTAGTCTAAAAAAGGTGCATCTCTATTTCTGTCTTCTGTGATCCATACGGCCTAAGTTACTTTTGTATCAGTATTTTATACTGTTATTCCCTTTCATGTTCTGATTGTGTTTCTACAGTTTATTGATCAACTGGAAGATCACCCTAGGCTGCTCCTGAGTAGGGCGAGTGTTATACACAGAGGGAAGAATTTGTATATGCAGGCACCTCCTGTACTAGAAGAGATGACTCGATTGAATCTAGATTTACCTCTATTTGATCTGATGGGTGGAGTACCCAAGGATACTGTTACCGTTAATGGTATGGCCTGCAAGGGTGATAAGAAGCAATCTTGTTTGAGAAAATTACGAGTTGTATTTAGAGGAGTTGATGGAGTTGCAGATATTGACATGGCTGGTGGGGCATAATTTTCTTCGTACTATTGAATCCGCTTGCATAATGGTCACTGGTTTCCTCTGATCTCAAAATTTTTTTACACAAAAAATCATCAAAAGTAGGAATCGAAACTGCTGATTTATGAGTTCCTCTGTTTCTGTGGTATCCTTGCATTTTTCATCATTAGTGAGTACGGATGACATTGAAATTTTGCTCTATATCTATTAATGCATTTGAAGTTTGGATCATCTATTGTTGTCCGCTAGACTGTGTTATTGTTATAATACGTGGTTGTGTTAAGGGTTGGCCCTCACGGGAGAACTGGGGCCAAACAAATACTGAGCACCAATTTCTAGACTCCGTGCGTAGCCCACAAACGAAGTACAGAGCCTGCGGGTATGTTAACTCTCTGTGACCGGCTTTTAATCCCTGGAAGTATTTGTGAATACTATATTATATGAGATACGCCTTCTATTCCTTTATCGCAAGTGTCCATAGAATGGTACTATGGAAAAAGGAACAGCTATGCACGGAAGCCCAGTGATCTTGTGCACAGGGATCAGCCAGCAACCATGGTGGCTTCTGGACCACAGGGATATCATATAATTCACAGATAAGTGCAAAGATAAGCTAAGTCATATACGGGGAACTCCAAAATGTTGAAGTCTGCAACTGTGACTGCCACACGTTAAAGTGCGTAAAGCGTGTAGATGACTAAGAACTTGTCCCACCTGTTCAATGTAGTTCCTTTTATGCACATACCAGATGGCCGACTGATAAATCTTGAGAAATCTGAGCCAAGTTTGTGGGACCAATCGATTGTTGCAATTTATTACTCGCCACCGCTGATGAATGATTGACCGGGAAAGACCTTTGCAAACTAACGATCATACTCATCAATGAACATTGCAAATTCTTAGGAGGGGCTATACATTATGGGGCTGTGAATGGATGTCACAAAGTAAAGCACCTGGCTTTCCGTCCTAGTTCAAGTTTTTCTCCAATTAATGTGATTGCCGGATAATTTAATTTCAAACTGTATCTGTAGTGTCACGCAAATAGGCATTAGCATTTACCCAATCAAATGCAGTATTAGCCAATCCAACACGTTTTAGCGAGTCCTAACTTTACAGTTTCCACCCAATTCGGCCTGGATGTTGTACATAACGAGGCTGCCGACTGATCCATCCAGCTGTTGGATTAAGACAATATTTTGAATACTAGTCAGCTTTTTTGTACCCATTAGCAGTCGGCCTCAAGAGTCAAGTTTTCAGTGTTCGAGCCAGTTGTGAACCGTAACTAGCAAGTGGATGAGATCACAAAAGGTGGTGGGGGTCCATTCACAGCCAAGTGTATGTGCCCTCAAGCTGAAGTCTATCTCCGGATCAGATAATCTCTGGGCTGTCGGTCCTTTGCTCTGCGAGCTCTTCCTCAGCCCCTTCTCCACAAGTGGACAACATAATGAAATAACACACAGCTATTCGTGGGGTGGGGCTGTGGTATGGACTAATCCCAGGATGGCTAACTGACTTTCTTGAACCCACCAGCCGACATGCTCAGCCCCATATAACTATATTTGGATCTCACGCCTTCGGCTTTTCTCCCCTATTTATAACACTGGACATCTCATTCCACTGGAAGAAAGAGAAAAACTACTGGTAGCATAAGAAGCAGATCAAGTGAATTTCTAACTGATAATTGGTTATTGATTTGTTGGCTGTTGAAAGCAAGCAAGCTCTTTAAGTTCTTTAGACACATAGCACTCACACAAGCGCTGTTATGGACGCTGCAGCTTTGGAGTTGGAAGACGACGTCTTTTTTAAAGATTTGAGCAGGCAAATCTCTCTTCTGATCATGGATGATGATGAAGACTCACTTGCTCATTGTCCATCAGTAAACCTACAGGCACTACATCATCTCATCTCTTGCCATCTCATATATTATTAGTTAAACATGTCCAGGAAAACTCTTTCTTTTCAGGGCGTAAAATTAGCTCAAAGAAAATGATGACTACATAGTTGTTTAGATAGCTTATCTCACCATCAAATTATAATTGTCACAATAGGGTCCAATTAATATAGTACTTGCTCCAATTTTTTTCCTTAAATCCTGTCATGTAGCAATGAATCAATAACCCCAAAATTTTTTCCATTTTTTGTTCTTTTTAAGGTCTTCAATCAGGCAATCCATCCAGCAACATTTCTTAACTACAATCGGCAAAGCAGCAAAAGAGAGAGAAAGGGCACTGGAGTTTTCATCCCTCGTTCGACGAATTCAAGGAGCAATATCAAGCAACGAAGATTCACAGCCTCTGGGAACACGTTTCAGAGGCCTTCTGATCATAACTCAAGAGGGCTTCCCCATGTGGCTTATGGTAACACCATTGATCCATCCCTTAATCATTCATTTAACCCTAGAAGATTTTGAATATTTGATGGTCAAGATTCAGGAAACTTGTATTATGTGTAGCCCAATAAAAGTAAGGATTGATCAGAATTTGCTGGTAGAATGATTGTTTACAAGGAAAGATATGTAATTGTAGTTAGAGAGGTCTCACTGAGTGGCTGTGTCTCTCTTTGTAATATGGAACTGTATTGATTAGTGTTAGCTATCAGAAGAATTGCCTTTGTTTCTTTTTCAAGAGATGTATCTGCGTTTCAAATTTGATCATTAAATGAAAGCTTAAATTAAACATTTTCTTGTTAGATCTATTGATTGCAGCAACATATATGGTTGCAAGAATTTGGATCTTACTTAGATAAATTAAATTAAAATAACTAGATAATTTAAATTCACATAACTGAACCCAATAATTGGGCTTTGGGATTTTTTTTTTTAAAATGGGAAAATGGAAGCAAGATTTTACTAGACAAAAGCCAAGAAAGATTTCAAGAATTTCTAGTCAGTATTGGGTTCTTTTAGGTCCATTTGCCCCTGAAATGATCGCCAGTCATTGTCCCTTTGTAATTGCCAGTAAAATTTACACATTCAATATGTATCAGTTTATTTATAAATTATAAAATTATTATATTTTAATTAATAAAAATAAAATTATTTAATACCAACAAATATAAAGAATATATAAAACAATAAAATAAAATACATCAAGAAAATTTAAAAAAAGAAGAGAAAATTTGAGAGAAAATATAAATAAAAAATTTAAAAGAAAAATTAAAATTATGTGATTTTATATTTTACATTAATATTTAAAATTAAAAATGATGAAAAATCAAAAGAATTTATAATATAATAAAACTTGATAGAACATATAAATATAAATTGTATATTGGACAAAAAGAGAGAAGAAAATGATAGAAATAATAAAATTATTTGACATAAGAATATTTGCGTAAATTTATTTTTGTGCAACGATAAATTCTTAATGAAATAATAATATAGTACAAATTCAAAGTTAAAAAATCAATTAATCAAAACAAAGCATTTTATTCTTTGACTCTTTGACATTCATATACACTGTTAATTTTATTAGAGCAATATTTATATGACATGACAGAATAATAAAAGTAATTCGAATCAATCATAGCAAAAGGCAAAGGAGTGCAATTGGTTATTCCTTTTCCTTTTCCGACATCAACTTGTGTACAAATTAATCACACGCAGCCGCAGAAGGCATCCTCCATGATAAAATTTTGATAACAATAAAATAATTTTGAGAAGCAAATGATAAAACTATATAGAAATTTCATAATTCAATTTTGAATGCACCATAACTCAGATACCATCTATTATTGTGTAGAATCATAAAATTAGAAATTTTGCAGAATCCAAGGGTGACTCAAAGTCAATGCTAGTCTTCCCTCAATTGGGCCGTGACCCAGAAGGATACTTTAATAGGCGTCAAGAGATGGGCCCCAAAATTATATTGTTGCAATTGCTGGTCTTGGGTGATCTGCAATCTACTCCAAGATATTCTGTTAAAAAAATGTTTGTTGTAGATTTAAATTGAGCAGGTGCTTTATAAATAACATTAGACCAAAACCACACCTGAATCAATCAATTGGGATAAACTTATAAGAGGAAAATAAAATGTTTAAAAAATGAAAACAAATCGAATCACACACATTAGTCCAAAAGTCGCCATCACGTCTCTATTTTATGTTGACGACCAAGAAAGTGAGAATTTTCCTTCTCATTTCCACACCGCTTTTTTATGTCCACACGCGAACAGTGTTATTTCCCCCCAAATTCACCACAAAACAAGGCATCGATTACTCCACACTACGCTGCTTAATTACGTCTTATTTATCGCCGAGATTGAGGAAAGTTACCCACCTTTGCTTACTCTCCAATGGCGGAAGTCTACTTCTCCTTCTTCTCCCTGATCCTGCTCGTCCCACTGGCCCTCCTCCCGCTCCTCTACTTCATTGTCCGCCCCAAGCCCGTCCACGTCCCGATCAAGAACCGTCACGTGTTCATCACGGGCGGTTCCAGCGGCATCGGCCTCGCTCTCGCCCACCTCTGCGCGCAAGAAGGGGCTGACGTCAGCCTCCTCGCCCGCAACGTCAGCAAGCTCGAGGAAGCCAAGCATTCCATCAAGCTCGCCACGGGTCGCGACGTCAGCGTGTTCAGCGCTGACGTCAGGGATTACGACGCCCTGAAACGTGCGGTCGAGGAGGCGGGTCCGATCGACGTACTCGTGTGCAATCAGGGGGTGTTTGTGCCGCAGGAATTGGAGGATCAGGAGCTGGAGGAGATCAAGTTCATGATCGATGTGAATTTGACGGGGACTTTTCATCTGATTAAGGCCGCTTTGCCCGCTATGAAGAAGACTCGGGCCGAACGCGGGCCTGGTTCGATTGCTATCATGTCTTCTCAGGCGGGTCAGGTAACGAGCACCAATCTGGTTAATTGCTTCTTGGATGGTATTGTTGGCTGAGTTTCCTTCCCAATGTTTAAACACATCCGAAAGGCTAAAACCTATTGTGCTTTTAATATGTATTGTTCAAGTGTTCAGCCGAGTTTTGAATTAAAATGAATTACAAAATGTCAAATATGGAATTCAAGGAGATGTTATTTGTTGAATGTTACTGAGATGACTACAAAATGCTAAAAGATTAGAAAAATGATTTTGAAATAAAATTCACTGAGGTGATGATACATGCTTTCCTGCAGAAGGTTGTCTGTTGTGGTGATGCTTTTCCTTTTACTTCTTTGTGTGTTCTACATGAAAATGTCACTGAACTGAGATCTACTAAGTAGAATTGGAAAAATGAATTTGTGGTGCATTATAGGAATTATCCACCTCTGCAATTAGGCAAAATTGTGCCGATAATTTGAAGCATAAAACTATTGTGAATTTTCTGTGTATGTGCTTTTCACTTGGTGTCTAACGGAAAAGCTAAAAAGGTAGAAGCGCCCTTCGTCATATCTTGCCCACTTTGCTTTGTCTTAGGAAGTCTTTTAACTCACTGAGCTTCAACTAATTTTATATCCCAAATTGCCTTCCAATTAAGCCGCCCCTGATGATAGTAACGAATAGTGGATAAAAAGATGAGGAATTAATTATGCCTGCTCACCGTTAAAATTACTTTGGTTCTTAATCCGGAAACAGTTCTTGATATGAATAATATTTATGTTGTCTCACCCTGTGATGGTTTATCTTTGGTTAAATTGGTTCAGGTTGGGATTTATGGTTATACAGCATATTCGGCCAGTAAGTTTGGCCTCAAGGGTTTGGCAGAAGCCCTGCAACATGAGGTTATAGCAGATAACATTCATGTCTCCCTCATCTTCCCTCCAGATACTGAAACTCCTGGTTTTGCAGAAGGTCCAATATCTCCTCTATAAATCTACTTGTGAACCGCAAGTTAGATCTCTTGTTATTACATTATTAATTGGACTGGAATTATATTGTGCCTGAAGTTTGTTGAATGGCACATCATAGGATCTGTATAGGAAGGATCATTTTTCTTTCGATGCTTGGCTGGGTAAACAACTTAGGATTCTCCTTATTCAGGGTGTATCTGGGGATAATCTCTTTGTTTCTTCTTTATTCCGGTCGCATTTTTCTTTTTTGAGAAACATTTTTTTAGATTAGCTTTGTAGAACGTTCATTTAGGATGTCTATGTCTTCGCTTTTCATGAGAAGAAAAGTAGCTCTTTCGTTTTCCCCCTCTTCTTCTGTGCATGGACTACAATAGAAAAGCATAGAGCAAAGTAGAAGTTAGGTTCCTTCAGCAGAGATCAATGAGAAATAAGAAGTTAGCTTCATAGGATCTCCCAACATTCAAGCAAGAAAGCCTTTATCTTCTAACTGGACATCTATCTGCTAAACATATTATTTTGCGTTTTGTAAAGGCTGTTAAGAAAATGAGGTGATAGTTGTGTGCATTAGACGTCTTCAAATCTGATGATCTTATTTCTGTATACATAACTAACTAAACATTCAATGTTATCGTTTTTTAGGGGCACGTTATAATTTCTCTGGAACTTAAAAGCAAATACTTCTTTTATCTTGTGGCCCCTTGTTGAAATTGGTCTCTTGATGACAGAGAACAAACGAAGGCCGCAACTTACCAGTATCATAGCGGCTTCATCTGGTGCGATGAAAGCCGATGAAGTTGCCAAGAAGTCTTTGAATGGAATTCAATGTGGCACTTTTATTGTTCCCTGCAACTTTGAGGGATTCTTGCTCTCTGTAGCAACTGCTGGTCTATCCCCTCAGAGATCATATCTGATGGCATTCGTGGAAGTAATGACCGCTGGCCTAATGCGCCTTGCTGGCCTATTTTTCCAATGGAATTGGTATGGAAGCATTGAAAAGTGGCATGCCAACAAGTAGTGACAGTTTTTACATGGAATTCTAAAGGATTTAAAAGAAAGAAGACCTGCTAATTGTCGTCCTCGAGTTCTACTTCATCTAAGGAGCTGTTACCCGAACATCAAAGATTGCTTTTACGTCTAATGTTTGATGTATTTCACTAGTATATGTTGTGGGATCTTGCTAGTGTTTGTGTCTGTCTTGGATTTTTTCATTTATAGCAGTTGTTTTTGGGGTCTTTTATCAAATTATTCTAATTTCAAAAATTTTTATCAAATTCCGCCGTCCGAAACGGGCAGATTGTATTAAAAAAAGAAATATGTGAATGGCATGAATGCCGTTCCAATTCCACCCTTAATTATTAAAGAAAAAATAAACAACTAATTCCACCCTTACAAAGGGTGCAATAACATAAAAAAGAATAAATAAATAATTTCGTCCATTCACCACACTTGTCGCTAAATACGTCCTATGTCATCCCACCAAACACTTAGAGGTGGCAACGGTCGGATCGAGAATTCATGGATATGAACTCGACTTGATTATTTTTGCGGTGAATCTAATTCATTAATTTTACAGGTTATTCAAATATAACCCGCCAATTTGCTAATTAAAAAAATTATTTTTTTAATTAAAATTAAGGTTTAATATTTTAAATATTAACAATTTTACTAATTAATTTTATTTAATTAATTATTTATATTTAAATAAATATTTATTAAATTATTTAAAATATATTCGTAAGATCTGCGAGTCACTCGGTATGTCAACCTAAAATTGATCAATTTATCTTTTCGAATTTGTGGACCTGACCTGAACCTATGAAAGTTTAATCGGAAACTCGTTAATTTCAGATCGGATTTGGATTGAATTTAGGATCGGGTAGACTCAGAAATTGTGACTCCTACTAAACACACCCTTACATTCAGCAAAAATCCTTAGGATCCTTCACAAAATTTCTTTATTTTTATTCAACAACTTTAGTTTTTAAGTAAGAATCTTTAACAAATCGTCAACAAAAAACCTTTAACTCAAAAATTATCATATGTCAATTTCAAATTCAAATTAAAATTTAGTTGAAATTTATATTTTTCTTTATTGAAATTGTGTATTATGATGTTTTGGAAAAAAATAAGCTTTAAAGTTTCATGACTATTGTTTGTTGTAGCTATGACAACATGTGAATAGACAAGCTATCTCCATGCATATGTGATTTAAGCCCATGAGCATAGCAGTTTTCAGTCCTAGTGAAAGTGCCCAAAGTTATTGGCTTGAAGGTAGAAGAGATTAAAAATAAAAATAAAAAGAGCGAGAGGGAGAAGGGGAGAGAACGAACGAGCGAGCTAGGGGTGTGAGAGAAGAGAGAAGAAAGAAGAAGACAAAACAGCGAGAGAGAAACAAGAGAAAAGAGAGAAGAAGAAAGATGCAAAAAGAGAATGGAAGAAAAAAGAAGAGAGGGGGGAGGGTCTCTCAGGGGGTGAGGGCTATAATGTAATATGATAGAAAATGTGGGTAGAATTGAAAAAGGAGAAGAGTTTGTGAAAAATAAAAAACATGGGAAAAAGAAGCAAAATAAGTAAATAAAATTTGAAAATGTTAAACTAAAATTTTGTTTTATGTAGTTGTTTGAAATTATAAGTTACGTAACTAAATTATAATAATGCATTTAAATTACAATGATTATTATTATTTTATATAAATTAGTTATGAAATTTACGCGTATCAATTTATACAATTTTTTAAATTTATGCAATGAATTATTTGACCAATTTATGTGATTTTAATGCATTAGTTGTAATTCATATATCATTATTTATGTTCAATTCTTAAATTCACGTCATCAGAATTTATGTTAATTTGATGTTAATGCTGTAGTTGTAATTTATCTATCATGACTTATGCATACTTTTTAAAATTTGTTTTCATTTGATGTTAATATAGTAGATGTAATTTATATGTCATTATTTATGCTCAAATTTAGATATGATTAAATAGTTTGATCACGAGATATTTGAACATTAGTTAATCAAATTATGTAAGAGAAACAATCATGATTGTTTTGTTATAAAGATTTGTCAATGGGAGATAGTGTAAAGATTGTTTTGTATTAAGTCGACAATACAGTGTAGAGTTGGAATTATGTAAGATATGATAGTAACCCATGTAAAATTAATATAATTACTTGTCACACAAATTTCGATTAATTTTTGAAGACCTTGTATGGCCTGACGAGGTTTGATAGAAAATAATTAACACTGAAAGTTATTACGAAATACGTTTTGAGGGATATGTACTGGGTGCAATAGCTTATTTTACTACCCATAGATGATAATTAGAATTTCAATTTCTTGTTAGATCTGAGCAATTACGTCAACTACCCAAAGTTGTATACTGAGATGGAACAAAGGGAGCCTAATGACGAATGAGTGGTCTCACTGGGCTTTAAGAGTGCATAGGAATATTTTGCAGTTGAGCAATTTACTAGCCTGCCTATGAAAATTGAGTCTTTATCTCAATTTTATGCTCTGGACTCACTAGTAGTACATTAATATGTTATGACTTTGAGGAAGCATAAATAGAGAAGGAACTCAATCAAAAATTTGAAGATAATATAGAGGGACCATATAAAGATAGTTATGCATAAGGAAATGATAATGAGGCTACATCCAATGGGGGTAATGAAGCTGACGATGATGATGATGAAGTTTAGTGTGATGACACAAATGATGAAAAAGAAACCAATATTGATGTAGTCGCATAGACACTAAGAGGCCAACATGAAGAAAGGCATTCCAAACGTGAGACTATATGTGTAGTTAGAGAAAGAGTGATATATCCAACAGTCCTATTTTTTTTTTTTCTGAAATTAATCTTGACTTGGAGCAAGATTCAATAGACCTTCCAAGTGGAAGATAAGGGCAATTCTATGATTATGATAAAGGGGTGCTTAAAGTAGATATAAAGTTTAAAGATTTAAAAAAACAATTGCAAGTGGTAGTTAAAGATTTCTCGATGCATGTTGCCAAATGTGAGTACACTGCACACAAGAGCACGACAAAAATTTAGTTTGTTAAATGTAGGCATAGTCCACCTATACAGACATGTGGTTGGTATGTAAAGGTTAGCTTGAGAAAATGCTATGGGTTGTGGAAGATCACAAAGTATGGTAGTGAGTATACATGTTTTCCATTTGATCTATTGATGGATTATGCTGATTTAGATAAAAACATAATCACTGTTTCGGAGTACACGGTACAGTGTGTGAGGCAGATGGTGAAGAATCGGTATAAATATGAGATCAAGTATGTAAAAGCCTAGTATGCCTTAAAGAGAGCCATTAAGAATGTGTACGAAACTTGGGAAAGTTTGGTGAGAAAGTTGCCAACTTTGTAGAAGTTCAATCCAAGTACAGTCGTGAAATGGAGATATTTTCCCATCAAGAACCCAAATCAGTAGACGTTGTATTACACATTTTAGGCATTTAAGTCATGAATTGATAGATATTAATATTGCCGTAGGGTGATATGTGTGAATGAAATTCACCTCTATAAGAAGTATTAACATCAAGTTCTATCCCTATGTTTTGCACTAGTGGATAAGAAGACTACTTTGAGGATAATTACTTGATTTTTTGATTGATATGTTGGCATCATATTTATTGTGCGAGTCAATCTTGATTTTATAGCCTCTCTTGGTGTCGAACATTTCTATCTTAGACATTTATGTTGGAATTTCAACAAATTGGTCAAGAAAGTGTAGTTGAAAATTGTGTTGAAGAGCAAGCTTGTAGAATCAAACTTACAAATCTAATAGGATTATGGAGTAAATCAAGGTAATTGAACTAAGAGCATTTGAGTGGTAGTCTTTTATTGACCAAATTAAGTGGTTATTTGCACATGATTATGGATGGTGCACTGATATTTTGATAACAAATATGTATGAAAGCTTAGATAGAGTGCTTATAAGAATTAGACATCTCTTAATTTGTGTAATAGTTTAGCTTTTGTTTGAGAGGGTTGGCAGTGCATTTTTGAAAAGGCAAATAATAGGCTTAAATATGCATGGAAATAGGTGAGATTGGCTTAACTAGCGTTATATGAAGTATGCTGTAGTTAAAAAGGAATCGGTCCACTATAAGGTGCACATGCTCAATAATAAAATATTATCAGCAAATATAATTACCTAGAATAACACACATGTTGTAAAAATTAGAAGTGGAGAATGTTCGCGTGGGCGATGGAGAAGACAACAAAAATCGGGTCTGGGACGCCAATGGGAAGGGTGTTTTCTTGGCTTCCCTGGATTCATCCTATTTCACTGGCCAAGTTCTCAACCCATCTGTTCTGTGATTCTAACAGCACTCGTGAACCTGTTTTGGCTAAGCTAAAGAGTTTACCAAGCCAATTGTTTCCATTTCTGCAGGTGGGATGATTGTGAATGCGTGACATGGGAACTATGGGATGTCCTGATATCCAGTCTTGCTTGTATGGAGGAGCAGAAAGGAATGATGGATTCGGACATCGAAGTAATGAATGACGTGACGTAAAATGATGTGGTGATGCACATATAATTTCAACTTTATGGGTTGTACTTCAGGGAGTTTGTACATGATAAATAAATGCTGTCTTCTGTTATCGGAATTTTAATCCAATATAGACAATGGATCTTGCCCAGTAAAATGATCTTTAAGTTGATCATCCTTTCGGAAGGAGAAGCAAAAATATTGAGTATAAATCCACCATTAATTGAGTACTGTATATCCCAAGAGAGAATGCACAAACAGGCCAAGCAAAGGACTCAATGAGCTGCCAGAGCGGAGGATACAAAGTATTTGGTTTTCCTCCAAGTCTCACATGAAAGAGATTTTTATGCATGGTCCTTCGTTACTGTTTGATCGGTACTTGTTTTGCCATGGCTAACACATTGAACACAATGACACGTGTTTATTTCACCAGTCTGACAGGTGCATATAAGGTGACAGATGAAAACGTTGTCCTCTGTTCCAATGTGAACATGAAAAAATATAAACCCCTTTGAACCACGTTGTGACAGGACCCAGACAGTTCTTGAATCTTAATCTCTGTGATTCATTGGCTTTCCTCTGATAAACTATTGTAAATTATTAAGAGGGATGGCAACGGACGAGAACAAGATTCCACCTCAGAAATAAGACAGCCAGCCAGGGAAGGAGCATCTCATGAATCCAGCCCCAGAGCCTATAAACCCTGATTACCACCCTGCCAACAAGCTTACAGTAACCTCTCACAATTTGAGGAACCCAATATCTTCATGACTCTCCTGTATGCTACAATGATCTAATTGGTACCTAAATCCAGGGAAAGTAGCCCTGATCACGAGGTGATTCAGGGATAGGAAGGGCGATATGCTACAGCTTTGCCAAAGAATATCATATTTACCGTAGCTTTTACATATGTTAGGGGAAAAGAGCAGGATGCACATGATACCTTGCAGAAGATTTAAGAACTTAAGGCCAGCCATGCAATGGATTCTGTTGCTATTTCTGCTGACCTTGGCTATGACAACAACAGCCAAAGAGAAGTCATAGAAGTAGCCAAGAACTATGGAAAAATCGATATTCTAGTGAATAATGCAGCAGAGTCACGTACTGTGGAACCATTGATGAGATTGGAGAATAACAGCTTGCAAGGATGTCTAGAACAAACATCTTTTCTTACTTCATGGCCAAGTTGTTTCGACATATTAGCTATCTTCATCAGTTTATGGGAGTTTCTCAAACTCGAACTACATTTTTGTAAACAGCAGGCACGCTCTGAAGTACATGAGACAAGGCGCAACTCTTATCAACACTACATCGGTTCAAGCCTATCTTGGTTCACCATCATATTTAGAATATCAATCAACAAAGGGGGGCTATAGTGGCTTTCACAAGAGGGCTAGCTCTTCAACTTGCAGATAGAGGTATCAGGATCAATGGTGTTGCCATGGACCTGTGTGGACTCCAGTGCAAGTCATGACCCTGCCTGAGGACAAGGATGCCAGCCTAGAGTCTGAGACACCAATGGAGAGGGCGGCACAGTCTCAAGAAATTGCGCCATGTTATGTGCTCTTGGCATTCCAGGACCCTTCCTATTACACTGGGCAGATTCTCCACCCAAATGGTATGTTCTATGTTTTATATATTTATCCAGACACTTTCAAAAGCGGCTCACATATGTAGCTCATAGATTGTGAAACTGTATTGGTTGTACAGGTGGCATGATTGTCAACGGTTGAGCTTAATACACTAGGGCTTCATCTCTTCAAAGATTTGCAAGTGCCAATCAGGAATAAGGAGAGAGGACAGTTAACATATGTAGCATGCAGGAGACGACAGTCCGTCATCAGTGATGCAGTAATATTGCTCAGTGAATAAAACTTTAGAGTTTAGAGCAAAGAAAACGTCATTTATTCTCCCAAGCAAGGTTTTAGCATACTCCCACAGTGCAAGGGAAAAGTGGGATGCTAAAAGCAAATTCAGTAATAAGGCAAATTACAAGACAACGTGTACCTCGCACAATACACATAATGGAGGTCAAGGAAAGTTTACAGGATGAGTAGACATTTTTGAACTTGTAATGTCATATCACTGCAGCCATCTCCAACTCTCCAACCGTCTTGCAGGATGCAAATCAATCACACACCATGTAGTAGTACTAGGTTTGATTTCTCAGTACTCATCACTTGCAGTGTTGGGCGGAGCTTTCGGCTGTTCTCCATTAATTCTTTCCCTGAGAGAGAAACAATGAGAAAACAAATCAAACACTGAAAAGGTTCAGCTCCCAATGTAAATGGCTTAGATAAGCAGTTGAATAAAATAGCCCTTTTTCGTACATATTCCAGTTCTGGAGAATATTGGCATTCAAAATGCAGCTTCAAAACTATATGTCAAGATTTTATGAAGTTTTTATGAATTGATAGGTACAGGCAGAGGAAAAAAAGACAAGAATCTCAGCATGTTTATAGTATCATAATGGTCACAAGATCAAATCTTAATCAATCAAATGTCTTTCATACCTTTGCAAGAGAAACTTCTATGCCTCAGAGTTGCTGGTTGTGATCAATGGGGATGAATCAAGATTCATGTCATTTGAAGTTCCTCCTGTATTGTGGTACAGAGACTGAGCTACTCTGCCATCTTCAATACCCTTTATCTCATGTGAAGTGTTTGAGGTTCCCATCGTGCAACTGGACAAGGGAACGGAAACTGCAGCCCGTTTATGGGTAATGTCGAGGCGTTCAATCATCCTAGAAATTCCCGCAATGCCTGCGCTCATCTCACGCTGAACTCCTCTACTTAGGTCCTTGACAGAGTCATTACGAGCAATCAATTTTTCCTTCAAACCACGCGTGCTCTTTGAGATTGATTCTTTGTACCTGTTAATTTTTTTGTGGGACATCAGTACAAGCCAAATTCACATCCGGGAATTCATTGAACACTCTCTTACCTGGTTGAAGCAGTAGAAATTTTAGACTTCAGAGACTCTGAGAAGGCCACAAACTCAGATGAGCTTGATCTACCAGGATTATCAGGTGGTGATTGGCTGGAAGATGCTTAAACGGTTAGCAGATGAGTAGAAAGCACCACAATTGGTACAGAAGCCACAAAGGGAATCAAACCCACATTACATTTGGGGACTACAATGATCTCAAAACATTTTGTAATAGCATCTAACTACATGTTAAACTAATAATTCCAACTCGCCAATGGTACCTGGGATTAAGCGGAAAGTGCATATTCTCAGCTGTATGGGATGGTGCTACCTCAGAGGAAGGAAACATGGCAGATGAATCTGGCTGAGTAACAGTAGGAGCTCTAGCAGATGTGACTGAATGAGAGTCCAAGAAACAAGTAAACGGATTATGATGTTCTGGTTGGATCACACTCGGTGTGTTTGTTAAAGAGGAAGAAGGGAGAATCTGTGAAGGGCCTACTGCTGGAGCCATCTGCCTTCGCCTTCTACTGATGCTGCGGGCTTTGTTAGCAAAAGCAGCTAAATGTCGCATGATTCGATGTTCTAAATCAGATTCATCCACATTAGGTGCATCCTGAAAATTGTACTAAACAATGTTAACCAAGGATTATCATAAGAAAAACAAATATGGTTTCAACTTCAGAGCTGGACGTGTGACCTACATTATTGACCCCATTTTCCTCATTTGTTAGGTTGACACTATGCCTCAACCTCAAATTCCTGTCGCTCTCTACTCCAGATAACAGCTCTTGACTGTATTTAAATGCAAAAGAAACATGAGATAAAGAACAAAAACAAGTTTCTGCATGCAACATGAAACGCAATTCACGTAGAGAGTTCTGTAAAACTCAGAAAATCAATATCCATGGAAAATCCTATGTAAGAGTGCAACTGCAATTTTATTATTGACCTTTTCAGCTTGGGAAGAGATAGTAAGATATTTGGTACCTGGCAGGATCTTCCAAGACTAGATGCTGTGAACATATTGGGCATTCAATGCGTCTCTGGGACCTAAGAAAGAAACTCTTGTTTGAAGATGGATTTGCAGGGCTAAGCATCTAAAGTAAGTATGAGAGAAGTGGGAGAATAAGGATCTACATCATATTCAACATAAACTAGGTTAGAACAAATGAACATACCATTCAAGGATACAATGCAAATGATACTCATGCTTGCAATTGGTAACCTGAAAAACAATATATTTTTCCGAGAATATGAGAATCTTCACATTTGGGTCATTAAAAGATCTTGCTAAAGAAAGGCATTCCAGGCATATCAACTATCAGGGAATAATAAAAGCAACCTACCTAGCTTTGTGTGGTTTTCAAATAGTAAAAGAACAAACTTTTGTTTCTCACAAGTGAATTGACCAATAAAGAAATTTCAAATACAAACTTCAATCAAATAGGAACATCAAACAATCATAACTGTAAGCGTAGAATCTACACTCTACAATGCCCTTTTAATTACTCGAAACCCTGATCTTTGGCACAATCACACAGTTCCAAAGGATCATCAAAATTAGGTCTTTCAATTGTTACCCTCCATCTGCCAGACTGGCCTATAGAAAGAATCAAACCCCACATAGATCGCACAAAATTTATACCCCCCCCCCCCCCGCACCCCCCAACAGAAGAGTCACAGACATCGAACAATTAGAAACATCTTACAGATGGAGGATCGGAGGAGGTGAAGGGCTCAAGACAAATGCTACACGCATCTTCAAAGCCGTCGTCACAAATCATATCAACAGGGCCCGAAGAAGATGACGGCCCTGACAACAAACCACTTCCCAGATTCATCTCATTACGTTCGCTAATATTGCTGCCATCATTTTGTAGTGCTAACGCGTATATATTCATGAGGGGCGGAAAATTCTAAGATAAAGAATCGTATATCGTGTTATAATATTTGTAAGGCAAGAGAAAAAGAACAGAGAGAGAGAGTGCGTGAAAGGTGAAAGGAAGGAATTATGATAAAAGAGGAAAGAGCAGAAAACGTAGGAAAAACTTCCGCTGCTTGTTCAGACGGTTGGAATAAATCAAGCGGTCGACATTCGACTCTTCACTTTTTCCATTGTCGTTTCACTTTGAAATTACGATTTGCCCACTACATTCCAGTTTTTTACAAAACCACCCGATTTAACAAAGGACTTGTTCAAAGTGATTCTAGACTTGGTTGAAAAAGTGAGACGGTGACAATTTTCAACTAAGCTTTTGGAAAGAAACGACTAATGACAATATAACTTTAGGCGAGAATTTTATGTATAAATATGGCGATTATCCAAAAAAGCTATCTTTGTGCACATGACATTATATCTTTAACATGAAAAGCACTCAAATTCTACCAACAATCAGTGTAAAAATCAAAACTTTACGTGTTTCCTGATAAAGTTTGATTGGAAACAATATGCAATGGAGATGAGAGCATGTGAATATCTGCTGTGCATGGATAAATTTAAGATGTCCCATTTAAGTAAAATAGAAAAACATTTTTGTATGTTTTTTAGGGGAAGGAAATTTGAATGGGAATAAAAATTATTTTTTATTTAGAAGATTTGGGTGGCATAGAAAAATTATTTTTATATAATTAATATGTAATAATGATTAAATAATATAATATATATATATTGATATAAATGAATGTTAGGAGTAAAAACTATAGAGACATGTATTTATTTGACTGTAAATATATAAAATGATTAAAAAATTATTAGTTAAAAATAAAAAGTAAGAGAAAAAAAATTTAAATAAATTTTATAGGATAAAAGGTTTGATTTATCATATTATTATTTAGTGATGAATAGAAAGTTTGAAAACAAACATAAGTTCTAAATTTTCAACATTGTTTTCTTTAAAAGACAAACTTATTGGACGAAAGCAAAATTTCCCCGAAAACTAGGAGGGAAATATTTTGTTAAAGCGAAATGTTGACTATTTCTAAAGTTGGGGAAATGTGTATTCAATGGAATATTTCAATATGCAGATTTGGGCCTTCGGATCATGGAAGCCCAATTGTGAAAACGTGAAATTGGAGATTGAATCGGGGAAATAGAAAATGAAAGTGCTTCGTGGATAAGAGCGACTTTAGTTCAACTGCAGAGTAACAGTGCTGATAAGGGTACAGTCGTAATTGAAAACGTCGCCTCATCCTCTTTCCCTCCGCCGCGTTTGCACTGGAGAACTTGCTAACCTTCGATGGCGTTTTCCTCCGTGCCACACCTGCATTCTTTCCCGTGGACCTGCTCGAAGAAGTCCCACTCTCCTTTGTTTACTCGTCCTAACGGCACGGACTTCTTGTTTTCTAACGGTATGAACCGTATTCTAGGCTCTCTTTCAACATCCGCTTCTGTTAACTCCACTCGTGTAGAACAAAGCGACGCGAAATCCAAGCAGAAGAATTCTTCCTCGCTACGTGAATTATGCGATGGTCATGTCCCCGATCATTTGATCCGCAGGCAAGGTTTTTGCTTTTCTGTTGAATTTGCTTGAATTTATTGGAATTTCGAATTAATGTTAAATCTGCGTCGGGTTAATGGTTAACTGTATTGAAATTAGCAATATATATAAATATGTATCTGTTAAATTGGTTTAACTTTCTAATTCTGACAGTATTTTCATCATTATCTTGGATGATAATTTATTGTTTTCTATATGTAGGGCGGAGGAGTTAGGGTACATTGTGCCAACGCATGTACAGAGTGAAGCATTGCCGGTGTTATTTTCTGGTCGTGACTGTGTGATTCATGCTCAGGTCGATTCAACCCGTTGTGTCGAAGTTTGTTATTTTGGATATAGAAACTGATTAAAACGATGCATGTCCTTTGTTTCATATAGTAATAACTGCAGATATTCTGTCATTTTTTTTGGCCAATCCATGTTGATTTAGGTGATTTTTCATGTAAATAGCTAGGCATGGTTGGTATATTAATGCTATATAGGATATTTTTCCACTTATTAGATGGATTAGTGACATCAAAGTAACAGGAGTAGCATTCTTGGTAGATGATCCTGAATCGAAGATTTAAAGATGAGAACCTTGTAAAGTAATTATTAAGAGTGGTTTGGTCCTTGGTTCATACTTCAGCATCCCCAGATGTGAGCTGATGAGTAACTGTTCTGTTTCTCATTTGGTTCTCTAGACAGGTTCTGGAAAGACCCTAGCTTACTTACTGCTGATATTCTCTGCTGTCAATGCACAAAGGTCATCTGTGCAGGCACTGATTGTTGTTCCCACAAGAGAACTCGGAATGCAGGTACCGTCTTGTTTCTAGCTTTGCTATTTCCAAACAAGAACTATCATAATTCTGTGAAATGAGTTTGCTATATGCAAAATTGATTTTGTATCTTGCCCCTACAAAGGTTACGAAAGTTGCACGTATGTTGGCTGCAAAATCTCCAGAACTTGAATCAGTGCAGAAGTCATGTACTATCATGGCTCTTTTAGATGGTGGAACATTGAGTAGGCATAAGAGTTGGCTGAAGGTAATGAAAAAACTATTTGCGCTAATCTGATTGGTCATTTGATAGCAAGCTAAAACTGCTTTTCTGACCCTTATATAAGCCTGAGTCATCTGGAAACTTTAGATTTTCCCTTGAGTTCATTTGTTGACTAGTCTCAGTGATGTATATGTAATCATAATGTGTATGGTATACAAAGGATTTCTACTTTTTACGTGATGTATTTGAGAAAGTCAACAACCAAGTTGATTTGTTTCCCCTTTTGCTAGGCATTTGTTTGATAACATCCTTATTTAGCTGCTAATATTCTGTAGTAAATATAACTCGTAAAACTCCTTTGTGTTGACAGGCAGAACCCCCGGCCATAGTAATTGCTACTTTGAAAAGCCTCTGCCAAATGCTTAACAAGAAAATTCTTAAGTTGAATGCCATGTGTGTATTGGTAATTGATGAGGTAAGGAAAATGATATCCTTGTTTAATTTCTTTTGTCTTGACAAACACTATTGGCATATACTGTTATGTAAAGATCCCTAAGATAAATTTTTTAGACTGCAGGCTATATGCTTGTTTAAGAAACAAATTATGGCTTTCTGATGGTTAACATGTATGTTTTGAACTAACCATTTGAAAGGAACTTGAAAAAGTTGCTTACCATATCTCCCTAAATTGTAATTGCTTAGGTACTTTTGTTTTATGCCGTGTCTAACTGATCTTTGAGATAGATGATAAACATTCAAGTGCTTTAGTGTGTCTAATTCTTTTTGGTGTTTTGTCATGAAGTATATGCCCATTGTGAAATGCTTAAGCCCTCTTATCTTGACAATTGGAGCACATTTTGGATTGTGCATGATATCCTGCTTAATGTGTAGGTTGATTGTATGTTTAATTCATCCAAAGAAGTCAGTTCATTAAGGAAGCTTTTGACTACCTACTCATCAATTAATAACCGTCAGACCATATTTGCTAGCGCATCGGTTCCTCAGCATAGACGATTTCTGTATGACTGTATTCAGCATAAATGGACCAAGGTTTGCTGGTTTGGTTATCCTTACCTCTAATTGCCAGAATTTGGCTTCGTCGTGGGATAATATTTTATTGATTCAATCATCATGACAGGCTGATGTTGTCCATGTCCATGCAAATTCAGTTGAGCCTATGCCTTCATGCCTGCATCACAGATTTGTGGTGAGAAATTTGAAATGATAAATCTTGGAACGTGGCATTTTGTACTTAAAATAACCTTACTTTTTATATTGTTGGTTTTTCATATATACAGCCAACACTCTCCTGCTATTTTTTCATCTTGGTTCACCTCATACGTTTTCTTAATCCTCTATCTTTTATTTTGTTTTGTCAGATATGTGGTAAAAGAGAGAGATATTCAATTCTCCTACATTTGTTACAGTCTGATGCACCTAATTCTGCCATAATTTTTGTTGGAGAGCAGGTTAGTACCTATTGTTGCCCTAAAGTGTAATATCATGTAATTTTGCAGTTGGGATATTTAGCATTGCATGATCTAAAAGAATCTTTATACATCGGCGATTATAATCATGTAACTATAAAGATAGTTATTTTCCCTGAAGTAACATGGATTAATATTTTGTATGTGCAGCTGGTCAAAATGAAACATTTTTGGTAAACATTCTGCAATCATAACATTCATTTAGTGGTGCATCCGTATTTACCCCTAGTACAAAATATAACTGACATGATTTTGAAATAGTATATCTTCTTCTGGGACAATTCACTATTGTCATTTCCATGTAGATCTCTAATATTCTTAGTTCTAATTATTTTGGACTTGCAGTACTTCATAAGAGTTCTTGGTCTGCATAGTAGAAGATATTTAAATGTGAATAGACTTTGATTGTTAAATCCAAAAAGTACTGCAATACTCTTGATGTTTGAGGTAGCAAGTCAAGCGCGCAATATTTTGTGTTCTAATGCCACCCTCCTCTTGATAATCAGTCTGAAAAGTCAAAGAAAGCTGGAAATGCTCCACCAACAACTCTTTTGATCGAGTTTCTTGAAACTTCACATGGAGATTGCCCAGAATTAGTTCTGTTAGAGGAAGACGTGAATTTTAACCAACGAGCTGCATCATTATCTGTTAGTGCTTCTGGTCTCTTTAGTTGAGTTGTCTGTGCTTGTTTGGTGAAAGCTAGATTTGATATTAATTTACAATACTGACTAGCATGTGTGCTGTGATTTTTGTACTTTTGGGTGCAGGATGTTAAGCAGTCAGGAGGTTGTCTTCTAGTTGCAACTGATATAGCTGCTCGAGGGCTTGACTTGCCTGAGACAACCCATATATACAATTTCGATATTCCAAAAGATGCTATATCTTATCTTCATCGTGCTGGAAGAACAGGTAGGAAGCCATTCTCAGACAGTAAGTGTTTTGTCACCAACATTATAACTGCAGAAGAACGCTTTGTGTTGCAGAGATTTGAAAACGAATTACTGTTTCATTGTGAAGAGCTATTTTTGTAGATCTCATTGTCTTAATTAAATCAGAAATAGTCTTTTCTGAGCTTCCATTTTCTTATGATTATCTTCTCTTGTTTTTTTTTATAGTAATCATGATTATTTCTGTCTCTGTTGGTTGTGCATCTACTTCTCTCTGAATTAAACTAATAACTAAGCATAGACTTAAAAGTCAAGTTTCTTAAGTTATCTTAACTAACATAATATGTATTACCTGAATTTGGCCAGTTTTAAGTTGTCTAGATATGACAAACTTATTGGAAGTTTCATATTGTTAGTTACCCATCTTGAATGTTTTAAACATGATCTGCCTGGCATAGTATGTTCTGTCATTCCAGCCTGAATACGTATATCCCTGAGATAGATGTACCCTGGCCAACTGTTCCAAACTGATAGAGCCAAGCTTTCTGCTCAATTTGTCTTCAGCCTTATCCGTTAGGTCGAGTATCTCCTTAATATCTGTATTTTATCAAAAATTTTATTTTACCAAGGTCTTAGAGCTTATGGTGCACAAGTATCATTGCATTAATACAATGAATAGTTGTTCTCGTTTTCCTATTTATTATTATTGAACTGTGGGAATCAACAGATTGGTCATTTGCATGTAAATACTCATATTAACATGTTCCAACAACTGTTATTTGTAGCTGCAGGAATTAGGCACTTCAATCTAATTTTTTGCATGATGATGCATATTGGGTTTAGTTGAACATAAGAGGACATAGCACCGTTAAAAAGATCACGAGAAGTGTTCAATAGATGGTCACCAAGAGTGATTTCTCCTGTATAATATGGGTATGCATTAGAGCAGAAACTGAGTTGGCCCACAGCATCTGCGGGCCTTGAAACCTAGTTTTACCCGATAGGCCTGGAGTTTAAGTGGCGGCTAAAACCTGTAATACTTTATTTTGTGCAGAAACCTGTAGTACTAAAATACTCAGCTGGGTCTTAATTTCCTAAACTTAATTTCATTTCCCACTAGTTTTGTGACATATCTACTGGCTGTTGATGGGTGAGAATATGAAGTTTAAACATATACCTCAACATAGCCAGTCGCCAATTGTGACTCTGCTCGTGCAAGACGCTGTTGAGAGATGCCTGAGTTGAAATGAGTAAAAAAATAATGTTTTTTTTCGAATTTTAATGTATATTTTTAAGTATTTATCTCTCGAGAATTGTATTAAAAGTCAGATAAAAAATAAATAAAATTTTAAAAATTTCATAATTAAATGTATCCTTTGGAGTAGCAAAAGTTGAAAATTTTGTTGAACCTACCGTTGATGCAGTTGATCATTGGTACGTCATAGTGTCCTTATTTTAATTGTTTATATATTTTCTTTTTTGTTACACTCACTTTTAACTATTGTTGTATTTCTCTCTCATATATTTTTTAAACCTTTCAATTCGCTTTTCTTTAATCTTTTTTACTTTTGATTTTTTCACATAATTTTAGTTTTTAAATAATTTATTTTCATATTAAAATATAATAGTTTTATAATTTGGGACAATTAATGTATTTTATATAATGATTAAATGATGTTATAAAATATGAAAATAATAATTAGTATTTAGTTTAAATATGTATAAATTGGAGTGTACATAGTGTATAAACTCGGTTTGTGAATAAAAATAATAATTGACTTTTGAATAAAAAAATTACTTTTAAAGCATTAATTGTTTGAAAATGATTTCTGGTATGTGCTCAGCCCCGGTCCAAAGTGTTTTTTCTGATGCTGTTGGATCACAACTGTAGATTAATTTTCATACTGTGCATTGGCGAGAGAGAGAGGGACAACCAATATATACCTTCCATGTGGGCTTGTCACAACCAAGCACCCCATTGTAGAAAATAATTAAGGGCACATTTTTATATTGATAGATTTGAAAGAGTGAACTTCAAATTCATAATAATAATCTAGCATAAATTTTGAAATTTTAATGCTTTTTAAGTTATAATTTTAATAATTAAAAGAAATTTAAATTTCTTTCATTTAAATTAATTTAAAATTATTTTTTCAAATCTTTACATCCAAATAGGTCCTAAGAGATCTAAAGCCTTGCTTGAGGTAGTTCTTTACAGGTGGAAAATATTTTGACCATATTTGTTTTATATTTTTTTACCATTCATCATTATTTAAAAATTTTATAAATTAAAAAAAATTATCTTTTATATTTAACTAATAATTTTTAATTATTATATTTATTCACAAATTAATACATATCTTTATAATTTTTCTATTTACATTTATTTTTCATTATTTTATAAAATTTATATAATATTATTACATATTAAATATACACACACACACACACACATATATATATATATATATTTTTTTTTTTTTGGCGACTCAGATCTTCTAAATTAAACATGATTTTTATTATCATTCAAATTTTATTCGTCCATGGTCATTAGGAAACAAACATAGCCTTTGAGATCCATTTTTGTACAGGGTTTGAAACATCCCATCATCTTATTGTACTTTCCCAAGAGGCTTGCCACGTGATAGACCAACCCAAGACGCGTCATTTATGTGCATAGGATTCATGCCAGGATTTCTTCAAGAGCTCTTCAGTTGGGGGCTCCTTAACAACATGAACCTCCTCAATGCAATCATTAGGACCCACGTGCTCTTCGCGATTTTCTCTTTTATCATCAGAAGCAGTGCTGAGGTTAGGACAGTCTTCAGCATTTGTGCCTGCAGCCCTTTGAAGAAGCCAGGTACCCCTTCTTTGTCCCAGATGGAATACACTGTTCCAGACACCGTTTTACGGGATCTTGTTTTTGTCTTGCCTTCCTCATTTTCGTCTGACTTCGCAGACTGAATCATCACCTTACACCTAAGCATTGTAAAGTAGTCAATCGTACCATAACGTTATCAAGAAAAGAATGAAAACAATAACTACAAAAAGCCCTTTCGTGATGTCGCTCCATTAATGCTAAGAAGTCTGAAGTTGATTGGTAATAAGAAAGGGAGATTGACACTTACCTTATAGCTGGGTAGGTCAAACACGTAGCAATGCATTTTGAGACTGCACCCAACACGAATGCAGAAAATGCAGAAAGGGCTTGTGGAGATGATACATCATCTCTTTTTTTCTTGGAATTCTCTTTTAGCATTCTCTGTTTTAACTGATCAAACACCGTATACTGCATACCATTATGATTACAGTTAGGTTTTCAGTCAATTTGGTTTTGGACCTGCAAAGGTAAAATATACATCATTATTCGGATACCTGAATGGAAGGATTTGTGGTAAGAAGGAGGGAAATGCCTAGACCATCAAATGCATCACTCCAAGTGCCCTCTGTGAGGGATTCCCACAGCCCTTTAGATTTTCCAAAATCACTTGTTTGCATTCTTGAGGATGCCGTATCAAGAGGCTGCACAACTAAAATCAGGATATGGAGAAAGACTACATGATTCAAATACCTAGAAGAATCAATCTCCTTTAGACGATACTTCCTATCTATGCAGTGCTTCAAAATTTAGGACAAAACAACAACGGCGACTTTCATATATTGTTGTTGTTCAATGCGCAGCAGGAAACCTATGAAGCAACAAGTATTATCCCGACCATCACAGATAAAAGCAGGACATCAATGGAACTCTGACTTGCCTGTGTCACTATGGCCGTGCACGCACCAGCAGCAGCAGCAATGATTAAGTTGGCTGTGGTTCCTATGGATTTAGATTTGGTTTCTCTTAAGTAGAGTCTCTTAAGGAAGCTATATCCATAGAAGTAGACAAACTGTGAAATCAAAGACTGCAAGTTCTTTGTCCCTAGGCCCTGGTACAATGACAGCACTTGACGTTGGGAAATTGCTTCCGAGAGGACATCAGATATGTTCCTGTAAAGGTAACTCCATTCAAGTTACTCTGCACAAGACTCAGATCTACATGCATTATCTGATTGACTTATATGCAGCCATAGTAACAGATCCAAAGATGAATCCGTGGATATGAATTTTTATTATCATGTGAATGCATACAAAGGGGTGAATCATCAGACAGGCGAACAAAGAGATACCTCCGCCACATGCACTTGTTCGTTTACCTTACATGTATAATCAAGCCACGTGTATTTTTACTTAATTCCGTTTAATTTAGCTATATAATCCAATTGCTTCATAGTAGAGTTATATGTTTGGGACACAGAGAATTTAGGGTACTGAGGTTTTGAAGTGGCGAAGACTATGATACCAAACAGATGTTTTGCATGAATTTGATTATATTCCCACCGGAAACTATGCATATTATTATCGTGGAGAAAATGACATAAAAGAAAACGACAATATAAGATGTGAAGAAGGACATTAAACGGTTCGTTCCCACAAATTCACCCTTTTCATTGGTTCATCCTTTCTTCCCATTAAGTGATCCTAAACGTGATGAATAAAGCATATTTTCTGAATGCTTATGATATATGTTCCAATTGCTCCTCCATGGCGATCCATAGGAGCATGAGATTAGACAGGAAAACAACCAAAAAAATTGAAACCTGTATCTTTGGTGATGATGAGCTCGATTTTCAGCTTGGTACTTGGTTTTGCAAGTGTCGAGGGGATACAAAACGGTGGTGCTGACCAGTGCACCCACCGCACCCGACGTCGCCTCCACTAATGACTCCATATCCAACGCCACAAACAAATTCCAGCCTTTACCAAAAGAGTAGACAAATTAAAACATGAAACGCTAACAAGTTGTCCGCAAACGCCGTTTTTGGTAATTTAGATCACACAAAACGCGGATCAAGCAAAATAATTCGAAGATTCAATCGGAAAACGAAGAGTGAGGCGAAAATCAGACCTCTATTATTCCGTTACCGGAGGAGTCGGCGGCGGCGATGGATGGATTCCCCGGGTAGGTGGTGGACGGTATGGACTGTTCTTGATCGCTGGGGAGACAGAGCAGTCAAATAATCGTATTAGGATTAGGAAATACGAGAATTCTAATTATTTATACGTAGAGGTCGCAAAACTTTAGCACCTGTTTCTAATTTTTCACCCAAAATTAATTATACTTTTTAAAATTATATCTCTATCTCTCTTATTTTTATCCACTTTTTTTTAAAAAAATATACTTAAAAACACACACTCAAAAATCAAAACAAACAAAGTATTTGTTTTTATTTTTATTTTGCAATTATATTTTTTATATATATTTTCTAATTGAGAGAGTTTTCCCTATATATATATATTTTTTTTTTCACTTAAATTCTAAAATAGTTAGGATTATTATTTAAACTATTTATATATTTTTCTATTATTTCAGAAAGTATGTAATTTTTGTTTTTTATAGCTTAATATTAAATATTATTTATATTAACAAAAACCTAATTTTAGATATATTTTTGCTTCAAATTTATTTTTTATTCCAAAATTTTTCCTAAATCTATGCTCTTTCTATAAGTATCTGGCCTTAAATTGAAAATTTTGATTGACATAGAGTAGAATTACAAAACTAATCTTTTTGACCATACAATGTCACAAAAAGAAATAGTGGTTAATTAGTCAAATGGCATTCAAAATTATTTATTTTAAAAATAAAAGTAACCTAACTGAATGAAAGTAGACAAAATCCTTGGATTAACTACTATGGGAGAGAAATTTGGAATGAAAATAATACCCTATCTAAATTCCCATAAATATTGCTATTAATTTAATTGAAGACTGGAGCAAGAACCAATACCCAGAAGATAAAAAATGCCAAGTTATCCGCGTTAATAAGTGGAAAATAAATTTTGGATGAAAATTGGCTTATAATTTTACTGAAAATATAAAAACTGACTCATTATCCTCCTTATCTTATAGTTTTACTTAAAATTTAAAATGCATTATGATGAATGATATAATTTTATTTAAATTTTTTTAGTATTATTACATTTATTAGTTTAAATGTCATAAACCTTTTTGCACACACATTGTGTGTGCTTGAGTGCTAGTATTATATAATTATTCAAAGATTTTAAACATTTATAATTTTTTTATAGAGACTTTTTGTAAATTTCATCGTTTGTTGTAAATTAAAAAAATAGGAATTTGGATCTGACAAGAAGTGGGTGTCTTATTTGGGCTTTGGGCCCAATAAGCCCAGAAAATAATCCACAAAACCTAATGATTAAATTACGTTGACAAAAGCTGTTAATGTCACAACGGTTCATTCTTCATGCTTTCAAATTGCTTTGGGTCAAAAGGCAAATAGGTATAGTATTTGGGGGCGATTTGTAATTATCATAATTTTTGCTTCCATTATTTTGTTTTCAAACCTTGCCTTTTCCCTCTTCTCTGTCATCACTCCACTGAAATGAATAAACGCGGAAACAAGCCCTGAAATTTTATCTCACTGCGGTGTTACTTCCAAGTTTTTCCTTGATTTACCATCTGTTCTTCTGCGGTGATGCAGGAGTTCATAGGCTCCGTTCGCCGTTCACTTGTTTTCAAACCTTCTGGTGAAGAATCTGCGGGATTTGGAGGATTAGTGGAAAAAATCGGCTCGAGCATCCGGAAATCGCGAATCGGGCTCTTTGCTAAGCCTCCGGTTCATGCACTACCGCCGATTGCAACGCCACCTAGAAGCACGTTGAAACCAGCACCGCCGATGGAGGAGGAGCCACTGCCGCCGATGGAAAAAGCCATGGAAGATGAATCATATGTAATTAGGGATAAAGATGACATTGTGCTAACGCCGAAAGCTGTAAAGGAGGATCAATTAAAGAAAAACGAGGTGGCCTTGCAGCCTCCGATCCGGTGGAGGAAAGGGGAATTGATCGGATGTGGCGCGTTTGGTCGGGTTCATATGGGGATGAACCTCGATTCCGGCGAGTTACTCGCTGTGAAAGAGGTCCATTTTGGTTGAGTTATTTGCATTGTGACCCTTGTTCCATTCACTTGGACATTTAATTTGTTAATTGGCTTCTTTTCTGCTTTTATTTCTTTCCGCGTGCAGGTTGCAGTGGCCGCGAATAGTGCTTCCAAGAAAACACAAGTAATGGCATTATTTTTAACCGATTTTACTGATATGTGCTTTGTGCTGATATTTTTGAGTTTTCCAACTGATCTGAATGGATGAGATGCTATTATTGAGAGTTTCTGCAGTATTAGTTATCTGCATAAAATTATTTGTTTTCCATTATTTAAGGCACCTTAGAAAAGACAATTTTTACAAAACTTGTTTGCTTGGTTGCACAAATGCCACTCTGACGTCGTTTTACTATCTTTTCTGAGTTATAAATGCCTATTTATCTAAATGGCTCTGTTGAAAAGTGAGTTTGATAGAGTGTTGATGAATTTTTCAGGAATATATTATGGAGCTTGAAAAAGAAGTCAATCTATTGAAAAATCTCTCACATTCAAACATTGTGGTCAGACAAGATATTTTTATGCTTTAATCAATAAGCAAGTACAGTTCAACCTCTGATCTAGGGAATTTTTTCTTGGTGCTCAGAGATACTTAGGAACTGCCAGAGAAGAGGATTCCGTAAATATTTTGCTAGAGTTTGTTCCAGGTGGATCTATATCATCTCTCTTGGGAAAATTTGGGTCTTTCCCAGAATCTGTAAGAGATCACCTTGTCTTTGTGTTCGAAAAATAACGTGATTTTGCAGTAATTCTGATATATTAGATCTATTTCCTGCATGTTTTCATGAATCTTAGATATTTGTCATGGTGAAGCTGAAATCTTCAGCTCTGAGATCAGGTCTATGGTGCAATATGGATCTAGCTTATAAAGTTTACGCTTCAACATTATAATATGTTGAATGCTTTAAAACTCTCTTCGCTTTCTAGAAATTTTCATTAAGATATGCCATATGCCACTTTGAAACTTGAACCATTTTGCTACCGCATGATATTGTTCAAAGTTTTCTAACATTTAGTTTGAATCTGGATTCCAGGTAATTAGAACATACACAAAGCAACTGTTGTTGGGACTAGAGTACCTGCACAAGAATAAAATTATGCACAGGGACATCAAGGTATCTAATCTCTACTAGAATATTGTGTTTTTAAAAGCTTTACACGCTCAACACTTATGTATGTTGATTTTGATTTGTATCAGGGAGCAAATATTCTTGTTGACAATAAGGGATGCATTAAACTTGCTGATTTTGGAGCCTCCAAGAAAGTTGAAGCATTGGTGGGTCAATCTATCATTTTTCCTTTTTGTTACTTCCCTATTTAACATTAGCGAACACTATCATAACTAGGGATCAAATACTGCTGCAGGCCACCATAACTGGGGCGAAATCAATGAAGGGTACTCCTTATTGGATGGCTCCTGAAGTCATTGTTCAGAGTGGCCACAGCTAGTGAGTAAAACAGCTATATTCTAGTAGTTTTTGAAGTTTGCTTTTACTGTATTTGCTTGCTGCAGACATATTTAAGTAATGCATGCAATATAACCACTCTTTATACTATGTCCTTTTGTGGATACATATGTTTATTTTTCCAATAAAAAATCCACAGCTCAGCGGATATATGGAGTGTGGGATGCACAGTGATTGAAATGGCTACTGGAAAGGCACCTTGGAGCCAGCAGTATCAGGAGGTGTGCAATTACCATTCAATGGAACAGAATTTTTAATTTTATTGGTTCTGAAGTTGATATTTCCATATTACATCAGCATATATGGTTTCTAACAGTTGGCATCAATTCAGGTTGCTGCTCTCTTTTATGTAGGGACAACCAAATCTCATCCACCAATACCAGATCATCTCTCTCTTGAGGGAAAGGATTTCCTGTTAAAATGTTTACAGAAGTACGTTTTTACTCCAAATTTACATTTAATTATTTTGTTCTCCTAAACTTCCACTTTCCTTTGACGAAAAAACTGGCCTGGCAGTAGTAGATTGTGTTTTTAAAGAAAAATTAAACTAATAATGGGATTCTTTCATCATTTCCTTAGTCAATAATTCATGTTTGTATTCATATATTTTTGCAGGGAGCCAGATCTGAGGCCTACTGCATCAGAGTTGTTAAAGGTAGCACTGTGCATTAGTTGAGCATTCTTTGTATGCTGAATACCTGAATCACACCATGGGAACATGACAGCACAGAGCATATTGTTGTGGCATTGCAATGCATGCTCTTGTGCAACTATATCTTTTTATTTTATTGTTGAATACTATCTGCTGATTTTTGTTATATGGTATCTTTCCTTTGCTTATCTTCAGCATCCATTTGTAACTCGAGAAAGTTGGGAATCCCGTCTTGTTCTTCAATCTTCACTTGTGGTTAGCAAATGCTTATCTCTTGATATTTATTTTCTTTGATCTATCAGTACCATTTTCACTAATAAGCAAAATGAATGGATCAACAGAACAATTCTGGAAAACGGATGGAGGGACTTGGGGTTGAAATTAAGAAATCGTAAGTGTTCCTGGAGAAATTGATTTGGATGACATCTTTTTATAATTTTCTTGAATCTGTTGTTACTCAGGTGTTATAAAATTTGATGATTTATTTATGCTGCAGAATGAGCCTCAAAGCAAAGAGTTCCTGCAATGATCTGAAGGAATTTTCGGAGTTGAGTGGTGTGAATTGCTCAAATGTACATCCTGAGCAGTCCTCAGAAGGATCTCTATGGCAACCAGTTAACTACGATGATGATATGTGTAGAATTGATGACAGTGATGATCTTGTACATGGTTCATCCATGAAATTCAGAGATAATCTCCTTTCCAGGGATTGTAATCAGGTTAGGGGGTATGCTATATATTATCTTAAATCTCACATCTTCTACTAGTGTTGTCACTAGCTTTTCAGTCGTACAAGACTGGAATGCTAATTGAAGATCTGCCTGGTCATTCTTTAAGCAGAGTTTCAATCCCATGTGTGAGCCCAATGATGACTGGCCTTACAAATTTGACGAAAGACCCGTGTTGACTGAAAGTGGAACAGAGTTTCATCCAAGCCACACTGTTAATCCTGGAAACAGATCTTTAGGTACTGGCGGAGTTGATTGTGGCTTCACATTTCCAAGAGGGCAGTCTGGACCTGAAGATGATGATGAAGAAACTGAATCAAAGATTAGAGCATTCCTTGATGAAAAGGTGTCTACTTGTTTTCTATATGTTTTTTTTAGAACTCGAATTTTCCATGGAAATAGAACACTTACAATTGTACACATTAAAATTTATTTGGATTGTTCAAGAAAATTATTTCATTTGAATTTTAGGCTTCATCTTTGTCTTCAATTTAGATTGACCTATTTTCCTGAGTGAAGAAAACTTATTAGAACATTTTGTATGTAGGCTTTGGAACTAAAGAAGTTGCAAACGCCTCTTTATGAGTTCTACAATTCCTTGAATGTTGCTGGTTCTTCGAGTCCTTTTGCTATTGGTAACAAGGAAAATATTTCCAGTAATTGCAACTTACCTCCTAAAAGTAGGTCGCCCAACAGGGTGGGTGGTAGAAGACTCTCTACTGCCATTGATGTTGAATACAGCTCAAGTCCTGGGAGTTGTTCTAGACGTGTATCAAATGCTGGTGATGTAAACTCTCTAGCATCTCAGGACATTAAAGAGTCGCTTCTTGATTCTCAGCGGGAGTCGTTTACTCCAAGGTTTTCAAATATAATTTCTTTAGCTTATATTTTGTAATAATTTTTTTCCTCCTAACTTGGTGATTTGCAACAAAATTTCCCTATAGCTCTAGGTTCACTGAGATACAAAGGAAATGGAAAGAAGAACTTGATGAAGAGCTTGAAAGGAAAAGAGGCAAGTTATCTGTAATTTTTCTGCACATCAACTAAAATTACAACTGTTTCCTTTTCTGTCATTTATCCTTTATAGGTCTTTGTTCCAGCCTGTGTTAAGCAATCTTCACAAATACATTTTCTCTAAAATTCAGATGTTATGTGTCAGAAATTGCATTTCTTGCAATCGAAATCAAAAATAGATGTAAATAAATTGCATCCAATAGGATTTGAAGCTATAGTAAAGGTTCAGAAAACCCCTATCCTATCCATTAGACATTGGATTCTGATTTTTTCCATATTTTGATTTTTCTACCTCTTGTTGGAATCGAAAGCAGAAAAATTGGATTGATTATATTTATATCTTCAGTGATTTGCTAATTGTATTATCTATATTTTAGAATAGTAAAATTTAGATTAAAAAAAAAAGTGTTCATTTAGTAATGTTTGGACATACATCACTTGAAATGGTTTTGCAAATATCGTTGGGCTAACAATTGAGATTGTCAGTGTCAGGTTTTGCTTCATGGCATCTCAAGTGAAACCGAAAAAGCTGTTTTCAGTGCCATGAAGTAGTTTCACAGTAAAGAGTGGTTTTGGCTGCTTCATACTGTTAACTCAACTGAAAACAATTTTTTCATATTTAAATTTGAACCTAAATATCTATTTTTCTGTACCTTTTTCATATCCTTCTAAACTTTCTACAAGCTTGCACGGTACTCTGTCAAGCTGGTACGGTTGTGGTTTATTTGTTGTGGGTGGTATTCTCATCTTCTTGATTGTGTTATACATTCTTTTTTAATTCAGGATTTTGTGACACTCGATAACTGAATTTGCATGTTACAGAGCTCATGCGTCAAGCAGGCACAGCTAAAACATCATCTCCAAATGACCGAATTTTGAATCGACAAAGGGATCGATTGAGGTTTGCATCACCAGGGAAATAGACGTAAGTTTTCTTTGGTTTCAGAAACTGATCTAGAGGGTATCTGTATTATCCACCTCCTTTATCAAGCAAGTGAATCTATATGCAGGTGGGGTGATGATGACTTGGGCAGTTGTGAAAATATATTGGTTTTCCGTAGCATGTGTCTGAATAATCCAAGGGGAAAGCTGTGTCTCCGAGCAAATCAATTTTAATGCAGTGGATCTGGTAAAATTTTATCTAGTTTTCTTGTTATAGTTGTGCATAGAGCTGTGTTCTTGGAAACTCGACTCAGTCCAGGCCAGATGACCACTATTCTCTATTCGATGTGGGACATCTCAAGAGACGTGATAAGGAACACATCCTATACAAATCTGATCGAATTTGAGGGTATATCTTGTTATATAAAACGAATTATGGAATGAAGATTTCGGGGTTTCCATGCACGTGTAATATTTACCTCTACATATTGACAGAATTAATGGATTGTTCACTATTGAATATATGATCTGAGTTTGGCGTGAATGGAATAAATGTGATTGCGTAAGCTTCTACTCGATTTTGTGATACACTGTTTTAAATTTTGCTCTGTCAAATTTTCCTGTTTATGTATCTTGAAATATGAAAATCTAAACATATTTCTTTAACAGAAGTATAACATAGCCAGTGTCTTCTATTCCCTGAGTAATAGTTAGTATGATAAATTGACAGGGAAATAAAGGGTACGCGAAGTGGTAGAACGAATTGTTTATGGGCTTATTGTTGTGGCTTGGGACTTTGTTGAATTCCATCTGTAATTGAAATATCACACATTAATCAATCGGAAGAGAGATCTATCTTCAAACGGAAGGAGTAGACATAGAATTAGACCCATTTTCAAATGGCTTTCTAGACATTCATGGAACGTAAGAATCATTTGTTTCTGGAAGAAATAGAAGAATTTCTTGAGAACCTTATAAGATTGGTCCATTCTTTTGGTTGAAGCTACCCAACTGGCCGCCCTCTCAGATATGTCGTCATGTTGGTGATTAAAATTCTTGGTCGCATGCACAAAACTCTCGTCTGGGCGTTGTCTAGAGACTTGGTGAGGCCAAACGTCCCACCAAGTGTACTGGACGTTTGCATAAGCCGAACTGTAGAACAAGAGATGAACTTAAAAAACGTTTGTTGTCAAAATGAACGAACTTTGATTGTTTAAAATTTTGGTGATCATCAATCAGGACATTGCCTCCTTTCTCCAGACTGTTAATTTCTGGATTTCTAGACTGATCGATGTTATCTTTGATTAATTCAGTGGTCGTTGGAAGCACCGAAAAACATTCATATGCATGTTATGGCTTATTACCATCTCATTCCATATTGGCGATTAAGGTGTCAATTTTTGACTTGATTCGGTCTCGATTCAAAATTAATGGGTTTTGGGTTAATTTTTTGTGGATTTAAGTCAAAATCAGGCCAAATTCATAAACTCAAGAAGATAAACAAATCAATTTTAGGTTGACCTGCGGACTCATAAACTTGTAAATATATTTTAAATATTTTAAATAAATATAAAAAATTAATTAAATAAATTAAATGGTAAAATTATAAATATTTAAAATATTATGTCTTAATTTTAATTAAGGAAAAAAAAATTTGTTAGCAGGTTGGCAGGCTAGATTCGAGTAACTTGTGAAATTGACTGGTCGAGTTCAAATCAAATTTTTTAACTTGTAAAAATAATTAGATTGGATTCAAGTTAAAAAGTAAATGTAATACTTGGATCTTGATCCGACGTGTTAATCCAATCAATTGTCACCCTTAATTGGTGGTGTTTTACCACTTTGCCAACCATAGTCATTTCATTTATATGTAATCTCTAAAGCATAGATTTTAGTGATAGAAAAGGGGCAAGAAAGGATAATAGTGGGGGTGTTCGACTAAGTTTATTCTAAATAGTTTATAAGGTCGTACAATTTATAAGATGTTTTAAAATTTATAAATGCATATATTTTATTTTTTAAAATAAGTTAATAAAGTGTTTGGATTGAGACATTTTATAAGATTTTGTAAAAATTTATAGTTATAGTTAATTACAATTTTTTAGTGTATAATGATAAATACAAAATTAAAGATTATTAACACAATGTAATTCAAGATATTTATACTTTTTAAGTATATAGAAAGAGGTAACTTAAAAGATGTTTTAAAATAAATTAAAAAAAGTTACCTTATTTTGAAAAAGAAGTTTCAAACATCTCGTAAGCTTTTTTAATTAAAAAATTTATTAAACACTTTTAAACAATTTATAAACCTTTCAAAATATCTTAGATCACCCAAATTCCTCTTAATAGAAGATTATATGCATTACAAAAATATCAAGGACTTGTTCACTTGGTGGGATTGGGCTTAAAAAATTATTTTATCAAGCCCAATCTAATGTTCACTTGAAATGATAAGGGTCCGTTATAAAACATTGACCTAATTTTATTTGTCAAAATCCTAAATAAATTTATCAAACCCTATTCAATGTTCACTTATAATGATAAGGGTTTGTGATAAAATATGGGCCAGGTTTTATTTGTCAAAATTTTAAATAAAATTATTCAACCCATTAGGTGTGATAAAATGATCCAATCAATAGGTCCATTTAATATTTTATTCAAAAGGCATTTTTGGTTCTCAATTGTTAATTAAATTATTTATACTAACCTCATCAAACACATCTTACTTCTCTAAAATTTGCAATCAAGAAAGGAATTGATAATCAAATAAAATTTATTCAGTTAATTACTATTTAAATTTATTTAAGTTTTTTATTAAATTTACTTGTTTACAACTAATGAAAATTTTAGTTTTTGTATTGAAATTCTTTAATGTGATTATCATTAACATTTTTTTATAACATTTAAATTAAATATAATTTTTTATGTTAGTAAGCATAAAAAGAATTAACTATAATTTATAATATTTTAATTTTGTTGAATGAATATCGAATAAAATTGTATAGTAGAAATTATGACATTCATATGTGTAAAAGGTGGTAAGTAATAAATAAAAATACATAGTTTTTTTTTAAAAAAAATTGAAATAAGGGTATTTTGGAAAAATAAGAATAGTCTTTCTAAATAATCTAACTTAGTAAACATATCGTTAAATTGTCCTATATTTTAATATCTATTAGTTAACAAAATATTCAATTGTCTTGAATTAGTTTATTCTTCAAAATAATCTTAAAGCTTTAATCCATCAAGCAAAGTGAACAAGGCCTAATTGTTTTAATTAACTCAAGTAATGGTAAAACGGGAGAAACATTCATTTAGTAGGTTTCTTTTATCATATTCCTCATTGCTCAAAGTAGATTAAAAAACTATAACAACTTTGGGCCAATTTTATGAGACATATGTATTGATGATGGAAATTTGTGTGTTGAAACCCAACCAATAAATTGGACAAAATCTGTTTAAAGGTTCTCGAGGAGGACTTGGTTGCAATTTTCAATTCTAATAGGGCCTTCACCATAAACGAAGTCTGGTAATTTGGTTAAACTTAATGTGGCCGTGGGTATTAATGGAAAATCAAAGCTAAAGTTGAGGGCAGTCTAGTAAATAGTATTTTAGGGTTCAAATAAAAAGACCAAATGCTCTCTAGTGTTGACAACTTCTTTTTTTCCTTTGCTTCTCCTTCTCTCAATCCTAACAGGATTCTACCACTTGTTGTTTCCAATTTTTGTCTCTAGAGGCCTTGGTGACCAAAACCTTTCCGATTAATCTAAAAATTTGGTCCTCTTTTGTTTAATCAAAGCTGACTCTTGATTTTCACCCTATGATGAATTTTCACCCACTGTTGTTGATCTTCTATTGACTTTTGTTGATGAAGCCCTTTGTAAGGGCAATTTGAGAACACCAATGGGAAGAGATGATGTAAAACAAAAAAAAATAGAAAAAGGATAAGAATATTTGGAAAAAGGATGGAAATATTTGGAGAAGAAGAAGCAGGAAAGGGAGAGAGAAGAAGGAAGACGTACATTAGAAAGATAAGTTATCAAATATTTTTTCATGTTTTTCAGTACATTCTCTTTCCTTTACTTATAGGGTACTAACTATCTCTTTTTTCCTTGTAGTTATATATTTATTGTTATTTTCTTGAAATCTACTTTTGGCCTAATTTGGTGCATTGGTTATTTCACTTCGATTTTTTATTACTTTCCTTTTATGGACAATCTCCCCTTATCTACATAATTATTTTCCCGTGTTGTAATTTATTTGGCCGTCCTTATTGTTCATTTAGTGCAATTTATTTGGCCGTCCTTATTGTTCATTTAGTGCCTTTATTTTTGCTGCAATTATTTACTTTCATATTCGGATGGTGATTGTGTGAATCCTTTGGTTTGTAATTGATTAATCCCTCGCCATAATTGAGCCCATATGATGATTTGATGCGTTGCTAATGTGTTGTTCGATTAACAATCCCTCCCCCTTGAGTTTGCCCTTGCGCCCAAGGGTTGAATCTTAAATAATGTCGCTAGAAGGTCTTGGGATCTTCTTAAGTAGCCTTTTCAGAGTCCAGATTTAACCACTGAATCAACACTTGGGTCATTAATACCTCTTCTAACTTGACTATAGCCCTGAATTGCTCGTGGCTCTAGTTTTACTTCTTTATGGCTATCTGTATGTGGTAAATTCTATGATATATTACTATTTTGTTGAATCTTCTTCTTTAGTTGTGATATGTGTATGATTGAATGTGTGTTAAGACTCTTTATGTAGTTCTAACCTATAGGCTATTGGCCTAACCTAGTCTAAGATGGTAAATGGTCCAAAGTGTTTGGTTGCAAACTTGTGATTGGACTTAGTTGAGACAAACATCTGTCCAGTTAAAGCCTGAAATACACTTGATCCCCTACATTAAATTTCTTTTCAATTCTCCGCTTGTCAGCTTGCCTTTTCATCCTTTTCCTGAGCTCAATGAAGCCTTTCTTTAAAGAGTCTAAGAGCTACTCCTTAGTCCCTGTTAAATTGTATGGCCATATCAAAACTATGCTGGGGTGGTGTTGTCCCATAAACATCTTGGAATGGTGTAGTCTCAATGCTTGAGTGTAAATTAGTGTTATACCATTACTCAGTAAAAGGTAACCTGTAAGCCCATTCCCTAGGTTTGAGCCAAACATGTATCTTAAATAGCACTCCAAGCATTGGTTGGCTCTCTCTATTTGTCCATCTGTTTGTAAATACTAAGCAGTGCTAAGCTTTAAACTCACTCCAATTGATTGGAATAAATTTTTCCAAAATTGGCTTGTAAAAATCTCGCCCCTATCACTCACAATAGATTTTGGCATACCATGTAACTTGTAAACATTCGAAATAAAGGATTGTGCTACTTATAATGCAGTGAATGGGTGTGACATGGCCATGAAATGTAAGTATTTGCTAAGTTGGTCCACCACAATCATAACTGTGTTCTTTCCTGTTGATCTAAGTAGTCCTTTAATGAAATCCATGGTTATGTCTTGCCAAACACCCTAGCAAATGGCTAATGGTTGTAATAAACCTAGAGGATGAATTCTATCAACTTTATTTTTCTAGACAAGTTTTGCAACTTGTTACTATTGTATTGACTTGTTCTAGCATCCCTTGCCAATGAAAAAGGGTCTTAACTTTTTTTTAGGTTCCCAAGATACCTGAACACTCCCCCATAGGGTCACTGTGAGTGTTACTAATAATTTGCATTCTCAGGTGTTAACTGTTACCATGTAGACCTTTGTTTTGTACCTTAAAATGCCACCCTCATGGTATACTTTTCAGAAAGTCCTTTCCTTTCCTTGACCCTATTTATTAGTTGCAATGTTTCTTTATCCCATTCATAACTCCTTCTGTCATCATCTAGCCACTCAAAAGTAATGACTGGGATGTTGCCAAGTCATACCTTCTTGAAAGAGCATTTGCAACCTTGTTAGTTCTCCCCTTCTTGTACATTATTTTGTAGTCAAGCTCAAGTAGCTTGGTTAGCTCGCTTTTTTTTTTTGATTGGGTGTTCTAATATTTTGTAATAGAAGATACTTAAGATTGTCATGATCTATTCAGATTTTGAACTGCCCATTTTCTAAATAGTGTCACTAAAGCTAAAAATTCTTTTTTGTATGTAAAAAGCCCTTAGTTCTTTTAGGAGATGGCTTTACTCATAAAAGCAATGGATTTGTTGTTTTGTATGATAACTGTCCCAATTCCATTATTAACAGTATCCATTTCTAGTATAAAATGTTGTGTAAAATCAGGTAGAGCCAACATTGACGGCTCAGTCATGGCTACCTTCAACTTTTTAAAGGCCTTTATGGCTTGGGCATCCTATAGAATAAGGTTTTTTTTTTTAAAGAGGTTTGTTAAAGATTTGCTGATCTATTTATATCCTTTAATAAACCTCATGTAATAATCTATTAGCCCAAGAAAACCCCTAAATGAATTTAGGGTCTATGATAATGGCCATTTCACCACGGCTTTAATTTTCTCAAGGTCAATAGCAACCCCTTCAACAAGAATGATATGCTCTAGATATTCTATTGTGAGCTAACCAAATGAACATTTCTTTAACTTGACGTACAACTGATGGTCCATTAGTCTTTGAAATATAAATTCTAGATGTCCGATATGATCATCTTGTATCTTATGTATACCAGTATGTTGTGAAAGAAAATCGGTGTAAATTTCCTTAGATAATCAGTCAATAACTCCTTCATTAAATCTTAAAAAGTGGCAAGAGAATTAGTTAAATCAAACTGCATTAACAAAAACTAATAATGGCCATGGTAGGTTAGAAAGGCTATTTTATGGATGTCACTTGGGTTCATTTTGATTAGGCGATACCTTAATTTAAGGTCCAATTTGGTGAAAATGAGACTCCAGTTAATTCATCCAACATGTCTTCAATTATATGGATGAGAAATTTGTGTTTTATGGTCATTTCATTCAACTTCCTATAATCAATACAAAGTCTCATAGTGTTGTCCTTCTTCTTTACCAATAGCACTAGTGAGGCAAATGGACCTTGGCTAAGCTTTATTATATCCTGGTTAGCATTTCCTTAACTTGCTTCTCAACTTCATTTAACTTTTTAAAGGAGTGCTTGTAGGGTTTTAGATTTAAGAGTAGGGCATCTAGTTTCAGAAAAAATTTTATGGCCATGGCTCCTTTGAGGAGGTAGCTGTTTTGGTTTTGAAAAAATAGTGGAAAATTACTTTAGGACTAGTTTGATAGATTCTAGTATAGACATATTTTCTAGTTTAGCAGCACTGCTGCATAAGCGCACCTACCAATATCCACAATGAATGTTGGGCAAACATTTGTTCACATCTAGACAAGATGACTTGTAGGTTGCTTCTCTACCACACCCATAACAAGTTATTAGGTTTCCCATATGCTAAAACCTCATGGTAAAGTGATTGAAGTTAAAAGTGACAGGACTTTAAGATTTTAACCAATCTACCCATAATATCATGTCACAGGTGCTTAATTCCATCACCCCTAAAACAATACCCATACATCTGCCAATTGAAGTCTTTGCATTTTAAGTTGCTTAAAACTTTCCCCAATTAACAATAGTAATAATATACGAATGTGTGTGTGTGTGTGTGTGTGTTGATTCAACAGATGTTCCAATTAATGTAGTAGGTGTAATAAAATTGTGTGCCACTAGTGTCTATCAAGGTCATAATAAATGTACCCCCATGGTAGCCTTGATTTAAAGGGTGCTCGATGTGGTCCATCCAAATATAGCATTTAAGCTCCCTTCTTTATTAGTTTTAGTAATTTCATAGTGATACTCACTACTATCATCTTCTTCTATTTCTGCAAGTTCCTTTCCTTCTATCATATTCAAGCTTTTGCCTTTGCAATGGTGTCCTAGATTCCATTTTTCTCCAGAACGATAACAGTCCCCTTTCTTAAATTTTGAGTTGGCCTTTTGTTGTGGCTTAAGTTGAACCTTTTGTGGGGTGAAAGGTTTACTACTTCCCATACTTCTTTGAGGAATCTTTAGTTGCTTTACTGCTTTAATTTTCATTTCTTCCCTTTCTGCTAGCTTGTATATCTGATATAGTATTTGAGGGTTAAACATGAGTATGTTGTGCCAAATTTCATCATTTAGCTTGCTTATAAAGTTGAGGACAAACTAATTTTCAGTCAAAATGTGGGTTGAATTCAAACATACTAGCCCTCAGGTCCTTGAATATTTCAATATACTTTGATACCATTCCCCTTTGCCTTATTTTGTTGAAAGTGTCCATTATGTACTTAAGGTTTTGTTTGTCATACTTGGTAATTAAGGCATTTTACAGTTCAACCCAACTTATATACCCTTATCCAGTAAGGTTATTGTGAAACTAACGTTCCACATTTTCATCAAAATGCAGGGCAACAACTTGCATTTTTTCCTTTTCAGGGGTGTTATAATACTCAAAGTGCTTGTTCAAGTTTTTAATTTAGTAACATATGTTATTGCCATCGAATGGCATCAAATCAACCTTTGGTTTGGGTTGGAATTCAGTTTAGGTATGGGTAACATTCCTTTTCCAGCAATGAAAAAGGTTGATACTTCATTAGTCTGGGGTCTAGCAACAATTTGCATCTCACTCATGAGCTGGAAAGCGTTAATAAGCATATCTAGCTCAGATGATGTTTTTAAATGACTCTTATCTAACTTTTATTGCATGTCTTTAAGTTGAGAATTGCTACTATGTGTGACATTCTTTAACCTTTCTTTCATTTTGGTTTCCATTCGAGCTTTCAATTCCTGAAGTTGCGTTTCTATATTTTTCTCTACCATATTTTGCTATATTGTTTTTTGCCAGCTTAAGCTATGTGCCAAAATAGCCACTTTCGTACAACTTGGGCCAACTTTATGAGAAAAATTGACACATTATGGAAATTTATGTGCTAAAACCTAACCATCAAATCGAACCAAATTTTTCTAAAGGTTTTGGAGGAGGACTTGGTTGTAATTTTCAATTATGAATAGGCCTTCTCCAAAAACAAAGTTCAGTAATTTGGTTAAACTTAATGTGGCCAAGGGCATTAATGAAAAATCCAAGTTAGGGTTGTTGACAATCTAGTAACTGATATTTTAGGGTTGTAATAAAAACACCAAACACTCTCTAACACCAACAGCTTCCTCTTTCTTTTGCTTCTCCTTCTCTCAACCTTAATGTGCCGCTTGTTGTCATCGATTTTTGCCTCTGGATGCCTTAGGGACCAAAACCTTTCCGATTAATCAAAAGATCTAGTCCTCCTCTTTTGTTTAGTTGGAGCTGATTCTTGATTTTCACCTTATCATGAATTTTCATCCACTATTGTTGATCTTTTATTGGCCTTTGTTGATGAAGCTCCTTGTAAAGGTTATCTGAAGACACCAATCGGAAGAGATAAGGTAAACAAAAAGAAAAATAAAAAGATAAGAATACTTGGGAAAGGAAGAAGCAGGAGAGGGAGAGAGAAGAAAGAAGATGGAGACTTAAAAGACAAATTATCTAATATTTTCTTATGTTTTTTAGTACATTCTCTTTCCTTTACATACTCTCATATTTTTCCTTGCAATTACATATTTATTGTTGTCACCTTCAAATCTACTTCCGGCATGATTTGGTGCATTGGTTACTTCATTCCCATCTTTTGTTACTTTCTTTTTATGGATGGTTTTCCCTTATCTATATAATTAATCTTTTCTAGTGTAATTTATTTGGCCATCTTTATTGTTGATTTAGCGCCTTTATTTTTGATACAATTATTTACTTTCAAACCCGGAGAGTGATTGTGTGAATCCTCTTGATATGTTACTAATTAATGTCCTATTGTAATTTGGCCCATAAGAATTTATACTAGCTGTTGTTGATGATGATGTGATGTGTTGCTAATGTATTGTTTGATTGACATAAACATACACATACACAAACGATGTATATGTTACTCGTATAAATCTCCTTTATATGCAAGTTAATGAATTAATCTTATTTTCTTACGAAAGCGAACATGATTGTTGAGGAATGACAGAATAAGAATAAAATACAAATGGATTCCACTTGGGATTCCACCGACACCCAAATCTTGGTGGGTGCACTATTTGTTTGAATTCAAAGAAATATGACAATGGCAAAGGGATGATGATGATGATGCATGCAGGTATGGCAGGAAGCAAACATAGTGCTACTGAACCCTATAAGAGCCTCCCCTGTGATTAAACCTTTATGTTTCCTAACAAGTGTACATTCATGATGATACCTTACATGTAATGCCCCAGAAACTTTTTCAATCAAAATGATGGCCAAGATTCTCCAGATTTGTTAGTTGGCTGGTGAAATTCATAGGAATATATCTGCACAGAGAATCCATATGAAATCCTCTGAATATGGAGGTCATGAATAAAAGGAGAAAGTGGTTTTCTGGAATTCAAAAAGGCCATAGACTGCTGAGACAAATTAATGAGAATTTGACTTTGTTATGGTCTCAAGATTTCTGAATGACATGGGACATAATTGTGAAGGGTGAGGTGGCAAGTTCCCTTTTTAACCTCTACAACTGCCAACATAATGACTAGCCTTTATCATGCTGCTGATTGACCTATAAAGTTTACATGCTTTGTACGTAGTGTTGCCAAGTAAATCAAGTATAACTTATTTGAGTCGAGATTAAAATTTTAAAAATTTGTGTGGATTTAATAAGATGAAGTTAAGCGTGTTATTGGGTAGATGAAATTTAAAATTTAGCTCAATATTAATAAATCATATGTATCCAAATATCAATTTATTCAAGCTAAACGTATCTTTGATTATACATCACCAATTTTTGCCCAAATTCTATTATATGAGACCTTAAACTGAGCTTGGTTTTAGGATTTTAGAAAAGAAAAGAAAATTGAAAAAATTCAAAATCTCATAAATAGTTTGTTTGAATAATTTTCATGAGAAAGAAAAATAATTAAAAATAAGAAACAAATAAGATAAAGAACTCAAAATTTATAATTTTTTATTATTTAAGATAAATAATTTAAAGATAGATGATAAAAATAAAAAAAAAAAAGAAGTTTTTTAGAAAAGAAGAGATAGTTGAAATAAATTTTCTCTAATTTTCTCACCATTTTGTGAGAAAATGATTTTTCTTCACTTATACTATATTTTCTCTTAAATTTTCTTTTCTTTATCATTTTACTTAACAACCAAACAATTAAAATTATTCCATACTATTTTCTTTCTTTTTTCCTTCCAAAATCCTTGAATCAAACAGAGTGTTAAGGAAAAAAATTTCAACAAATGGGATTCCAATGTAATTTTTATTTTTGTAAACCATATAATGATTAACATAAACTAAACAATTTCAGAGTAAAGTTTGCCCACCTTATATTGTCCACATGAAAATTTTACTCGAGCCATAAGAGCCTCGGTTCATATGTCTACACGTTTCTCTCTTCTTTATAACTTTTTCCACTTTGAAAATTTAACATACAAATATATTCCCCCCCAAGAGCATATCTTCCTCTTGCATATCTTCCTGTCTCTCTCTCAAATCCAACATATAATGAGCAATCCCTTTCTTCGTCCTTCTCAAAGAATTGTCAAAATGATGTGCCTTAGAGAACAAGTGATGTATATGTCTTTCATGCCTTAGCCAAACCATACATAATTGAACCAATTGAATAAGCATTACAATTCTTGAGGACATAAACTGAAATACACAATTACACACATACATATGTATATGTATATTCACGATCATCAACATATATTTTTGGTCGATAAATTTGTAGCTAAAATGGAACTTCAATATTTTTTCTTTTTTAAGGAATAGAACTTCAATAGTTTGGAATATAACTCTACGTACTATTTCTGTGATGTTAATAAGAAATGAATACAAGCAAGAGAAGGTCAATATAATTAATTTGAGATATATGCGAAAATAGAAATGCACTTTTAAATTGGGAAAACTGGGCAGAGACCAGTGAGAAGCATGTTTCTGCATATAATATAAATATATATATATATATATACACACACACACACAGGTGTGTGTGTGTGTGTGTGTGACATGGAGCTGTTGGTTCAGAGAATATCCTGCAAGAAATATACGCAATAAAGCATAATCTTTCTCGTTTGTCTGCCAATGCATGTCAAGTCAGTATCCACAGAAAATTGATCTTCTTCGAAGTCAAAATTGATATGGGAAGATTTCAGCTCATCAATTACACACACAAAGGAAATATGTCCTGTTGCCTGTATTTCCACTTTCTTTATGCAACTTGGACAACATATTATATAAGTATATATGCATACACACACACATTCATGTATTTCTAGGTGTATTTGTAGAAATCCGTGCCTAAATTCTATTATTTCTAGGAAATATGTATGCTATCTTATTTGAAAATGTTCCTATTATTTATCACATTAGTTAATTTAAATTGATTGGATTTAATTCTATTATTATCGTCGCTGGTGGTGGTGTTATTTATAAAATACATAAAGAATTTTAAGCACAACTTTATCATTCTTTAAGGTCTTACATGGATGCATGACTAACCCTACACCATCCTGCATGTAAGGTTGTAGGAAATGTTGCATGTAATCCATATCATAAAAATTTATCCACAACGTATTTACGCGTGTGAACCACAAACCCAGAAAGTGCACTCAGTCATATTGAATATTATATACAATTATATAAATGCATGCATGCATGCACAGACTTACATTTTGTAATAATTATATATTAAATGTTGCTTTCTGAGAATCTTTTTGTGGGACTTAAGATTATTGGCCACTCTCCATGACAAATTGCCATCACTACTTTAGACAGACTGGCCCGCCCCATTCGGGTGGCTGGCTAGTTTGAGGTTTTTTTTTTGGGAGAAGAAGAAGGAAAAAAAGTAAGGAAAGGAATGGAAAAAAAAAAAAAAAAGAAATAGAGGAGGGATATAAAGAGAGAAATGAATAACTATATTGAAATATAACAATAAATAAAAATTAAAATGCATAAAAGAAAAAAAAAATTATGCCCTAACAATTGTTTAAATAAGTATTTACTATTTTTTTTTGTCTTTGTACATGATTATATACTTAATTTATACAAATTAAATAAGTTATTAAGAATTAATAAGTCAAATATTATATATAATTAGTTTCACTTTTAAAAATAATTAATTAATTATATATTTCTTACTTAAATAATAATTCTATATTGATTAGTATACAAAGTAGTTATGCAATTTTAAAATATTATTAAAATATTTTTAAACTTTTGTATTACAACAACATTTATATCTAATAAATAATATTAATTGATTAATTTTTAAATTCAGTCAAATTAGTAAATCGATATGGTATCCAATTCTGTCTCCCGTCTATTCCGAAGACAGTGCTTTTGTTGATGATGCAATCTCCCACAAATTAAGCCTTTCTTTGGGCCAGGCAAATTGTGTTAGTCTGTCTCCATGCCAATCCATGCTATTGGCTTCATATCACCTTTTTGAGTTTTCTTTGTTGGGTTTTTTAAAAGTAGTGATGCTACATGTCATCTTTAATTTATTAGTATTATATTATTTCTATTAATTTTGATTTCAAATAAAGCTTGTTATATATGATTGCAATTTGATGAGATCGTAAAACTTGGTTTGAATCTTTACACACACACATATATTGGCGATTAATCATTTTAAATTAAAAATTTATGAATATTAATAATTGTTTATCGATTCAAGTAAATTAAATAATATATTCAAAAAGGAAAAACAAAAAACTACCAAGATTTGACGGGGTTTGAATGATGTAAATAACCGTATTTTTCACTAATAATTTGACTATGCTTTGTTAGTGATATTTCTTTTGGCATGTTGAAGAATCAAAGCCTTAGTGCCGAAGAAGGATTGTGAAATAGACAAATTTTATTGCACAATGACACTAATGAAACTCCTTTTGGTTTACAAAGTATTTATATTTTATTGTAAAAAAAAAGGCATACATTTTATTTAAAAAATTAATCACAAGAGTCTGGGCCAAGGGCTTCCATTATTGATTTCTTTATTTCCTTGCAAGAAAGAGAGATTATTGTCTTCCTTAGTTAGCAAGTATGTACTCATGTCATAATCCTAATCAATGAGCCCCTTTTCCCATCGATAAGTTAAATCCATTAGAAGTTGCCCTATTTGTCAATTTTCATTGGCTTTCATTTTTTTGCCTTTTTTGGGCTTTCGGAAAACAATGAAATTTACTTTTTTTCTTCTACTATTTTTTGTGGCAAAATTAAAAGAAGAAAAGATTTGTTAGGTGAAGAGCCATGGTTATATTTTATTTGTTCTAAAAATGCTACTAATGTCGTTATGCATTGAACCACCTAATACTTTCTAAAATATTTATTCATGCATCAATTTTTGCTCGGCTTGATCTCCTTCCTTTTATTATTATTATTTACTAGTTCAAAAAGTGTGAAGATAGGAAAGCAACAGGGTAAATTATTAGGACACTTGGCCGAAAGATACTCGAAAAGTATACCTTTTTTGTTCACGATCTTTCTACAAATCTTTGCTCAAATCAACGTCCTGCATTTTAATTAATTATATGTAGATTAATTATTTTAATTACCATCCCATAAAAGTTATGGATTGGGATCGGTATACTCGACCCACAGTGAAGCCTCTTTTACATGTTTTCCGCGTGCAAAAATGCATGTGGATGACTAATCTGTTTGATTAATTTTGAATTAGGTTAGCGACACTTAGTTATATTTTTAATTTCATAAAATAATCTTATTTTATGGATTTCAAATCACTCCTAGTGAAAATTCCACTCGACGTTGTAGAAGAGGCCACGTCTTATATTTTCCCTGAGGAAATATCAAATTATAGTTTTGTATTTATCATCATTTCGTATATGACATACCATTCAACTTTTTTCCAACAAATATGAAGTATCATTTCTTTTTATCACTTTTATTTATAAATACCCATTATTTGATTGGCCGTTTGTTGTGAGAAATATCTAAGTGAACGGACAATCTAAGTCCACGATCATCTTCTTCCTTCCAGCTTTTGTACGTATGGTTGTCACAATTCCTTCAATTTTTGGAATAGTCTCCTGTTAATTCCTCGGTATGCTTAACAGATTTAGTAAACGAAACGACCCAAACATATATATTTGTAATCGATACATAGCTAGTCATAGGAGATGTCACATATAGAAAGGGTTTTGGTTAAGATACGCAGATTTCGCCAAATATATACATATTGAGTTCCATATATTTCATTATATCGAATTATTAACAATATACATTGATGTATCATTGATTATGAGTTTATATTCCCTGCTAAACAGACGTTAACTGAAAACTGAAAAGTAACGACCCCAGCAAGTAAATTGAGTTCCGTGTATAATTTTATTTCCGTATATAATTTCCTTACTTAAAATTTTTGACAACATATGTCGATCATTAATGTTCACATGCTCACCTTTATCTTATCCTTTGCCGTACAACACAAGTTGCAACTTCACATCGCATTCATAACTGCGAAGGGCATATCTTCCCCGGATTCTGTTGTAAGAAGGCATATGGATGTGAATTGTGCATTACGCGCATGCACGATGTTTCTCTAGGGTTTTCATGAAGTGGGAAACATTTTTGGAGCAAACACGTGAAGAGAAAAAGGTCTAGACAATGATATATTTATTTGTCCCAATTGGTGAACATGGTTCTCGCAATTCTTTGCTAGCTGTCATTTTATACGTGTACAGAAATTTTAATTTCACAATTACAAATGTTTGTATCCTAAAAATCATTTGCGTTATGCTATGGGGCTACTCATGTGAGCACATTCGGTAGTTCATAAAATTACTATATAAAATCTATAGCTATGGTTGTTTTACCTTTTTTTTTTGTTTCACTAAAAGGCACGTGCTACAATAATTATACATTTTAAAATTTATTTCTTTTTTATCTTACTTTTACATATTTTTTTAAAAAAGAACAACACACATAACCTAGCTATGGTCCTCTCAAAACTCCATTTCAATTCTATTTATTTCAGCCCTTGATCAGTCAATTCTATTTTTTGTTAATTTATAGTGGTCCCCATTGTCTAAATAATTTGAGTCAAAGTCCGACAATGTTAGAAGAAATCGAGCTATTGGACTCAAATCTGATTAGTTTCGAAAATTTTTACAAATCTAATCAAGTTTGTAAGTTCAAATTTAATTTATTTTTTTCAAACTCAATTTCATTAGCGGACTCAAGTTTAAACTTGAGTTCGAGTCCCAAAATTAAAATGATTAGAATCGAGTTTAAGTAGTTACGAATTTAAATTGCCACTTGATGAATTCAAATTGATAACAATTCAAATCAAATTTGCATGTGAGCAGACAATTTTGAGACAGGTGACTGTGATTGATCATAAAGTTCTAATGTCAAAATTAAGAACATATATGGACATGTTAAGTGCGTTGGCCGGCTTCCACCCTCTTTTTAAGACAAAACAAAGAATCTTTCCAAGGTTAAGGATCATTTTGCTCGTCATTGTCACTCGGGAATCATAAGGCTCATTTGAATTTCCATACACGATTAGACGAATTATTGATTATTCAAAGGTTGAATAAATTATGATGTAAGACTTCTCTTTAAGTGGGGCCTACTTTAATTCGCATGAGAACCTACACTACTCTACACATTAATGATTTATCTCTCATGCATCCGGAATTAACTAAATGGCTGTCCTCAGTTTACCAATTAACCATATGCTAGCTGATTGAGTTAATTAAGGTCCACCAGTTTCGGAATTATTATTGATGTCGACAAAGCGCAATTTGATGGATCTACGATGCTTGTAAGGGCATAATAGACATTTAATATCCATGAAACTATAAATCTTTGTTAATTGCATGCAACAAACCACAAGATAACTTAATGTTCACTTGATTACTCACATTAGGGTTGCTTTAGTAAGATTTCATGATTTGAAGGTTGTAAGATTTGTGTCGAGACTTTGGGAAGGATTTTGACGAATACACCCTTGTCGTAGGAGAATTACCACACCAATTACCAATAAGCAAATAGACACAAAAGGTGAGATGTAGACGACACAATTACACCAATTAAGGGCAAGATTTTATCAGACAAAGTTGGACTTTTTATGCATTCCACATTGACAAAAATGCCCGAGAAAAGCATGGTAAAGTTCCAAAGTTTAAGGATGGAATCTTGCCATAAATCTAGACATGTTTCTCGTTCAAGAAACAGTCATATTAAATAATTTATTTCATTAATTAACAGTAATTTGAATGGTATGATGTCATGACTGATATTCATAATGGCATCAAAAAGGGAAAAAGAAAACATCTACACACTAATCCAGAGATATTGTAAGAAATTAATATATATTCGGTAGTTAATAAGTTGATAAATTTTTGTTTTTTATAATTGTAATCCAAAGACTGATATTGAGTTGTGAATGTTAATTTAAGTGTTAAGTTTTTTTTCCTGGTTTTAGGTATGGGAATTTGGAAACGGTGAGGGCTGGTCTTACTTTCATGCCACTTGTAATTCTTGGACCACAACAACAAAAATAAATTAACATAGGACAATAATAAGTTAGATTAATTCTGACTTTTCTGCGTCATGAAACCACCAATACAATGCCGCCACAAAATCTCAAACACACACGCCCACACCCACTAGTTAAGATGTACAGTCAACGCGTGTGCATCTTAGTTCAAAAATAATATTTTATATAGTTCAAAAATAATATTTTAGTCATATATAAAATATTATTTTTATTATATATATGTTCAAATATATTTCGTATTGTTTTATTTTATAATTTTTCATTTAAGCAAAAACTATGCAGTCTATGTGTATACATAAGTCTTTATTAATGATAATAAAATAGTAATACATCATATCTTAAAAATTTTAATAATAAAAGTAAGTTATTAAAATTAAAATTATGATATTAAAACATAAGTCTATCATATTTTTAGAAATTTTAATAATTAAAATAAACTATCAAATTATATTAGAAAATTGGCATAAAATGAAATAGAGAAAAAGGAGGAGATAAATATATAATAAATAGAAAATAAGAAAAGAAAACATAAAAAATGGAGAGAAATTAAAAAAAAAAAGAAGAAGAAAGACATTGTATTAAATTTACATTTAGAAGTGAGAAGCAACAGGAGGTTACCATCCACTCCTTACACATAGTATATAGTATAGATACCAATAAATTTATATTTTAATTCATCTTGATTTTATACATACCAGTATTTTTAGTTCAAATTTAAATTTTCAATAATTTCAATCCCATGACATAGAATAATTTATATAAAATTAAAAAATTGAAGAAAAAACTCCACCGATAGAATATCTACCAGTTCTAATGTTTAAATCATATCATTTTTAAATTCTTACAAATTTATTTAGATGATGCTACTTTTTGACTTTAATAACTTGGTTATGTTTGTTTTCAAATTTTGGATGTGTTTTTAGGTGTTTTGGAAAATTATGTAAAAATAAGAGAAAAAAACAGATAAAATTAAAAAGTGTAATAATTAAAGATGTGTATGTTTTTGGACTACAAAATTTGAAAACAAACATTAATCCCGTAAACGGGCAACTTAACCACAAGAAACTTGCTCATGTGTAGTCCACGTCTCCAAGTCAATTTGTATTCGATCATTATTACCTTACGATATATAAAGAATGAAATATAGAGGAAGGAACCTCTAATTTGTCGATGATACGTATGTGTATTCATGTGTGTATAATTATATATATATATATATATATATCTTTCAAATTAAAATCTAATCAATGGAAACATTTATTAGTGATGTAAGGGATCTTTAAACAGATTGGTCTTGTAGTAGTGTGTGGACTCTTGTAATTGAAGAGAATCGATTCGTATGTTGACACCCTTTGGAACTAACATATTCTTCATTTAATACTTACATTTTATTTAAATTATCATGGGAATCGATGGATATAAGGCAAGTGGTCAACCATAAACTCCCTTTGTAATGAAGAGTCGCCTCATGTATAATGATTTAGTAAGTCGTTTAAGTCGAAGGGTGACGCGTACACTTTCATTATATTTTACACTCGGAAAAGAACATCGGGCATATTAGCAATTTAACTACAACAATGTTAATTTGGTTTCGAAATTATACGATCATTCATCTCTCAATTAATTTCCTGTCATCACATTACGTTGAATTTCAAACGAAAATTGACTCAGAAACACGTACATGATATTGATCGGAAGATCCCATACTTTGGGGTGGTAAAAAACATGATGCAAATTCATGTGCAAACTTCAAACAACAATTGCCTGAAGCCACACCCCCACAATTTCATCACCCCACCAACTAAGAATGTCGAAAACAATAACCCAAATGACCCCAAAATAGATCAAAGGAAAAAACTTAATAACATGGTTAAAAATATTGAGAGAGAGACAGAGACAGAGAGTGATCCGAGCAGGAAAAAATGAGAAGTTACTTAGGAAGTTGACACCCAAAGATGAGGCTTCCAATTACAGCACAATCCTTTGTTTCCATGGGTCCCTTCTTTGCACCTGCTCGGCCTCTGAAATTTCTCCATCCCCACTTCCAAGTTATTTTCTCCTCCATCAAATTCCTCCTTGTTTTCTGATTCAGTTTCGAGTCCGTCCTCCTCAATCTGCTCCTCCGCCGCCATTTCTCCGTCGCATGCATCTCCATATTCTTCATCTTTTTCTTCTTCTTCGCCCTCTCGTTCCCTTCCGGCGGAGCTGGTCGCCTCCGCCCGGCTGTTGGGAGCTTTCGAGAAGGACAGCCTCAGTCTGCCGTCGCTCCTCTCCGCCTGCAGATAGGAACTCCTAAACGGCGCCTCCACCACCTCAATGATGAGCCTCCCGCCTTCTCTGTGCGGGCGCACTTGCAATGAACTCGAGCCACTCATCGTAGTCAGCGGCGGCGGGAAACTCTTGGTTCCCCTGCAAGAATTCCCCTCTTTGTTAGGAAGGTTTCCGGTTGACTTCGGCTTGTGCTCCCAATCATGGAGATCAACCCTTTCATACGAAGTCAACGAAGTTTCGCTTGAATTCGTGGAAGGACTGAATCCTGTCGAGAAAATGCTACTCTCGTCAGTGACGATATCAGTCCCCGTTTCGCTTCCCAACTGTTCAGTGCATAATGCCAGGGACTTCTCACTGAGTCTAGAAAACAATGGTTTTGCAGCCAAAGGGTGCGTGTAAAAGCTCTCTTTATCCCCTGACGCCTTCGGGATAGTTTGGAAAAAACCCCAGTTGCCAAAATCAAGACTTGCTTTCACCTCAGCTGGAGGACAGTTGTGATCAGTTCCAGGGTTCTTACATGAGTCCAAGGCTTCCAGCTGCGCCACTTTGAGCACTAGTTTGGTGGTTGTTTCCGAGAGTTGTGGCTCAAGGCAAGACATGGAACTTTGGCAAACCACAGTCGACATGACGAAAAGCGTAAAAAAGGTAAATAACGATAAGTGGTTTGAGGATGATGAACAAGGTCTCTTTTATTTTTTTGGTCTTTTTCTTTCCTTGAATTGTAGTGAATGTTGCCCTCAAGAGAAGGAGGGAGTTGGGGAGAAGTGGAAAGGAGAGGATTGAGGTTCGAACGAGGGAGAAGTGAGGGAATGGAGGTGGATTTATTTTAGTATCCAAAAGTAGTTGTGAGTGTGATGTAGACTGGCTTTGCGGGAAAGGTTACTTTTATGCTCCACTTGAATTAATTTTAAATCCACTGATTAATCTGCCACTTATTAAACTCACACTTTGGGGGGAAAAGGAATACGGAAAAATTAAGTAAGCTGATTGGAATGGGAAGAAGTGATATTCCATATGGCACTATAGTTTCATTTATTTTTATCCTTCTTTTTGGGGTTCGATTTTTTGCACTCTCTCTATTTGCCATTGAATGTTTGTTTATGTTAATTTAAGGAATTTAATTAGATAAGGTTTCATCCAATGACATGGAATAATTTTATTTAAACTATCTTTTTGATTAAAATAATGATGTGGGGATCTATAAATATAACATTAATTATTACATATTTACTTTCATGATAAAATTATAAAATTTTCTATGAATTCAAAGTGTGGGTTTTGATTTTTGGACGGAAGACGGAATTACATTGAAAATTGATATACCAACGAATTGAGAGCTGCTCTTTCATGGCCTCATGTGAGTAAACACGTAGTAAAAAGGGGAACAGTTGGGATGTGACATCGAAAAAAGAAAAAAAAAACGACTTTCAAATTTCATTATAATTTTCGTACAAGGCCATGTAATGTCCAGAAAAAGAGTAGCGTTAAGGGATTTGGACCCAATGTTAGATGTTTCAAAGACAGCTCAATATAATCATATCGACACTTGGATCATTTATTTTTAATATTTATTATATATATGCATAGGAGCGGACAAGAAACCCTTCGTCCAAGAAGCTAATCCTTGCCATCAATAATTTCATATCGGATGGTGACTTTTATTTTTCTCTAATTTTTTACTTCGTTTTAGAAAGCACAAGTATTTCTATTGGATGCTTCATGCATCCTTGGAGTCAAAATTCCGCATTGGATGGCACGTTGATGAAGGAGATGTCACAGCCCACAAACTTTGAACTTTCTGGGATGTGAAATTACTAAAACGGACCTGCGATCTCAATATCAATGAATTGACTAAAATACAATCCGCCGACCTGTCGCACATCAGTAATGGCTATCATGAGGGCAATTATGTGATTCTCGAACACATGCTAGAAACGGTAGTAGGAGAGGCTTGGGACCAAATCAAATAAACAATAACAATAACAACAGAAATTTGTAATGATTTTCTAATTTTAAAAAAAGTGAATATTGCATTATCTTTTGCAGGGATATTTTGTATAAGAATAATTTAACAAGAACATAACATGGTTCAAAACGAAATATTAACTTTTTGTGTATTATTAAAATGATTGACGAACTTACTTGAATAGCATTCAAGTGGATGATGGCACTTCCTATGTCTTTTATAAATAATTCTTGTGAGTACCAACCGCATGGTGACATATATTAAATTAACTTTGAAGCAAAAATAAATAAATAGCTTTTTAATTTGCAATTACCAACTAAAAAATTCGTAGAAAAGTGATTTTTCCACGCAAATGCACTCTCGGGTGCGAATGAGTCAGAGTTGCCATAAAAATTTTAGACTCTATCTTGATTTATAGTAAATGAATTCAAACTCTAAAAAAATATTGATCTCAAGTTCAAATTTTGTCAAATTCAAATTCAATTAAATTCGAATTTAATGAAAACTTATTCATTTTTTATTTTGAAATAAAATATATGTTTCTAAAACAATCACCATTTTAACTTGAAAATTTTTACAAAAGTAGAACACTTCAAATATTGTAAATATTAATAGCTTTCAATTGATATTAAAATATATAAATTAAGTTAACTTATTAGTTGACATAATAATTTTGTTTAATTAGGTATGTGTTAACTTATAAAATGAATAAAAATAAAATTTTTAATTAAATTTATTATGTCATTTACTTTTATTCAAATGAAATTGTACAAAAAGTTAGTACTAATTATCTTTGTGCATAAATATCTTTCTAATTAAGCATAGAGTTTACACTAGTCCACATAATATTGCAATACCCCATTATTACCAATGCATAATTACATATTCACTGGGTATAACTTTAATACATTACACATTATTTATTATATATCAATTTGATAGTTAAAAGTATATTTAAAGGTGTAAAATATTTGATGGATAAAAATATAAAAAATTTTAGCAAATGAAAAAGCTCTCCGGCTAGCTTCAAACAATGAAACTTGAACCAGTTTAACAAAGATCAAATTTGAGCTCAAGTTAATTTTAAAAGAGTTTGAATTTGACTTGAACTTTTATCTAGTTAATTCATCAAACTTATAAATTAACTCGATTCATCCTGTGTCCCAACTCTATACCCCTTCAAAAAGGAGGAATCTAATTAATGAAATCATCCTCCACCATGCAAACCCTTGTTTGTTTGTTTGCTTGCCATGTGTATTTGAAAGTCTTATCCAAAATTTTATAATCCTGTGCTATAAATGACACACACACAAACACTAATTGCCTTTCTCCCATTTAGAAATTTCTCGAAAGGAACTTTTTGTGATGCATCCACTTTGATTGAATAGAATTCATGTGATGAGCAGACAAGTGGAGCCACCTAGCCTAAAATTTAAGTATAGCCCACATGAATTGTACACAAGAAAAAATTGTGTATGGCATTTAGAAAAAAAATTCTAAATTCAAAAACAGCACTGGCACCATCACTATTTATATTATTCCCGATAATAAATGCTATATTCATGCTTTCTTACATGGAAAACATACAACGCTACAGATAGTTACGTCAGTTGTCTTCTACATATGTTTATTTTTAGTGCTTGATCGTGTTTAAGTCGCGTAGGATGTCTTCGTAGCAGGCATGATCTGTCTTGAGGAAAAAATTATAGGCAAGTTAAAATTTAAAAAGAAATGTTGCATATTATCAATAACAACTATGTTATTTCTTCTTTTGGAAATTAAGATATCCAAACATGTATATCGTATTGTTTCTCTCTCCTTGAAACCATTTTCTTCACTTTTTATTTTCAAAATTTATTTTTCAAGAAATAAGCGGTAGTCTAATGCAATTGTCTGTCTTGGTGAATTATGTCTTTAATGCATTCACACTGAACACATAATTTTATTAACTGTTTCATTAACAAATTAATTAATAATGACTGCTGTACTTGACGGGGTTGATGTCGTTTTCAAGGGATCATTAGTTACGTTGGATCAATTGACATGCCACTTGTCAATTATTATTGTCCATTTAATTTTGTGTATGCATTTTAAAAAATGTATTATCGCTTAAAGTCATGTTTATGTTTATTTTAGATAATTAAGTTAGATGTATTATTTTATAAAATTTAATTATATGTTCTTTATAATGAATTAAAATCTTTAATAAAAGACAAACTTCGTACAAAGTAGCTACAACAATAAATAATTAATTTTACTTGGCAAATATAATAAATTAATCATTCAAAATAATTTTAACGAGCCTAAATCTCATCCTTGAAAATGAATATGCCCTGAGAAGATTTAAAGATAAGAAGACTGGCTGGTCAAGAGAGAGCGACATCAAGCTGCGTTTTATTTCACACATATACCATCGATCCCTTTGTTAATTAAGAGATAATAAACAGGAAAATTTTCTTTTTCATAAATAATAACATAATTTCGACCACATTATGAAATCATATACATATCACTATCTGCAAAGTCTGACGTTAGTATTTATCCTTTCTGTGTATTCTAATCAGTAATCAATTTATGTGTAGTACTGTAACTTGTTGTCAAACATAACTAAAATTGAGTGCCTTGACAAAAAGCATATATTTAGTGTTACTGTGCAAGTTGAGGGGTTTCTTAAGGCACCTAATGACAATATGTGTGTGTGTGTGTGATGACAGTGAATAGATGGTAAAATATTGAAGCCACATGAAGTCATCTAACATAAATCTGTTAGCTTATAGCTTACCAAGGAAGCTTCTTAAGCAATATACATGTATGTATAATAATATAAGTGCTTCGTAACTTAGAAAAGATCAAATTGTCCCAGTCATGCAAGTTTTTTGTAATATGGGTGTTAGCTAATTTGCATGTTTGTTATTTTTTATCATTAGTCTTTGATATTCAAAGCTATATATGGACAGTATAATAGTTTTTACATCTAATTTAAAATTTGAATACAAAAATTGATATATTCGTGTCATTATGCTACAAAAAAGGAGGGGGAAAATTAAAGAGAAGAAAAGTTACCCAGAAATATCTATTTTTTAAAATATATATCTATACTATATTATGAAGGATGTATGCCCATTTTTACAACACAAAGTCAAATTACATACTTATACTTATTTCAAAATTTGTTATTTTTCTATAATTTCTTTTGCTATTTCCTTTTACCTTATTCTTATCTGTGTTTTTTTTTTTTCAAAATTTCTAACTTTCCAGTTTCTTATAATTTTTTATTTTATTATTTTAAATATTTTTATACAATAATGTTAAAGAATTTTATTTTTATTATTTAAATATAATAATTTTATAATTTATAAATTAAAATTTGAGACACACGCATGTAGTGTATAGCTAAAGTAATTCAATATTTCAATATTTAGATTTGGCATGGCTACTTCCAAGCCACTAAATATATATTCCCTCTTTTACATGATCTACATAGAATACACACTTCAATTATTATCTTTTTAATACTCTCTCTCTTTTTCTTTTATTTTTATGTAATTCTCTCTAAAAAATAAACATAAAAATATACGCATGAAATGTAAACAAGCATAGCTATTGATTCTTAACATTAACATTAAATAACCTAATCCTGCAATCGAATAATCACAAAACATATATTAAATACGTGACATATGTAATCACTGGAGTCTAATCAAGTAACATTATTAACTTTGGCATAAAGGCTTAGTGACGGTAAAAGTTGCTTTACTCATAAAGCTTCTGCAATCGTGCATATGATATGCAGCTAGGTACCATTAAGAAGGACTAACACTAACAACTTTAATTAGGTTAATCACATGTAATTCATTCTGTTAGAAATTAATGTGGTCCTAACAACACCCCATTAAGAATTAAATATATTTAACCCCGTATTTAACCTTTGGTGTCCCTAATCGTGCATGCTTTATTAGTTCCTTTATTACATGCAAAGCTGCTTAATTAGCCACAATACTAAGTATATCTTAGGTCAGCCCACTTGAGACTATAGCTAGAGGACAATTAACAACATAGGCTAAATTTATAGTAAGCTGTCGCCTATGACCTGTGGGAATCAAACTCTAGATGGATATCGACAATTTGCATCAGAATCCATCTTGCTTTGATTTTTTTTTTATTTAAATTAAAGCCACCACAGAGGGGAATAATTATAAATGGCGTACGTCATCATCTTTCTTTGAATCAGGTGGCAATTTGAGATTTTTTTTGTTAGTTTAATTATATTTTATGTGGGTGATTAACAAAGACAACAGAAACCAGTTTGTGTATGGCCTCAGCATTTCTTTTTGAGTTTTGACAGTCGTGTTTGTGCCGCCTTCCCCTACCATTAATAGTAAGTTATTCAAATTATTTTATTTCAAATAGGAAAATGTAAGGAAAACCAATAAAATAAATAAATAAAACTTATTTTAAATATTTGTGGGGTATGTGTTTACATTTATGTTAAATGCTATTAATTGTATTGTAGCTGTAGGTAAATCTTTAATAATTGTGTGCAACACTATCATCGCATCTTCCAGCAATAAATCTGCCTCAAATGTACGAAAATTATATTAAACTAATGATTTTTTTTTACTATAGAATAAAATAATAGGTGAATCAAAGATGGTATCAATTGTTTGCTATAATTAACGTCAAGAGAATTAAAAATAGCATCAATTGTATTCAACACCGCTGTATGCTCAAATCATACATAAGATTGCATCCCTTATTTACATAAAGAAAAAGCATGCGTAATGTTATGTTTCTCTTCCATGTCCAATTCATAGAGAGAAATCTTCCTTCAAATTATGGTTCGTTTTTAAACAAGAACCTACATGGCATTAGCTTTGCTTTGTGATAAAACTATATATCCTATCATAGTATGCGTACATATGCATTCATATTTGTGTGCGAGAGAGATTTAATTTCGACCATCGGAAATAAAATATTAAGGAAAAAATACGCATAATTTTTGTCGACTACTCTTCCATATGTCTAAATTAATAGAGAGAAAACTCGTTATAAATCTCAAATAATGCTTGATATTAGCCTTTTTATTTATTGAAAAAGGGGGGAGAAAGAAAGATAAAAATTCAATTGTAGAAAATGCATGTGAGTCGACAAGCTTTTGTTAGGCATCTAAGCAATTTCTTGTTAGTTGGGAAAACTGAAGAAAGACTGTAATATGAGTTTATTCTTGATCTATGAAACCATTGTTGACGTACAAGGTTTTGGCTTTTCCTGAAAGACAATTAGTATTTAGCGTCCAGTTGCTTAGCATCGCATCTCAAACGAGGGGGATATATAATTAATCATCATTATTCATTAATCATGATAATTAATATGTAAGTCTTGTCGGTTTCATGCCACTAATGACAGTTTAATGCAGGCTGTAGGGACCTTTTTCTTTGCAGTCCACCACCATCGATTGTTATAAATTAATATTATTGCTACGTTCACTTCACAAAAGTTTTCATAAAATTAATCGAATGTAAAACAGACAAACGGAATCCGGACATAAAATGGAGTATAAAATTTCCAAGAATAGCAGATTTGAAGTTCTTTTTGTTGTCAACTTCCTAAATTTAAAAAGAATAAAGAAATTCTTACATCATGTCTTTAGAAAACAGAATTTCAAGTTTTGGACTGTAAAGTTAATTAAAATCACAACCCACAAGAGTATAAACCAAATTTACTTATTTAATAAATAATACATACTGATAATGCATAGATAAGTAGTTGAATATGAAGAACACGAGCCGACTATATAACTAGTAAAATTAATTGATGCTGCAAATAAACATAAAAACAAAATCTAGAATGAAAAATGCATATAGTTTCAACAAAATATGAGAGATTCGTGGGATGGTATAACTAAAGAAAGTTAATTCCCTATTAAACTTATATCTGAGTTTTTGTGCAGAAGCACTGTTCCAAGTCCCCCCACCGCTATGGACTCTTGTTGTTTCTTATTAATTAACATGATCAAACATTCATCGCACCTCTTCCCGGCATCACGCCGTCATCTGTGAGACCTTCTATGATTAACACTAAGTAAATAATAATTAATGCCAAAACAATATTTGAGAATCACTATTACAACATTGTGAATTAATTACAAATCATTGACCCAAAGAAAAATGGTAATTAGAAGAATCCCTAGCACTCTAGCATCTAGCTAGCTAGTTCCCTAGGGTACATCTAATTCCAAATATATCTCTATTTATCTATATACTATTGCGGAAAAAACCAAAAGGGAGAGGGACAACACATACGACACTATCGCTTTATGACTTTTAACATTTTCCAGCAGAAGAATGGTTCTATTTTTAAATCAAAATTATATTTTTCTGGAGAGTGGAATATATATAAAAGAAAGAGCCAACCTTTAACAACAAGAATAATGAAAAGCGGGGAGCTAAGTCATCCATAAAGTAGGTATTTGCAAATTATGAGTATCAATGAATTTTATTTGATTTAGATAATTTATTGTTTTTCCATCTTTCACCAGAAAACATTGAAGGTTGGTTGTGCGATGGCAATGTTCCTTGTCCAGATATTGTGTGTTCAACTTATGCTAGGCGTGTTTGTAACCAACTCGCGGCCGTATGTATTGTCCAATTGCAGTGTTGGTCACACGCCTGTAATCTCTTCTACACTAATAAAGTATTTTTTTCCCATTTCCCTTTTTAAATTTGGGTAGGAAAAACCCTTTGTTCCGGTTTCTTTAGGAAATCCCAAGATTTTATTCTAGTAATTACAGGACAATCATATCAGTCAGTACAATGAAACTCATGTATGTGTTGTTAATCATGCAATAAAAGGAAAACTAAAAATCTTAGAATTGAAAATTGGTAACATTATGTTCATATGTATAATGGAATTCATGTGCATATAGTCCATCATACATGAAATATTGGGATTGTTCCTACAATCCCATGTTGAGTTAAAATTAGTGCAATTGTAAGTTCAATGTGATAAGTAGAATTTATTATTTTAATTAAAGAAACATAAATCAATCTCTCGAAGTATTTTAAGTGGAAAAATTAAATTATAAACATTGTGTGAAAGGAACATTATTCATTTGCAGAATTATAGAGTGGAAATACACTATTAATTTTATGTTCCATGGAAGCCCTCTGTCAAAGTGCAAAATGACTATTTTTTAAAGCAAAATATGTTCCATATTCTTAATTTCTCGATTAGGTATCGAGATTTTCGGCCAAATTAAGGCATTGCCTATTATTATAAGTAATCATAAAATTAGCAATTATGGCACACTCCGTGTGCAAAATAATTAAAATATATTTATATATGTAAATATATACACTATATGCGATAATTTTTATTGGAGAATAATGTATTGTAAGATTTATAGTATATATTCAATCCAACGAGATTTGAATAATTTATTTTTATAATTCTTCTCTAACTTAACAACTAAATAAAAAGATTCATAGAACTTCAGATTTTTTCATTGTTACTAATTTTGTAAGAAATTAACTTAGTAACTAAGTTATAATTATGGTACACGTTTTATTAATTTTTGGAGTTTGATTGTAACTAAAATATGTATATATATCACTTTTTGTATATCTCAAATTTATATAGTTAATTGATTATTGACTTTATAAATTGAAGAAAAACAAATCTAAAGTTAGAAGGCTTAACTATAAAAATACGAGTAAATTATCCCATAGAATATAATTTATATATATATAAATTCACATCCATATATATTTTCCTTCCTAAACATAAGTAAATATTTATTATTGCTCAATAATTCGACTAAACTTGACTCTTTTTTGGGTTCAAGAATTTTAGGAGAGAAAAGAAAATATTAGAGAAAAGAAAAGAAAATTGAAGAAATTCAAAATCTCATGAATTGTTTGATGAAATGATTTTTACGAGGAAAGAAAAATAATTAAAAACAGAAAAAAATAAGTTCATAACTCAGTTATTATGATTTTTTGATTATTTAAGAGAAATAATTTAGAGATAGATGAGAAAAATAGAAATAATAGAGATTTTTGAATAAGAAGAAATAGATAAAATAGTTTTCTCCTATTTTCCTCACCATTTTGTGACTATATTTTCCCTCAAATTTTCTTTTCTTTATCATTTTTTTATCAATTAAACAATTAAAATTATTTTATCCACCATCTTCCTGCTCTTTTCCTTCCTAAAATAACCAAGCATTCCGTTAGAGGACATCGTTGCAGAAAGTACATACAAAGTCTCATCACAATTACCAGTTCAAGCTAGAGTTGCTGGGAACTTTGATATGGGCCTTGCTATTTGTAGACAGACCCAATGTTGGGCCCAAACATTTGGGCCATATTGAACAGTGCAGTACGCTGAGCTGGGGACATTTTCGTAATTCCACACAACCAGAGAACCAGTGGCCGTGACTCGCCGATGCTTAGGCAGCCTCTGGGCTACGCGGCACACCCAAATCCTCTCCATCGCACCCACAAAAAAAAACAGGAAAAATAAATTATATTAAATCCATCCGTTTAAAATTTAAACTAATTTTCAAAATAGTTCAGCACGACGCCGTATTTTGCGCTCCCTTCCCGCCATGGTTGGACAGGTGGTGGAGCAACAGCCCCCTCACCCGCGGCAGTCGGGCCACCGCTCGGTCGAACCCGATCCCGAGCCAGGAAACCCACTCGACAGTGCTAGGACCTTAATTTGCGCCCTCAATTTCCTCTCCCGCAATTTGCCCTTGCCTCAAGATGTTTACGACGCCGTTTCCTCCATTTACCAGGACGCTTCAGCGGATAGCGGCCATAGAGTTCTCTTTGATGTTCACCGTGAAGTCGAGGGTCACGTCAGCAATGAGGAAGCTTCGTCGGTGCGGACGGTTAGTGATTTTGTGTTTCTAGTGGTTGTTCTTATCTTTTCCCTTTATTTTCGGTGCTGTTGTTGTGCGAATTAATTTTGGATGATGGGTGAAATTTAAGATTTTGGATTTCGTTTCTTTTATTTTTTCTTGTTTAATTTGTTTGAGGCTTTGTACTGTTGTAATTGTTGCAAGAAGATCACAATTTTAGCTTGGTATTAGTTCATGTTATCTTTTACTGTTTTTAGGCTTTTAGAATGAGCACTCGTTTTTCTTTTCTTTTTCTTTTAATAGTTAAGACAACTCTTGGAATATTTGTTTTGAAGCTTTTATTTAGGAGAAAGACTGGTTTAAAGTAGCAGTGCTTGCTTTCTTCTGCTAGTAATTAGGTCTGCAAATCGGGGTATCGATTCCGTTATTTCACTTTCATAATTGAGGCTAACCGAGTTCACATTCAACTATTTAAGTAATATTTGCTTTGGTCTGATATTTTTTAAGGGAAATTACCAAAATTTTCAATAACATTAGAGGTGAATTTTTTTTAATTAAGACCATATTTTTCTTATAATCTGGTATTGGTAATAGAAGTTGCAAATAATTGAGACTACTTAGGATGGTATTCATTTGTTTAACTCTTGGAAGTCTAGTTTTAAGTAATTTTTCATGATAATATTTGAGTTTTGGATTTTTCGACTTGGGTTGACATCTGGATTGATAAATATCTACAGTTTGTTTTAATTGTTTTGTGGGTTTGACCTAGCTATTGTTTATCCTTTTTGGGATTTTGGTAGAATATAAGTTGTTTCTGTAGAGAGGTTGCAGTTTTGGTACTACGGCTGCTTTCTTTTTGTAGTTGCGTGAATCAATAAACTGTCTGTTGCTATGTTTGTTTTCATTTTTACAAAATCAAAACTCATACTTTAATTGTTCAATTTTAAATTTTCTCTTTCTCTCTTTTACTTTTTCATAATTCTAAAAAAAAAAAACATAAAAACACATACAGAAAAATGAAAATAAATATACCCTTTGATTTTTGTTTTAGTGAAATTGTATAAAGAGGAAAGGTCAATGCTTTGTCTGGTTTATTTTTTGTAGTGTTTTTGAGGTGAGATTTTTTAAAGTAGTGTTTTTGAGGTCATAATTTTGTAATTTGTATGTTTGGTGTCACATTTTTTAGTTTGCATTTTCATTTTTCAGAGATTTAATGTTTGTTCTAGTTATTTGTTTTGTTATTGGGGAACAACTTGTAGTGTTAATATCAAGTCAATGTAATTTTATGTTTGATTATGAATCGAATATTTGTTGTTCTAAATTGGTCGATCTAACACAAATTTAGTGGATTGAAGAAAAAAATCAACTTGATTGAGTGAGAATTGAATTGATCAAATGTCAAAAATTCAGTAGACTGATCCAAAATTCGATGTGATTGCACGAGAATTGGATTGATCAAATACCAAAATTGTGTGGATTGATTGAGTTTGAGTTTGAACAAGAACGCGATCTATTCAACACTATTTGAGTGGATGGGGCCACAAGTATTGAGAAATGAATTTTTAAGGGAAAGTTCTATGACTTTTCGAATGTATGGCCATTTCTGAGCCCTGAAAAAAAATTTTTGCCAATCATATTTTTCTGAGCCCTGAAAAAAAATTATGCCAAACACTAAGGAGCATTTTTTTTGAGCTCCTAAAAAGAGTCTTCCAAACATAGGCCAAGGTTCTTGGCATGGCTATTTCTTTTTTCTTCTTAAATTTCCAGGGAACTTATTACCTTGGGAATTGGTTGCTGATGCTTGTAGCTTTTTGCTGTAGGAGTTGGTTCAATTGTGGCCACATGAACTGATAAAAATTTTGTGGATTTCTTGTTTTGGTTAATTGCTTTAATGGTGTTTTTTGTCTTCCCTTTTAATGGCTTAGGATTTAGGTAGTTGTGCTTGAAAACTGCATTTATTGATGCTTGCAGTTTGCTTAACTGGGTCTACTTGAGGTTTCGTATTATTATACAAGTTTCTGTTCTGTTTGCTCTTGCAGAGTTTATTGTAACAGAAAGATTCTTGTTTGGTAAATCTTTGTGGTGGTTTATCGTGTTCCTTGTTTTCATCTTTTTATGCGTATGCATATGAATATTTGAATTTGGAGGTTTGGAAATTGAGGTTGGATGTGAACTTAACTGCAGCTTATGGATTTGAGAGAAAAAGGATAAGTGAATCTCTCTATATCTTTCCGTTTGGTGTGATACGGAAAACTCATTTTATTTTTAAATCCTTTGGTTGGAATGAGTTATTTGCCTTCTATAACTTGTGATTTATAGGTGGAGTATGTAGCCAATTTATGTTGCTCTCTCTATCTTTCCAGTGAGTAATGATTCAGCTTTCTGATGTTGTGAGTTGTTTTTAAATTCTTTAGTTATGGTTTGATTGTTTTTTATCAAAATAAAAGAAAAGGGACACTGTTCACATTTTTGTCACTTTTTAAATTGTTTCTGTTATTTCATTTTGTTTGCTGTAACTGCAATCGAAATTGCTGCATTTGAAGATGGCTCCTGAATTCTCAAGGGACCTTTGTTTTTCATTCTCTTGTTTCACTGGCTTAACATGACAGTTTATCACCATGCTTTGTGGACTTTAATCTTCGTCTTCTTTCTCTAATAACATTATCTCATACTTTCTTGTTACCTTTTTCTTTGTTTGGATGGGACGTTCCAAAAAAAACTTCTTCATTTCTTATGGAGATTTTTTTTTCCAAAGATATTCTAAATGCCGCTAACATCTAACGTCTACTCTTGAAGGACGACAGTTTAATCGTTCACAAAACTTAAACTTGCGATTCCCTCATCTAAATCTGTGGCAGGCCCAACTGGCCCAATAAAAATATTGGAGGGTGCCAGCATTATTTTAGACCAACCTCATCCTTTGGGTTATGCTTGCTTATGATATTGCTGACAAATAATTTTGTTCCGAGCTTGGCTTCTAAATTGGTGCAGCTGTTCTTTCCTGTTATATCTTCCACAGAAGTTTGTTTTTGCTTTGTATAAGATGTTAATGCTGATCCAGTAATAATGGAGCAGGATAATATTGATTTTTCAAGTTACAATGAATTTATGTTGGACTTTGAGGATGCCATATTACAGCAGAGATCAAGTTGTTTGCCTGGTTCTAGATTGTCAGGCTTAAAGGAGAACAGGCTTCAAAGCCAAGTTCAGCATCGTTTAACTGAACTTGAGGGTAATTCTCTTCAAGTAACTTTGTTCCGTTCACAAATCAGTCATTTTGCAGAATGATTTATGGCCCATTTGATGTGGCTTCTTTTCAATGTGTAGATGCTTGGAGTCCTGATCCTCTCTTCTTCTCTATCTTCTATTGCAATTGTAAAAGAATTTCTGATACAGAATTAGCATGGTTGACCTTGCATTTGATTTCTATTGATCTTGCCCGTGTGGTGTTAGTTTTCTTTTTTTTTTTTTTTGTGTTTGTCTTTTGTCTTTTGCTTTTTAGTTAATTCTGTGTAGCTTATTAATTTTGTTATTGATATTTTTTCAAAAATTTCTCTTTTTTTATGATAGCTATGTTTGATTTTTAATTTGATTTTATCCTCCCAGGCCCATCATTTCCATTTATTTTATTTCTTTGTCTGAAAAGCAACTCGACTGCTAGAAGTACCTGAAGTAAATGATTTCTTTTATATTATTTAATGAACCTATTATTTTCAATTTCTATATTGAGAAAAGAGTTAAGTTTTTATGTACAAATTTTATTTGGCGTGTGCAAAGAAAGAGGCCATGAAATAAAAATAGAACTTATACCACGATGCCCTTTCTTTTATGTTGTGTTAGGAACATCATTTTATATTTTGGTGGATGTTCCTAAGTTCTCAATGGCAAAATTCTGGCCAAATGTTCAAAAGTCCTGGTCACTATGTCTCTTTGAACATACAAATCCCACAGATTAGTCATATATTGCTGATAAAAATGTCATGTACGGCTTTTTAACCATCTACAAGCAGCTTGCTAAAACAGCCTTTTGACACAAGATCAAATCCTGCCGAAAAATGTATTTAGTTGGACTCATTGTATTTAAACATTGAAAATGTGATTTGCAAAACCAACTCCAAGTAGATCTTAACCCAGCAATACATTGTCAAAACATAACTCCTTTTTCTTGTTATATGTTTTTAAGTTGTGCATTCACTACATTACATGCTTGCATATGATGTTAAAAGCTTTTTTCTAAACAGAATTGCCGACAAGTAGAGGAGAGGACCTGCAGTCAAAGTGCTTGCTCGAGCTCTATGGACTTAAGGTAGAGTTGATTTGTGTGAGAAAGATACCTTTTGAAACTAGATTAAAACAAATCATAGCATTTATACGAGTGGGTGAGGGTGGTTGGTTTCCTGCATTAGTCGCTGTCTTAAGATCCTCATCTGTAAAGTCATGTTTATTAATTTATTTTCAAAAGCTTCTTCTGATGATAGAGTGCATTAAAATGTTAGGTTCTGTTTTGCCCTGTGCTAACTACATGCTTGAAATTTTCTGTTATATAACCCTCCAAACAAGTTGTATTCCCTGATAATTGTCCTGATTTTCCTTGATTGGGCGGTGGGTGCTGGGGGTGCAGAATAAATTGGGTTTCCTCTGCCAATTTGTCCAATTGCATTGTTGTTCTGAAATGTTTGTCCTTCCGTGCATTGTTTACAATATATGAATGCAAGCATCTCTTTTGTTGTTCCCTGTTCCTAAACTTTAGATTGTAAAGGTTCTAATTCTTGTTTTGCTTTGAACATCTTTCTGCTCCTATCAGTTAGCTGAGCTTCAGAGTAAAGTGCGCTCTGAAGTAAGCTCTGAATATTGGCTTCGCTTGCACTGTGCAAATCCTGACAAGCAACTTTTTGATTGGGGCATGATGCGATTACGTTGTCCTTTATATGGTATTGGGGATGCTTTTGCTAGGGAAATTGATGATCCACTTAAGAAGAAACGAGAGGCTGAGGTGAGGGTTCTTTTTGACTTTCGACATTATATTGGTTTTATGGGTGGTTCATCAGCTAAAAGTTCATGCAAATGCGTCCTGAAAGTTACTTTTGGTACCATGCCTTGAAAAGCAAATATATTTCATTGCCTATCACAAAGGATTTTAATTGAAGCGCAAAGTTTTTGGTTGTCTTTTCTGCAGATATTGTCCAGATTTGAGGAAGAAGAAAGGAACCGAATAGAAACAAGGAAAAGAAAATTCTTTGCTGACCTACTTAATGGGGCCCGTGAACTTCAATTGCTAGTACAGGCTTCACAGAAACGCCGGAAACAGAGAAATGATGGTGTTCAGGCATGAAACGCCTCCCTTTTTATTTTTGTTTTGTTTATTTTTGACCATTTTGTGAAACTAACAATATGATACCTAGATAAGCAAATTTTACATGGAAGCAAATATCTCTAAAAGGCAGAAAAATATTGAAGCTAAAATTGTCATGTCATAATTCTTTTTTTCCATTCTAACCATGGGCTTTTTAATAGTTCTAAATCTTAGAAGAAAGGTTAATTGAAATTCTATTAGTCTGAAAAACCAGTAACATGGCTAAAAATTATACTTTTTTTTTCAATTTGACATTGTAGGTTCAAGTACTAAATAATTGTTACATTTCTTGCATGATTGTTAAAACAGCTCTTTTATAATTATGCCACTCTGAGTTCTTATGAACTTGATCAGTGCATTTAGTCTGGACTGCCATCGGACACAGGATGCTATTATTTTGGCTTAATTCAGTTTTGATATTTTATTGATAACTGAAGCTATACTTTATTCAATACAATATTTCTGTTTGTGCAGGCTTGGCACGGAAGGCTAAGGCAACGAGCTACACGAGCTGAAAAATTGAGGTTCCAAGCTTTGAAAGCTGATGATCAAGAAGCTTACATGAAAATGGTTGAGGAGAGCAAGAATGAAAGATTGACAATGCTCCTAGGAAAAACTAACGATCTCTTAGTTAGGTTGGGAGCAGCTGTTCAGCGTCAAAAAGATGCCACACATGAGGGCATTGAACCCCTGCAAGGTTCAGACTCTGACTTGCCTGAGTTATCTGCTTCAAGGACTGACACGCCTGCACAATCACTTCCAGAAGAAGATGAAGAGGTTAATGGGGAATCTGATGGTAAAGTGAAGACAGGTGATTTGCTAGAAGGGCAGCGGAAGTATAATTCAGCAGTTCACTCAATCCAGGAAAAGGTATGAAAGTCTAATCTCAAAAAAGAAAACTTATCCTTTCAGATTATACTTATATATCAATTCCATTGGAGGTTTCTGGTGTATTTTCTTTCAGTTTTTGTGTGTAGTTATCAAAGTTTCAGAGTGACATTTGTAGGCATCTCATATTATCCATTCAGCACAGTAATACTGCTTTTTGACACTTGGCAGATGGGGGTGAGAGGTAAGAATACATAGTTTGTATGGACTCAGTGCTGAATTACGGATACTTCCCTAAAGAAAAATTATACATTATCATGCAAGTTGTCCCGAACAAGGGATGTGGATTGTGTGAAATGTGGTGAAAGATATTTCTCTCATTTTCTTATTGCACTAGATTAAGGAATTTAGTGAGGGAAGAAAAAGAAGGCAAAGGCTCAAAAACTAAAACATAAAGTTATTTCATCTAAAAGAAAACAATTCATAGTATTTTCCTCACTAAATTCAAAAAGCAAGCGTAATAAAACAAAAAATTGTAGCAGTTGGTCACCTTCCTTTATTCATTCTTCTTGGTGGACATTCCTACTCATAATTTTCTTACCTTTATTCATTTCATAGTAGAAGGACCGAGGAGATTTTACACTGCTTTTCTTTTTTCCTCATACCTTTTAATGGATCATAATTTCTAGTTACTAGCCTCTCAGCTATTTATAACTGTAAAATGTTGACCTGATTTGATATGACCTGTTGTAGGTGACTGAGCAACCAACTATGCTTCAGGGTGGGGAGTTAAGACCATACCAATTAGAGGGGCTTCAATGGATGCTCTCACTATTCAATAACAATGTAAATGGAATTTTGGCTGATGAAATGGGGTTGGGAAAAACAATTCAGACTATCTCACTAATTGCTCATCTTATGGAGAACAAGGGTGTGACTGGGCCCCACTTGATTGTGGCCCCAAAAGCTGTCCTTCCAAATTGGATAAATGAATTTACAACTTGGGCACCTGGGTATGCATTTAACACATCCTGAGCAAGTAGTTTGTGAATAAATGCTTCAGTTCTAATGCACTTTCCTATTTCTTAGCATCTCTGCAGTTCTTTATGACGGGCGTCTTGATGAAAGGAAAACCTTGAGAGAAGAGTATTCAGGAGAAGGGAAGTTCAATGTTTTGATTACTCACTATGACCTTATTATTAGAGACAAAGCATTTTTGAGGAAGATTCACTGGTACTACCTGATTGTTGATGAAGGGCACCGACTTAAAAATTATGACTGTGTTCTTGCCCGGACTCTGGTTTCCGGGTACAGTCTTTGATATTCTTTAGTCATTTTTCGGCTCCTATTCAGAATAGACACAAAATTTTCAAGTTGCCAATATGCTACTGAGATACTTATTCATGCATGCGTCTGTACTCATGCCAAGCGACTATTTCTGTATTTTAATAAATTGCAAGTTTGTTATTTTCCTTCTTGATTATGAAGTTAAGTAGTTCTTTAATTGCATGTCAGTGTCAATGTCTTGAGCACTTATAGTTCTCTAATTGATTATTGATTTTGACAGTTATCGAATTCGGCGGAGACTTCTTTTGACTGGTACTCCCATACAGAATAGCTTACAGGAACTATGGTCCCTACTAAATTTTCTCCTTCCTAGTATCTTTAATTCAGTTGAAAACTTTGAGGAGTGGTTTAATGCCCCCTTTGCCGACAAATGTGATGTCTCCTTGACAGATGAAGAACAACTGTTAATCATTCGCCGCTTGCATCACGTATGTCTTGTTTCTTTATGATCCTTTCCTGATTATTTCAACCTTCTAACTGAATAATCTTTTCATCTTCTGCTTGCGATGTTTTATAGGTCATTCGGCCATTCATATTGAGGAGGAAAAAAGATGAGGTCGAGAAGTACCTACCGGGTAAAACTCAGGTCATACTAAAATGTGACATGTCTGCGTGGCAGAAAATATATTACCAGCAAGTGACCGAAATGGGGAGGGTTGGTCTTGCTCATGGTGAGGAGTTGCTTAAATTAGCATATCTCCCATTGTTTTCTCTTTTATCTGAAAATGTAGCTAATCTCATCTTTTACAGCTTAACTTCATTTTTCCATGAAGAATTTGACCAAATTTTAGCATATCATGACCTCAAGTTTCTCCAGCATTTCCCAGCCACTTCACCTTGCCTTGGTCCCTTAGTGTAGGTGCTCACTGTTTTGAAAAACGGACTTTTCATGATGGTCAAACTTGGTGGCTATATAAAGATCAGCTGAACTCAACTTAAAAGTGTATAATATTAATAGGCGTATAATGAAATACTGGGGGTATGTTTGGACGTGTGTGTGTGTGTGTGTGTTGGGGTAAAAGTTGGTACAGAATTTTAAAAATAGTGTAAAAGTAAGATGGGAGAGAAAAATGAGGCTTTGTTTGGATGCAAATTGTAGTGGGAAAAAATTGATGCAAGATTTAAGAATAATGTAAAAGTAAAAGTGAGAAAAAGATAATAAATGATCATTTTATTGGATAGTATGTTTGGAAGTATAGATTTTGGTGGGTAGGAAATGGATGTAAATTTGCTTCCAAACATAGCTTGAGCTATATCAATGGGTAGTATGTTTGAAGAGAGGTTTTGATGGAGAAAAACGGGGATGGAAATTTGTATATGAACACAGCCTTGCTATTTGAATCCATGCTTAAGCTTTTGGCTGTGGACAACTTGGTTTATAAATAATCAGCTAAACGCATCTTAAAATTATAAAATATTGATGTGCATAAAATGAAATACTTGTTAAACACCACATAAATATACATGTTGGAAGAGTTAGATTAGGACTTAAAAACTATAGTCTATCTAATATCTAGATTAAGTTTTATGTTGCAATAGGTATCTGCTAAATTGTTTAGTTTTGGTTAGTTGGTAGGATTCTATTCAACAGTGTTCTAAAGTATTGGAACCTTTTCATTAATGGGGGAAAATTAGATTAGTTATTTCTTGAGATGGTGTCAGAGTAATAATGCGATTCTGTGCATCTGTTGTGTTATATTTTCAGAATTCCCCATCCTAATCTAAATTCACGTTGTCTTAGTGCTATTGAATTGTTTATGTGGCAATTACAAAAGCATGTCTTCTAGCCGTGTAAGTGTTTGCTTGTTTGGTGACTTGTTGTATGGCTAGTTGTCTATTGTCATCGGTATCAGCATTACTACTATTAGCATTACTACTATTATGCTAATATAGATGCAATAATTGACAGGATTTTTCAAATATTAAGGGTAGTCTTGATTTGTTTGAGTTTCTAGCTTGTTTGTCACTAATATTAATGATGCTGTCGGTAAGCCTGCTCCTCGTAAATATGTAGATGAATGAGACAATTGATAGCAATCGCATGGACAAGCTTCTTTCTACATGTCACACAAGTAGTGTCACTAAAAAAGGCATGATTTTTCTGCTGAGGTATCAATAATTGAAGTTGAGCATTTTGATCTTCCCAATGTTCAACTTGAGAAGAGTGTTGGAAGAGTTAAGATTGGGACCTAACTTTCAATTATTCTCTATATATTATTTAAAGATAACTAAAACAGTAGTTTAGATATAATTTTACATAAGGAGAAATCAAACTTTCTGGTTCTGATTTTCTGTTCTTTCCATATCGTTTTTGGGTGTGGGTCACACACCAGCCGCCGATCTATGGCATCATAACTCAGATTGAGTCCGTAACTACTTCCTCTCATGTGGCTAATTATTAGACTCTTATTGATCTGTCTTGGAGGGGGATAAGCCTCTTATTTATAGTGTGAAATTTCTTGACTTATAACATGAATTTGCAGGGAGTGGCAAATCCAGAAGTCTGCAGAATCTAACAATGCAGCTTCGGAAATGTTGTAACCACCCATACCTATTTCTTGGTGAATATTTTATGCAACGCAGTGAGGAAATGATCAGGGCATCAGGAAAGTTTGAGCTCCTTGATCGCTTACTCCCAAAACTTAATAGAGCTGGGCACAGAGTCCTCCTTTTCTCCCAAATGACCAAGCTCATGACCATACTTGGAGATTATCTGTTTTATAAAGGATATCAGTTTCTTAGACTTGATGGCACAACTAGCACTGGCAACAGAGGCGAACTACTTAAACAATTTAACGACCCTGATTCACCATACTTCATATTTCTTCTAAGCACTCGTGCTGGAGGACTAGGTCTGAATCTACAAACTGCAGATACCGTGATTATTTTTGACAGTGACTGGAACCCTCAAATGGACCAGCAGGCAGAAGATCGCGCACATCGGATTGGACAAAAGAAGGAGGTCAGGGTGTTTGTCCTAGTCAGTGTTGGATCTATTGAAGAGGTCATTTTAGGGAGAGCCAAGCAGAAAATGGGTATTGATGCAAAGGTCATCCAGGCAGGATTATTCAATACAACTTCCACAGGTTTGTGATTGCAGTAAATTGATGCCTTCTTGTGTTCTAAGAAATGCAAAATATTAGGCAACGACATAAAGAAGGTTACTGCCATTTGCAGTATGCCTATGTTGCTTGCAATCAAGCATGTATCATCGTTTGATTTTGATACTGGGGCAACTTTTTCTTTTATTTATCATTTGAATCTAGAACACAATAATTAAAAGCAGTTCTGGTGGACGTATCTACTTAACCATCATATTGTTGCATGAAATTGTTCTGAAGTTCATATATTACTCCATGATCTACTCTTTTCTTTCTAATTTATGGTTGAATGAAGACAAGTTGATTCGATTACTCATTTTATTTGCAGCTCAAGACAGGAGGGAGATGTTAGAAGAAATCATGCGTAAGGGCACAAGCTCTCTGGGAACAGATGTACCAAGTGAAAGAGAAATTAATCGTTTGGCAGCCCGAACAGACGAGGAGTTTTGGTTGTTTGAGAAAATGGATGAAGAGAGAAGGCAAAGAGAAAACTACAGATCCCGTCTCATGGAAGAACACGAGGTGCCAGATTGGGTTTATGATGTTCCCGAAATAAAGGTAGGAAAGGAAAAAGGTTCTCTGTTTGATGCTGTCCCTGTCACTGGGAAGAGACGTAGAAAGGAGGTAGCTCGAGAGTATGCAATTAGTGATACACAGTGGATGAAAGCTGTAGAGAATGGAGATGATGCATCTAGACTTCCCGCGAAAAGGAGAAGAGATAACGTGCTCTTCTCAAATAATGAATTGCCTACAAGTAGTGTTCCTGATGACATTGTTGGAGAGAAGAAAGCCACAGAATTGAAGAGTGAAACCGGGTCGATGGCCAGTGAGGCGAAGAGCGAAGATACCTCTCAGAGGTCCAAGTCTGAAGCTGAAAGCTCTCAAATGAGCAGCTTAGGGAGTTTGGCAGGTGGGTTAAATAGCTTAACATGGGGAGCACATAAGAGAAAGAGGTCAAGCTTGATGTGATCATAAACAACACTGTTTTCTGAAGCATTAGAATGTAGAAATGCAGTAAACTAGTTAGTTATATATTGGGAAGGGCAGTCATCTGATAAACCCATTGATTCGCTGCCCCAGATTTGTATTATAGCTGGATCTGTCACGACCTGCATAACTGCCCTCTGCAGCATATTTATTTTTTAAATAAAACGTGGATTACTTGTCTTTGTATGTACTGTTCTCTAAATTGTTTAGCCTCGTGATTAACTTACTTTGGACCCTCGATGGTGTCACTTTGGAAGACTCAATCCTAAACCCTCGATCAAAAATGATGTTCAACAAAAGCACATACATAAAAACCAATGATTTAACTAGTAACTCCACAAAATGAATTAATGATGTAGCCTGAACTCAACAAGAATAACGAAGATCATAGAAACATGTAAAAGGCCCCCCGACCCAACCCCGATCGGACATTTAGAACGGTATGTTGATTTTCAGTCTTTCCGGTTATACCCCCAATGACTTGCAACTCAATATTTCATCTATAAGATGGCGGGTTCAAATCAATTTAAAACACGTGTGCGAATTATAGTGAGCATATAAGAGAGAAACTGCAGGAAAACAGCATTCGCTTGCAAGGGCAAGTAAACAAAACCAAAAGCATAAAGGGATCACGCCATGGTCTCAAACATGGGTGCCCAAATTTACTCGTGCACATGACAATGCCAAAAGTGCCTTTGAATCGGCTGGCTGATACAAGATGCTAAATTAACTAAAGCAGATTGAAGCAAAAATGCCACATCAAACACAAACTACTAATGGAAAGCAGTTAAGCTTCAGCTACAATTACAGCAACGTCTCCTGCTCCAATCTACCAGGCCTCCCGAAGCTGTTAACTAAAACTAATGATGACTCTGCTCTAAATGACTGCAAGGAAATTTTCACTCTTCTTGATTGACATCAAGATTTTTGAGTTTCCCTTCCAGTTCATCCTGACTACCTCCATCTTCATCCTCCGAATCCTTGTCATCAAAATCTTCTCCATCAGGGTCGTTCTCGTCCAAGGGGCCCAGTTTATCAGGACATTCTTTAAAGATATCCTCCAACTCGTCGATGCCTTCTTCAGAAACGAAGTTTCCATTAACATTTAGAAATGCAGGCAACTGCACCAAAGCGTGAGCCAATGCCCTAGCTGCTGCCCTCCTTAGAGAGTTCTGGCTCATATCCACCTCCTTCAATTGCTCATGCCCTCCTCCCAATGCTTTGCTTACCTGAATTGCACCTTCATCCTTAAGATCATTCTCTGACAGGTTCAATTTCACAAGAGACTTCTTTCCAGAAATGCAAGCAGCTAGGCTGGGAGCAGCTGCAGCTGTTATATCATTTCCAGCCATCTCCAACACCCCAAGTGAGGGTGCTGACTCCTTGAGAGCATTAGCTATTGCAATTGCTCCATCATCTTCCAGGTTTAGGTAACTCAAGTAAATCTCCATGAGATACTCATGTTTGTAGAGAGCCTCACTCAGCTTGACACCAGCCTCTGCACCAAACATGTTGTCCCGAAGATCAAGTTTCTTCAGATTCCCACACTGTGCAAGTGCCTCAGTCAAGGCAATCCCACCTTCAGAGCCCACTCTGGTAGATGAGCATCGAAAATCCTCCAGTGAAGGACAACGCTTAAGAACCTTGGAAATAGCAATGGCCCCTTCATCTCCTGTCATATTGTTGTGAAAATGAAGGACTCTGAGCTTCTCTGTGCAAGGAACTAACTCACAAACAGCTTGTCCAGCTTCCTTTGATATCCCATCATTCATCAGATAGAGTTCCTCCAAGCTAACTTGGGACTGCAAGAGCTTCCCAAATGCTCTAACGCCTTTCTCACCTAAGGCATTGTCAGAGATATTCAGATACTTCAGTTGTGAACCTTCTAGAGCTTCAGAGAAAATATTCATGACATCAAGAGCTTCTGCCTCTGGTCTTCCAGCAACAAAATCTGACAGATCCACTTCCTTGAGTTGGTGTTTTATGGATGCTAAGATAGGTCCAGCAACATGAGCTGCGCCAAGACCAAAACTTCGATTGCTAAAACATATTTTAGTGTAAGAATTTCCAGGCTTGTTCAAGGGACTCAGAAGTGTTCTAGCCTCATCTTCTTCTATAAATGCCCGCTGACCTTTGGAAATATCGAAAAACATATCATGAGTGACAGAATCAACCTTGGATTTTAGACCCTCCTTTTCCTCTACCCTGTAGTTTCCCTTAAGAACATCCAGTATTAGCTTACTGCATTCCCTGGCATACAATTGCACAGCAGAACCGCCATCACCATCAGGTTCTTGTTCATAGTGTTGATTTGCATTAGCAAATGCTGATTCCTCAATTTGTTTGGCACGTTTTGAAGCCTCATCATTACTGAGACTGCCATACTTGCGAGTGAAAATTGTTGGAGTTGAGAGATTATTAGTCATTCGCTCCACTAGCATCTGCCGTGTGTTCTGGCTTGGGGGCCAGAGCTTAATAGTAACGTGCCGGCGCTCTCCCGTTGGTGTTTTGGCATCCATATCAACCAAATCTAAATTTCAGAATGATGCAAAAATATTAGTCAACGAAGCATGCAAGTTGTGAAGGCCTACCAATCAAACAAATTATTAATTCAACAGTAAGAGTAGAAGCAGCAGAGAACTTATTGAACATATGCCATAGACAATTAAAATTCCAGCTCATCGTAAAGTATAGCACACAACATTCATAGAAATGGGATATGGGCAGCATTATTAGCTAAGTCAATTAAACTTTAAGATAATTTTTTCTTGTATATGAGGTAACAACCCCAATTTTCCAAGCCAGAGGCAGCACTTACGTTGGGTCATTTAGAGATGGGTTGTAAGAAAAAATCACAAATACAGCAAAATCATGCCTCAATGAGCGACAGAATACCAACATTAACAGTACGTTTGCTTCATGGAATTTTATAGGGAAAGAAAAGAAAGCATTAAAGAAAAATATTTGTTATGTTTGGTTAGTAAAGAAAATAATAAAGAAAGGAAAATAAGAAAGAAAAATCAGCTTTTCTCATAAAAACAGGAGGAAAAGGAAGGAAAAGACTCGCTCGCTCCCTCTCGAAAAAAATCGCTCTCTTTGGTTTGTTGGACTAGTTTTATGATGATTTAAATGCCAGATTTAATCGCTCTAGTTGCTGTTTTGGTTGCTAGAGAAAGATTTGTTAGAATAACCCCCAATCTCTTTGTGGTTCGTGAAAATTTTATTTTCTTCTTTGTTTTCCTTAACAACCAAACAAACTGAGAAATTTTTGATTTCTTGTAATTTCTTTACCTTTGTCCTTGTGTTTTCCTTTTCTTCCTAGAATCATAAACCAAACACACTGTAAGGTTCCATGCAGCTTGTAGCCCAGAATATCAGGGTGTCATATCTCTCACAAACTCTATATGTTATGAAAGCATACTTCCGGTGCTTTCTTTCTGTCCTCGTGCTTGGAGGGTTCAAAAGTTCAAAAGATTCGTGTCAAGTAATGAAAATCCAAGCATACGGTAGGTTAGATCATCAGTCAGGCAAACTGAAGTAATAAACAGAAGAAACGGCAACGAATTGAAAATTTTCTCTAACAGTAATCCACAATTATCAACAGTCCAAAACTCAAAGCAAAGTTTTAATTTGTGACATCATGTGGGGACCTGAAGGTTAGATGGTTTCTTTGGTTCGTTACAGAAACACCTGTAGCAGAGGAAGATGTGAGTGCATTAAATGTTGTATACATTTATTATTTCATTTTCTCAGGGCACTTGATTGCATTCCCCAAAAAATCTTATACTCGTTATTCATTCCGTCCAGTACGAAATCTCAATGAAATATCCAACTTTCATTTATTTCACTTTATCCTTTTCGCCGCCCTTCGCTAAATCAAACGGATCCACGAAACAACAAAGCCTTGCTCGCGAAACTGCCCAATTAAAACGCGGTAACAGAAACACTCAAAAGTAACGCCTCAACTGCACAAAAACCTAAAAGCAAAAGAAAACCCACCAATGCAATTCCGAGTACGTATCTCCGTACCCGCATTTTACTTGCAAAAAGCGAAGCAGGAAAAAAGAAACACTAAAAACCCTAAATTGAAAGAGGGCTTCAGTAAAAATCCTTAAAGAAAACATGGATAGATAGAGAGGAATAAAAGGAATTGCCTATTTGTTGACGTTTCTGGATTTTCCGGCAGTCGGTTGCGGGCTCCGGCCTCTTCAAATGCGTTGTGTGGAGCGTCTCTGTGTGTATGTGTAGCTATAGAGAGAAGCGGAAATGAAGAAAACCAAGAATCGAAAATGTTTTGGGGGGGAAACTGAAAATAAAGGAACTTTGTTGGTAAATTTTAAATTTGCACGTACGCGCTCAAATATATTTAAATAGACAAAAAAAAATTAAACAAAAAAAGATACCTTATAAAAAGTACGAAAACAAAAACATATAGAAAAATATATTCCTTTATTTCATTTTAAAGTCACAAAAGCAAAACAAGAAAATTTTAAACCAAAAAAAAATACATACAATAATTAAATAAAAAAGAGATCAAATTTAGGGATCAGTCCAACCTGGCATATTTTAAGTGCCTACTTTGTTGTCATTTAATAGGTTTCAGATTATCTCCACCATAAAATTACACTAGCAATTCTGAACACACAGTGTGTCTGCAGCAATTTACATAAAAAAAAAAAAAAATACACAAGCAGAAATTTTATTTTACCAGATTTTAAAAATAATCCAAACAAATTATATAGCTGTATTTTATATTTAGATATAATTTAAAAATTATAATACATTTTTATATATAGTGTATCTTTGTATGTGTGTACAGGGAAAAATTTAGAAAAGAAATGATAAAAACATAAAAATTAATGCATAAAAATAAATTTTAATTAATGTAAACAAATTACTTTCTTGAACTTATTTTATGTTCATTAATGAGATAACAAAATTGGAAAAATACTTAAAAGGAAAACACATTAACAGATAAAAATTAGTTGCTATTTTAAAGCCCACACTTTATTACTAAGTACATTCACTTTATTTTTCTGCCGCGTTGAATTTTAAAAAAAATTTAAATTGATAAAATAAATGTTAAAAATTATTGCTTTAATATATAATTAATTTGATGTATTCTTTTAAATATAAAAAATAGAATTATAATAAATTATTTCTATATAATAAATAAAAAAATTTAATTAATTAAATTTAAGAATTAAAAACGTAAAGTCATAAATATGTAATTTTAGACTGAAATTTAAGAGAAAAATAAAAAGCAATGTAATTATGGAAACCAAAAAAAGATAAATTTCTATATATTGTTGGATTCGATTTAGTAGATCAAACTTTAAAAAAAAATTGAACCAAATATCCAACTTTTAACAAAAATTATATTAGATATCAAATTCCAATTTGATATACAAAACATAAAGAATTTTTTATTTATCCAATTTTGCACAATCCCGCCCTAAATTGATTGTTGGCTTGATGATCTCTGGTTATATTTGTTTTCCCCTTTATAAACTTTACACAATTCATTAAATTTTATACTACTAAACATGCTAGCTAACAAAAAAATATAATATAAATTTAAATTTAAAATTTCTTTCAATATTATATATAAATATATATATATGTATCTATATAATATTAATAATTATATGTATGTTTATAATTAAATCAATATTTACATGTACATGCTACACTCACACACACACACACACATACATGTATACATACACATTAAACATTAATTATTTTTTCATGCACCAATAACAAGCACACTCTCAATTTAAGACATGAAACAAGTTACGAATGCCAATGAAAAGAAAAACGGAGGAGGATTAAAAATTAATAAAAATGGCAATATTAATAAAAAGATTGAAAACAGAAATAAGTATAAAATATGGGATTTGGTTTCGTATCATATAATGAACAGATATTGAAACCGAATTGAAAATTAAATTTTTAAAAATTATTTTACTGAATACAAATTCAAGATTGGATTGTGAGTCTAATGGATCATATCTCTCGAAAAATCTCGAACTTCATCATATTTTTCTTCGACCTGGCCATTATCTACCTGCTTTTCCCTCTCTCTTCCTTGGACTCCTATCTCTGCTCTCTCTGTCGTGAAGATCGGTTTCCACCCCACCCAGCCAACGCTTCTTTCTAGCTATACCATGTTGTTGGAATCGGTGAGTCCGCCACCAAAATCACTAGATAATAACTCCTTGACATTCGATCTACTAAATAAGACCAATGTCGAGGGGTTTCTTAGCTGTTGCCACTTTACTTTACTCCGGCCGTTAATTCCGACAAATTTGAGTTCATATCATGCAGTCCCATCTTCAATGAAGCATTCCCATGGACGGGCCGGCCTTTTGAGAATTGGACTTGTGATCTTGTGGCGTGGATGAGAGTTTTGAGGTGGCTGGTGGTCCATCTTTGTCTTCCACTTTGTTATTCGGTGGGGCGGTAGAGTGGTTAAGTCGGGGGTTGAGTTTCGTAGTTGCTCCTCGCAATAGTCTACGTTTGCACGGTAAAATCGTGTGCAGAAAAGTCACGGTCAAAGGAGGCGAGTCTCGATCACAGATGGCAAGCAACGGTTATGATTTGTTGTGCAGATAGCGACGTAATGTTTTGCTGCGCTGAGAGTGAGGGATAATTACAGTGTAGAGTGCAGGGAGAGAGAGGAGAAAGGACTGTTAGGCAGCCAGTCGCTAATGGTGATCAGAAGGGAAGTAGGAGAATAAATCCATCCATTGACAAAGCCCACATACTTATAGATTAGGAAAGGATTTTTTGTATAGTTGCATCGGTTTCATTCAAAAAGGACGCAATGGTTGGGGACACGGACGGTTTTCTCCAGAGAGAGCCCATGTCTGAATCTGAAGGCTGAGTTCTTGCAGGCGTGATTTGGCAGAAGCCTCTTGACAGAAGGGCTAGTTTGGCTTCTTTTTCAAAATGGTGTGAGTAGGGGCGTGATTGGCCCCGTCCGCGAAAGTGAGCTTTTGGCCAACGGGAAAGGGTGTGCTTGGATGCGAAAATACAAGGCCAGAAAGGAAGATAAATAAGCAATTATAATGTCTAACAGCTGCATCGATAATGGTTAGAAGAAGCTGGAAGCATGAGGATTGTACCGATTTTATATGTGTGTGTGTGTGTGTGTCTAAAAAATAAATAAATAAATAAATCCCTCACCTGCACTTGTTTATTTCTCGACTGCCCTGTCGTTGTCCATGTACACACATACATACAGAAGAAGTGGAAACACAAGCAAATCGAAGTAACATCTCCCTTGTCCATGCACATAGGTATGCAATTGGAGAGAAGATTAAATTATCGAACTTAGATCGAATTTTGTGAGTGTATTGTTCACGTACCTAGGTATGCAATTTGAGAGAAAATTTTAATCTACTACGAAATTATTGAATTTAGATTAAATTTTGAAAGTATTGTCTATGTACGTGGGTATGTAATTTGAGAAAAAATTTTAATCTATCACGAAATTGTCGAATTTAGATTGAATTATACGATTGTAGATTGAAATTGAATTCAACTCGATAAACTTGAAATAAAAATTAATTGATTTCAAGTCATCCATTAATTAATTAATTGGTTTATAAATTTAAAATAATTTAATAAATATTTCTTATCAACTAACTATTTTAATACATAAATTATGGGATTGAATATTTGATTATTAGAATTGAGTTCAAGGGCACAAATTTATCTCTAGTTTTATTTTAATCAAAATAGATTGATGAATTTTTTTATCACAAATTGGTGCGTTTAGATTCAAGCGCGACACACGAAATTCGTGAATTGAGTTGAGGTCAAAATGAAAAACATAACCCATAAAATTAAACGAGTTGAGATTGAAAGTTGGTTTAGATTACGTTTGTCTTAGATCAAACCATCAACGCTGATTTTCACCCCTACATATGTTCGTGTAGAACCTTCTGCTGATGGAGTCACCCATTAGTTTTGTCTAAAGATGCATGACATTAGCCATTTTGGAGGCCCCTTATATTATTCCCCAATTTTTATAGTAGCTATTAGATTAATAAAAATTTATTTAAATTCAAGTTTAAAATTTTCTTTTTTTTTATGTGTATAATGAATTAATTATTTTTCAACTTTTATACATATTTATAATCAAATTAATGCATTTATATGTGCACACTTACTATCATATTTATACACTATAAATTAATTATTATTTCTTATAATATCGTATCATTTAATTATTATTATATATTTTATACATTCTTATACATATATAAATATATAAATTTAAATAAATAACACTATTTATTCTATTAAAATCTTTCTTGTAATGCATCATAACACAGCCCTCATCAATAATCATCCCGCGTCACAGATTCTCTTCCGACTTAAGGTTGGGAATGATCAATGATGTAGATATTTGGGCATACGAATTAGATAAAACAAATGAAGAGATTTTCCCTCCTAAACAGACATTTATCTCAATATATCAATTAGGTATTATAAAAAAAAAAAACTCATGCAATGGCAATCTCTATGTGTGGTGTACCATGTATTCAACAGATCGACTTTGTTGCCCCTCTCTGATGAATTGCGACCACTTCTTTTATTTAAGATATAATCATAATTGTTTGTATGCTCGTTCACTTTGGTGAAGTTGGACCGCTCGTTCAAGTTTCTTTCCATGGCAGAAAGTGATATTTGAGAAAAAGACATACTCCATGGACGGACCATCATCGGAATTCAATTATCATCTAAGTTGGATGAGAAAAAATCTTTTTTTTTTTTTTTTTATTAAGGGGAAGTAAATGTTTTCCAATTTTTTGACAGTGGTTGGTTTTGAAAAACCTATCTCATGGGTATAATAAGTAATTATTCTGAACATATAAAGACTTTTATTTTATAAAATAAAATAAAATGAAATTTATAAAATTTTCCGACTATGTTATTAGGAAAATATAAAAATTAGATTTTATGAGTTATAATTTATAAAATATAAATATAAATTTAACAAAATTTAGAAAAGATTAATTCAAAACACCCTACAAGAAAAAATACTACAACATACTTTTGAAAAAAATTGAAATATTGTAAAAATTAAATTTTATGAAAAATATCAAAATAAATATTTGTATATGATAACATATAAACTAAAAAAATAAAAATATATTTAAATATTTCCACAAAGATATTTAAAACTAAAATTAAAAATCATATTTTTCCTAAAAAGTAGAAAATAGACAAAACTTGAAGAATATAATAAAATGTTTTATTTTCTATTATATAAAATTTAAAAATTTTAATTTATATTTTTCAAAAATAAAATATTTTTTACACTTTGTTGCATATTTTAAATTTTACATTTAGTAATTTTTCTTTGATTTTAGAGAGTGCATTTAGAGAAATAATAAATTATAAAATTTTATTTTAGTTTTTTGTATCATGAGAAAAATTTAATTTTATATTATTAAAAAATATAAATCTATATTTATATTTGACATTTTTAGTATTTTGTTTCAGAAGAAATGTGGGTTAAGAATGACAAATGTCATGGCAAATTAGTCACTTCATGCTACCGCATTAGTGTAGAAGAGATTTCTATAATTTTTCAAATAAAAAGAGGACTTTGTATAATTAATTCTTAATCTCATGGATAGACGCTATAATTAGTCACGTATTATTTTTCTTCTATGCTCATGTAAATAGTCCATGCGAGGCTTAATCTCACAATTTGATACACGTGCACGACGTTTCATGGTGGGTTAAAGACTTTAAAAATATAAAATGTATTTTATTTATTTTGAAAGAATGTAATATTTCTATGATCATCCTTTGAAAAGTGATGACATAAGTTGTTCTTTAAAGTAAAAATAAAGAAACGTGTAAAAATACAAAATTTTTTAAATGATAATTATGTGGTTACATCGATCTATATAATTTGGTTTTGTCAAGACTCTTAAACTGAATGTTTTGTCACAAAGTTAAATTATATTAATACCCTTCTCTTTTATTAAATGATATTAAATTTAAAAAATTTAAATAATTTAAATTAATTATTAAAGGGATTGATTGTGTTTATTTTTAACATGTATTTAAATTTATTTTAAAAAATAAGTAAAAATAAAAGAAAAATGAAATATAAAAGTAAAAGCATGCGTTGTTATCTTGGTGAAAATAATTAAAAAGTGTTTGTTTTATTAAATCTTTAACCCGACACGCGTGCGGTAAATACGCGGCAGATGATGGTTTAGCGTCAAATAGTCATATCCCACGGACCCCCTCGAGACCTCCGCCATGGCCGCCGCCGTCACCAACAAAGAAATCCTCACCGACCTCTCACCATTTATGAAGATCTACACCGACGGCACCGTTGAGCGCCTCATGCACTTCCCTTATGTTCCCCCTTCACCCGAAGACCCCACTACCGGCGTCTCCTCCAAAGACGTCGCAACCACCCCCCCCACCAGGCTCCACCTCCCCAAAATCACCACCCAGACGGAGAAATTACCCATCTTAGTCTACTTCCACGGCGGCGGATTCTGCGTCGGATCCGCCTACTGTCTCTCAGAACACCGCTACATGGGCGTTCTTTCTTCGGAAGCGAAAGCGCTGATCATCTCCGTCGAGTATCGACTCGCCCCCGAACACCCACTACCGGCGGCGTACGAGGACTCTTGGGCTGCCCTCAAATGGGTCTGTTCCCACGCTCTCGATCAGACCCATTTCGAGAAAGAGCCCTGGATAAGCAGTCACGGCGATTTTAGCAAACTCTTCATCGGCGGTGACAGCTCCGGAGGAAACATCGCTCATAACATGGCAATGCGGGCCGGGTCGGAGCCCTTACCCGGAGGCGTGAAAATCACGGGCACAATTCTCTCCCACCCTTTCTTCTGGGGCTCGGATCCGGTCGGAAACGAGCCCAAAGAGAACATAGAGCAGAGCTTTTGTTACAGAACCTGGGCATTAGTTCATCCAAGTGCTGCTGGTGGGATCGACAGCCCGCTGATCAACCCGATTGGCGCAGGAGCTCCGAGTTTGTCCGGGCTAGGTTGCTCGAAGTTGTTCGTTTGCTTGGCGGAGAAGGATATCTTGACGGGGAGGGCGGTGGCTTATGTGGAGAAATTGAAGAGCAGTGGGTGGAAAGGGCAGGTGGAGATGGCGGTAGTCGAAGGGGAAGACCACTGCTTCCATGTCTCTGATCCCGAAATTGAGAAGGCCAAAGATCTCATCCGGCGCATGGCTGTTTTCATTACAAAGTGAAATTTGTAATGTTTGTTTATTTACCTTTTGTAGAATTTATGGATACAATAAAATGGTTGAGTGGACTATGAATTAAATTTATATGGAGTGCTTGTATCAAATTACTCAAGTGAAGAAATGGGATTTCACTTGAATTTGATGCTAAAGCGGAGCAAGGTCTCTGTGATTTAACTTTTTAGTGTTCAAACTTGTTTTTTGCTCCATCCATTGAGTGGTAGGGATTTTGTGATAGAAACAAATCTAGTGGGTTATATTGCAAAACAAATAATTCATTGTTGGTAGAATCGACGGACATACATCTATCATAGGATTAATATCAGGTCGAGATAATCGACTAGCAAGTGTAGGATAGCCGGTCTGCTAGGCTTCCCCGCCATGTCGATGGGCGCCCCGACCGCTGCTTGGCGTGGGGTAGCATAAGTCGTTTCCAGTGAAGAGATGAGCGGTTTTCGAGAATCTGCCACCTCGAGGACTGAAATGTTTGGAGTAAGTAGTATAAGATAGTTGAGGATTTTGTGCTACAAAAATAGGCATAACCATAGGAGAAGGAATCGTCACTAGCGGTTGTTTAGGAGCCGTAGACTGCTTGTCAAAGTTTCCATAACAGGGTGCACCCTAAGGATGAAAAGTAACACGTGATTATTGATTTAAATTTGATTTGGTTATTTTTGCAGCGAATTCTAATTTTATAAATTATTCAATTTAATTCATTAATAAAAATTTTATTATTTTTAATTAAAATTAAGATTGAATATTTTAAATATTTATAAATTTACTATTTAATTTTATTTAATTTATTTTTTATATTAATATAAATATTTATTAAATTATTTAAAATACATTTGTGGGTTTGCGAGTCCTTGGGTCATTAGGTTGGTCAACTCGAAATTGATCCATTTATCTTTTTCAAATTCACGGATTTGACCCAATTTTGATTGGAATCTGCGATAGCTTGATTCGAAACTCACTAATTTCAGGTGAAGTTCGAGTCAAGTTTTCAGCTCGAATTAGAAATTGCCAACCTAATTTCTCATCATTGTTGCACCATCATCATCAGCATTAGAAGCATGCTCAACTCATATGCAAGTAATAAAATTTTAATTTAAGTTGCAATTAAAAGGAAAAATAATTCATTAAAAATGACAACGAAAATCATACTTAAAAATGTACATTGACAAAAGCAAAAAAAAAAATAATTAGAAATTGCAAGGTGTTATAATTAGCACTACAACAATATGACAAGATTTGAGCGGTCATGAAGAAAACAATCACACAAACTACACACGCGCGCGCACACGCACCAACAATGATAATAATAAATATGAAACATCAATACTTGTTCACACAGTTCAGAACTCTACTCCTACGTTTATGAGTACCAAGTCAGATTATCTTCACTATCACAACCAAAAAGTAGTGAAAAACAAGTGAACAATACTCACATGTCTCGCACAAATCTTATACCTTCCTTCAAGGTGGCTGATCAGCTGGTGTCACCAAAACACTCTTATTTTGTGTTTAAATTAAGCATATTTAAGCCCAACTTTCTTTTGCACTACTGGTTTGTGCTATCATTATATTGTTCACAAACTCCAATTCTTACAAGAATAAGAATATCATACAACTAAATTACCACTCTCACGGCAGTGTGGTACCTAATGTTACCAACATTAAGTATAACATTACTGCCTCACTGTATGTAACCAAGCAATGTAAACCATTTTCCCATTAGATGACCTAATTTCTTACAATAGGAATAGATTTCTTTTGATCTTGTCTTCCTTTTTCTTTTGGAATTCTTCGCAACTAGTGCTAAGTTGCCTTTTGCAATGTTGTCTCTTTCAAAAATTTGATTTCCTTTAATTGTTAGATAATACTTTTGCTTTTTTCCATAAAGTCCAAATCTATTTAATCTTTTGAATTTTTTCTTATAGACAAGACATCATTTAGTTTGGCATTTTTAGAATTTAATTTGTTGAGTGTAACAATAGTTTCATTTGCTTTATTTTTAGCTTCATTGTATAACTCTTTAAATCTTTTATACTCTTCTTTTATATTGTTGAAGGCATTCTACAGCGTCTCCTTGTCTTCTTTCAAAGATTCTACTTCATCCTTTAATACTTTATTTTCTAAGCCCATAGTCATTAATTTATCATATACCAATTGATAAATGGATAACAACTCCGCTTTAATAACTTCACTGTCGTTGCTGTTGTACTCAAACTGGTCTTTTATTATTGTTATTGATGTTCCAATATTATAGGCTATTTTCTATGCTTTTCTACTAACTAAGTTGAATGTCACATGGTTACTTGTCTCATTGTCATCTTCTGACTTTTTTGACCCATCTTCACTCGTCATGCTTACTTCTTGAGAGTATTGACGCACTCTACTTGAACATAACCAATTCCATTAGATTCATAACATTAAATTCCTTTTCATTGGAGCTCAGCCTTTTCAATCTCTTTGCAACACTTACTATGATTTTTGAGGGTCTTGTTACATGAATTTTTAAACTTATTAGACTTCTTTTTTTTTAACAATCTTTTGAGCTCTTTAATTATGGATATGATGTTGTCATCAGTATTGTGATACTCATCTGAACTATTCTTCGACTAAAAATACAATTTTTTTTTCATTTTTACCATAATTTAGATTTATCTCACATATTTGTAATGAACCTATGAGCTCATCAAGGCGAAGATTATCTACATCTCTTAGTTATTCTATAGTAGCAACCTTTTGGGTAAATCTTTCGGGCAAAGAACACAAAGTTTTTCTCGCAAGTTTAGCTTCAAAATATTTTTTACCAAATGGAAAGGGTTGATTTGCGATGTGGCGCAATTTTTTGTTAAATTCAGGAACAATCTCATCTTCTCCCATTCTTAAATTGAGATACTAACATTTAAAGTTTAGAAGTTTTAACAGCACTTATACCTTCATGAATATTTTTAAAGATGCCTTAAACTGTTTTTTTTATTTCATATGTGGATATCAACTTGAATTGATCCTTATCCATGCCCGTGAAAATAGCATTAATTGCTTTTGAATTTCATAAAGCAGCTAGTTCTTCTTCAATAGTCCATGATTTCACATCTTTGACAATCTCCACACCTTCAATGTTCCTTTTGGTTAGTGGTTTTCATCCATTCTTAATTGCATACCAAGCTCTTTGATCTTAAGATTTTATGAATGCACGTATCCAAGGCTTCCAATATGGATAATTGGAGTCATCGAGCAATTGAGGGCGAGTTACAGAAGTTCCCATTTTGTTGCTCATGTCTGCAAGTCCTTAGATACAATAGGATCACACCCGCTTTGAACTAAGCTTACTGAGCAACTTGACTCTTTGCCACATGAAAATTCCGCAATAATTTTGTTACTGTTACAATAAGTGTTATAACAACATAGATTAACTCAAGAGGTCCTACAGAGTTAATTGCACACACACACACACACACCTCAATAGCAATAATAATGTAAAATATGGAACACCAATATTTGTTAACGAAATTCGAAGATCCACTCTTACACGGGCAACAAGTTGGGATATTTTCATTATAACAACCAAAATATAATGAAATAAAAAGGTGAACAACACTTACAGTACTCACACAAACCCAATCACCTGTCTCCAAGGTTGTAATACAGTTAGTGGTACAAAAACACTTCTATTTTGTGCTTAAACTAACTATCCTTAGGCATAACTCTCCCTTACACGGCTGGTTTGTGCTATCATCGTGTTGTTCACTCACTCCAACTCTTACAAGAATAAAAATATCATTCAAGGAAGCTAACACTCTCACGGCTAGTGTTTTGGAGTCTTCTTTGGCTGTTCTCCTTCTTTGAAGATGGTTTCCTATTTATAATTGATGTATAAAAGTTCTCAAGTCCATCCAAAATCTTGTGGATAACCATTGGCTCCTATAAAGTTGTCAAGTCCAAAAATTTTTAGTATTGTTGCAACACTAGTCACAACAACGCGGTGTAATCTGTAGATAAGCATGGCTTCAATATATATCCATTAAATGTTTAAACTAGTCAAGTTTTTTCACATTATATTTGCATCAGACCTTCAAATTGTTCACAAATTTATGCTTCTTTGAGGATGTCTATGCAACCAACAAATCATATCAAGTAGTTGGAGACCAAGCATTATCAAACAAATCCATTCAACTCATTATCATCCATTAAAAGTTTAAATTTATTTAGACATCATTAATAATTAGGCTCTTATTAAAAGAAGTTGTGTACAAACTGCTGACATATTTTGGTAACAAACACTTTCAAGACATTTACAGTGGTGACCGTTTTATAATTTTAGTAAACGAAAAGAAAAGAAAAGACTAGTCCCATATTTTCTGGATCAAGTTTTTAGTTCTCTTCCAGCTCGGAAATTAACCACACCACACACTGAGGATCGGATGATAATTCTGAAACTTTATGATATTGATTGCTGACTGCATTTGGGCAAAGAACACAGTCAGCCTCTGAATGCCAATCCAAGCCACCAAACATTAAATCAATTCAAGTAAGCAAAGCACATTTTTTCTTCAAGGGAAACAGTGGAGGGAGTGAACTGTTCTTCGTGCAAATAGGCACATAATTAGTCACAGGCCTCACCCTCAAACGAGCTGTTCTAGTCGTTGTTCTCTCCTGCCCGTCATTACTTTGCTTCGCATCCTTGTCTTTGTTTCTCACCCCTTCTTTTCTCCCATGATCTTGTGACAGTGTTTTAGCAAGTGATGAACTTCTGCGAGGCGAGGAAGAAGACGGTGCTGAAGGCGAAGCACGTGCACGTTGTTTCCTCAACCTCAGTAACTCTTTCCATAGGACAGTGCATTTAGGGGGCCTTGGGGAGGGATCATCATCAAGAAACGAGCTTATTCTGCCTTCCTCCTTGTCGATTCGTTCGGTTTGCTGAGGCCTCTCTCCAGCGGTTTCTGGTTTCAAGCTGATCTTGTTGAGTTTCACATCAGCATGCCCAAAAAGCAACTTACCGTCAGAGAACTGTTCATCAGCTGTTGTCATGTTGGTTAGGCCTCCCAACAGAAACTCAAATTCAGCGTTGCGCGCAATCCTAATTCTCTCCGCCTCTCGCTCTCGGTCTGCTTGAGGGTTGGGGCATATGGAGATGAAGTTGCTTTCATCAAGAAACTCGGAGGAGAACGATATCCGGGGGCTCGAGATCACCTCGAGGCCATTGGATGTGGCTTGGAGTGAATCTTGAGAAATCATTTGTGATGCAAAGAAGAGGAGGAGTTGAGGGGATTGGGGGTTGTTTGGAGGAGTTTTGGGTGGTGAGTTTATGTGTTGGAACATGTGTGAATGAGTTTATAAAGAGGGAGGAGTGGTGAGATGCTTTTTAGTGATGATGGATTTGTTAATTGAAGCCTCTTTTGATATGGTTCAGTGTTGGTTAATGTCTGGACGGTGAGAATGTTGAAAACAGTGTGGTCTGGTGAATTTGAAACAAAGGAGCTAAGGTTGTTTATGGAGTTTGGGGACAGCACGTGGTTGCCTTGAGGGCTAAAGGACAAAAGGGTTTAAGCTATGCTATTTTGTGGTCTCGCGGAGTTATCATCTTGACCAAACTTGCAAGGCATATTTTCTACATATGTATGTGAACAGAATTATAACTAAATTTCCTAACCCTTTAGAGATTGATACAACTTTAAATTAATCTTTCACATAGCACTTTTTGAAATGTTTTAAAGTTGAATTTGAATTTGGGTCGAGTGAAAATAAGTTATATAGAGTCCGTACATAAATAAGAGACTGCATTTAGGGATGATATGAATTAGGTAAAGGAAGTTCTTTTCCCCCTCTTCCTGATCGAGTTAATTACCTTCATAAATAGGATAGAGCTTATGTGCTATCAAATGCAGACGTATCAAGGTTATTATACGGTACATAAAAAATTATTTGTGGAGTTATTTACTGAGAGAGGGGGGTTTTCATGAATTTATAATTTTTAAATTATCTTATATTATATTATGAAATGTTTAGTAAACAAGTACTGAGATCTCAAAACAAGATGTTATAATTTTATGAATTTGTACGAAAATTTAACTTGATTATATATTCATTTACGATAATGTACAATTTTTCATATTTGCTCGAATCTTGCTCTCGGTTTCTCCGAATTTATCTTGTCTTGGAAAAGCAGAAACAATGAGTTGGTGGATAATTTGTATTTTGCTTACTGGCTATGGTTCAGTGAGAGAGAGAGAGAGAGAGCGGGGTAGGGTATTTGTGGTCTTGTGGGCTTCATCTAACGGAGTCTAGAGATCATTATAACGTTAGAGGAACCCCATGCATGTGGTCACATGGGACGTAATCTAACGGAGTCCAGAGATCATAATAACATTAGAGGAACCCCATGCATGTGATCACATGGGACTATTTACGTCCCATGTGAAAAAGTGCACATTGCCCAACTCAAATTTCTTCATCAATATTCAAACAAATAGGATGCCCCTTTTTACTTCGATACCTTCAAGTAGTTCATTTCCTTGGCTTGCATTTTGTACCATTTTCACCCCCGGGATGGGTATTCTTGTCATTTCGTGATGCTGATGAGTTGAACTTGTCTTGCCCAGTTCTGAAAAAGCCTTCATTAATATTTGGAGACCTCTAATACGTCATCAACTGTTACGGCTAATCATATATTTGGTAAATATTTTTGAATATTATATGTTACAACTGTATTGGAACCTATACTTTTTAAACGTGCACTGGATTATGGATAACCTGGCACTTCTTTAGATGTATACTTTCATCTTGAGTTATTTTGAGCCATGTTTTTTGTGAACCAATAGTTATTTTTTAAGATATTGTCATTCTATATCTGCAGCAAAATTCATGCATGGGAAGAACCATATTCATTGAAGTGCTTCACATTTTGTGATATCTCTCTCGCTTGAATGGTAAAAAAATTCAACTAGAATTCAGGTTTTGAAAGGAAATACAGCTCCTCTCAATTATTGGTAAGGTGCAGACGAGCAACAATAATTCTTTGTCATTTAGGGGTAGAGTAGGATGAACTATTATTGACAGGTTAGATACGCTTTTACTTGGCAAATCCTTAAGGTGTCCCCTATTCAGGTAGCTAGCGTTGCACACTGTCGGTTTATGCGATGATAATATAAGTATAATATGATGTTATTAATTGATATTTGGGTTTAGGATTATTTATGCATCATATACATTTATTTGGTTGTCAAAAGCAAAGGCGATAATACTTGGCAAAAAGTATGTACCACAAGAATGGCCTGTAGCATATATAGTCAAACCAGGCAGGTGAAATTAGTCAATAAAGTTCCTGCTACACTTTTGGGACAAAGACCAACCACAATATAAAAATTTCTGTACAAAGTGAATGCGCAATAAATTCAAAATTTAAAAGGAGCTGGAGACCCTGGAAAAGAGTCAAGAGGCCCCCCCGCCCCCAAATCACTGAGCAATGTGGTTCATTTGGGGACATCTGTAGTAGTAATTCAGTACTATTTTAGTTATTGTGTTTGGGATCCTTTTGTGGTGGAAATTGAGTGCCATTAGTTAATGGATTTCATAATATTGTTAATAAAAGGAACTGATGGCATCTACAAAATAGAAATGATCAGCAACGGTGTAAACTAATCGAACTTAAATAGGAATTCATACTCGATAATTACTCGAATTTGTTTGTCTTAATTTTATGAAATTCAAATTCAATCTAAAATTTGAGTTAAAAAGTAAGATTGAATTTAAAATATTGTTATAGATTAAATTTAAAAGATTGTTAAAGTTTAAATTTGAACACAATTAAATTTAAAAATATTTTTAAATTTAATTGAATTTGAGTTTGAGTAGCTTGATTAATAACCTAACACCTATAATGAAATTACCACTTAAGGAATTGGAGGGCTTTTTTTATTTTTTTTTCTTTGGGATATTTCCAAGAAGGTAGGAAAAACAAGTTGGGAATTATTAAGTCTTTCCATTGCATGTAAGTGTATATACTTTATTCTTACAAGGAATTCAATTTCCAGCCTGGCCGTTGAGGCTATTTACCTAGCCAGGGACAAGAATTCGTGCATGGGGTTTCGTGGCGATGTTTCATCTGTTGCCAATATTACAATATTAATATTTAATATTAAGTATCTCTTTACACAATTAAACAAACACATTTCTGAATTTCTTTAACAATTTCATGTACATGGCAACTTCTTTATTTATGGGTAAGGCACTGATATTCATTTGTAGGGGCGCAATTTCAGCATATTCATAAGAAGTACATGCTTCTCATTTTGTGATATCTCTCTCGCTTGAATGGTAAAAAAAAAAAAAAGTTCAACTGTAATTCAGGATTCGAAGGGAAATACAGCTCCTCTCAATTATTGGCAAGGTGCAGATGAGCAACAATAATTCTTGTGTTATTTAGGGGTAGAGTAGGATGAACCATTATTGAAAGGGAAGATAGGGTTAGAAATGGTTACAATTATCAGTCCACACATTTACTTGGCAAATCTTTAAGGCGTCACCTATTCAGGTAGCTAGGGTTCCACACTCTTGGCTTATGCGATGATAATGTAAGTATAATATGATATTATTATAATGTTATTAAATTGATATTTGGGTTTACTATTATTTATTCGTTATATACATTTATTTGGTAGTCAAAAGCAAAGGCGAGAATATATACTTGCCAAAAAGTATGTAATGCAAGCATATATGGCTAGACCAAGCAGGTGAAATTATTCAAAAAGTGAGTACTACAGTACTGGGACGAAGACCAACCACAATATAAAAATTTCTGTACAGAGTGGAATGGACAATAAATTCAGAATTTAAGAGGAGCTGAAGACCCTGGAAATGAGTCAAAGAGGCACCCGTGCTAGTAATTCAGTGCCATTAGTTAATGGATTTCATTTTATTGTTTTCATTTTGTTAATAAAAGTTGCTGTTGGAATCTACAAAAATAAATAGGGAATTGCTTGATCATGTATGGTAACGTGATAATTTTATCCTCTAATGCTGCTATATTTTTTATTTTATCCACGGAAGATTCGGATGACCAAGAGTTTAAATGAGTTTAAATTGAATAATAATTTAAACTCGATAATTACACGAATTTTTTTCATGTGAATTTTATAAAATTCAAACTCAATCTAAAGTTTGAGTTAAAAAGTACAATTGAATTTAAAAGATTTTTATAGCTCGAGTATGAACACAATTAGATTTAAAAATATTTCTCAAAAATTCATATTTTCTAACTAGTAGAAAATAGGTAAAAATTAAAGAATATAATAAAATATTTTATAAAATATAATAAAAATAAAAATTAATTTAAAAATTTATTCTCAAAGGAGAATTAGAAAATAAATTTTCTATGCCATAAAAATAAATTTAACAGTTAAAATTGAAAATTTCATTAAAATGAAATAATAAAAAATTCTATTTTTTGAAAACTATAAATTCAAAATTTGTTATTTATTCTAACTATATCATCTAGAAAATAAAAATATATATTTTGTGACTTATACGTTGTATAATAAAATTTAAAAAATATTGATTTAGAATATCTTCTAGTAAAGACACCATAATATACCTTGTTAAATATATAAAATATTTTAAAAAGTTTTCTAGAAAAACATAAAAATAAATATTTTTATTTTATAAGATATAAACCAAAAAAATATTAAAAGTGTACCTAAATTTTTTCTAAAAAACATAAAATGTTCGATAATATGAACAAATTTTAAAATTTGAGTTCCTGATAATTTATATTGTCAAAAAAATGTAAAATATAAAAATTTTCTATTATATAAAATTTAAAAATTTTAATTTATATTTTTCAAAAATATAATAGTTTTTACATTTTGTTTCATATTTAAAATTTTTAACATAGTAATTTTGCTTTTACTTTAGAGAGTGCATTTAGAGAATATAATAAATTTTAAAATTTTATTTTATATTTTTGTATCATGAGAAAATGTTAATTTTATATAATTAGAAAATATAAATCTATATTCATATTTAACATTTTATATTTTGTTTGAGAAGAAATGTGGGCTGAAAATGTCATTTCAATAATAAGATATTTTGGGCCCTTTTTTTGTCATGGCAAATTAGTCACTTCATACAAAATCGTGGAAATTTGGTAAAGCATGTTAGTGTAGGGTAGGCTTTGTAAGTTTTTTAAACATAAAAAGAATTTTTTGTCATTAATTCTAATCTTATAGAAGGACTCTATAATTATCTATTTATATTTATTTTTCTGTGCCCTTGTAAATAGTCCATGGGAGGGTTAAGCTTGCATTTGATCCATGTGTACGACACTTCACAGTGGATTAAAGACTTTTAAAATATAAAATGTATCATCCTTTGAAAAAATGATGAAATAAGTTGTTCTGTAAAGTAAAAATAAAGAAACGTGTAATAATATAAATTTTTTTAAATGATAATTGGGGGGTTACATCGATCGATATTATTTGGTTTAGTCAATACTCTTAAACTGTATTTTTTGTCACGATGTTAAATTATATTAATACCCTTCTCTTTTATTAAATGATATTAAATTTAAAAATTAAAATAATTAAAATTAATTATTAACAGTATTGAATGTGTTTATTTTTAACATGTATTTAAATTTATTTTTTTAAAAAATATGTAAAAATAAAGGAAAAATGAAATATAAAAGTAAAAGCATGTGTTGTTATTTTGGTGAAAAAAATTAAAGTGTTTGTTTATTAAATCTTTAACCCTACACGTGCACGTAAAAGCGGTCGATTCGGTTGCACTCGAATGGCATTTCGGGTGCAACAGATCTTGACAAGTGTCAAGATCCAGTTCTTTTCTTTTTTCTTTTTTCTTTTTTTAATTTTAAATGTTTTTATTAATTCTAGTTTAATTTAAAATTCTGTTTTTTTTTTATAATTTTTTATTAATTCTACTTACAGTAATTTAAAATTCTGTTTTTTTTTTATAATTTTTTATTAATTCTACTTACAGTAATTTAAAATTCTGTTTTTTTTATAATTTTTTATTAATTCTACTTACAGTAATTTAAAATTCTGTCTTCTTTTTTAATTTTTTATTTCTATCGATTGAGGTTTAGATTTTATTTTTATTTTTAATTTAACACTTATTAATTTATGGAGATTTTGGCCAGATTTGATATTGTTTTGACAATAATAAAGAGTGAAATTAGAATTTCAAATGAAAGAAGGTTATATTTGTCTTTGTTTTAAAACTTAAAAATTTGGATGTTTTTGAAACACTTTGAAAATCATTGCTAATTTTAAAGATGGCTAATAATAGCCGTCTCAAGTTTAGAAACAACTGAAAAAGGCTACCCTCACCATTCCACGTTGGGATGGCTTTGTCTGCTATTCTTAAAGTTGAGACAACTTTTTAAAAACAGTCTCAAGTAGGGACGGGCATCAGAAAGTCATCTCAACTTTGGGACGAATTTTTTCATTAGAGATGAGATATGTTTTTGGGATAGATCTATGGCCGTAATAGCCATCTCAATCCGGTCGTTTTCTAGTTGTGTCATCGTCAATAGCGTTCAAAGCATGCTCAACTCATATGCACATAATAAAACTTTAATTCATGTTGCAATTAGAGAGAAAAATAGTTCATTTAAAAAATGACAGCGAAAATCATACTTAAAAATGTACATTAACGAAAGCAAAACAATAAGCCCTTATTTTGCATTTTTACTTTTTGCCTTTCATTTCAAAATCATTTTGACATTTTTAGGAGTATATCATGATTCATGTCGACTAGACTTTTTCTAACGCAAAACTTTCAAATCTTTGCGAAAACTCTTCTATGGCAAATGCTAATATAAGTGTATCCCATCAATGGTTCACAAAGTTGAAAATTCAAGCTAGTGAAAAACCCAAATCGCGTTTGTTGTAGCGTTTGGCATGCAGGGTAAGTAGTGTTCGGCTTCCAACACGCACATATCCCTCTTTGCATTTGATCCATACCCCATTTCGATATATTTCCAGCCTTCGCCACACAAAGCATTAAATTAAAAATCCAATCACATGGACACACATTGTGCTCGTACGATCACTTTTGGGCACGACTCAACCTTAAGAAACTTCCCATCCGTCAACAAAATTAACAATTTTCTTCGATGAATCCCTCCTCATCTTCATTAATGTCATATTCATATGGGCTTCGCCATTTGCATCTCCATTATGGCTCATGTTCCAGAAGTTCAGTCTTGAGACAGCAAGTGGTCATATTTAAAGATGGAGGAGGTTGTGCCTGGAAGTTAAAAAAAGGGGGCGTAAAGAGGAAAGTGGTGGAGGATGGTTGATTATGATTTTGTGAGCGGAAGTTACTTCTCAGCGTCGAGAAAGGTCAAGACAATTGAATTTTTATTATAATATTTATATAGTTGGATTTTACAATGACAGTCCATTAATATCTATATCTATATATATATATATAAAAGGAATTCATGCACACATATCGTGTGTGCTTAAAAAGTTAGAAAATATATACATACAACGTTAAAAAATAAAATTGAATATTTGGTGTGGTGGAATAATATGGGAATAAAATGAGCGGGAAAAGGGAATTAAATGCAGCCAAATAAATTAACGCTATATAGGGTTAATTTAGGAAATCAATTAAAATACCAAAAAACATCTATTATGAAGTATTCATGCATTCTTAAATGAAATATAGATTATAAGTATTAGGGTATTATCTATATTATTCATTAATGGAACAAATTCGGTTTGTATAGGCCCCTCATACATTTTTAATAGAGAATAGAAATATAGATATTATATAGATTTTATAAAGAATATGCATTTATATTTAAAAAATAATGTTAATTCATTTATGTAATTATGTATATGCTTAATTAAATCATGTCTTTCATAACCTCTAGTGTTTCGAGAATTAAAAAGAGAGCTAGTTGTGTATAACATCAAGCAAATGTTTGGAACACAGCTTTCACCCTCTAAACCATTACCCATAGTCCATAAAATTTCATTCAACTTTAAATTTAAATTTTTTTCTATTATATATATATAATTAATTAATTATTAAACAATCATTATACTTATTTACGTTTAAATTAATACCATATATACACATATGCACGTTTATACATACACACATACATACATATATATATACCTTATAAAATAATTATTTTCTCTATTTATAATCATATCATTCAATTATTATTATATATTTTAAATCTTACAATTAAACAGTACTCGTACCAACATATCTCCTCTTAAATATAATGCACAACACCACTCTCCCGAGTAAATAATTAAATATGGGAGAAAAGAGGGGATAATCGAAATAACAGACATAGCTTGCTGCAGTTGAGAGAGAGAGACAGAGAAAATTATATTTGTAATACTATTTTTAATATTGAAACAATCTTATGTTACCAGTTACTTTTAGCCACTAATTTTTAACACATAATATAGAAAATGTATATCTTAGCTTTCATCTAAAGTTCTATATCTACTCTAGGGTAGAAATAGTTTTAGTTAAGTTCATATCATTTCCCAGTCTTATTATAAAAATAGCATGATCATGTCTTTTGTGTTAATTATATTTTAAATATATAAGGGGAAAAACTTGTCCTCTTCATATTGTTTTAATTAAAGTGATGTTTCATTCTCAAAATTTATTTTAAATTTATCCTCTTAATTAAATTTAATTGTATGGATATATTTTTAAATATTTTATTACTTCTTATTAATCAAATTATTGTAAACATTATTTTTATTATATATTAAAGTTATAAAATAATTAAATTAAATAATATTAAAATTTTAAAATATTTATGTTAATTGAATCAAAGTCAAATTCATCTAGATACATTCGAGCTTGGCTCGTTTACACCCCCAAGCTAAATTGTATATCTAAGAGAGTGTTTGGATGAGTTTATAAGTTTTTGAAAATATCTTATAAAATGTTTAAAAGTTTATAAGTTTCTTACAAATATTTGATAATTTTTTAAATAAAAGATAATATAAGTTCTAAAAATAAGATATTTAGAGTTTATAAATTCTTTAAAATTAAGTTAGTTATTCCCAATTCATCTTCAAATATTTTGTAAACTACTTTATTTTATATATTAAAAATAACATAAATATTCTTAAATTACATTTTATTAAAAGTATTCAAATTATTTTCATTATTATTATATCAAAAAATTACAATAAATTATAATTATAAATTTCAACAAAATCTTATAAGATAACTTTATCAAATACTTTTTAATTTATTTTTAAAATAAGATTTATAAACTTATGAGTTCTAAAAATATCTTATAAATTATATAATATTGTAAGCTCTCGAAAACAAGCTTAGTCAATTACTCTCCAAATTCTAATCGTATGTGTGATGACACTTTCAGGACATTTAGAGAGGTGACACTTTTATATCACTATATTTTCAATTTACCCATTTTACTAAACGAAAAGAAAAGTAAAGACTAGTCCCATATTTTCTGGATCAAGTTTTCAATTCTCTTCAGCTGGAAATTTAAACACACCACACACTGAGATCGGATGATAATTCTGAAACTATATGAGCTGACAACGTTTGGGCAAAGAGCACAGTCAGCCTATGAATGCCAATCCAAGCCACCAAACAAGAAATCAATTCAAGAAAGCAAAGCACATTATCAACCCAAAACAACTATTTCTACACTCTCACCTCTCTAATCTAAGTTTCCTCAGGGGAAACAGTGGAGGGAGTGCGCTGTTCTTCGACTGCGTGCAAATAAGGATCACAATTAGCCACAGGCCTCACCCTAAAACCAGCTGTTCGAGTTGTTGTTCTCTCCTGTCCGTTATTACTTCGCTTCGGTTCCTTATCTTTATTTCTCACCACTGCTTTTCTCCCATGACCTGCTGACGGTGTTTCAGCAAGTGATGAACTTCTGCGAGGCGAGGAAGAAGACGGTGCTGAAGGCGAAGCACGTGCATGTTGTTTCCTCAATCTCAGTAACTCTTTCCATAGGACAGTGCATTTAGGGGGCCTTGGGGAGGGGTCGTCATCAAGAAACCAGCTTATTCTGCCTTCCTCCTCGTCGATTCGTTCGGTTTGCTCAGGCCTCTCTCCAGCTGTCTCTGGTTTCAACCTGATCTTGTTGAGTTTCACATCAGCATGCCTAAAGGGAAGCAACTTGCCTTCAGAGAACAGTTCATCAGCTGTTGTCATGTTGGTTAGGCCTCCCGACAGAAACTCAAATTCAGCGTTGCGTGCAGCCCTAATTCTCTCCGCCTCTCGCTCTCGGTCTGCTTGAGGGTTGGGGCATATGGAGATGAAGTTGCTTTCATCAAGAAACTCGGAGGAGAACGATATCCGGGGGCTCGAGATCACCTCGAAGCCATTGGACGTGGCTCGGAGTGAATCTTGAGAAATCATTTGTGATGCAAAGAAGAGGAGTTGAGGGGATTGGAGGTTGTTTGGAGGAGTTTTGGCTGGTGAGTTTATGTGTTAGAACATGTGTGCATGAGTTTATAAAGAGGAAGCAGTGGTAAGATGCTTTTTAGTGATGATGGAAGCCTGTTTTGATATGGTTTAGTATTGTTAGTTAATGTTTGGACGGTGAGAATATTGAAAACAGTGTGGTCTGGTGAATTTGAAACAAATAAGCAAAGGTTGTTTATGGAGTTTGGGGACAGCGCGTGGATTCCTTGAGGCCTAAAGGACAAAAGGGTTTAAGCTATGCTATTTTGTGGTCTAGTGGAGTTATAATCTTGTTGACCAAATATGCAAGGCATACTTTCAACATATTTATGTGAATAATAAGTTGGAATTATAACTAAATTGCCTAACCCTTCGGGGATTGATACAAATTTAAATTAATCTCTCACATAGTACTTTCTGAAATGTTTTAAGTTGAACTTGAATTTGGGTCGAGTGAAAAAGTCCGTACATAAATTGGAGACTACTTTAAGGAATGATATGAATTAGGAAAAAAAGGTTCTTTACCCCTCTTCTTGATCGAGTGCATTACCTTCATAAATAGAATATAGCTTATGCGCTATCAAATGCTGACTTATCAAGGTACTAATGAATTTATAATTTTTAAATTATCTTATATTATTTTATGAAATGTTTAGTAAACAATTTATGAGATGTCAAAACAAGATGTTATAATTTTATGAATGTGTACGAGAATTTTACTTGATTATAGTTTCATTTACGATCATGTACAATTTTTTATATTTACTCCAATCTTGCTCACGGTTTCTCCAAATTCGCCTTGTCTTGGAAAAGCAGAAACAATGAGTTGATGGATAATTTATATTTTGCTTACTGGCGGTCAAGCGATTAGTCTTAGTGGCTCAGTGAGAGAGAGAGCTGGTGTGTTTGTGGTCAGTGAGACAGAATCCAGAGATCATTATAACATGGAAGGAACCCCATGCATCTGATCACATGAGACTATTTACATCCCATGTGAAAAAGTGCACATTTCCCAACTCAAATTTCTTCATCAACGTTCAAACGAATAGGATGCCCCTTTTTACTTCAATACCTTTAAGTAGTTCATTTCCTTGGCTTGGTTTTTGTACCATCTTCACTCCTGGGATGGGTATTCTTGTCATTTCGGGACGCTGACAAGTTGAATTTATCTTGCCCACTTCTGTAAGAGCTTTCATTAATATTTGGAGACCTCTCGTATATCACCAACCATTCAACTCCAGACAGCTAACCAAACATCTGGTAATTCTTTTGTCGCATATATTTTTTAAACGTGCGCTAGATTATAGATAATCCGTGGCACTTCTTTAGATGTATACTTTTATCTTGAGTTATTTTGAGCCATGTTTTTTGTGAACCGATAGCTTTTTTTTTTTTTTGGATATTGTCATTCTATATCTGCAACAAAATACATGCATGGGAAGAGCCATATTCATAGGAAGTGCATGCTTCCCATTTTGTGATATCTCTCTCTCTGGATTGAATTGTAAAACAATTCAACTATAATTGAAGATTTGAAAGGAAATACAGCTCCTCTCAATTATTGTTAAGGTGCAGATGATCAACAATAATTCTTTGTTATTTAGGGGTCGAGTAGGATGAACCATTATTGAAAGGGAAGATAGGTTAGAAATGGTTGCAATCAGCACTGTCTACACTTGCCAAATCTTTAAGGTGTCACCTATTCAGGTAGCTAGGGTTGCACATTGTTGGTTTATGCGATGATAGTGTGAGTATAATACGATATTATTATAATGTTTTTAATTGATTTTTGGGTTTACTATTATTTATTCATTATATACATTTATTTGGTTGTCGAAAGCAAAGGCGACATTACTTGCCAAAAATATGCACTAAAAGAAGGGCTTGTACCATGTATAGTTTGACCGGGCGGGTGAAATTAGTTAATGAGTTCGTACTACGCTATTGGGACAAAGACCAAACCACAATATAAAAATTTTCTGTACAAAGTGAAAGAGCAATAAATCCAAAATTTAAGAGGAGCTGGAGACCCTTGGAAAGAGTCAAGAGACCCACCCCCCCGAAATCACTGCGCAATGAGATTCATTGGGGGAAAGACATTTGTAGCTGTAAATCAGTACTAAAAGACATTTGTAGTTGTAAATCAGCACTATTTTAGTTATTGTTTCTGGGATCTTTTTGTGATAGTAATTCAGTAGCATTAGTTAATAGATTTCATTATTTTGTTTTCATTTTGTAAATCAAAGTAGCTGATGGGATCTACAAAAATAAATAGTGAATTGCTTGATCATGTATGAGAACGCGATAATTTTATCCTATAATGTTGCTATATTCTTTTATTTTATTATCCACAGGAGACTCAGATAACCAAAATAGAAATGCTCAATAAGAGTGTAAATGAGTCTAATTTAAATAATAACACAAACTTGATCATAACTCGAATTTTACTCATCTTAATTTTATAAAACTCAGACTCAATCTATAGTTTGAATTAAAAAGTAAGTAAGATTGAATTAAAAAGATTGTTATAGCTTGAATTTGAACAAAATTAAATTTAAAAATATTTTTGAATTTAATTGAACTTGAGATTGAGTATCTTGATTAACACCCTAACACTTATAACGAAATTACCATTAAAGGAATAGGAGGGTTTTATTTTATTTTTTGTTTGGGATAATTTCAAGAAGGTAGGAAAAACAAGTTGGGAATTGTTAAGTCTTTCCATTGCGTGTACGAGTATGTACTTTATTCTTACAAGGCATTCAAATTCCAGCCTGGAACACGTCTCAAGCCCTTTAGGTTATTTACCTAGCTGGGGACAAGAATTCGTGCACGGGATTTCGTGGCTTGTTGATTTTGAGTAACGCCTGCTTAGTGATAACAGGTCTCGAAGATGTTCCATCTGTTGGAGATATTACAATATTAATATTTAATTAATTTTTTACTTTTTGTAATATAAAATTATGACATCTGTTTTAATGTATAAGTACATTTTAGAATGAACCATAATTATAGATGATGTCCTTTGTGCAGTTAAAACATACAAATGCCCATTGAATTTTTTGCTTATTGCATGAATGATTAAGTTCCAAGTTGCAAACATGCATGTGGAGTGTGTTTGATTTTAAGAATGTAAGGTGTAAAAGAAAATAGTAGAAAAAAGAAAAAATAAATAAAAGAAATTTAACATTTTATATAGTGTTTGGTTAAAACAATTTCAATAAAAAAGGAAAAAATTTTAAAAAAAGAAATCAAATCAAACAAAAATTTGAAATTGAAATTTTTTATAATTTAAGAGAAATAAGGAAGAAATAAGTAAAAGAAATAGAATTAATAAAAATTTTTGAAAGAAGAATAAAATTTAAAATAATTTTTTTACTTTTTTCTCTATTTTATGAAAAAATAAATTTTTTTTTCTGTAAATTATAATTATCCTCTAATTTGGTTATTGCATCTGTGATTAACTTTCAAGTTGCGAACATGCATTTAATTTACTCTCACTGTAGGAGTTTGACTTCCTTTCACCTTTTGCTGCCTTTATCTTGAAGTTAATAAGATACACTAATCTCCCTTCGATCTCTGTCTACTGGGAGTCTCTTCGAAATTTGAATTGGACTAAAATATTAAATTTAATAATTATAAACAGCAAAGTCCGCCCTTCTAAAGTTCCTTTATTTCAAATTTATTATTTAATACAGATAGTCATCTTGTCTCTCTCTCTCTCTCTCTCTCTTCTATAACTGTATAAATGTTTTAATTTTTAGATAAATTAATCTCTAATAAAAACTAGATCTCAATTCATTTCCAACAATAGGTCAATATATATATATATATATATATATAATGGACTTCGAATAAGAAAATTTCTCTATATAATTTACCATCCTTTTTGCAGAAGATGTCTGTCGTGCTTCCAAATTGGGTTGCTATCAGCGAGACGATTATCTCAGCCCACGCAATCCATAAAATAACGTTCGTTTCAACTCATGAGTCAATTATATTATTTTAGCAAAACAGAAATAAATGATATCCCATTACATTAAGTTTTCTTAAATGTCTGGAAAACTATACCTAAAAGTCTCTTCCTTTCCTCAACACTCGACCATTTCCACTTGTGTTCCAAGTTGTTGCATACTTTTCTTCTTACATGTTGTTGAAATTCCTGCTTGGAAGGAGCCATAAGCCATTAAGATTATTTACCTAGGAACTAGAATTCGTGCACCTGCGAAAACATGAATTGTGACTGTGAAAATGGATCCCTCGACCACGCCATTCTGTTTCATCCCGTCGTCGAGTCTCGTGACCACGGAGGGCTCTCTCTTTCGTGGCTGCACCAGAAATCGCAGAGCATTTTGCTTCTGTTCGCGCGCGTTCGAGCTCCGTGCCCCTATGTTGAAGCGTTGCGGCCGAGACCAGAGCTGCGAGTATTCTGCCTACGCCTGCGATTTTGTTCATACTCGCGAGACCTCTGCATCACAACATGGGAGCGAGCGGGACTGCGAGGTGCGATCATTTGCGGGTAGGACCTGTTTGGCTACACTTTTATGTTCTACACAATTCTAATATTTCTTTTCATTAATTCCACTTGCCTTTCAAATTCCTGGTGCCTTCTTAATAGAACAAAACATAAAAATTCCAACTTCATATATTAATAAAAAATTTTAGGAAAAGTCACAGGGTTCAATCGTTTTTCAAATACTATTTCTTTTGTTTGAATTCCTACACATTGTCTTATACTAACATAACCCCAATATTCATGCTACATTTTTGTATGCAAAATACTCATGATTTTATATGCCTAAACGCGTGAAATAAATTTTTTAAGCACACGTGTAAAAAACTGTAAACTCATATTAGGATTTTACTTTAATTTTAATGTGATTTCTGGTCAAACCTCTGTCTCCCTCTCTCTCTCTCTCTCCACATCTGAGTAGTATTTGAGGGATGTAGGATATTTATTTCTCCCGTCCTTAAGTCTTATTTATATTAGGAATATTTAGAGTTTAAATTATACTGAATTATTTTATTTCCTAGTTCTTGAATGATTCTAACTGTTTGTCCAGACAAACAAACCTGGTTTTTCATTATTTTTTTATCCAAAAAGATAAAAAAAATTAATTTATTTTAATTATCTACTAGGTTAGGGTAGACTTAATTACCACAAAGTGCACATAATCAACTTCTACAAACACTTATTTCTGCCTTACATTATTTATCCGAAAATAATCAAGAAAAATTGAATAATTAAATATAAATATTTTTTTGTTTTTAAATACCCAAAATTTTTGGCTATTACATTAAGCGTGGAGGCTAATGCCATAAGTATTAAGGAGAAATGCCTTGTTTAGATTGAAAAATGACATCTGATGCCTTATAGATTGAGTTTTTCATGCAATTCTTCAATTATCTATATAGGCTGTAAGACTGCAGAATCTAGCCATAGACCACATACTTCTGTTCATCTTTCAAAGTTTGAATTATGAGAAGTAAGAGTTCTATAATAATTGGTTTCTGAAGATCTTAATGTTTTTGATTATATTTATTATGTGTAGAGTCGAATAAAGAAATAGTTTAATTCGAGGTCATATATCTTCAATTTGTTTTTACAATTCACCTCTTTTTTGACCTTATAGTTGTAGGGAAAATTTTAAGTGTTAGCCACTGAGGTATGATATAAATGTGTTACAAGTGCAAAGATAGTTTAAAATTTTGAATATAGACAAATTCTTTAATTGCTTTATATTTATAAAATTTCAAATTTTATTTAATTGATGGCGGTTGTAATATATTAGTTTTTTTAATCTCTCTTTATTTATCTGCGGGCACATGCGTGCACATATACACATATATATGTATGATTTATATACTAGATTTTTGTAATTTTTGAAATATCTAAAATATATCCCCCAAATAATAAATTCTTAAGTTTAATTAGATAATAATAATAATATATTTGAAAAGCACCACCTCTTCAAAATCTATGCATTTAATCTAATTTAACTTATTTCAAAAAAAGACTTATTTCATTTAACAATTATAATTATCATTGCAATTAACATCAACTATAACCAAACTACCAATTTTCAAATGGCATATAATAGTCCCATCAAATTTATCTTAGATGAAATTTTCAATGCTCATAACACATACCTTATTACTTTCGCTTATTATATATTTAACAACTATAAATATCAGAATCATAACAAAGAGTAGCTATAAACAAAATAATCTTTTTTTCAAAAATATCTTTAAAAAAATAAAATGAAATCTATATTGTACATTCGCATGTAAAGCCCGCACGCTTTACTAGTCTTTATAAATAGAGGAAATTGAGACAATGTTCGTGGACTAGGAAGATTTTAATTTGATTAAAAAAAATGTAATAAATTATTGCCGGGGTGGGTGGGATTGCAAAATTTCGTAAACTCCAAAATAATTATATTTTTTAAAAAAATATTTTTTAAAAAATGTTATTTAAATAAACTAAGTATAATTTCTTAAATGATTGCATTAAGAATTTCTTGAGTTGGATTTAAGATGAGCCCAATTTAAACCCATTTGGACCCCACTCAGTTCAACCTTGTCCTGAAAATTGTGAACACAGTCCAAACTACAACTTTTTAGGTAGGCCCATGAATCTTGCCACCACTACGAACATAATTGCAAACTATTTCTGCAAAAAAAAAAAGAAAAAAAACTTATAAGCTATAGTAAAATATACGTGTGTTTAAAATATAAAATATATTAATTTCATTTATGTATTTTTAACAGTTATCAATATATATATTTTTTAATGTAATTTGAAAACAAGGTAATATGATAAGAAAAAAGAATAGAAAGAAATAGCAAAAATAATAAAAGAATAAAACAAAAGGAGAATTTTATAATTATTTAGTTGAAGGAATATAAATAAGTAAATATACTCTATCTAATTCTTAGAAGTTACTTTAAGGATCACAATTTAAATAAATAGTACTAATATTATATAGATTATCAAAGTTAATTTTGAAAAAAAAATATAATGATGTCATGTATACTGATGTTTTCTTTTACATATTTTAAGTACCAAAAATAAATTAATTAAGGATATATTTTTATGTAAAATGAGATAACTTATATGATGTCTTAAAACAAGTTAAGTGAACTCATTGTTGTAAAACAATATAATCCAACAAATGTTATTTTTAAGCATATATATAAATTCTTCTTATGAAAACAATTTATTAAATAATTATAACAAATTTATGAACTCTTAAATGCTTTATAGGATATCTTAATCATTTTATAAGCTCAATCGAAACACCTCTTCCTCTTACACAAAAGAAATAATGATTATTATAAGTCCTAGACTCTTCAAATATTCTTGTAATAAAATGAAGAATTATTATTTGATACTCGGGAAAAAGAAACAAAGTCCTTTTATTTATCCAAATAGGCATGGAAAAACTTTTGTGAAAGAATTTTTATATTTATTTGTCATATTTCGCCCAATGGAATCAGAATTGCAATCAAAATTGAATTTGAAATCATTGGAATAGAATTATTCATTCTAATATATTTGTTTGGTTGAAAATGTCATCTTTCAAAATGAGATGCAAAAAAATTTTAATTTTAATCTTAATTTATATTAATAAAAAAATAAACATTGTACATGTAAATTATTGATAAATTTAATATTTTTTTATTAATTATAATATATTATAAAATTATTATATTTTAATTAATAAAAATAAAAATTTCAAAATTAAATAATATTCTAAAATAAAAAATAAATATAAAATTTTAAAGAGAAGAGAATATTATACATTAATAGATAAATAAGAAAAAAAGAAAAATAGTTAGTTTAAAGCTTTAAAGTGTAATTTAATAGTATATAAATAGTTTGGACAAAAAATCTTTTTTAAAAAAAAACAATGACAGAAAACTCTTTTAAAAAAATCAATGACGAAGATAAAACAAAGTCACAGGAGTGATAGAAAAAAAATAAAAAAGAGAATAAAATATATTAGGGGATTGAAGAGAAATAAAAAAAAGTTAAAAAATGATACAGGAAAAAAATATAAAAAAAGAACAAAATACATTAAAAAGGAGCAAAGCAAAAGTTTTTTTATATTACTAATTTAGTAATTTTACATTTAATTATGCCAAAGCATAAGCATTCTTTAATTATGTAGAGTGTATGTAATATATATTTATTAAATTAATATAACTTATATATTTTAAATTAAACATATGGAAATTAGGCTTGGGTTTTCCCAAAACCCTCTATCTTACTAAGAATTTAGTAAATCTTATATTTTTTTAATATGATTGTCAAATTTTAATTCCAATTGTTGTAAACCAAACAACAATCACAAGTTTCATTCCAATTCTTGATTTTAATACCCTCTTACCAAACACCCCCTAAAGTTGCTTAAATTTTCACCCATTTATCATGTATTTGTTATTTTAAAATTATATTACAAATTTAATAATTTTTCAGAAAAATTTGAAGGTTATGTTTGGTTTATTATTAAGGTGGGTAGGAAAAATCTTGGTAATTTAAATGGGAGGATAATTTATATTTACTTTGTAAGATTTGGACGAGTAGGCAAATTGTTTTAACAAATATTTAATATGTAAAAATAATGGGTTGATATGATAATAGATACGCTTATAGTTTAATAATATTTAATTTGTAAAATTTTTAAACAATAATAAATAATAGAAAATTAAAAAACAAACATAGCCAAGGTATTTTCAAGCAAAGGGAAAATGAAGAAAGAGCCTAGATGTCGGTGGTGGTCCCACGTCTCTCAAGTCAGGTTGGGCGTTGGCGTAACACCTTTTCAACTAAGTGCAATTATGTCATCTACTTTGCAATTCATGCCTTAGCGATGATGATGCAAGTTAAATGAGTCCTCCATTATGGCTTCATTAATTTAATTTGAATGAATAAAAAATTATAGTATCAAATTAAAATTAACCCTACTTGTCAATGTTATCCAACCAAATCCGTTGAGAGGGCCACACTTGGGATATAAATTACAACACATATATAGAAGTAACATTAGCTATTTTGGATCAATCGTGTGACACGACTCGTCCCCCACACCATGTGGAGCCAACTCCTTCCCAGCACAAGTGGGCATAAGTTGAAAACTGAAATTTTTCCAGACCATCTAAACTGAATTATTAAGAGTTCGTGCTTAATTTAATTACATTTTGTAAATTTATAATATTACGTTTAATTAGTAAATTTACATATTATCCAAAATTATAAAAGTTAAACATGTCCAAATATAATTATGAATATTTCATTACTGCCTTTACATACTGCATGCCATTATAAAAATAAAACTTTTAATTGCACGCCGTAAAATTACGGGTACATTCTTAATTAACATTTTGTTTCACTTTTTAATCTTTTCTATTTTCTTGTAACTGATTGTATCTATTTGTTTTTTACTCAAATTTAATTTTTATCTTAAATATTCTTTATGTTTATAATTTTCATAATTTTAGTATTTAAAATATAATAATTTTGTAACTTATAAATTGATTTGTACAAAAATAGAGTATGCCGTTTTTTCTAATGTATATATGTATGCATAATTGAATCTACTGTTGAGGGGAAAAAAAAAAAACAATAAATCCGCAGTACCAGAATATTTTTTCTTGCAGGGTTTTTAATGTATATGGCTGAAAATGGGAACTCTGATTGATGCATCATTACAATACGGGTTAACTAAATGAAGATCTTGTAGTAAATTGACTGCTATATTATATTTGGTACAAAAGCATATAAAATTTATATATTGTTATATGTGTGGGCATATTTTAAAGACTGACTTATTACGGATCGGCCCCCTTGGTAAATTTTTTTTACTTCTCCTCGGACAAATTGTTGGTATTAAATATAACGAGACAGTTGTTTATCAATCTGCCTTTAGTGGGAGAAAAATTGATACTAAAATTTAGAAGTAGGGTGAAAATAAGAGTTTAAAAAAAAAAAAAGGATAAATGAGTTATCATGGTAGATAATAGATTTGAAAGTTAGTATTTTGGTGGGTGAAAAGTTACAAATATAGTGTGCCAAACAAATTCAAAACTCAAGAGAGGAAAATCTGGTCCCAATCTAGGACTCCCAATTAACGAACAAACAGAAATTGGACAGGCATTTGTGGGGCTATCATCTTCATCTCTAAGTCTAAGCTGGGAACCAACTAAAACGGTGTAAGTCTTTTTGTGCCGCGAAGTACAAACACAATAGGAATTGATGAGCATCACTTATTGTACGCACCAATCACAGAATTCAAGACCCTTTTTATGAGATCTACGTGGACTTTTGTTTAATGGCCTACCATTTCTATGATTGTTGTATGTGTAGGGTTGCCCCTCTTTTAACATTATATATTACTTGTGTATTGAACCAGTGCATGGACACAATATGTTGATAATGATTCCGTCGACAAATAGGATTTAAGATTGTGGCTGCATCATTAGCCGTTAGTTGTAGTTGATTATGGAGGAGGTACGGTATTTATTGCCACCCACCTTTTTTATCTTTAGTTAGGCTTTGGTGAATGGGTTGACTGATCTGTCCATAAATTAATTTACATCTACTTAGCCTGACTTGGAGCTAAGAGTGTGCTTCTAAGTTCTTGGACCAAGATGTTTTAGAGCATCTTTGGTTTCTCGTCAAATTTTATGTAATCAAACATTACAACCCAACGAGAATATTTATTTTATTTTTACATAAATATATAATTAATTACTATTTAATCTTTATATTATTTATCATTAAATTATTACTCTTATATATATACACATACATACTCATATTTTTGTTTATTTGTACTCTAAAATATTAGATATATCAATAAAAAATTTTAAAACATCAGAATCTTACTACTATGCGTATTATTTATTTTAATACAATTTTTATCAAAATATTTTCCTTAACGAAGTTAATCTCCCAAACACAGTCTTTCTATGCTTCTTCGCTTGTCTTAAGGGATACCAAAGATTTTTTTTTGGCTTTTTGCTCAAAGAAAATGACTCTGGACAACATTATTATAGAAGTGAAACTTTTGATTGTATGTTGTAAAATTACGAAACAACACTCAATCTTATTTTGTTTTTTTTTTTCTATCATTTTCTTTTAATTAACTTGTTCTTCTATTTGTTTTTTTCTATCAAATTTTCTCCCTTTTAAATTCTTTTTTTTTATCTTTGTTCTTTTTCTTAGTTTTAGATATTCTTTATGTTTTTTATTTTAATATGTTTATTATTTAAAATAAAATAAATTTACTCTTTATCAATAAATTTACATATTCTTAGAGAGTTTCACTTTTCCTAGTATAAAATATTGATAGTTCCGAAATTCTCTATCAATTCCTTAATTTTTCAATATGAAACCATTTATTTAGTTTCTTTCCCATTAAAAATTTTCAATAAGATCATGTATGTAGGACTTGATAATTAATTATAAAATAGTAGTTTCAAAAATAATATGGGATTATAATGGATATACTCAAACTGGAGGAAAAAACTAACATTTTTTATTATTCATATCATCTTCTTTAATTTTTTAATTTCTTCAAGATGTTTAGAATATTTAAAAATATTTTTTTAATATTTCCTAAGTTGAATCTTTCTTTATAAACGAAACTCTAAGCCACTCGTTGATTTAAAAATTTTGACCTTAGTTTTTTGGTGGATTTGGCAAGACGAATGGAATTAAATGTTGAATTTTTAACCACCAAATCTACCGACATTAACAATATTTTAGGATTAAATAATCGTGAAGGCGTTGATTTTTGTCTTCTATAGAAACAGTCAATAACCTACCCCAAAAATAATAGTAAACATAATAATTTCTACTAATATTTTCCCAAATTATGATTACTGAACTCAAATTCAATTAAGCAAGTGATTTTAATATTTTAATCAATGTTTTCAAAATTCAAATACCAAAAACTTAGTTTGAAAATCAATTTTCCAATTACTTCTTCTGCAAACTTCTTAATTTTCCATATTGCATAAACTTGAGAACAAGTGGGGATCAACATCTGCTTATTTATTTTCATACGGGAAAAAAACAAAACATTTTTCTTTTTGTTTATTGTGATAACCACAGACTAAATACGAAGGAAATTAAATAACATTAAAATGATGAAGAAAATAGAATTGCAAGCTAACAAAGACAAATCGCACATGTAGTTCATCAGCCAAACCTAATGCTCTGCGCGTTAATATTTTGACATGTACTTAATTTATTACGGCGCGTCCGGTTGGTCAATTTTGATCAGATTTGTGCACTAAGTACAAAACATGGACCCAGATGAGTATTCAATACTCGACAAACAATAAAGGCCAGACTCTCATACAGCCAGAAAAAGCTGAGATTGCAATTAATTCTGTGTCTCAGTGCACATGGAAGATTCTTCCATAAGCCGCACAAATCATTCAAAGCAAAGGAAGCCCAGATCCGAGATTCGAAAACCGGAAACCTTTCATGTTCCCATGCATCAAACGAACAGCAAATTCAAAAAGATGGAAACCGAAATTAGAGACTGATCAATTGAGTTAATTAATCAACAAAAGATGTAAGTCCATAACGAATTACTCTCAGTTAATTATTCTACAACCAGTGCTGTCCATGTTCTTATTCTTGAGCAAGGAGTTCTTGTATTGCGCAATCGAACTCATGTTTTCCCGCTCATATTTCAGTGCTGTCCAAGTTCTTATTCTTGAGCAAGGAGTTTTTGCAGTGCGCAATCGCCCCCTGAATTGCATTCTGCAGTTCCTCCATTGACGAAACATCCAAATTGTACGCGCCTGAGCCCGGGTGACCCGTTTGCGTAAGCCCAAACCCGTATCCGTACCCGTACACGGATTTGCCGTGGCTGGGGGATGACATCATTGATGACGGGCAGCTCGAGATGCAGCTTCTTCTTCTTCTCGGGTACCTCAGATTCCCAGAAAAAGAAAGTGAAATATTCGTGCTGGGATTCACCTTTGGATGAGCTGTGCGCGTCAGGAATTCTTGATCTTTATCTTTCGTCAGGCACAGAGTGGTGTTCTCCGATCTTGAAACTCTTGACGACGACGGCGGCGGACAAGATATCTTCTGCTGCTGCTGCTGTTTCTGGGAGAGCTTTTCGTATAAAGGCTTCACCTTTTTCAAGTACTTGCGTATGACTTCTTTCGCGCTCGAGCTCGCGCGTTTCACAGCGGCGCCTCCCGACGACGGCGGATTCGCGGTTTTGCTTTCCTTGCGGAATACGGTGGAGAATTTCGCGAGGGAGAAGAACTTCGACGGTTTCCTTTGATGGTAGTTGAGCGAAAGAACGTCGGTGCTGACGTTGTGGCTGGTGGTGTTCGCGAGGCGTTTGGACTCGTCGTCGGTTACGGAGCTAGGGCGAGAGGAGTCGCACTCGAGGCGTTGGAGGACGTTGGCGGAGGAATCGGCGGAGGAGTGGGAGGCGGTGGAGTCTCGGGAGGCGGTGGTGGTGGTGTCGGAGGAGGAGGAGGTAGAGGAGGAAGAGAGGAGGAGGGTGCGGACCATGGAGAGGCGGGGGGAGAGGTGGAGGGGGAGGAGCTGGCCCTTGTAGAAGAGCTCGTCGGCGGGGCAGAGAGCAGCGGAGGATTTGCGTGGAGAGACGGAAATGGTAAATTCAAAGTCGGAGGAGGAAGAGGAGGAGGAGTGGGTGGGGGAGGAGGGGAGGGTGTGAGACTTGGTGGAGGAATGGTGGTACTTCTGTGTGCGCCGCCCCATGGTGGTGGAGGAGTGGTTGCTGGAGCCTACATAATCTCAAGCTCTGAAGTGGTTAAGAGATTTGTGTAGGGAATAAGGGAAGAAATGAACAGGCAATTTTCTTCTTATAACATGAGAGGGAGGCATAGCGTGGAAATAAATGGTATATTACATTGTCCACCAACCCTAGGATTAGGGATCTATACTTTAATAATTATCTCCAAAAATTACAAAATTACTTGCGTTAGAAATATATATATCACCAAGCAAGGCTCCAGATAGATGTTTGGTACGCCGTACACTTGTCACATATGCTTGATGCTTAAATGCAACTTGAAAACCACCAACCCTACATAGATATAATTCAGTCATATATATATGAATTATATATCACTCACTCTTGGGCTTAATAATTTCCCATGTGCCCACAAAAACTCAATAAGTGAATGAATCTATTGATAATGTAGTTGTTGTGATCTTTTTAATAGAAGATAAATAAAATTTATGATCTTTTTAATAGAAGAGAAACAAAATTTATGTTGCTTGCTATGTTGATTCAAAAATCATGCAACATTAATATTAAATTAGAAGATTTCATTCAGTGATTAATTGAAAATAATTAGATGAGGAATACAAAATAGATTTGGAGGGAGTTTGAGTGAGCTTATAAACTTTTTAAAATATCTTATAAGATACTTAGGAACTTATAAATTTTTTAAAAGTGTTTGATAATTTTTTTAATAAAATAGTTTATAAACTTTCAAAGTAAGATATTTAGAACTTATGAGCTTTTTTAAAATAAGTTGATTTTTCTTAACTTATTTTCAAATATCTTATAAGTTACTTCTTTATATATATATCAAAAAATCACATACATATTTTAAATTATATCATATTAATAATATTTAATTTATTCTTATCATTATTACATCAAAAATTTATAATTAACTATAATTATAAATTTTTATAAAATATTATAAGATGTTCCTATCCAAACACTTTATTAATTTATTTTTAAAAATAAAATATATGAACTTATACATTCTAAAATCATCTTTTAAGTTGCATGTCCAGACAAGCTATTTAAAATAAGATTAAGTTGTCAAATCTTGTTATGCTTAAGCGATCAACATGAATAATAATCTCATTAGAAAAACAACTTAATAGAGCAATAATGAGTATTTGTGAATTTGAAGCTAGTATCGTTTTAAATCAAATATTCCGTTCTCCAGTAGCAAGTTTCTTCCACGCATTAACTCTGGTTTTCTTGCGAAGACGTTTGGGTTACATATGTGGTAGATATTTATGTATGAATACTCCCATGTATATATGTAAGGTATTATAAAAATAAAAATAAAACAAAATAAAAATAAAATACTAATCAGAAGGAGTGTAATAAAATGGAAGCTTGAAAAGGTCACATGCATGGCGCCTGCGAATGCGTCCCCGCTTCATGTTTCCCGTCTGCTACGTTTGCTGTAACCGTCACGTGCTCTGCTTAGCTGTCACGTGTACCCTATCGTGAAATATGCAGACTTATACGATCGCATAACACATTATTCTAAATTATTATTATTATTTATTTTGCCACCAGTAATAAATTATTACTCCATTTGCCCATTTTACTTTTGGAAAGAAATGATTAATAATATGATTATTTCCTGTCAAATTTGAGAACTTTAAAACCTATCTCGTTTAAGTTAAGCTGAATGTTTCAAAAAAAAGTGAAGCTTAATCGACATCATATAAGAATTCAAATTAAGCTTGATCAAGATGTGACTTGCCAAACTTTGTTCCATAAAATGCCATCTGAACAGCTGTTAATTCAGTTGTTACGTGAATTACGGATAGATATGATAAAAGTATCGATATAATGTGCAAATTCTGCGCAACCATTATGCATTGGCAAATAACATTACAGGAGAATATCAATGTTTAATCAGATAACTTCTTGTGACTGTGGTATCCGAGGGTTGCGGAATATGTCTCATCTTTTTTTATCTAATTTTTTTTTTCCTGCTACGAATTTTCGTAGTCTTTGATTTGGTCATGTCACGACAGAAGCATAGATACATTAATGAATTACAATTAATTGCCAAAATCCAATACAGTACAACTTTAATGGTCTTGATTCATGGAAGTTTCACGTGGTACTGGAGCATAAGATGAAGGGAATCTTATGTTCCAAAACACGGTTTATTAGCCGTAGCCTCATTGCACGATAATCAAGTAAAACAGCTAATTGTATTATATTGGAATTGTAGTTTATTATTAAAACAAGCTAAAGCCTTTTAATTACTTCAAAGACTAGCTTAGTAGCACTGGTGCATGCACATGTAAGTGTTCAATTAATATGTGACAGTACGTAATTAAAGATTTATGCAAACTGTCACAATACACAATGACACTAATCAAGATCTCTTGGGAAAAATAATAAAAAAGATAATCTGAATTACAGAGAGATTAGTAATGTGATGGCCTTTTTAGAAGTCAAAAATATAGAAAAAAATACTTCTAAAAAAATGAATTAAGGAACAAATATTTTCATTTTATAAAATATTAATTGTACAGGACAAATGTCTTACTTATTTGCAAGGAAACAAACTTATCGTCCCTCTAACAGAAACACTAGGTTTCCTTCTTCTAATATTGTCATCCTTAGTTTCACTAAACAAGGATTTAGAATCCTCAAAAACAACCTCTTTATTATGATGGAAGGAGATTTTTCTAATATTATATAATTTGAAACTCTTTCTAATCTATTTATTTTTTAAATATAATATTTTACACTTGATAAAATTTTATTTTCAAACATATTACTTAGAGTATACATGACACAAGTTTTATGAACTTCTTATACGAACTTTTACTTAATTGAACCTATAAATTATTTAATTATTAATCACACTAGTGACTAAAGCTCATTCAACATTGAAACGTAAAATGTTAAGTAAAATTAATTGGACATGGTCAAGCTCAACGAGGTACCATTAGTTCGCGGTACTGACAACGTTAGTCTTGTAACTTGTTGCGGCTCCTTGTACGAAGCTTCGCGAGTTGGAGCATAAAAATTGTAACTCTATTATTTAATTTTATATACAGGAGCTGAGGGACCACATATTTACTCACTGTGCAACTACAGTATATTAATTTATATTTCCATTTAAGAAAAAAAAATTGATTTAAATAGAATCCTCTTAGATCTACTCGTGCATCTAGTGTATTTAGTGCACATAATGAATTTCTGACTAATATCATAATTTTAATAATAAATTAATTTTTTTATATTTTTCCATAAACTCCCAATGTGAATATATAAAGTGCATTCTCGAATAAACCTATACATTAACAGCAAAATAATAAGTGCGACTTGTCAATGTAACAATTTGGAGTGTAAGTTGGAATTATTTGGGTGAGGGCCCATTTCTGTTGCAGAACACAGTATGGCTTTGGGTAGGTGTAACCCAAAAGGGACAACCCATAAATAGGACCAAGCTCTTTGGCATTTGCCAACTTCAATTCTTTTGTTTCACTTTTTTTATTCTTTAATAAATTGACAATATAAAAATAGTAGCTGAAGATCTCCATTTTTTTAGGTTATTTGAGTGAGCTCACATGCCCTTTTAGCTTATAAACTATTTATGAATATTTTATAATTTTTTAATAAAAAAACTTATAAATTTTAAAAATAAAATATTTAGAATTTATAAATTTTTCAAAAATAAGTTGATTATTTTTAAGTTATTTTCATATACCTTATAAGTTATTTTATTTTATATATTAAAAATAATATAATCACTTTAAATTACATTTTATTAATAATATTTAAATTATATTTATTGTTATTATATAAAAATTATAATCAATTATAATTATAAATTTTATAACATAATCTTAATAAACACTTTATAAATTTATTTTTAAAATAAAATTTATGTACTTATCAATTTTAAAAATATTTGATAAACTATATTTTCTTATAAATTATAAAAAAAATAAGCCTAGTCAAACACCCTCTTGGTTTGAGCCAAATTGCAAAAGATGTCGATAACGAGGTTTTCTACATTTTTTAGTCACAATTAAGAAAAAGGTCAGATATTCTCGATAGCCTAGATTACATAGGATATTCCCACGGTATCCTAGGTAGTATAGATTGGACAAGTTGAGACATGCACTGGACATAAGAAGTCAACGTGCTCGAGGCCCGCAAGAATTAGGCTCAACGAACGTGATTGGTGAATCGGGCTTCTTGCTGCTAGATGAAAGTGTGAAACAGCCCACTTAATTGGACCCAATAATTAAATCATCCAAGTGAGTGAAACCATGGTGTTTGGCGAAGGGTCTGGGAATAAGGTTGTTTCGGCAATTTAAGGAAATTAAGGGCTAAGATTTGACGAATATTAGGGTTTGGGGATAGAATGAAAATGAAAATGCCATTGGGTGAGATGGTGTGGAAAGAAGAGAGAAGGGAATGGAGGAAGATAAGTACTGCGTTTTTCTCTGCTTCCTTTTACATTTAGCCTCTTTTCCATATGTATTACAAGCTTCCTTTGTTTTGAACAGAGAGGAACAGATCCCTCTCATACTCTGGTGCAACTTCCCTATTTTGTCTTGTGCTTCTCCCTTCTGTTGATTTATGTAGTTATTTTTGGAAAATGTAATATTATGGCCCCTAATGTAATTTGCTTGTGCCCCGCTATAATCTTTGTTGGGCTTGGTTGTAATTCAGATGTAATGTTTAGTAACAACTAGTGAATGCATAACATACCACTCTACAATAACGAGTTTTAGGATTTATCTCATGCACAATTATCTATTTAGACCAAGCTTTTTCGATTTCAACTAATTGACGTATTTGACAGAAAGATATGTTGGCCCCGTCTAAACTAAGATTTCCTCTTGATTATGACTTATACTTATTGCAATAAACTTGAACAATTATCAAGTTAAACCAATTTAAATCAACAAGACATAAAATTAATCATGTGAGAATATTAAGATTAGATGCTACATGTGAAAAGTCTCAACGCTAAAATTTTGCATTCCCTCGAGTAAGTTGAAGTCAGATGAGACCATGCATCTAGCTTATCCTTAATTTAGTTATCAATAAATTCCCTCCACGCTGTTAAAAAACAATTTAATATAATGTTTTTTGGTCTCCAATATCATGTAACATGCATAATTAACACTTCACTTCAATATCATAGTAAGCTAGAATGTTTAATGAATGTGTTTTTAATGAGATGAAAAATGTGTAAAATGGACATACAAGCACAAATGATTCTAAATTCACTATATGTCACGCTTTTGACCCATGAATACAACACCACATTACTTGTGAAGAATCTCAATAGGTATAGAACACTACCAAAAACTTTTAGGATTGGGACTGCCAATTTGGGATTGGTAAAACTTGTTTACAATTAGGGATGACTTTTGAAAGACTTTCATAAATCCGTTCTAAAGCCGTGACAAAATATGTATTTTAATTTTAGCAAAAAATTTATCCTAAAGCCATCTCGAATTTGGTATGGATCCTTAGCCATTTCAAATTGAGATGATTTTGGCATGGGTTCACCTTGTAGTCTCAACATCTATTCCAAAGCTGTTCTAAAATAGTTTGTGAAAAATTAAATTAAAACTGTCCCAAAATTATGAAAAATATTATAGAAAAAACCCGTCCCAAAGCCATCCCAAATTTTAGAACGGTTTTGGTACGACTTCACCTATAATCCCAAAATTTGTCCTAAAGTCGTGTCAAAATAATTCAAAAAAAGTAGAAAATAAAACCGTCTCAAAGTTATCTCAAATTGGCATTGCTTTAGGATGGCCTTCTTTGTAGTTGCCATTTACTTGTCGCACAGCCGTGGCAAATTTTAGGATTGCTATAGTCATCCTAAAGCCACCCTAAAATGAGAAATATAACCAAACAATCTCTAACCAAAATGGTTTTAATTGAAGAATTCTTTAATTCACCAAATATAAATCCAATGTATTTTGAAAACTAAGATTTTCTCCACAAATTATATACAATATACAAGTTAAATGATGAAGTAATTATGTATAAAATGTCGTATTAAATAATGTTTTGAAAATCTAAGGAATTTGGTGTGGATATCACGTTGAGATGGGAAAAAGGATGGGTGGCATGGTATATAGAATGTGGAGCTTTTTATTGTGCCCAGCGCCCCACGTCACACAAGGCACTGGGAGCGACATGCAGACAAAGAGGCCTATTGCACCCGACGTCTCAATGTCAGCTCCACTATGCATTTATCCACCTGTGTATTTGGGATGGCTTGAGTTTTTCCGTCCTAAAGCCGTCTTAATTTTTCAGATGTTCAAAATAAATTTTTCCCTTCCCCAAATTTTTATTTCCCACCAAGTTTCACCCAAACAAACGCAGCAACTTTCCTTCCATTTCAAACACACACGATGTGATCCAAGGCACGAGTTAAAACCTTCAACCTTACAGATAAACTCTAGTCTAATTATTTTATGAAGTACACAATTCCAATTGAGTATTCAAGAATCCGTTTTTTTGTAACTTCATCATATTCATGAATGCAAAGATGCTGGCAAATTTCTCCTTCATTTGGTGTTGTAATGGCTGTGTAATATAAGACATTCGATTTTCATGCTTAGTCGATGTTGTCTTTGGTGAATTTTCCATGTCAATAGTTTTACTTTGTCTAAACGTTTGGGGTTTTTGTGTGTTGAATGTTTAGATCAATTTTTTTGAAATTTTTGGTGAAATTGGTGTGAGGATGAGCAAATAATAATGTGTTCTTACTTAGTGTTGTTGGTTGGGTGGGTGGATTCAAACCCTAAAAATTAGATAGTATTTGGTTAAGAATACTTAAATATAACATGTTTGATGAAATGCCACTTAAGGATGTTTTTCTCGGGTTTATCAAGCACTACCTAGGTTAAAGTCTTGTATATGTATAAATTATTTTGTGGTGAAATTTGTTAGTGAATTAGTTAAACATAAGGTACTCATACCTTTTTTCATTTGTTGAGTGAAGTTTCGGACATCAAATTTGACAATATAAGGTGAAAAATAGATGCACATAATATGTTTGATAAAGTGCCATTGAAAGATGTTTTTAAGTGTGGTTTGGTTGTATATGTTACCTATGCCAATTGTATTTCATATTTGTCTTGTACCAAATTCAAAAATTTAACTTGTGAATATTTGCATGATGCATTCTTTGGTTTTCACTTTTTTACCATCTCGCTAACAAAATTGCCAACAAATTGAACAAATTGAAATGAATTCAATATGTGCTATTTATTTACCTTTGTTCAAATGGATATCATAGGTAATGGAATCCTCATTGTCTAACATAAAATAATTTTTCACGTATTCTAATTATTACAATTTTTAGTATTGCCAACAGTGAAATAATGTATTAATTAACATTATTTTCATTTTGTTTGTGTGTATGAGAATGATTCGGTGAGCATATTATGAGCTAAAAGTAGGACATAGTGTTTACACTCCACATGGAAAGGGAGATAAACGAAGTGTCAACACTCCACACTTTTCACTTTTGCCATCTTCTCCCCACATTATATATTCTCCCGCCATCATCTTGTAACCATGCCTGAAAAAAAGTAACAAACTCAATTAAGTTAACAGAATCAATTAAGTTTGTTATATTTGGACAAGATAGGTTAATGAGGACCTTGATAGTTAAATGCACATATTGTTTGCTCATCATTTCTTGTTTCTTATGTTTTCTTGACTTTGGACAGGATGATATTGTATTACATTTTCATTCAGCATTTAAACTCTTGTAAATAATTTCATCCCACCAAGTATTACTATTGAAATTATGACATGATTTTGTTTTTATATATTTCTTTTGGAATTTTGAGTATGGGATTTTGCAATTTATTGTACAGGATAGCAAGGATTTTGTAATTTATTTTAAAGGAAAGCTAGGAATTTTTACAAAATTAAATAAAATTATTTCTTAAAAATAATGAGAAAGTCGTCCCGAAAGCTATCTCGAATGAACTATTCTAAAGCTATGTCAAAATGAAACCATCTCAAAGCTATTCCTTATAAACCCGTCTCAAATTCAAAAAGGCTTTGTAGAAAGCCATTCCAAATTTTTGCAACGAATGAATTTTCAGTTGTCCCAAAAAAATTTGGGATGGTTTTTTCAACAAAATCAATCCTAAATTGTTGTTCCAATCTAAAATTTTTATTTTTTTAATAAAAACCAACATATCAAAACACTAACCATAAAAAGTTAATTTATTCCAATAAGTGGTCTGATATATCGCATCAAAAATAAATAAAGGAATATCTTAGTTTATTACAATTTATTATCTTATTTGCTAAAAAGTAAATAAGTGATCCTGCTCTAATACAATTAGAAATTCCTAACTAGATCCACATGTTATTGACGCAGTATTCAAACAATGCATTTGTTTTTAACTCGTGCACATAATTAATGGTTAAATTAGTAATATATTTAGATTGAATTATTATAAGTTAGATTTTATTAGGAGAATAGTGTTTAACTGAATTTTTTTGGACTTAAGGATTCAACCATTGATTGATACATAGTAAATTAATAGACTAACTATTTCATGTGTATCATATATCATATATAGTTACCATTAAGTTTCAAGTTTGACCAACTTTTAAATTCTTAAAATTTAGAATGCTTTATAAGAAAATATTTGGTTAATTTATTTAAATTAAGCATATAGCAGAGTTACTAATTTGTGCAATTTTCCTTTATTTTATGTTATATTAAAAAATGAAAAATTAGAATAATTAATTTATACAATTTTATTCTTCTGTATGTGTTTTAATTTGTTAAGAGTAAATTATTGTAAAAAAAATTCAATCCTACAAGTTTTCATTTTATGCCATGTTAAATCATGGAGGATATCAATTTATTTAGGGTATATGTATTTCATTATAATTAATTTATGAACTTTCTTTCCTTCTTTTAATTTATTTAGATTATATTTTAGATTAATCAAATTTTGATAATTTTTTATAAAAAATTATTTGGTTAATTTATTTGAACTAAACATATAGTAGAATTATTAACTTTTGTATGTTTCCTTCTTGTGTCATATTAAGAAATGGAAGTTGGACTAATTATTTTTCGTAATTTTATTTACCTTTTTATATTTTAATTATTTAGAGTAAATTTATTGTGGAATAATTAATTTGTACAATTTTTCTTTTTGTGTCATATTATTGACGGAAGATATCAATTTACTTGAGGTGTGTGTGTGTGTGTACACAATATTAAATTTGTGAAATTTTTTAGTTGATCTAATATTTAACCTGTCATCTAGTTATCATATTCATAAAGGCAAGTCTAAAAATACAAAGATATATTCTATAAATTAATAAATTGTATCTTCAAACTATCAGAAATAAAAATCTTATGCATGTAGTAAATATAAATGTTCTTTTTAGCATAGTTGAAAAGTTCATGTCTAATAAATATCGAACGTGGGTCTAATCACCGTTAGTGTAGTTGAAAAAGTCTAAATTAGCAAGATGTGTGTTTATTGGATCACTCCTATTTATATATAACTCACTTTATCCCTTTTTTTACCCCTGCGTGGGACATTTTCACTTTTGTAAACTCACTATTCAGTTTTTTCCATTCATTTAGGTCCTTTAGCCTATTCTCTCTCTCTCTCTCTCTCTCTCTCTCTCTCTCTCTCTCTCTCTCTCTCTCTCTCTCTCTCTATCTCTCTCTCTCTCTCTCTCTCTCTATATATATATATATATATATATTATTGAATCTCACTTTACTTATGTGGGCCTTGCTTTTTTTAAAAAAAAAAAAAATAATTGAGTTTTTCTTTTTGCAAGTATTTTAAAATTGAGCCACTTATTATGTGGCCTTATTTTTGTGTTATTGGTTGAGCTTGTCCTTTGCAGGCATTGTTTTTTGAGGCATAGCTAGAGTGGAGTTCACTTTGTTATTATGTTTTTCTATCTGGAACATTTTTGCTTTTGTAAACTTACATTTTGATTTTTTCCAATAATTCTACTTAAACTCAACTAATATTTATTGTAAAAATATGTTATCGTGGTAGCTTGTAGTCTAATGCATCTTCATAATTAAGGTTATTCTTAGACTAAAAAGGAATTATCATAAATTAATGAATTGTATTTTCAACTATTTTAGATACAAATTTTATATAAGGAATGCTGCACACCGATATATCCTCTTTAAATTCACCTAATATTTAAGGTAAAAATATTATATTTTTATTAACTTATCATTTAATCATTATATCAGTCTTTAGTGAATCATATTGTATTGTTTCAGGTATATATTAAAGTGACACTTTTTTTAGCAAATTTTCTGCTATTTTGGCTTGCTGCTTAAAAATCACCACATATGAAAACATAGAAATGTGAATAAATTATGTGCAGATTAAGTCACCAAAATTATCTTTGTCTTGAATGCAGTAGTTACATTTATATTTTTTTTAATTCAACATACTATTACGTAAATTATATGCGTGTGTGTATATATATTATCCAAAATAATATGGGTATTGATTAAAGATGCTCACTATTTATGAAGGGGGGGCGGGCCGGCATAGGGATAAGCTGGGGAATGCAGACACAATCGACGAAGAAGATCAAGAGATTCATGTCTATAATTAATTTTTCTATTTTTTCTTTTTATCTTATTATTTCTATTTTTGCTCTTAAGTTTTATTTCTTTCAACCTATTTTTATCTTTACTTATTTTCTTATTTAAATATTCTTTATACTTTTAATGGATGCATTTCATTGTATTATTATGGAAGTGAGGCTTTTCTAAGGCACAGTGTAAAACTACACAACTATCTTTAATTTTAGTTTTTATTTTTCAATTCTATTTTTTTGCTGTTTTTAAAGTGATTATTTTATTTTTTTCTCTCATTTTAAACCCTTTATATCATTTTTCTTATTTGAAATATTCATGATTTTCTGTAATTTTAATGTATTTTTTAAAACAGAATAATTTTATAATCTTTAAATAAATTTGCACATGCAGAAAATATGATATTTTTGTTTGTAATTAAGTATTAATTAAAGGTATTAAAATATTTAATCAACAATTCAAATAGAAGTTCACGTAGAGAGTCATATTTGTCGGTCATTCCATATTAGTCAATTGCTTATAATATATAAATTTTATAATTAATAGCAATAGGAAAAAGCACAGTATCATGAATTTATCAAAATGCTTATTAACCTTGTTAGCTTGGAAATTAAATTCAAATTCTGTTAATAAGGGTTACTATAGATATCAACGAATGAGAAATACAGTTCAGTTTCTTTAGATTAGATTCTAATTGGAAATTTATTTTCACTTTATTAGAATTCTAAGGATACGAACAAAGTTCATTTGGACTCAAATTTAAAATGGTGAATTTGTCTTTCTGCTTGAAAATTGACTTTCTTTATTGAGTTAATAGATTCTCCTTTCTATTACTTTGTAAAAACGATTTTCATCTTGTAACTGTATTTTGTCTTTGCACAAAATGCTGTTTATGAATTTCATATTGCTTTTTTAATAAAATATGTTAGTATGAAAATATAGATGTGAGTACGACAGCTTAGTTTTTTTTTTTTTTTTGAAAAGCATACATTGTTTGATAAAGTATGAGCTTTTTTCTTATAAATTATAAATAAAACAATGAACTTTTGTCATACTCTTGGTGATTGGATACTAATGGAAAGGAAGGAGTTCCACCTTTTTCAATCATAGTTAACGACCGACCTGAACCTTTTAATCAAGGTTATGGATAGAGCCTCTCCTAATTTGGTCAAGGGTTGATCGGACAATCTCAACGAGATTAAATATTGTGATAATTGAATAAGAGATGTATTGGTCCCTTTCAATCGTAATTAACAATTGACTTGACTCTCCTTAACCAACATTAAAGACTAAGGTCTATTTCAATTTGTATTAAAGATTGATCTAATAATTCTTAATTAAGATTAAAAAATTAAGGCCCCGATCGTTAGCATTGGATATTTGTTGTTTAATTAATAATCATGAGCTTGTGCAAGTTAAAAATTTGAGTACTCATGATTGATTTGACAATTGTTGATCTCAATACATATTATTGGTTTGACAATTGTTGATCTCAATGCATATTATATATATTCAAGGTTTCGTGGCATTTTTGGCACAACATTTTGAGAAAAATAGTTTACCATAAAATTTTGAAATCATAAATTTTCTATTGAAAATCTTTTATTCTTTCAAACTATCTATTTTTGAAAAATTTATTGTTTGTAACACACTGACATCTAACTGAAAAAATGAATCTACTTGTTTAGTAATTAATCGTTTATAGATTTTTGCATATGATTTAATTAAGGTTGAAGATAATGATCGCTTTTAGAAATGGTAGAACATCAAATGATTTAGATAGAGAGTAATTAGAAGTTAATAGTCGGCTTATTAGGTGAAATTCCAAATAAAATTAGATTAGTGAGTTTTGGAGACATTAAACATTAAATTTATTTTCTTTGTCGCCATTGTTACCGTGGCTCCAATTTTTTTTTGAAATGACTGTTTTTATGAATTTTAGTAAGCTCCATATGATGGTTGTTGTGCTTTTGAGTAATCAAACTTAAAAATAATGATCGTATTATGTTCTAAACTCCAGACGTGATAGAAATTATATCAAAGTTTATGTCATGATTTTAGGCGAAGTAAAATAAGAAAGTTTTGGACACGATCGTTGATGAATTGGATGTTAAAAGTCTATGTTATACATATTTGAAATTTTTTTTACACATAATCCCTTAAATTAATAGGTCAAAATTGCAAGAACATCCCACTTGTCAAACCTAGTAAATTCAAATTACCATTTAAAAAGTATGGTATTTGGACATATAAAATATTAGATAGGTTGATAAAGTATAACAATAAGTTCAATACGATGTTTGGCAATTAATCTAAAAAAATTAAAGATAATAATTTGATAGAAGAAGCAAGATATTAAGAAAGTAGTATTTGTAGGTCTGATCAGATATTGTAATTTTACATTAGACAATTAATGTTAATATTGTAATACCATCCACTCACACAAAAGTAACAGATACGATGTTAATATAGTTTAGAACAATTTCTCCTGTATATGTGGGGAATCTTACCTGGGAGAAACAAATTCACTATCACAAGATTAAGTCTACAATTTATTGTGTATAATACACATTGCACATCACTCCATTTAAGTTAGGCTTTCACTAAACCCCAATCTATTGATGCATCTACAACAAGCCCTCTCTTGTTTAGAGCCATAACTGAACTTGTTCTCGATTTCAACCTCTAGTTGATGTGAATGTGTCGCTCTCTTGCAAGCTTGATTTGTGTATTTTCATACTATATCTTCATAAGATTAAGTCAGTGTCATTCAATTAACTGGAGTTGAAATATGGACAGTCTTTCCATCTTCTATCATATTTTCTTCTTGATTATGTTGAATGCACCAAATCTTCATAATTGAAAAAAATATATATTTAAAGATTGATTTGGTTTGATCATCAATAATATCCTGCAAGTGCATTACTTCCAGGATAATTGTGAAACAACAAACATGAAAACTACCCATACATTATGGAATCTAAATATAGGAACAACAATGACATGGAATAGTATTCAAAACTAAATCCAATCAAATCTCCATTAAATCTTCTACAAACAGCTGTTGTGATATTTTATAATCTTCTCTAATCTTCCATAAAGAATATGAACTACAAATACTTGCGAAAGATAAGGTAACCAATATTCTAAGTAGTTGGTATGTGATGAACCTTATTAGCAAATATAACACTACTGAATTATGGCCTTGCTGCACAATGACATGTACCTTGTGCTATGTAACACCGACACATCATACATCCTGCATTAAATCAAAAAAGTTAGAGGTAAAATTACAATTTTGTTGTTGCATTAATTAAAAATTTTGTTCCTCTATACACACACACACACACACATATATATGATCAAAAACTTGAAAATTAAGTAAAAAATCATTTGAATTTTATAACTTTGCCAACAAACTTGGCCGAACCATTTCAGAAAATGGTTTGGAAAGTCAGTCTGGGGGTTTCTCAAGTTTGGAGGGCAACTTAGCATATATTCTGCATGTGTATGAAAAAAATGCCCATCTTTCCTTATTATTCAAAGCACTAAACTTTCCACTTTCTATAAAACCAGTAATTTTGGCACACTCTATATGTGTGCTTAAATTGATATAATATAATATAAAAATAAAAATAATTGTTTAATTTATTTTATTTATAGTATAGATTAGTTTATTTGAATATTTATTTTATACTTGTGTTGAAAATATTATAATTAAAAAATTAAAAAGAACAAATAATAATAATAATAATAATAGTAATAATAAAAAAGATTATTATTTTCATTATTAAGTTGAATAATAATACATTTGTAAACTTACTCAATGTATCTATGTTAAAACTAAACTCTTAATAGTATAAATATAAACATAATATAAATTAAATTGAATAGGAGTTTATATATAATTTTATTTGGTATTTGGTACAATCAAAAGAGATCCAAACCTTTAATAATATTGTATAGATAAGTTGAATAGAAGTGTGTGTGTGTAATTTTACTTGGTGCAGTCAAATATGGCCCAAAACTTTAATACTATAGCATAGATAAAGAATTGTAGTTGTGATTTCATCACCAACAAACATTACCAAAAGTCATCACTTCTCATTATTGGAAAGGACAAAATTTGCCACTTTCACCAACACAATAGTATATTGACTGATTATTTATTTATTAATTCAAGTTAGAAATCACTTATTATGCTCAATCTGTTCGATGGCAGGTATGTATAATTACACTATTTAATTAAACGGCTTAATTAAAATGATGGAGATGAACGTGGGGATCGTGGGGGACACTCACATGCACACAAAAGGAGAAAAAAGAAAGCTATTTATGTGGGATATATAAATAAATTAATATTTGTTACTAATCTATATGATCTATCCAATTTAGTGATTATGGCATATTGAAACATAGTCAATTACTTTTAATTGGCGTCAATTGTTCATTATTTGATTCTTTAAATCAAGTAACTATTTAATTGACGAGATAATCATCAGTTTGAACTATTTGGAAATTGGAAAATAACAAATTACTTATTGATTGATTATTAATCATTTCTTGTTTGTAAAAAATAATTAATTATTTGATTTGTCAAAATTAATTATTTCTTGTTAATTATTTGATTATTGAAAAATAATATATATATATATAATTTCTGCACTTGATGAACACAAGTAAGTTGATTTGTTTCAAAAATTATGGTTGATTTAAATTTTCGATAAATACCAAAAAAATGATAGAAGCATCTTTATTTTATTTAAATAAAGAAATAAACTAAAAAAATATTTTGGCGTAATTTATTGACATAAAATTTTCTAAGAGGTGAGAGGTCGTAGATGTATAAATTAAAAACGCAAGTTGCAATTTGGGTTATAAGTGATGATTATTATAAAAAAAAAATAGTCACATCCAAGAAATAATTTATAAAACAACATACAATGTTATTTAATAAATTTAAAATTTAAAATATAAACAAAAAAGAACATATGTACACAAATTACACAATCTTAAAGAAAAACAAAAAGAATAAAAAATCGGATAATTTTTATAGACGCCTCGAGGGCATGTTAATGGTTGAGCCTATAAGAACTTTTTCCAGACAGGATGCTGCTTCCAAACCCTCTCAATCTCGTTGATGGGCACACCCTTCGTCTCCGGCAGCAGGAACAGCACAAACAGGCCCATGGCCACGATCCACGCCGAGAAGAAGAAGAAGATGTAGGCCTTCAAATGGCACATCATGGACAGGAATGCCTGGGCAATTATGAAGGTGAAGATCATGTTCGTGCTCACGGCGAAGGCGAAACCTGCCGTCTTCGTCTCGACGGGGAATATCTCACTGGGAATGAGCCACCCCATTGGGCCCCACGACCATGCGAAGGACATCACGAATGTGCAGACCAGAATCACCACCACAGCTGCCCACGCCTTGTTCAATGACCCTGCGTCCGACAGGTTGGTCAGCAATATTGCTCCAATTGCAACCTGCACAGATTAATTCAATCAGATTAGAAATTGATGATGAAGACTTAAATCCCAACTCGTTACAGAGCAATTATTACATTAAAATGATTAACATACCTGGGAGATCAACATCTGGACGGAAGCTTGGAGAAGCAACTTCCTCCTTCCTACCTTGTCCACGGCGTAGATGGACACGAACGTAGCACCGACGTTGACCAAACCAGTGATGACCGACGACAGCAAGGAGGCGTCAGACTCGAATCCCAACGTCTGGAAGAGCACGGGAGCGTAGAACATGATGGCGTTGATCCCTGTCAATTGCTGGAAGACTTGAATGATAGTTGAAATGCAAAGGGCGGGGACCCCGGATTTCTTGAACAGTTTCTTTAATGGCTTCTTGACTTGCCGGGCTTGCTCGCAGGCTGCGACAATCTGCTGGAACTCAGCTTCCACGTCTTCGGTGCCCCTGATTTTCTTGAGAGCTGCTTTTCCCACTTCTTCCATGCCTCTCTCAATGAGGCTGGGGGGAGTCTCTGTGATAATCAAAGATCCGGCCAAGAGGACGCCTCCTGGAACTGCCGCGAGCCCTAACGACACCCTCCAGCCGTTGGACTGCATCTTTGATGTGCCATAGTTTATAAGATTGGCAATGAAGATCCCAATCGTCACGAAGAGCTGGAAGAGGATGTTGACTGCGCCCCTGTGGTGTACGGGTGCAATTTCAGACAAGAACAAGGGAACAGCCTGCAGAAGTAATCCATCATGAATAATTAATCTTATTGCTTGTTATCTCATGTGTATATATACCTAAATATTCACATCTTGCAATGTTCCTGGATCGGTTTGTTTTCTGATAAGAATAGACGCTCAAGATATATACATGTATATTACAGACGCACCTCATTCCCGAAACCTACGCCGATTCCGAAGAGAATTCTACCGAGAATTAGCATCCACTTGGCTTCAGCAAGGCCACAAAGGATTGCACCGCCAATAAAAAAGATCGATGCCATAAGAATAGTGGGCTTCCTTCCGAACTTGCTGCAGGCTTTCGATGCGAAGAAGCTGGCTACCAGTGCTGCTATGTACAGAGAAGATGTGAAGAGCTGGAGCATTTGATCATCGTATTTACAGTAGTTGTTCTCTGCGACGTGCATCTTTCTCTCGAGGACGTGCGGGAAAAACTTCTTCAAGAAATCATCCATTCCAGTTACTCCACCTGATCATCAACGCATTCACAATTACTTAATTGATTGTTCCTTATTTACTAATCATTGTGTGCATACAGTACAAATTATCCATGTAAAGTACCTGAAATGCCGATGTCGTAACCAAACATCAGCCCTCCAAATGCAGCGAGAATCCAGCATGCGAACACGTAGGGTGTGACCTTAGATTTAGGATGCTTGGGACTGCGGCTATCCATTTTTATTTACTTCCTAATCTTCGTGGTTAATATACACTCCAGGAAATCCAGATGATGTTAGAAAACCCTGATGCTCAGAATATCCCTAACAAGAAAATAATACTTGTATACTCACGCACAATCTAGTTTCCTGAGTTCTTCAAGGCAGTTGTGTATTCACATATACGCTATAGGGAGAGGACGAGACAAAGGTTAAAAATTCTGACAGAATCTTTATCTCTCACTCTCCAGTATATGAACAATTAACTCCTTCGTTTGAAGATGTTTGTGATTCGCCCCAGCTCTTTTATATAGTCCTGCCTGTTACTAAATTTAGCTACTCCACATTCGGATAGAAGTCTGGATAATTGATGGATGAGAACTTCTACTGTTTCTATAAATGCTCAGCACTGTCCAAAAAATAGGGGTTACTAGTTTTTCCTTCGTAGAAATAAGATAAAATGGATTTGGCGTTGATTACCATTGACCTCTATAATTACGGGTGCACTTCCGTTTATTTCTCCCCAAAGTGAAAGCCTTAGGTATTGCCACTTGTTGGTTGGATATTAGATGTTTATCCTTTTTCCGTTTTCAATATTTTTTATTCTTTATCCATTCATACACCCGAACTCACATACCCTACCAAAGGATTTAAACCATGACCTTCCATCGGGAAATGAGGTTCAAATCATCGTTAGGTTGTCCATGGCCTAGATGTTTGTCCTTGAATGGGATATGTTTCTTATTGTAAATCATATTGTGAATAATGATGATGCAAGCTTTATAAATCGACAGTAAGAACTAGTGATGGCCATTCATCAATGTTAAGGGCAGGCACTTTTGGCTAGTCAGTAAGATGTTGGTTTTAATGTGCCAAATCGTTGGTGTCAGATATGGTCTAGTCGATGCTGTGTTCCGGGTGCAGTAAATCTCTCTCTTTTCTTTTCTTTTCTTTTTTTTTTCTTTTTTCCTGTTTTAGTTTTTTTTTTATTTTTAATTTTAGTTATTAAATACTTCAATTTAAAATTCTATTTTTTTTAATTTCTATTAATTAAGGTTTGTGTATAATTTTTGTTATTTTCAGTTTAGCATTTTTTATTTTTTCTGTTCTTTAGTTCTAATTTCTTTTTGTTAATTCTAGTTATTAAAATACCTTAATTTAAAATTTTGTTTTCTATTTTATTTTTATTTCTATCAATTGAAGTTTAGGTGCATTTTATTTTTATTTTCAATTTAGCACCTTTTAATTGGTGTATTATTTTTTTACCATTTTCTCATACATTAAAGTGTGTTTGCACAATTAAAAATTAATCAAAGATTTTAATTTAAAGTTTGTTTTTATTTTATTATTTATAGCTGTTTAAGTTTTAGAACAGATTTAAAATTTTTTAATTATGTTATAACTTAACAATTGTAAATATAACTGATACAAAAATGTTTCAAATTCATGCTTTATTTTATTTTTTAATTTATAGTCAATTATAGTTAATCAATATTTTTGCATGTAGACAAAAGTCAAGCCTATAACCTTTATTAAATAAATAATTTTAGTACATTAACCTCATCAATGAAGCACAATTTTTATGTTTCTATATATTAATTGAGAGAATAGATTTTAATGCATGAGAAACATTGGTAAAAAAATAATACCCTAATTAAGAAATACTAAACTAAAAATAAAATAAGTTAGATCTAAACCTCAATTAATAGAAATAAAAAAATTAAATGAAAAACAGAATATTGTATTAAAGTATTTTTAATAACTAGAATTAATAAAAAATCTAAAACTGAAAAAAAAAAAAAAAAAGATCTTGATAAGTCTCAAGATCTGCTGCACCCGAAACACTGTTCCGGGTACAGCATCAAATTAACCATCAGATATGGACTTAAATGTCTTTGACGTGTATCCTAAAATCGAGGGAAATTTTAATTTTTTATTTTTTGAACCTTATGATTATCAAATTTAAGGAATAAAAAATTTAAAATTAATTTTAAAAATAATATCATCTCATTAAAATTTTTCCTCTCTTTCCTTTCTTATGGTTATGCATAATTTGTTCCCCCCTTTTCTCAAAATTTCCTACGATATCTTAAAACTATAAACAACACTAAAGACAACTAATTCAATGAAACAAATATGCGATAGTTAAATATAAAATTCTCTGTGGCATAATGCTCAGCGGCAGGTGAGAAAGTTAGACAAGCACACGGGAAGGCTTGGTGAAGAATCATTTTGTAAGGGGATTGCCTCTCCTCAATAAACAAGCTCCAGAAGGGTGAGAATGATCTCTCGAAATCTGGCTCATTGGTTGCAGATTAGCAATTTGTTTGTTGGATGAGGTTCGTCATCGTTATGTGGGAAGGAAGTGCAACACAGAGGCTGTTTCTTGATTTTTTCCATGCGTTCTAATAAAAGTTCTATTTCCCTCAAAATAATAAAAATATATAAACTTCTCTCTCACGATGCTACTTGCATTTCACATTTAATCACTTAGGAATTTTCATGTACATGCAACTATACGCATGTACGTGGGTGTAAACATATATTAAATTTTATATCGAGAAATATTGCTAAAATTTGTCGTATTCTATAATTTTTGCAAATTATATAGTATCATGTCTCCGGTTCGTACCACAATGTCCAGGTAGTTCATGACTTTGGTGGGAAATACTCATGTTGTCCGGGAGTGCTTGCTCCCAGACACATACACAAAGGGCCCCCCCACCTGCAGTTTTGTGACTCCTACATCTATACAACAAAGGCCACTCCCACCATTCTGCCCCCCCGCTTCGGAGCCCGACAACACAGGTACAAGGGAAGGGTCGTGTTGCCCGAATTTCAAATGTTTTGGATTAGATTGTGATAAATGTTATAATATTAATATTTAATTAATTTTTTTTATTTTTAATATAAAATTATGATATTTGTTACAATTTTAAGTTTTAGTATATTTGTAACAATTGCATTTTTGAAGGACCATGAAAAAGAACATGTCGTTAATGGCTTAGTTGACCACTTAATTGAAGCAACTAGTGTCAGACGACGTGAGGGGCTGTCCTTGAACGAGAACCCACCATTGCACAAGTCAACAAGGTGTCAATTGTTAACACGGCTTGAAAACATGACTTGAACGTATCATAAAAGTAACGAATTTTGTTTGAACTTTCTTGGATACAAGTCAAAATTGGGTGAACCTCGATAAATTTCAAAAAAGAAAAAAATAAATCGATTTAAAATTACTCAATAAGTTGACTTGTTAACACATAAATCCTCTTCCATATTTAAAATTATTCAAAAAAATTTTTTATTAACTTTTTTCTATTTCTTCAAATCTTTTTAAATTATTAGTTATATAAATAGTGAACTAATTAACTAAAATTAAGGTTGAAATGGTAAAAATGTAGAAACTTAAACTAAAGTTCAAACTAAACCCTAAATGTAAAAATGAATTTAGTGGTTCATGCATAAATTTTCACTGGAAGGTTAATTCTCCCATACATACCAATTAAGTAATACTGAGTTTAACATAATATGTTTGCACCAAACATGCTAAGTGTCACTATTATTAATTGCAACCCAAAATTATTTAGTGATAAGTGTCTCAAGAAAAAAGGAATACACAAATCTAAGACTTAGTACCACGGCACCAGCTACTATATTATAATCATATGAATGTGGGTTATATTTAGATTTAGGCTATGTTTGTTTTTAAATTTTAAGATGTGTTTTTAAGTATTTTTTTTAAAAAAAGTATGTAAAAATGAGATAGAGAAAGATAAAATTTAAAAAATATGATAATTAAATATAGTTTAAAGAACCAAAATTTGGAAACAAGCATAGCCTTAATAATTAATTGTTTGAATTGAATTTAAAAATGAAAAATTTATCTCCATCTTTATTTTAATCAAAATAAATTATTTTCTTCTTGATGGGTTAAGCTCCAATATCTCACGAAATTAGAGAATCGATGGCTAAAAGAATTAACCTCCAGAAATAAAACAAGTCAAATACCTATGTATCAGACAACCCACAACCCAATCCGGTTGCTACCCCTCACTGCCAACTACATTACCCTCCTCTCCCCACATTCGACGCAAACGCGAGATCTGCCGCTCCGAAGCCACAGAAATCACCGTCGCTTCTATTACACTTTTTGGGGCCACAAATCGTCATGGGCAACTCACGTCTACTCGTTTAGAGTCACAACACCATGGGCTTCGGAGAATACGATGGAAGGGGAGTCCCACGATGGCGCGCGTCGATTCCGCGCGATGGAAGGGGTTCGGTTAGGGGAAATGGAACTGCGGAGGGAGGAAGGAACGGGCGGCAGGATTGTGGGAGGCAAACGTAGAGTAGAAAGAAAAAAAAAAAGGGCCAGTAACATTTCTCCTGAAAATTTTGAGAGAAGCGTGTAGTTGAGCCTCTTTCTCACGGCAAACAGGACCAGACACGATTTGTGTTAGCCTAGCTGCCCATCCAAGCAAAGGATAGTTTTTCATTTCACTTTTATGTTCTGTTAGTTTTAAAACTAATATGGCAATACTAGTCTTCATTTTAGTCTGGTTGTGATCAAAAGGTGCATCAGGTCTGAGATCTGTATAAGATAGATTTAGTTGAGCAATCTTAGTCTAGTCATATATATACTCATTACTGGGAAAACGTGTAAGTTGGGCTACAATACATGTTGTGCATGTAGGAACAAATTGCTGAGGGCCATAGCTGAAGGTTTTTCAATTGTTCTGTAATTCAGCTCAAAATATGATTAGCAAACATTCATTCCACGTCACTTAATGGAGAGATGACAACTGACTTATTGCCTTTCTAAATTCATTTTCTAGTGCATTTTTACACTGTCCATTTACCACTATTGGGTTCCGTAAAAGCTTACATAATAAACACAATTGAACCTCTCGCTTGTACATGCTTAGTCTGCCCCTTCAATTATTCTTGTGAAACTTCTAACATAATGTAAAGCGTTTAATACTGCTTCAGATCTGAGAATCAGTACAATCATCCTTCCCATTTTCCTCTAATCCATAGCAGTTATCATCCATGAACCTCTTCCACAGCCAATGCTTCTTCCAGACCCTTTCGGCCATCTCCTCTATGGGCACGTTTTTTGTCTCAGGCAGCAGGAACAACACGAAAAACGTCATCCCCAAAACCCATCCCGAGAAAAACAGGAAGATCCCATACTTGAGATAGCACAACATCGACAGGAATACCTGCGCCATCACGAATGTCAGGAGCAAATTGACGCACACCGTCACACTTTGCCCTGCCGAACGTATCTCCAGAGGGAACGTCTCGCTTGGGATGAGCCATGCCAGAGGGCCCCAAGACCAAGAAAAAGATGACACAAACAGGCAAATCATGACCACAACGACAATTGCAAATCCTTCGGTGAGATCCATCGTATGATCCGTAACCTTGGGGCTAAGAATTATAGCTATGACAGCTTGCGACACAAACATCTGAGCGCCGGCTTCGAGCAAGAGCATTCGCCTTCCCACTTTATCGACTGAGTAGATTGACACGACGGTGGAAAGCACATGGACTGCACCGGTGATCACAGCTGAATAAAGGGACGCGTTGCCCTTGAAACCAACAGTGTTGAACAGGACAGGCGCGTAGAATATGATGGCGTCGATACCCGTCAACTGCTGGAAAATCTGCAACGAGTATTCCTTTAATAAAGAGTAGAAAGATGGATGAGATTCAGCTTATTTCCTTTCACTGACCTGTAAAGCCACAGCAATGGCCAGCTGAGGCCTGTTCCTCCTCTTGAGCAGGTTTCTGAAAGGGTGCTTGACTTGCTTTACCGCGCGACTGGCCTCCACGATTTCCAAGAACTCTTCCTCGACGTTGTCAATGCCTCGGATCTTCTTGAGCACCGCCTTTCCTGATTGTAAATGACCGCGCTCAATAAGACTGTTGGGTGTATCTTCCACCAGCAGGGCGCCTAGGGTGAGGAGCCCCGCAGGGAGCGCCGCCAGCCCCAGTGAAAACCTCCACCCCCATTCTCCTTCGATTCTGTCATCAGCACACGCATTCATTTAACAACCATCATGCAGGAAAGATTGTTACGCCATATTTGACGGCTTACTTGGCAGTGCCGTAATTGACGAGGTTGGCAAACAGAATTCCTATGGAAATATTGAGTTGGAATAAAATGTTGAGACCTCCACGTATTCTTGCTGGAGCGATTTCTGACAGGAACAGTGGAACGGCCTGAAATAAATTTTCATTCATAATACATTTTCATTGCCATGATTTTGGAATGATATTCTATATTGAATTAATAAGAAAAATTGGACAAGTGAAAAATGGAGTAAATAAACACAAGTAGAAAGCCACAGAGTGGTCAAACAACCAGAATTTTGGTGAGGGAATGGCAGAAATGAGAACATTTTTCTTCCATTGGAGTTTGAAGGAAAAACGACATGGACTTGTACGGTCAGTAAAACTATAAGGCAAAAAGACATTTTGTTTAAGTGTTTATTTGTACAGCTACTTAAAAAAAACTCTCCAAGGATTAATATTTTTACCTAAGTTGTGAGTTGTGACTGTTAAATTGATAAGGAATTTCTTAAAAATCAGTGATTTTGAAATCGGGCTAAATTGGCTAGTTCAATGAAATCGGGCTAAATTGGCTAGTTCAATGAAATCGGTTGATTTATCATTCCAATCATATCATATAACTTGCCAATTGAAAGAATCGATCCGAATCGGTGAAAATTAGTAAAAAGTAGGTAATAATAAGACAAAACCAGTTTGTGTTATTTTTTGATATAAAATGAAAAACAAAATTCACCATTTTTTTCAATAAAATTGAACAATTTTTTAAATTTTTTTATATTTCTAACATTTTTTATAGTATATATAATTTTTATTACTTATTTTTAAATGTGTATAATAATTTTTCATTCTTGTTGAATTGTTAAATTTTTAATATTACAGCTAAAATTTATCATTTAGTATATTAATAAATTGAGTTGAATTTATTCTCCAGTAAGACGATTAGTCTTTTGGTTCAACTACCAATTCCACTTTAAAAACATTGTTAAACATCGAATCTTTAAAAAATTTTGCATATCTATATTTAGTGATAGCAATTCTCTCCTAGCAAAAAATTGCATATCCATATTTACCATTAAATAATGTTGTCTATTACTTTTCTTGATAATATAATGTTAATAGGAGAATAATTTAAATTAGTGAATAAAATGTAAATACCAAACTTGGAGTGCAGTAAATTTGAGATTAAAACGAAAAAAAAAGGGGGGAAAGAGAAGAAAGTTACGAGCATCAGAATGAATCATAGGCAGCCCATTTACCATTGCCAGGATGATGATTTTGAGGAGAAATTATTGAAAGAAAGGAACTGCATTTGGAAGATACTGCACAAGATAAAATTATTGAGGATATTCCAAAGTAGTACCAATCATATATGCAACTTGTTAAATGATTACTGAGGTATGAAAATGATTAAGACCACTAACACACAGTCATGTCTTATCAATTACTTAACCTTGGGAAGGACCACTTCCTTTTTACTTGTGATTCTAAAATATCAACATGCTTAGTTTTGCGCCTTGACAAAAGAGGACAGCATTTCCCCAGAACTTATTCCTAGGTTTAAGGTTCCACGCTGATTTGCATCACAAAGTCTAAAAAGAATATTTTTCATTTTATGATTTTCTATTTCCTGGGTCAAACTATAGCAAACATGGATGCTAGGAGGCCCTAATTCGTCTCGCATTATCAAATAGGGAAGATATTTTGAAGACAACGCCAATGCAAGGGGTATATTCTAGTGCAGTTCCAATCAAATTATCTAAGGCTACGATTGAAAGATGGGGTTTTTGTTGGATATGATGTTTGGTAGAAGTTATATTGAGACAAATAATATGTTTGAAAGGAAGATTTTAACGAGACGAGAAATATAATTTATTTGAATATATATATATATATATATAATATAATAATGATTGAATGATGTTATAATTTACAAGGATAGGGATTACATTTTAGAGTATAAATAAAAATAATTGTGAGTATGTATGTGATATATATATATATATATAAATATTGATTTGATTATGAATATATGAAATGAGTAAAAAAATAATTAATTAGTTATATATATAAGAAAAAAATTTAATTTAAATTTAAATAAAAATATTATTTAATGATATATTTAATATTATAAAATTTGAGAAGATGTTTTAGAGTCGAAAACTATATTCTAAACATTACCTAAAATGAGTGTACTATTGTGTCGGATACAGACAAGCGATTATAACACGGGGATAGAAGTTTTTGGTCTTCACTCCAGTCTCCACTTCTTCACACGCACACGCTGGCACATGCATATAGGGATAAACAAAAGGGATAACGAGAATATGAGTTTAGATTTAGATACATGAATACATTTCCACACATCAAAATATATTTTTTTATCTCTTCTATTTTCTTATTTTTACATAATTTTTAAAAATTTTTACAACAAATATTCACCCAGTAAAATTTGTATCCAAACAAAGCGGAAATGATGGCCCTAAGAACTGTCTTAACGTGAGTTTGCCTGTATCACATCAGCACTTCCCACCAGTGCAAGACGAGTCCAAAATCTAAATTTAGGAGTTCGACGATAAAATTTATTTTTAAAAATTTTTGTAATCTCATTAAAATATAACTTATTTAATTTTGATGATTTTAAAAATCAAAATTTTTAATTCTATTATTTAATAATTACTAAATTTGGTACCATACAAAATCAAAATTTCTAATTATTTGATTAACTTGTCAAAGTAATTAACTTTTTTCTCCATTTTTCAATCTTCGTATGCTCTTTATAATTTAATGACATTCACAATTTTTCAAATATTTATTTAAATTATTGTTAAAAATTAATTAAATTGATTGGTCAATTTAATTCGACAATTAATTCGTATATATTAATGACAGAAAATCTCATAACTATGTTCGAATGCTAATTTTGGAATATTTTCATCTCATCAAAATAAAACTCTATTCGTTAATAGAATTTTTTTTATATATTTCTTTCTTTCATTTTTGCAGTTCAACTTCTAAATTTCCACATCTACTTTCATCCTAACTCCTTTTGCATTCAAACAAATCATATAACTTTGTTCATTTCCAAATTTTACACCACAAAACTCTCAATCGCGTGCTTCAATCATTATACTCTTTAAATTTTTCGTTGCTCTCTCCGTATATCTTTCAATCCCCAATATGATTATGTCGGTAATTAAACTATATGATATATGTTGTACCCCCAACTCATACATACATACATACACTCCCTCAACTCATACATACACGGTAATGTTGAAGTGTAAACACCAAACTTAAGGTACTCAAATTTCGACAGAGACATATATAACTTGTAGTGAAGTAATTGGATTATTCTTATTTGTGCAGAGTCTCAGCCGATGGATAAAAGAAAAAGGCAAGAACTTATTAACCTGATTGGCGAAGCCGACGCCGCATCCCATCAGAATCCTGCCGACGATGAGCATGGCAATGTTTATGGCTGCAGCGTTGAGAATAACCCCAGCTATGAAGAACATGCCAGCAATCAACATAGTCATCTGCCTGCCCCGCCTTCTTGTCGTGTAAGAAGCGAAGAAAGTCGCTATTAAGCCAGCCAGGGACAGTGATGACGTGAATAGCTGTAGCGCCTGATTGTCATATTTGCAGTAAGTGCTTTGTAATGCATGCTCCTTCGACGTCTTCCGGTACACCACTGGAAAGAAGTTCTTCAAGAACTGAGGCATTGCCGTCACGCCGCCTGTATTCATAATTGATTTATAATTTACTAGCAACAAGGCCTGGATTGTAGTTCCTTGTATATATAATTCTTCTGATCAACCAAGGCTAGTTTTGTTTCTTTAATTGAGATTGGAGGAAAATTTGGATGGTTTGAGTCAAAATGAAGATTATGTTTGATTTGTAAGATTTGGATGAAAAGAGAAATTCTTTTTATATATGTTTATTATGTTATAATGATGTAATGATGTGATAATATATTAGTTTACAGATATGTATATAAATTTAATTATAAATAGTTACAATGATTAAAAAATAGTTAGTTATATAGGATAAAAAGGAAAACGTTGAAATTTGAATTTAAATAAAATTTATATAATAAGATGTTTGGTTTATAAGATTTTTAAAGGATGATGAATAATTTATAAAAGCAAACAAACATAAGTTTATAGACAAGAGGAAACAAATAAATTGACAGACCAGAAACACCAATGTCGTATCCAAACATGAGGCCTCCGGTGGCAGCCATGACGCAGGAGATGATGACTATAGGGGTGATCTTGGCCTCCAACTCCGTCCCTCCGTCGGAGACTGCGAATCCACCAGCCATGTCTTCTACAACCTAATTAGGCACCACAATAGGTGTTTATCTATCTATAACAGTTTCTTGAGTGTGAAAACTTTTAAAATTAAGATTAGCGAGACCAAATAGCCATTTGAGTGAAGGAGCAATGGGAATGGATGAAATGAACTGTCTTTAAATAGACAAAAAAAAATTGAAAATCGACAAATTTGAAGTCAACCCACGTCTCTATATTTCACAAAGTAAAAAATAAAATGCTTTATCTTGTGGTAATTAATATTACCTGGAAATGTAACCTTGGGGAGGTTTTGGTGTCACTTTTAGTGCGGATTTTGGTAATGTAAGTTAAATGTTAGCAATTTGAGTTCTGAAATCAAATTGCCAGAATTTATTTTATTTATTAATTTTGACCCTTCTGGAAGAAAATTAAAAAACAACCAACCTTTTTGCCTCCTCGTCTGCTAGTGGCCTTGAGGCAGTGTAGTTTGCATCACTTGTGTCACGCTTTAAATCTAAAACCTTAACACGATAGTATTCATGAGTCACTTTGTCAAATATCAAAGCTAACATGAATCATAGCCACTAATCCAAAGGAAATGATATAACATTTATTGTAATATCAAAAATCTCATATGTAGCACCAAAAAAAAAAAAATCTAACTATTACATCAAAAATTGCCTTAATAAATCGTAATGATAATGGAATTAAAGCAATTTAGCTAGATCCTCGCCCTTGAATCTATTAGCCTCATGTTTACCATCATCACTTGTTTTTTTTTTGTGAAAATATTAACTAAAAGTGATGAAGATGAGTCACCAAATAAATAATACTTTCTACTTTTCGTTTTTCATATGGATGCATGCAAGAAATAATGGCAACTTGTGCGAAACACATTTTCCAAAAAAGTGGGGGGGGAGGGAATCCAAATCACAATTGAAGTAGACAATAAAAATTTAGTTAAACAATTTATGGAGAACGCAACATTTCAAGATCATTCTAGTCATTTTATCGCATATACCATTTACATATTCATCTTTGTTAGCTCACTCATGATGACACAAACTTTGTGTACTTATTTTCATTGTTCAGAGCCTTAATCTATATTTTCGACCAAAAAGGATCATGTTGTATTTGATTTTGTTGATGCTGCCCTCAAACTCACGTGGAAGGTATCCCAATTTAGTATAACCTAATTGGTACGGCTACATATTAGTTTCACGACTGCCGATTCCAATACTTCTACCTGATTGAACAGTACAAATCTATTAGTATAGCAGAACTAATTCCTCACACTCGTCGGTATCACATGTGAGGTTTTTCATGTTTTAGTATATGTTGTTCGATTTCAAAACACTTAGTTAAAATGAACATTTGTAGGTAGCCCCCATCTAAGTTTTTCAAGAAAATAAAATAACTTCAAGTTTTATATGAAATATATATATTAAAATAATATTTTTATAAAATAAAAATAATATTCACAAGCAATTTTAATCATGTAGTAAATTCAATTATACAACAAAAACAATTTAAAAAATAGTTTCGAAAATTGGCAAGGTCAATCTTGCTATTTAATAAGTTCTTCGGCTATTGCCTTTTGATTTTCTAATCAATCACATACATAATTTCAAAAATAGAAAATTGTGACCCATACTACACAAAATATGCAATCTGTTCAGTGCTCACAATCAAATCTCGCAATCACAAGACATAGATTCGTGATCGTGGGATCTCAGTCCACACCCACGACTACAACCGTAGTGCATTTCGGTTTTTTCGTGCCTAGCTCCACAACTACGGGCCAACTCCTCACAATCACAAAGTCTTATTCCGTGATCGTGCCAGACGATCACATAGCACACTTCTCAAGCCTCGTGGCTCAATGTGCGATTGCTTTAGACGTCCTCACTTGTCTGCTGCAACTGCTACTCAACACAAAGCATTCACAAAGGCACTATTTGGTTAGATTTTCATACCATACCTCAATCTAATCATCAAAATTCGAATATGCAATTGTCTTTAAGGTCTAAGTATATTCACAATTTTTGAAAAGATTCAACTTATATCTTAGAATTTCATGCGATATGTCAACACACAATTCCTACAATTTTTACATACAATCACATATCCTACACGTCTTCCCACGCGTTATATACGTGTACAGCTCTAAAATCTCATGCTTTCATGTGACTATGTGTGTAAAGTTCGTGTTTCTCTAAAATCTCATGCTTTCATGTGATTATGTGTGTAAAGTTCATGTTTCTATGTGTATGCATGATAAATGGACAATCAAACATAAGAATTACCTCAAAGTGCCGCATTTTTGAGCAAAGAATTCCTGCAAAAAGGGCTGGATGGCTGCTGGCAGTTCTTGGGTGAGGAATAGGGTTCTCTCCCTCTAAAACTTGTATTTATACAGGGTTTTATTAAGAGTTTGGGTGATACTCAATTTTCCCATATTTTAAGGCCCTCAGAATAATATACATAATTTTTTAATTTCCTCATCAATTCCACATGAATTTTCGTGGGCCTCGACTTGATATTCTGGGGTATTCTCCCAATATGATACCTTATTATATCATTCCCACATTGTTAGGCAACAATTGGTTGCCAATTCCAACTATATTTCCTTCTCTACTCACTTCCCTTGTTTCTCAAAAATTGTGCACGAAAAATTGAAAATAAAATAACGATGCATAATTCATCAAAATATCAGCTATAATTTAATTAAATAATCCCAAAAATTCAATAAGATTTGACTAGCTTAATCGTGTGCAGATCGCCCTCCGTATACACTAAATATTACCTCATTATTTTACAAAAATTTCTTGTAATTACCAGCATAAAAATTGACCTTAATCTCCTTAATTTGGTCCCCCCCCCCCCCCTTTTTGCATGGCAATTATGTTTCATTAATGCTTAGATTTTTGGCACATATTATCTTCCATGAACACCATAATACTCCCACTTGATATTGTACGAAAATTAATAAAATCAAGAATTTTATTACTTAAATCCCTCACCATGATTGGTAATAACATCCTTATAAATATTACTAGCAAGCACCAAGCCCTAAAAATCTTGGGTATTACAACTTCTGTAAAAGGTGTCTTACAAAATTAAAATTATTTAAAAGTAGATTATGATTAATTATCATGTATCTGATAGATGATAATCCGAAAAAAATTATTAAATTACAAGGGGTATGTTTGGTTGTTAACTTGGAAAGAAAGGTTGAAATTAATGGAAATTTTGAAGGATACTAAAATTATGCTTGGCAGTAGAATTTTGATGGAAATAAAATTTGAATAAAATTTAAATTATTTGAATTTGAGTATTTTTTACTTTTATATGATATAATATGTAAAAATGATTTGATGATATGATGGTGTATAGATGTGTAGAGTACAAACACATATGAATATGAGTGTATGTATGTATATATAAGTATTGATTTGATTGTGAATGAATAGAATGATTAAAAATTAATTAATTAATTATATATATAAGAAAAGAAAATTTTTAATTTGAATTTAAATATAAATTTTATGCTGTAAGATGTTTAATTAATAAATATTTGAGTAGGTTGAGAATAGTTGCAAGTGGGGCGTTCCAAACAAGGCCGAGACAATTGTGACTATATTTATTGCATATCCTTTGTGTGACTTGTCCAGATTTTACGGATTCTGGGAATTGCAACGAATCAGAAAACGAACACCCATTCTACATGTTCCCCATACGACAGATTAATTTTATCCATAAATTTGCACCTTTCCTGGGCCTATAATTTTAGGAATTTCATGTTCAGTAAAATCCAATTATATTAATATAAATGTGAAATGATTATGTGTAAAAATCGTTAATAAAATTGAACAAGTGATGCAATAATTCTTTTAGGCTTTATATTTTAGTGTATGAATATGAATTTTATATGTATAGAGAGCATTCATTATTTTTACTTTGGTTATATAGAATTAAAAGAGCTAGAAAGTCCAACTCAATAAAAGTTCAAGTCAAGTGCAAAGTATTTAGAAATTGACTGGAACAAAACTCAATTCAAATATATGTAGAGTCAAATTTAAACTCAATTTTAACTTTTTGAAAACTCAAGAGTTGGCTCCTGATTTTTTGTTATTTTTCTAAATGTTTTCATAGTTTTTATATATAAAATATTTTTTAAAAAATATATTGTATTATCATGAAATTAAAATGTAATAAATAATCTTTAACATATTAAAATTATATCTAGCGAATATTTTTATTCTCAAGTGAAGAGTCAATTAGTAAAAGTCTAATTTTCTTTTCTTTCTTAGGAAAAATTTCATAAATTTGATATTCAATTTTTCATCACGCTTTCCTCTAATGCAACCTCATGTCATAATCTAACCAAAACACATTTCTTCAGATTGATTTCCTTTTATGCATTGATTACCATATATCTTAGTTTACCCATTCTCCAAGACTTAATCAGAAAGAATTTTGATGATCGAAAAATTAAACCTTGCCCTTGTCATTATTTTTGCTACAAACTCAATATAGTTATAACTGAAAAAGAAAAAATATGTTTCGGTGCTAATTATGGAAAAAATTAAGGTGGAAAGAAAAATTGGTTATAGCAAAGGTATAATTAAAGTTATTCAATTTTAATTACTTAATAAAGTTATAGCCGAAGGAATAATCAAAAGAATAGTTTTATGGCCCAAACACAGTTTTGTTGGGATGAAAATGGGTGTGAAAACTTATGAATACTTCAAAACTAAAAGAAAGAAAGAGATTAAAATTATTTGATTGGATAATATATTTGAAAGTATAGATTTTAATAAGAGAAATTTTGTATATAATAAGAATTAAAATATATTTCCTGAAAATAAAATTAAGAGAACAATGTGATATCCTAAACAATCGTAACTAAAATAATATGTAACGTGTCTGGGCAGTTATATTTAGTTAGTCATCTAGCATCTTCCGATTGATGGATAATAATTAATTAATTAATTGTCTGCAAATTAAGTCTTGAGTCAGTAACCAAACTTCTCATACCCAATTCTTCTCTTTTTTTTCTGAATTAATTAATTGCAACATCTATTCTTTTGATTTTTTTCTTAATTTTACTTTTATTTTCTTAATAAAATTGCATATTATCAAAGTGCTCGAGGTATGAATGGTACGTAATAATTTAAAAAAAGGGAAGAATAATTTAAAATAATAATAATGAAGAGAAAAAAAAGGAAAAAACTAAAGATATATTAATTCGTTTATATTTAAAATCAATAGTGGTTATTAAATAGTGTAGTTAGATTTATTAAGAGGGATATTTTAGAAAATTTATTAAAATGACCAAAGTTGTTTATTATTAGACGTGGAGCCATAATACATAACTTGTAAAATGTGCACACTTTATGTGTATGCATGCTAATAAGAAATATATATTATTATTAATTATAATAAAATATAAAATTGTTATATTTTTATTTGTTCGATAATAGAATGAAGCTACATAATTATATATGTTTTAAAAAGATGTGAAAAGACTAGAGATAATAAAAAGGTTGAGGAAAGAGGAAGTAAAAGTAATCAAAAAAATATAGAAAAAATCAATACCGTATATTAAGAGCGAGGATCGAATAGGAACTAACTTCAGTTGTCAACTGTCAATTTACTAAAACTTGCTTCTTTATTTATGCTCATTATATTGCATTTTTTAAATATTGTTTCTTCTTATATATTATCTCCCTTAAAATTTCATTTATATTTCTCTGTCATTTTACATAAAATTTTCAATATGATGTAACTTTTAAACAATTTGGTTTTACGATCTATGTTATTATTTCAACTGTAATTAATAAAATTGCATATTTTCTTTTACACTTATGCTCATGCATCATGTTAGCAAATTTCACTAGTTTAAAATAGTGGTGGAGGAAAGAGAAAAAAAAAACACAAAGGAATTTTAATCCGTTTATAATAGATCAAAAGTAGTTTTGAAATAGTTTAAATAGTTTTACTAAGATGGGTATTTTAAGAAATCTATTAAAATATCAGAGTTAGTTATTATAAGTGACCAAACATAATATATATATATATATATATAGAGAGAGAGAGAGAGAGAGAGAGAGAGAGAGAGAGAGATTAGTTAAAAATAAGAGTATAATTGATTAAAACTTTAAAGATCCAATGGGTAAAGATCATGGCTATGTTTGTTTCCTTATTATAAATTATTCATTACCATTTAAAAATCTTACAAGTCAAACATCTTATCATTACAAATTTTATTCAAATTCAAATTTAACATTTTTTTCTTTTTATATTGTATAATTAACTAATAATTTTTCAATCATTATATTTATACACAATCAAATCAACACATATCCCTATAATTTTTCTACTCAAAAAAAATTTTTTTTCCTATAAACATACATCCTATTGTATCATTTAATTGTTGTTACATATTAAATATATATATATATATATATACATATATAATTTTTTTTCTCACTCAAATCAAACATACTTTTCAAATCACCTACATTTTCTCGGTCCTAATGAGGAAACAAACATAGCCCATGGGTTTAATAATATAGTTTTTAAGACTATTTTGAGTCCCTCTATCACTATTTAGGTTCCATGAAGGAATATACAATATACACAAATGAACTATTCTCTTGCACATGCTTAGCCCTACCCCTCCAGTTATTCATGCGAAACTTCCAGGCTATGCTTGGGAGAGGAGTTTTGGTTAGATACGATATTTAGTAAGAGTTGTGTTGAGATGAATAGTATATTTTGAAGTAATATGTTAATGAAATAAATAATATAATTTATTTGAATATATGTATAAAATATATAATGATAATTGGATGATGTAACAGTTTATAAAAATAATGATTATATTATAAGATATAAATAAAAATAAATGTGAGTATATATCTAATATATATATATATATATATATATGTATTGATTTGACTGTGAATAAATATAATTATTAAAAAATAATTAATTAATTATATATAATAGAGAGAAATTTTGAATTTAAATTTGAATTTGAAAGAAAATATTGTAGAATGGTATGTTTGGTATGTGAAGTCCGAGATAATATTTTTGAGTTGAAAGTGTAGTTCCAAACATAACCCTTACAATTATTCATGCCAAACCTCTAACGTATCTAGAACATTTATATAGTTCTGTATCACATCTTAAGAGTCAGGATGTTCTTCAACACGCTCGTTCTTCTTGTTGGTAGCATTGGCCTTCCCAGTCTCCTCATCTCCATAGTAGTCATCATCCACAAACCTCTTCCACAGCCAATGCTTCTTCCAAACCCTTTCCGTCATCTCCTCTATGGGCACGTTCTTTGTCTCGGGCACCAGGAACAACACGAAAAGCGACATCGCCAAAACCCAACCCGAGAAAAACAGGAAGATCCCATACTTGAAATGGCACAACATCGACAGGAATGCCTGCGCGATGGCGAATGTGAAGAGCAAATTGACGCACACCGTCACACTTTGCCCCGCCGAACGCGTCTCCAAAGGGAACGTCTCGCTTGGGATGAGCCATCCCAGAGGGCCCCAAGACCAAGCAAACGATGACACGAACAGGCAAATCAGGACCACAACGAAAATTGCGAATCCTTTGGTGAGATCCATCGTGTGATCCGTCACCTTGAGGCCTAGGATTACAGCTACGACGGCTTGAGACACAAACATCTGAACGCCGGCTTCAAGCAAGAGCAGTCGCCTACCCACTTTATCGACTGAGTAGATAGACACGGCGGTGGAAAGCACATTGACTGCACCGGTGATCACAGCTGAATAAAGGGACGCGTCGTTCTTGAAACCAACGGTGTTGAACAGGACAGGCGCGTAGAACATGATGGCGTTGATACCCGTCAACTGCTGGAAAATCTGCAACGAGCCTTCCTTTAAGAAAGAGTAGAAATAGGATATGGATGAGAGTCAGCTTATTTCCATTCACTGACCTGTAAAGCCACAGCAATGACCAGCTGAGGCCTGTTCCTCCTCTTGAGCAGGTTTCTGAAAGGGTGCTTGATTTGCTTTGCCGCGCGGCCCGCCTCGATGATTTCCGAGAACTCTGCCTCAACGTTGTCAATGCCTCGGATCCTCCTGAGCACAGCCTTTCCTTGTTCTAAATGACCACGCTCAATAAGACTGTTTGGTGTGTCCTCCACCAGTAGGGCGCCTAGGGTCAGGAGCGCCGCCGGGATCCCTGCCAGCCCCAGTGAAACCCTCCACCCCCATCCTCCTTCGATTCTGTCATCAGCACACGCATTTATTTGACAACCATCATGGAGGATAGATTGCTGCACCATATCTGACAACTTACTTGGCAGTGCCGTAATTGACGAGGTTGGCAAAAAGAATTCCAATGGTAACATTAAGTTGGAATAAAATGTTGAGCCCTCCACGCATTCTTGTTGGCGCGATTTCTGACAGGAACAGCGGAACGGCCTGAAATAAATTTTCATTCATTGTACAATATTTTCATTGCCATGATTTGGAATAACATTGTATATTGATTTTTGTTTGGGTGCTTATTTGAACAGTTACTCAAAAAAAAATCTTCAAGGATTAACATTTTTACCTAAGTTGTTAGGAGTTATGGCTGTTAAACTGATATGGAATATGTTAAACATCAATGATTTCAAAGTCAGACTGAATTTGTCAGTTCACCCAGAATTGGTCGGATTTCCATTCCATTCATATCCACTTGCCTATTAAAAGAATTGGTGCGAACCAGCGAAAATCAGTTGAAGTGGTAAAAACTAGACAAAATTGATTAATGGTATTTTTGGATTAAAAAATGAAAAAAAAAACAATTTTAACCCATTTTTGATAAAAAATGAATTTTTTTAAAATTTTCTTAGTTTTCTAACTTTTTTGTTGATTAGTATATATAATTTTTATTAGCTATTTTTTATTTTAATTTAATTTTATTTAATTACTTTTATCTACATATTATTGTTAATGAGTTATTAAAAAATTAAATACTTTAACTTAATATTGAAAATCTTCTTATTAATTGAGTTGTTTTTATTTTACAAAACTAAGTTTTCAATATTTATATCTATATTTTTGCTTGAATTGTCAAGTTTTTAACGCCGCGCCTAAAATTTATCATTTGGTAAATTGAGTTGAATTTATTTTAGATTTGATTTAATACTTATATATATATATATTTGTATGCATACATATAATATTATATTTATTTAAAACAGATGGCGTGTCATCCAGTGCACTACCAGAAAATTGGATAGGACATCAGTCACCCAATCACCTATACATACAAGATTATGTGGAAGTGCGAACACCAAATTTCAGATCACTAACCATTGCAATCAAATTTCGATTCATTTCACAGAGATATATATCTATATATAACTTGTAGTGAAGTAATTAGATTCTTATCTGTGTAGAGAGTCTCAGCTGATTGATTAAGAAGGGTAAGAATTAATTTACCTGATTGGCGAAGCCTACGCCGCATCCCAGCAGAATCCTGCCAATGATGAGCATGGCGAGGTTCATGGCAGCAGCGTTGAGAACAACCCCAGCTATGAAGAACATGCCAGCAATCAACATTGTCATCCGCCTGCCAAGCCTTCTTGTCGTGTAAGAAGCAAAGAAAGTTGCTATTAAACCAGCCAGGTACAGAGATGACGTGAACAGCTGTAGCCCCTGATTGTCATATTTGCAGTAATTGCTTTCCAATGCGTGATCCTTTGACGTCTTCCTGTACACCATGGGAAAGAACTTCTTCAAGAAATGGGGCATTGCCGTCACGCCACCTGTAACCGTAATTGACTTATCATTACCAACACGGGCCACGATTTTAATTTCATGCATATATAATTCTTCTGATCAACCCAAGTTTCTAGACAAAAAATTGATCCACAAGGAAACAAGTAATCGACGGACCTGTAACACCAACGTCGTAACCAAACATGAGGCCTCCGGTGGCAGCCATGACGCAAGAGATGATGACTATAGGGGTGATCTTGGCCTCAAACTCCTTGCCTCCGCCGGAGACTGCGAGTCCACCTGCCATGTCTACCACCTAGCTAACCACCACAATATGTGTGTATCTATTTAGAACACTCTCTTGAGGGTGAAAGCCTTCAATATTAAGATAAGTAATGGAGACACCAGATAACCTCCAGAGTGTTGGAATTATGAGAGTGGATGAAATGAAAGGTCCTTAAATAGACAAAAGAATTTGTAAATCAAGAACTTTGGAGTCTTCCCACGTCTCTACATTTCACACTGTAAAAAATAAAATGTCTTATCTTATGGTAGTTAATATTATCTGGAAATATGCAATCTTGGGGAGATCTAAATGTCACTTTTAGTGCGGATTTTGGTAATGTAAGTGTGCAACTGTTAGCAATTTGACATCAAATTGCCAGAATTTTAATTGATTTACTAATAAAATTAACACATTCTATGCATATGCAAAATTACTATTAAATTATAAAATTATTATGTTTTATATTATAAAAAGAATATCATATAACGCTAAAAGTATAAATAATACTTTAAATAAGAATAAAAGGATCAAAAGAAATTGAAAATTGAGAAAAGTTAAAAGATGATACAAATACAAATTATATTAAAATTAGACAAATAAAGAATAGAACAAAGAATTTAAAGCAAGGGTGTACGAGTAAATTCACGCCATATAACCAAAATAGGCCCAAAGTATAGATTAATTTCAACCCTTTTGGAAGAAAATTAAGAAACGATCAACCTTTTTTTCCCTCTATCTCTAGTGGCCCGAGGGCCTTGCAGTTTGTATCAGTTGTGTAAAACGTTTCTTACAAAATTAAAATTATCCTAAAGTAGATAATGCTTAATTATCATGTAACTGATAGATGATAATCCAACAGAAATTATTAAATTACTAGGGGTATGCTTGTGTTATTGATTTGGATGTGGTTGAAAACAACGGACACTTTCAAGGGTATTAAAATTATGATCGGCAGAAAAAGTTTTGACAGAATAAAATTTGAATAAAAATTTAAAATAATTTGAATTTGAGTATGTTTTTATTTTCATGTATATAATATGTAGCAATGATTTGATGAAATGATAATATATAGATTTGTAAAGCATAAATATATATACAAGTGAGTGTATGTATGTATATATAAGTATTGATTTGATAGTATACAATAGTGATTAGTTAATTATATATAAAAAATGAAAAATTGTAATTTAAATTTAAATAAAAATTAATCATGTAAGATGTTTAATCGTTAAAAATTTGAGTACGTTGATAACAGTGACAAATGAGGCGTTCCAAACGAATTGATGCAATAGTTTTTTATCAGACAGATCAGTAAACTTTCAGTCTACCCATTCCCAACAGGGCAGATTAATTTTTCTCTTAAATATGACAACTTACCTTTCCTTGACCTATGAATGAAATTTAATGTTGAGGTAAAATCCAATTCTATTAATATAATTGTGAAATGATTATGTGTAAAAATTTTCAATAAAATTTAACAGGTGGTGTAATGAGTCTTTTAGGCCTTATCCTTTAGTGCATATAATTGAATATGAATTTTATATGTACGGAGAACATTTATTATTTTTACTATGGTGATATCAAATCGGAACAAGATGAGTCATGTCATTTTGTAAGCTCTACAAGCCAACTCAATAAAATTTTAATTTATTTCTAATTTTTTTAAATGTTTATTTTAGTGTATGTTTTATTTAAGTTATATTTTAATGAATTCTGGTCATTTAAAAATAAAAAAAGAATTAATTAATTGTATGTTAAGATTTTGCGAAATGGCAACATTTATCGCACGGGGTCCAACAGACCCCACCCCCATATACGTAACATGTGGGTCCCACTCATCTTGTTGGACCCATACATGAGTATGTATGTGGAAGCCGCTACCACGACACTCAAGTATCACTCTACTTTCAATTTTTTTTATTTTTATTTTTTACTTGAAAGCAGTACGTTCATATCGAAAAATAGATACATTATTTTATCACAAGATTCCCACTTGCAGATATTATATAAATTTAACAACACCAAAATAAGTGAAGAATCAATTAGTAATACTCAATTTTCTCTTCTTTGATTGGTAAAGTTTGGTAAATTTGATATTTAAGTGTTCAACACGATTTTCTCTAATGCAACTTCGTGTCATAATCTGAATAAAACACATTTCTTTAGATTAATTTTCTGGTATACATTAATTACCATATATCTTAGTTTAACCATTCTCCAAAACTTAGTGGGTGTTTGGCTAAACTTATTTTTTTTATAAAATCATATAACTTATAAAATATTTTTATAATTTATTATAAATTTATAAATTTTATTTTAAAAATATACCGATAAAGGAATTGTTAAAATCATCTTATAAAATTTTATTAAAATTTATAATTGTATTTAATTATAATTTGACAGAAAAAATTTGTGTGCGGGAATGGGAAAGAATTTTACTGTCGTCGTAACAAAGAAGGAAGCGAGGCATGAAGAAAGTTGGAGAAGAGAAAGGCACTGTTTGGGAGAAGGGGGGAGACGGGGGAGGGAGGACTTGTAGGTAGGGGGATTTCTTTATAGGGGAAAAACGGGGCTTAGGGTGTTGGTAGGGGTTTTCTTCTCATGGATGGTATTGTAGACAAGTCCAATCAGAGGTCGTTACATGACATTTTATTGTAAATATCAATTAAAATTAAAATTTTATTATTTATATTCTAAAAATTTAATCGAATAAAATTTTTAGAATTAAATAATAAATAAAATTGATATTTTAATACAAATATGATCGACCAATTAAAAAATAATATGTGTTATAATGGGCTAGTCAAATTGTACTATGTGTCACGGCTACTCAATTGATAAGTTGTGATTTATGCTCTAATAAGTATAAAAAGATAAAATCATAACAATCAAGATCGTAAATCGAGACGAAATAGCCAGTCAAATTGCGTCACATGTCAAGGATACTCATTTAGCAAGTTATAATTTACACCTTGATAAATATGAAAAAAGGAAATCACGACAATCAATATTATAAATTAACACGTGACAGTCAATCAAATTGCGTCACGTCACTTGCTAAATGTGTTGGTCAGGCTTCCCCACTCTTATAAATACAAGTAGTCCTTGATGGTTTAACACACACTGAGCAATTAAGTAAGAAACACTCTTGAAAGAAGTTTAAATTCTCTCCATAAGTTCAAAGTAGTTCTTGCAATTTTTAAAACGTTTTTCATAGAATTTCCTCAAATCCTGACATTAATTCACATTTGAGTCGTTAAACCCGTAGATTAACAGTATTTGAAGTTCTTAGTCAATATCAGAGCTGATCAAAGCTCAAAAGCCCCTCCAATCCCAATTGTATCCTTCAAACAACATTCAAAGCGTTCTTATCACATTCGAAACAATTTTCAACAAAATTCATCAAATTACGGAGTTTGATCCAGGATCAAGATATTAAATCAAGAAATTAACATTTCTTGGAGGTTTGGTTAAGTGTTAAGAACGTTCAAGCTTTTTTAAGTAAAAAAGAGAATTAGAAAATCAAATTAGAAATTATACTTACAAAATTTATTAAATTCAAGTTTCAATTATATTTGTATAAATTCTTATTTATAAAAATTTAATTATAAAAATTTCATCCTACAGGAGGCGTGGTGTGCGATGACAAACCATGCTATTTTTAAAGCTGTGTTCAATGCCATGACAAACCATGCTATTTTTAAAGCTGTGTTCAATGCGATGACAAACCATGCCATTTTTAAAGCTGTGTTCAATCATTTCAAACGACAAAATGTAACCATTAAATATTAGGATGGCTAGCATTCGGCCTTTTTATTTATTTCATACCATCGTTTTAAACAATGGAATAGCATATCTCGTGAATTTATCCCAAAACTTGTCATTTTGAAAACTTACAAATAAACAAAGATTATTATATAATACAACCCGTGTGGGCAGTCATATTCAGTCGGTCGTTAAGCATCTTTTGATTGATGAATCATATTGTAGTCAATCAGCATCTTATTGAAGAATGATCATTGTCTGCAAATTCTTGTTTTGTCAGCAATAAACAGAACAAGGATCATAAAGCTAAGACAAAGTTTTGCTGTCGGTAATAAACAGAATAAGAATCATTAAGCTAAGCCAGTTGAGTTGATGGCTTGATCGGATACATACCTAATTCTTCTTCCCTTTTTTTTTCTGGATTAATTAATTGTGATATCTATCCTCGTGATTTTTCTTCATTAGATACATCCGTAATTCATCTTTTTTTTTTTTTCAGAATTAATTAATTGTAATATCTATCTTGGTGATTTTTATCGCTGTATATACTTTGTTCAAATTATAAGTAAATAATTTTTTAGGAATAAGTTTTGCTGCAGGCATGAGGAGTTTAATTAGCTACGCAGGTGTTGGTCACTAATACTATTTTTATCATATGGGCGGTTTCAGATCAAAATTGAAATTTGACTATAATCACCAAAAATAGAAGACCCCATTTATCATAGGAGCAGCTCAAGATAAATTATAAGAGCAAATGTATCTGGATTTATTAATTTTTTTTTCTTTGTTATTTAAGAGATATTTTTTTTAGTTTTTTGGTTGCCGACAGAAACTGGAAATTAAAAGGCACTTAATTTAGGAATGAATAGCCACATAAATGGAGAATGAAATGTACTTTCTTGTAGAAATGAAATGTTAGATTGAAATACCGCGTGTGAATGGTTTGCAATTTGAACCGCTAAAGGAAACAAATATTCTTACAAACGAGGTTAGGCTTTGATTAATATTAATGCTAATATGTATGATTCTCATTTGGGTAAAGCTAAAAGTAAGAGAAGAGGGAATACTCTCGCCTAACCATAACTCAAATTCGTTCATTATCAACTTGATTGGTCAAACAAGGGATAAAAGAAAACAATTAATCTTTGCCCTAAGCACTAATGCACACTCACACAAAACAGACAGATGAAGATTGTGACTAAACGATAACTCCATTATAGAGAATTGATTTTTCAACGAATTGTTATGTGTTTGAAATAAAATAGTAATGGTGATCGTATATGTATTTTATTGAATTGAAATTATTATTAATTTTATTATTATTGATATTGTTCTTGCTGGTGGCGTTGTTACTGTTTTTGTTAATGAAAATAATGGATGAGAGAAAATGATATAATGGTAATAGCAGAGGGAAAATGTGGGAATGAGAATTTTTTAAAAAAAATAAAAATAATAGGGACTATGTGGTATTTTTTAGAAGAAAATTTTTGAAATGATAAATTTATGAAAATTTGCCGTCGTTCAAGCACAACTAGACAAATTCACAGATTTCAACTACTTTTGACGATGTTATCTTTTCCTAGACAATTTCCTTTGAGAGAGATACCATAACAAATACTAAGGGTGTATAATGTTGGATTCATGCAATTTAATAATAAAAATTATACTCAACTGATATATGTGGGTTAAGAAAAATTTAAATTGTGATAGATCATAAATTTTTTCAAGTTGAACAGTTCGAGTCGGTCAGTTTGATATTATTTGATAGTTATTAACAAAAAGTAATAAACAAATATATGATGTGCAAATACATATTAACAAACTAATACAAGTGGTCAAGTTGTGGGTTAGGTGGATTGCAATTATAAAACCCACAACTCAACCTGAGTATACTAGGTTTTAATATTTACAAGTTACTATTATTTATAAAAGTAAAAAATAAATCTAACGAGTTACCAACAGTTGAACGGGTTGATCGGGTCAAACGGATTTTTATATATTCCCAACAAAGACACTAATTAGCTCATTTTAACTAAGTGTCCCATCCATAAGCCAGCAGTGGCTATACATTCGGCTGTAGAATTGGTGTTTTAGCCGCAAGAATGGCCGCCTGAGGGAGCTTATCTTTTAAAATATTGGGCTGTAGTTTAATATTTGTTATTTGAACCAGTAACAAAATCTTTGGCAATGTGTATTTTGATTTTTAAGTGTGTGTTTTTAGGTTTATTTTTAAAAAAAAATGTGTAAAAATAAGAGAGAAAGAAAGATTAATTTTAAAAAGTGTAATAATTGTAATATGTAGTTTTTGATATGAAAAATAAAGACAAACATTGCCTTTATTTTTGTCACCAAAGTCTAGATTAAGAAGGTATGTGAGTGCTCATAAACTCTTCAAAATATGTTTTAAGATATTTAAAAGTTTGTAAGTAATTCATAAATGTTAGGTGATTTTTTGATAAAAAAGCTTATAAGTTTAAAAAATTAGATATTTCAAGTTTACAAACTCTTTAAGAGTAAGTTTAGTTATTCACAACTTATATTTAATATTTTATAAGTTAGTTTATTTTTTTATATTAAAAATGATATAGATGTCCACAAATTACATTTTATTGATGATATTTTAGTATATTTTTATTGTTTCTATATCGATAAATTATAATCAACTAAAATAACAAATTTTAACAAAATATTATAATATGATCTTATTATCCTTATCCAAACACTTTATAAACATATATATAGAATAAGAGCTACTAATTTTTAAGTTTCAAAAATATCTTATAAACTATATAAATGACAAACTATTAAAAATAAGTTAGCCAAACAACCTTTAAATAAAATAATTATATAATTCAGAGGACAAGTTCGATTTATGAACCAAATAACTGTTAAAGATACTAGTGAATAATTAATTAATTAATTCACCTGGAACCTGTAACTCCTGTTTCTATTCGCCCAATTTATCGACCATGTATTCTGATTATCTTGCAACTATTTTTGACCAATTTTCTAAATCTAAAAGCACAAAAGTGAAATCTTTTTAATTGCGAATCTGGATAAGATTAATGAAAAAGTCAAGAAATGAACAAAAATTTGATAAGACTCCACTTTCAGATTTGGATAATGCTTTGGATTTCCTACACAAAAGAGTTCTTGACGTGGGAATGACTCGGTGCATATTTCATCCACTAACGGAGTTTTTACCATTCAACTTGGCAATTAAGGGACAAATTACTATTAGTGATGATAATATTACTTCATCTTTTACTCGGACATAAGACATTAAGCAAAAAAAATTTACAGAAAAAAAAAATAGTAAAGGTAATCTTTGGATCCAATATGATTTAAGCCTTCAAAGAATGGGCCGAATGTGAGTACAATTTCAATTTTATGGGATAAGAAATCATATGTCGATATGTGAAATATCTCAAGGGTTCCAAATTTAAATTTAAGAGAGAGTTTGACTAATTTTATAAATTTTTAAAAATATCTTATATAATATTTTTAAATTTATAAGCTCCTTAAAAGTACTCGTAAAATTAATTAACAAAATATGTTATAAGGTATGAAAATAAAATGTTCAGAATTTATAATAAATAGTATAAGCACCTTATTTTAGAATTTAAAAATGACAAAAATATTCTTAATTATATTATATTAATGATTTTTAGTTTATTTTTTCATTATCACACAACAAAATATTATAATCATCTACACTTATAAATTTCAATATGACTTCATAAGATAATTTGATTATTTCTAAAACAAAATCTATGAATGTATAATCTCCAAAATCATCTTCTAAGTTAGAAGAGAGTATAAGCTCTTAAAATTATGCTTAGCCAAACACTGTCTAAAATCATTGGACACTAGTCAAACTTGCGCATTCTATGTGTGTGCATGTTTATAAAAAAAAAAAAAAAAAAAAAAAAAGAAAAAAAAAAAGAAAAAATTATATAATTTCATTAATTAGAAAAAAATAAAATTATTATATTTTTAGTAGTTCAATAATATAATAAAAAATAGTTATATGCTCTTTAACAACAAATTTGTGGACTGAATACTAAATTAAATTTTTTGAATCAATTTGACATATTACCTAAGTAATTTCGAATGGTTCAATTCAGGTTTCTAGTAAACTGAATATTATTCAAAAGCAAAAAAGAAAAAAAATATTTAATTCTTTATCATTAATTATTTCTTGGATAAATTGAAAAAGAAAAAAAGACAAATAAAAAATTAAAAAAAGAAAATATCAATATAAAAATAACAAAATTTTAGAATTTTAAAACATAATTTGGCGTTCTATTCCTCACACTACACACACTCAACTAAATATTGAAACCGAATAAAAATCAAAATTTCAAACTTATTATACTAAACATTGAATTGAAATGTAACGAAATTTCAGTTTTGACAGGATTTGGTCAGTAAATTTTTCCTCCCCGTATCTTCATTCCACACCCACTGTTACAGTTCATCTCCTTCTTCTAGAGAGAGGGTTTCTCCATTTTCATCATATTTCTTCATCTTATGTAGTAATATTTGAGAAATTCATACATTTTTGTGTGCTGATTGTATCGAACACCATATATGTCTGCTTAAAATTGGCACCTGATAATAAACGACAAGGGTCTGTTCATTTAATGAAAATTTTGACGAAGGCCACTTTTGCCAGTCCACGACAGTCAGTTCACAAATTACCCAAGAAGAACTTCCATGAAGGGCGACAAGGGTAGGAATACAATAAATATTGATTATTAAATTCAGTCAAGAGTGAACGAAGTTAGTCATCTTCAGGCAAATAACTGAAGCATAAACAATTGAAAAGTAATACTAGGATGAACTATAAATTGCATTTAGAAGCAGGAACTTACTTGGCGATGACGTAATTGATAAGATTGGCTAGCAGAATTCCACTGGTAACATTAAGTTGGAAGAAAACGTTGAGCCTCGACGTATTCTTGTTGGCGCAATCTCTGAAAGGAACAGCGGAACGGCCCGAAATTTATCTTCAAGCCAAGAAATTTTAAGAAAGTTAGGAGGATCAGAATGATTCATAGGCAAGATCATTGGCCATTGCCAAAATAATAAATCAACTTGTATCAACTACTTAAATTTGTTGAATCAATAATATGAATCATATAAATGAAAATTTGAATATTCATAAATTAATTCAAATTGGAGGGTTTAATAACAACAACAACAGATAGAAGGAACAGTCATTTGTAGGATATCCCGCAAGATAAAATGTTTAATATAAACTAATAAAGGTGGCACATTCTTTGTGTGTGCGCAACTTTATTTATAAATTATAATATTATTATATCTTATATAACAAAAAACTATTAAAGATAGTTGCATAATCTTATATTATGCATTCAAAATAGTATAAGTCTACATATATAATATAAAAAAGAAGTAATACTATATTAATAATTATATTTGTGTGTATTTAATAATTTTAATTAACAGTAACAGTATAGTTTACTAATTAAGTGTAATATTATAAATCCATAACGTACAATTAAATTAGCCTGATATTGACTAATAATTATGGTACACTCTATGTGTGTACTAAAATTTATATAATGTAAAATTAAAAATATTTGACTTAATTTATTTCTAGGATATATTGGTTCATTTCGTTATTTATACTATACTTATGTAAACACACACACACACAAATATATATCTATAGGTATGTAAGCATTTTGCTCATGGAATAAAAATGTTACAGAATACGTGTAGATATATTTACATATAGGTATAATTTAGGGGGAAGAGATGTTTAGGATTTATTTCTGAAGTATGACGATTTTAGGTTATTAGGGCAATGCATACCAACAGCTAATTATTAAGGATTAACAACTATTGTATTTAGCTGCAATAAAGGAGTAATAACATGATGTGTCATTAGGGTAAATTCGGGTGCTATTTAATCCAAATAATGTTTAATACCACTACAAGAAAATTGACATTGGCTACGCCCTTTTTACTTATGCTTGAAAACCTGTGGGCATTAAATTTTTTCCTACACTTGCCATGATGTAGGCGTTGAGTTTTTAAAAACCCTATACTTGAGATTAAAAATGAAGGCAATACTTATTATTATTTACACTTTTGACACTTTAAATAATAAATTTATTAAAAGTGCATGCAATAACTATTATTATTTACACATTGACTTCTGTAAGCAATAATGATTATTAAATCGTGATTAAGATAAAGTGCATACAATACTTATCGTTTTTAACAACGGATCACATGTCCAGGTTGCATTTAAAACTTGAACTAATTTAATATTTTAGAAAAAAAAATTATTAAAATAATTTTTAATGTAGGCTATATCCAAATCTAACAAACATAGGAATAATCTTGATTATACACCTGATCGCAACACGCAAAGTGATTAGGTAATTATTCATATCTTTTAAATATTTTAGTTTAAATGTTATAAGTTACTCATAATATTACTATAATTTTTTTGATGATTTTAATGTAAAGCAAGGGCAATTTCATTTGATACCATGTTTGTGCAGGCAATTACAAATTTGATATCGTACTTGTAATATTTGTGGACTTTTTATATAATCAAACCTTATGTCATTGTGATAGAAAATGGAGTTAAAAGCACTTTATGAAATGATTTGATCATTACATGCGATGATAATGAATTTGATTTGTGAATTTTATTTGTCGGTTTATGAAATGATTTGATGGTTTAGTAAGTTAATTGATTTATCTTATGGCAATTTTTTTTTTTTTTTTTGGATTGGTTTACCTTTGTATGAATTTTTTAACTACAATGCTCTTTATCCATGGAATCACATTGTGTTGTACTACTTTGAAATTTAATGTCATTTCATGGATATTTATTCTTATTTGATGGAGATATTTCCTTTTTTATTATTATTATTGGATGATAGTTTACAACATTTATTACTCAAAAGATTTGTATTAAATGTTTGGATGCATGGTTCCATCCATGGTGAAATTTAGTTGAATGATGTCCCATTGGGTATATTAAATAGTTCAAATTAAATATATTTATAATTAATGTCTTGTTCAATGATTAATACTATGAAATAAATAAGGTTATTTTACAAAATACAAATTAATATTAACTACGATTTCAAACCGTATTTAATATATTATTTGACATTAACAACATGTATTGCTTACGCTTTTAAAATGTTGTGAAAAATTAATTAATATTGTTAACACAGTAAAACCATAGGCAAAAATTTAAAAATGACTTTAAAAATATGGGTAATAAGCAATATCTTTGGCTATATTTTGGCCAAAGCTGGCACTATACAAATTATTGTCTATACTTTGAATAAATCGTAGTGAATATGTGTGTGTGTGTGTGTGTGTGTGTGTGTATTATTGTCTGTAGTTTTACTAATGCAGGTACTAAATAAATACTTTTAGTAATAATCGTACGGAATGTAGATAAATCAAAAAATCATCATTTTCACAATGCATGTGCTTTAGATGCCGTAATCAATTTTTTCGTTGCGATTGGCCGAACTATGGGTGCAAAATTGTCACCAAAACATTATTGCTTATGCTTTGTACTTTTTTACAACGCTTTTTCTGATATAGAGAAAAACTTGTATTCTTCGTAGTGTACAGTATCGAAAATTGGGTTAATCCACATTTAAACTCCTGCATAGGTTCATTTCAATATTACA